>OX387242.1:77216107-78523837 GCA_947561735.1 Cenchrus americanus | reverse complement strand
ACAGTCGGATTCAGATTATCCACATCCGCATGGATATCGAAAACTCTTCTCCAAATTCGCATAATTTGGATTCGGATCGGATCGGATGCGGAAATTATCCACACCACTTTCATCCCTAGTGGCGATGCCTTCCTAGGTGACACTTGACTTATTCCTTCGATCGTCTCATCAAATCCAGAGTTTCTCATGGTTGACGAATGATGCAAGGAAGCACACTAGCAAGCTTCATGTTCAGCCCATGCTTGGACTGGTTGTGAAAAGCAAGCAAATTGTCTCCAGATGACTGATAGAATAGGTTTTTGTTACCTCGTTCGAAAGGAAACAGGTCAGTTGAGCAAAGTACCCAACCAGAACCTTACCATCCGTTGAAATCCACAATAATAATCTAAATGTTCCTTAGGACACATCATCGAGCATTATCGCCAATAATGAATGCATCAACACCCAAATTATCACTGATTGTAACCCATGTGCATCTCGAATAATTGTAACGACCTTCGCGCCGACCCGATATGCAAGCCGGAAAAAAAATGCACCATGCTTTCATCAAACAAGACGTGTGTCGTCCCTGCCCGGCCCCAGCACCGTCAGGGGCAGACGACCCCGTGGCCACCACTATAAATCCTCGACATCTCCAGCGCTTCTTCGCATCACTACAACCCAAGCGCACTCCACTTTCCAACCCCACGTCGATCTCCAACAAGAAGCTCTAGAACGGCCACCATGGCGCGGCGTTCTCCGGCTCTGCTCGCCGTCGTCGTCGCCCTCGCGATCCTGCAGGTCGCCTCGGCGGCTTCCTGGCTCAGAGAATTCACCACGGACGGCACCGTCCGCACGGGGTACGACGCTTCAGGCCAGAAGGTGATGATGCTGAACCTGGACCGGAGCTCCGGCCCCGCTGGGTTCAACTCCAAGGAGCAGTTCCTCTACGGCGAGTTCAGCATCGAGATGAAGCTCATCCGGGGAAACTCCGCCGGCACCGTCTCCTGCTTCTACGTAAGTTATTAGTAGTAGCTTTTTTTTTTGGACTCGACAAGGCCAAAACCTTTGGTTCTCTATCGATCCTTAATTAGCTGTACAACTGCAGCTTTCGTCCGGCACCGACGACTGGCGCGACGAGATCGACATGGAATTCATGGGCAACTCCTCCGGCCAGCCGGTTGTCCTCAACACCAACGTTTGGGCCAACGGCGACGGCAAGAAGGAGCACCAGTTCGACCTGTGGTTCGACCCCTCGGCTGACTACCACACCTACACCATCATCTGGAACCCGACCAACATCCTCTTCAAGGTGGACAACGTGTTCATCCGCTCCTTCAAGCGCTACGCCGACCTCGCCTACCCGAGCTCCAAGCCCATGACGCTGCACGCCACGCTGTGGGACGGCAGCTACTGGGCCACCGAGAAGGGCAAGGTCCCCATCGACTGGAGCAGCGCGCCCTTCGTCGTCTCCTACCGCAGCTTCTACGCCAACGCCTGCGTCGCCGGCGGCGCGTGCCACGCCGGCAGGGACGGTTGGATGGGCAGGAGGCTCAACGCCGCCGAGTGGGGCACCGTCAGGTGGGCCGAGCGCAACTACATGCGCTACAACTACTGCACCGATGCGTGGAGGTTCCCGCAGGGGCTCCCCGCCGAGTGCAGCCGCAACTGAGCTCTCTGATCCAGTCGGCGGGCATCTATTGTGATTATTGGTTTCTTTTGATTGGATTTATGATTCTTTTTCTTCTCTGTATATTTGTGATTAAAAAGCTGCCCTGCAGAACTGTGTGGGCGCCTAGTTTAATATTCCAGATGGAAGAAGCATGTAATTTTTATCGTGCCTTTTCATATACAGCAATATATATAGTTGTGAAATGTTGAGAATCTTTTTAAAGTTGTATTACTAGTGTGAAAGCGTCTATAGCCTAGCCAAGTGACTAGAGCACCTGAGCAGCACCTAGCCTAACAAAATTTGACTTCTCGTAGGAGCGAATTAAAAGATCTTAAAATATATATAAAAAAATATGTAGAGGCTTCTCCTACCTTCGATAAAAAGAAAGTTGTACTGCTGATTTAACAAACATTTCTCGAGTATATTTGGTGAATGGTGATGGTCATTAGTCTTTTTTGGAATTTGCCCAAATAGCCAAGGCACTACAGGAATTTGGGGATGTGCCAAGAGCGAGCTCCTCTCGGCACAGGCCCGAGTACTCTCGGCACAGCCTGTGCAGAGTGGGAACTCTCGGCACAGCTCACTTGGTACCGCTGCGCCGGCAAAGAGCCCTATGCCGAGAGCCAAGTGGATCCCACTCGGCACACGTGTACCGAGAGCAGAAATAGCTCTCGGCAAAGACTTTTGAAAAACAATAAAAAACCCAAAACCCACGACGCGGGCCCACCGGCCGTACGTCGTGGCCCACCACCGCCGGACCTCCGCGACTGTGGCCACCACCGCCGCCGCCACCACCACCACGTCGCCGCCGCCGCTGCCACCAAAACCACCAGCACCACCACAACCCACCACCAGCACCGCCGCCACCAACACCACACGCCACCACCAGCACCACCCGCCACCATCAGCAGCAGCAGCGCCACCGCCCGCCGCCGCCCACGACCACCTCCACCACCACCATCGCGGCCACCAGCGGGAAGAAACAGATAGAAGGGATATGACCGAGAGTTGAGAGAGGGAGGGACCGACCATCTCCTCGCTCCGCCGCCGTCGAAGTCCACCTGCGCGACCCAGGAGCCGAGGACGCCGAAGGCGCCGGATCTCCTCGCTCCGCCGCCGTCGAGTCCCACCTGCACCGGATCTCCTCGCTCCTGCTGCCGTTGAGGCTGCCGCCTCCACGCTCGGATCCGCGAAGCTCGAGGTCGCATCGGGGGAGGAGAGCTCCAGGCCGCGCCGAGGGAAGGAGCTCAAGGATGTCGCGGTCAAATCCGTCACCGCTGCGCAGGGGATGCGCCACTACCCTCGGATGCGCTGCCACCGCGCCTCACCCCGCCGCCGCTCCTCGCCACGAGGTTAGGGGCAAGCGGAGGGGGGAGGAGGGGGACGACGAGGGTGGGGGCAGCGGAGGCCAGAGCGGGAGAGAGGGAGGAGGCCCTACCGACGCAGGCCATGGGAGCAGGCGGGTGGTGGGAGGCAGCAGCGTGGAGGGGGAATGGGAGGAGGCAGGGGTGGAGGGAGGCGGCGGCGTGGAGGGGGAATGGGCGGAGGTAGGCGCGGTGGGGGGAATTAAATAGCTAGGGTTCGACGGGGGTTAAGTGGGCCGGCGGGGTGATGTGGGCCGGCTGGGCCGGAAGGGGCGCTGGGTGGGCTGTCTTTGCCGAGAGCCACATCAGCCTGCTCTCGGCACAGACAATTTTACTAAAAAATAATTACTAAAATAGCAAATAGATTTGAAAATTTTACAAAAACATAGCAAGACACTAATTATGTTGTATATTACATGTAGAAAAGTTTTTATAGTCAAACTCAATTTTGAATTTCTCTAGTACCCCAAATCTAATCACATTAGTTGAAATCTTAGAAACTTCTCATGAGATGTTCCAGTTTCTAAGCAGCAGACGTGTTCATGTGTTCAAAACATTCTCAATCTTTTTCTCACAACCTCCTCATATGGTATCATGAGTACTTAACAAATTTCGTGATTTTCAAACTTCATTTGAATTTTATACAATTTTTTACCGTTCTACCTTACAATCTTCATCAGGATCGGAGAACCAAATTTCGGAAATTTTGCTTGATTTCATGTACATGGTCTTAGAGATGTCTCATGAACATGAATATCATGTTTTCACCAACTTTACTATATAATTTCATGCATTTGCAGTTCATATCGGACATATGCAAAAAAAATTCCTAGAAAGAAGTAAAATTGTTAAATATAGCAAACAAAGTTAAAATTGTGCCAAATTTGAGCATAAGTTTTATATAAGTGTATGTTGAGGATAGAAAAAAATTGGAGGTAAAAAAGTGATTTTTTAAAATTTCTTTGCCGAGAGCCAAAAAATTTGCTCTTGGCAAAGAAATCTTTGCCAAGTTTTTTTCTTTGATGAGAGTTTTTAATTTGGTTCTCGGCAAAGAAGCCTCTGTGCCGAGTGTTTTTTCTGTGCCGGGAGTTTTTTATTTCGCTCTCGGCAAAGTCTTCTTTGCCGGGAGTTTTTTATTTCGCTCTCGGCAAAGTCTTCTTTGCCGAGAGTTTTTTATTTAGCTCTCGGCATAGAAACGAACTTTAGGCAAAGCCTCGGATTCTGGTAGTGAGGGTTCTTAATTATATTTTGTCTCCCCGACCCTCACGTCACCCTTGAGGGTGACCGGGGGGCTCCCACCTGCCGCCGCCAGGGCCTCCGCCCTGCCCCTGATGGCCACCGCAGCGGCGCCGCCGTGTCCTCCTCCTCTCCCCCTCCCTTCTTCTCCTCCCTCCCTTCTTCTCCCCACCACCACCAACCTCGAGGTCGCCTCCGCCCAGGTCGCCGGTGGCCGTGCGCCTCCGGGTGCCACCTCCGCCTCTACCTTCGCTGGCCCTCACTCCAGTATCCCTAGACCTGGGACGCGGCGAGCCGGTGTTGACCCGGCGGCGGCGCGTGCTCCACCCGGCGGGAGGTCCTCCAGGCGCAGCTCTGGCCGTCCCCACTGCGAATCCGGCAGATGGTGCAGTGGAGGGCCGATGTGGGCCATGCAGGTGGGCTGCTGTTGCCCCAGTGACGGTGCTTTCTCCGGTCGGCGGAGGCGGGGGTCCTCCCGGCGCGGATTCGGCCACCCCGCCGCGGATCCAGCGCGTGTGACTGCAGATCCAGCGGTTGGTGCTGCGACGGGCGATGTGGGCCTGTGGTGACGTCGCTCCCGGGCGGTCCCTCCCGGCGGTCGCGGCCTTGGGGCCGCACCGCCGGCCTCCGACTCGGCTCCTACATTTGGCCACCGTGGACTCCTCCGTCGTCGCGCGTGACCGACACCGCCGGCGCGCGGACGCCCGTGGCGGGGGCCTGGTGGTGCGGCTGCCCACGCGGGTTGGGTTCCACTGGCGGCCTCGTCATCATCGCTCGCTGGCTGCAGTCATCGAGTCGTCACCTTCGTGTGGTCGGCGTGGTCGTTCGCCATCGTTTTGCGGTCGCTAGCGGTTCCGGTGCCTTGCTTGGTGGTCGACGGCGTGGTGGTTGTGCTGGCCCAAGTTGTGTCTTTTCAAGGTCGTCGGTGTCCTTTGAGGTTTGGGGGCTTGGCGAAAGCCAGTGCCTGCTTCCGGGCGGATGACGGCGATGCCTGCGGGTGTTGTCCACCTCTTGAGGCGTTGTTCCTGTGCCTTCTCCTCAGTTGTTGATCTTCCTGGGCCATCTTGGTCCACCTGGTCGTCCTGTTCCCACGGTCGTTCAAGACTCTCGCTTGTTCTCGCTTCGTCGTCGTCGGGTTTGGTGGTGGCGTAGCTCGTCACCTCTTCGAGCCTTGTCGGAAACTTGTGTATCCATGCTTTCACCTGTCTCTCTTCGTTGGTGGGATGGGAGGATGGGTCTCGTTCTCCCCTGGTATCTCAGGTTGTCGACGCTTCGCAGCAAGCTTCTGTGCTTCGGTGCCCACCTTCGTCGTCTTCGAGTGTTGCTGGATGCGTAGGTCGTGGAGAGTGGGGATGTGGGTGAGCTCCTTCCCCCTCTCGGTAGTTGTGGTCGCTCTTGGCTGCCTTTCCTGCATAAGCTTTTCATCGTCGCCATCAGGAGTTGCTAGCTGTTTTTCCATCGTTTGACTCATTCTAGGCCTTTGCGGTGGGCTGCGTGAAGTTGCTTCCGGAGGCCTGTGAAAGCGTGGTCCGTTTACTCTGCGCCGACAACGGGTGCGTTGTTCGTAACGTACCTCACCTCGTTGGAGGCCTTGTTTCGGCCTCCGTCCATTTGTCCCGCCAAGTGAAAGCTTGGTCTGCTCCTTCGTGGGCGGACGGATGGTGGTGTTGGAGGCATCATTTTGCATGACCTTCTAGCTCGTCACCCATTGGCGTCTAGGTGTGAGCCTGTCGGTGATGTGCTTGCGCTCTTGATGTATTCGTTCGTGCAGGTTTAGGTGTGTTCGGTAGTGTTTTATTTTTCTTTGGTTGGTGTGCCTCCGACCATGTTGGTCGTCATCGTTGTTGTTGTTTACCTTGCTTCTTCGCGCCTTAAGGGTTCTTCTAAGGTTGCTTTACTGTAATTCCTTCTTCTTCTTCTTAATGAAAAACGTGTTATGCATATCTTTAAAAAAATCTCAAATCAACACGTGGGGTATCACCTAGTTATAATGTCAGTGCGCAGCGGATTCCAGCCCGGCCCGCTATACCCATGAGCCGGCGCCCCATCTAGCCTAGGTCCACCGGAGCCCAACAACAGGGTCTTAGGCCTAACTGAACTCAAAAGACTAGTGTGTTGGATGAGGACGACTGCCTCCACATTTATGTTGCACCCCCACCTTCAAGTTCTGATGTGGGACTAAACCCAACAACTAAAACCGTTTAAACAGAAATTGGAGGATGAGAGGTCAGCAAACAGGAATCTGCATCGATCGATCCATGCATGTGCGCGTGTACCAAATGCGAAGACACAATGATATGATCTATTTGTTGCTATCCTAGAACGCCATATATACGTTAGGCAATGTACCCGTATCTGTATGTTAATCAGATGAATCAGTATATGTATTGGCGGAAGTTTTTTCTTATCCGCAAAGACAGCAGCACGCTGTACCAAACGGCATCATGGATACTCTCTGCATCTCTCCAGTCCATACCCGAGCAATACACTGTGTGCCAACCCCAATCATTAGGCACCCCTCATGCATGTTTGTGTACAAAAACCTGCTGCTTCCGGCACCGCCTCACACACCGCACATCCTTTTGTGCTGTCCACTGATCATAGATACCGGTTGGTATTGGTGATATATAGGGCTGTTTCCGTTGACACTTTGGCCGCCAAAAGCCTGCTGTGTGCAGAGAGAATGAAAGAGAGAGAGAGGCCGCTGCTTTTAGCCGTATCTTCATGTGCCTAGCTTTCGGATGATTGCCTTCCGTCTTCAACGCGCTTACAGGCAAAAATGCATAGACGACGGTGACATGCCATGTGCTTCCGGGGCCGGGGCGGGCAAATGAAGAAGCGGAATAGAGACATCATCGGTGGATGGATGCCGTGTCTCCTCGCGGCGCCGCACGAATACGCCTCCACTGCACCGCTGCCGCCGGCCGGGATACCTGCTCATCATATCATCACCTGCATGTGCATGTGCACGTCCACCCACCGGCGGACGCGCGAGTGTAAAGAACCACACAAAGTAGCTAGCCCGCTGCCCGCGCGTGTTTGATTGTGTCCGGGGTCCTGCCAGCTTTGAGATTGAGAAGTCACCCCCTCAATCACAAGATCGTGGCAAATTAAATGTGCAAGGAAGAGGCCAGGCTATAGACGGAGCGACAAAATGCATATGAGGAAGAGCGCCAAGAAGTGGATGCATATGGTGCGTATAATTAATGACCAGTCCAGGAAAAAAAAAGGCTTTGCTTTATTCTGGTCTTTGACAGGGCAGTCAATCAGAGCCAAAAAAAACAGCTGTAGTAAAACTGAGGTCGCTATTTTTGAATTTAATAGTTTTTTCAAGCAAGCAGTCCAACTCCCTATAGCACTACAGGATTCTGGGCCTTAGCCGAGAGTCGGGATCCTCTCGGCGAAGGACCTTTCCCTCTCGGCGAAGGACTCACGTTGAACCTGTACCGGCGAGGGTCCCTTCGTCGAGAGCTTTGGTGGACCCTCTCGGCGAATATGCGCCTAGAGGCACACTTCGCTCTCTCGTCGTAGGCCCTAGTGGGGGCCACTTCTTCGCCGAGAGCTAAATTTTTTGCACTTGTTGAAGCTGCTTCTTCCCCTAGAGCAAATTTTTTTGGCACTCGTTCAAGAAGCTCCTTTGTCACACCCGATTTTCTGAAGAAAACCAAATGCATCTCATATGTGCGCCAGGATCAAGTTTACACACATATGATGGACGTCATGAGTGAAATATCAATAAACAGCAATAAAAATCGTACAAGAGTTAAACCATTACATTATCTCTTTATTACACTCAGACGTTAGACTCGAAGGTCTTTACAACGATCAAACGTTAACTATGAAGACGCAACTCCATCTTCATCTTCCACGGGCACATGATCGGGGGGCACGCAAGCCTCGGAACTCCTCGTAGTCGCCGAAGTACTCTCCTCCGTTGTTCTCCTCCTCGAACAGCGGGTAAGCAAGGGTGAGCACACTTATGGTTGGAGCTCAGCAAGTGGGGGAAGAATGCAAGGCCATCAAGGATAGGCTAAGAGTTTGTGCGGTTAGCATTTTAATGTTGGTCAAATTTTATTAGCAAGCACCTAATTACTAGGTGTAAGTTTATACCAACCCACTTAAGCATTTAGGAAAGCATCTCCTCTCAAAAACCCATAAGAAACCACGATTTAATTCCATCTTCAAGTTTATTAATCATGTGAGGGTCCAGGCCACTCTTGACCGTGAGCACGGCTGATCAATCAGTTTTACACTCTGCAGAGGTTGTACACTTTACCAACAGTTCGTGTTCCCCATGTCGCCCGGGTTGATCAGACCCTTAAACACTTCCGAGGTGAGTGGCTAGGGGTCCACTACGAAGCCTTTACAAAGGAAAGAAGAGAAACCAACGACCCGCAACAAGCATTACAACGACGGAGCGGGCCATAACCCTCCCTAGTGGTCAACACCTTAGCCAAGGCTGCTACCCCAAAAGGACCGGGCTATACCCCTTCAACTCCGGCCCCCTGTGCCCCTTTCGGAAAAGAGCTATCAGCTAACCCACTCTCCTCATTAATCGGCTAAGCCAGAGCCATGTGGACTGTGGTTGTACTGTTATCCTGGGTGGTTCTCCATGTTCCGATTAAACCGTATGATCTTGTTATTAACCATAAGCACACACATACATATATATAACCAAAGGTTATCATGATCAACATTCATCATATTGCATAAGATTCATTTTAACCATCCCAAGTTATAGCAACTAAGCATTTCTACCCAAAACATTTATTTAAAAAAAAAGGTTGTCCAAGGTAATGAAGGTAAAAGTCTAGTCATGTCCTTAAAAAGGTAATTTCCCATCAAATTTATGCATAGCAACATTTAAAAGTAAACTTAGTTATCATGCAAGTTGTGTGGGACAAAATAGAATATGCAGGGGGAGAAGTCCACTTGCCTTCCTTGCTTAAACACTGGAGTTCTTCTTCTTCAAACACTTGCTCTTGATCTACTCCAACTGGCTGCTTACTTGAAACCGGCACGACGTCTACGAGCACACAAGAAAGCATACAATAAACAAAACAATACACCAAGCAAAGGTAAACTGATCTGACAGATGAAACAGATAACAAGGTAGCTTTAAAGAAAGGTGGTTAGGAGAGATTAGGTGTAAGAACATAGTTGATTCACCAAGAGAGAACAAAGGTTGGTTCTAGGAAAGCGATCACAAGGAACACTCGGAACTATCAGGTGATTTGGATGATCATAAACAAGAGCTAGCTATGTGCTTGGTATATTTTAATTTAATAAAGATCATATGCATAGGTTATTTCGAGAAATACCCTATTTATAATTAAGCAAGTTATATTGGTATTTAAAATACGATGTAAGCCTATTCCAAGTTTTACTTATAAATATTCAAGTATGATTTATGCAAATTAAACATTTAATTTAGAAGAAGCATATAAAAGCATCTAGGCGCTTATCTTTGTATTTCGAGTTATTCTAATCAAATTATAACTTAAAAACACATTTATATTCATATTAATCAAATTAACAATTTAATTAAGAAACTCGAGATAAACCTATATTGCTTTTATATAGGAAGCAAATTGCATAATCATTAATCAAATTAAGTTTGATTATAAAAAACCGAGGTACACATCTAATTGGCTTTTAATTATAAGAAATATTTAACTAATATTAAGCATATTAACTTTCTTATGAAAACACGTGTTGAACTCTAACTAGGTTTTAATTAGAAAAGTATGCATAATAGGATTTAATCATATTCATCATTTAAATAAATTATAAAACAAGGAACATGCACAACATTGGTCCTATCACGTAGTTTTAGTTGATATGAGCCTAACGCAACTTGAAACGGTGGAAACGGAGCTAAAACGCACAAGATACGGCCAAAACAAGGTTCTAAAACTGACGGTCTTGAAAAGACGGTCGCGTGGACACCAAGAACGCTTAAAACGGAGCTAGGACGGAAAAGATATGGCTAAAACAAGTTTCAGGGGCTTTTCTGTGAAGAAACTGGGCTTCCAGGGGCTTAACTGCAAGAAACCAGGTGCTAAAACATAATTATACATATAAACAGAGGGGTTTATATGCAAACAGGAGTGAAAAGGACCTCTGGTGGAAGAATCTAGGAAGTTCAGGGGCTAGATCATAAAAACAGGGACCTATTCGTAAGGATCTCTGATGGTGGGAGGACCGGCATGATATACTAGGAAACCGCAGGGGCTTTTGTGCAAAACGGCGGCTGACGGCTGTGGACCTGGTGATGTGTCGCCACGTGGCGTGTGGTGGTTGGCTGGGCTGACGCAGCGCTGACGCGAGCATGACGCAAAGCCGGTGGACCGCGCGGTGGACTCGGTCCACCTGGTCCACGGTGGACCGAATCAAAGGGGTACACCCCCCTTTAGATCCGGGCCGTTCGTGCCCATCGGACGGCCCCCGGCCGCTTGTGGGCGAGGCCGGCGGGGAACGGCCCGTGCGCGGCGGCGCGCCGGCGGACGGCGCGCGCGGCGGCTCGCGGAGGAGGGCCAAAGATGGCCTCCCGACTACCAAACTTGACGGGGATTGCACCAAAACAAAGAGAAGGGCGCAAGGAACCCACCAAGGGGCTTGAAGAGGAGGGAGAGGCGCCGTAAGAGGAGATCGGGGCGGCGGTCTTGCGGCGGCGCTCTGGTGGAGGCGGAGCTCGGCTCGGGCGAGGGAAGAGGAGAAGGGAGGGGGTGCGGGAGATGCGGGGGGTGACGCCGCCCCTTTATAGGGTGGAGGAGGAAGGGGAGGAGGTGCGCAAGGCAGTGGGCGGCGGCGCCCGACGGGGCCGGCGGTGGAGCTCGCCGGGGCATCACCGGAGAAGGCGGCTCGAGGCTACGGGCCACTATTTGCGACGTGATTTGGACCGGGAGCAAGATGAGAAGATCACGGAGCTCACCAGGGGCTCGATGACGGAGATGGGGCGGTGAAGACGTCGTGTGGCGATGAGGGTGGTCGGGATCACGGGTGCCCGCCGGGGAGGGGTTTGCGGCCTCGGCTGCGTGCTCCTAGGAGTCGCGGTGAGGTCCTGGTGGTCCTGTGCAACGGGAGAAGAAGAAGGGTGAGTTTGGGACCGATGGCGCCAGGACAATGGCGGCGGCGGAGCACTTCACCTCGGTGGCGGCGGGTGCTAGCGCGTGGGTAAGCATTAGAGCATGAGCGGGTGTGGAAGAGAGGAAAAAGGGGCGAGGCAGGACTCGACTTCGGCTCTGGTAGGGGGAAGGGAAGGAGAGGGGGCGCCTGCCGGGGAGGCGGCGGCCATCAATGGCTATGAGGCCCGCCGATGGAATGCAATCAAGGGGGGGAAACGGAGGAGAATAGAAGAAAGAAATTAAGTGGGGGAGTGAATCAGGTGTTTAATTGTGCCTTGAATGCCGGCTTGAAGGAGGGAAGGGGCGGGGAACGCGGGGGAAAACGGCCGGCGGCGGCGCTGGATGCGGAGCAGAGGAGGCGCGGGAGGTGGGAGGCGAGCCTGACATGCGGGGCCGGCCTGGCAGCGAGTGGGGAGAGGAAGAAGGGAAAAGAGAAGGGGCTGACGAGCGGGCCCCAGGTGGCAGCGACTGTAAGAAAAAGAAAAGGGGGAGAGGGAGAAGGGGGAAGATGGGCGGCGGCGGGAGGGGTGGATGGGCCGGTGGGCCGTGAGGGAGAGGAAAGGAGGTGGGGCCGCCTGGGTTGGGGTTTGGGATTAGATAGGTTTTGTTGTTTTTTTTTCAAATCCTTTTCAAATCTTTTTCAAACCCTTTTTAAATTCAAATCTTTAAACAAGTTTTCACAAACTTTTCTCAAATATTTTTAAGGACTTTTTCACAAATATTTCAAGACTTTTAAAACCACACCACAGTCAAAACTCATGCATTCAAATCATGATGCACAAGCACTTATTGCTTCTAAAATTATTAGAATGATATTTAAATATTTTTAAGGCCAAAATTTATTTGATAATTTATTTAATCCTTACAAAATAAAATCTAAAACACCTTGTTGCTTACATTAATTTAGTGATGGAAAAATTAGGGTGTCACATCCTTCGCCGAGAGCAATATTTCTGACACTGTTGAAGAGCGGCCCTTCGCTGAGAGCTATGGATTTTGCTCTCAGCGAAGAGTTTTTTTTCTTTTTTCCAGCAGACTCAAATATTCACACAAATCATCGCAGTCATATATAATATTCATCACAGGCATATATATTCATCACATGCATATATATTCATCACAGGTCATATATATTCATTACAGGCATATATAGGGGCTGCTCGGTTGCCTGCCACACCCCGCCTCACCACATGCGAGCTCGCCATGCTACAGTATTTTGGGTGTGGCGGGCGATTCACTCGCCGCAGGGTGTGGTGGGCGGCACAATGGCGTGGCGGACTGTGGCCGCCATCCAAACAGCCCCATATTCGTCAGAGGCAGTTCGTAATCATCACATAGTCCACCAAAGATCACATAGTCGACAAATGAAGATGAGTAGTCCAAGTGCAAGTGCAAAGTCATGAACTACAAGTCACAATGGTCCAGTGCAAGTCACAAATGTCCAAATGCAAATAAAAGTAGCTAAGTCCACGAACGCACTCGTTCGGCTATTGATCATGCGGCGATTGGGACCCGTCGGCAGCTGTTGTGGCCACGACACCCACCCAGACGCTTGTGGCATCCCCAGCCAACTGTGAGGTGGCTGCTGAGGGCCAAGTCTCGACCACGAGCCAGGTGGCACCCACTGCATCCCATCCTAAGGAGTCTGCTGAGCTGGAGGGGACCCGTCGTATGCTACAGGCCCATCAATTGATGTCGCCGATAGATCCTGCATAGAATTTAAAGTGTCAATTAAAAGTTCTGACAACACCTCCCCTGCACTGTGAGGTTTTCAGAACCTGCAAGAAAAGCCACAACATGAAGGTCGGGCCACACAAAAAATTTCTTCTCACAGCTCGATAATCGGACACGTGTGTGACGCCCCAGGTTTTTAATTAGCGTCATTAGCGCTAATGGTCGAGTCAGCCGAGTCAAACCGGCCGACACTGGTCAAACCTAGGTCAACCTGGGTCATCACCTCGAAAACCTCGCCAATGAACCCTATTGAACCCCTTGACCAAGTCTACACACACTCGTGGCCAACCCTTGGTCAAAGACATGGTCAAACCCGGCTTAACCATTGACGTCGGCGAATGTCGTCCGGAACTTTTGCCGCGTTCTCCAAATTTCACCTAAACACTTCAAAATCTACCTTTATGAAAGTTGTCCATCTTGTTGAGGGACACAACTTTCATGTAGATTGGCATTTCAAATTTTGAGCGGAAAAGGATGAAAAACTTGGTCAACTGGCAGTACCTCCAGCTCACCGAGACATGGCGGCATTCATTGTTGGCAAGCCGATTCTGCAAAATCCGTTGAGAAAAACACTATAGAGCCTTTGTAGAAGTTTTAGAGGGTAATGAGATCTACAACTTTCCTATTTATCACTCACTGCACTTCAGTTCAAATTTTGGGAGAAAAACTTAGTCGAAGTCGCCTAAGTCAACACATTTTGCGCTGGCACGACGCCGCGTCGCGACGCGCCAGAGCGCCACGCGCGTTCGCCGCGCGCCAACCCGCGCCGCCGCGCGCGCCGTGGTCGCCCCCTTGGCGTTCGAGCCCACGGGCCGCGTCCCGAGGCCGCCCCTTCCCCGGCCGCGCGCACACCGAGGCCCTTCGGATTCCGTGCCCGCCCTGACTGCGTTGCCGCTCTACCCGCCGGTCCGTTGCCATCCCCCTCCCTGCGTGGGCGCGCCGATCAACGTCTGGCCGGAGTACGCACGGCTTTAATGCCGGACAAGCCTTAACAGCGAAGCAAGGACCCTTCTTCCCCGCCGCCTATAAAGCCTGCTCGCCGCCCCCCTCCTCGCGTGCGTCGGGCTGCCCTCCGAGCCGCCATGGCAGCCTGCACGGGGAGCTCACGGCCTCAAGCCACCACGGACCAAATTGAGCGTGTTATCACCACCGTGGACCTCCACCCCAACCTCCCGAACTATCCCTTGCCCCGCCGGAGGTGCAGCACCGCCGGTACAGCGGTCGCGGCGGCCACCGCCGCCCGCCCCCCCCCCCCTCGCCGCCCTCTCCCCTCGCCCCAACCAAGCCCGGAAGCGACCCCCAAGGACCCGAGGGTCGATCCCCGCCGCCGGCCGGCCGGTCCCCGGCCGCGGTTCGCGGAATTTGGCCGGACCGTCGCCGGCCGTGCTCGGGGACCACATTGCTTGACCCCAAATCTTCCTGACGGCCTAAGCGCAAAACTGAGGGTAATTCTGTAAGCATCTCAAACTTTCAGGGGTCTGTCCGCAAAAATGTAACTTCAATAGTAAAGTGCTTTTGCTGATTCTTGTAATTTTTTAGAAATTCGTAGAAAATTCAGAAAATTGCAAAACCGATTTTGTTGGATTCGCTGTGAATAATACTACAACTTTTGTTATTCTCACTTGGTCTTATTCTGTATATTTTTAACATGAAAAATAAGAATTTGAAAACCCTAAATCTGCCATAACTCCAAAACTATAAATCCACTGCATCCAAATTTTGGATATGTTGTGTATTGTGTCATGACTAGCTCCTGTGCCAAAAATTAAACAAAGTTATGAAGTAAATATTTTTATATAAATTGTTTTCTTATTACACAGAATCTGGCTAGATGATTTTTGTAGCTAACAATATTTATGTTTTTGTGCCCAACTTGTGCATACTGTCTTGTTATGTCAAAACAAACCTCTCGTCAATTAATCATGATTTTTGGTTTATCTGAAATATTTATTCTTAATTTGTGCATGTTTTCTTTTGTAAATTAATGAAGCAAGATCAGTCGAGATTTTAGGTATGCTTGATGGTTCTTTAGGCTTGTTTAGAACTAGAGGACATGCATGAGAAAGATTGAAGCAGTTTGATGCTTATTTATTTTTGTATGCATTTAGTTTGATTGCTAGCTAGTATTTTGTTATTTTGCAAAATATTTTATTTTTCTAGCTTCCAAGCTTTGCATGTGAGTCCAGTGGTGCAGTAGGGGTGTTGTTATGCTTAAGAAACACTTCTTTAAAAATTTTAGGGATTTATTGCTTAATAAAAAAGCTTTAAAGGCCTTTTGAAGATTAAAGGTTGATTAAATAAGAAAATTTCATTTAAATTCCCTTCCTTTTGGGAAGTGTTACCTAACTTAATTAAAGGCCAAGAACACGTCCTTGCTGTTAAAGGAATTAATTTATAAATAAATATCTTTGTACACACCCTTACTAGTGAGAGGAAAAAGGAATAAACCTTCAAGTATAAAGGGAACATTAATTCAAGTGTGTAATAAAAGAATAAACCACATGTCAATAATGACCTTCCAAAAAGGAATTTATTAGTTAATTATTTGTTAAGGTGAATATGACCAACAAGAGTTGGATAAGATAAACAAACTGTCACATCACCTGAACCCTGCATTGCTTTCTGTGTAGATCTTCCTGACGGTGACTACTCACTCGTCCCGGAATCCGAGGAAAGAGGAGCAGAAGCTTCGCTGCAGTACGTGGAAGTACTCGACGACACCGAGGGTGCTCAGGCTAACCTAGCTGATGAAGGCAAGCCCCGGTGCATTTAACCCAGTTTTCAAATTCATTATTCAATTATCTATGGATGCTTGTGCATTTAAGTTCAGGAGTTGTATGGAACCTTAGATGCATGATCCCTAGGTACCCTTGTCCTTACTAGTATGATAGGTCGATAGCTGCTAAGCTATAGGACCGTTACAAGTCGGGTGATCATGTCACTCGCGAGAATAGGTTCCTAGATAGGAATCACAAGATCTCCTTAAATGGATTGCTCATGTGGTAAGAGCATGGGATTTGGGCTCCGGTCCAATGGCTATTGTGGGTTAAGTGTTTGAACGTACTAAGCACTTGTCGGGAATGGGACCGGTAAGCCTAGTACCTTAATGAGACGGCTAGGGATTTAACTGTCACTACTCTTGGGGTTTGTCTCACGGCTAGCTACCGGTGGTGTATGGTGAGTTCGGGTGTTTCGCGAGGTATTCCGGATAGCCTGCACCAAAGACTGTGGCCTTTTATCCTGACCCGAGGATTTTTGGGAACCGTTTGGTGGTTGTCCTCGCAGGGGCATCCCACCGTGTGTTTAGGCCTACCTTGCAAGGTTTGAATCGATCGATTGTCGGCCTCTCACCGTTATCTGAGACTACTTACTCCACTAGCCATGAGATCCCTAATGATGGAAGTTGATGAATATTATGCTTGATTAATTGTATTGTACAACCTTGTCTGTACTAGTTGGCTAATGTAGCAAAGATTAAACCCACTGGAACTTGTGCTAAAATCTTGAAAGTAAGGACATACCCTTTGTTACTTTTCAGCAAAAGAAACTCAGTGGCCAAAAGCCTTTCATGTCTAGAGTTGGTGAAGTAGATATCACCGACGGGTAAGTCTTACTGAGTATTAGTATACTCAGCCTTGCTATAATATGTTGATCCAGGTAATGTTTTCGGTGATGTGTGGCCCGGAGAGATCCCGCCCGACTGGGAGCTGGAGTGGGTGGAGGATGACGACTGAGAGCATCATGGATGGCCTCCCGTGGTGTTTCCGCTTCCCGCTAGTTTAATTCCGCTGTTTCAAAACTCTGAACTACAACATGGTGACAAAAACTTTGGTTTGTAATAATTAAACCCTTCGGGGTACAAATTTGGATGTTAATGATGTTGTATCTCTGGACTCGCCTTCGAGTGAGTTTTAATGCATATATGTCGATCCTTGTTGCTATTTAAGTGATTTACCGGGCGTTAACCCGGCGACTAACGACAGGAAGATACTTTATTATCGCTTAATGACCAAAGTGGATTGGTTTAGGCGATAGTACGATATTTTCCTGGGCGGGTTATCACAACGTGTCATGTGGTGTTGCACGACATGTGGTCAAATTGACAGAAATGAATGTACAAGGTTTTCAGCATTTGTATGAAGTCATTCTAGGTCACTACTAGAAAAAAATAGTAGGGTTCGAAAGTAACTCACCAGAGAAATAGTGGCTGGTCGAGCGAGTGGAGGAAAGAACGCCTGTGGTAGTGGAGGGAGTTGCACCTGTGGTAGTGGAGGGAGTTGCACCTGAGGCGCCACCGCGTGACCAAGGTTTTCCAAGTACTGAAGCACGGAGGCAATCTGCTGATTGTGGGTCGACTGTAACGCTTCCATCTACTTCTGGTGGACCTCGTGCATCTGTCGCAGATGCTCCTGGGTTTGCCTGTGCGTCTCTTCTACCTGCCTCTCCCGCTCGGCCTTCTCTGCTGCAAGTTGGGCCTACAATATTTGATACAAAAATTAGAATACGAAGCAATCATATGTAAATATCGATGGACGACAGAGACAACAGAAATAATCTGGAACTGCTCGTGCAACGTCTGCGTAGCAGTGGGCCATCGTTGTATGGGCGAGGCTGAGCTCGTGCCCCTATCTCGAGATCGAACTGCCGCGAGCATCGGAACAACGGACGGAACCAGGAGACTGTCACCAACATGGTACCGTCCATGCATCCCGCCTTCTCCGGTCCTCACGACTCTTTCTACATCAAGAGGCTCTGTCACCAGATCAAAGTTTGGCCCACGAACCTCCCTTACCATCGTGACGTACCTTGTGATGCGGGATTGGATTGTCGGGTTGTTGTACGCCTCGGGCGGGTCGTCCACACTGAAGGTGACGTCGGCCTTGGCCTTGCCCTTGTGCACTATGCCATATGCCTGGAGCTCACTGCAAGGCTGATTCTCATGTGTCTGAGACTACAAGAAAACAACAAAGTGCGTGTTAGAATAATTAAGAGTTAGACAACAACAAATGGAAATAAAGAAATAAATAAACGTACCCATCTACGACCAAACTCGCAATGGTTAATGGGGCCTTGGTGGTGTGCCGGACCTGCCATCTTCAAAAGCTATTGTTGGCGCTCGAGGTGCTTTGCCTCCTGATCCGGCTCAAACCACTTGTCCACAATTGCCCTCCAAACCTGAGGCCGTTCGGCACACCACCACGGAGGCACCTGCACGTCATCAAGTGCATACCGTACAAGAACATCAAATTGAGCAAATGTAATCTAAGAAAAATGAATTGAGCATATTTACCTCCATGTATTGTTCTGGAGTGAGCCGGAGGTTTCGCATGTCCGACTTTCGGACTTTCTCATGTTGTTTAGCCTTCCAGACCATGTTTTGCGAGATGCGGGACTCGTAAATCATATCCGACACAAGTTTCTGACAAATGAACATGGCATTGTCATTCGCTGCTGCCTCGTATCGAGGCAAAACTCTGTAGAAATCCTGCATATAAAAGTGTTCTCAATTCATGAGCCAAATCCAATTAAGTCAGTTTATTCATAAACATAATTTATTGTTAGGAAGACACACCCAAAACTCGGAAACCACCCGGACGGCCTTGTTCGGGAACACCCGCCCAGTCGGATCCTGGACATCGGGCATGAGGGCGTAGTGGTCAAATGACGTCACCAGCACCTCTCGGTGAGCATCTCCCTCCCAACCCACACGAACCCCGGGTAGTGACGCCTGGTCAAAATGCCCAAGATGCCATTGGAAGACGGTTGTGACCACCTGGACTCTCGATCTTCCACCCCCTACCAAAATGATTCACAAAATGTATTAGTTTGAATGTGAGTTTGAAGAGAACAAATGAAAAGGTTAAGATAAGTTACCGTGTTCCCTCAGGTCTAATAATCGGCGGCTCGCGGGTAGTATGGGTCGCTCTAGAAGTGTTGAATGGCCTCGCATATAGACCTTCGGCCTTGCCCCCGCCCCTGCCTCCTCCTCCTGTTGCTGCTCCTCCTCCTGCTCCCCCCCCCCCCCCTTTACCTCAACATCCTCCCCGTTGCACCTCCCCCGCCGCACCTCCTCCGCCGCCGCCGACGACGACGACGACTTCGCAACTGGAGAGGGTGCACTTTTGCGACCCGTGGCTTCAGACGAACTGGAGGGTGCCACGAAGGGGGACCTCGACACCCTCCTCATCATCCCGGAGCCCTGAGCCTCATCTTGGTACAAGTCATTGAGGTTCCTCACTAAACGGTCGCGCTGCTTCGACACTGTCTTCTTCTTTGGCAGCATCTTGGGTCAAACACCTGAAATAGACAAGAGTAAATAAAATTAGTACATAATTACATTTAAATATCAATTAGTAATAAATAAGAAACAAATTATACTAGTACATGAAACAAAATATCCTACTAAATTATTAATGTATTTACAATTAGTACGGATCTTACATGTTTTAGAAATAATATAATCCGAAATATTCGGATCATACTCATCATCACTATCTCGTCTGTCCATAGACTCAACACCATGCTCCTAAGGCAGAACGGTGTCATCATCATCATTGACATTGCCTAAACGTAATCGCTCAAGTAAGATTAAGTCGTCATCATTTTCAACCTCTTTTGCATCATCATCGTCGACACCCATTTCATTGTCTACTTCCATTTCGATCTCTTGGGTTAAGTCTATCTCAAATATCCCTTCTAGCCCATCCTCTTGGAAGAACTCTCCGTCATATGTGTTTGGGTCTAGTAGGTGGCAATCTTCATTGTTTGGGGTAGGTAGTTTACTGTGTGGCGATACCTTGTAAACAACACCCCAACCCTGGAGATGCTTGTCAGTTTTACAAGGGTATGAGAGGTAATATACTTGTGTGGTTTGTTGGGCCACAATATAGACATCATGCCCTGGGTACACAGATGACTGCTTAATTTCGACGAGCCAAGATTCTTATTCTGTCTCATACCGCGAGCACTTGGATCAAACCAATGACACTTGAATATGACAGGTTTAAGAGGTTTGCAACCATGATACTCGAGTTCGTATATTTCTTGAAGTCTTCCATAGTAATCTACCCCATCGGATGAGCTACGCATACAAACTCCATTATTTGTGGTTCTTCAATTGGGCCTTTGCTCCTCGTATTTTGTCATGTGAAAGCGATACCCATTCACATCATAAACATTATATGAGTTCACCCTGAAGGCGAAACCTCCGGAAACCTGCCTCACCTCAGGATTCATCAATGGATCGGTTAGACCCTGCAAGTTCAGGGAGGATAGTGGTTAATGTGATACTGAGGACGGGCTAAAATACTTTTAATGTACTGAGTACGAGCTAAATTACCTTCTGTTTGAACCAGTCAATGAAATCAGGATTTCTGGTTCCCGCTGTTATGTGCGGCGAAATCCTATCAACCGTACCCTGGCGAAGAAGGGTTTCCTCCTCGTGGTCGTTAGGTGGCCTTGAATGACCCCAAAATTGGCCAATAAGTTCACTGCACCAAATAAAATGAGGTTGGATGCAGATGAGGCAACATACAAGAAAAGAAATGATGAGATTTAATGACAACTTACTCTATGTATGGCCGTACTTCCTCAAGGTTGCGCAAAACATATATCGTGATAGTGCGCCACTCTTCAAGAGATAAGGTCTTGCGCGTCCGAACACTTGCACTTTCGAGTTGGCCTCGGAAAGGGCTGAGGTTCGATTCATTTTCTCCAGCATTGTATCGAGGTGGGAGATTATGCATGCTGGGAAGGTGCTCTGCATAGCATTTAGTTGTGAAGTTTGACACCTCCTGTAGAATTTGTGCCTCTGCAATGCAAGCTTCAATTTTAATTTTATTTTTACATGTGCTTTGAAGAACATGCAAACCCTCTCAATTGGATGGCCCCAGTGGTTCTGCACGCCCCCCCCCCCACCCAATCGTGTCTCGCGCGGGAGGTACAAAATCATATGTTCCATCGGGTTGAAGAAGTCGGGTAGAAAGATCTTCTCTAGCTTACAGAGCAACACAGGTGCAATTTGTTCTAGTTTGTCAATCACAGCATGAGATAACTCCTTAGCGCAAAGCTGACGGAAGAAATAGCTCAACTCTGCCAGCACTTGCCACACATGCTTAGGCACATAGCCTCGAACCATCACCGAAAGAAGCCGCTCGATCCAAATGTGGTAGTCATGACTTTTCAACCCCTTTAAATTAGAGAAGTTAAATTGACTCCCCTCCTCAGATTCGCAGCATACCCATCAGAGAACATTAAATTTTGGATCCATTCTAGTACTTCCTTCCTTTGTTTCCTATTAACGAAGAAATCAGCCTTAGGCCTTTTCCATTTCTTGCCCGGTACAGGCTTCGAGATAACTTGCTTTGGCCTATCGCATAACATTTCTAGATCGACTCTAGCCTTAACATTGTCCTTACTCTTCTCCGATATGTCCATGATTGTACCCCATAGTGCCTAGGCAACATTCTTTTCGGTTGCATCACATCGATGTTATGTGAAAGATGAAGATCTTTCATGTAGGGTAGCCTCCACAAGCCTAACTTCTGACTCCAGGCATGTTGCACACCATATCCCACAAAATGACATTCTCCTTCTTTGAGCACGAGAACGTCTACCTGAGCTTGAACCTCGGCACCAGTCATCATGTGTGGGGGTGGAACTTTAACTATGACACCTTTCATAAAGTTCTTTGTATCTCGTTTGAATTGATGGTCAAGAGGGATGAATTGTCGATGTTTATCGAATGAAGAATACTTCCCACCACTCTTCAACCAAATGAACATCAGAGCTGCCTTACATATTGGGCAAGGGAACTTCCCGTGGACACACCAGACGCAAAATATACCATAAGCCGGCATGTCATGCAAGGAGTACATGTACCACACATCATTTTGAAGTTTGTCTTCGTAGCTCGGTCGTATGTCACCACCCCTTCATTCCATGCCCTGAGCAAATCATCAATAAGAGGCTCCATGTACACACACATATTATCTCCTAGGTACCAGGAATTATCAAAGACACAAATATGTATTGCCGTTGAAAGACGATGTCGGGGGATAGATTGAGGGGGTCAACATGGGCCAACAAGTGTATGGGGCAGCTAACATTCTATAAGGATTGAACCCATCTGTCGCCAGTGCAACACGTACATTGCAAGCCTCTCCCGCTTTGTCAACATGCTTCTCATCAAACTTTGTCCATGCTTCACCATCGGATGGATGTGTAAGGTTATCACTGTATCAGCGACCCGTTTTGTGCCAAGTCATTTGCTTTGCAAATTCCTCGGTCATGTACATCTGTTGGATCCGCGGTGATATTAGTTCAAATTCTCTAAAACTTCTCGTGAGATGTTCCGATTTCTAAAGAGCGTACGTGTCAACTTGTTCAAAACGCTCTCTACTATTTATCACAATCTCTATGTATGATATCATGACCACTCGACAAAATTCGTGATTTTTAAACTTCATTTGAATTTTATATAATTTTTCTACCTTTCTACCACATGGTCTTCATCATGATACGAGAACAAATGCAAGAAAATTTAGCTTCATTTCATGTACATGGTCTTAGAGATGTCTCATGAACATGAATACCATTTTTCGAACAAATTTGCTCAATGATTTTATGCACTTGCCGTTCATATCGGACGTATAAGAAAAAAATACATATAAAGAAGTGAAATTGTTAAATATAGCAAACAAAGACAAAATGGCGTCAATTTTGAACATGTACATTGTATGAGTGTATGTGGAGCAAGGAAAAAGTTTGAACTCGAAAATGTGAAGTTTTTTTTAAAAAATTCGCCGTGAGCAGAGCTAATACACTCACCGAAGAGGCAATGCTCTCGGCGAAGGTGTTCCTTGCGCCGTGGGTATTTCTTCGCCGAGAGCCATGGATGCCTGACTCTCGGCGAATTTGACGGACGGAGACGGATGTTACGGTTGTTGGGGTGGCGTCGTCACCTGAGCCCTTCGCCGAGAACTAAAGCCAGAATGCTCTCGGCGAAGGGGCTTTGCACTGTGGGCCAGTCATTCACTGAGAGCAGGACCTGGTGCCCTCCGTGAAGAGAGGCTGCATCGAGAGCTGGATCTTCAGCTCTCAGCGAAGCTTTGGGCTCACGGTGAAGACCCTGTTTCCGGTAGTGTAGTGCGCAATCTATGCGTAGAAATTGTTAAGAAATAATTAGTGGTGATCATTAGCCTAATTATGTAATTAACATAGTCATTAGTATGTAATTAGGGAAAAGGCACCTCCACACTGCATGGGTGTGTCTCTCCCGTACAGGTGCCTATTCCACCCCAAAGGGTTCCTATGTGCCCCTTCCTTGTACATAAATAGTGGGGTCCATCCCCCACTCAATCATTAATCACATTCACTATTTAACACGTTATCAGCACACATGCTCTCCTGAGCACTCACGCACGCACGCACACAGCGGCCAGAAGGCCTCACCGCCGGCAACCACGCCGGAATCCCTCCCAAGGTTAGCAAAAATGGATTCCCCATTTTGACTAGTAGACACTGCCTACGCTACCTATCTAGTGATGCCCATCAGAACACACCGAGGCCGCTGCTTCTTCTGCACTGGTGGTGCACACCATGGCCGCCGCCGTGGTCGACGTGGAGGGCGAAACCGCCGCTTCCGTGGCCGCCGTGGACCAAGGTCCCCTCCACCACGCCGTGCTTCGCCGGCCGCTAGCAGCAACCGCTCCTCCACGCCGCCGTACACCGCTGGACTTGCCTCCCGCAGCCCATCACCGGCGGCACAGCGTCTTCCGATGCCGACACCTCCAGAGGAGCCGCCTCGCCGCCGTCTTGTCGTCCGCGTCCGTCGCCCTGGAACACAAGCACAAGGAGTTGGGGTCATCCCCGACCTAAACGTACCTAGACCGACGATGGCACCGGCGGACATCAACGCCGGTTTCGGCCCTCAGGCCGGCCTGGCGACCATTCGCTCCTTCACGACCGCCACCACGTCACCCGGCCTCGCCGGATCCTCGACGGTCGCACGCCCCAGCCTCATGGTCGGGACAACGGCGACCTGCAGCAGCGCTCCGCCGTCCTCCTCGACGCGGTGACTGCGGCGGCGCTCCGCCGTCCTCCTCGATGCCGGCGACCGCGGCGGCGCTCCGCCGTCCTCCTCGACGCCGGCGACCTCGGAGGCGGCCGCAACCGCGACGAACATCTTCGGCCGCCGCGTGGGAGCCGTCGACCGCCGCCGGGACTCGGTGCGGCACACACGGAGCCCGGCCGTGCGGGGGCTCCCCTCCTTCAACCATTGACGGCCGGCCATCGGCCCGCGGCGCAAGCCGGCGCACAAGGGCGGCGGGACAACACAAAGAAGGGGACGGGGAGGGGGGAGCGAGCGGCCGTGCATCAAGCACGGCGGATCCGCCGATGGGGGACGCCGCGGCCGGCCGGCCGGCCGCCGCCGGCGCCGGCAACGCCGGCGACGCCTCTCCGGGCACCGGGCGCCCCCGCATCGGGCTTGGATGGGGGCGGCCGCGGGTTAGGGGTAACCCTAACCGCACCCCCCTTCCTCCCCCTTTTATCCGCCGCCGCCGCACGGGCGGGCCGGGCCATCCGAGCCACGCGGGCCATTAGCAGGCCGGCCGGCCCACAAGCGGAGGGCAGCGGCCCACAGGCCGCAAAGCCTTTCTGTTCCCAAAAGTTCAGAAAACCCCCCTCAACTTTGCAAAAGTTCAGAAAACCCCCCTGAATTTAAATTTAGCCCTCAGGCTTTTATCCTTTATATATTCAGACTTAATTAGTGCTGTATATTTATGTTTTAGACCTCGAATTGTTCTGTAATTTTATGTTGTGACAAACAATATTATTTATACCATCCGGTATATGTACCTATGTAATTTAAATGTTATAATTACCGCAGTAATTATTCATGTTTATGATCCGCAGATCATTTCTAAGTATTAGAACAATTCTTATGCAATAATTATTTTTGCATGGTTTAAAATTCAATTCTCTACATCATGTAGAATATCAAGCAAAATTAAAATTAAGGTTTATACATATAATTTGGAATAACACAAGGTGATGTGACCTAGGCGCTGGCTGCGATAAGTTCTTACTAAGAGCTTATTTGCCCTGAGATCCGCGCTTTTAGGCAGCTTTTGCTCATCATTGTGAGGTCTACATATTTATGATGATTACCTTCAAAGTGTATATCCAACATTTCCTATAAATGACTATCAAGTCAAATTTATTCCTACAGGAATTAAAAAAATCATATACCTTAATTTTGTAAGAATCATCTTACATATATATATTTTGCCTACTTTTACAACACAAATTTACATCAGTAAATTAATCCTATACATGGTTCTTTCATGTAGGACAATGGCTAAATTAATCAATAAAGACTTCACTGAACTTGCTGCCGATGGCAGTAATTATCTAACCTGGGCTATGGATGTCAAGATTGTGCTAACAGCCAAAGATTGCATTAATACAATTAATGAACCTGATCCACAAAATCATATCCCAGAGACAAAAAAGTTTGCAGCCTTGCATCTTCTACGACACCATCTCCACCATGACCTCAAAGCAGAATACATGATGGAAGATGATTCTAAGAAACTTTGGGACTCTCTCAAAGAACGCTACAATCAACAACAAGGCGTAATTCTGCCCGAAGCAAGACGGGAGTGGTCACTACTCCGTCTCATGGATTTCAAATCGGTTGCAGAATACAATTCTGCTGTCCACAAGATTTGTACCAAGCTTCGATTTTGCAATCAACCTTTGGATGATGCAGACATGATAGAAAAGACTCTATCTACATTTCTCCCTGCTAACAGGATATTGCAACAGCAATACCGTCGCCACAAGTATACTAAATATTCTGACTTAATATATGATTTACTCCAAGCAGAAAAGCATGATGAGCTCTTAACAAAGAATCATCAAATGCGCCCGTGGGTGCGGCACCTCTCTAGGAAGTACATTTCAATGCTCGAATAATAATAATAATAAAAAGTTCGGTGGCAAGAAATTCAAAAGGAATTTCAAGGGAAAATGGAAGAAGCGAAATTTTAAGAAAGCCAAGGGTTCTAGCAACAACAAAGACACTTTCAAGAAAAACAATGCTCATGACAACTCTCAAGCTTGTCAGAGGTGTGGTTGTCACAATCACACAACTAGGAAGTGCCACACTGCTAAGCATTTGGTTGATCTCTACCAAAAGCACGCCGGAAAGCAAGTTCATGGGGACAAGTTTGAAGCACACTTCACTACTCACACTCCGGATGCCGGTTGCTCCAAGGATGTTCCCGCGGAACACAACAAGGAGAAAGATCCAATGCAGTTGGACGAATTCTTCGGCACAGACGACATGATGATCGATAGCATCGACGATACCGACAACATGCTTGTGGATGGACCATCCAATGACGTGTTCGGAGACATGTCTTAGATTTATGCTCCCCGACAAGAACTTCATTCTATAGTTTCAAAGAACTTCGTTCTATAGCCATATTTATGTAATAATTGTGTTGTAATAATTGTTGTCACATTATATTGTAAGACATATGCTACTTATAATATTATTGAATAAAGTATGTATTGTATAATCTATGAGTTCAAAACTTATAATTTATTTTACTCATTCTAGATTATCCTACGGGAACAATCCAAATGGAGGAAGAACTTTGTTTGGTGGATAGTTGCACAACTAACACCATACTCAGAGAACTTAAATATTTCCAAACTCTCAAAAAGAGTAAAGGAAATGTCACAACTATCGCAGGATGTGATGCTATAATTGTTGGTTCAGGGCAAGCCACAATAGTTCTCCCTATGGGTACTCAAATAGTAATTGAGGATGCACTCCTGTATCCCGATTCAACTCGTACCTTATTGAGTTACAAAGACATCCGTCGCAATGGTTTCCATGTAAAAACAAATAGTGACAACAAAGATAAATATCTATTCATCACTAAACATGACGGATATAACAAGCGACTGCTTGAGAAAATTCCTTCACTATCATCAGGATTGTATTACACATACATCAAACCCGTACAACATGTTGCATACAAGGTAATTTTTCAAAATCTTGATGTCTTCAAGATTTGGCATGATCGCCTTGGTCATCCCGGCATAGGGATGATGAGAAAAATTATCGGCAATTCAATTGGTCACAAATTAAACACTTCAAAATTTCCCAAGCCATCAGACTTTGTGTGCACCGCATGTGCCACGGGAAAATTAATTTTAAGACCCTCTTATCTTAAAATAAAGGCTGAACTACTACAATTTCTTGAACGCATTCAAGGAGATATTTGTGGTCCTATACATCCATCAACTGGACCATTTAGGTACTTCATGGTACTTATTGATGCATCTACTAGATGGTCCCATGTATGTTTATTATCTACAAGAAACCATGCTTTTGCAAGGTTTATTGCTCAAATCATAAAATTAAGAGCACGTCATCCTGAATATGCTATCAAAACCATCAGGATGGACAATGCCGCTGAATTTACTTCGCATGCCTTCAATGACTATTGTATGGCTCTAGGCATAAATGTGGAACATTCTGTTCCATATGTACATACACAAAATGGATTAGCCGAGTCTCTTATCAAGAGAACAAAATTAATTGCTAGACCATTACTACAGAATTGCAAACTACCAACATCATGTTGGGGTCATGCGGTATTACACGCCGCTGATTTGATTCAAATTAGACCTACTGCATACAACACGGTTTCCCCGTTGCAGTTAGTACGTGGAAATCAACCAAGTATTTCCCATCTGCGAAAATTCGGTTGCGCCGTATACGTACCGATATCACCACCGCGACGTACATCAATGGGCCCCCATCGAAAATTGGGAATATATGTAGGATACAAATCACCGTCAATCATTAAGTACCTCGAACCCCTTACGGGGGATTTATTCTTACCGCCGGTATGCTGATTGCATCTTCGATGAGGACAATTTCCCGGCATTAGGGGGAGACAAGTACCAAACAGAATGCCAGGAAATAAATTGGAATACCACAGGCATCGAGTCCTATGATCCACGTACTATAGAATCTGAACGTGAAATTCAGAAAATTATCAATTTGCAAAACATTGCGAATAATCTGCCAGAAGCATTTACTGATTATAAGGGTGTCACAAAATCACATAATCCTGCTGCAAATGTACCAGAAAGGGTAGAGATTCCTACTCAAGAACTCCCAAATCAAAATAAGAGGGGGAGAGGTACTGCAACAAAGGATAAGGCTATACAAAAGCCTCCGCGGAAAACTAGGAAGGTCACTTCCACAACGAAGAAATGCAGATCAACATCAAGTTGACAGACACCAATTGGATATTATAAATCCAAATAATATGGATGTTCAACAGATACATCACAAGCCTAGCACAAGTGCACAAAATAATATAAATGCTAGGGCATCGGAAGACCCAGACTCTATCGTTGTGGGAAATCATGATGAGTCACAAGGGGTACAAGAAATTTCCATTAATTATATTGATTCTGGAGAATCATACAATATAAAGACTACAAATGTCGACATTTACTTTGCCACTAAGATTGCAAGTGAACTTCGCATTGATCCAGAACCTAAGTCCATGGCAGAGTGCATCAAGCGCTCCGACTGGGTCAAATGGAAGGAAGCAATCAAGGCAGAATTAGACTCACTCAAGAAACGAGAGGTATTCTCCGCAGTGATACCTACTCCTCGTCATATTTTTCCTGTGGGATCAAAATGGATTTTCGTCCGTAAAAGGAATGAAAACAACCAGGTGGTGAGATACAAAGTGAGGCTTGTAGCACAAGGGTTCACGCAGAAACCCGGCATCGATTTCGATGAAACATATTCTCCGGTTATGAGTGGTATAACATTCCGATATCTAATATCATTGGCAGCACAAAAAGGTCTATCCATGCATCTCATGGATGTAGTGACAGCATATCTATATGGGTCACTAGATTCGGATATATACATGAAAGTTCCGGAAGGAATTGATATCCCGAACAAGAATCATTCACGCAACATGTATTGTGTAAAACTTCAAAAGTCATTATACGGCTTAAAACGATCGGGAAGAATGTGGTACAACCGACTAAAGGAATTCCTTCTTCAGAAGGGTTTTTCCAATAATGATGATTGCCCATGTGTATTCATCAAGAAATCCTCAACTGGATTCTGTATCATATCTGTATATGTTGATGACCTTAATATCATTGGAACTCAACGAGATATAGATGAAACACGCAACCATCTTAAGACGGAATTTTAAATGAAAGATTTGGGTAAAACCAAATTTTTCTTGGGTTTACAGCTTGAGCATCTCCCAACAGGGATTTTAGTACACCAGTCTGCTTATATCCAAAAGATTCTACGGAAATTCAACATGGATAAATCATATCCATCTAAAACACCTATGGTCGTCCGCTCTCTTGAAATTGATAAAGATCAATTCAGACCTAAAGGTGAAAATGAAGAGGTATTGGGACCAGAGGTTCCATATCTCAGTGCCATTGGGGCGTTGATGTATATCGCAAATTGTACCAGGCCTGATATTGCATTCGTGGTAAACTTGCTAGCTAGATACAGCGCTGCTCCAACACAACGCCATTGGGCGGGAGTTAAGAATATCTTCAGATATCTCATTGGCACAATAGATCTTGGATTATTTTACAAAATTAACCAGGATAAATCATTAATTGGATACACAGATGCTGGCTATTTATCTGATCCCCATGAAGCCAGATCTCAGACAGGCTTTGTGTTCTTACATGGTGGAACGGCTATTTCATGGAAGTCATCAAAACAGACTCTAATAGCCACATCCACAAACCATTCTGAAATAATTGCATTATTTGAAGCATCACGTGAATGTGTGTGGCTTCGCAGAATGATAAAGCACATACAACGATCATGTGGTATAAGTTCAATCATGAATCCTACCATAATGTATGAAGATAATGTTGCTTGTATTGCACAAATGAGAGCAGGTTATATAAAGAGTAATCTTACGAAACATATGGCTCCTAAATTATTCTATCCTCATCAACTACAGAAAGTAGGAGAGATAGAAATCTTGCAAACTAAATCTTGTGATAATCTGGCAGATTTATTCACAAAATCATTACCAACATCATTATTCCAGAAATATGTTTTTGGAATTGGTATGAGACAACTCAAAGATTTGCAAGAATCAGGGGGAGACTCTCTTTGATATAACCTATATAAATAATCATCTGTTAGTGTACTCTTTTTTCTGTATGAGTTTTTCCTCACAAGGTTTCTCATAAAAAGGTTTTAATGAGGCAACAACAATACAAGACCATATCACCTAATTTTTCCATTAAGGTTTTAAGGGTGATATACAAGACATATTCTATGTCATATCTTCTGTTTTCTCTAAGAGTTTTTAAGAAGATATAAATCATTTCTCATATTTTCCTATTAGGTTTTGGAGAAGGATATTCAAACATGATCCTCAGATCATTATCCTAATATATGAGTTTTTTTCCTTACCAAAGGTTTTCTCATACAAATATCTAACAAAGACAATAATGCTATATCATTTTCTCCTAATATTTTCCCACTGGGTTTTAAAGGAGTTTTTAGTGGCATATACACACAGATTGGTTTCTCCTCAAGATTTTCCCATAGGGTTTTTGGAGGAGTTTTACAAGATAATATCCAAGGAAGATTGAAGTCAAATTACATCAAGATCTAATGAAGCTATTGATCAAGGGGGAGTGTTAAGAAATAATTAGTGGTGATCATTAGCCTAATTATGTAATTAACATAGTCATTAGTATGTAATTAGGGAAAGGCACCTCCACACTGTACGGGTGTGTCTCTCCCGTACAGGTGCCTATTCCACCCCAAAGGGTGCCTATGTGCCCCTTCCTTGTACATAAATAGTGGGGTCCATCCCCCACTCAATCATCAATCACATTCACTGTTTAACAGAAATATATCTTTGAGAGTTTTCTACTTTCCTAGCCATAGATATTTAATACTCCCTTTGGATCGTAATAGTTGACGTCTTCCGACCGGATTGACAATTTTAAGAAGCATGTGGCATCACGATTTTACCCTTCTTAATTACCCACGCAGTGCTAACTACCGACTGCTGTTACGGAGGCTAAAGGGGTCATCAAGCGCTGAACCAGGAGCAAATAAGGTGGGGCAGTTCCTCTCTCCAAACAAAGATGAAAATTAAGGAGGGGCTAATATTTATTCTCTAGCAAGGATTTTCTTTCACACTCTTGTTTTTCTCTTCTATTCTCTAAAATTTCTAGGGGCATTTTGGGTTGCACTAAACTTTGTAACTATCTTCTTTTACCCCAAATTCATGTCTCCTTTTTTCAAATAATATGTAATATGTAAGGGAGCATCCCTTCCCTTTCTTAAAATGTGTATAGGCTCCACGGACACCAAATTATATGGGAAAGGGCTCATGCCCCCTACCCGCATACTAATATATGTCACCAATGGCGACAAATTATGTGTGTGTCACCCGAAGATATTAGAATGGGTCGGTGCAGTCATTTCTGACTACACATAACCCACATCTTATTTATATTGCATGGGTACATAGCTCCTGAGCATTTGTTCAAAGGTTGTTGTAGTTTAAAGGTTGACATGTAGTTAGTGCTTGTCACTAAAATTCTTGCCAAAGAAAAAAACACTTCATGAGCGATTACGAAAATCTTCTAGTCAGCGTCATTATGGGCAGAGGTGTGATTGAGCCCTAGGGTCTCTTCTCTCCGTCTTCCTCCAGCTTCCTTGTAGAGGGGGCTCCATGAGATCCCAGCTGGTAGGGGGGCTTGAGGCCCCGCCCCCTCCTCTACCACCTCACTCCGGATCCATCCTTAAGCATATATTATCCCCCAAATTTCCCTACACACACATATTGAAACACACATGCACTTGATGTTCACTTTCTTGCAGGTTTGAGAGCATTGGCGAGGAACCATCGGGGGGTATGAGGACCGCTCCTTAATGATAGTGGAAGACGCTATGAAGTGGCTTTATATCAAATCGGGAAATCGACCAAGCATGAGCTCAATTTGGGGTAATAAATATTTTTGAATTCATATAAACTTTTTTCAAGAGGCAAGTGGCTCTACTTATTACTATAGTGAAGAACCTATTTATTTGTAGAAGCTACATCTTAGAGAACTTAATATTTTCCCAGATAAGTGGCCAGATTTAATATTAGTTTCCATAGTTTTCACGGAGAGAGTGGTTTCCACTTGATATGTTGCCTAGTTTTTTTCTAACACCTAAAGCATTTTCCATAAAAATATTCAATAAGTGGGCCGTGTTTTTTATGGGAAAAAGTTGGCACAGGATTGTCCAAATTGGACTCCAAAACCTTCGGTCACTACCACTAGAGGAAAAAAGAATTACTCTCACAGGTTTGAAAAGATACTAAAAAAACAATTACGCTCACAGGTTTGAAAAGATACTACAAAAATGTTGAATATGATATAATGAAAGGACTAGTGTTGGGGTGAGAAGTCTCGATCCAATCGAGACACTATGAATTGGCGTGCACGTACAAAGCGTGTGAGTGTCATGTACTGATGTATTGTATAGTCCATATGTCTTGTGGTATTTGAGGGAGAAGAAAATCACTTAATTTCCCCCTTTTTTACGGAACGCGTGCATTCCAAGACTCAAACTATTCTTTATTTTTTACAAAGAATTACGCTAACAAATTGTACTCCTTCCGCCCAGCAAAGAGTGATCTTTTTGAAGAAATTTAGACATAATAGTATTGACGAGAAATTTCTATATTACCTCTAATAACTGATATTTAAATCTCTATATTACCTTTAATAACTGATATTAATTATGGTTGGAAATCATAATGATTGTTTCAATCTTCTGAATCCTAAATAAATCCACGTGTATTGAAACTAGACAAATAACATCAATTGATCATTTGACTGGCTCTACATTCATCTCGATACACTTCCTTCTGTTGGTGAGAATTATAATTGCATTATAGAAATGTGGTACCATTATATTCATGTTTTAAGCTCCATTTCTTTTGCGAGGATGTTTTAAGCTACTTTTTGTTATGTCATTATGGTATTGTTGACACCTTTTCCGGGATCAACAAGCACGCGGAGAAAGCTCGTTGTAGCTTCTCTGCGAGGGGTGGTCAGACCGCCTATGCAGGACGGTTAGACCGGGGTGCCGGGATGAACCGGTGGTAGACCTACGAACATCGGCTTGGGAGGGACCCCGTCGGAGCTAATGCACGTAGGGTTGCTCTAGGGTCGGCGGGCCACTAGAACGCCTTCGGACGTCGCGGAGACGAAGGAAGAACAGCAAGTTGTAGATTGGAAAAGCTAAGGCAAAGAGATGAAAGTAAAGACAAAATGATAAAGAGTAAATGTATTTGATCGATTGGATGATGCTCAATCGGTCGTGTCCCTTTATATTTATAGGGATGGGAGGTCTTGCCCCATTAGAAGTCGAAATTCAACTCCTAACCGGTTTTGGCAGGACGGGGCGGTCTAACCGCCTCTGCGACGTGCAGATCTTCCAGAAGTCATATATCCTTCATCCAGACTCCGAATTGGACGTTCTATATATGGATCTTGATTTACTTGACGAGACCTATCCAACGGTGAAGTCCAAGTTGCCTTTTGAGGACTTTGACCAGGGCGGTCTGACCAGGTGGTACCACCGGTTAGACCGGCCTACCTATTCTTGCCAATTTTGGGTATCAACATATGCCCCCTGTTTTATGGCAAAACTTGCGTGCCAAAAAACATCTATAATGATTAAAATTGGCAGAAAACGATGATGTAACAATACGTCGTCCATATTTTCGCTCCTAAGGGTGATAATTACTTTATCGGCCACGAACTTGCTATGAACTCATGGAACAACTTGTTTTGGTCTCCATACCTGCCTAGTTGCTGACCTTGCCGGTGTGACCACTGTAGATTGCTCCATTGATCCTTGCTTTCGCATCCGTTGTAATCTCCTTTTTTTTGAGTGCGGGATAAGCCTGAGGGACACCACCTCGGCTGCATACCCTTAGAATTTTGCTCATTGCTACCCCCACCTTGCTTGATAGCAGCACATACATTATTTTTTACCAGATTATTGTTGCGAGCAATTGGTGTTTGCAATTTACCATAATTTGGATGTGCAATAGGATATTGAATCATATATGGTTTCATGTACATACTACTATAATCGGTAGGTGAGTAATAGCAAGGATAATACCAAGAACATGGTGTAACTGATCCAACAGAAGAATAAGCAAAATTACCTTGTTGGTGATGTGCACTTTCTCGCTTCTCATGTCTTGGTGGTGCTTTTTCGCCCTTAGCACCTATTGGTTGATTTCTTCGCTTCCTTGCAGCTCCCTTCCTCTTATATTTGGCCAGGAGTTCTTCAAAACTCGGCCTTACCTTTCTTTTGGGAGCATCTCCAATTTTTCTGGAGATAGCGGTCAGACTGCTTTGGGACACGGTTAGACCGCCCGACGCGGTTTGACCGCCCCCGGACCCGGTTAGACTGCCCTGGGCAGTAGCCTGACCGGTCAATGCACCGTCGGCTTTTTCTGCAGCGCCTTGCCCCCCCCCCCCCCGAGCGTTGAAGCTTTCGCTGCAATCTTGGGGGTCTCCTCCAATGACAGCTTCTTGTCAAGCCTTTGCTCTCCAATGATTATGTTCTTCCCCTTACCTTTATTGGCTTGATCCGGCCGAATGAGTACCTTGGGATTTAACAACTCATGAGTATTCATAAAAGCATTAACAGGGAAAAGATTTTGGTCAACTTGCATCTCATGAAGTACTAAATGGGCTTCATTAATGTTTGATTGTATTTGCCGACGAAAACTATTACAATCATTAGTAGCATGGAAATAAGAATGATGAAATTTACCATATGCACACTTTTTTATTTCATCAGGTGGTGGCAAAGTGTGAGATATTTAATCTTACCTAGTTTTAATAATTCATCAAAGATCCTATCACACTTAGCCACATCAAAAGTAAATTTTACTTCCTCTTGCTGACTCTTATGGGCTGGCTTGAGAGAAGCACAAGTATTTGCTTTATCATCAGATTACCATGTAAATTCAGCAGCATATACTTCTTTACTCTCATCGTCCGATGATTCATAATCTAGCATATGCATGTTAGGACGATCAGATTTGAGCCGAGTGTCTTTGCTTTGGCTTTCATGAACTAAACCTCTTGTCAAGACTTGGGGAACATCAATAAATTCATGACCTTCTAATTTTTCTTTAATATTGGATCGCAAACCATTAAAAACTAATTCAGCAAGATCCCTTTCAGAGATAACAAGATTATAACAGCAGTTTTCGGTTTCTCTAAACCTTCTAATGTAGCTAGTAATAGGTTCATCATGCTTTTGTTTAACCGATGTTAAATGACTCAATCTCAACTCATTATCTCCACTATAAAAGTGATCATGAAATTTCTGCTCTAATTGTTCCCAAGTATGAATAGAGTTAACAGGTAATAAAGCAAACCATGAAAAAGCATTGCCAGTTAAAGAAAAAGAAAATAAACGCACTCTTATTTCCTCTATTGCACTAGCTTCTCCTAGTTGAGCAAGATATTGACTAACATGCTCCCACGTAGTTTTGCTATCATCCCCATTAAACTTCACAAATTCACGACAATGCCAACCAATAGTAGTGGCGAATCTAGAATTTCAACTTAGGGTGGTCCAAAAAAAATTTGTGCTCAATCCTACATTCTTAACGTGTCTATGAATCTGCATGATAGCAAATTGCAACGTGAAATACTAAATCACTCTTGCTTTCTTGTTGTTTGGCGTTCACAAATAAGCAAATTGCAAAGTTGCAATGCATATGGCATGAAATGGAGAAGGCATTAGGTAGTTTGGGCTGAATCTTAGGGTGGGCCGTGGCCCACCCGGCCCACCCCTTAGATTCGCCACTGACCAATAGAATAGGGAAACAAATCAAAACTAGAAGGATAGGTTTTCTATATGAAAGTTTTTTATTTTTCACTTCTATCCCATAGTCATCTTTCATTTGTTTAGCAATATCAGCGTTAAACCTATCGATGACTTCCTAGATGGTGGTTGCATTGGCGTAGTGGAAGCATTCGATTGCATCATAGTCGGCTGCGTGTACGAGCCACAAGTATGGTGTTGCAAATGGCTATTAACTTGGGGATTAGGTGTGTAACCATACCCAATGCCTGTCTCAAACGAAACCGTAATTGGAATACCTTGATCTACTGAAGTATTCCCACCAGATCGGCCAGAAGCAGCCTGAACAGGAGGATTGGTGTCGTATGGACCTCCCTGGGCCCACTACCTCGGTGGGTACCAGGACCGACTACTCGGTGGGCCCTTGGGACTACCCGGCTTGCGCTACACGGCACCTGAAGACGTGGAGCACAAGGACTGCAGAGGGGAAGTACTCGGTTAGGGGCCTGTACATGTTCCGCACTGTATGAAGGACTCCTAGACGTACTCGACTAGTACTCTCTCCCTACTCCGACTTGTAACCTTGCCTCCCGGGCTATATAAGGCGAGGCAGGGACCGTTCTCTAGGAACACACCTCATCTCATACAACCCACGGCACACTATTGCACCATCTTGTAATCGTGCCCAATCAATCCAGAGCTACGCAGCATACAGGACGTAGGGTATTACGCACCTCGCGGCCCGAACCTGTCTAAATTGTGTGCCACGTGTCTCTTCCTTCGAGTTACCGATCTCGGCGAGGCCACATTCATCTACTTCGGGTACTCCCCTTAGTAGGTTGCCGGTCTAAAACACCGACAGCTGGCGCGCCAGGTAGGGGCCGTCTTCCCTTGTCAGGGCCGGCCTCTGGGCTGGTTATAACATCCACACCGGCCGGGAGATTCGTCTACTGGCCAAACCGCAAGCCCGCTGACCTGATAAGCGGAGACTCACGCTACATCGCCTACATCGACTCGCTACCGTTCCAGGAGGGAACGCCACTTGCCCGTGCCGACTCAAACACACCAGCGAGGTGGCACCTTCCGAGTCCGGCCTTGGCACCCCCGATCACCAAGTCTTCATGGTGCCGCGACACCCCGGGGCCTTCGAGGCACGGCTCGGGACAAGTACACGGAAGACATCTCCTCCGACGAGCTCTCTCGCCGATGCTCCGCCAAACGAGAACCCCGCGGACGAGAGACGCTCGACGCGAGCGTAACCGGAAGCGCAGCGAACGTTGCCGGCGCCTCCGCGACAACTTCCCCGTCCGCAACCTTGCGGAAGCTCTCGAGGCGGTCGAGAGCGGAGTACACACTACCCCTGAGCAATGCCTCATGTCGATCACAGCGATCGCACGTCAGGCTCAGGGCATCCGCGCTGGAGAGGTCATCGCCAAGTTAGCTGAAGATGCCTACTTCATGCGAGTCGACAACAGGGTCAACCAGCCTCCCCCCGCCAGACAACGTGACAACGAGGCTACAAGTCGCAGCGCTGGCAACGGTCCCAACCGTACTCGAGCTGACCTCCCAGCCGAACCCAACCGCACCGCTCCAACGCCGGCGGACGTTCACAGCGCGACCACAGCAACCGCGAGGTCGTCCCCCACCGCACTCCGGCCGGCGGCGGCGGCCACGATCCCGACGGCGGCGGCGGCGGCGGCGGAAGCTCCAACCATGGAGCCAACGGGAGGGCGGCGGCGGCGGCGGTCGCGGCGGCCGAGGCCACGCGAACGACCACGCCTGCGGCACCTCGCGGGGGCGGGTACGATGCCCGCGAGAAGATTGAGGAGGCTGCGGCGAAGAAGTCGACCACCGCGGGCGACGGCGACGCCTTCCCCGCCTTCTCACCTCGACTTCGCAACTTGGTCCTCCCCGACAAGTTTAAGCCTTTGGGGATCGACAAGTACGATGCGAGCGAGATCCCATCCGGTGGCTCGGGTGCTACGCCCTCTCCATCGAGAACGGCGGCGGCAACAACGACACCAAGTGCCTCTACTTCCCCTTCGCACGGACCAAGCCCCACTCATATGGCTCGAGTCGCTGGACAAGCACTCGATCGATAAGTGGGACCGGTGAAGGAGCGATTCACCGACAACTTCGCGGGCGCCATGGGCAGATCGGGTACTCGCATGGACCTGGCCATGATCAAGCAGGAACAAGGCGAGACCCTCCGCAAGTACATGTGTCGCTTCTTCGACAAGCGCGCTACCGTCATCGACGTCACCGACAAGGAGGTCATCGACCTCTTCCAAGACGGCCTCTACCACCGCCGCACCTTCGAAGACTTCGATCGTCGCCGCCCCAGGTCCATCCCCCACCTCAAGAACATGATCAGGTCCTGGGCGGATGAAGAGGATAAAGACAACGCCAAGTACGACGCCATCCGTGGCAAGACCAAGCAGAACCAGGGCGGCGGCGGCGGCAGCGGCAGCAATGCGAACCAAGGCGCTCGCAACAAGAACAACTACTACTACTACTCGGGTCCCAACCGCAAGCGCAAGCCAGACAACACTGTCGCGGCTATCCAGCGCCCTGCGAAAGGGAACTCGAAGAAGAACTCCGGCGGTTTCAAAGACCTGCTGAAGGAGAAGTGCCCGTGGCATCCAAACGGCAACCACACCACCGAGCAGTGCTACCAACTAAGGCATGCACTCAAGGATACGCCAGAGCCACCGCACCCTCACGACCAAAAGGGCAAGAAGAAGGACGGCGACAACAACGACTTCCAGGAGCCGGACAAGACCGTCAACGTCCTCTTCGGCGGGCTACCCAGCAGGCGGGAGCAGAAGGCTACCCGTCGTGAAGTCATGTCCATTGAACCAGCGGTCCCGACCCCTCTCAGGTGGTCGGAGGTACCCATCACATTCTCCCGCGCGGACCAATGGACCAGCTTCTCTGAACCAGGACGGTTCCCCCTCGTCCTGAAGCCGGTGGTCGCGGGCTCCAAACTCAACAAGGTGCTTATCGACGGTGGAAGTGGGCTCAACGTCCTCTTCACCAAGACCTTGAAGAAAATGAAGCTCGACATCACCTACATGCTCAACAAGAGCAACACGCCCTTCTACGGCATCGTCCCCAGCAACGCGGCTATTCCACTGGGCTCAGTGGTCCTGCCAGTTACCTTCGGGGCATCTCGGGACAACTACCGTACCGAGTACATCAAGTTCGAGGTCGCGGACTTTGAGACTTCCTACCACGCCATCCTAGGCAGACCGGCCATCGCCAAGTTCATGGCAGTGCCCCACTACACCTACTTGGTACTCAAAATGCCAAGCCCAGCTAGTGTGCTCTCCCTTCAAGGGGACTTGAAGATCTCTCACGACTATGACACAGAAGCAGTGGAGATCGCCTCTACAAACCAAGTACCCAACGCGATGATGGAGGTCTATGCTGCGTCGAAGAAGCTTGCTACAAGTGAACTCGACATCCCAGAAAAGTCTGACAGCGCCAACAAGCCTCAGCCACCTGAGGAGGTACTCGTCAAGACGATCGACCTCGCAACGGGCAATCTCAGCAAGACCACCACCATCGGGGCCGGCCTCGACCCCAAATAGAAAGACGCGCTCATCAGCTTCCTTCGGGCTAACCGCGACACCTTCGCGTGGAAGCCAGCGGACATGCCAGGAGTGCCCAGGGAGCTGATCGAGCACTGCCTCAACGTCGACCCTAAGGCTACCCCCAAGCGACAACACCTCCGACGCTTTGCTGACGACAGACGGGGTGCCATCAAAAAGGAACTCGCCAAACTACTCGCGGCTGGCTTCATCAGAGAAGTCTTCCATCCTGAGTGGCTCGCCAACCCCGTCCTCGTCCGCAAGAAGAACTTGAACGAGTGGAGGATGTGCGTCGACTACACCGATCTCAACAAGCACTGCCCCAAGGACCCCTTCGGGTTGCCGCGGATTGATCAAGTCATCGACTCCACGGCAGGCTGCGACCTGCTCTGCTTCCTCGACTACTACTCCGGGTACCACCAGATCGCAATCAAGGAAGAAGACCAGGAGAAGACCGCGTTCATCACCCCGTTTGGCGTGTATTGCTACACGACCATGTCCTTCGGGTTGAAGAACGCCGGCGCCACCTATCAACGAGCCATCCAGGCCTGCTTCAAGAGGCAACTCAACAAGAACGTCGAAGCCTACGTGGATGAAGTGGTCGTCAAGACCAGAAACTCCAGCACCCTCATCGACGACCTTGAAGAGACTTTCGCATCCCTGCGCGAGTACCGCTGGAAGCTCAACCCGAACAAGTGCGTCTTCGGCGTACCTTCGGGCAAACTACTCGGCTTCATCATCAGCCAGCGCGGCATTGAAGCCAACCCCGAGAAGATCTCCGCCATCACCAGCATGAAAGCTCCCACGAGCATCAAAGACGTCCAGAAGCTGACCGGGTGCATGGCGGCACTGAACAGATTTATCTCGAGGCTCGGAGAACGGGGACTCCCCTTCTTCAAACTACTCAAGCATCAAGAGAAGTTCGTGTGGACTCCAGAGGCGGATCAAGCCCTTGCCCAGCTCAAGGACTTCTGTCGAAGCCGCCGATCCTCACGGCTCCTCACAAGGGCGAGCGGCCTCTCGCTCTACCTAGGCCGCGACTACTCATGTGGTCGATCATCGCCATCGTCGTCGAGCGGCAAGAAGACGGCCACGCCTACCCAGTCCAGCGCCCAGTCTACTTCGTCGGTGAGGTTCTATCGAGTCCAAGGCACGCTACCAACTTTTGTGAGAAGCTCCTGTACGTAGTACTCATCACCTCGCGGAAGCTACGACACTACTTCCAGGAGTACTCGATCTCCGTTGTCACCGACTACCCGCTCGGCGACATCCTGCGGAACCAAGATGCTACTGGAAGAATCTCCAAGTGGGCAGTCGAGCTCGGTGCCCTCACCATCGACTTCAAGCCGCGCACAGCCATCAAGTCCCAGGCGCTAGTCGACTTCATGGCGGAATGGCGCGAGAACCAGCTACCAACCCCAACCGTGCAACCAGAGCATTGGGTGATGTACTTTGACGGCTCACTCAACCTCGAGGGCGCAGGTGTAGGGGTACTCCTGATCTCTCCAACGGGCGAACAACTCAAGTACGTCCTGCAGATCTTCTGGAAGGTCTCAAACAACGAAGCCGAGTACGAAGCCCTTCTACACGGGCTCCGCCTCGCGGCTTCGCTGGGCATCAAGCGGCTACTAGTCTACGGCGACTCCGCAGTGGTCATCAACCAAGTCAACAAGTCCTGGGACCGCAACAAGGAGAACATGGACGCCTACTGCCTGGAAGTCCGCAAGCTCGAGAACAAGTTCTACGGTCTCGAGTTCCACCACATCATCCACGACAACAACGTTGCAGCGGACGTCCTTTCGAAGCTTGGATCCACCCGTGCTCAAGTACCAGCAGGTGTCTTCGTTCACGAGCTTCACGCGCCATCCATCCCGGAGCCGGTGCCACTGACCACTGTCCTAGCCCATCCACCAGCTGGGCAGGAGGTCATGATGATCGACGTGGACTGAAGGCAACCGTTCATCGACTACCTCAGCGAGCAGAAGGTCCCCTCCAGCAAGAACTCGGCTGAGCAGCTCGTCCGCCGCGCCAAGTCCTACGTCCTCGTCGGAGACAAGCTTTACAAGCGGGGCGCATCTTCCGGAGTACTCATGAAGTGCGTCCCTCGCGAAGAAGGCAAGGACATCTTGGAGGAGATCCACAAGGGCGTCTGCGATAACCATGCGTCCTCACGCACGCTGGTCGGCAAAGCCTTCCGGCGAGCTTTCTACTGACCCACGGCTTTGGGCGATGCCAAAGAACTCGTCAGAAGGTGCCAAGGATGCCAGTACTTCGCCAAGCAGCAACACGTCCCAGCCTACAAGCTAGTCACCATACCGCCAACCCGGCCCTTTGCTCGCCGGGGGCTCGACATGATTGGGCCCTCGCCAACGGCGCCAGGCGGCTTCAACAGGGTATTGGTGGCTATCGACAAGTTCACCAAGTGGATCGAGGTCAAGCCGGTCACATGCCCCAAGGCTGACAGAGTACTCGACTTCCTGGATGAACTCGTACATCGCTACGGACTACCCCACCGCATCATCACAGATCTGGGTTCCAACTTCAACAATCACCAATTCTGGGAGTACTGCGAAAATAGTGGGATCGACGTCCGATACGTCTCAGTTGCCCACCCTCGGGCCAACGGACAAGTCGAGCGCGCCAACGGGATGGTGCTCGACGCTCTCAAAAAGCGGCTACACGACACTGCTAACTCCAAAGGGGGCAAGTGGATCAAGGAACTACCCAACGCACTCTGGGGGCTACGGACTCAGCCATCCAAGCCAACGGGGCAATCCCCTTACTTCCTGGTCTACGGCTCCGAAGCAATCCTCCCTGCCGACGTCATATGGAACTCGCCAGCAGTGGAGCACTACGACGAAGGCGTCTCAGAAGACAGCAGACGAGTTGACATTGATAGCCTCGAAGAAGCTCGCTGCGCTGCCCTCGTCCAATCAGCAAGGTACCTAGAGGGTATCCGACGCTACCACGATCGCAACGTCAAGGAACGCTCCTTTAACGTTGGAGATCTTGTCCTCCGCCGTATCCAGAACACGGAAGGACTACACAAGCTCAGCTCCCCCTGGGAAGGTCCCTTCTCCGTTGCAAAGGTGACCGGGCCGGGCTCCTACCGCCTCCAGACACTTGAAGGCGAAGACATCAACAACTCGTGGAACGTCGACCGGCTACGTCGATTCTACGCCTAGTCTACACGACTACTGCGGGGTTCAAGTCTACACGACTACATCAACACCCCCCCCCCGCCGTAAGCGGCCTCCGGGTCCTGGCTCCAGTCTCCGGACTTCTCCTCTCCGGGATCCGGCCCGCGCGGCTACCTACGGATCTGAGGCTGCGACGAGCGTCAAGGACTCTAGCGGCGGTCTGCGAGAGACCACACCCTAAGATCCGGCCACCGCACGGCTACCTACGGATCTACGATCCAGCCTACACGGCTACTTACGGATCTACTGCTGTAAGCGGCCACCCGCTCTAGCACTACTCAGCTGTAAGCGGCCTCCGGGTCCAGGCGACTACTCTGTAACTACGGCCTTGGCCATCCAGGTGTACTTCTTCAGTAATAAAGTTTGATCGTTCATCAACTTCTTTACTGTCTACTCCCTTCAACGGGACCACTACTGTCGAGTACGACTACTCGCATCCACTCCGCGATGGGCTCCGCACTCTGAGATCGCGACTACGAGTACTCATTGCTGGAAATTTTCTTTCATTAATACTTAAGCAATTCATTACAATTGTTTTTGTACAACTTTGGCTACTAGCTATCTATTACAGGGCTACTGGAGATTAAGCTTATCAGCTACTTGCTCCGCGATGGGAGCCATCCGCTCCCGACGGCTCCGAGTCTTGCTCATCGGTGCGGTTGGCGGCTACCCCCGCCAGCGACTACTTCCACTGGGGCCTTCGGGAAGTAGGACTTCATGAAGGCCAAGACCTGCTTTGGGATCGACCTCGCCATATGATTCACATAAGCTGCCAGCCGGCTTGGGGCTTCCTTGAGGCGATCCACCAGTGGAGCAATCTTGGGGTCGCCCGGGTGCGGCACCAAGAGCCTTGCGATCGGCAACGCGGTGTCCTCAAGCTCCTTCAGTTGGGCCCGCAACGCCCCGCAGTCTTCATTCAACTTCTGCAATGATTTGTAACAGTTGACGAGATCGCGGTCAGAGGCAATCCGGAGCTCCATGTGCTTCTCGCACTCGAAGGCAAGTTCTTTGTAGTCGAGCTCGAGTACCAGCTGGCGGGCTTCTTGCTCCCGGTAGAAGAGATTTTTCATGCTCGTCTCCGAGGGACTTCGACCGCTCCACCGGCCCTCAAGCTGCGCAACACGGCAACGAACAGCGGGTCAGATTACCTCTCGACCTCCAACAACTACCCGACAAGTCCAGCGGCGTACCTTTGTTCCTGTTGCGGAGGCTCTTATTCTTCCGCACCAAGTCATCGCCCTTCGCCTGCAACTCTTGGACATCATTATGATATTTGGCGAAGGCGGCGTCGAGCCTAGACTGCATGGCGGCCGCGTGCTTCCGCGACTTCAAAAGTTGATCTTCCAGCACCTCAGCCTGGAGCACCGCGTCACCAAAGCCCTGCAGCATGTTGGACTTCTCGCGGGACCTCTCCGCGACGTCCTGCACAGACACAACACGTCAACAAGTACTCAACGACAGAGGATTGACTACTCAGAAGCTATGGCTACTTACCTTCATCCACTGCTCGGCCTGGCGGATCGCCTCTAGGTGCTTGGCCACCGTTGCCGGGTCGACAAGATCATCCGCGAGCAGCTCTATCCCGCCACGACTACTCACGGTGGCCTCCGTCATCGGCGCAGAGCGGATGGGCTCTGCATCCTGGATCTCTGGGGAGCGGATAGCACCTCCAGAGCGACCTCTGGCGACGTGGTGACCCCCTCTCCTCCGGCCGCCATGGCGGCTTCCTCAACAACTTCCTCCATGGGCTCGGGGGCTCCTCCGGCAGCCTCCGGCACGCCTGGTGTCGACTTCTGCATTGGCACCCCCGCAGGGATGTCACTCCTTTCGGCCTCGGCACCTGTCAAAGAGAAGACAAGTGTATTAGCGACCACGACTACTCCTCAAGGAACTCTACAGCTTCAGAGGAGTACTCACCTTCGACTACGCTGGCCTCCGGCAACGGTGCTTCGGTAGCCGGTGGCTCGGGCTCCGCCTGGGAAGCAGGAGCGGACTCCTCGGCGGGCGGCGCGACTCCTTCCGCCACCGCCGAAGAGGGTTCATCCCCCTCCCAGGACAGATCCGTCGATTTCCTGCAGAAGCACACACAATTGGTCGTCGGTCAACCTCGACTACTACAACAAGTACTACTCGGGAAGATGCGGCACTCACAAGTTTGGCCAGGACTATTGTCACGGCGGGGCACCGAGGATGCGGCAATGTCTACCGATCCACCCTCGGCGGGCGCCTCCTCCGCGCCCCTGCGTCTACCGCCTCCTCTGCAATAACGGCGGCGGCGCGCGTGCCCTCTGCGCTCTCGTGGCCACCACTTCTTCAACAGCGGCGGCCGCGGGCTCCGTGCTCTCTCCGTGGAGCGAGGGGCGGCGCTCCAACTGTGCCAAGAGCTCCTCGACAGTGGGGGCTGGACTACGACTTCCGGCCGGCTCCCCCACTGTGTCCCATCTGCCTTCGTCGCCCTCCTCGACGGGCTCCGCTGGCGGCACCTCCTGCATACAAGGAAGACTACTCATCAGCAAGTGTACTCGTACGATGGGTACTCGACTACTCTAGTCAAGACTTCTTACCTCTTGAGGCGTGGTCTCTGTGACCTTCAGCTTCTTCGTCACCCGCTTGCGGGCGGGGTTGCGCGGCTTCCGCGGCGGCGCAGTCAGGCTAGCCTTTAGGCTAGTCGGTGGGTCTTGCACAAGAGGCACATGAGGTAAGCCTGGACGGCTAAACCTCGACCGCAGCTGAAAGCGGTCATGCAACGTCTCCTCCTCCTCGTCGTCGTCGTCGGTGGTGTCCTCCACGATGACGGTGTCATCGCCTTCGCCAACCTCTCGCCGCTCCTTGGCTTTGGCTTTCCCTTCCTTCGGGATCTCGATCCCGTGAGGAGGCGGCTGCGGCTCGGAGACGAACTTCTTCAAGTCATCTCGCAAAGGCACAAGAACATCAGCACGTCTACTCCAAGCAAGGACTACTCGACTAGGGGAGTACGACTACTCACCTCCTTTGGCGGGCGCGCGGCGGAGTACTCCTGGACAGGGCACGCCGTGTACGGTGGCATATCCTTGAAGATCCGCGTCAGCCTCTCGATGATGTCGTCGTCATCCATCTCCGCTCCGGGCATCCGCGACGTGTCGTCGTCGCCTGTGTACTCGAAGCCCAAGGTGTCTCGAGCCATCAGTGGTTGCACCCTCCGCTTCATGAAACTGAAGGCCACATGCTCGGCCCTTAGTCCAGCTTCCCTGAGCACCTTGATGCGTGCCAGCAGCTCGGGAAGCTGGATCCCTTCCTGCATGGTGGGTTCCGTGTTCCACCACTCGCGGTGCCTGGGCTGCCTTCCGCTCGGCTTCGGCAGGCCGGGGTGGTGGTTCGTGATGTAGAACCACCTCGTCTTCCAATCGGTGTTGGAGTCAACGAGCTTGTACGCCAGGTACTACTCCGCGGTGTCTTCTCTCAACTGGATGTCGGGTCCTCCGACTACTCTTGGATTGGTGGCGCTTGGCTGCAGCTTCACCCGGAAAAACTTCCGGAAGAGGATCCAGTGCGGCTTGATCCCAAGGAAAGCCTCACAAAAGTGCACGAAGACCACGGTATGGAAAATACCGTTAGGGTTCAGATTCAGGTATTCAACTCCATAGTACCCGAGGAGGCCCTTGAAGAAGTCACTAGCCGGGAGCGCGAGTCCGCGCTCCACGAACCGCGCAAACATTGGAATCTCGTCTTCGGCTTTCTCCATCGGATATGGATCTCCGGCGGCGGCCCTCCACATATCAACTTCTTTTTCTCGGATGAATCTGCTGTTCAGGAGGGCCAACAGATCCTCAGTCTTCACTTTTGATTTCTTCCATTCGCGGCTTGGATCGGCCCGCGGTGGAGACATCGGCGGCGCTGCTCCAGTGGCAGCCGCTGCGGCCTCTTCGCGGCCCCTCTTCTTCCCGACGGCTTTCGCAGACTTGGACGGTGAAGCCTTCATTCTCCAAGTACAGGGCGTCTTCACGCGCATCCGCTCGGGGGCTACCCTAAAAGCTCTGGGTGGCGGTGCACTTGGATCTACTACGGCGGCAGCGTGCGCTGGGAGTGGATCTACTTCAGATGGAGTCGAAATGCCTGCAGCTCGAATGGGAGAAAAACCCTAAAGGTTTTGGCTTCTATTTATAAGTCAAACCGGTCCTCCAACGGCCAGAACGATAAGTCCGCGCGCGGCTGACTCAGCGGCTGCGTGTGACCCTTCGTATTCTACTAGTCGACGCGCTTCACCTCGGGGGCTCGGCTACTTCTACTCGACTACCTGGGCAGCGGCAAGGCTCAGGAGCGTCTCAGGACACATTCTTCAAGATGACCCTTCAATTCGAGAGGAAGTACTCGACTCAAGGCTCGGGGACTCCGTGCCACGTGTCCTTCGGTTTTTTCTCTCCGGATTTTTCGGGATTTTCTTGCCAAGACTTCAGATGGACCCTCAGCCAGAGCCTGCGGCTCAACCTAAGGCTCGAGGGCTACTCCATATGGAGTGCGATTTTGCAATCGCACCTCCATATCAGCTCCGACTTCAAGACAAGACAGGCATTTCTTGAAGACCTTCGAAGGCAGCACTCGAGGATGCTTGGGACTACTCGAGAAGACTTCAAGATTGCTCAAACATCAGCTGGAGTACATTCCAGCCTCGGGATGCTTCGACTACTCTTGAGGACTTTTGACTTGCAGTACTCGGGGACGCTTGAGAACTACTCGTTAAAGCCATCAAGACTAGTTGAAGCTATCCTTCTCGACTACAAAGTACTCGGGGGCTTGTCGTATGGACCTCCCTGGGCCCACTACCTCGGTGGGTACCAGGACCGACTACTCGATGGGCCCTTGGGACTACCCGGCTTGCGCTACATGGCACCTGAAGGCGTGGAGCACAAGGACTGCAGAGGGGAAGTACTCGGTTAGGGGCCTGTACATGTTCCGCACTGTATGAAGGACTCCTATACGTACTCGACTAGTACTCTCTCCCTACTCCGACTTGTAACCTTGCCTCCCGGACTATATAAGGCGAGGCAAGGACTGTTCTCTAGGAACACACCTCATCTCATACAACCCACGGCGCACTATTGCACCATCTTGTAATCATGCCCAATCAATCCAGAGCTACGCAGCATACAGGACGTAGGGTATTACGCACCTCGCGGCCCGAACCTGTCTAAATTGTGTGCCACGTGTCTCTTCCTTCGAGTTACCGATCTCGGCGAGGCCACATTCATCTACTTCGGGTACTCCCCTTAGTAGGTTGCCGGTCTAAAACACCGACAATTGGTAACTATAGGTTCCGGAGACGAAGGAAAAGGCACCATAGCGCCAGCACCGGTCTGACCGGTCGGACCCATCGGTCTGACCGGTCTGTTCTAGCCAAACGGCGGCGGTGGTGTTTGTCCCGCAAAATAATTCAACGGCATACCATACTGAGGATTAATTGTTTGTGCAGCTGATAAATTAATACATGGGGTCTGAGGTGCCACAGTTTTAGAGCCTGATGCAATATTATCGTCACCCTCTACCCGTTTATCGAGACTCTTATCTACCATGTTTTGCATATTTTCAATCATCGATAAACGAAAGCTGTCCATAACGGTAGTAAGATCATTAACGGTAACAAAAGAGGATGAAGATAACGATGTGCTCACATTGGGTGGTACCTCAGGCGGTGGAGTGTCGAAGGTGATGTCCTTGATCTTCTTCACCTTGCCTTCGCGAGTCTTCTTGAAGTGCGACAGGTAATGAAGTTGATCCTCTTCAGCCTTCTTCTTCATGCGCTCTTCTAATTCTTGGCGGTCTCGTTCGGCCTTTTGCTTCATGAAGTCCTCCATGGCTTGACGATGTTCAGGTGAGAGCTCTTCATCCGTGAAGTCGGTGATGTTGCCCTTGTTTATCTCACATTGAGACATGTCGCCATAGTTGGATAGATCGGTTAAAATAGCCAGATCTTCTGTCCCCAGCGGAGTCGCCAATTTGTTGACACCTTTTCCGGGATCAACAAGCACGCGGAGAAAGCTCATTGTACCTTCTCTGCGAGGGGCGGTCAGACCGCCTATGCAGGGCGGTTAGACCGGGGTGCCGGGATAAACCGACGGTAGACCTATGAACGTCGGCTCGGGAGGGACCCCGTCTGAGCTGATGCACATAGGGTTGCTCTAGGGTCGGCAGGCCACCTAGAACGCCTTCGGATGTCGCGGAGATAAAGGAAGAACAACAAGTTGTAGATTAGAAAAGCTAAGGCAAAGAGATGAAAGTAACGACAAAATGATAAAGAGTAAATGTATTTGATCGATTGGATGATGTTCAATCGGCCGTAACCCTTTATATTTATAGGGAGGGAGGTCTTGCCCCATTAGGAGTCGAAACCCTTACAAAATTGTGTTGAAATTCAACTCCTAACCGGTTTTGGCGGGATGGGGCGGTCTAACCGCCTATGGGGCGGTCTAACCGCCTCTGCGACGTGCAGATCTTCCAGAAGTCATATCTCCTTCATCCGGACTCCGAATTGGATGTTATATATATGGATCTTAATGTACTCGACGAGACCTATCCAACGGTGAAGTCCAAATTGCCTTTTGATGACTTTGACCAGGGCGGTCTGACCCGGTGGGACCACCGGTTAGATCGGCCTACCTAGTATTGCCAATTTTGGGTGTCAACAGGTATAAATTCAATGGTAACCTGAACCAAAAGGGTTGAAAGCATACATCTGCAGTGCGAGATGATGTGCGAGTGAGCCATGCATACTGGGCCTAGAAAACATTGCGGCCCGCATGCAGCGCTTGCGACATAGGCACATAGCCCCCGCTGCGTCACGCTGTAGATGGAGAGCCCTTTTATTTTTCTTTATTATCTTTCTGTAGTTTCACCGAGAGAGAATGATAATCCCTCTGTACTTTAAAAAAAACTTGAGGTCTTGAACAAAGTTTTGGTTAAACATTGAGAACATAAATCATGAACAACTTGTAAGTTGTTGAGTTTAGAAATATGAAAACTCCATGAGTAGATTTGTCTTGCAAAATACTTTTATAAAAGTATACATACTTCAGTTTTCGATAAATATTTTTATAAAATAAAAATTCAAAGTTAAGCTTTTGAGGTTCTGTCCTTGTCCTAAACGTCAAGTTTTTTTTTTGTATGGGGGGACTGAGGGAGTATGTATTTCCTGTGTTGCTTCACCGACCAAGGGCGCTTAACTAAAAACCGACACTGTAACAATGTCATTACGTTTGTTGTCGCACCGCCAATCCACCAAAAGCATCTTCTAAGCGCGACATGAACCGGGATAATGGAGAAGCATGATGCCAAAGAAAATCCAGCACTATTCCAGGCAGCATCTTAAGCGCGACATGATTTTAATTATTCCAGCATGATTAGCCATTAAGCGGAGAACAGTTTTCGGTCTAAGCATCGCATTCCAGTGCGGCAGGCAACCTTTATTCCAAATCCGAGGCCCGCATTGAGCGACGACGCACCAAACCCCCATCACAGCTTTCATGGGCCCCTATCACGGCCATTCATCCTTGACAAGGCAGCCTCGCCCGCCCGCCATACTTGGGATCTGAAAAGTGCGAGCTGCATAGAAAGATAAGCATTGTTCTGCCCCCGAGTGGCCCCAAAATCTGAAGCGCTTTTAGATAAGCACGCACCAGATGTGTCGTGGTCACCTCCCGTCGTCGCCGTTGCGCATGTCCCTCCCTCTGCTATTCCAGCGTGGAAACGCACAGGACAGGAGGGTGCCAACTGCCTAGCTCCATCCCTTCTTATGGGTCTCCTTCACTCCTTGTCTTTGATCAGTTGACATGGGTGGGGTGCAGTGCAGTAACAGCCGTTGCTGGTGATGGTGTCATTGGTGTGATGTGAAAAAGTTTGCATGCCAGTTGCCACCAGAGACATTCATTCCTTCAGGCGAGACAGCTGCCTATTTGCCTTTACATGATTAGCTGAGCACGATAGGCATGCGGTTCTGGTGGAATTTAAATTGACTGTGGCTTTATTTCTTTTCTTGCTTTTTTTTCTTTTTTTTTCTGATTGTTAACACGCAATTACCGAAACTGGAGGGTTTAAAAGTGCCACACTGTTGGAGATCTCCAGCAACAGCGAGCAGTGACCCTATCCCTCCCATGCACTGACCGTGTGACCTCAGGAGGAACACGTGACGTGACGTGACGTGACGTGGCTAGGCTCAGCAACACACCTCGGTGTCTCCGCGCCAGGTTGGCAGGCCCTCAATCTCTATACTGTCTGTCTATTTTGGATGCTGGACGGCACCTGCCGACCTGCGTAGTGGTGGGCGGTGTCAGTGGCACAGCTTCCATCGCCTCGACTACATAATATACGGCAGTAGAGATCGAGGTGCACGCCCACAGTGGCACAGCCGCACAGCACAGCGCAATGGTCACACTATCAGGGCGTCCCCAACAAGGCTGAGTCAGCTAGCTATTTGGGTGTACAGCTCAGCATCAATCCTACGTGGAGCAGAGAGAACACGCAAAAGAAATCGAGCCAGCGACTTCTTCGTCGCTCCGCTCGCACACAGCCCGATACGCCAAATCGCTAGCCAAATCGCCAGCTGCTAGCTTTTTCGCTTGCGATTTCCACCGCTCTCAGATCCGTTGTGCGCGGGAATCCTCCATGGCGCGCGCGGGAATCCTCCACCGTTGCGCGCGAATCCTCCATGCCTCGCGCGCGGAAATCTTCCTCAATCTTGCTAGTCCCGCCTCCTCGATTTATTCCCCGCTCCGAACCCTAGCTCGAGCCCTATCCAACAAAGGGAGCGGAGAGGGCACGACTAGGAAGCCGACTTGCGCGCAAGGCGAGAACGCCGGCGAGGGCGGGGAAGAAGTCGTGGCTGCCGGTGCCGGTGATGAACCGGCGAACCAAGCGACAAATGGCTCCGCCACCAAATCGGGACGGACCTCCTCGTGCATATCAGACCGGCTCTTGCTCATCCTGCCGCCGTTCCTACTCCGGGATACCAATCGGGTAATCAATTTGGGATTATTTCTTTATACAAGGTTACTCATAGATCCTTATTAGGTGTGCAAAATCTGTCTTGCGTGGTCCGCGTTCCTTAGCGGCGGCGGTTCACGGCACTTTGTTCTATTAGCCGGCGGCACACTACTCCGTCCCCAACCCCAATCTTGTCTCTGCGGTAGATTTCTATTGTTTTCTTGGCCTTTTTTTTAGAAGGCTATTTCAGGAGGCTGTGGAGTAGGATAAAAAATCATCTAGATTTGAAATCATTTGCTTTTGACTGATGGTGCGAATGACGCAATGACTTTCTTCTCTGCAGCATGGTGGCCTGGACCTTTGGCACAAGCCACAACATCAGCAGCCACATCCATAAATTGGTAAGTATAATGTTTTATATGTATTTTTCCTGCTGCACTAGTTGTCATTTATTATGTTCAGAAACAATTAGTTCACTAGCTATATTAGTTTCATTAAAAGTAACGGTATGGGTTGCTTGATTTTTCAGTGGCATGGATTACTATCCACCTGGTAGTTTTATGAACATTTTGCATTCTGGACAACCATTCATTCCTCATGTTTCGGCACCATGGCCACCAATGGAAAAGGAATCTCAATTGGCACCACCAAAAAATGATTTAGGAAACCAAAAGGCTAAAAAGAGATCGAAAGACAAAAGTATCATCAATTTAGAAGATGGAAACGATGGGAGGACTGCAAAGCGTCTTGTATTTGATCCAGATGAGGACGTGAGGCTAGTAAGTAAAATTACATCACTCATTTTCTTTGTGTAGCTGCACAAATACATGAACCTGCAACTAATCATGTATGCTAAATTTAGGTCAGTGCTTGGGATTCACTCAAATGACCCAATCAGTGGGAATGGCAAGAAAAATGAGAAGTATTGGGGTGATGTACATGAACTGTACAATAGGACTACACCAGCAAACCGAAAAAGAGAGGTGAAGCATCTCAAAGACCGTTGGACAAAAATTAAGAGATGGGTGGCATTTTTTTGTGGATCTTGGAAGAAGGTTACCTCAATTTATTTTAGTGGACATTCAGACGAACAACTAAAAGACATGGCTAAGCAATTTTATTTGGATGACTATCCTAAGGAAGGCCCATTCACAGTTGAGCACTGCTGGAAGATTCTTCGTGATGAACCCAAGTGGCATGCAGTTTTGGAAGAACTTGAAAACCCAAATAAACGGAGTTTGGATGATGCAGATGAGGCAATTGACACCTCGGGGACAACAAAAGCCGTAGGAGAAATGGAACGTCCTGTTGGGACACATAGAGCTAAGAAACAACGCAATGGTAAAGGTAGAGTCAAGGATGATGATGTTGGTTTAGATGAAGACTTGAAGAAACTAATTGACATTGAAGCTGCAACAAAAAAACGGCAGGAAGAATTCTTGGAGGCACAGGAACGCATTTCTGATAAGAAGCTTGAAGCAGCAAGGCTTCACAAGGAGGCCGCTTTACTGGAATCATATCAAAAACTCTTGTGTATGGACACAAGGGAGATGGCAGAGGATGTTAGAGCTGAGCATGTCCTTGCCGTGAAGATGCTAAGGGAGAAATTGGCCGGTAACAGTAACTAAGGTACTTTATGTCGTTTATAAGTATCATGCAGTATCACTGAATTTAGTCAGTCAACTCATATCGTTACTTGTAGTACCACTAAATTTTAGTTAGTTCCAATGCTTTGTGAATTATCATGCAATACCACTGAATTTAGTCAGTCAACATTGAGAATTATCATGCAGTACCACTAAATTTAGTCAGTCAACATTGAGAATTATCATGCATTGTCATTAATATTGTCTTGTAGTGCCAATACAGATCAAAGTAGTAGTCAAAACACATTAGTCCTCTATGTGTGCGTGTGTGTATATATATACATGACCAGCTGCATCTATATGCATGCACAACAGCCCAAACTCTCCAACCTCTCTTCCAAACTCTCAAACCTCTCCAATCCAAACATGTCGGATCAGTCCGACAATGATTCGGTAGATCCCTTAGAAGAGTTTGCAGCTGAGCAGCAGGCTCGTGACTCTTTTGCTGGCCGAATTCTTACCAAGATTAAGGCAAAATTCGAGGGTAGTTCATCTAGGCGCCGAAGTGGTACAAGAAAGTACATCAACAGGAACCGTGAAGCTGCTCATCAACAACTGGTGGCTGATTACTTTGCTGAAGAGCCTCTGTACTCTGAAGCAATGTTTCGTAGAAGATTTCGGATGAGAAGGCATGTTTTTCTACGCATTGTGGATGCCCTGGGTAGTTGGTCTCCCTATTTCACTCAAAGGGTGGACTGTACTAATCGCCTAGGGCTTTCACCACTGCAAAAGTGCACAGCAGCAATCCGTATGCTTGCATATGGGACTGCAGCTGACATGCTTGATGAGTACTTGAAGATTGCAGAGAGCACTGCCCTTGAGTGCTTGGAAAAATTTGTGCAAGGGGTCGTTGAGGTTTTCGGCTCTGAGTACCTACGGCGCCCTACAGCTGAAGACATGGAGCGTTTGCTCCAAGTTGGTGAGTCTCGTGGATTTCCTGGAATGTTGGGTAGCATTGACTGCATGCATTGGCGATGGGAAAATTGTCCAACAGCATGGAAAGGGCAATATACCACAGGTCGCTACGGATTCCCAACCATGATCCTTGAAGCAGTAGCTTCACATGACCTTCATATTTGGCATGCATTCTTTGGTGTTGCTGGGTCTAATAATGACATCAACGTGCTCAATCAGTCCCCTTTGTTTCTTGAGGCGATAAAGGGTGAAGCTCCTCGGGTTCAATTTTCTGTCAATGGTAGGCAGTACAACACTGGTTATTACCTAGCGGATGGAATTTACCCAGAATGGGCAGCCTTTGTGAAGTCTATAAATTCACCACAACTGGAAAAGCACAAGGTGTATGCAGCAGAACAAGAAGGTGCAAGGAAGGATGTGGAGCGTGCTTTTGGCGTTCTACAAGCTCGCTTCAACATCGTGCGTCGTCCAGCACGATCTTGGAGCACAAGGATTATTGGACTGATAATGAAAGCTTGTGTTATTCTCCACAACATGATAGTGGAAGATGAGGGGGAAATGGCTAAGGAGTCTATTGATCTGAATGCAATTCCTGGAGCATCAATTGTTCTTCCTCCAGAAGTGCAAAAGGCTTCAAACAGGAACCCATGCTTCAATGATGTTCGACGTAGAAATTCTGCTATCCGTGCTCATTCAGTCCATACTCAACTAAAAGATGATTTAATTGAGCACATTTGGCAACGTTTTGGCCGTAGGGCTCCCCACTAGTAATATTTTTAATAATAACCTCATGTAAGATCTTTTATTAAACTGTTTTTCTTATTGGCACAGTTTATTATATTGAGGAAGCTGACTTACTGTTTATTTTCTTTTTCCAGAATCATTGATGTGAGGTGGATTGGAATTTCTGGCAAGCTATGATGGAGGTTGCTGGGTCATGGATGAGACGACTTTTGGCTTTTGGTGCTTCTTCCTAGCTGATGCAGTGGGCTGTTCAATTTGCTTTCCTGGCCTGAAATAAAGATGTATGGCTGGACTCATGGTTATCGATTAGTGCATTATGTAGTAACTGTATGGTTATTTTATCTTATCTTTGTGTTTAAAATATTTGGTTGTACTCGGTACTTATCTATATGGACATTTTAGCTTATCTTTATGTTTAAAATAAAGATGTATGGTCGGACGCATGGTCATGTAATGAAATGGCTTGAGTTGACATGTATGCAGAGTCGGTTATCTTGTTTATGAGCCTTCACACAGTGAGCCACAAAGATGATGCATAGTGTATCCATTCTCTCTTTATGTGTATGGGAGTATTAAAAGTGCAAATAGCTAGCAATATAGATAGCTGTTTGGAATGCTGTCTATTTGGTTCATGACGTGGAGGCCTCCTAGATAGCAAATATCTAGGACCACTGCGGATGACCTCAGAGTTTGGTTTGGTTTTGGGTCCAAAGTTCGACATGTCGAATTTGGGGTATGTCAGAACGTGGGCACCACAAAAACTTTTATGCTAGGCCAATATCAAGACATGTATGTATCAACTTTAGTCGCATGACTAAAATTAATCAGGCTAAAAAGTTTTAGTCATCCCCTATTTTGGAAGAAGAGCTAAAGTGTATTAAAAAACATTAAAGTCCCTATTTCTCTCTTACTTCCTCTTCTCTCTCCTCTCTCTACTCTCCCACGGTGGGCATGGCTTGTAGCTATTGGCGGCATGCATGTGGTCATTAATGAGGAAAGAGCAGGAGGAGATTTTAGACCTTTTTAGCTTCCCCACCCCCTACTGCAAAGTTTAGAGGGTGTTTGGATCCAATTTTAGTCTCATGACTAAAATTAGTAGACTAAAAAATTTTAGTCACACCCTGTTTGGAGGGTGACTAAAATTAGTTAGCATAAATTGTCCTCCTTCCTTACCTTTCTCTCTCCTCTCATCTTCCTCCCTTTCCCTCTCCTCTCCTGCGCCTGTTCACTGCCCCATCCCTCGCGCATCGCCGGACATGCACGGTGAGCTCTGCGCGTCGCCGCTCCGTCCCCCGCGCGCAGGCGAGCTCCGCGCGGCCGCGCGTGCCGGCGGGCGCCACCGAGCCCGCGCACGCCGTGGCCCTGGAGGCCGACGCCATTGTGCCCATCTTCGACGGTGGATCTGCGAGATGTAGTGGACGACTTCGAAACCGCGGCGCTCGTTGTTGCGCGTCGTGGCTCTCCTCCGCCACCTCCGCCGCACCACTGGCAGGCCTCGACGATGGACAAGGCGACGAGGGGTGCGAGGAAGCCATCCGTCGCCTCAGACCGTGGCGGCTGTCATAGGCCGGCCTCCCCCCTACACGCGGCTAGACAGCCTGCCTGCTCGACAGCGTCGTCGAGCGGTGGGCGGAGCACGGGAGCGTGAACGGGCCGCGGGCGGAGGGGAGCACGACGGGCGGCGGTGGCGGGTGAAGCAGAGGAGCGCGGCCCTGCAGTTGGATCTAGGCGCGGCGGTGGAGAATGGAAGCGGTGGAGCGTGGCGGAGAAGGGGAGCGTTGGGCGCGGCGGAGCGCATCACCTGTTCTCCCGTCGCGGGAGGAGGAGGAGGGGCGGGGCGCCTGGATAACCGCAACATTAATGAGAGAGAGAAAGTGGGGGTTTTAGTCCCTTTTAACTGGGTCAGGGGTGACTAGAGGCTAGACTAATTTTAGTCACCCTTTAGTCCGGGGTGTTTGGCAAATTAGTCTCTCAAGGTGACTAAAATTAGTCTAGTCACCTCTAGTCACCTGGATCCAAACACCCTCTTAGCCTCAAGACTAATTTTAGCCTCACTTTAGCCTCACTTGTTTGGAAGTTTAGCTCCTGCTAGAGGCTAATTTTAGTCGGGCTAATTTTAGTCCCTATGATCCATGCATGCTCTCAATCACTTCATTGGCTATTTGGGTGCCAATTGTTAAAACAATGAGCGAAGGTGCTACGAAATTAAAATCTAACCACAATTGTAGGAACACTGCTCAAGTAAAATTAGAAACTTTTTTTTAAACTAGCTCAATTACTTAAATGATAACTAAAGACTTATCCGTCTATACTGCTCCTCGCTCCCACTTTGGATTTTTATTTTTTTTTTACTAGCTGAATTACTTAAATGATAATTAAAGAGGTATCTGTCTATACTGCTCCTCGCTCCCACTTTCGGAACTTTTTCCAGGAAGATGCAGCGGCAATCTGATTTTTTTATAGGTTTATTAGCTGAGGTCAATCAGCTAAAAAGAATATATATTCCCAGCTAAATTTAAGTTACGGCTTGTTTGGGTCCATAGAAGATAAAAGTGAATTGTACCAATAGTCCATTCACTTCCATTAACCTTACTAGATTTGTCTGAAATAAGGAAGTGAAAACACATCACTCAGAGTTGCAGGATACTGCTCAGCTCATCCGTTTCGGCAGTTAACTGCTGCGGTGGATTATTGAACAGACACGAGCCACCAAGCCACCAACTGACCAACCAAAGGCAAGATGCGTGTGACGAACATGACGGTAGCAGCAGGTAGCCCTTGCCTAGCTGGCTCCGGTCTCTTTTTGTGTACGACTGCGACCGCAACTTCAACCGACCACCGGAACAGGTTGCCACTCGTCCGGCTGCCGCACACGACAATTACTGCTCATGTTCCTGTCGTCGCACTCCCAGTCCCACATCGTTTACCGACCGCATTTATTTACGGTTCCCACGCAGTCAGGAATCTAATCCAAACCGCGTACCCAGGCAAAAACTTTGAAACCCAAATGGTTCGGATCTAAGTACTGCAAGGAATTCAAATCAGAGAATCCCTTTTTACAAAAAGAAATTCAAATCAGAGTCAATCGTCAGGGTATTCTTCAATTTAATTTTTGTTGAAAACTACATGGGAGTAGTTCTTTATGGGTTCTCCGTACCTGGCGGCGACTGACACCATGTGCAGGTGCCGGAATAACAAATTCACAATCTTTTTACAGTGCGGTTCACTAGTAGTAGTATGTTTACTCCCAGAATTCACCTTTATTATCTGTAATCCCTCTCTCAGTAACAATAATAACCCACAGTAAAAAAAAGAAAAAAAGAGAGAAGAGAGAACCAAACCAAGAACACTATGGTGGATGGCAAAATGTACATGGGGGTGGCAAGAAATTGCCGGTAGATGCAATGCGACGCAACACATGTCCTGTCCTGTCCATCAACCAGGGATGACGAACAAACAAAACGCCACTGGTACAGGATTGGAATCGAATGTATCATCATCCCTGAAATCAATCAATCAAGAACAATCGGCGGCGGATGCGTGCGTAGAAAGGGATGGAAGAAGATTGGGATGATGAACCGGAGCGAGAGAGAGGAGCTCTCGGCCTCTCGCCCAGCACCAGCCGGCAATCAACCAAGAACCAAGCAACCAATCAGTTGCGCGAGCACTCGGCGGGGAATCCCTGCGGGAACCTCCAGCCATCGGCGCAGTAGTCGTAGTGCATGTAGTTCTTCCTCGCCCACGCGACGGTGCCCCACTCGGCGCCGTCGAGCCGCCGGTTCATCCACCTGTCGGTGCCGGCGGGGCAGTTGAGCGGGCGGCCGTCGCCGGCGGGGGTGCAGGCGTCGGCGGAGTAGCGGCGGTAGGAGACGACGAAGGGCGCGGCGGCCCAGTCGACCTTGACCTTCCCCTGCTGCGTGGCCCAGTAGCTGCCGTCCCAGAGCGTGGCGTGCACGGACATGGGCTTGCCGCCCGGGTACGGCAGGTCCGCGTAGCGCTTGAAGCTCCGGATGAAGAGGTCGTCCACCTTGAAGATGATGTTCTTGTCGTTCCAGATGATGGTGTAGGTGTGGTAGTCGGCGGACGGGTCGAACCACAGGTAGAACTGGTGCTCCTTCTTGCCGTCGCCGTTGGCCCACACGTTGGTGTTGAGCACCACCGGCTCGCCGGTGCTGTTGCCCATGAACTCCATGTCGATCTCGTCGTGCCCGGGGCCGTCGCCGGAGGTCAGCTGCGGCAAGTTCGATAATGGTGAGTGATTTGCTCGATTTGGATCGGATCGAGCCGGTCGAACGAAGGAGGAAGAAAACGAGTGATGATGACTCACGTAGAAGGACGTGACGGTGCCGGCGGAGTTGCCCGGGACGAGCTTCATCTGGATGCTGAACTCGCCGTAGAGGTACTTCTGGCGGGAGCTGAAGGCGCCGCCGGACTGCTGGTTGAGGATGAGCGACGTCACCTGCTGACCCTGCGCGTTGTAGTCCGCGCGCACGTTGCCGTCGGTGGTGAACTTCTCGTACAGCCACGAGTCCGCCGACGCCGACGCCGCGAGCAGCGCAGCCACCGCCACCGCCACCGCCACGGCGGCGTGCAGAGCCCGCCGCGCCATGGATGGATTCGATGCTCTGCTCTGCTTCTCGGAGGATGAGGACGAGGGGAGGGAGATAGTAGATGCTTAGCTGGCTCTGGCTGGGGTAGTGTGGAGTGTGGACGAGTGCTGGGGGTTGGTTCTGTGCGGCCAAGCAGGGGGGAGGCTTTATACTGCTGGGAGCCACGGGTTTGGGGGCAGGGTCTGTGTACACGTTTTGTGGATGCGTGGGGCACGGCTCTTTTGAGGCTTTTCGCTTGCGGTGTCGGGTGGGTGCGAAGCTTCGGATCGTGACGTTTTTTTTGCTAGGATAGGAAGGAGGAGCAGGGGATTGCGTTGCATGCTGATTGTGCTTTCTGGGATGGGCTGGCCGCCACAATCTTTGCGCTGATTTGTGATGATCTAGGAGGCAGGAGCGTTCGCTCGCACGAGCTGGCGGATTGGTGATACGCGGGGAAGGGAACGAAATGAAGCTGCGTGTAAGGCAGCACGAATGGTACGTGTACAAACTGTTATATATCTTTGTCGAATCTGGATCTGGTGGTAATATTTTGAAACCGATTTTGGAATTCAAATATTTGAAAACCATATAACCAATGGATTCGATGTGTCTGAGATTACCACCCTACTAGTTCAATCTGTTACTTTGCGATGGGTTGAATTGAAAGCCAACGATCGATCCATCAACCCTACCCACCTCCCCATGCGAAATGATAAAACTGTATATGATTCTCCTTTTGGGATATTTGATTTATCTACTTCATCAACCTATTAGACATAATCATTGCAAATATGATATTTGATTTCATCTTTCAAAATAAACCATCACCCTTGAGAATTGCAAAGAGACTTTTATGTTGGAATTCTCTAGAGTCATGATCAGAGCAAAGGCAAAGTATCACCCCGGCAAGAGGTTTATGGCTTCAGTCCATGTTGTATTTTTCCCTTTTTGTTTATTTTCCTGATTTTAGCATTTTGTTTAATATATAATAACCAGTAGGGGCATTTGCCCCTCCTGTTTCAAAAAAAATAGAAAATTTTCTCGGAAACTATCTTTCTAAAGTTTTAATAATCTTGTGTATAATCATAAATACATGACAGTATTTTTTTCTTGTCAATTTGATGTCTTAACGAATTTCTTGTGTATAATCATAAATACATGAAAGTTTGAGGTGTGGATGCTTGAATCAATGGGGGCATATCATGGGATATGTGAGCGATTATCACCCTACTAGTTGAATATGTCACTTTTGGATATGGTTGGATTGAAATCCAACGATCCATCAACCACCCATCTGGCCATCTCCCCCAGGGGATTTTGTGATATGATAAAATTGTATGTGTTTTAATTTATCTACTTTTATTAGACCAAAACATTGCAAATATGAAGTTCTTTGAGAAAGATGCTCTGTTATTAAAATAAAATTTTGACTCCCAAACTATTTTTCATAAAAATTTTAATAGTGGTGTGTACTATATCATCATAAATACATGACAAAATTTTTGATGTGTTAACAACCGCATTGCAACTCGACACATCACTTATTTGCGACCATATTATAGTGCTGCAGGCACTACAATTCTAGTTTTGAGTCTCACTGGTATGTTCAAAGATATGATTGATGATTTGTTTTATTTCAATTTCTTATTAGATCATTATAATTAAGGCAGCACGTCCTTGTTTCACAAAGAAACACTCTTTTTTTTCTCTTTTCGAAATGTGCCATTGTGTGCAAAATGTTGCCTCTTTGTCAAATTCAGTGAAAGAATTTAAAACCGGTATGAATTTTTCAGTTTTAAACCATAGATCCCTAGATGATGTGTTCGGCCTAATTCTGTTATTATGATATTTATTTTTTATGTTTAGATATTATCAACCTAGAATATATATGTCATCTTGTTCCGAGGCATAGGGTCTTACACTTATCATGGTTTAATTTTCTTTTCAAACGACACAAGCAGGAGAACTGCTGATTATATTAAAAATAAGGAACAACACCTAGACAGCAACTTCTCATTGCTTGATTGTAATGTGTTGATTATCGATAGCTCTGCTAAATAAAGATGGAAATTTGGGGTGCTGAGTACTTGAATTAATGGGGCATAGAAAAAAGTAAAAAAAACACTTGTTTTCAGTGGACCATGTTTTGAGTCGTGTGTAATTAACCGTTGACTTTTCTTTGTTGCAGATTACTACCTCCTGTTCTTTGAGATGAATCATAGAATCGCTAGAGGAGCTATCTTTTCGAGAACAATTTTTATGGGCCGGCTCTCATTCACTTCCCCCTCTCTAGTTGCCTAATCCGGTCCTTCACGACATACCATGAAATTTGAAGCTCGGAAAAAGAAATTTACTAATTAAATTTTTAATATGTCTGAATTATTCATTAACGGCTGCATCGCTCAAAACTACATCAATGTGATTTGTAAACTCACTCATCCCATTGGCTATTAGGAATTGTTGTTCTGAATATCATGAGTTTTTTTGTGTGTGTGTGTGTGTTTTCTCTTACTGAAATGAAGTACGAATAACACGTACAGCACGTCGTTGTTTCAGTAGCGAAAACTGCTTCTAATTTCTTCCGTTTGCTGTGAACGTGGCAGCGGGAGAAGCTACACGAGTGTGGCTTTCAATTCGTTGTTGTCGGTCGAGGCTTACCTGGACGTACACACAAGTGCCGAGTACACGTCGTCCCTGGAGTAATCTAATCCACACAGCAGACCGCCGCCCCGGGTGTGAGTCACGGAGGCCATAATAACTGCGACGGGAGGCAATCAGGCAATGCAATCGGAGTATCGGACCGTGGTGATGACGCGCCGACCCGGCACGGAGGAGGACGAGCCAGGCAGCTGGCGCCCCCGGTGGCCGGGTGATGATGGCGGACGCCCGGCCGGCCGGCTGGGGTTACTCCCCTTCCGGCCATGATTCGTTGCGGATTACAAGTGGCTTCGCGCGCCGCCTCTCGCTCTCGCCGGAGATCAATCAGGCGAACTGGTGGGCCGGGGGGCCCAATCGCCGTCGCCACCTTAATTAATCAGCGGGGCTAAGGCTAACGAACTGGCCGGTTGGGGGTGCTAGCTAATCCTGATCACCTCCTTCTTCCTAGTACGCCTACCCGTGGACCTGCATGCACTGCTGTGATCACGGGTGCGCGCGGCCGGGTACGGGTACGGCGGCGGTGGTTCACGCGTCGTCGTTGCACGCGCCGGGCGCGGCGCGGCGCGGCTCTGATGACCCGGTTGCGCTGTCGCTGCCGTTTGTCCGTCCCCGTCCCCGCGCCCCCGCGGGCGACGGCGATGCTCTCGCTTTCGGGCGCCGCGCGCGGGACGGGTGCGGCAGGAGTTGGTGCCGCGTACGCGTCAGGTGGCCGGGGTGCCATTGGTGGTGGGTGCCTGTGCCTAACTGCCAGGATCGATGTGCTGTATGGGATGATGATGATAAGGCCGCCGCGACGGCGCCGCGCCGGTGTGGCTGGCAGCGGCCGTTGCCCGGTGTCCACCGGTAACGGTAAGATAGAGTAGGCTTCTGGCTTCCCCGGCCGCGCGCGTCCACGTGTCCGCTATCTGCGAGCGGAAGTACCTGCTGCAGTTAGGAATGCACTAGCACGACTCAAACTGAAAACCGTGCCCGTGCCGACAATGGAAAATGTACATACGGCCGGGGGGTGTCTGCTTTGTACTGAGGATTTGGTAACCATAGAGAAGTACAGTACTAACACGAACCTCCTTTCGGTCGTCACTAATAATAAACAGTCCCACCGCATGGAGCTACGATCCGCCGGGAACGTCGTCCGGCCTGGATGGCTTTGTGCGGCGCTTGAGCCACATAAAAAGTTACAGTACCAGGTACTACGAGCTTGTCATGAGATGCTGGCGGCGGCACTCACAGCTTGAGCTAGCACACCGAGTTCTCTGCGGCAACCACTGCAGCAGTTGGATCGTGATGCGCGAGGACGCAAGTAGAACGTGGATGGGGCTGGTCGCCCCCCCCTGGTCCTGGGGTTGGTTGGCGACGCGCGCTTGGCATTTGGGGATTCTGGGCGCAGTGCATGTGGAATGGAGGAACATGGGAATGTGCATGGGATCCCCGTCCCCCTGCACGTCCCCCGCCTCTCATCAGGGCCATCCGGTGTAGTATGTATGTTGACCTACCAACCGGGCAACCGCTCTGTTAGTATGTTCGATCTCCTCACAGGACACGGTCGAGATGACGAGGAGGGCATGCAACGCCAATCGCAATTTCGCAATGCATGCGGTGCTACATGCTGGGCTAACCAAGCACGCAAATGTATCTCGGATCAGCTAGCTCCTCCGGATTTTTCCGGCAGGGCACAGCGTACAACGCAGCGCATTAATCACCTGCCTGATCGATCTGATCCCATTTCCGCAACATCGATGGGGAGCGAACGAGCGAACGAATGATCTCTGCGACCAAAAGCCCCTGTGCCGTCGTCCCAGATGTCCGTCCGAGAGGAGGAAAGGTCCCCAGCCACTAGGCAGCAGCTACAGATGCTTGGGATGCTACGCGTTTGCCGCCGCCGCGCCGGTGGGTGGGTGGGAATGGCTGGCTCAGGGACAGGGAGCGAGGCAGCTGATAGAGCTGGCATGGGCGCATGGCGCGGCGGCTAGGGCGAGTCTCTTCTGTCTGTGTGCAAGCGGAACATGTTTGTGCTCTTTTATGCTTTGATTGGTGAACGCGTTGAAAACATGCCGGTGGTCGTCTCCAGCCACCAGCCAAGTGCCAGCATGTTCGCCTGCATGCATGATGCATCCGGAGCAGCACTCCTCAGCCTGACTGCCTGAGGACCTACCAACAGGAGTACTACTATACCAGTAGGCAGCACAACCTTCCTGGACAAGTAGACGACGCGTACTACAAGCACTTGAGTTGAGCTACTCCTGCAGAAGCACAGACGCATTTGCGGTGGACCAGCCGCTTCATGGCTGGGCACGCCGGCAACGGTCTCCAGTACTCTCCCCAGTTCAAACCAGACTAGGAGTAGTCGTTGCAAAAGAAGAAGAAAAAACCGCAACTTTCAAACCATCAGACCTGCTCTGGTCTGCATGACTCCCTGACCCTTGAGACAAAGAAGATGCCATTTTCCGAAAGAACAGAAAATGCAAATAACAAGAGATGAAAATGACGTTATTTAAACCACATTCGATCTAACGCCTCAACACAAGTGGGTAAAAGACGTTAATCTCTCTGCTCTAAATTAGGTTAGTTGACTTTTCAACCTCAAGTTTCACAATTCGTTTCATTCAAATTTAGGTCATTTTAAAAAACTTTCCATTAATAAAGGAAGCCACAATAAAATTATAACATTTTGCATAATTTTTTAAAGTAAACAAGTGGTCAAACTTAGAAAAAAATCAAACGATCTATAATTTTGGAACGTAGAGAGTATTTAAGACAGCTGGTTACCTTGCGCCACCACTTTTTTTTTAGGCGAGAGGAGCATGTGGCGCCGCGTTGAAAACAGGGGGGCTGGTCATGCATATTCCCTTGCAAGCTAGTATGTATAGTACGGATCGAAGAGCTTTTCCTAATGATTCCATGGCAAAATATGGCCGAATCTGATGACACATTCTGTGCTTGCCTAATGATTAGTCGGTCTGGACTAGAGTTGCAAAGGTCACAACACAGGTTGCACACGGGCCGGCTGGCGCAGATCGCCTGTCTTACAGAAGACACTTGGTTCTTTTGGTTTCAAAACTTTTTCGAACAAAGATTCTCAATTGTTTCCATTTGCAAGAAGAAGGACAGCGTGGGTGCAGCGGCAGTGGAATTCCACTTGCATACCGCTGATGGGCCTCCATCCACCTGACCAGTCGTTGCGAGAAAATTGGGAACCACGTGGATCTCAGCCGCACGTCTCCCTCCCACACCACCAATTGCTAGTGCTTCTGAAACTGCCAAGTACAGTTAACGGTAACGATTAAGACCGACCAAGAGGGCTGCATAAGTGCGCAAGGCAGAATGATGATCACTGACGAGAGGGGATGGCTCTTCAGAATCCAACCCAGACTTAAATTATTATTAACCCAAAATAATATATTATCATGATCTATTTTTTATTTGATTTTCAAATTTGCTAGGTTAAATTTTTATCTGACAAAAAAGGACAGAGATGCCTACTATTGTATGGCTCGGCTCCTACATCTTGGTTACAAGACAAATGCTTGGCTGAACTGTTGACCTTGCTCTTTATCTCTTGCACCAATTTTCAGCTTCGTAGAACCGCTTGTCAAAAAATTAAAAAAAAAAACAGAGAGAAGGATCAGTCTGCTCATGAAAGCTGTGATATGGGCCCACCAACTGATGATGCCTTGTGCGCTCGAAATGGAACAAAAGCTTGCCTGCCACAGTGCCACTAGCAGGAACGGTGTGCTAAGACCTAACTATTCAGATTGGGTGCTAATCACACTCAGAACAATGCTTTTCTTACTTGATCTCAGAATATTGTGAACGGAAGGTGCTACCACAAGCGCTGCATAGTTTGTCATATTTCCGTGTCTCGACGCTCTCAAGTGTGTTGGACTGTTGGTGCCACCACCACGCGTATTGTGATTATGACTTATGAGTGGTGGGTTTCCAATTTAGCCGAGCAAATTTAAAGATCGAATCATATAAGAAGCGGGTCATAATTATATATAATTTAGAGTTAAAAAGTAGTAAAACTTAGTTGGATTGTGAGTAACCCATTTGGATCATGATCCATTACCATCCCTAACCGTGATGTAGAACATGCATGCAGATGCACAAAAGAACAGTTGTGCAGAAAATAATAAGCAAGCTGCAAAGGATGGACGTATTGAAGGCCTTTTACAGAGAGAGCTGAATGCTGTCGACTGCTAGGCGCTGCACGGGCTGAATGCCAGTTGTTCAAAAAGAAGCGCACACATCATCTCTCGGCAAGATTGGTTTACCAGTGCTAGCCATGTCAACTTATCACTTATCAGGATTGGATAGGTGAAGGAGCTAGCTGCTGCCTAATTCCCAGCTGATCGATCATGTAACTGCAGAGCGACAGGTACAGTTAACGGCGGTGATTAAGACCCACCAGCGACCCATGTATCTGCTCTGGTCAACTACTGATAGCTAGCAGTGGTATATGAATAAAATTCCAGGTAAATGGCAAGAGAAATTTCCAGGCTCAGCACTTACTTTTCCCCTTTTCAGGTCCCATCACAGAATGTCTGTTCAGAAAAGAAAGGGAAATAAAGGTGGATGCTGTGCATTGGGCCCAAGAAAGCTGTGATGGAGGCCCATCGCTCTACGGGTGAAATGATGAACTCGTGGGCTCCAATTGGAATAAAGCTTGCCTGCCTGCCTGCCCCTTTCTTTGTACGATGCGATGCTTAAACCTAACAGTTGAGAAAGATGCTGATCAGTAATCACACTCAAATCAAGGGCCCTCGACTGAATTAGAACAGAATAAAGCATAATTTAGAAAAAATAATAGAGTAAAGCGACCTTGTTTGAGTGTGATTGCTGATTAGCATACGGAGAGAGATCGATACAGTTAACTGTGATGATTATTATTATGACCTGATGATCCCCTCTGGTGGGTGGGTGGTCAACTGAGGTGGCTAAGATTTGGGCCATCGAGTGAAGAATGCATGACAGTGCGGTTTATCCGTTGCTGTGCTTTACGGGTCCCAAAAATGGCTTGTCAACTGAAAGTGGCTATACAAGGGGGGCCGAGAAAGCTCCTCGCTGAATGAACGATCGAATGGAATGCCTTGTGAGGCTATAAAGATTGCCTTCCACTAGGAGTATACGCACTGCCACGCCATAGATGCTTAGACCTAACTGTTATGAAAACAATCAGACCCAAATCATACCATGATTACTCGATAACATGTCTTTATTTGTGACAAATATTTTCTTGGGGCCTTGGGGGCTACAATGTAAAAAGGAAGAGGTAATTTTAGCCCACCAGCCTGAGGCGTGTAAGCCGGCTGCGGCCTGTGGTGGCCCATGAGGCCCAGTCAGGAAGGCCCGTATAAAAAGGTGGATGGGGGCGCTTGTTCTCATTGGTAAAATACTCTAAAACAATATGTTTAAGCCGAAATTCCAAATAGGGCTGCTCCCGCAATCCCAAGGTCGTATTCCAACTTCCATTCATATCTACCGTGTACACTGGCAGCAAGCTAAAAAATTTGAACGGACGTCATATAAAAAACGGAGGTAGTACTTGATTCGTCCTAAATTACCACAGTAGTCATTTTAGCTTTTTAATACATTCTTTTTGTTATGTATCTAAACTATATATCTAAGTGTATAAAAAGTATAAAAAACAACTGTAATTTCAGATATAGAGAGTACACCACTGTTTCCAGGTCAGGCACTTAAGTAAGAATAGGCGGTGGTGCTAGAAGATACTCATTTCGATCGACGTGGTATGAGAGCAGTGGTTTATACGTAATTTGCCTGCACAATGCACATGCATCAATGCATGTCTGAGTTTCCTAGCTGCTTCGTGAAAACATTATTAGTTCCTCCGGTCAGTGCGTGGCGGACCTAATGCCCGGCCACCTACCCGGGCTTCATCTAGTGGAAAGTGCATTACATGTACAATTAAGATGATCAAGAACATCATTAGCATGGCGCGTGACAACTGAACAAACGCATGCAGAAAGGGCCGGGAGCAAAGCACGAATGCAGACTGCACAATATGCCCAGGCTTTACAAAACGTCTGTCTAGGGCCGGTCATGCAGATGCCTATCCTTGTGACACTACTCTGGTTTCATGACTGCAGTAATAGAGGGAATTTAGTGATGCCATTTTTTTTGTGCTTGCGGATCCTAATGTAAGATTAAGCGAGCATACTAAAGGTGCAACAGAACAAAACCTGGGATTTTATGCTTGCACGTTTGGTAACTTGTAGTTTTCGTTTACTAGCTGTCAGCCTTTTGTCAGACACCATAGTTTCTCTCATTCGGATAGAGATTTTTTAACACTGCATAGTGCCTACCTGAATTAGGTTTTTTTCCACTAAGGGCGATGCCCGAATTTCATTACCATCGTAACGAAATTACAAAGTTTCAGATTCACCACAAAAGACTCGACGGCCAGACTAACCAGACAGACAAACCAACCATGAGCACCAAGCGGTGGAGAGCTCCAGCTCAAAGGGCTGGCCCCTCCCCGAAACAAACCATCCACAAACTAACATAGTTTTACACGAGAGAGTTTTAACACGACAGCCGCTAAACAGGACTGACAGACCCATACAGGGCACAAAAAGCGACAGGACTAACTCCTAAACTTGCTACATCATGCCTTCCCCGAACAACAAAATTCACTCTTGGTCAAGCAAACAGGTTACTGAAGGAGCACTGTCCCAGATCTGGACTCTCCCTGCTCTTGCTCTCGCGGGTGGTGGTGCAGCGCTGCATTCTTGAGTGCTTCAGCTCCGGCTTCCAACATCTCCTTTTCCTCTCCTTTTTGAAGGCCTGCCCAATATTTAAGAAAAGATGAAGTAGAGAAAATGATCTTAGTAGGAGACCTAATCTTTTTCCTTTCAAAACATACATTGTTGCGCGCTTGCCAAATCGCCCAACAAATAGCAGCAAGACCAACCATATAAAACTTTGAGTTCTTTGGCATGTACTTCTCACACCAGCACCAAAATTGACCTATGTTACTTGGCCTACACTCAGCCCTGATTACCCAGGCTGTCAGGCTCCACACATACTTGGCCAGAGTGCAGTCAAAAAAGAGGTGACTTATATTTTCCTCCTCACTACAAAATTTACAATGTTGGTCTCCCTGCCAATTTCTCTTCAGCATGTTATCTTTTGTTAAGATAGCATTTTGATTCATTAACCACATGAAAACTTTAATTTTTTAGGGGGATTTTAGCTTTCCAGATTCTCCTATTAGACCCCCCAACTCCCCCTCACACAGATGAGCATACATAGATTTGACCGAAAAATGTTTGTTTTTCTCCCAGACCCAAATGGGCCTGTCTTTCTGCTGCCCCAAGGCACAGGACATTAAAATGTCTCTGAGCAATCTAAGTTGATTTTGAGCATTAACATCAAGCCACCTCCTGAATGTCAACCTCCATCCCCTCTGAGCCATATCAGCCACAGACACACACTGCTCATTGCTTATATCATACAAATCCCTAAACTTTTCTATGAAGTTAACCCTTCCATGCCAAGGGTCTCTCCAGAAATCAATATCTTTGCCATCCCCAATTTTCATAATTCTGCCAGCCAAATATAAATCTTTAATTTTAATCAAGTCATTCCACACAGGGGAATTACTTGGTTTATTTCTCAGATTAACAATCCCACCTCTCACTTTATATTTCTTCCTGACTATCTCCTGCCAGAGTCCTTCCTCATTCTCCAGCTTCCACCACCATTTGCACAAAAGACTAATGTTCATTTTCCTCAAATCCTTCACCCCTAATCCTCCTTTTTTCTTTGGTTTTGTAATCACTGCCCACTTAACTAAATGATATTTTCTCTTGTTGGCCTCACCCTGCCAGAAAAACCTTTTCCTAATTACATCAATTTTCTTCACCACAGTCTTTGGAAGTAAGTACATGGACATGGCATATGTTGGTATACAACTAAGGCAAGCATTCAGCAGAATCAACTTGCCTCCATAAGACAAAGAAGTACTTTGCCACCCATCCAATCTTTTAAGAATCTTATCCTTCAGAGACAACCAGACTTTAACATGTAATCTAGAGCCAGACACTGGAACACCCAGGTATTTTATGGGCCAAGACCCAGTAGCACAATTTATCAACTCAGAGAACAGCAAGGCTTTTTGCTCATCCAAAGACACCATAATTATTTCACTCTTCCCAAAGTTAATCTTCAAGCCAGACATCTTTTCATACATGTACAAAAGGATTTTCATATTTGTCATTGTTTCCACCTCATCATCCATACATAAAATTGTATCATCAGCATATTGGAGTATAGCCACCCCTCTAGGGATTATATCTGGGATTAGCCCTTTTATCAAGTTGTTTTCCTGTGCTAGATGTACCATTTTTGCCAGGCAGTCTGCAGCCAGGTTGAACAAAAGGGGAGACAGGGGATCTCCTTGTCTCACACCTTTTTTACTTTTAAAGTAGCTGCCCATAGTATCATTGATCTTCACACTCAAGGTCCCACTACAGACTACTTGATGTATCCAATTACACCAGGTATCACAGAAACCTCTTTGCTTCATGGAATCAAACAGGAAACTCCAGCTGATTTTGTCATAAGCTTTCTCAAAATCTAGTTTCAGTATTACCCCATCCTTGTTTTTTCTCTTGGTCTCATGTAGGATTTCATGCAGACTCAACACTCCATCCATAATATTCCTGCCTTTTATGAACGCATTCTGACTTACACATATAATCCTTCTCATGCAATCCTCAAACCTTAGCATGAGAGCCTTGGTTATAATTTTGTAGCTGACATTCAAAAGATAAATTGGCCTGTACTGTTGAATTTTTGCAGCTTCCTTTACTTTTGGAAGTAAAGTAATCACCCCATAGTTCAGTCTGTCAATATCAAGCTCATGCCTCCAAAATTCCTGAATCATATTCATAAAATCCTCTTTAATTATCTCCCAACAACTTTGGTAAAACTCTACTGGCATGTGATCAGGCCCTGGTGCTGTGTTTTTTTCATTGATTTAATCACTTTTTTAATTTCATCTTCCGAAAAAGGTTTTATCAGCTGTGAATTCTCCACTTCAGTGATCTTTTCATTTGGAGCCCAGCAATCTGGTTCCAAGGAGAAAAGTGGACTCTCAGAGGGTCCAAACAAATTCTTGTAATATTCAGTAGCATGCTTAATGATGTCCTCTTCTCTGTCTATGCTCCCCCCTTCATTTTTCAGATGAAAAATGGTATTTTTCCTTTTTTTCCATTTGCTTTTCTGTGAAAATAGCTGGTATTGTTGTCCCCTTTCAGCAACCAATTCTCATTGGATCTCTTATGCCAGTATAATTCTTCCTCCATTATTTTAAGAAGCTCTGCCTGTATACAAGTTTTCCTATCAAGCAGGGCTGTTGGTAAAATAGTTTCTTCTTCCAGCTTCTCAATCTCTTCAAGTTCCTTATTCAAGGCCATCCTATATTTCCTTGCATGACCTACCTGAATTAGGTGAGCGATGCTTGGTGAGACTGGTGAAAGTTTCAAACACGCCTTGTCTGCCTGACTCTGTTCCTCGTAGCCCAAGCAAACATTTGATTTGTTTTTTTAGAACCGCAAGCAAACATTTGATGGCAGACACAAGCTTGTGCAACTTCGGAATGCCTAAAAAGGAAAAGAAAAAAAAACTTTCCAAGAGGCTGGCACAAGCTTTTTGGTAACTTTCTTGGCCCAGCCCATTCTTTATCAGAAGGGCTGTCAGGATTGAATTCATCATTATCATACAAAATCATGTGGCCTAGCCCAACCAACGGCGTGGCCTTTCCCTTCTCACCCCAGCCTTCAGTTCAAAGAGGCCTGCTAAAAAATACATGCATTCCTTGCATTCCTTGCAATCCTGCTGCTAAAAAATCATGCTCATAGAAAAACTATATGATATTACACTTTGGGGGGGGGGGGGGGGGGGAGGCTCCGGTGGGGGTAAGGGGGCTCCAGCCCCACCCGCGCATAGCTTCGACGCTGAACACATGTACGAACGAAAAATAGACGTGCGTATCACTTATTTTTTTAAACACACACGCAGATATACATATATAGGCCTACTTATTCTATAGCCAGACCCAAATTATGCATGCCGTCTAGCAATGGGTACGCCCCACCGTGCCGCTCCTAATTTCTATTAAATGCGGCTGAAAATAACTCCCATCAGGTCATACCTCATGAATGAGCTCGGCCGCTATCACGCTGTTTTTTTACTGCTGCAGGGACCGTGGCACAAAAGCTCTGTTTGGACTTTGAACTGTGCACACGCAGGAAACTGTATCTTAAAGTAATTTTTTCTATTATACAAACCCTGATTATGAACATAAGAGTTTCAACATAAATTGTTGGTAAACTGATGATGCTGTTACGCAAAATACCTTTGTGGTAAATCGATGACGTTATTCTGATAAATAATTTATGATAAATCCATGATGCTATAATTAATGGTAAATACTTTGAGGTAAATCAATTACGCTATTCGGACAAATACTTTGTGGTGAATCGACGTTGATCTGGTTTATACTTTTAAGATAATTTTTCCATCTTGTAGTACTAGTTTCATCGGGATATAGTAACTCTGGTTATTCCCATCCAAATTATTTGAGAGTACACCCCTCTCGTTAATGTAGTAAAAATGGTACCTTGAAATAGCATGGCACATAATTATAGTAACTCTCCATCCTACTTCTGGTAATCAAATTTGATATTACAGTTACGCCTAAAAAAAGTAAAACTATAGTTTAATTTCGTAACCACAGCCTACTTGCATGCATGTGTAAGAACAAAGTAATTTGTGCATTCTCGTGACCCTGTTGGGAATCCGCATGCACGCATATAAAAATGAATATAGCAGGCATGTTTGTCCGGTACTAATGCAGCGGCAATCGCGCACGACAATTTACGATAGGCAACCTCATGTGTAGCAGGCATCGCGCGTATGTGTCAATAGCTTGCTTGCCGGCTCCAGCGTGTTATTACGGTAATTAAAGCAAAACGGGATCGTAGGAGGAGCCGCGTCTGATTAAAAGCGACCAGAAAAAAATGAGAACGTTGCGACAGTGGTGTAGTAAATAGACTTGACTATAGAATAAGCTATTATGTGACCGACCACATAGTATACTCTCCCTATATATATCACTTTTTCGGGAAGGCAGTAGACGGAAGGACCGTTCTTGGAATTTTTTATATTTATTTTAGCTTGATTTTCGAAAAATAAATGATTGAATCAAAATTTTCGAGAAATGTACATCTGGCGTCGTGCCCACGGCGGCAGGCTCCTGCCGATGTACCCCACGACGTTAAGTCCCTGACGCCGTGGGGCATGGCGGCAGGGCGGGGCAGCGCGGCACCCGCACTCCCGCCGCCGAGCGGCTCGGCGGCGGTCCCCGCCGCCGTGCCACACGATGTTAGAGCTCGGCGGCGGTCCCTCGCCGCCGTGCCACACGATGTTAGATCCTTTTTATTTTTTATTTTTTCATTTTAAAACACTTTTAACCTTTTTAAAAACGACAAACTGATAAGTGTAAGCATAATCACAAGGGAATATCCTAATCAACGAGTAGATGGAAATAGTTTATACAAAATCATGGTAAAAGTAGTATTACATCTAAATGTGCCGGTCCCTCTTCCCCCTAACAGCTCTAGCGCCAGCCCAGGTCTGGTCCCTGTCGTACGTCCAGGGGTCAGGTGCCCTGACCACCCGCGGTCCTAGGTGGTCGGGAGACGGTGTCGCCATGGCCGACTGCTGTCGGTGCGGAATGTAGTCCCGACACTAACTAGTAATAAGCGCTGAGATCTGTCTCTCGATGGTCGGTGCTAAGCAACTAAAGACACTGGGTTTATCCTGGTTCCGGCCGGAGCCGTACGTCCAGCAGGGGTGTGCTCGAGGCACTATATTGCTTTGCACCGGGGTGCCTGTAGTGGGCGGCTACAAGCGAGGCGGGAGAGGAGGCGAGGCCTCCAAGTCCCAAGAGGAGTGATTGAGGCGAGTGCCAATATCGTGGGGAGGATGGGGAGCGTGTGAGCGGTCACCACCCGTAGTCCTGTGTGTGATGTCTCTCTCTTTTTTCCGCGGCGAGGGGGATCACCTTCCTTTTATAGACCAAGGAGAGGGTGATTTACAGGCATGCCGCACTGTTTAGCTACGTGTGGAGGTATGGCGTACAGTGCCGGAGAGTTGGCGGTCGTCATGGCGAACCTTGCTCTGGTCATGGCGTCGTGGCATGTCCTGTACTTGAACAGGGGCGGCTTCGAGGGTGAAGGCGTGGTGGTTGACCGGGGTGTCTCCAGGCGGGCTCGAGGAAGCCGTTGACGGTGATCCGTACGGGGTACAGTGGCAGGCGTGGCGGCTTCCCGTCCCCGCGTGCTCAACAGCGTTGGAGTTGTTGTAGCAGTGCACGGCGTGGCGCTGCAGGGGCGGGGATGGCCGCACAGGACTGACAGTGACGGGGGTGGCGCTCCCGCCGGCCTGACGTCGCGGTTTGACCCTGCAGAGTCACGAGAGAAGGGTTCGAGGGTGCAACCGGCCCCCTTCGAGGGCGCGGCGTGTTAGCTATACGGGAGTGGGCGGCACAGTGTCACGGAGCTGACACCGGCCTCGTCGCACAGTTCCACACAGTGGCGGGGATGGGCTTCCCCTAGGGAGTTGGCGGAACAGCGCCGGGGCGTGATTCCCAGGCGCGTGATGGCGCGGCTCTGCTGTGTCAGAGCATTAAATGCCCGCACCCGCGTGCAGGAGCAGGTGCGCTCGTGAGGGAGCCTCGAGCGAGGCGGAGCCCGCTCGAGGGAGGCGGGGACCCTCGAGAGAGGCGGAACCCACTCGAGGGGGCGTGACCCCTCGAGCGAGGTGGAACCTACTCGAGGGGGCGCTGAGCCCTCGAGCGAGGCGGAACCCGCTCGAGGGGGCGTGAACCCTCGAGCGAGGCGGAACCTGCTCGAAGGGGCGCTGAGCCCTCGAGCGAGGCGGAACCTGCTCGAGGGGGCGCTTGGTTGGGCCACTCTGGTGGGCCGCGGGGGCCACCGGAGCGTGGGTCGTGCCGTGTGTATGTGCTTAGGTTAGAGGTGTGTTTTGTTTTGTTTTTTGCAGGTTTTAAGCAGGATTCCCTCGATTTTTAGGGGACCCTCAGGGCTATCCCCGACAGTAGCCCCCGAGCATCTGTGGGTGTGCCGGCTAGGCTCCCGCAAATGCTGAAGCCTACTGATAGGACGTTCTTCCCCCTGGTTGCTAATGCCTTCCGTGGGGCCGCGTCAGCGGACCCGAGGGTCTAGCCCCCGAAGCCCTGCAGGAGCGTGGGTGCTCCTGCAGGGGTTTTACCGCGGAATCTTGTCAGTGGGCGTGGTACGTGTTTCAACCGGCATCGGCAATGTTTCAGCCGGCTTCGGTGACGCACGCGCGACTGGCACCATTCGCGTCCGGTGCATCCCAGGAGGTGTAGCCGTGCGTTGAGCCCCCGAGCCTGGGCCCATTCAAGGCGATCGGGGCGAGCTCTTCGTCTTGTTTTAAACGCGCCCACGCCGTCCCTCCGCGGGACGGAGGGTGAGGTTTCCGCAACCCCCATCGACCGGGTCGCGGATTGCGGATTCCTCGCTGAGCTGTTAGCGGGTGGTTCAAGTGGGCGCCATGCCCCGTTCGATAAGGGTAGGCTCGTGGTCCGGAGACTTGTCCATTAAAGCGCTTGCATGAGTTTGCTAGGTGGGGCTCGGTCCCATTCGCTAGGGACCGAGGGCGCGGAAGCTCTCCCTAGGTGGGACCCCCCGGCTAGCTGCCCTCGCTGGTTCTCGAACACGACATGTGGGGCGCCCTCGAGCCGGTGGGCTCGAGGAGAGGCTCGAATGCGCGCGCCCTCGTCATCCCTGACTCTGGTGATCTGGGGCACCTGTTCGAACCCGTCGAGGGTCAGGTTTCGAACCTCTGATCAGTAGGGCCATGCGGGGTAGCAGCCGAGTGCTCCCGTCTTTTCGCATCTGTGTGTTTCGAGGGTCCTTGGCCGCGTCAACCCTCGAACTGCTGATCAGTAATTTCTGTAGATCGAGGGCACCTATGGCACCCATTCATTTCGAACGGGCTTCGAGGACACTGGTCGATATTCGCACCCTTCGAGGGTCGATCATATTTGAGCTCGGGGCCCGGGCCGCTCGAGGGTCTTCCTTACTTGGTAAGGGACCGGGCCATTTAATGCCCGTTGTCGCGGCTATAGTCACGCGCGGCAGGCGTGCCTTTTCAGGCGCCGCGGCCGCGCGCATAGTGGGCGGCGGACGTGACCGCCTGCCGCGGCCCTCCGGTTACCGCGCCGTGATGATGGCGCGCGAGCGGTTATGCGGCTGCCGCGGTCGTGGTGGGCCTCGCTCGTCAGTGAGGGAATATTTCACCTGCAATTAATGCGCGTGGGGCGTGCTCTCTGGAGAGCACGCCTCGCGGCCTATAAATCCGATAGGCGGAGGAGGGGCGGTTTTTTACCTTTGCACTTAGCGTTTGTTGTCCCTGCCTCTTGCACTCCAGCCCCCGAGCCGTTCTTGCCTTCGCGCCTCTGCTCTTGGAGCTGCTCCTGCTTCCAGTTCCTCGTTCCCCCACCCGTTCGTATAGCCCCCAGCAGCCCATCACCATCATCGACCCGCCGACGTGGGAGCGCTCGACGGCGACGACGCTGGCCCTGGGTCGCCGCGGTGGCCGGCGGCCCACCGGCGGCGAATGTGGAGGGGCAGCCGCGAGTGGATCGTGCCGTCGGAGAGGGAACGAGTTCCCAACCCTCCGTACGGCTACATCGTCAGCTTCATGCGCTTCCACGAGCGCGGCTTCACGGCGCCGGCGAGCCGCTTCACGCGGGGTCTATGCTACCACTATGGCGTGGAGCTGCAAAACTTCACGCCGAACGCGATCTCGCAGGCGGCCACGTTCGTCGGCGTCTGCGAAGGCTTCCTGGGGATCCCAGTAAATTGGGATCTCTGGGTCCATCTCTTCCGCGCGGAGCTGCACACGCTACCGACGTCGGAGCTGAGGACTCGCCGCGCGGCGCACGCCGGCGGCTTGGCGCTCGCGGTGCAGAGCTCGCGCAGGGAGAAATACATCCCCTGCACGATGACCTCCAACAACGCGGACTGGGAGAGGGGGTGGTTCTACCTCCGCAACGCCGACCCTGGCCTCCCCCCTACACCGGCAAGGTTCTCAGGGAGAGGGCCGCTTCCTGGTACCACGGGGTGTCCCCGCCCTCGCACCAGGCGCGACTGGACTCGCTCGTGGCCGCGCTGAAGGAGCTGGCGGACTGCGGGCTAACCGCGAGATGTGTCCTCGCCAACCTCCACCACCGGCGGATCGTCCCCCTGATGGAGAGGCAGATCCGCATCTTCGAGATGAGCGAGGACGCGGACCCCGTCGCGTTGGCCGAGTCGCGGCTGCTACGGGAACCCTTCCCGCGGTCGTACGCGGCCACCCGGGTGTGGCGCGCCATCGACCTCAGGCCGGGGCATTGTGATGACGCATCCCTGTGGGTACTCGAGATGCTCCCCGTCGGTCGATTGGTGAGTGGATTTCTCGACTTCCTTTCTTGTTTCGCCGGTTTTTTGGGTTACCGGCGCGTTTTAAGGCTTCGCCTGACCCCTGCAGATGGTGCGCGTGAACGCCGCGAAGTCCGACCCACCCACGTCTCGGGGCCGCGCGCTTGCGCACGCGGCGCAATGGCGAGAGCGGGAGCGGGTGGATCGCAGGAGGGAGCGTGACGTGCGGCGACGGGAGCGTCGGGAGCGGAGGAGCGAGGAGTTCCGGCTGCGCGAGCAGCAGGGACTCTCCTCACCAGGAACAGAGGAGTACTCGTCATCGGACGAGGAAGAGGAGGAAGAGGATCAAGAAGATAGGGGGCAGGTTCTCCCCGATAGGTGGGAGCCTGCACCCCCGTCACCGGAGCTGGCTCCGGTGACAGGAGAACCATCGCCTGGGGCGGACGCGGGCGTGCGGCCACCGGGCGCTCTACGACGGAGGCGGCACGAGCCGCGGAGGTGCCGGCGCGCGCCACGGAGGCGCCGGCGCGCGCGGCGGAGGCGCCCGTGCGCGCGGCGGAGCCCGCGCATGCGGTGGAGGTGGTTAGAGGCGCGGCGGCGGGGACCTCGAGGAAGAGGAAGCAGGCCTTCTCCTCCTTGAGGTAAGGAGTAGCCTTTCGAGGGGTCGCGCGCTCGATAGGCGGGGGTCTGACGATTTGTTTCCATGTCCGCAGGGTGGCGCCAACCGTGCCTCCCCTCGCACCGGCCAAGGTGCTGAGGGCGGACGCATCCATCCCTACTAGGCGGCGCTCGTCGAGGGCACCGCGGGCGGCCGTAGGCACGGCGGCGGCGGCGAGTGGGAGCTCGCAAGGCGCGGCCAAGGCCTCGAGGCCGCGGCCGGTGGCGGAGGTACGCTTGACGGCGCCGGGCCGTAGTGGCGCCGCCGGGCCGACGTCGGCCGCGGAGGCGCGTCGGCGCCCGCGGCCGCCGAGGCGCGGGCCGGAGGCGGCGGTCACGGCGCCGCGGCGAGAGCCCGCGGCCGCGCAGGCGCGGTCGGGAGGCGGTCGTGGTGGTGCGACAGAGCCCGCCCTCGCCGGCGGCTCCCCGGTGCGACGACGGTGGAGATCCCCGACGACGACGTCCCCGCCGCCCGGTGGGGACCGGCGGGCAAGCCTCGCCTACGCCGCCCCCCGAGCCCCGTGCGGGGGGCTCTTGCGAGAAGGTGGGACGGCCACATGGTGGCCGGGGGCGAGGCACGGCGCCGAGGCCTCTTCGTCCCGCGCCGCCCCCCCGCCCCGGGCGAGGAGCGTGTCGACGCGCCGCCCCCCCACTTCGCCTACGCCCAGGAGGAGCAGCAGCTGTGGGAGGAGCTCCGCGATCACGGCGCCTCACTCAACCGGGTGCTGAACGAGGCGCTGTGGATTCACGGCGGCCCGGTGTGGCGTGTTTTCTAGGTGCGTCGGTGTTCTTGCGTTGTTCCGCTAGCTTATTGCTTTCTTCTTTGATCTTGTCGTTTTCGTGTTTGTCTTCGCGGTGCAGCACTCATGGATTTCGTCTGCTGACGGAAGGAGCTGGAGCTCCGCGCTTGCGACAGGTACGACGCCCTCGACCAGATGAGCGTCGAGCTCCGCCAGCTCCGGGAGCAGCGCGACGCTCTCGACGCCCTCGCGGAGGCCCTGAGGACCCGGGATGGCTGGCTGGCGTACAGGGCGGAGGCCTTGCGCGACCAACTCTTGGAGCTGAAGGGGCAGCCCATGTGTAACACCCCGTGTTTTTGCTCATTGTCACTTTGAGCTTATAACCCACTTAATCATGTCTCTAAATCACCTTGATGACCATAGGTCAACCTTGGTCAAAACCCTAGCTCAAAACCCCTCTTATTCCCTTAACCTCATATGCCATTCTAGAACTTTGGCGCGTTCCCAAAAATTTCCTTAAACACGCCAAAACCACCCAAAGAGAAAAATGTGCAGAATGTTGGGGGACACAACTTTGCTGTTGAGTGGCATTTGAAATTTGGAAGGATTGATGGTGAAACAGGCCTTGGAAGCTGATGTGCTCCTGTTCATGGGCGCCGAGAATTCAGCCATGTTGGCATGGCGTTCCTGCTTCACCCCTTGGACAAAACCCCTGCAAGCCTTTGTGAAAGTGATAGAGGGATCCCTAATCTCCAACTTTGCTTCAGATACTAAGGTGCAGTTTAGTTTAGAAAACTGGAGAAAAACAAATTTGAAAATCAAATCAGGAAATACAATTTCACCCCGAGAGCCGGAACGCGTCCAGAGCGCGACGTCGCGCGCGGCCACGTCGGCCACCGCCGTACGCGCCGTACCCGCGTCGGGCGCGCACACCGAGGCGTCGGTGTGACCGCCGGCCACCGCACGGCGCCGGTGAACACCCGTGCGTGCCGTCCGTGGCAAGTGGGTAGGGCCGGAGGTGGCGCAAATCCGCCGGCCGGCGCGGCGTCCGCGGCGTGCCATCGGCCGCCGCGCGCGGCGCACGTCGCCGGCCATGCCCTCGCCTCCCCTACGTGGTCTAGCGGCTCGGCACGTTCCTACCTACCCCAACCGACCTTCCCGCGCGCATATAAGTCGGTCCCCGCCGTCCCTCGCGCGCATGCCTGCCAGCCCGAGCCGCCGCCATCCGCCATTGCCGCCGCTCGGGGAGCATTGTGCTCCGCTCAATTTCCTCACGCACCAGTGAGCCTCAGTCCTTCCCTGTGCACTACAACACCTCCCCGAGCCACGTGTTGATCACGTTGAGCCACCCCTTCGGCGGAGCCCGAGCCTCCGCGGCCGCCGCCGACCGCCGCCGGTCGAGCTCGCTCCTCCGCCACTTCTCCAAGCTCGTGGCGTGCCCGGTACCTTCCTTGGGTTGCATGGAAGCTTCTCGGGCAGCACGTGGTTGAGCCCGGGCCATCCGCTCACCGCCGTCAAGTTTCCCGCGGGCGCGCCACCGCTGCTCCGCCGCCGCCGCTCGCCGGAGACCCCACCGGCCAATCCACCGCCGCCAATCGATAGCTGGTAGGCCTAATCGAAGATCCCCCTTGCTTGTTTGCGTGCCCGAGCCCTACCTCGCCTCCGGCGAGCTCATCTCCGCCGTCGGGCCCGAGGGGGGTGAGCCAAGGGTATATTTGTGAAGCTTTCAAAAGTTCTAAGGTCCCTAGTATAAAAAGATTGTTCTTAGTTTTGTGTTTGAGTCCAGCACCTTGTAAAATTGATTAAAAATCGTAGAAAATCCAAAAATAGTAAACCCAATTTTGCTGTGCTCAGTGTGACAAGAACTACAACTTTGTCCAAATATGTATATACTTTTGAGAATTAGTTTTTGCTTGAAAAATAGGAATGTGAAATGCTTAGATTGGTGTTTCTGCAAAATCCACCCAAGATTTTGAGCTGGATTTTGGATATGTTGTGATCACTAGTGTGCCTAGCCTCTGTGCCAAAATTTGCACAAAGTTACTGAAGGGATTTTCCTGAATAAATTATTTTGTGATATTGGCAAGTCTGTTTAAATGATTTTTGTAGCTCCAAATGTAATTATTTCTGAGCCCAACTTCTGGCTATAGTCTTGTTATAATAAAATGCACCTTTGGTGAATTTACCATGGTTTTATCTCTGTTAGAAATATTATTTCTTAATTTATGCTTGTTTTTAATCATAAAAATGTGTAGCATGTTTCATGAAGGCTATATGTTTTTTTGTTAGCTATTTAAGCTTGTTTTGGACCAGAGTATATGTAGGAGAAAGATGGGGTTCATTTCTGTGCTAATTATTTTCATATGCATTATTCCTTTTATGCTAGCTAGGAATGCTCCTATTTTGGTGTATTATTTTCAATGGTGCCCAAAACCCTTTTCCTTGCTGTCCATGTATGCCTCCTGGTTAGTAAGACCATGGGGGTGGCAGGATTAGTTTGTATGTTTAGTTATGCATGAGAGGCTCAAAACTAGAATAATCTAGAGAAGGGAAAATAAGGAAAATCACTATCTCTAGTGCATGCTTTAAGGATGAGTGTTAGGAAAGGTAATTTGGTGCTAGGATAGAATGGCCTTGCTGTTTGTTGCTGAATTAATTAATTCTTCAATAGATGTGCACACAATCACCTTAAAGGGGTGAGCTAAATAGACCTTTGCTTATTTCTTTAAAAGGAAAGATGTGTAAATACTTTTGTTAAGGTGAATATGGCCAACCATATACTCCTTGCAGCTCTTGCTACTGTTTTTGAATTAATTTAACATAATTACGCTCCTAACTCCTGCATGGCATTCCCCGTGTAGAAGTCCCCGACGGTAGTTATACGCTTGTGCCGGCTGACGAGGACGAGGGAGTTGGAGGAGACGTGCACTACGTGACCGTAGAGCAAGACCCGGACCAAAGTTCGGAAGTTGTTGTGTCTGCTTGTGCTGACAAAGGCAAGCCCCGGTTTATTCATTAACCCCTGTGTTTCTTTATAACTTCTGAAATTACTTCTTGTTATTGTATGTGCATTTACGTTCAGGAGTTGAAATGAAACCCTAGTTGCATGATCCATAAGTACCTATGATCTTTACTAGCATGTTAAGTCGCTAGTTGCTATGCTTAAGGATCCGGTACAAGTCGAGTGATGTTCGTCACTCGCGAGAATAGGATCTCCTTTAAGGAATCACCATATGTTTAAATGGATTGCTCATGTGGTAAGAGCATGGGATTTGGGCTCCGGTCCAATGGCTTCGTTGGCTAAGTGCTTGAAAGTACTAAACACTTGTCGGAAATGGGTACGGTAAGCCTAGTACCTAAATGAGGCGGTACGGGGTTTTACTATCACTACTCTTTGGGTTGCGGCCCCGGGCTCGCCACCCAAGTGCATGCGTGAGGCTCGGTGACCTTAGTGGCGTAGCCCAGATAAACCTTGTACTTAAGACTGTGAGCTATTATCCCCAAACCGAAGAATGACGGGAACCGCCTGGTTGGTGAACTCTTAGTGAGGGTACCTCCCGTGTGTTTAGGTCCACCTTGCAAGGTTATGAATCAATCGATTGTCGGCCTCTCACCGTCATCTGAGACTACTTACCCGACTGGTCATGATATCCCTTTATGATGGAACTTTGTGAAGATTATTACTTTGATTAATTGTTTGTACAACTTTGGTTGCAATAGTTGCTTACCTAGTAATGATTAGTTCTAATAGAACTTGATCTAAAATGTGAAAGTAAGGATTCACAACTTAGTAGCTTTTTGGCAAACAAACACACTAGCCAAAAGCCTTGCATGATTAGAGGTAAAGTCTTTCTTTTAGACGGGTAAGTCTTGTTGAGTATTAGTGTACTCAGCCTTGCTTTATAAATGTTGTTCCAGGTAATGCATCTGATGTGTGGCCCGAAGAACTTCCACCCGGCTGGGAGCTGGAATGGGTGGATGACGAAGAATGATTGCATCATGGACAGGCCTCCTATGGTGTGATCGAATCGTTTAGTTATCTTCCGCTGTTTGAAGTAAACTTTGAACCATTACTTTCATGTCAAAGGAACTACGTTTGTAATAATGACCCCTACGGGGATGTGATGGTTAAATTGTAAGGCACTCTGGACTCTTCTTCGTGGGAGTTCTAATGCATTCGTTCGATCCTCTCTGTGTTTCCAAGTGATTTACCGGGTGTAAACCCGGCAACACTCAACGAGACGCTTCTTTATTATCGCTTAATGACCAAATGGAGTGGTTTAGGCGATAGTACGGAATTATCTCGGGTGGGTTTGTCACACCACGGCGCGCCCCTCCGCCATCGAGCGGGTCCGCACGGCCCTCATCGATCGGGATGAGGCGCTGCAGCAGGCGAGAGGGGACTTGGAGAGGGCGCGCACTGTGGCGACGGACTGGGATGCAGAGGTGGTCTCCATCCGAACCCAGAACCGGGAGGTCCGTGCGGAGCTCATGGAGGCGCAGTCCCAGCGGAGCCGGGCCGAGGAGAGGGCGCGAGAGGCTGAGCAGAGGGCCAAGGAAGCCGAAGAATTGAAGGCCGCCCTCGCCGCTAAGGTCGCCGCGGTTGCCGCAGCGGAGGAGCAGCTCCGGCAGGAGCGTGCTGCATGCCAGGAGGCCGAGAGTCAGCTCCAGCAGGAGCGGGCCGCCCTCGCTGATGCCCGTTTGGCGCTCGAGCGGGAGCATGCTACTCTTGAGAAGGCGCAGACGTCGCTGAAGGAGCAGGAGGCCGATGTCTCGAAGCTCGACGGGGAGCTGATTTCCCTCAGCATCTCGAACGCGGACCAGCTCCGGTCCCTCAAGGAGCAGAGTGCCACGGTCGTCAGCTTGCAGCAGGCGGTCGAGGCCGAGCGCCGGGCTCTCGAGGTGGAAAAGAAGCAGGTTGAAGGTGAGCTGCCACTTCGTTTCTTGTTTTGTTGGTCTTCCCTTCGGGGGTCCGTTCCCCTCTTGATTTCTTTTGCTTGTGACATCCAGGCCTGCGCACCGCGTTGGGGCACGCGACCAATCGGGCCGAGACGCTGCAGGCTGCCTACGACTCCTCTGAGCGGGAGCTGGTGGAGCTGCGCGCTGAAGCCCTCGAGACCTGCCAGGCGGTCGAAGAGGGCGAGGCGCAAGCCGGAAGCTCGCTGGCCAGCCGTCTGCGCGCCCTTGGCGGGCACGTCTCAAGGCGCATGCATCGCGCGCTTCACCTGGGCATCCAGAAGGCCCTTGGCGTGGTGCGGTCCCACTACAAGGTGAACTTCGAGGCCGTGGCGTTGGGCTACGTTGTTCCGGAGGGCGTCGAGGACGAGGCGGCGATGGAGCAAGCGGACGCAGTCGCCGCTGATGCTGCCGAGGTGCTCACCAAGGCCTTCACGGAGTTCTTGTTCTCGGATGCCGCCGACGCCGACGAGCCTCAGGCCTGAAGACCGCTGGGCACTAGGCCCATTTTTGTTTAGATGTTAGTATTTGGGCCATGTGGCCGTGTAAATAAACAAGTGAAACTTGTGGAATGTTTAAGCACTTGTAAATTTAAGTGGTGCCTTTTATTTGTCGCGTTGTTCTGTTCTTTCCTGTTGCTCGGGCGAATTTGGGTTAGGGGAGTTCGATTTCGTGAGCAGTCCGCTGGGCCGGAGGCAAGAGAGAAGGGTCGTATCCTCGCGGAGGCGTAGGCTATCTCTGACTCGCGCGTCCTTCCCGCATGACCACCCGCGCCCTACCTTGATTCGCTCGAGGCTACGGTCGAAACATACTTAGCGCGCTCACGAGTTAGATTTTTTGCGAAAAAATGGGACCATTTTTTGGGGGGGATGCCCCCCGCAGTAGCCCCCGAGGGTGACTTGGTTTTCAGGGGAAAGCCGAGTTGCCCTTTAACTTTATTGACTCGTGTTATTTACATTGTGCTGCCAACTGGGGTGTCGGGCATGTAGTTTACAACAAAAGACTTGGAAATCCTAGCTAGGGGTAGAAGCGACGTAGCTGCTGGATGTTCCAAGCGTTGGTGAGTTCCTCGGCATCCTCGTTAGCTAGCTTGTATGTGTCGGGCTTGAGCACCTTCACCATGATGTAGGGTCCCTCCCATGGGGGTGATAGCTTGTGGCGTCCACGGTTGTCTTGGCGTAGCCTTAGGACCAAATCCCCTTCGCTGAAGTCCCGCCGGCGCACCTTTCGAGCTTGGTAGCGCCTTAGGGACTGCTGGTACCTTGCGGAGTGCATCAGGGCCACGAGGCGTGCTTCATCTAACTGGTCCAGCGAGTCCTCGCGGGCTCGCTGATTGGCACCTTCGTCGTAGCCCCGCACTCTGGGCGATCCGTATTCCAAGTCCGTGGGGAGGACGGCCTCCGCGCCATGGACCAGAAAAAACGGGGTGAACCCGGTGGCTCTGCTTGGGGTGGTCCTGAGGCTCCATACGACCGCCGGCAGCTCCTGGAGCCATTTTTGACCAGACTTGTTCAGCTGGTCGAAGATTCTGGGCTTGAGGCCTTGTAAAATCATGCCGTTGGCACGCTCCACTTGGCCGTTGGTCTGTGGGTGTGCCACGGCTGCCCAATCCACGCGGATGTGGAACTTATCGCAAAACTCCAGAAACTTCCTGCCTGTGAATTGGGACCCATTGTCGGTGATGATGGTGTTCGGCACTCCAAAGCGATAGACGATGTCGGTGAAGAAAGATACCGCCTGTTCCGCCCTGAGATTCGTAATGGGGCGCACCTCCACCCACTTGGAGAACTTGTCGATTGAGACCAACAGGTGGGTGTAGCCCCCGGGCGCCTTCCGCAGGGGCCCGACGATGTCCAGCCCCCACACGGCGAAAGGCCACGTGATGGGGATGGTCTGCAGGACGTGCGCGGGAAGATTGGACTTGCGAGCGTAGAACTGGCACCCTTCGCAGGTGCGCACAATCTCGCTGGCGTCAGCGACCGTGGTGGGCCAGTAGAAGCCCTGGCGGAATGCATTGCCCACGAGGGTGCGGGGCGTGGCATGATGGCCGCAAACGCCCGCGTGTATATCCCTGAGGAGCTCGCGCCCTGGGGGATGGGAACGCATCGCTGCAAGATGCCGGAGGCGGCGCGCTTGTACAGCTCGCCGTCGACGAGGGTGAAGGACTTGGCCATCCTGGCGATGCGCCTGGCCTCGGACCGGTCCGAGGGGAGTTCCCCTCGGTCCATCCAGGCGATATACTTGTCACGCCAGTCCACCTCGCTGGGGGCTGGCTCAACGTCCATGGCTTCGGCCTCGTCGGCGCCGTACCCCTCGAGGAGGGAGAGCACGAACGCCTCGTTCGAGGGGTCCTCGTCCATGGGCTCTGCGCCCGCTGGACTCGAGGGAGCCCCCGAGGGTCCTGTGCAGTTCGAGGGGTGCGGCTCGAGGGTGACGGAAGGTTGAGCGACGTCCCGAGCGAAGACGTTCGGGGGGACGGTGACCCGCCCTGATGCGATGTTGGCGAGTTCGTCCGCCTCCTCGTTATACCGGCGGGGCACGTGATTGAGCTCGATGCCGTAGAACTTGTCCTCGAGGGCCCGCACGGCCTTGCAGTACGCCTCCATCTTATCGTCGTGGCAGCTCGCGTTTTTCATGACCTGGTCGATCACGAGCTGCGAGTCCCCCCGCACGTCGAGGCGTTTGATGCCTATCTCGATGGCGATTTTGAGGCCGCAAAGCAGGGCCTCGTACTCAGCCATGTTGTTCAATGCGGGGAAGTGAAGGCGCACAGCGTACCGCATGTGCTCCCCGAGGGGTGAGACGAAGAGTAGGCCCGCGCCCGCCCCTATCTTCATCACCGAGCCATCGAAGTACAGAGTCCAACATTCCGCCTGGATCTGTGGCGGCGGCAATTGCGTGTCCATCCACTCGGCTACGAAATCTGCCAAGATTTGGGACTTGATGGCCTTGCGCGGGGCGTAGGCGAGCGTTTCACCCATCAGCTCCACCGACCACTTGGCAATCCTGCCCGCCGCATCCGGGTTTCGGATGATTTCCCCTAATGGAAAGGAGGAAACCACCGTGACAGGGTGAGCCTAGAAGTAGTGGCAGAGTTTGCGCCGCGCGAGAACCACTGCGTAGAGCAGCTTCTGGACTTGTGGGTAGCGCGTCTTGGTGTCAGACAAGACTTCGCTGATGTAGTACACCGGCCGCTGAACCGGCAAGGCGTGCCCCTCCTCCGTGCGCTCCACCACGATCACGGCTCTGACCACCTGGGTGGTCGCAGCCACGTAGAGGTATAGAGGCTCGCTGTCTTGCGGCGGTGTGAGGATCGGGGCGTGGGTAAGGGACGCTTTCAGCTTTTCAAGCGCATCCTGGGCCTCGGCGGTCCAGGAGAAACGCTCGTGCTTTTTGAGGAGCCGGTAGAGGGGCAAGCCCTTCTCACCGAGCAGCGAGATGAAGCGGCTCAAGGCGGCAAGGCACCCCAGCACCCTTTGGACCCCCTTGAGGTCCCGAATCGGACCCATCCGCTCGAGGGCTGCAACCTTTTCGGGGTTGGCCTCGATGCCTCGCTGGGAGACGATGTATCCCAAAAGCATGCCCCGCGGCACGCCATTGGCCCGTTGGCCCGTAGGCAGCTAAACGTGATGCTGAGGTCGTTAACCAGGTCGTCCGCCTTCCTGGTTTTTACGACTATATCATCTCCGTACACCTCAACAGTCCGCCTGATGTGGTCTCCGAAGACGTGCTGCATACACCGCTGGTACGTCGCGCCCGCGTTTCGGAGGCCGAACGGCATCGTGATGTAGCAGTACATCCCGAACGTCGTGATGAATGAAGTCGCGAGCTGGTCGGACTCCTTCATTTTTATTTGGTGGTACCCGGAATAGGCATCAAGAAAACAGAGCAGTTCACACCCGGCGGTCGAATCAACGATCTGACCGATACGCGGTAAAGGAAAAGGAACTTTACGACATGCTTTATTAAGACTAGTGTAGTCTACACACATCCGTCACTTCTCATTCTTTTTCTTCACTAATACAGGATTAGCTAGCCAAGTAGGGTGGAACACTTCCTTGATGAACCCAGCCTCTAGGAGCTTCCGCAGCTCCGCTCCGATTGCCCGGCGCCACTCCTCGTCAAAGAGGCGCAGCCGTTGCTGCACGGCGCGGGAGTGAGGTAGGATGTCAAGGGAGTGCTCGGCGACCTCCCTCGGGATGCCTGGCATGTTCGAGGGGCTCCACGCGAAGATGTCGGCGTTGGCGCGGAGGAAGTCGACGAGCAGCACTTCCTATTTCGGGTCGAGGGTAGAACTGACCCTCAACGCCTTGCCCTCGGGGGCAGCAGGGTCGAGGGGCACCTCCTTGGTCTGCTCAGCGGCCTCGAAGCTGCCGGCATGCTTGGCGGTGGAGTCGAGGTCCTCGTTGACCACCTTCTCCATGTTGGCCACTAGCGCATCGTCCAGCGCTAGGGCCTCGGCGTGTACCACGCACTCGACGTCGCAGTCGAAGGCGTGCTCGATGGATGAGCCCACGGTGATGACACCGTTGGGCCCCGACATCTTCATCTTGAGGTAGGTGTAGTTGGGGACCGCCATGAACTTGGCGTAGCAGGGCCGCCCAAGTATGGCGTCGTACGCGCCCCTGAACCCCACCACCTCGAAGGTGAGTGTGTCCTTGCGGTAGTTGTCCGGCGTGCCGAACCAGACAGGCAGGTCGATCTGCCCGAGGGGCTGGACGCGCTTGCCCGGCGCGACGCCATGGAACGGCGTCGTGCTGGGCCGCAGCTGGTCCAACCCGATCCCTAGCAGGCGCAGCGTGTGCGCGTAGATGATGTTGAGGCTGCTGCCTCCGTCCATCAGGACCTTCTAGAACCGCGCGTTCCCGATGACTGAGTCGACCACCAGCGGGTACTAACCCGGGTTGGGGATGCGGTTCGGGTGATCCTCGCGGCTGAACGTGATGGCGTCTTCCGACCAGTCGAGGAAGGAAGGAGGCGCCTTCTCCGCGGCGAGAACCTCGTGCCGCTCCTGCTTGCGCTGGCGGCTGGACATGTCGATGGTCGGCCCCCCCGAAGATGAGGAAGACGTTCTCCACGGCGGGGAAGCCGCCAGCGTCGCCATCACCCCCGTCTTTCTTAGCCTCGTCGTCCTTCGTGGTGGCGCGGCCGTAGAACCGCTTGAGCATGTCGCACTGTTCGAGGGTGTGGTTGACCGGCGTTTTGTGGTAGGGACATGGCTTCTTCAGCATGTCGTCGAACACTCCCCGGGCCTTGAGGGGCTGCTCGAGGGCCCCGCCGGGCCGGATCAACAGCAAGAGCTTTGCCGCCGCCGCTGTCGCGCCCCTGCTCGCGCGCCTCACGGCGCGGCTTCTTTCCCTTCTTGCCTCGCTTGTTCTTCTGGCGGAGCTCCTGGGACTTGCTGCCCTCCGCGGGCGTGTCGTCCGCGCACTTGCCCTTTTTGCCGTCGAAGATCGCCCCCACCGCCTCTTCGCCCCAGGCAAAGCTGGTGGCGATGTCGAACAGCTCGTTCGAGTCGACCGGCGGACTGCGCCCAAGCTCGCGCATGAGGTCCCGACATATGGTGCCTTCAAGGAAGGCGTGCACGATCTCTGACTGTGCCACGCTCGGGAGCTCCGTACAGCGCTTGGAGAAACGACGTATGAAGTCCCGAAGCGATTCGCCGAGCTTCTGGGTGCAAGAGCGCAGGTCTCAGGAGTTCCCAGGGCGCACGTACGTGCCCTGGAAATTTCCCACGAACGTGCGGACCAGGTCGTCCCAGTTGTGGATCTGACTGGCCGGCAAGTGCTCGAGCCACGTCCGTGCCGAGTCGGTGAGGTGCAGGGGGAGGTTGCGGATGATAGCCTCGTCGCTGGTGGCTACACCCAGTTGACACACCAGGCGGTAGTCATTGAGCCACACACGGGGGTCCGTCTCCCCATTGTACTTGACGATCGTCGTGGGCTGGCGGAAGCGCTGGGGGAAGGTCGCCATGCGGATCTCCCGGCTGAACACGCGGTGTCCCGGGGGCTCCGGTGTTGGTGAGTGGTCCTCATCGCTATCGTAGCGTCCACCCCGTCGAGGGTGGTATCCTGCCGCCGCCCGCGCCTCCGCTTTGCTCGTTCGTCGAGTGTTGATGACGTTGCGGGCGTCGCCATCTCGGGCTTTCCCGCGCGTGTCGAGGAGCCGTTCCTTGGTCGGCGTGCGCCCCGGGTTGGCGGGGCGCTCGGCCCACGCCGCCCGCGTGTACCGAGGGTTCGGGGCCTTGCGCACCCCCATCATCCCGCGCGCTCCCCTGTTGGCGGATGCGGGACGCCAAGCTTTCAGCCTGTTGGACGGCCACTTGCTCGATGAGCGCCTTCGCCTCGTGGTGCAGGTTCCGCGCCTCGGTGTCGAAGGGGCGGGCATGGCCTGTAGTAGTGTTGCGGCGGCGATGAGCTTTTGGCTCGCTCGCGGGGGCCTATCCGACGTTGAAGTCGGCGTTGATGCGATCGCGGGCTTGTCTGCCCAGCTCACGCGCGCGTTCGCCACGCGCAGAAGCTTCCCCTGCGATAGAGGCGCGAAGCAACTGCACCGTGCGGTACTCTTCCGCCAGCTTGTCCTCGAGCTCGCGTGCTTGGGCCAGCTGTGCGTTGATGTCGGCCCCCTCGGCGGTGAGGGGGGAGGGGCGCTTGGCCCCGCAGCCAGGCGCGATCCAGTCCCTAGAGCAGGAGGAATCTCTCCGTCGTCGGCGCCCGCCACGTCGGCGACGTTTGCTGGGTCATTGGCGATGACGACGCAGCACTACCGCGCGGGGTCGTAGCTCCCAGTGCTGGAGTCGTCGGAATAGCCGAACCAGTAGTCCGTGGCGTCGAGGAACCGCCTGAACATTACTGGGTCCGGCACGCCAGAGAAGTCCCACTCCGCGTATCCATGCGAGGTGGCGGGCGGCAGCGCGTCGACGGAGCCTAGGGATGACTCGTCGCCGGCGGAGGCGCTAGGGTCCCTGGCAACCAAGATGTGGCGGCCAGGGGGAACCCTCCGCATCGTTGTGTTGGCGTTGGTATTGGCGACGTAGGCTGCCGTGGCGCCGCGCAGACCGATGGGGAAGCGCGGTCCGGAGACTGAGCGCTCCCCCGTCGGGCGGCAACCGTCACGCCGGTGGGGCGCGTCGCGTTGCGAGGCGACGCGCGCGCAAGATGCCGACGCTCCGACCGCGCCCCGACACGAGCGCCGGGGAGCGGCGGCGGCGGCGCCGTGGCGCGATGGACCCGCGGCGTCCGTGCCGGCGGGTGTTGGAGTCGTGGTGACGCACGCGACGGCGACCGGGGCGGACCCAGCTTGGCGTCGCGCGCGGAGTTCCTCACGGTTGGTGAGGCGCATCTGGTAGCCGTTCCCCGTGTCCTGAAAGTTCAAGCCCCCGAACCTGGATTTCGAATCCGGCCGGGTGGGGGTCCGAGCTGTTCATGGAGTAACGCTGACCGCGGTACTCAGTGCGAATCACCATCGAGAGGGCTTGGTGACTAGTTGATCTTCAGCACACAGAGCCCCACGGTGGGCGCCAACTGTCGGTGCGGAATGTAGTCCCGACACTAACTAGTAATAAGCGCTGAGATCTGTCTCTCTATGGTCGGTGCTAAGCAACTACAGACACTGGGTTTATCCTGGTTCCGGCCGGAGCCGTACGTCCAGCAGGGGTGTGCTCGAGGCACTCTATTGCTTTGCACCGGGGTGCCTGTAGTGGGGCGGCTACAAGCGAGGCGGGAGAGGAGGCGAGGCCTCCAAGTCCCAAGAGGAGTGATTGAGGCGAGTGCCAATATCGTGGGGAGGATGTGGAGCATGTGAGCGGTCACCACCCGTAGTCCCGTGTGTGATGTCTCTCTTTTTTCCGCGGCGAGGGGGATCACCTTCCTTTTATAGACCAAGGAGAGGGTGATTTACAGGCATCCGCACTGTTTAGCTACGTGTGGAGGTATGGCGTACAGTGTCGGGGAGTTGGTGGTCGTCCTGGCGAACCTTGCTCTGGTCATGGCGTCGTGGCGTGTCCTGTACTTGAACAGGGGCGGCTTCGAGGGTGAAGGCGTGGTGGTTGACCGGGGTGTCTCCAGGCGGGCTCGAGGAAGCCGTTGACGGTGATCCGTACGGGGTACAGTGGCAGGCGTGGCGGCGTCCCGTCCCCGCGTGCTCAACAGCGTCGGAGTTGTTGTAGCAGTGCACGGCGTGGAGCTGCAGGGGCGGGGATGGCCGCACAGGACTGACAGTGACGGGGGTGGCGCTCCCGCCGGCCTGACGTCGTGGTTTGATCCCGCAGAGTCACGAGAGAAGGGTTCGAGGGTGCAACCGGCCCCCCTTCGAGGGCACGGCGTGTTAGCTGTACGGGAGTGGGCGGCACAATGTCACGGAGCTGACACCGGCCTCGTCGCACAGTTCCACACAGTGGCGGGGATGGGCTTCCCCTAGGGAGTTGGCGGAACAGCGCCGGGGCGTGATTCCCAGGCGCGTGATGGCGCGGCTCTGCTATGTCAGAGCATTAAATGCCCGCACCCGCGTGTGGGAGCAGGTGCGCTCGTGAGGGAGCCTCGAGCGAGGCGGAGCCCGCTCGAGGGAGGCGGGGACCCTCGAGCGAGGCGGAACCCACTCGAGGGGGAATGACCCCTCGAGCGAGGCGGAACCTGCTCGAGGGGGTGCTGAGCCCTCGAGCGAGGCGGAACCCGCTCGAGGGGGCGTGACCCCTCGAGCGAGGCGGAACCTGCTCGAAGGGGCGTGACCCCTCGAGCGAGGCGGAACCTGCTCGAAGGGGCGCTGAGCCCTCGAGCGAGGCGGAACCTGCTCGAGGGGGCGCTTGGTTGGGCCACTCTGGTGGGCCGCGGGGGCCACCGCAGCGTGGGTCGTGTCGTGTGTATGTGCTTAGGTTAGAGGTGTGTTTTGTTTTGTTTTTTGCAGGTTTTAAGCAGAATTCCCCCGGTTTTTTAGGGGACCCTCAGGGTTGTCCCCGACACCTGTGATGAGCCTGCAGCATCCGGTGTCGCTCCGCCCGCCTCCGCCGGTCGTGGTCGCTCCGCCGGCTGCCGGGGTCAACTGTGACGGCTGAGTCCAAACCGGTGGTGGCTGTGTCAACTGTGATGCGCCAACCTCCTCGGCCTGCTGCAGGGAATCTAGGGTCGCGAGGACGTCGCGAAACTCCATCTGATCCCATCCCAGGTGCTCCTCGGTGGTCATGTGGAAAGTAGGCTGGAACATAGGCGGAGTCGACGAGGAAGGAATATCTGTCACCGGAAACTAAAAGGCCGGCGGTCCGGAACCTCCGAGCGGATAGATCGGCGGCGGCTCCTGCTATTGAGGCCCGACTGTCGAAAAAGGCAGTGGTCGCCCTATACGATTAGAATATAGTGTAATCACAAACACACAATAATTGCATGCATTAGTTGAAAATAAGGTCTACTGAAAGTACCTGCGCCGAGGGGAACAAACGGCCGCTGCACGTAGGTGTGCGGGCCCTGCGCCTGCGGGTGTTGCTGTGCCCTCAGAGCCGAGAAGCCGCCGGCAAAGGTGGCAAGCGTCGGCTGCAAAGCCGCTGTCGAGGCAGAGCTCGAAGACGACGCTAGGTGGTGTGGAAGGAGAGGAATCTCTACGGCCCCGGCGTAGTTCACGACGGCGGAGTACCTCATGGCAGCAGTGATGATCCTCTCGTACGTGCTCCGGTGCTCCTGAGGCCCCTAGGAGAAGCACTACTCCCTCGCGGCCGATGCGAGCCGCACGACCTCAGCCAGCACGTCGTGCTGCACACAAAATTAGAAACACATGTTATAATGAAAAGTCATATGAATGTAATATGTTTGCAGTATCGTAGCTTACCGCTGTGTCAGCGGTCCGGTCTCGGCGCACCGGGTACGTCGCGTCCAGCAGGACACTATCGTGGTCCGGGACAGGTGGCGGTGGCGGGGTAGCAGGCACGTACGTCATCCATGTCCACGTCCTCGGTAGGTACCACTGAAGGTACGCTACTCAGGCGGTGCCATCGTGAAGGCGGTGCTCGGTGATGACGTTCTGCTCGTGCGCCACGGACACCCACTCCACCACGTACAGCTGCAGCCTGTCGACGAATGACGTCGCCACAGGCGCGCCCTTACGCGTCCACCTAGCATAGAACATGAAACATAAAATTATTGGCAACTGAATATTTGTAACGGAAAATACTTAGAACTGGCAAATGGTAGCTCACCTGTGCGCTGTAGGCGGCAGACGTGGCGCAGCGGGTACTGGCGCACCCTGGAAGAGGCCGAACTGCCTCATCATCCGGTGGACGGCGTACTCCTCGACATAGACGTCGAAGATCAGTCGTCGCCTCATCATCCAGTACGCCTGGTCTCGGGAACACAGGGACGAGAGCCCCTGTGGTGCGCGGGCAGCGACCATGGCAGGAGCGTACGACGTCCACCGGACCTGGGCATCGACCATCCAGTCGATCTGACCAACGAAGTCCTTGTACACCTTCTTCGGCTGCTCCCCAGCCCAAACGTGTTGCAAAGAACAAGAAAAGTTAAGTGAGTCGAACTATAGAACTCATAACGCGAAGAATCACATAAAGGGAGGTCATTACCTTCCGGAGACACCACAGAGAACCCATGGTGGGGAGGTCCACTGGGTCGGTGCCGTCGGCCAGCGGCTCGTACTCCGATAGGTCGGCCCTGGGCCGACCGATGTCGAACTGCTCGTGGATCCACATATGCAGCAGGAGAGGGCACCCCAGGAGGATCGCCTCCCTACTCGTCGGCCTCGTCACTGCCGAACACAGTCCCCTGTAGGTAGCTGCCAGAACAACACTGCCCCAGCTGATCTGGGGCATCTGCTCGAGGGGTGGGTCGACGATCCTCTGAGCCCAGTGGATCATGCACCGCGACACGGAGTCTCCTGCTGACTCGCAGAACAGCACCCACCCGAACAGCCAGAGCAGGTAGACCTCCAAAAACCTGTCTGACGTCTGGTCGTCGGCATCGTCCACCATGTAGTCAGCCTGCACACACACAAAGGTCCGTCGTCACATTCGTTTAAAATGCATACAAATGTTGAAAATAAGAGTTAGAATCACGTACGCTGAACTGCTGGATCCAAGTCCAGGTGGGCCTGTGGGTGTCGACGAAGGGCACGTACGGCGCCAGCGCGCGATCGTTCTGAGGAAAGTTCGCGAACCGAGCAATGAAGTCAGCATGCCACGTCGTGGGGATGTCGATCGGCCCCATCGCCTGGCCAGCACAAGGCAGTCCTCCCAACATCACGACGTCCTCCAAACTGAGATTCATCTCGCCGACGGGGGGTGGAACGTGTGCGTCTCTGGTCACCACCAGTCCATGAACGCGGCGATCAGCGGGGCGTCGTAGTTGAACCGCGTCAACCGCTCCGCCCGGGGAACCTCAGCTCGTAGCCTGTCCCCCTCGACCAACCGTGCAACAGGGAGAAGTCCTGCAGCGCATAGCCTGAAAAAATATTAATTTACTTAACGCACTTACTATTGTAAAGAAACAGAAATAAATAAGAAATATGAATTACATACTTCGAAATCCACCGCTGGTGTATCGACATCAACATGCGGGTCGTCCGGCAACGTATCGTGCCGAGCAGACCTCCAAGAACAGCCGACACGTACGAGGAGGTGTTGCCGATCCACCGCCTCGTCGAACAACTCCGACCGTACGTACTCCAGCAGTGCAGCCATAACTGCAAAAAAACATAATTTAATCAATTGTTCCAATTACACTAATTATGTGAATTATAACCATTTCTTGAAAGTTTAAAACAAATTTAAACTAATTATGTGAATTTAAATAATTTTTTGCAAAATTTATAGCAATCTAACCTAATTATGTCAATTATAACTATTTCCTAGAAGTTTAAAACAAATTTAAAAGAATTATGTGAATTTAAACCATTTTGTACGAATTTTACATCAATTTAATCCAATTGTGTCAATTATAACCATTTCCTAGAAGTTTAAAACAAATTTAAACGAAATATGTGAATTTAAACCATTTTACAAATTTTACAGCAATTTAATCAAATTATGTCAATTATAACCATTTTCTAGAAGTTTAAAACAAATTTAAATGAATTATTTGAATTTAAACTATTTTGTACCAATTTTATAGCAATTTAACCTAATTGTGTCAATTATAACCATTTCGTAGAAGTTTAAAAGAAATTTAAACTAATTATGTGAATTTAAATAATTTTTTACAAATTTTATAGCAATTTAATCTAATTATGTCAATTATAATCATTTCCTACAAGTTTAAAAGAAATTTAAACGAATTTTGTGAATTTATATAATTTTCTATGAATTTTATATCAATTTAATCTAATTTTGTCAATTATAACCATTTACTACGAATTTTAAATGAATTAAAACAAATTATGTGAATTTATACTATTCTCTATGAATTTTATATCAATTTAACTAACCTAAGTTAAACAAACTAGATTTCTAAACTAAATTTAACTAAACTAAGTTAACTAAACTAACTAACTAGTCTAGTCTAAAAAACTAAACTAACTAACTAAACCAAGTTAACTAAACTAACTAACTATACTAACTAATCTGGACTAAATTTAGAAACATATCTGAGAAGTGCTCCGAAGGGTTGAATGCCGAAGGTTTGGAGGAGTGAGGGAGGAGTGAGGGAAGGGCCGACGGCAAGGGCTCCGCCTCTTATGTAAGTGTGGCGCTGGCGCCGTGGCCCACGGCGCTAGGGCGTCGCCGCCGTGGGGCACGACGCTAGGACTCCTGCCGCTGTGGGCCACGGCGCTAGAAATCCTGTCGCCGTGCCCCACAGCAGGAACCTGGCCCCAACGGCCAGTACAGCTGACCGTTGGCGTCACCCCTAACGCCGTGCCCCACGGCGGTGGGGTACGACACAACGTTAGGGGCACGGCGTCAGATGTACATTTCTCGAAAATTTTTATTCGACCATTTATTTTTTTTCTAAAATCATGACAAAATAAATATAAAAAAATCTGCGTTCCTGTCAGGCTAAAATTCCTGGACCTAGCGTTCCCCAAAGAATGGGTTGGGGGCGTTGGGCCATGAATCCGAACTCAATCGTAAGATTCTAGCGTTCCATCATTTCTCTCGCTAGCGGCCCTGCTATAAATTTAGAGAAATTTTCTTATTTGACGCTAGCGATCATTAGGAATTTCCGCATTAGATAGAATTCACAAATGCGGTGGCTGTTGTCAAGCTAAATGTGGATTAGCGTGAATGAACTTCAGAGCATTTTATCCACTTGGAAAATAGAGAGGAGGAAAAATAGAAAGAGGAAGGAGAAGAGAAAGAAGAAGAAAAGATGAACAATTGATGAGCCTCCCCTTGCTTCATAAGCTGCCTTCGCACGATTGCCTTGATACATGCATTAAGAAAAGTATTGTACATCAATCAAAATCATGAGATGATTGATTCGAAGGTATCGTAAAAGTCTTCCCGCTTAGTGACATGATAAGGGGAAATAGCAGCTTGCAGTGGCATGGCAACAAACCCTCCACCGAGTCCTTGATGAATGGCTCAAATTATACACCAGCCGCATAGAACATATTTTTGCGCTCAAATTTTAAGAGTTAGAAGTCGACGATAATATTTATAGATAATGGAGATAGTAACTCAACATTCGAAAAATATTCAGCAAGGGGATGGTGATGATTGAATTAGACATACGTATTGTAGAAGTAATTATTGGGGGTAAAAAGGCAATCAATGGCTATGACAGCTCATGCTGTCGAGATTCGCTGTGGTAGACTTCCAGTCTCCCACAACGCTGGTTAATACCAGCTTGTCGACCACGTACATTTCGGTCACCCGAAAGGTCAATCCAGCTTTTAGTTTTCTATTGAGATCAAAGGAAAAGATGAGCCGGAGAATAGGTGCTCACGCAATGGATGGCATAGGAGCAACGAGCACGGATCGGAATAGATGCAGTCCATGATTACCCTATAGGACCGTATAGGGTAACAAAAAAAACTTAAATGGAGGCAGAGAATACGAAAGAATTTGAAGAGTTGTGCTTTCTCCAGCAAAGGCATATTATTCCCCTTCCTCTTCTTTCTAAATTCGGCGGGGGTACAACGCCGCCAGTGCGTACTCAAACGCCGACCGGACCGCGGCGGAGGCCGAGACGTCCTCCATGCTTGATGATCGCGGCAGTGCTGGGGACGTCGGCATGGATGAAGGGCGCGTCACGCGGTGTAGTGAGGAAGGTGACCACCGACGCGAGGCCTCGACGAAGGAGCAAGCATGCTAGGTGGAGCAGCGGCACGGCGTGGCCCACAGATTGACAGCCGTCGTCCTCCGGTCGTCCCCCGGGGGCCGACCGGCCGCCCGTGCTCCGCCGACTCCGTGCCCTTGCTCCCTGTGCCGCCTCCCTCGCCGTCAGTGGCTGTCCACCGCCAGCTGCTACCGGCGGAGGCTAGATGTCAACTGACATCAGTGGATTTTAGAAATTTCAGTGCTAATCACTATTCAAATTTTGTTCATAATACTAATGACATCAGTGAAATATGAGGCTGACATCAGCGAAGCGGGAGGCTGGCTTCGCCCCTGGCTACCGGCTGCACAAACCCGCACAAACAGGGAGGGTGGGGCGAGTTGGTAGGTTTCTGGAGCGGTGTGGGTCGACTAACCCGCCGGTACGGTGTGCCTTTAACTGTGGGTAGAGGCGTGTTAATCTCCATAGCAGGCCTAGACACCGGATCCGCACACCTTGCTACCAAAACTGTTGCTCCAGGAGACCAGGATGCCGCTGTTGCCTCCATTACTGGCACTCTGGGCATGGTGCGCCTCCGTTGACCTAGGTTCAACGCGCCAGGCCGACGTTAGTACGTAGCCCCACCGCCGGCTTTTTAGCAGTCACGAGCCAGGTTCCGGTGCCGTGCTAGCTATGGCGATGACGAGGATGTGGCCGTGTGGTGTGGGGGTGGTCGGTCCTAGCTGCACCAGAAATGCCTTCATAGTGTATTACGTAGACAGCTGTTTTTAAAAACTACACGGAAATCTGCAAAGTTTCGACCACCTAATTCCGTGTAATGCTAGTTCAGGTTAAGATCTTATAAAGACAATGCGTACATTCTTTTCTTTCTGGAGAAACCTATAGTGTCCACCGAAGGAACATGATTCCATAATCCATCTTTATGCAATTCATTTGCCCGACTTTTTTGCCTTTTGGCCCTTTTGGGGAAAGAATTTCACAAATATGTCTCTTTTGGAAAGATTTCGGAAAATAGACCCTAAGCTCGGTGCCGTGAACCATGGCGCCGAGACTGCACGTCTCGGCGCCAAGATCCGTGGCGTCGAGGTCAATAGTTGTAGCGACAAACGTGACAATAATCGACTGACGTGAAGGTGACATGGCACGTAACTCGGCGCCGTGATATGTGGCGCCGAGCTCGGCGTCCTGTGGCGCCGAGGCACGCCTTGCATGCATGCACACACGCATGCAGTCACACAACACCACACGCATGCACACATATGCATAGTCACATGCAGACACACAACCCCGCATGACAGGCACGCATGCACACACTGACACACACAACGCCGCATGCAAACGCATGGACGCATGCACACACGCAACACCGGCCGCAGGCCATGCACGCACGGACGGCCGGACGCATGCCCACACACGCGCCCTGTTGGCTTGGCTTATCAGCCACCGGCCAGTAGTACTTTTCTCTCAGAACAAACCTGCCACCGCAAAGCCGTGGCGGATCTTCTTCTCTCGTAACAAACCAAGACAGCCATCGCCCACCAGCCAAACGAACAGGCTGACGGACGCCGACCGCATGCACACACACGCACGCATGCAAACGCACGCCCATGCACGGCGGTGGCGCCTTGGCGGCGTCGGCGCCGAGGTGCCGGCCACATCAGCCTCCTCGTTGGACCGCATGGACCGTCCACCCTACAACCTCGGCGCCAAGATTCGTGGCGCCGAGTCATGTTACCTCGGCGCCATGATCCACTGCTCTGAGCTTGGGGTCTATTTTTTGAAATCTTTCTAAAAGAGGTGTATTTGTGAAATTCATTCTAAAAGGGTCAAAAAGCAAAAAAGATTCATTTGCGCATATCAAATCTCTGGACAATTATGAGAACAATATATATATGAGAACAATTAGTTAGGACATATAGTACCTTTCGATTGGGGTTTGGTCAAAACTGAACAGCTCCTTTAGTTGTGAGTTTTTAGCAAGTTGTCCATATATACTCCCTCCGTTCCGAATTCATAATCGTTTGAGCTACAACATCCCGTCCCGTAATATCTGTCGTTCCAGGCTTCATAGCAGCTACGGAGTAGCTTAGTACTCCCTTCGTCCCAGATAAAATGCAATCGAACGATTCAAAAAAAATCTCATTTTAACCGCACAATAGCACACACTGCAACATGCTGTCACCCGTCAACGTCATTGGCAGTCTGGCACCTGTGCATTGGAAAAAAAACCTCCAAGTGACGCTTCAACAGCACTTGTGCCGCTGTGCCCGTGGGGCCATTTGGAAAAAAAACGAAGCTCTCGATGCTTCCCCACAAGTACTTGTTCCTGCTTTCTTCCTCCACCGCTAGCTGTCCCTGTAGGGGCAATTTTGTCATTTCATCTTCACACTATTTTGATGTTCAAATCCTAAAAATGCATTTTATCTGGGACAGAGGGAGTAGCTCACTGCACCATGTGCTTGCCTGACACCTCCATCCGGGTAGGCCTCTGCCTTGCATCCTGAGCTGCCATGAAAGAAGAGAGCACAACCCTGCATGCAACACTACCAAACACATCATTGTTTTATAGGGGTAGCAGGGACCTTTTACCAATTCATTGGTTATCGGCTCTGGGTCTCCAACGACCATGAATTTGGGACGGAGGGAGTATATAGTTGTTGGCTTAGGTGGTGTTTAGTTCGTCAAATTACACAAATGAATAGTACTAAAATAATGTATTGATGAAAAGTTGTGAAAAATGCATTGGGGCGCATGGTGGGGAGAAAAAACATGACTCGATGCGATGGGTGAATAGTGCGATGTGATGGATGCCCATTTAGTTTTTACTTAAAAAAATCACATATCTCCTTCTCGCGGGATATTCTCAAGAGGGAAAATTTGTCTACTTGAACCTTGCAGATATGAAACAAATTCATGTAGGACATGCTTTATTGATTGTTGCCATCAAAGCTATTGTTCGTCTATCAATTGTTGTTTAGCTGCTTTATCTTGAGGCAACCAGCTAAAACTAAACTTTATCCCAAACTGTGGCGGTCCCAAGCTCGTTTTGATCCACCACCCATCTTTGCACCTGCTACATCGTCTGTAGTCCTCCACAGCTGCGCGTGTCTCCACTCTTCACTCTCCAGCATGCGCCCTGTTCGCTTGGCTTATCAGCCACCAGCCAGCAGTACTTTTCTCTCACAACAAACCAGCCACCAGCAACCAGCCAGCAGTACTCTTCTCTCATAACAAACCAGCACCAGCCATCAGCCACCAGCCAATCGAACAGGCTGATGGTTGCAGACTTGAAGATTCTCCACGATTTGCGAGGTGGCAGGCATGGAGGTGCACAACATTGTTCATTACAAATTTGAGAGGGGAGAAGAGGGAAAGGAGGGGCTCGAGCTGAAGGAAGAATCCTCTAAGAGCAAGGTTAGTGGTTCAGCCCACTCGCCGGCTGCAAGATTGCCAGAGATCACCGGGCGGATGTGGCTTTTCATGGTGGAACAATGGTGTGGAGGAGCATGCAGCCAATGAAAGGTGAGGGAGTTCTTCTCCACCGGCTTTTGACGGGCGAGTTGCGAAGAGCCCACTCCGTTCTCTCTCTTTCCCTCTTTCTCTTCCATGTAGATCTCAGCCGGCTTGCAGCCAGCCATAATCCTTGCTCTAAGCTTCATTGTCCAAAAAAATGGGCCCTCAAAGGAAATACTATTACTACGTGAAGAAAAAAACTAGTCCACTATTTTTAACAAATTAATGAGAATAATCCAAACACCACATTGTCCAAAAATATATAACATCACATTGTCGTATCTGTTTTTGTATCTGAATATGTCTATTACTCCCTCCATTCCTGAATATATGATGTTCAGAGCATACAAATTAGTTTATTCTTGAACTAACTAGATTGTCCTAAACACCACATATTTAAGGACGGAGGTAGTAGATTTTGTTATTTATCATAATAGGGAGGCAGGAAAAAGTAGACAGTTGGTGGTGTCTTCCGCCTAGCAAGGCGTCATCAGTAGAGTATTGTTGTGAGATGTATTTATGTGATTTCTTGTGTGTGTGTGTGTGTGATTATGTGATTGTGAGATGTACTCATGTGATTTTTGAGCTTTCTGATTGAGACAATGAGAGAGGAAAAAGAATAAAAAATAGAAAATAAAAGAAAAGGAGCTCTATACAGCTGGGAGAGAATGAAAGGCAGTCCCGGTTGTTATAATCAATGGGTACAAATGCCCCTTTCAGTACAGGTTATACAACCCATACTGCAGGGGTCCTTCTTTAGGGCATGCACAACGCCAATTAATGAGGTGTCTATGCGCTGTCTATACATCTGCCTATGTGCTAAGTTCAGGGTCTGCGTGATAAGAGAGGTTGAGTAATACTAATTGTCGGTTCCCGAGTAGTGATAGCTGCCCTCTGGCCCTCTGTTACTGTATATTGCTATGCTGAAATTCTATCATTAGTAATAAATCTTACATATCAACAACTTTTATAGGTTTCATTTTTTGTTGCGGTTTAGGAGGTTGCAGTGGAGTTGATAGTGACAGGTATTTGCAAGAATGATTTCTGGTTCCATTATGCGATACTCCCTCCGGTTTGGTAAATGAAGTCGTTTTGGACAAGATTTAAGTCAAATATTGGGAATATAAATCATAAATAACTTTGAACTCCTTGAGTTTGGAAATGCGAAAAGTACATCAATAGATTTGTCTTACAAAATACTTTCATAAAAGTATCCATATGTTAGTTTTTAACAAATATTTTTATTAAAATAAAAAATTGTACCTTGGAAATCGTGTTGTTGTCCTAAACGACCTCATTTACTAAACCGGATGGAGTATGTGGCTAACCTTGATGTCTTTTGTTCTCTTTTATCATTCAAAATGACTCCACGTAATAATCGTGTACTGTAGTGAATGGAGTTTTATGTCAGTATGTTCGGATGATGTACTATAACGCCATAACTCTATTTCCATTATCAAGAAAAATCTATGTCGATATCTCCACCTCTGCGCATCCATAATTCCATACTATGTATCTAGGAGTATATCATATCACTGTACCTATATCCATTGGCTTTGCGATATTATTACATTATCTTAATATAATAGATCTAGTATATAAAGTATACAAGACACATAAAAAAACATGTAGGTACTTTGTCGAGAAGATCAAAATGGATATATATCACATATATTTGAAGATCATATCAAATAAATATGCAGTCCACAAATTCACTTGAGGTGCAAAAAAAAAACAATGACAAAAGCACCCTGACATGCCTGGGCCCCACACCGTTGGCGGACCTACCAGGCAGTCTCGGCGGGTGTGTGCTTTGCGTGCGGCGCGTTGACCCCTCAAAATAGCACGAAGGCGAAGCAGCCCACTCACGGAACAACACACACTTCCGTTGCCGAGCATATGGGCACACATCAATGCACACAGCACGGGCTGGCGGGCGAAGCATGTCTGTCATCCTAACCTACATCTATCAACTTCATGAGACATATTCAATTCACTCAGCTCTGAAGTGTAGGTTGTTTTGGTATTTCAAATTTTATTTAATTTTGTTATGCATATGAATTTATCAAAATGACCTACAATGAGAAACGAAAAAAAGTAGTAAGAAAAAACAATCTTTGGTTTGACATGCCCTTCGCTTGCTGTCATTCTTGTCAACTTATGTTTGGTGACATAGAGGAAAGCAGCTTCAACCCCCCACTAGGTTGGTGGAGCAATTAATTGTGTTAAATAAGGATGACCTCTCTTTTGCTCCTACATAAATACTGGCTACCCTCAAATCAAATCTCTACAAGCTTCAAGCTTTATATTCATATATATCTTGGTGCTGAGTGCCGATCCTGATTTCCCCTGATAAGTACTAGTCCCCCACCCGTTTCTCGACTACTCACAAACAAAGCATCTCCGGCAATGTCCCACGCCGTCAACGTGGCGCCCCTCCATGTTGAGAGCCGCACAGCGGCTGCAGCGGAACAGCCACCGCCCAAGCCGCTCGTCGACGACGACGGCCGGCCGCTGCGCACGGGCACGGTGTGGACGGCCAGCGCGCACATCATCACGGCGGTCATCGGCTCCGGCGTGCTCTCGCTCGCGTGGGGCGTCGCGCAGCTGGGCTGGGCGGCGGGCCCCGCCGTGATGGTGCTCTTCGCCGCCGTCATCTACTACACCTCCACCCTCCTCGCCGAGTGCTACCGCTCCGGCGACCCCGTGTTCGGCCCCCGCAACCGCACCTACATCGACGCCGTCCGCGCCACGCTCGGCGAGTCCAAGGAGAGGCTCTGCGGCGTCATCCAGCTCTCCAACCTCTTCGGCATCGGCATCGGCGTCTCCATCGCCGCCTCCGTCAGCATGCAGTGAGTGGCCTGCCGGCCGGCCGCCCGGCCGCCGGTAACCCAAAACCGCGCACTCCGTAATTCACGACCACCGTGCCGCAAAATGCCTGACGAGTAGTTAATTCGCCGCACGATCGATCGATCGAGCACTGCAGGGCGATAAGGAGGGCGGGTTGCTTCCACTACAAAGGGCACGACAACCCGTGCCACGCCTCGGCCAGCCCGTACATCGCCATCTTCGGCGTCATGCAGATCGTGTTCTCGCAGATCCCCGACCTGGACAAGGTGTGGTGGCTCTCCATCGTCGCCGCCATCATGTCCTTCTCCTACTCCACCATTGGCGTCTCCCTTGGCGTTGCGGAGATCGCAGGTACGTCGCCGTCGATCGGTCCGTGGTTGAAATAATATGCGATAAAAGCGTTCTCCTCGGAACGAATTCACCTGTGTTAAGTGCTGACGAGTTGGCAAGAATTGCAGCAAATGGAAGACTAAGGGGCAGCATCGCCGGCGTCATCGGCGCCAGGGCGACATCGATGCAAAAGGTCTGGCGCAGCCTGCAGGCCTTCGGGAACATCGCGTTCGCTTACGGTTTCGCCATCATTCTGCTCGAGATCCAGGCAAGTCGTTCAGCAACCGCGCGAGTGTCAGATTGACAGTTGATTTCTGTATCATGAATCTTTGCCAGTCTGTACGAGAATGTAATTAATTTATTGGTCGATGCTTACCTCCGTGCCTGCTGTCGATCTTCACAAAAACACGTACGTATACGTGCAGGATACGATAAGGTCGCCGCCGCCATCGGAGGCGAAGGTGATGAAGAAGGCGACGGCGGTGAGCGTGGTGGTGACCACGGTGATCTACCTGCTGTGCGGGTGCGTCGGGTACGCGGCGTTCGGCAGCGCGGCGCCCGACAACATGCTCACCGGCTTCGGCTTCTACGAGCCCTTCTGGCTGCTGGACGTGGCCAACGCCTTCGTCGTGGTGCACCTGGTGGGCACCTACCAGGTCATGACCCAGCCGGTCTTCGCCTACGTCGAGCGCCGCGCCGCCGCGGCGTGGCCGGGCAGCGCGCTGGTGCGCGAGAGGGAGGTCAGGGTCGGCGCGACCGTGGCGTTCTCCGTGAGCCCGATCCGGCTGGTTTGGCGCACGGGGTACGTGTGCGTGACCACGGCGGTGGCCATGCTGCTCCCGTTCTTCGGCTCCGTGGTGGGGTTCATCGGGGCCGTCTCCTTCTGGCCGCTCACGGTGTACTTCCCCGTGGAGATGTACATCGCGCAGCGCAAGTTGCCGCGGGCGAGCACGCGGTGGCTGCTCCTGCACGCGCTCAGCGCCGGGTGCCTCGCCGTGTCCGTCGCCGCCGCGGCTGGGTCCATCGCCGGCGTCGTGGAGGAGCTCAAGGCGCACAACCCCTTCTGCTGGTCCTGCTGATGAACGACCTGAAACCCATCGCGATGAATAGTACTGTATGTTGTACTGTAGCCTTCACCTGGGGCAAAGTAAGTAGAAATCTAGAAGGTATCTGTAGGTTCGGCTTCAGTGCGAGAGCTCTCTGTGCTGCTCGTCTGATAAAACGCTCTGGAATGGGGGGATCCAAACTCGAAACCATGTAATTTCGTTGCTTCTAGGAATGAAATTCGGGTAATGCATGCCCAATTGCCCATGGTGCAAAAAAGAGTAGAAATTCATCAAAAACATAAAAAACATGTGGGGGAGGGTTTTGATCCATTGGCCTGTTCCTCCAAAAGTACCACTCTCTCCACTTCGGCTCTGGTTCATTTGGGGCAAAAAGTGAGCTTATCATAAACATGTAGCCCATATCCACCATCACACTATACATGGCAATGATCATAGAACATATTCCTTTTTTTATCATGGTAAAAAATATTATTATTTTGCAAAGAACATACACGTGTCTATAAATATATTTATTAAAAATTTTTAGCTATCTATTTAGTTTCCAAACTTTAGAAACCATTTGTCGTAGCTTGAAAAGAACATGCCATCATGATGGGGAGACTAATACGTTCTAGAGTAGATAAATTATTACACGGGAAGGTAAAAAAAAATATCGCGATTGAACCGTGTCAGTACAGGTTCGGTTTTACGCTATGCTACTTGCACTTAACAAACGGACCCACCGCTACTAACCTATTTTTTTACAAAAAGAGAGAATATATTGATATTCCTTTTTTCAAATTACACAATACATCGGAGACACTCACAACGCATACACACTCATCTCTATGAATACACGCACGTAAACCCTACCCCGTCACCACAGGCGCCTCGCTGTCGACGGGAACGTCGCCTACCACCGAAAGCACAAACGCCGTTAAATCCTGAGAAATGCGCTCCCATAGGGAGTCGAACTCAGGACCTGAGGTGCTACCGGGGCTCTTGTAACCACTAGGCTACAGGCACTTTCGTAGAATATATTGATATTCCAGCCTCTACATCTAAGAAGATGCATATAGCTATCATTATTACACAAGCAAAAAAAAGTTTCATTAATAATAGAACTAGAAAAAAAAGCAAATGAAATTTAAAACAGAACATCTATCCTGTAGCAGAGTATCCACCAGCCGAACCACTACCTCCATGTGGCTACCATAACAATAAAAAGGCACAAAATTTAACATAAATATTAGTTGTGTTATAACTGGTTGTCACTAGCTCCAAGCTATCATTTCCCGGAAGGTCCTATCCAAAACCAAACGTCTTGACACGGGTTGAGTAGAAAATTATAAATTAAATATATTATAAATATATTCAATTTGCACAGATAGATAATATCTATCTATATTTATATCTATACCTAATATTAAATTACCATCGTGAGAACGAGGCGTAGCTCGAATGGTAGGCGTCGCAGTTGGGCACGTCACCGGCCTAGGTTTGAACCCTCTCGGATGCATGTTTATCTCACCTGGGTTTATCCTCGAAAAAAATCTCCTCACCGGTGAAATCAAGGTTTAGAGGTTTTCTAAGATGGGAGGAGCCTTTCTTCTCTTAATGAAAATCATTGTGGTGGTCAATGAAAGTGCATCTAGGCTCCTAATTATTTTGGTGATAATGACAATGCAATTTGGGAAGATTAATGCTTTCAATGAGATATGTGCAGGCTTAAAAAATAAATAAATGTGAATACTCAAAGGAAGGCCCTCATTTTCTTATGAATGGTGTTGAAGCTCAATTGGCGATTTAATTTTAATTTTCGGTTTGAATTTGAGTTTAGAAAACACCGTACTATACAAGAGGGACATGGTCGGTTGGTCGAGGTTCGCTACAAGTGCTATCCCTGATCTTCTCTCATCTTTTCTAAGAGTGAAAAACTAGAAAAATCATTAGAAAAAACAAAATCAGCTTTCTAGTAGCTTAACCTAGCTCTTCCAGCCTTACCGGGTCAACCGGCACGAGTGGCCGGGCGACCCGGGACGGTATTGGAGGTAGCCGGGTGACCCGACCACCTGTGCTAGGTGACCCGGTCAGGCCGCAGGAAGCCCCCAATGGCTAGCTCGGGGGGAATGGGTATAAATATCCCATCTTCCTCCTCTTTAGGGTTCCGCCTTCCACTCCATTGACACACCTCCAGAGCTTCAATCCCTCTCTCCCAACTCCTTCCCAAGCACTCCAATCAAGGATTTCTCCTAGGGTTTGGGTGTAAGAGCATTTGAGATGTGAGATTAAGCCCCCTTGTGAGAGTTCTTCACTTGTTCATCTCAAGAAGCACTTGTGGCGGCTTTGGTTGATCGATTCGCGTTTGTTACTCTTGAAGCTTGCTTCTAGACGGTTAGGCGTCGCCCATTGAGTGCCCTCTCCGTGTGGAGCACCCGGGAACGTTTGTATTACCCCTCCTTTGTGGAATTTCTTAGTGAGCACCAATTTACCTTTGTGGTGAATTGGGTGAGGCAAGTGGCTCTTCGTGATAGCCCTCCCTTTATGGGAACCTCAACAGAGACGTAGCCTTCTTAGTGGAGGTGAACTTCGGTAAACAAATTGCTTGTCTCCTTTGCTTGCTTGAGTTGATCCCCTCCTCTAACACTAGAAACTATTTGGGTCGATCTCCATATTTGTGTTGTTGCTTGTAAAATCTTTGGTTGCAAGTGGTTTACACTTCACATACGCAAAGTTTGATTCATATACTTTCTGCAAATTCAAGTTTCTTATAATTTATTGTACTCTACTCTTGCGTGCTGGTTGATCCGGCACAAGTGCCAGGGTGACTCGGACCCCCCGGGTCATCCGGTCAGTCGTGCTGGGTCATCCGGTCCCTGATCCGCTGCTAAGTTGTGCAAAATATTTCAAAGTGATCCTATTCACCCCCCTCTAGGCATCACAAGGTCCTTTCAGTCATACCCTCACCGGCTAAGCTATTAAAGTACCATCATTTCTTGCAACTGTCACCACCCATCACCTTTTTATAATCAACCTGCCATTGATAGGTGGGCCCTCAAGTAATGGTACATTAACTCTTGATGTTTCATATGCTATTGATAGGTAGAGTTATCTTAGTTCGTTTATAACGGTAGGCGCCTGGGCCAGTATGGATGATGACACGGTCGGAGAAGGTGAGGCCGGGGCAGACGACGACAGGCGGGGTTAGGGATGGTGCAGACATGACGGTAAGGGTAGAGAGGCCAAAATGACAATGCAAATGACGACAAGGCTAGGAGGTGCGGACGGCGGTGAGATGAGGTCGGCGTGTGACGCATGCACGATGGAATTAGTTGTCTTCCCAGAATCTTCTACGTCAGCCACTCTTAACTATTATGATTCTACCCCCATTAAAACCACTTTCACATTTTCAGTAAACCTTTCCAATATTAGGAAGCAAGACATTCCCTTTTCATGAGTTCAATGTGAATGTTTTCATCCCCTCTTTTAATTCTACCAATCCATTTCAGAACAAGCATACATTTGTTCATATAGCTCTAACATGTAGTAAGCCCAAGCCACTAAAGTCTTTTGGTCTGACCAGCTGTGTCCCATTTCACCATATGGTATTTGTTGACGTCTTTCGAAGCCAACGGTTGAACGGACAAACCAAACCTGTCAATTTTGGGTGTGACCAATATTTTCTCTTTTTCTTAGTCCCCTACGAGTCTTCATCTTGCTCGAATCGTGGCAAGTGCTCGATAATTCCCCTTATACAACATGTACACTCCCATTGTATACATAGGACTAGCTACTATATAGGCATGTGTTTAACAAGGTGGCTTCTCTAGATGACATGGTGTCACATTTCCAGGTACTAAGTTTTATTAGTCCCACTCAGGTTAGGTTGGATGGAAAGCCCGAGACACCGACCCGGATTCCCCGAATCCCGCAATCTTAACATTGGCAGTCGAATATTGACACACACCGATTCGGCTACAATGCCACTAGGAATATTGCACCTCGGTAATCTTAGCAACATACTCCTCTATAATCTTAGCACTGCACTCCGCGCAACCCTCGGGGTAAGGCCCAGTCACCCCAAAAGACTAGCTCATTTCCTTCTTAACAAAGGCCTAGCTCTGATCCCAAATGATTCTGGATTACCCAAATCCCGCGATCTTAGCACTGACAACCGATTTTCGACACATCGATCCGGCTACAATGCCACTAAGGCCTCTTGTTGCTCCTCAACAATCTTAACACCATACTTCTCTGCAATTTTAGCACAGCACTCCGACGCATCCCTCGCGGAAAGGCCCAATCACCCCAAAAGACGAGTCTGATAGGGGAAGGGTGGCTCTCCCTTTTAAGGTGACTTCCTCCTCCCAAGCTAAGCAAGGTGGAATTATAAGGCTCACACGATCGTCGCTCAACTAAAATTGGGCCACTCGGGCCATTTTGTTGCATCTTTGACACGAGTAATAGTGGTGGAAGATGTCATCATCAAAGTTTTCCGCTTGTTTTATCAGGGGTATAACTCAACTATATTTTTGTAATTTTGTAATCAATTCATATGTATATTAGGGATAATTTTCCTATTTTATGGTCAAGTATCTTTGCAATATCCCTTGTATTTCTTCCCACTACTACCATCACAAAAACTTCACTTTCATTTATTTTCATATCAGACATGTCTTCATAGCAAAACAGGGGTGAACTTCATTTTTTATGTGATTCTGCACATTGTTCTTCAAGAACAGTAGTGTCATCTGCATATTGGAAACATGTAAGAGCGCTCTCTCTCTCTCCTAAGTGTGGCACCAAACCACATAAATATTCCTCATCTTTGTTTGCAAACCTTACCACCCTCTCTTCATTGATGTTAATGCAAACCTTATCACCCTTCATTTATGGACAAAAAATTCAGTCATTTATCAATTACTTGAGAAACCTTTCTTTTCTAATACCTCTTCCAAAAATGAATTAAATATTTATTTTCAAGAAAATCGAATCGGTTTATTTTACAGGCGCGCACACACACTACACAGTTGAATGACTTGAATCGGATTACTCCGTGGTGCATTCCTTGGGGAACCCCTTTTCCTTGAACCGCTTCTCATCCACGCAGTAGTCGTAGATCATGTGCTTCCCCTGCGCCTCCTTGAGCGCCGCCTTGTCCAGCCGCCGCTCGAACCACTCTGACTCCGGCGGCTCGTCGCCGCACCACGCCACGCCGGGCGACGGCGCGCACTGCGTCACGCGGAGGTTGCGGTAGTAGGCGTAGAAGGGCGCCTGCGTCCAGTCCGTCTTGACGCGGCCGCCCTGCGTCGCCCACTCGTCGGCGTTCCACAGCGTGCCGTGCAGCCGCATGCGCTGCCACGTCGGGAACGGCACGCCGCGGCCCGCGTGGTTCTCGTACGCGCGCACCGGCGTGCCGTCGACGAGGATTCTGCAAGCGATCGAGCCAACGAGCAGGAGCGCGTAACAATGTGAGATTGACCTTTAATTTCTTTGTTGAAGTTGACGAAATGAGTAAATGACCACCCCATGGATAAATAGAAAACAAGAATTCAAGGTGTGCTAGCTCACATGATGTGCTTGGGGTTCCACTCGATGGAGTAGGTGTGGAAGTCGGTGGTGGGGTCGAACCAGAGGCGGAACTGCTGCTCGCGGCCGCCGGCGCCGTCGACGAAGATGTTGGTGTGGAGCGTATACGGCTCGCCGGTGGCGTTGCCGAGGAACTCCAGGTCGATCTCGTCGTGGTACTGCCACGGCACTTCGTCTGGCATCAGCTGCATATATGCAAACCATGCGGAGAGACCAACCGTGTCATGAACTCATGACCAGACACTGCACCGGCGGCGAACGCGCCCGAACGGCCAAGGACTGAGATCGATCGACGTGCCGCGGCGGCGGCGGGGGACGAAGACGGAGTAATAAGCTTAGCTTACGTAGAAGGTGGTGACGGTGCCGGCGGAGTTGTTGGTGACGAGCATGATGTCGATGTCGAAGCGGCCGAAGAGGTAGGCGTTCTTGGAGGTGAACCCGGAGCCGCCGGTGGTCTCCTCGAGGCAGAGCGCGAGGACGTCGACGCCCTCGCTCTCCATGCTGTAGAAGCTGTGGTCGCCACCCCAGGTGACGTCGACCTGATCATACAACAACTCTGCCGCTCCCGGGCGCACCGCCATCGCCATCACGAGCAGCAGCAGCAACGCCGCCGCCAGCGACGACATGGGATGCCAAGATGAAGATGGTGACAGAAGTAATGCCATGTACATGCTCCTTGGAAGTGCTCAACCCTTTGATCTATCCTTGCTCTTGATGTCGATATTTATAGTGCCTTTGTGGCCGGGAGCTTGGAGTGAAGAAGAATGGCGATCACATGGAGAAGCTCTGTCAGGAGCAAGCAGAGCATGTTCCTGGGAATGTTTGGGAGCCAGGCATTGAGGCATGGCATGTTAGGGTCGATCATGCATGGAACTCCAGGCGTATTAGCTTCATGGAAGCTCAGGTTGCATTGACAGCGTAATGCCGTGCCGGCGCGCGTTGACCTCGATCATTACCTGGCCGACTACCAACCGCTCGCCAGGGATGATGCTACTCCGATCCGATGTCAACGTGGCCTAATTGTCTCAGGCTCAGCTGATGATCCACCTTGCGCTTGCCAGTAAGTGGAAAGTTTATGAAATTATATGATGCGCACATGGAGATAGCGCGTGAGGGGGATTGCTCAGCTAGCTGTGTATTGATCGGTTACTTGGTCAGAATTCTTGTCTGCCTTGATGACACACGGTTTTCTTTTACAAACGTGCGCCATGTCAGATTCTCAGCATCAGTGATCAGCACTGCAAGATGGAAGGTGGATTGGGTTAGCATTCTGTTAAATGGGTTTCTTCTTCGGTTCTTTTGAGTCTTGACTATCGTCGTTCACACTGTTCTGTTAAAATGATGAGGCGTGCCGCGCGCGTGAATGCGCTCGTTTAGCGAGATCGAGCGGACGGACGCAAGCGATGGCAGCGTTCTTACAGCCCGGTCCAAAGTTTGAGCTGGTTCTATCTTCTCCAGGAGCGCGTGTGGATGTCCTTGGGCCACGCCATTACAAGGAGGATCAAAACCAAAGCCGGGGATAAGCATTAAAACTATAAAACCCACCCAGCCCACTAAAGCCCATCTAGTGAGGGTCCATTTTAATATTTTTCATGGACTAAAAAATGTTGATCAACATTTTCACTAATGTTGTCAACATTTTTTGAAAAAAGTTTATCAATATTTTCTGAATCAACATTTTTTTTCTGAAATGTCGAGTCAATAATTTTTCAGAAAAATGTTGAGCCAACATTGTTTAGAAAACGGTAGACCAGCATACATTTTTCCAGAAAATGTTGGATCAACATTTTTCAAAAATTGTTCAAACTAAAAAATGTTGGGCCACCTCCCTCAACTCTGTCGGTCAACACCGACGGCGCTTCGGTGGTCGGCTCCGAAGGCGTGCCGACGCGGGAAGGCGCGACATCACTTTGACGGTCGTCCTCAGATGCACACTGGTATTGGGGCTACGGCACAATCGTCGGCAACATGGGGGGGTGAGACCGACGCACGACGGCAGTGGTGACCGTCTGCTGGGGTGAGGGCGGCGACGATGTGTTGGAGGCGCATCGGCCATCCCGGGCAGCGCGCTGTCATTGGGGGCAGATGCGGGACCAGCGTACGGGGATGGCAGTGGCGCGCAGGAGCTGGAGAATGGTGGAGGAGGTGGGCTACGGTTTTGGGGTTGTTGGGCTGTGTGGCTGTTATTGGGCTATTGGTGGATTATTGTTTCGACTCTTTGCTATCTTTGGGAAGATATATATGATTTCCAGGGATCAAGCCGGTAGACAAGCCTGCTTGTACTCGGAAATCCTATCCACCTTCCAAAAGGTAGAAGAGAAGTAAACTTTCCTGGTTTGGTGCAAACAACTGACACGGTTCAATGTTTGAGCTGGTTCTTCTTCAAAGGCACTTGGGGTCTTTAATCTACCAATTCAACATTTCAAAATAAATTAGATTCAATATTTTTAAAAGTCTGTTGCACATTAGAAAAAAAATGCTAGACTCAACATTTTTTCAAAACTGAGATCATTATTTTGAAACACAAACACAAATACAATATTCAATATTTTTTCTTTTTATTTCAACATCTGAACAAACAAGGTTTAACTTTAACATTCAATTTTTACCTTATCTTGTTTATTGGGCACGACAGGACACGAGCAAAGCACGGCGGTAGGGCGGCGACCGGGTAGTGGTGGTCTACACGACTGGCTCCGGCTCACAGGCTCGCTGGGAGTAGGCAGCGTCGCGGAGGTCGGGCTGCTGACGAACTCTAGGTTGGCGGTGCAGGAGGTAGGGGATGGTGGTGGGCTGGTGGCAGCTTGAGTTGAGAAGTGGAATTGCATCCAATGGATGGATAGTATTGTGTGCGCCTTGCACCTACTATATGAAACAGGGGAAGTTGGATAACCAGCGGTTCTCAAAAATTTTACCAACATCAATCTATGGACACCAATTAGGAGTATTAAATGTGGATTAATAAGAAATAAATCTCTACCTTAATTTATGAGACGAATGTAACAAGTCTAATTATGTAACGTCGTGCTACAATAACCATGAATTTATCTTGTTATTTTCAATTCATCCACTTAATTAGTTTTGTAATTAATCTATATTCAATACTACTAATAGATCTTGAAAATACACCAAAAATTTCTCCAACTAACCAAACGGAGTTTAACAAAAAAAATCCGGTGCGTCTTACCCAGTTCTGTTAGATTACTTGGGCCACATCATGGTCAGCCCCACCAATTCTACAGCCCACAGGGGGGGGGCGCCCATGGGCCTCCATATCCTGCTCTGTGCTCCGTAGGTCGCCGCCATCGTGTCTTCCATTTTGTTGTCACCGTGGGAGACCAGCAGCTGCAATTCAACACTTTGAAAGGGAAACAGTATGCACGGTAATGCAACTAAAATAAATAAGAGAAAATTCCTTGTGTGCAATTGAAAATGCAACTCATGTGCTCTATGTCATTAAAAATTAGGACATGAGCTCTATCTCTATGACATTGGTTGTATTTTTTGATTTGCTCTCTGCGATATCAAAAAATACAATCAATAATATAGAGCTTAAGTTCTAATTTCCAATGGCACAGAACACATGAATTGTATTTCCCAATGACACACAGGAAATTTTCTCAATAAATAAACAAACAAACGAGGATTAGAAAATAAATCTGAAAACGAAGGAAGGAAAGAAAAGTGAAAAACTGCCATAATTTGTGCTGGGCTGCTTGCAAGCGACGGCCCAAAATGAGCCAGAATACGGGACACTGCAAAGCATGCAGGCCCACGGAGAGAGGAGGGAGAGATAGATTTTTTATTTTAATATTTATTTTTACGTTTTTAAAAAATATCTGTCCAAATAAAATTTTGCGAAAATATACTATTGTCGTGGTTTCAATTGACGGTATCCTAAAACTGATATTTGAAATGGTGGCAAAGGCAGCTACCGCGATATGAAACGGCGGTAGGGAACATTAACTCTATCGCTATCGGGGTACTATACAGCGGTAGGGATGCTAGCACCTTAAAAAAATCATAACTTTTCATATAAACTCGGATGGAGATACATATTAGACAAAATTGTAGGTTTTGTCGAGATTTACTGTTTTTGTAATTCAAACTTTCTCAAAATCATTTTGATACTCAAATAATCGATATACTATTCAAATTTAAAATTTGAATTTTAGATCTAAACAATCAATCATTTGAGCACCAAAATGATTTTTAATTTCATTGAGATATAGAATTTTGTTGAGATATAAAATTTTGGTGTAAAGTTTATCTCCATCCGAATTTATACAAGACGTTATGATTTTTAAAAATGTCGAAAGAAAAAAAATCGTCCACAATTATTTGAGCATCAAGATGGTTTCGAACGGAAAACGTTTCAACTGTAAAGCTCTAGACGTCAACGGAAGCTACAACTTTTGTGTAACTTTTATCTCCATTTGAGTCCATATAAATAATTATAATTTTTTTGAAGATATGCTAGAAGAAAATTCTATGTCGATTATTTGAGCAACAAAATTATTTCAAATAAAAAATTTTGAACTACAAAGTTGTAGACCTCGATAAAATCTATTTTTTAATATAAATTTTATCTCCATACGAGTTCATAAAAGTTATAAACTTTTGACGTTAAACTGCTCCTAACTCAGTTTGAACCGGGGGTAGGCATGCTACAGCACCCCGACAGGGTTAATATCCCGTACCATCGTTTCATATTCATATGGCGGTAGGTGCCCCAACCACCATTTCAAATGGCGGTTTTACAGTACCGCCGTTTGAAACAGGTGGTAATGGTATAGTTTTGCAAAAATTTTATTCAGACATATATATTTTTAAAAATTCTTAAAAGTAAATATAAAAATAAAAAACAGAGAGATAGTTAGTGGCGTGCCTGACATGTATGCACATGACCCATGGAGTCAGGGCTGTGTTTCGTGCTTGGACGTCCTGTGTCCACAGGTTTAACGATAGAACAATTGGTTTTGGACTCAGGGAGAAAAACACGCACTCGTCTCATCGTTCAAAGAGGTAAATAGGATTTTTTTAATGGAGCCGCCATCATCATTCTAGATGCATAACAAAGACTATGGTACTAGAAAAGAAAACATGACATGTAATTTAGGAGGGTAGGAGTACATTTTTTTAGATAAATGTTGTCAACTCCTACTATTTCCGTACATAAGGTCTAGAAGAATTTCCGAGTAGTTTAAATATGAAAACTATCCAAAAGACCCAAAACCACCATTGTTTTAGCCCAAAAGCAGTTTTTTGCTGTAGTACAATATGAAAGCTTTCAGCTAATTTTTGGTAAAAAAACTATCCACCTAATACTAGTTATGCATGAGAGATGTCGGTCTCCTCGTAGGTATTTCCAAAAAGCCACAACTATCACATAAGACCAAATGGTCTTTTGCTTTTTTCACAACTGCTTTTCCACAGCTACTTTGTTGGTAGTCCATATCTCACAACTACTTTTGAAAACCCCACAACCCAACTAAACACCCCTTAAGTAAATTTTCTAACTTTCTCATGAACATAAGCTTTTAAATTTAATATTAAATGCATGCAAAACAATAATAATGTTATTGTGGAGGCAAACAATGCAATTTGGACATTGTGGCACTAGATGCAACCTGAGTTGAGATGGATGTTAAGACCATTTAAATGAAACCTTTATTGTTCATGAATTATGACATGACAATATTATAAAGAGGTATGAAATGTTAAGACCACTCTTTATGGAAGACCACACATGCAAATATTATGACATGGCATTATCAAAACAATGAAACTCTTCTATGTTTTTATGGAGAGTTGCAGTTTCATTTCATCGCACTCCTTCTGTCATGCAATGCGTGTTCCTTTAGCCTCTAAAATTTGTCACACAAAAAGTATCTTGTTACATCATAATAAATATCATCTAGTTAAAACAACACTCATATCAACAAAAAAATGTGTAGAGAAACACATAGAGTCAATCAAATGATCGGTGTTATCTATATATCCTACATAGATACACCTGCGAAAAAAACCTATATAGATGCATCCCACTAAGGGTTATTGAGTGTGTTTCTCTCAACATGCAAGTTATCCACCTCATCTAGGAACCCATCAAATCACATGTCATGTCATGTCATCATCTATTAGGACCTTCTATTTATGACGTCTATCGATTCTGTATGCCTAATAGCATCCATGCGTATAATTTTGTTAGTCTTTATGAGGGATGCATAACAAAATTCTTATAGAAAGAATACATGGAGGATCAATCATTTATGGAAAAAGTGTATGTTTCATCCCTCAAGTATTGCAAAAGTGTGACATTCATCCTACATATTTCATTTGGTGCAAATCAATCCCTTAACTAACTAAATTGGTTAATTTATCATCCCTAAATATGTTTACTGATGGTTTAGTGATATCTAAAATCAGTTTAGGCCATGTAAATATGTAATCATCTTACTAATCACCACTTGATCGCGTATCATGTTGAATTAAAAGTCTAGTATGAATCGGTTTTGTCAAATTTTTCTGATAAAATTTCTATGGGTAGCCAATTTAAATGATTTATTGAATTTTCTTGCAAATTTTATATATTCTGCTCAGCAAATTAGTTTAAGTAGTGATGAGTCATATGATTAACTAGACACAAACCACTATTAAATAGCACTAAACTATTATTAAATTAAGGTGGGATGATAATAAATGCATCAGTTTAGTTAGTTAAGGGATTGATTTGCACCAAATGAAACCTAAGGGATGACTATCACAAAGGATGGAAAATACACTTTTTCCATCATTTAATATCCAGTTTCATCAACAAAATGAAGATGTTTTCATGTCACCATCCATTAGGGCCATCTATTTATGACTTTTATCAATTATATGTGACTAATAGCATCCATGCATGTAATTTTGTTAGTCTTTGCGAGTACCATATTGTAAAGTTTTCACATAAATAATACATGCATGGAGGATCAATCATTTAATAGTCGGTCTCATCAACAAAATGAACATGTTCTCATGTATAATGTCGTTTGCAAAAGGAGTAAATTGTGTTCACCATACAGCCACTTGTAAGGCAAGTGCAAATTAGCCCAATAACTTGTAATATGCTCAATCCAGAACAATCACTTGTCAGGTGGGTGCGGATTAGTCCAACAACTTATAAAATGATCGATCTCATATAATAATTTGATAGGTGGGTGTAAACTGGTCCAAGAACTTGTAAAATTCTTAACTTAGTGTACACTTGATGTCTCTGCGGTCTAAATGTTATCACAAATAATATATTTTCTAATACCACACTAGAGTTTACTTGCATCAGAACAAGTTATTGTGCATTATTTGATAATTCGTATTCATGTTGTGATGGTAAAAATATTTAGTAAGGACTAGAATCTTCAGTGTTATGTATTTGTTATCAATTTTTATACAAATATTAAATTTTGATTAGAAATATTTTTTAATTTCATATTCAATATTAATTTCAAATTTGATTACATTATTTTTTATTAATCTTAACTCATACTAACAATTAATACCTTTTAGAAGTTTGACATAAATATTTTTAAAGTCTCATGTACTAGTTGAAAGACAAAATGAACTAAAATAACGAACAAGCATGCTTCGCTGAAGCTGTTGAATACACGAGTAAAGGCGCAGAAGGAACAAAAGGTCATATGGTGTCTTATGAACATTAGTCTCCCGGTAATCTGACAAAAACTTGATTCAATTTAACTAATAAAGAATAAGTAATGTATATACATTTGATTCAAAATTAGCAACTTTAATAAACTATTAGTTGGAAGAAAATTTGAATGCTACCTTATTTGTCTAATACATTATCATTTGTTAATTTGGACTATAGGTGCACCAATTTGCCAAGTTATTACATTGAACCAGTATTTTACATAAGTTCTTGGATCAATATGCACATACCTATAAAATTTTATACTAATTTGATTATTTTACATGGTTTTGGACCAATATACACCAACTTGACAAGTTATTGTACTAAATTGAGCATTTTATAACTTGTTACTAATCCACACCCACCTGACTAGTTATTGTAGTAAATTGAGCTTTTTAGAACTTGTTGGACTAATCCGCACCCACCTGACAAGTTGTTGTATGGTGAGTGCAATTTACTCTTTGCAAAAGAATGTTGCCACACAATCATCTTAGTGTTCTAATTATCAAATTTCGAAGAATGTTGTGATGCAACCATTTCTATTTTCAGTTTTCACCTTAAATTTTTATTTAAAGAAATCCCGCAGCAATCGTGTCTACTTTCAAATTTCAAAGAATGTTGCCATGCAACCATTTATGTGTTTCTATTTTCAGTTTTCACCTTAAAATTGTATTTAAAGAAATCCTGCAATCACGTAGGGTATCACCTAGTTTGTCTAGTTTCAATGCACATGCATTTATTTAGGACTCATAAAACTAGACAAACAACATAATTTTCAATCAAATTTAATATTATAGATATATCTGAAATTTACAGAAGAAACACTCTTTCTGTGACGAAGGAAGTATTCCATATAAAATTATATGCTCCCGCCATCATTCATGAATTGAATGGTTTTTATGGTCATTTTAATTATTTTTTGAGGGTCACCACGCATTAAATTTTATGGCTAGGAAATAGTGAAATGAAATTTTGCATTTTGTGGGACGAAAATAATCAATAAGCTTATGAAAATATGACATTTTGAATACATTCGATAAAACATTTACATTTTTGAAAGTGACTTTGATGGCGGACCTATGGTCAAAGTTAAGCAGTTTGACCATCAGAAGTCCTAAATGACATGTATTTTTTTCATCTGAGTGAGAGTTGTCTCTACAAAAAGAAGAATTCAAAAGAATAGCAAGAAATCCTCCCCTTTACACGCGCTCCATCTGGAACAACAACACACAATAAATCAAAGAATGTGGGCACCGACCCTCTAGTCACGTGACGTGAGCATCCGGCCATCCATGGTCTACCCGAAACCCATCACCTTGGGCGCGAATCTCAAGAACCTGGTGAGCGAGTTGGGATGGAACTTCCGGGCGAACAGGAAGCAGACGTCGGTCGTCCTGCCGTTGTACTCGCACGTGCCGCCGGCGCCGGCCCTGAGCCACCGGAGGAAGTCGACGGTGACCTCCAGCCTCGTGAACCGCGCCGGGTGCGGCCCGCCGTGGGACCAGTCGACCCACGTCAGGGTCCGGTTGGCGCCCGCGCCCGGCGGCCGCCGGACGTGGAGGAACGTCGGCAGGTAGTGCTCGTCGGCGTAGCAGCTGCGCTTGCAGTGGCGCCTGAAGACCGGGAAGAGGACGCGGTCGGCGACGACGTCGGCGGCGAGGCCACGGTCGAGGTCGAACCACTGGGAGCCCTTGCGCCACTGCGCGGCCGTCACGGCGGGGCTCATCCGGCGGCTGTACCGGCCCCGGCCCGTCGCGCCGGGCTGGTCGTAGGACTCGAGGAACACCTTGGTGGAGTTGACGAGGTAGGAGTGGACGGTGGGGAAGTCGAAGAGTGGCACGTGCGACTCCGAGAGGAGGACGAAGCGGGCGTTGGAGGCGTCGTCGAGCAGCGCGCGCGCTAGCAGCCGGCGCTCCGCCTCCACCATGCTCGCCTCGCCCCATTTCACCTCCTGCATGTCCAAACGTGCAATCTATTATTAGTAAAATCAACTGAGATCAACGCGGATATTTTTTTTTGGTAAAAAAGTGAAGTTATTATGAAATCACATCTTTCTCACAAACCAAATCTGCAAGAGTTGACTTGAGGCAGCCTCTAGAGATCATTCAAATAATGGTGAAATCTAGATAGAAGTATGATCACGAGAAAGAAATAAAGCAAGGGCTTGTTGTTTTGATTATAGAGAGGGTTTGACGCATTGATCTACCACTACCATCAATCATGGATGAGTACTTTTCAACCAACATGGCATGTGATATATTAATCCTGACGTTTTATTGCCGTTCCCGAGGATAGATACTCCAATGTCGTACTACGTATCATTATAGCGTGACGTGCTTCACCAGAGTAGGCAAATTAACTAATCAGAGAAAGCATTGAGTGTGCCAAATGCCAACCCCCTGTTAGCTGTAGATGAAGCAGCTGGTGGCGGTGCTTTCCAAGTGCACAAGGCACGTCGTGCCACAACTCACAAGTCATGACACACGGCAAGCAAAGGTGATCCAATTCCGGGGAACCTTGGACCTTCCTTGCTTCAGAGTTCGATCGGGACCAATTAATATAGTGGAAATCTGCTAACTGATCCTTCATGTAGTAGTGACCAATACTAGTACTTAATTTCAAATGTTAGCTACTTTTCTCATCTATTTCATTTTTTTACTAATATTTCCCCATAACTATCGTTTTTAGGATGCTCTGGTTCATGTCCTACGTACTCTTGCTGACTCAATTGTCTTTTTAAATGTATTGGTTCAACAATTTCACAAAAAAACATTCATGTAGTAACTAGTATTTTTTAACAATATGTTAACTCAAAATTTTCCTTGTTTTAAATTGTATGGTAGTTGTTGTTTTTAACAATCCCTACATTGTATATCTCTTGATTCAATACTTTTCATTGGCTCAATATATTTAGTGAAAATTGTAGTGCGACCCAGTGGGATGCCGCTATTAGGGTTCAAATCATGGTGTTCGCATTTTTTTCCGGAGATTTTTCCAGGATCTACCAGCGTCATTCTCCGGGAATATACCAGGTGATCATACAGGTAATGTTTGCCTACATGTGTTGTGGAGGTGAGTGTGCGTGCATGTTGTGAGCATATACGTTGTACTGTGCATAATTATTAAAGAGTAAAATTCATTAGCGGTCCCTAAACTTGCTCGGATGTGTCATACGGGTCCCAAACTCGGGATTTTTGATATTTGGGTCCCTAAACTTGCACGGTTGTATCATCTAGGTCCCAAACTCATGATCTATAGTATTTGCGTCCCTAAACTTGCATGGTACTGTCATCTAGGTCCCAAACTCAAAGTTTTTTATTGGAAAAGGTTTGATTTACACCTAATTTATGAAAATTTAAAGAAAACTATGTTAATCTAAAAGTCATAACTATTTTTTTAATAATAAAAATACGAAACAGGTACCAAATTTTTTATAAAAAATGTCACTGGATGTTCTATTTGAAGTTGTTTAGTTATTATATGTTCAAGTTACTATTTTTATTACTTTTTAAAAAATAATAGGGCGAAAATTGAACCTTTTATTCTATATAAATGCTGAAATTTGAGACCTAGATGACATTATCGTGCAAGTTTAAGGATCAAATATCAAACATTTTGAGTTTGGGACCTAGATGACACAACCCTCCAAGTTGAGGGACCCAAATTTCAAAAATCCTAAGTTTGGGGCCAGATACACACAACCGTACAAGTTTAGGGACCGCCACCGAATTTTACTCATTATTAAAATATATTTTTAGTGTCTGGAAGTTTCCTAATTCATGGATCGGAGGAAGAGGAAGTATAGCTTTCGGTGCCCCACTAGTTAGCTAAGTAGTACTAGTAGTGATCAACAAGTGAATATTCCTATTGATAAGCCCTTGCCAATTTTGCCATGTAGACAATACAAGGCAACAAACACATCGTTACGTTCTAGACTTTGTATAGTCCTAGGCTTGGAACTCATCGCCCGCCCGCCATTGTGGAATAGTGTGTGTTTTTGCATGTGGAAGAAGCGAAAATTCCTTCCGTGCTGCGCCACTCGACAATTGGCACGCCCGGCCCGGGCCCTATACTTGACGTGATGTGGATTTGCTTGTCATCTTATCAGCCACATGCAGTGACACCTACTCCAATCGGGATACTTTTCCGTGTGGATCCGCGATTCCGGATTATTCCCCATCAATTCGTGCATTTGCAGGTAAGTAAATCGTGTACTTACTTATATACGCTAATTAACGTGCAATGTAATGGCAGATGAATGCATCCTTTCCACGAAATGATTCGGGGCAATTAAGCGCGGTAATTGCGCGAGCAGTGCTCCTTGACTGAAGAACGCAGAGGCCGGACGCACATGCAATTGATTGGTTGTGGAGTTGAAAGAGCTAGCGCGCACCTTGCTGGGGATCCTCCGGCGGTGGAAGGCGGAGGTCTCCGGCGGCTCGGAGCCGTTGAACGCCGGGTCGGTGTGGACGTAGACGGAGTAGCGCCCGCGGTGGCCGGCGAAGAACTCGTCCCACAGCGGCGCCATGGGAAGGTCCCACCGCGTGAGGAACAGGAACGCCACCTTCGGGGTCGCGCCGGCCGGCACCACCCTCGGCGCGGTGGCCGCCAGCGCCATCAGCGCCTCGTCGTCGTCGTCGTCGGTGACGCTGCTGATGCCACTGCCACTGCCACCACCGCCGCGTGAGGCACCACCACCACCAGTCGGCGTCGGTGGTGGAGGAGGGACGGCAGCGCTGCTGTTAATGCCCGCCATGCCCACCTCCGGCGGCGATGGCGGGCGCGGCGCTCCGTGCGGCTGCTGCCGGTCCTGGACGGCGTTCGTGGTGGCGGCGGACGCCGGCAGGAGGAGCTCGCGGAGCGACGCCGCCGTGTAGGAGGAGGAGGGGTCGGAGCCCACCAGGAGGAGCGACGCAGTGGCCGCGACGCCGAGCGCGAAGCCGAGGGCGGCGAAGAGCAGGAGCTTGGTCCTGACGGGGCACGACGCGGCGGTGGCGGCGGCCATGCCCGCCACCACCATGGGCAGCTCGTGCGGCTGCGGCTGCTGCTGCTGCTTCTTGGTGCTCATGGATAGCCGGCGCCGGCCTTGCTTGGGGTCGGTATGTCCTCGTGCTGGTAGGCGCGCGAGAGGGCTGTTATGCTAGCTGGGGAACAGACTCAGAGCCCGGCATTGAAGGGCGCGGCAGGGCAGACAGGGCAACCGGTGAGGGCGGCAACTGGCCGGGGGCTTGACGACGACGGGGAGTATATATATAAGTAGGGCGGCGCGGGCCGGGGCGCACGTGACCATCAATCCGCAGCAGGTACACGTAATGATCTGGAATATGATGAGGCGAGAGCGAGATCGCGCCGGGCCGGGGAAAAGTTTAATTAACCTGGGCGGAGGCAGACCGCGCACGTTGGGGTTGAAGAAGCTTCTCCCCGGCCGGGGAGGGAGGCGGATGGACTTGGCCGCCTGGTCATGGCTTTTTTCATTTGGATTCGTCGTCTGACGGAGACGGTCTGGTCGCCGGTCTCCGAAAGCGGGCTTTGCGAGGACGGCGGGGGCCTTTCCTCTTCTCCAACTTGTCATCAGTCCGGTGCATGCTGATCCAGGTTCGGAGATACTACTAGTAGCCAGCATTAAAAGTCCATTCCTATTACATTCACGTGCCCTTGCCATAGTTGCCATTGATTAATGCCCAAGAGCTTTGGTGACGAATTTTTTTAGCTGCATAGAGATATGCATAGAAAAATTATTATCTATTCATGAATTTTAAGAGGCAATACGTCGAACACACGGAGTGCATGGAACTTAAAATCCGAAATCAAAGACATTCGAAATTGGTATTGGTCATACAAAATGGATTGAAGACAAAGCCAAGCAATACTTACCAATTTTTGGATTTAAGTATTTGACTCAGCATATTACATCACTAAGCATAGATTAGCTAGATGATTATGTGGCATAAACCGCCATTAGAAGCACTTACCTATTGTTAAACTAAGATAGGGATGATAAATACACCGGATCAAATAGTTAAGGAGTTGGTTTGCGTCAAATGTGAAACATGAGGAATGAATGCCACACTTTTGCAATTGTTAAAAATGTTCACTTAACTGTTGGCAAAACACAACTGCTTGGCCTCGCTTGGTAGGTGGAGGAGCGGGGTCCCGTCCTCTTTACAGATCTAGTTTTACTTTTTTTCCAAGTTTGTTTCTCTAGCGACATCGCTAAGGTGGTGGGCGGTGATGACACTATGGAATAAGGTCTCTCCGGCCTCTCCCTACCTCGACCACGTTCGATTCAGCGACGATGAAGGGACAGTAAGAGTTGGTTCTGTCGGATCTGTAGGTTCTATCTGTACCTTTGCATTTGGTGTGTCAATCAGGAGATGTATTGGTGGTCTTTTGTTGTGGCGGCTTCGACCTTTTCTTCCGGGTTGGTCTGTGACATGATTTAGTTTTCTTCAACCCTCTCGTTTGGTGGTGGTGGTTTGCAAGCCTGTATTGTTGTATTGTTTGGAGTGTTCCTCTGGCCAATGTTCTTTCAGCGGTTGGTATATGATCTCGTTGTAAACATCGAGTGTTTTTTGCGGTGTTCAAAGCCTTGTGTGACGATAACGTTTGCAAGTGTCCCTTTTCCTTGCTATCTTTTTTTTTTTGTTTTTTTTCAAACTTCGGGAATGAACAAGATGACCAGAAAGTTTTCAGTGCAATTTTATTTTTAATCAGTTGTTTTATGTTAAATTGTCCTTCTTTTGTACTGTCAATTTTAATGACATAACCGCTGGCCAAGTTGCAATTACTAATGAATTAAATGACCCGATTAAAATGCTCCAGCTGCCACCCGAAGAAAGCTTGCTGCAAAATCGCTGCAATTGCGAACATTAATTAAGTTTCATGAAGAGAAGAACATGAGAAAGTTTGCACAAACACGATGCGTTTGCCAGTAAAACTGTGGACACAAACCATTAAACACATTGGTAGCTGACTAAAATTTCAGTTTCCGGCCATCACCGGCGTATCTACTATTCTACTGGCTGCACGTCGATGAGAAGGCCCTGGGACGGGTACGGCAGCGGGAACCTGGAGAAGCCTCCGTCGCAGCCGGCAGCGAGCTTCCACCTGAATCTCGTCACGATGTAGTGCATGGCGACCAGCGTCTCCGCCCTGGCGAAGTCGTTCCCGGGGCAGACGCGCGCGCCGCCACCGAACGCCACGAAGCTGTATGGCGGCACCGTCGCCGACGGGTCCTCGAACCGCGCCGGCTCGAACCTGCCGGGCTCCGGGAAGATGGCCGGGTCCCACTGCGTCAGATTCGACGCTTGGAGCACCTGCCACCCTTTCGGGATGAGGTAACCGCCGAATTCGACGTCCTCGGTTGTCTTCCTCAGCGTGCCGAACACCGGCGGGACCAGCCGCAGCGTCTCCAGCGCCGCCGCCCATGTGCACCGCATCCGGCCGAGGTCGTCCCACGACAGGGGCTCGCCGGGCGCCTTACAACTCGCGATCTCTTCTTGCTCTGATCGAATTAATTTCGATGTCGTCGATGAATTCCGTTCCATCCATTGTATTGTATTGTATTGATTAGAGCTTATTAAATCAGTGATCGAAGAAAGGACAGCGAAAATGGAGAAAGATTACCTTTGACCACTTTGGCGTAGGCGTCGCTGTTGGCGTCGAGGTGTCGGATGAGGAAGGTGAGGAGCGCGGCGGTGGTGTCGTGCGCCGCGATCATGAGGAACATGACGTTGTCGATAACCTCCTCGTCGGGCAGGCCCTCCGCGAGCATGTGGGTGAGCACGTCATCGGCCGGCGAGCTCTCCCCTCGCGCCAGCCTGGCCCTCCGCTCCTCGATGACGCTGGCAACGGCGCGCCGCCCGCGCCGGCTTGCGGCCAGGCACCTGCGGAAGGCGGTGTATGGCAGGTTCAGCGGGATCACCGAGATGCCCCTCACCAGCTGCTGGAACTCCGCCGACAGCTCCCGCCGGACGGCGTCGTCGGCGCCCCTGGCCAGCCCGAAGATGGCGGTGCACATGACGTCGAACGTGAGCGACTTCATCGACGGCATCACCGCCACGGTGCCCGGGCCGCGCCAGTCGGCGTCGAGGTGGCGCCGGACCTCGGCGTCCATGGCGGGGACGTAGCTCCTGACGGCGTCCGGCCTCAGGAACTGCACCATCATGGCCCTGACGCGGCGGTGCTCGTCGCCGACCACGTCCCGGATCGTGCGCCGGCCGATCATCCGCGCCATGGACTCCGAGCTCTTGGACGTCACCGCGGCGCTGGAGAACAGGAACTTGTTGGCGGCCGGGCCGACGACCAAGGCCGTCGGGCAGCCGAAGAGGGAGAGCCTCGAGACCGGGCCGTACGCGGCGGCGCGACGGCGGAGCCAGTCCTCGGCGGTGTTGGCACGGAGGGCTCGCTGGTAGCTGAGCGTCTGGCCGACGATCGGAAGACCGAAGGAGCCTGGAGGCAGTGGCGGCGGCGTCCACTTCGTCTTGTCGCTGGCAGTGGCGGCCAAGAGGCGGCGCAGTACTGGGAGCGACGCGACCACCGCGGTCAGGATGACAACGGTGGCCGCCAGCACCATGGATGCAGCAGCAGCGTCCATGGCTTGCTTGGGTGGAGAGAGATCAAGAGAGAATTTTCTATACCGGATTATAATCTAATCAATTGGTGGAGGGGAATCATTGTTGCTGGGGGAACCATGGATGCCACTAGAGTGACGACAAACTGAAGTCAACTTCTCCTTAAACTCTGTTCTCCAAAATTGTTCCCAAAATTTTGATGTACTTTTTGCTGTGCTTTGTTAGAGCTGCTACGCCACGGTTCCGTTCCCCAGTTTGAACATCCAAGAACACAGGAAAGAAATCAATTGACTGAGATAAGCATGGTTCTGTTAATCTGTTACCTTCCACATACGACATATGCAATCACTTTTGTGAGATGACTGCACATTACCATACCGCGGCACCACAAGCACATGTGTGTTGTACTTTACAAATGTGCATGCTCTTTCAGTGTTTGCTGCTAATTTTAATTGCCATGCCCTATTTCATACATTGATAGATGAGGTTTGTTCAGACATAGCGCTCAGGCAATTGCAAAGTAATTTGAGAATGATGCACACCCATGCTAATTAAAGAATGCTCACTTGCAGTCTTGCGCACTCTTTGGCTCTTGTAGATTTATTTTGTGCAACAGATGAGGCTGATAATGTCATGTCTAATTGGTTCTGGAGGGTAGCTGTGTTGCCGGTTCGTTTAAACAAAAACAGGAAGACAACTACAAACTAAGAACCTAGATGAATGCAGGTACTTGATCCATAAACAATGTTTGAGAAAACAAATTGAATATGGAGATTGACTAACCACACATCTATTTCTAGGAGCATTTAGAGAAATAAATATAGTAGAATCTAACGATCGGTATGATATGAATTTTGAATAAGAAATCTTTTACTATACAATGTTCCATCCAGTATTCAGTGGCATAAACAAAGAGAAAACACACATGTAATGATTGTCGGTGTTTTAGACCGACAACCTACCAAGTGCAGTACCCGAGGTAGATGAATATAGCCTCACCGAGATCGGTAACTCAAAGGAAGAGACACGTGGCACACAGTTTAGACTGGTTCGGGGCGTGAGGTGCGTAATACATTACATCCTGTATGCTGTGTAGCTCTGGATTGTTTGGGTGTGATTACAATATGATGCGTAATGAGAGAGAAGGGTCCCTACCTCGCCTTATATAGTCCGAGAGGCAGGGTTACAGGTCGGTTTAGGGAGAGAGTACTAGTCGTGTACGTCTAGTCCTCTACATAGTACAAGGCATGTATAGCTTCCTATCCGAGTACTTCTCCACCGTAGTCCTTGCGCCTCACGCCATCAGGTGCCATGTGGCACAAGTCGAGTAGTCCCAGGGGCCCACCGAGTAGTCGGTCCTGGTACGCGCCGAGGTAGTGGGCCCAGGGAGGTCCATACGACAAGCCACCGAGTACTTTGTAGTCGAGCGGATAGATTCGAGTAGTCTTGACGGCCTTGACGATTAGTCCTCAAGCGTCCCCGAGTACTACAAGCCGAAAGTCCTCAAGAAAACTTGAAGCATCCCGAGGCTGGAAGGTACTCCCGCTCGATCTTTGAGTGATCCCGAAGTCTTCTCGAGTAGTCCCCAAGCGTCCTCGAGTTCTCGCTCTTGAAGGTCTTCAACAATACTCGTGTTGTCTTGAAGCCGAAGTTTATATGGAAGTGCGATTGCAAAATCGCACTCCATATGGAGTAGCCCCCAAGCCTTAGGTTGAATCGTAGACTCTGGCTGAGGGTCAATCTGAAGTTCTGGCAAGATTATCCCGCAATATCCGGAGAAAAAACCGAAGGACACGTGGCACGGAGCCCCCGAGCCTTGAGTTGAGTACTTCATCTCGAATTGAAGGGTCATATTGTATGTAGAATGTGTCTTGAGTTGCTCTTGAATCTTGTCGCTACCCAGGGAATTGATTAGATGTAGCCGAGCCCCCGAGATAAGGCGCATCGACTACTGGAAGTTGAAGAGTCAGGTGCTGCCGCTGATCAACCGTGTTGAAACATATCCATCCCGCCGTTGCGAGCCGCTCGTTGACTTATAAATAGAAGCCAAAACCCTTAGGGTTTTCACCCCTCACACTTGCAGCCATTCGTAGTAGATCTCGCCTAGAATTCGCCACCGAGTGCACACTGCCACCTCAGTGGAAATCGTAGATCCGGGAGCGCCGCCGCCGGTGGCCACCGCCGCGGCCCCCGAGCGAATGCGAGTGAAAACCCACCGTACTTGGAGAATGAAGCCCTTACCATCCAAGAGCATGAAGACCGCCGGCGGGAAGAAGAGATCCCGGGAGGAGGCCGCCGGATCCGCCGCAGGGGTCAACGCCGCCGGTGTCTCCCTCGCGTACGAATCCCAACAAGGAGTGGAAGAAATCGAAGGCCAAGACCGAGGAGGCCGTTGGCGCCGCCGAACGAGCATTTCTCCGGGAGAAGGAGGTCGACATGTGGCGCGCCGCCGCGGGAGATCCATACCCAATGGAGAAAAATCCGGATGAGATCCCGATGTTCACGAGATTCGTGGAGCGTGGGTTGGCCCTCCCAGCAAGCGACTTCTTCAAGGGGCTTCTGGAGTATTACGGTATCGAGTACCTCAATCTCAACCCCAATGGCATCTTCCACACTTCCGTCTTCGTCCATTTTTGCGAAGCGTTCTTGGGGATCAAGCCCCACTGGATACTCTTCCGGAAGTTATTCCGCGTGAAGCCCCAGCCGGGCACCAACGACCCGCGAGTAGTCAGAGGGGCCGGCATCTAGATGCGCGAGGACGCCGCGGAGCAGTACCTGGCGTACAAGTTGATCGACTCCAACCAAGACTGGAAGTCGAAGTGGTTCTACATCACCAACCACCACCCGGATCCGTCGAAGCCCGCCGGGAAGCGGCCGAAGCACCGGCCCTGGTGGAATACCGAGCCGACGATGCAGGAGGGTATCCAGCTACCCGAACCGCTAACGAAGATAAAGGCTTTGAGGGAAGGCCGGGCCGAGGGCCGAACATGTGGCCTTCGGCTTTATGAAGAGGAGGGTGCAACCGGCGATGGCTCGTGACACCCTCGGCTACCGGTACACCGGCGAGGGCGACTCGTCGCGGATGCTCGGCGACGAGATTGATGATGATGATATCATCGATAGGTTGGGCAGGATCTTCAAGGACATGTCGGTGTACACACCCCGTCCGGTCCCGAGTACTCCGCCGCGCATCCACCGAACGAGGTCGGTAGCCGAACTTAGTGTCGAGTACTGATTATGTAGTAGTAGTCGTGCTCACCAAATGTGCTTATTGCAGGATGACATAGTAAAGTTTGTCTCTGAGCCGGCTTCGCCTCCCGGACTTGTCGAAATCCCAGAGGAGGGGAAGGGCAAGGCTAAGGAGCGTCGCGAAGTCAGCGAAGGTGATGGCATCGTCATCATTGAAGACACATCAGATGAAGAGGACGAGGAAATGCTTCAAGAGCGGTTCCAGTTGCGGTCGAGGTTCAGCCGCCCTGGACTACCCAATGTTCCTCTCATCCAAGATCCTCTGACTAGTTTGGAGGCTAGTTTGCCTACGCCACCGAGGAGGCCGCAACGTGGCATGCAAGCGCGTGGCCAAGAAGCTGAAAGTCACTGAGACCACGTCTAAATAGGTAAACTCCTCGAGTAGGGTAATCGAGTACTTGTCTTTCATTGTTGTGTATGCTGACGACAAAATTCTATTGCTTGCAGGAGATTCCGCCTTCCGACCCCGTAGACCAAGGGGATGAAGGCGACTGGGAGACGGTGGGGGAGCCGGCTGAAAGAGGCCACAGCCCAGCCCCCGCCATGACGTGAAGTTGAGCCGCGGTGCTAGTTGCGAGGGCAAGACGGAGCCGGCGCAACTCCCTGCTGCAGAAGAGCCAGTGGCTACTGAAGCCGAGGAAGAGGCGCCTGCTCAAGCCAGACATGTCGACATCGCCAGCATACTTGGCGCCCCTACCGTGACTGTTTTCCGGTCGAGCTTGTAAGTGAACATCTTTCCCGAGTAGTACATGTAGGTTGGTAGTCGTACTTGGTGGACAACCAATTGTGTACTGTGCAGGAAATCCACAGACTTGTCCTGGGAAGGAGATGAACCCAGCGCGGTAGTGGCTCAAGAAGGTTCCGCGCCAGCTGCTGAGGAGTCCGCTCCCCTCCCCCAAGCTGAGACCGTAGCACCGGCCGTGGAGGCTACGCTACCGGAGGCCAGCATAGTAGAAGGTGAGCACATTGTGCAGACGCAGTCTTCCTCAAAGAGTAGTCGTAGCCACCGAGGGAGACTAATCCGTGAGTCATTTATTGACAGGGGCCGAAGCCGAGAACCATCCCCGAGGCTGTACCCATTGAAGGAGTGGTGCCGGAGATCTAAGAGGCTGCCGTAGCAGCCCTCGAGCCGGCGGAGGTAGCCAGCGGAGGAGCCCCTGCGATGGCCGAGGAGAAGTGCGACGAAGTACCGCCAGATTCAAGCCTGGACGTAGTCGTTCGTTCACCAAAGATTCAGGGCGCGGAGCCGATCCGTTCGACCGATGTCCGGGATCGAACTTCGGCGGACGATCTCGTCGACCCGCGGCGGTAGCGTGTCACTTGGAGGCGATGCGGCCGGGCCGAGCAATGGATGAAGGTAAGTAGTCGGTACCCTTGAGTGGTCAATCCGCCATAAGTGCCGAGTACCCGAGTAACGCTTATTGTCTCGTCGTAGGATGTCGTGGAGAGATCCCAACGAAATCTGACATGCTCCAGGGATACGGCGATACAGTGCTCCGGGCGGAAGCATTGGAGGAAGAACTCGCGATGGCCAGGAAGCACTCCGCTATGCTCCAGTCGAAACTTGACGGCGCCTTCGCCCAGTACCATAATGAAGTCCAGGACATGCAGGCGAAGAGCGACGAGCTGGTGCGCAAGAACAAGTCGCTCCGCAACAAGAACAAAGGTATGCTGCTGTCTTGTCGAGTATCCCTTGGAAGTATCTTACAGTGGTCTAACGTCGCCTTGTTTGTTGATTGCAGAGCTTGAGAACCGGGTTGAGCAACTGAAGGCCTCAGAAGTCAACATGAAGAACCTCTTCTACCGGGAGAAGGAGGCCCGCGAGGTACTTGAATATGATTATAAGCAGTTGGCTCACGAGTGCGATAAGCACATGGAGCTCCGAATTGCCTCGGACCATGACCTCGTTAACTGCTATAAATCCTTGCAGAAGTTGAACGAAGACTGCGAGAAGTTGCGGGCACAGCTCAAGGAACTTGAAGAAGCCGCACTTCCCATTGCAAGGCTACTGGTGCCTCATCTGGGCGGGCCGAAGATAGCTCCGTTGGTTGACCGGCTGAGAGAAGCTCCTGGTCGTCTGACGACGTACGTCAAGCATCTGGCAAAGTCCATACCCAATCAAGTCTTGGCGTACATGAAGTCATACTTCCCCAAGGCTCCGGTGGACGTAGTCGCGGGCGGACTAGCCGCCAACTGTACCGATGAGCGAGACGCGAGCTCTCGGAGCGAGATGGCGCCAATAGCCGAACAAGTCGCCGGAAAGCCGAACCTTCGTAGTCCCGTAGGGTTAGCTTGTAGCGCAGTTGTGTAAACTTGTTTAAGTATGAATGAGAAAACTTTCGTAAATGAGTACTCGTTGTCGCGAGATATGTATGCGGAGTTCTCATCGTGGAGTTGTCACGAGTAGTGGTGCTCGCCGAGGGCCCGTTGAGGGAGACACGGTAAGTTAGTTGATAGATAATCAAACTTTATTACCGAAAGAAGTACACCTGGATGGCCGGGGCTATTTCACAAGAGTAGTCGCCGGGACCCGAGAGGCCGCCTACGGCCGAGTGGTGCTAGGGCGCATAGCCGTTTACAACAAGAGATCCGTTAGTAGCCGTATAGGCCGGATCTAGGAGTACATGGTCTCTTAATAGACGGGTGCTAGAGTCCTTTGTCGCTCGAGTAGCCGAGAGATCCATTAGTAGCCGTGAACGCCGGATCTTGGAGTAGAGTAGTCCGAGACTAGTGCCCGGACCACGAGGCCGCTTACGGCGAAGGGGTCTTGGAGTAGTCGTGCGGACTTGAGCCCCCGGGTAGTCGAGAGACTAGGTGTAGAATCGACGAGCCGGTCGATATTCCACGAGTTGCCGACGTCTTCACCTTCAAGCGTCCGGGAGGCGGTAGGAGCCTCGGTCCGGTCACCTTTGCAACCGTGAAGGGACCTTCCCATGGCGAGCCGAGCTTGTGCGGTCCTTCCGTGTTCGGGATGCGGCGGAGGACGAGATCACTAACATTGAAGGAGCGTTCCTTGATGTTGAGATCATGGTAGCGTCGGATACCCTCAAGGTACCTTGCCGATTGGATGAGGGCGGCGCGGCCGAGCTTCTTTGAGTCCATCGATATCAACTCGTCTGCCATCTTCGGATATGCCTTCGTCGTATTGCTCTACCGCCGGTGAATCCCACATGATGTCGGCAGGGAGAATTGCTTCGGAGCCATAGACCAGGAAGTAAGGCGATTGTCCCGTTGGCTTGGAGGGTTGAGTACGTAGCCCCAGCAGCGCATTGGGTAGTTCCTTGATCCACTTGCCTCCTTTTGAGTTAGCAGCATCGTGCAATCGCTTCTTGAGAGCGTCGAGTACCATTCCATTGGCGCGCTCGACTTGTCCATTGGCCCGAGGATAGGCGACCGAGACATATCGGATGTCGATCGCGCCGTTCTTGCGGTACTCCCCGGGCCGGTGATTGTTGAAGTTGGAGCCCGTGTCCGTGATGATGCGGTGGGGTAGTTTGTAGCGATGCACGAGTTCATCCAAGAAGTTGAGTACTCTGTCGGCCTTGGGGCATGTGACTGGCTTGACCTCGATCCACTTGGTAAACTTGTCGATGGCCACCAAAACTCTGTTGAATCCACCTGGCGCAGTCGGGAGAGGCCCAATCATGTCGAGCCCCCAACAGGCGAAAGGCCAGGTTGGCGGTATGGTGACTAGCTTGTAGGCTGGGACGTGTTGTAGCTTGGTGAAGTATTGGCACCCATGGCACCTTCTGATGAGTTCTTCGGCATCGCCCAGAGCTGTGGGCCAGTAGAAAGCTCGTCGGAAAGCCTTGCTGACCAGCGTGCGTGAGGACGCGTGGTTGCCGCGACGCCTTTATGGATTTCCTCCAAGATGCCCTTGCCTTCTTCTCGGGGGACGCACTTCATGAGTACTCCCGAGAGGATGAACCCCGCCCGTAGAGCTTGTCTCCGACTAGGACGTAGGACTTGGCGCGGCGGATGAGTTGCTCGGCCAAGTTCTCGTCCGAGGGAATCTTCTCGCTCGCGGATGTAGTCGATGAAGGGTTGCCTCCGGTCCACGTCTATCATCATGACCTCCTCGGCCACCGGGAGATGTGCTTGGATCGGTGGTCGTTGGCGCCGGCTCGGGATGGATGGCGCGTGAAGCTCGTGGACGAAGACACCCGCCGGGTACTTGGGCACGAGTAGAGCCAAGCTTCCACGGGACGTCCGCCGCAACATTGTTGTCGCGGACGACGTGATGGAACTCGAGACCGTAGAACTTGTTCTCGAGCTTGCGGACTTCTAGGAAGTAGGCGTCCATGTTCTCCTTGTTGCGGTCCGGGATTTGTTGACTTGGTTGATGACTACCGCAGTCGCGGTAGACTAGTAGCCGCTTGATGCCCGGTGAAGCCGCGAGGCGGAGCCCGTGTAGTAGAGCTTCGTACTCGGCTTCGTTGTTTGAGACCTTCCAAAAGATCTCAGGACATACTTGAGTTGTTCGCCCGTTGGGGAAATCAAGATTACCCCCGCACCTCGCGCCTTCAATCTTGAGCGAGCCATCGAAGTACATCACCCGGTGCTCGGGCGCTCGCTTGGAGTAGGTAGCCGATTTTCCCACCACTCCGCCATGAAGTCGACTAGTGCCTCGCGACTTGATGGCCGTACGTGGCTTGAAGTCGATGTTGAGGGCGCCGAGTTCGACTGCCCACTTTGAGATCCTTCCGGTAGCATCTTGGTTCCGCAAGATGTCGCCGAGCGGGTAGTTGGTGACGACGGAGATCGAGTACTCCTGGAAGTAGTGTCGTAGCTTCCGCGAGGTGATTAGCACTGCGTATAGTAGCTTTTGTACTGGTTGATAGCATGCCTTGGATTCCGACAGGACCTCGCTGACGAAGTAGACTAGTAGCCGGACCGGGTAGGTGTGGCCGTTTTCCCGCCGCTCGACGACGATGGCGATCGACCACGTGAGTAGTCGCGGCGAGGTAGAGCGATGAGTCGCTCCTTTTTGCGAGGAGCCGTGAGGACCGGTGGCTTGGATAAGAAGTCCTTGAGCCGAGCAAGGGCTTGGTCCCGCCTCTCGGAGTCCACGTGAACTTCTCTTGATGCTTGAGTAGTTTGAAGAAGGGGAGCCCCCATTCTCCAAGCTTCGAGATGAATCAGCGGTGGGCCGCCATGCACCCGGTTAGCTTCTGCACATCTTTGATGCACGTGGGAGCTTTCATGCTGGTGATGGCGAATATCTTCTCGAGATTGGCTTCGATGCCGCGATGGCCGATGATGAAGCCGAGTAGTTTGCCCGACGGTACGCCGAAGACGCACTTGTTCGGGTTGAGCTTCCGGTACTCTCGCAAGGATGCGAAAGTCTCTTCAAGATCGGCGATGAGCATGTTGGAGTTTACGGTCTTCACGACCACGTCATCCACATAAGCTTCGACGTTCTTGTCGAGTTGCCTCTTGAAACGATCCTGGATAGCTCGGCGGTAGGTAGCGCCGGCATTCTTCAACCCGAAGGACATGGTCGTGTAGTAGTACGCGCCAAACGGGGTGATGAACGCGGTCTTCTCCTGGTCTTCTTCCTTGATTGCGATCCGGTGGTACCCGTCGGTGTTTTAGACCGGCAACCTACCAAGGGGAGTACGCGAGGTAGATGAATGTGGCCTCGCCGAGATCGGTAACTCGAAGGAAGGGACACGTGGCACACAATTTAGACAGGTTCGGGCCGCGAGGTGCGTAATACCCTACGTCCTGTATGCTGCGTAGCTCTGGATTGATTGGATGTGATTACAAGATGATGCGTGATCAGAGAGAGGGGTCCCTGCCTCGCCTTATAAAGCCCAGGAGGCAGGGTTACAAGTTGGTTTAGGGAGCGAGTACTAGTCGAGTACGTCTAGGAGTCCTCTACACAGTACAAGGTATGTATAGCTTCCTATCCGAGTACATCTCCACCGTAGTCCTTGCACCTCACGCCATCGGGTGTCGTGTGGCACAACCCGGGTAGTCCCAGGGGCCCACCGAGTAGTCGGTCCTGGTACCCACCGAGGTAGTGGGCCCAGGGAGGTCCATACGACAAGCCCCCGAGTACTTTGTAGTCGAGCAGGATAGCTTCGAGTAGTTTTGACGGCCTTGACAAGTAGTCCCCAAGCGTCCCCGAGTACTACAAGTCGAAAGTCCTCAAGAATACTTGAAACATCCCGAGGTTGGAAGGTACTCCTCTGATATTTGAGTAATCTTGAAGTCTTCTCGAGTAGTCCCAAGCGTCCTCGAGTGCTGCTCTTAAAGGTCTTCAACAATACCCGTGTTGTCTTGAAGCCGAAATTGATATGGAAGTGCGATTGCAAAATCGCACTCCATATGGAGTAGCCCCCGAGCCTTAGGTTGAGTTGTAGACTCTGGCTGAGAGTCCATCTGAAGTTCTTGCAAGATTATCCCGAAAAATCCGGAGAAAAAACCGAAGGACACGTGGCACAGAGCCCCCGAGCCTTGAGTCGAGTACTTCCTCTCGAATTGAAGGGTCATCTTGAATGCAGAAGGTGTCTTGAGTTGCTTTTGAGTCTTATCGCCACCCAGGAAATTGAGTAGTCGTAGACGAGCCCCCGAGATAAGGCGCATCGACTACTGGAAGTTGAAGAGTCAGGCGCTGCCGCTGAGTCAGCCATTTTGAAACATATCCATCCAGCCGTTGCGGAGCCCCCTGTTGACTTATAAATAGGAGCCAAAACCCTTAGGGTTTCTCACCCCACACACTTGCACCCATTCGTAGTAGATCTAGCCTAGAATCCTCCGCCAGTGCACACTGTCACCTCAGTGGAGATTGTAGATCCAAGTGCGCCGCCGCCGATAGCCACCGCCGTAGCCCCCGAGCGAATGCGAGTGAAAACCCGGTGCACTTGGAGAATGAAGCCCTCACCATCCAAGAGCATGAAGACCGTCGGCGGGAAGAAGAGATCCCGGGAAGAGGCTGCCGGATCCGCCAGAGGGTCAACGCCGCTAGTGTCTCCTCCGCACCCGAATCCCAACCAAGAGTGGAAAAAGTCGAAGGCGAAGACTGAGGACTGCCGGCGGCTGGCCGAACAAGGGATTTCTCTCGGGAGAAGGAAGTCGACATGTGGCACGCCGCCGCGGGAGATCCATACCCGATGGAGAAGAATCCAGATGAGATCCCGATGTTCACGCAGTTCGTGGAGCGTGGGTTGGCTCTCCCGGCGGGTGACTTCTTCAAGGGGCTTCTGGAGTATTACGGTATTGAGTACCTCAATCTCAATCCCAACGGCATCTTCCACACTTTTGTCTTCGTCCATTTTTGCGAAGCTTTCTTGGGCATCAAGCCCCACTGGGTACTCTTCCGGAAGTTCTTCCGAGTGAAGTCCCAGCCGAGCGCCAACAACCCCTGAGTAGTTGGAGGAGCCGGCATCCAGATGCGAGAGGATGCCACCGAGCAGTACTTGTCGTATAAGTTGATCGACTCCAACCAGGACTGGAAGTCGAAGTGGTTCTACATCACCAACCACCACCCGGGACTGCCGAAGCCCAGTGAGAAGCAGCCGAAGCACCGACCCTGGTGGAACACAGAGCCGACGACGTAGGAGGTTATCCATCTACCTGAACTGCTGGCGAAGATCAAGGCTTTGAGGGAAGCCGGGCTGAGGGCCGAGCATGTGGCCTTCAGCTTTATGAAGAGGAGGGTGCAGCCGCTGATGGCTCGCGACACCCTCGGCTACCAGTACACCGGCGAGGACGACTCGTCGCGAATGCCCGGTGGTGAGATCGACGACGACGACATCGTTGATAGACTGGGCAGGATCTTCAAGGACATGCCCGCGTACACGCCCTGCCTGGTCACCGAGTACTCGGCCGCCCATCCACCGAATGAGGTCAGTAGCCGTACTCATTGTACGAGTACTGATTGTGTAGTAGTAGTCATGTTCACCCAATGCGCTTGTTGCGGATGACATAGTGAAGTTCGTCTCCGAGCCGGCTTCGCCTCCTCGACTTGTGGAGATCCCGGAAGAGGGGAAAGGCAAAGCGAAGGAGCACCGCGAAGTCGGTGAAGGTGATGACACCGTTATCGTTGAAGATACATCGGATGAAGATGACGAGGAGATGCTTCAAGAGCGGTTCCGGTGTGGTCAAGGTTCGGTACCCTGGACTACCCAATGTTCCCGTCATCCAAGATCCGCCGACTAGCTTGGAGGCTAGTCTACCTACGCCGCCGAGGAAGCCGCGCAACGTGGCACGCAAGCGCGTGGCCAAGAAGCTCAAGGTCACTGAGACCACATCCCAAGAGGTAAGCTCCTCGAGTAGGGTAGTCGAGTACTTGTTTCTCGATGTTGTATATGCTGATGACAAAATTTCGTTGCTCGCAGGAGATCCCGCCTTCCGACCCCGTAGACCAAGGGGACAAAGGTGACTGGGAGACTGTGGGGGAGCCGGCTGAGAGAAGCTGCAGCCCAGCCCACGCCATGAAGGAAGTCGTGCCACAGGCGCCAGTTGCTGAGGGCAGGGCTGAGCCGGCCATGGCTGCTGCTGAAGAACCAGCGGCTACTGAAGCCAAAGAGGAGGCGCCTGCTGAAGCTGGACTAGTCAATATCGCCAGCATACTTGGTGCCCCCAACCGTGATGATAGTCCGGTCGAGCTTGTAAGTGATGATCTTTCCGAGTAGTACATTGTTGACGGATAAAAGACGTATCCCTCTACGATCCGCAAGCGTACGGACCCCACACCTTTTTCACCACGGGATTCCCAAGGTTCTTGTCAATCCGCGGAGCAAGGGGATTACAAGCGTTCGATCAACAACGACACACTAGCTACTAAAACCCTAACTACTATTATACTAGAAAACACTAAACTACACTAGAGAGAATGATAAACGATCAAGATAGAAGACACTCGCCCACGGGTCTACGATACTAGAGCATGCAATCGCTTAAAGACATGAAAAACCAATCTAATCTATCGGGGTTGTGACCACGGTTTCGCCCTTTCCCTCCTCTCGTACTGTCACTACGCGAAGGTATTCATGACTAGACCTTTGATGGACACGGTGTATTGAATGGATCCAAGGAAGCATTGGAGCTCGTACTCCCTCTACGGCATGGTTGCAAGCCTTAAGCATTAAAGTATATTCAACACAAGATGATAGATAGATAATCCGACAAAGTGCGATTACATCTCAAGATCGATTACAACCCATGGACGAATGAGAAGATTACCCCATCAAGGTGCTGATCATGGCACCGTTGATCATGGTTTCCCTTCTGCCGGTGTCTTCCTCCTTCTCCACGAGAGGGTGCTTCCTTCGAGGTGGTTGATCTCCCGCCGGAGATCCTCCTCCTCTCTCTCTAGCTTGTGGATGGCCTTCTGGTGCGAATGACTCCTCTCCGGTGTTGGCGGCGCGTCGGGGGTTTTAGGGTTGAAGATCCTTCGAGGGCAAGGAAAACGGGACCGAACCGGTGCCGAAGTGGGGCCGGGCCGGCCGGCCTGGGCCGGCCGGCCCGTGCCCACCCGGCCCGGTTCGGTCGCCCCCTTTGCTCCGTGGGTCCTCGTGCACTTATGTACTTTGCCCCCTCCACTTGCATGATTTTGATGCGCTTATCCTCGCGTCCAAGATGGAGGCTCTCTTTGCATGAAGTTTGATCTTTTACGCTTCAATCCCCGGGGGTGTTCCTCGTAGCACTTCGGTCCTCGCCACCATTGGAAGTGATTTCAGCAAGCTCATGAACACGAACAAGACTCCGTGAATGCTCCTTTGAACTTGTTGCGAATCCGTCCTTTATGTCCATGTTTTCCTACATAAACACAACACTTCCAAATGCATGCACAAAGATGAACTTGTTATATGATTAGTGTGCCTAGTGGCGGGTTAGTTCCATAATCAAATCCAAACCAAAGTGTAATGAACATGCTAGGTGCACCAAAATACACCGTCAACATCTCCCCCACACTTAGCTCTTGCTCGTCTTCGAGCAAGTACTCGTAAAAGAATTTCGTCCAAGGTGTGTAATCGTGTATCATTAATCCTCCTTCACAAGTTAGTCAATCTTTTCATCTTTAATACATAAACACAAAGTAATGATAATCAAACATAAACATGGGCATTTAGAATTTTTACCACATCAAGATTCACCCCACAACTCAAACCCTTCACTTGAAGTCTTCAATTTCAGCCATGCTTACTCCTTGGCTTCCATCGGAGGGTTTTTATGGTTTTCAAAACAAAAATTCCCGCAACAAGTATTAGACAAAAACCTTTCTCCAAGCTCTCTCTAGTCACTCATATGAAGTGGCTATCCTAACCAAATTTTATAAAACTCTCACCTCCCATTAATCTCTCATATATCATGTAAAAGTGGAGCTATAGGTAGGGCTAGCGCAATCAACACAAGTATTGTCAAACTAAGAACTTCCTCTAATGGTTGTCTACCTTTCAAAGCCAATGATCATGAGAATTAACCATATGTAGGGATATCAAGGATGAGAAGATTTAGAATGGTGGACATGTGCAAGGGCAAAAGAAAATTGTGACTTCAAGGCACCAATGATGTCCTCGTTGTCGGATTGCACATGGTTGGAAATAGAGTAAAAGTTTCGTCTCACAATCAACGTGACATCCTTCCTTACACTTTATTTTTTCTTTTCTTTCACTTGATCCATCCCTCTCATATCTTCATTGCTAACTCATCTTTCTCTTTTTCTTTTTCTTCTTTCATTCACATATGATTTTTCTTTCTTTCTTTCTTTCTTTCTTTTCCATACACATACTTTTTCTCTTTATTTTTCTCTCTCTTGACAACTTTTCAAAGCTTTCAATTCTCTCTTTCCTCGCATGCATACAATCTGAAATTTTAAATAAATCATGCTAGAGACGAGATGAAACTTTGAAAATAGGTTGTGTTCAAGGAATACGATGTACAAAAGAGATGTATAGGGTTGGGTATGGAATTCGGCGATGTACGTGACTTCCGTTGTGAAAGTCACGTTACCGAATATATGACAAGGCTAGCAACAAAAGATAAGCACAAGGACATGATCATTGCTCGAAATTAAAACTCACCAAGAGAGAAGGGTCCTAGCCTAACTCATCGTGCTAATCACACTTATGGTGGAGCGAAAAAATAAACTTGGCTTTGGATAGGAATTTTTTTTCTTACTCTCAACTTGGAAAAAGAGGTTTTGCTAACCTTTATTACAAGGGTTTTAAAATAATTTTCAGAACTGAAATCCTCCAATTTTTAGCATCGAACATAGCACAACTAACATGTGAAGCTCAAGATCGTAGTGCGGTATGGGTACTTTAAGTAGTAGCGATTCCACTAAGCACCACGGTAAACGATTTTCAAACCACATACTTGTGTTCATATATCAAGAATCGAAGATTAAACAAACAAGTAAATAAAGATAAACAATACATAAAACACAAAGATATATATAAAGACTCTTTTTATTTGATTTTCTTGACTCAACACTAATTTAAGACACTTGCAAAAATTTTAAAGCGGACTCAAAAACTAAAGACTCATTAAAACAAAAACTAAACCGAACCTAAATTTGAAGTTTAAAAGCTAAGGCTAGCGAGCTAGCACTCCCCCACACTTAAAACATACGACGTCCTCGTCGTATCTTACAAAATCCTAAGGGGAAAACTAGATCTAGTGGTACTTCAAGCAAGTTTTGCACCACTTGCCTCTCATGTTTCCAACCATGCCGAAAAGTTTGCGCACGTTACGGTTAAGGAACTTGTCATCTTCAACTACGCGCTCCAAGTCCTCCATACGCCGCTTCATCGCTTCCATGGCTTGGAGACATTCGTCGGCCGACGTGTAGAGATCCGCGATGGATTGACGGCAAACTTGACAAGACACCGGATGCAATCCGAAGGGGTCGTCGTCGCCATAATCTCCACCGTTGTCACCACCGTCGTCGCCACCTCCATTGTCGTTGCCTTCGCCACCGTCGTTGCCGTCGCCGTTGGGGCCTTCGGGAGTCCTTTCATTGGGCTGCTCATCCCAATCATCATCATCTCTACCGGCGGCCGCCCACGAGCTCGGGCTACGATCGTCGGAGTAGTCGCTATCCCCATAATCCTTAGGCTCCGGCGACACCTCCTTGTAATCTTTACGCTTGATGCCTTGGAGGCGTGCCGACCTTCGGACGGGTGTAGGGACCTTCTCTCCTTCGACGGGGTTGCGAGATGCAAGAGCTCCGGTCGGGACACGTCCTCCGCAACGGATACGTGCGGTCCTCTTGACGGGTAGCTTGAGCTCGCATCGCATCGCCTCCTCCATCGATGGCTTCTTGGCTTCTAGCTTCAACTCTAAGCTTTTTGGAGGCTCAATGGCTGCTACAAGGGTGCAACACATTGCTTGAAAGGTTTGATTCTCGAGCTCCCAATTCGGCCAAATAAATAGTCCCGAGAGGAAAGCCCCGGGAACCTTATTTTCCTTTTTTACACTTCCCTTAAAATTTTCCGACCAAACAAGGAAGTCAAAAAGGAGCAATTCGGGCGAAATTCGGCGTCATCGGGCGTCGGGCCCTCTGGGCCGGTCCGCTGGGCCGGCCGGCCCACCCTGCCTCGGGGGCCGGGCCGGTCCGGTTTTTGCACACCGCCCTATTTTTTCTTCCTTAGCCCATGGGAAAAAGTTGGCCCGGTAAATCTTCGCGAAAAACTACGAAAACTAAAAGAAAAATTATTTACGAGGTTGATGCCTTGTTTTTCATCCTACGCGGGACGTTCGGGCTCTTCCTCCATGGTAAAGACGTCAACATGGTGGAGGGGCACGATGTCGGGTTCGTAGTAAACCTTAAGCCGCTGTCCATTCACCACAAATTGATCGCCATTTATATCCATAATGGTTACCGCTCCGTTGGAGAACACCGAATGCACAACATAAGGTCCGTCCCACTTGCTTTGCAATTTCCCCTTTCCGAAGGTTTTAAACCTCGAATTGTAGAGGAGGACCTTATCTCCTTCTTTAAATTCTTTTTTCTTCAATCTTTTATCATACCACCTTTTGATTCTCTCCTTGTATATGCTTGCGTTTTCATATGCTTTCAACCTCAACTCCTCTAGCTCGCTTATTTGAATTCTTCGTTTCACCACCGCGGCATCGAGATCAAGGTTCATCTCTTTTATCGCCCAATAGGCTTTATGTTCCAACTCAACCGGGAGGTGGCAAGCTTTTCCATAGACGAATTGATACGGGGTCATACCTATTGGTGTTTTAAACACCGTTCGATAAGCCCATAAAGCTCCGTCTAATTTCCTTGACCAATCCTTGCCTCCCTTCTCTATGGTTTTGTTGAGTATGCTTTTTAATTGCCTATTTGACGTCTCCGCTTGTCCGTTGGTTTGTGGGTGATAGGCCGTGGAGACCCTATGCTCAATTCCCAACTTGGACAAGCACTTTTTGAAGTTCTTCCCGGTGAAATGAGTTCCTCCATCACTTATCAAGATTCTCGGTGTACCGAAACGGGGAAAAATCACGTTCTTGATCATAGTGATGGACTCCTCCGTGGAAGCTTTATGACATGGTATTGCCTCCACTCACTTGGATACATAATCTACCATAACAAGTATATACTCGAATCCAAATGAGTTTTTAAAAGGCCCCATGAAGTCTATGCCCCATACATCGAATATGTCGATTTGCAAGTTGTATTTCAAAGGCATAGAATTTCTTTGAGAGATGTTTCCGGTTCTTTGGCATTCGGGGCATGACGCAACATATCTTTTAGTATCTTCATGCATCTCCGGCCAATAGAATCCGCTCGACCATACTTTTGCTTCGGTTCGAAAATGGCTATAGTGTCCACCGTACTCGCCGAGTGGCACTTCCTTAGAATCTCAACCCTCTCTTCTCTTGGCACACATCTTCTCATCACTCCATCATTGCCAAGCTTGAAGAGGTATGGTGCATCCCAAAAATATTTCTTACATTCGGAGATTATCTTCCTTTGAGTGTTTTTATCTAGATGATCGAGGGGCATCTTTCGAATTGCTCGAATGATGTCGATCATCCAAGTATCTTTATCAAGCACTCTATAGAGGTGGTCATCTCTCATCTTATCTTCTATGGGCTCTTTATCATCTTGTCCACGATTCATCCTAGACAAATGATCGGCCACAACATTCTCCACCCCCTTTTTATCACGAATTTCAACATCAAACTCTTGGAGAAGAAGGATCCAACGAATCAAACGTGGTTTAGCTTCCTTCTTAGCCAAGAGATACTTGATGGCTGCGTGATCGGTGTAAACAATGACCTTCGAGTTCACGATGTAAGATCTGAATTTTTCGAAAGCGAATACTACCGCTAGCAACTCTTTTTCCGTAGTGGCGTAATTTAACTGTGCCCCACTAAGAGTTTTGCTAGCGTAGTAAACGGCGTGAACTCGGCCTTCCTTTCTTTGACCCAAGACCGCGCCTACGGTGTAGTCACTTGCGTCACACATGATCTCGAAAGGTTGGCTCCAATCCGGAGGTTGGATGATGGGAGCACTCACCAACGCATTTTTCAAGGTCCGGAATGCCGCTAGACACTTCTCATCAAAGTCGAAAGCCACATCCTTTTGAAGAAGGTGCGTTAAAGGCTTAGTGATCTTCGAGAAGTCCTTTATAAATCTTCTATAGAATCCGGCATGGCCTAGAAAGCTCCTTAAGGACTTAACATCCGTAGGAGGTGGGAGTTGCTCAACCGTCTCTACCTTAGCCTTGTCCACTTCAATTCCTCTCTCAGAATATAACATGTCCGAGCACTATGCCTTGCTTAACCATGAAGTGGCACTTTTCCCAATTTAAAACCAAATCCACCTCCGCACACCTTGTAAGGACCTTTTCTAAGTTTGCTAAGCAATCCATGAACGTCTTCCCGTAAACGGAAAAATCATCCATAAACACTTCAACAATTTCTTCGATGAATTTCGAAAACACGGCCATCATGCAACGTTGAAAAGAGGCCGGAGCGTTGCATAGGCCGAAGGGCATCCTCCTATATGCAAACGTTCCGTAAGGACACATAAACGTTGTCTTATGTTGATCTTCCGGTGAATGGGAATTTGCATGAACCCCGAGTATCCATCGAGAAAGCAAAAATAAGCGTGGTTTGCTAACCTCTCGAGCATCTCGTCTATGAACGGTAGGGGGAAGTGATCTTTCTTCGTCGCTTTGTTAAGCTTACGATAATCGATACACATCCGCCACCCGGTCACGGTTCTTTGCGGTATCAACTCATTCTTCTCATTCTTCACCACGGTCAAACCTCCTTTCTTCAGTACACAATGTACCGGGCTCACCCACTCGCTATGCGGAACCGGGTAGATGATTCCGGCATCAAGTAACTTGATAACCTCTTTCTTTACTACCTCTCGCATGGCATGGGTTAGCCTCCTTTGATGGTCCACTACGAGGCTTACATTGGTCTTCCATTGGTATACGATGAGTGCAAAAGGCTGGGCTAATACCTTTGAGATCATTAATTGAATATCCAATCACCTTCCTATGTTTTTTTAATAAAATCAGCAACGCTTCATTTTCTTCGGGGCTCAACTCGTCGCTCACAATGACTGGATAAGTTTTGTCTGGGCCCAAAAATTCATATTTTAATCCCTTGGGCAAAGGTTTAAGGTCTACCTCGGGCACTTGTGGCTCCTCGGGTTTGATTTCTCCGATGTCTTCGAATTTCTCTTCCTCCATACTACCATCATGCGGCTCTAGGCCTTTTGTCGCTTCCTCTAGTTCTTCATCTTGTTGATTACTAATTTGATTTTCCATCGCTCTTTGCAGCGAGTCTCTAAGGGTTTCAACAAAACAAAGACTATCTATCTCTTCTACTTCTTCATCTTCGGGAGGAAAAGGTGTAAGGTGTTTAGAAGCACGAAGAAAGTTATATGTGTACTTTGTTTCATTAAGGTTCATTGTTACTTTGCCTTCTCCGCATCTAACACGGCATCTACCAACTTAAGAAAAGGCCTACCTAAGATTATATGATCGAATTACTATGGTAAGCATCAATAACAAAGAAATCGGTTGGTATATAGTTTCTAGAGATTTTTACTTTCATGTTGCAAGCAATACCTAGAGGTTTGATAGTTCTACCATCTCCCATAATTAATTTCGTTGATGTTGGAGCTAAGTCTAGGTTGTGGTATTGAACTTTATCATAAATTTTAGAAGATAGAACACTTACTTGGGCTCCGATGTCGCATAAAGCTTTGCATTGAACTCCGTTGATCTTGAAACTCAAGTGTGGCGTCATCTTCTCTTCTTCTTCGGATCCTATCGAGTAAATTTCAGCGAGGCGAGCGTATGGTGATGCTTCGGGCTTGATCCCCATGATTCTCTTCACCTCGGCAATATGTTCCGGATCCACCACGTCATCTCCAAAGAGCTTTTCAAAAATCTCACCGGTGGTTTCGAGGTCGTATGAATTTTCAGCTTTCTTCTCCGGTGGGAAATCCACTTCCAATGCTCTCGCCATTCCCTTTTGATTAGGGAACGGTCTTCTCTTGTCGAATACTTCTCCGTAATCAATAGGAACCCAATCCATTGGTTCGAACTCCCTTAGTGGCTTCGCGCTTGACATGCTTCTCTTGTTCGTCTCCTTTGGTGCGGCGAAGTCGACGTTTGGTGTAGTTCTTGACTTGATGTGTTCTTGTTCAAGCTTTTCCATGATTGGCTCCTCTTTTGTGACTTCCGGGGTTGCCTCTTTAGAAAAATCAGCAAGCTTCTTCTTCCTTGAATTGAATTCCGGCTCTTCCGCAAGTCTTGTTTCCCAATCTCTTCGCATGGCAGCCGCTTTACTAACTTTTTGTAGAAGGTGGGCGGCTTCCGTGAGTGTTTTCTCCATGAGATCCCCACCCGCACACATTTCGACGTGTCGCATGCAACTAGGGGTTAGGGAAAAGAAAAATGTATGCAAGAGTACGTCACCGGTGAAGCCGAGTTTTGGTCCTTGTTCGATTAATTCATTAAACCTATCCCGTGCTTGATCTATCCCTTCCTCTTCTCCTTGCATGAAAGTGATCACTTGCCTCCTTAGATGTTGAACCTTGCTAATTGGAAAGAACTTCTCACAAAACTTCTTTGTCAACTTGTTCCAATTGCCTTCAACTTCAAAGGACGCAACCGAATACCATGTCTTTGCTTTGCCGGCAAGTGAGTAGGGAAAGAGATTCCATTTGAACCATTCATCGGGAACTCCTTCTTGACGCACCGTGTTGCATATCGTCGTGAAATCCCTTATATGTCTATATGGGTTCTCCGTAACCATCCCTTCAAATGGGTTTTCCGCCACCATCTTGATGATCTTGGATTTAATTTCATACTTGGTCGCTTCGAGCTTCGAATCCGACTCTTGTACTTTTATGTCTTCACATCGAGGGCTAGCGTAATCCCTTAATGATTTCTCCGGTTCTTCCACGGGTTGATTAACGAACTCCATCTAGACAATAAGATAAAAACAAAAACAAAAAAAAAAGAAACAAGTGTTTTTCTGGATAATATATGTTAGATATAGCAAATAAAAGATAAACTAAAATATAAAACTAAGTTAGATGCAAATCAAACGATGTAAACTAACTTGCTCCCCGGCAACGGCGCCGGAAAAAAAGGGGCTTGTTGACAGATAAAAGACGTATCCCTCTACGATCCGCAAGCGTACGGACCCCACACCTTTTTCACCACGGGATTCCCAAGGTTCTTGTCAATCCGCGGAGCAAGGGGATTACAAGCGTTCGATCAACAACGACACACTAGCTACTAAAACCCTAATTACTATTATACTAGAAAACACTAAACTACACTAGAGAGAATGATAAACGATCAAGATAGAAGACACTCGCCCACGGGTCTACGATACTAGAGCAAGCAATCGCTTAAAGACATGAAAAACCAATCTAATCTATCGGGGTTGTGACCACGGTTTCGCCCTTTCCCTCCTCTCGTACCGTCACTACGCGAAGGTATTCATGACTAGACCTTTGATGGACACGGTGTATTGAATGGATCCAAGGAAGCATTGGAGCTCGTACTCCCTCTACGGCATGGTTGCAAGCCTTAAGCATTAAAGTATATTCAACACAAGATGATAGATAGATAACCCGACAAAGTGCGATTACATCTCAAGATCGATTACAACCCATGGACGAATGAGAAGATTACCCCATCAAGGTGCCGATCATGGCACCGTTGATCATGGTTTCCCCTTCCGCCGTGTCTTCCTCCTTCTCCACGAGAGGGTGCTTCCTTCGAGGTGGTTGATCTCCCGCCGGAGATCCTCCTCCTCTCTCTCTAGCTTGTGGATGGCCTTCTGGTGCGAATGACTCCTCTCTGTGTTGGCGGCGCGTCGGGGGTTTTAGGGTTGAAGATCCTTCGAGGGCAAGGAAAACGGGACCGAACCGGTGCCGAGTGGGCTGGGCCGGCCGGCCTGGGCCGGCCGGCCCAGGCCCAATTCGGCCCGGTTCGGTCGCCCCTTTTGCTCCGTGGGTCCTCGTGCACTTATGTACTTTGCCCCCTCCACTTGCATGATTTTGATGCTGTTATCCTCGCGTCCAAGATGGAGGCTCTCTTTGCATGAAGTTTGATCTTTTACGCTTCAATCCCCGGGGGTGTTCCTCGTAGCACTTCGGTCCTCGCCACCATTGGAAGTGATTTCAGCAAGCTCATGAACACGAACAAGACTCCGTGAATGCTCCTTTGAACTTGTTGCGAATCCGTCCTTTATGTCCATGTTTTCCTACATAAACACAACACTTCCAAATGCATGCACAAAGATGAACTTGTTATATGATTAGTGTGCCTAGTGGCGGGTTAGTTCCATAATCAAATCCAAACCAAAGTGTAATGAACATGCTAGGTGCACCAAAATACACCGTCAACATCTCCCCCACACTTAGCTCTTGCTCGTCTTCGAGCAAGTACTCGTAAAAGAATTTCGTCCAAGGTGTGTAATCGTGTATCATTAATCCTCCTTCACAAGTTAGTCAATCTTTTCATCTTTAATACATAAACACAAAGTAATGATAATCAAACATAAACATGGGCATTTAGAATTTTTACCACATCAAGATTCACCCCACAACTCAAACCCTTCACTTGAAGTCTTCAATTTCAGCCATGCTTACTCCTTGGCTTCCATCGGAGGGTTTTTATGGTTTTCAAAACAAAAATTCCCGCAACAAGTATTAGACAAAAACCTTTCTCCAAGCTCTCTCTAGTCACTCATATGAAGTGGCTATCCTAACCAAATTTTATAAAACTCTCACCTCCCATTAATCTCTCATATATCATGTAAAAGTGGAGCTATAGGTAGGGCTAGCGCAATCAACACAAGTATTGTCAAACTAAGAACTTCCTCTAATGGTTGTCTACCTTTCAAAGCCAATGATCATGAGAATTAACCATATGTAGGGATATCAAGGATGAGAAGATTTAGAATGGTGGACATGTGCAAGGGCAAAAGAAAATTGTGACTTCAAGGCACCAATGATGTCCTCGTTGTCGGATTGCACATGGTTGGAAATAGAGTAAAAGTTTCGTCTCACAATCAACGTGACATCCTTCCTTACACTTTATTTTTTTCTTTTCTTTCACTTGATCCATCCCTCTCATATCTTCATTGCTAACTCATCTTTCTCTTTTTCTTTTTCTTCTTTCATTCACATATGATTTTTCTTTCTTTCTTTCTTTCTTTCTTTTCCATACACATACTTTTTCTCTTTATTTTTCTCTCTCTTGACAACTTTTCAAAGCTTGGAGGCGATGTGCCAGGCTGAGTAGTGGATGAAGGTAAATTGTCAGTACCCTTGAATAGTCGATCTTCCATAGATGCTGAGTACCCAGGTGACATTGTTATCTCTTGTAGGATGTCATGGAGAGATCCCGACAAAAATTTGACATGCTCCAGGGATACGACGACACGGTGCTCCGGGCGGAGGCCTTGGAGGAACAACTCGTAAAGGCCCGGAAGCACTCCGCCATGCTCCAGTTGAAGCTTGACGGCGCCTTCACCTAGTATCATAATGAAGTCCAGGACATGCAGGCGAAGAGCGATGAGCTGGTGCGGAAGAACAAGTCGCTCCGCAACAAGAATAAAGGTACAGTGCTGTCTTGTCGAGTACCTATTGGAGATGTCTTGCAGTGGTCTAACCCTGCCTTATTGATTGCAGAGCTCGAGACCCGTGTCAAGCAGCTGAGAGCTTCAGAAGTCGACATGAAGAACCTCTTCTACCAGGTGAAAGAGGCCCGCGAGGTACTTGAATATGATTATAAGCAGTTGGCTTACGAGTGCGATAATCACATGGAGCTTCGAATTGCCTCGGATCATGACCTCGTCAATCGCTACAAATCCTCGCAGGAGTTGAACGAAGACTGCGAGAAGTTGCGGGCCCAGCTGAAAAGAGCTTGAAGAAGCCACTCTTCCCATTGCAAGGCTACGGTGCCTCATCCGGCGGGCCGAAGATAGCTCCATTGGTGGACCGGCCGAGAGAAGCTCCCACTCGTCCGGCGACGTACGTCAAGCATTTTGCGAAGTCGAACCCCAATCGATCTTGGCGTACTTCCCGAAGGCTCCGGTGGATGTAGTCGCCGGTGGACTAGCGACCAAGCGCACTGATGAGCAGTACGCGGAGCTCCTGGAGCAGATGGCGCCAATTGCTGAGCAGGTCGCCGAAAAGCTGAACCTTCAGTAGTCCTGTAGGGTTAGCTTGTAGCAGTAATTGTATAAACAGAGTTGTACTGAACTTGTTTAATTATGAAATGAGAAAGCTTCTCAGAAATGAGTACTCGTTGTCGCAAGATGTGTATGCGGAGTTCTCATTGTGGAGTTGTCACGAGTAGTGGTACTCGCCGATGAGACCCGTTGAGGGAAAAGCAAGAAATCGGTTGACGGATAATCAAACTTTATTACCGAGAGAAATACACCTGGATGGCTAGGGCCGTTGTTACAAGAGTAGTCGCCTGGACCCGGAGGCCGCCTACGGCTAAGTGGTGCTAGGGCGCATAGCCGCTTACAACAGTAGATCCGTTAGTAGCCGTATAGGCTGGATCTAGAAGTACATGGTCTCTTGATAGACCGCTGCTGGAGTCCTTTGACGCTCTGAGCAGCCCAAGATCCGTTAGTAGCCGTTAGTGCTGGACCTTGGAGTAGAGTAGTCCGGAGACTAGTGCCTGGACCCGGAGGCCGCTTACAGCGATGGGGTCTTGGAGTAGTCGTATAGACTTGAGCCCCTGGAGTAGTCGAGAGAGACTAGGCATAGAATCGACAGAGCTGGTCGATGTTCCACGAATTGCTGACGTCTTCGCCTTCAAGAGTCTGGAGGCGGTATGAGCCTGGTCCGGTCACCTTTGCAACTGTGAAGGGACCTTCCCATGGCGAGCTAAGCTTGTGTAGTCCTTCCGTGTTCTGGATACGACGGAGGACGAGATCACCAACGTTGAAGGAGCGTTCCTTGACGTTGCGATCGTGGTAGCGTCGGATACCCTCAAGGTACCTTGCTGATTGGACGAGGGCGGCGCAGCGAGCTTCTTCGAGTCTGTCGATATCAACTCGTCTGCTATCTTCAGATATGCAATCGTCGTATTGTTCCACTGCCGGCGAATCCCACATGACGTCAGCAGGGAGGATTGCTTCGGAGCCGTAGACCAGGAAGTATGGCGATTGTCCCGTTGGCTTGGAGGGTTGAGTACGCGGCCCCCGCAGCGCATTGGGTAGTTCCTTGATCCGCTTGCCTCCTTTGGTGTTGGCGGCGTCGTGTAGCCGCTTATTGAGAGCGTCGAGTACCATCCCATTGGCACGCTCGACTTGTCCGTTGGACCGAGGATGGGCAACTGAGACGTATCGGACGTCGATCTCGCTCGTTCTCGCGGTACTTCCCGAAGCGGTGGTTGTTGAAGTTGGAGCCCGGTTCGTGATGATGCGATGGGGTAGTCCGTAGCGATACACGAGTTCATCCGGGAAGTCGAGTACTCTGTCAGCCTTGGGGCATGTGACCGGCTTGACCTCGATCCACTTGGTGAACTTGTCGATGGCCACCAATACTCGTTGAATCCACCGGCGCAGTCGGGAGAGGCCCAATCATGTCGAGCCCCCAGCAGGCGAAAGGCCAGGTTGGCGGTATGGTGACTAGCTTGTAGGCCGGGACGTGTTGTTGCTTGGCGAAGTATTGGCACCCTTGGCACCTTCTGACGAGTTCTTCGGCATCGCCCAGAGCTGTGGGCCAGTAGAAAGCTCGTCGGAAGGCCTTGCTGACCAGCGTGCGTGAGGACGCATGGTTGCCGCAGACGCCTTTATGGATCTCCTCCAAGATGCCCTTGCCTTCTTCTCGGGGGACGCACTTCATGAGTACTCCGGAAGATGCGCCCCGCCCCGTAGAGCTTGTATCCGACTAGGACGTAGGAGTTGGCGCGGCGGACGAGTTGCTCGGCCAAGTTCTTGTCCGAGGGAACCTTCTCGCTCGCGGAGGTAGTCGATGAAGGGTTGCCTCCGGTCCACGTCTATCATCATGACCTCCCCGGCTAGCCGGGGTGTGTCTTGGATCGGTGGTCGGTGGCGCCGGCTCCGGGATGGATGGCGCGTGAAGCTCGTGGACGAAGACACCCGCGCCGGTACTTGAGCGCGAGTAGAACCAAGCTTCGACGGGACGTCCGCCGCAACATTGTTGTCGGGGGCGACGTGATGGAACTCGAGACCATAGAACTTGTTCTCGAGCTTGCGGACCTCTAGGCAATAGGCGTCCATGTTCTCCTTGTTGCGGTCCCGGGATTTCTTGACTTGGTTGATGACCACCGCGGAGTCGCCGTAGACTAGTAGCCGCTTGATGCCCGGTGAAGCCGCGAGGCGGAGCCCGTGTAGCGAGCTTCGTACTCGGCTTCGTTGTTTGAGACCTTTCGGAAGATCTACGGGACGCACTTGAGTTGTTCGCCCGTTGGAGAAATCAATAGTACCCCCGCACCTCGCGCCCTCGAGCTTTAGCGAGCCATCGAAGTACATCACCCGGTGCTGCGGGCGCTTGGTTGGAGTAGGTAGCGATTTTCCCGCCACTCTTCCATGAAGTCAACTAATGCCCGTGACTTGATGGCCGTGCGTGGCTTGAAGTCGATGTTGAGGGCGCCGAGTTCGACCGCCCATTTGGAGATTCTTTCGGTAGCATCTTGGTTCCGCAAAATGTCGCGAGAGCGGGTAGTCGGTGACGACGGAGATCGAGTACTCCCGGAAGTAGTGTCGTAGCTTCCGCGAGGTGATGAGCACCGCGTACGGCGGCCTTCTCGTACTTGGTTGATAGCGTGCCTTGGATTCCCGACGGGACCTCGCCGACGAAGTAGGCCGGGCGCCGGACCGGGTAGGCGTGGCCGTCTTCCTTCTCGCTCGACAACGATGGCGATCGACCACATGGGTAGTCGCGGCGAGGTAGAGCGATAGTTGCTCACTTTTGCAAGGAGTCGTGAGGACTGGTGGCTTGGATAGGAAGTCCTTGAGCCGAGCAAGGGCTTGGTCTCGCCTCTTGAGTCCACGTGAACTTCTCTTGATGCTTGAGTAGTTTGAAGAAGGGGAGCCCCCGTTCTCCAAGCTTCGAGATGAATCGTTCGGGGCCGTCATGCACCCGGTTAGCTTACGGACGTCTTTGATGCACGTGGGAGCTTTCATCTTTGGGTGATGGCGGGGATCTTCTCGGGATTGGCTTCAATGCCGCGATGGGCGATGATGAAGCCGAGTAGTTTGCCCGACGGTATGCTTAAGACGCACTTGTTCGGGTTGAACTTCCGGCGGTACTCTCACAAGGATGCGAAAGTCTCCTCAAGATCGGTGAAGAGCATGTTGGAGTTTCTAGTCTTGATGACCACGTCATCCACGTAGGCTTCGACATTCTTGTTGAGCCGCCTCTCGAAGCGGTGCCCGGATAGCTCGTTGGTAGGTAGCGCCGGCGTTCTTCAACCCGAAGGGCATGGTTGTGTAGCGCATGCGCCAAACGGGGTGATGAACGCGGTCTTCTCCTCGGTCTTCTTCCTTGATAGCGATCCGGTGGTACCGGAGTAGCAGCCGAGGAAGCAGAGCAGGTCGCGCCCGCCGTGGAGTCGATGGCTTGATCAATCCGCGGCAACCCGAAGGGGTCCTTGGGGCGTTCTTGTTGATGTCGGTGTAGTCGACGCACATCCTCCACTCGTTCGAGTTCTTCTTGTGGACGAGGACGGAGTTGGCGAGCCATTCGGGATGGAAGACTTCTCCGATGAAGCCGGTCGCGAGTAGTTTGGCAAGTTCCTTCTTGATGGCGTCCCGTCCGTCGTCGGCGAAGCGGCGGAGGTGTTGTCGCTTTGGGGTAGCTTTAGGGTCGACGTTGAGTGAATGCTCAATCAACTCCCCAGGCACCCCTGGCATGTCCGCTGGTTTCCACGCGAAGATGTCTCGGTTAGCCCGAAGGAAGTTGATGAGCGCGTCTTTTTATTTCGGGTCGAGGCCCGCCCTGATGGTGGTGGTCTTCCTGCTGTCGCCTGTCCCGAGGTCGATTGTCTTGACTAGAACTTCCTCGGTGGCTGAGGCTTGTTGGTGTTGTCTGACTTCTCTGGGATGTCGAGTTCACTTGGGGCAAGATTCTTGGACACAATGTAGATCTACATCATTGCGTTGGGTACTTGATTCGTGGCTGCGAGTTCCATAGCCTCTGTGTCGCAGTCGAAGGATATCTTCAAGTCCCCTTGTAGTGATAGTACACCGGCCGGACTTGGCATCTTGAGTACCAAGTAGGTGTAGTGGGGTACCGCCATGAACTTGGCGATAGCTGGTCCGCCGAGTATGGCATGGTAGGACGTCTCAAAGTCCGCGACTTCGAACTTGACGTACTCGGTACGGTAGTTGTCCCTTGTTTCCCCGAAGGTAAGTGGCAGGACTACTGAGCCCAGTGGTATAGCCGCGTTCCTAGGGACGATGCCGTAGAAGGGCGAGGTGCTCTTAGTGAGCATGTGGGTGATGTCGAGCTTCATCTTCTTCAAGGTCTTGGTGAAAAGGACGTTGAGCCCGCTTCCACCGTCGATGAGGACCTTGTTGAGTCTGGAGCCCGCGACCACCGGCTTCAGGATGAGTGGGAACCGCCCCGGTTCGGAGAACCTTGTCCATTAATCCGCGCGGGAGAAGGTGATGGGGACCTCCGACCACCCGAGAGGTGTTGTGAAGCGTCCCCTCATCGAGAGGTGACTAAATGTGACACAAATACCGGTCCCGGAGGCCGGTAACACATTTATTACAACGGGTGGAATCGCTCTTTTACATCACGGCGACACAAAGGGCACGGTAGTGCCAACGCTACAAGGAACAACACAAATGCTAACGACCACACTACAATAGCAAAGGCTTCCATAGCCTCCTCGCAGTACCACACCATGGAAGCTTTCGGTAGGGGCCCCGGATACACGAGGCACGGTTGGGTGTAGGGCAACGACCTACTCAACGTCTTCGGGAATGTAATAGGGATCCTCCTCCGAAAAATGGTTAGTAAAACAAGGGTGAGCACACACGTACTCAGCAAATCCAACCCCACCCACGGAGGGGCTTATAAGCGAGAGTCATGCATAAAGTTTAACAAGGATCGAGTTATGGTTCATTTTGCAAATTTACTCATGCGGGGGTTCATTTCAAAAAGGTTTTCGCAAATCCTTTTCATAATCCAAGTAACTCAAATGTTTTAGGAAAACCATTGTGGAACTACGGACTTCCCGTCCGTCGTAGCCCGGGCACACACCACACACTTCACCCGAAAACAACTCACGCCGGAAAACATCCCATCCCAAACACTAGTTTTTGTGACCACACCGTGACTCGTCCAATACCGTGGACACGGCTATTCGAATAGGTTTGACACTGCGCGAGGTTGTACATCTTTACCCACAAGTAGGGTACCGTCACACGGACACCTCAGTGCCGGTACGGATCCTATCAAAGCCATTACCCACCTTAGCTAACACTACGAGCCACCACGGAAACAACCAAGGGGTTATCCCACATAACCAGGGCATACCTCACACGAGCGTACCCCTACTCCTTGGTCTCCCGCCGCTCACCCGCACACCGGATGGCAAGTAGATTAACTAGTGGGATTTATGCTAAGCCGTTGCCACATACAACGGTCGAGTGGTTGTACGATGACTTGGGTCGGTGAGATGTCACGCAACCCGGTCCTTAATCGACAAGATGGACAACTCCCAACACGCTCAACCACACGGTACGAGCTCACCCATACTCCCGACACACACGTCCATCCCGTCTACCCGCTTCTTTACCCATTTTCCAAACATATCCCCTTTTCATTTTAAAAGCACTCACACATTTTAAAGCAAACATTTAGGCCAAAACAAGGTTCAATCATAGCAATCAAGGGTGGCTATCCTACCATGTTTTGCGGTAAAACAATATGCAATTTATAAAACGGGTACAGGGTATATTTATAAAACTAGGACAGAAACATGCATCAAAGGATGAGGGTGAACTTGCCGTCTTCGAAGTCTTCGGGGAGTGTCGGCTCGGCGTTCGGGGCTTCGGGCTCCTGCTCGCAGTAGTCGGCTTCGATCTCCGGCTCGGGGTACCTTCCTCCGTCTACTCCGTCGGCTATGGCGCACACACAGGCAAGCAAGCAATATTAGCACACATATTTCCGGCCGAGCTCGAGGAGGGGGAGTGAGCGGAGAGGGGGTATATATATAAGCCCTAGGGGGTTGGTTCGGCGGGGGTACTACCGGAAGAGGTGTGGTAAAGTTTGGATTTAATCGGGAAGTGAATCGCCGAGTTAAAGAGGGGTTAAAGGGCTAAGGACCTATTAGCAATTTCTATTGGAGACGAGGGGGTGGTTATGGTAATATAAATTTGGTTAGGGTCTCGGTTATAAATTATTTAGGGTTTGTCGGTATTTAATCTATAATTAATTATTAACTCAAGGGCTATTTGCAAAGAATAAAGAGGGAGAAAGAATAGGGCATGGGCTTTAGGGGAAAAGGAAGGAGCGAGGGGGGGGGTTGGCAAAAACTTCATCTTCTTCCCCCCCCCCCTCACGGTTTGGAACGAGAGAAGATAGGAGGGGGGGGGAGGTGGCCGGTTCCGGAGGGGAGGGCGCCGGCGGCCCTAGCCACGGCGGCGGCCGGGAGATGGGGCAAAACGGAGAGGAGACCGAGGGGATCCCATCCCCGTGCTCACCTTGGGCCGAAGCCGCTTGGGGAGGCGGCTCCGCGGCGCGGTTTGGGCGGCGGCGTAGGCTAGCGGTGGCGGCGCGATTGGGGCGGTGGTGGAGCAAGGGAGGGCTGTTGGGGCTCGGTTGTGAGGTGTGGGGCGGTGAGGGACTGCTGGTCTCCTTTTATAGGCGCGGGTAAGGCGGCATGGCCGAAGATTTTTCGAGCTCGGGAAGCTTCGAGGTCCAACAATGGAGGAAAAATCTTGCCGTTGACGATCTTCCGGCGAAGCTGTGGCCGGCGACCGCGGTGGGGCTGCGGCTGTGCGATTGGACGCGTCGTGCAGGGGCTCGGGAAGGGGAAAGGGGCGACACGGTGGCGTGTCCGGCGAGCTCGCCTTTAATGGCGGTCGCCGGCTCGTCTGGCCGTGCGCGGGCGAGGGGAGGAGGGGAGGCCGGCGCGGTGGCGTGCGCCGGCCGGCGCGGGCCGGTGCGCCGCCGGCCCGGCGCGGCGGTCGCGGGCCCCGAGGTCAACCGGTGTCGTGGCGCCGGTCGGGTGGGCGCGGGATCCCCGGCCGCGCGGGAGGAGGAGGAAAGGAGGGAGAGAGAGAAGAAAGGAAAAAGGAAAAGAAGAAAAAAGAAAAAAAAGGAAAGGAGAAAAGAAAAAGAAAGAGAAGGAAGAAAGGAAGAAAAAGGGAGAAGAAAAATAGAAAAAAAAAATTTGGAAAATTTTAGAAAATTAGGGAAAAATGTTAGGGAAATTAGAGGAAGGGTTTTGCGGGATTTTCCCGGTTTCGGGCGTCGGCGCGTTTTCGGGACGGCGGTGATGGCGAGGCGGACCGGCCGGCGGGACCGCGGCATGCGCGGGATTCCCGCACGGTGGCCGACCGTGGCGTTGGGAAGGCACGCGTGGGTGCCGGTCCGGGTGCGGGCGGTGCCGGCGGGATTCGCGGCACGCGCGCCGGGGTGAGAGGGAGGGACAGTGACTGGGGTTTGAAGGGGGGTAATTGAGCTCGGCGGGACAGTTCTGAAAATACGCATGATTTATTAAGTGATTTATTTGGAGCTAAAAACGCGGGCGTTACAAACCTACCCCACTTAAAATGAATCTCGTCCTCGAGATTCGGCTAAGTTTCGAAAAGGTGGGGAAACTCCTTCTTCAGTGCGTCCTCTCGTTCCCACGTAGCTTCTTCCTCCCCGTGTCTGCTCCATTGGACTCTGCACACCCGTACTTCTGACGTTCTTGTCCTCTTGACCACAGTGTCTAAGATCTTGACGGTCACCACCTGGTACCTAAGGTCTGGCTGTAGGTCGATGGTCTCCACCGTACTCGCTTTTCTTCCGGCACCCTCAAACATCGGCGTAGGCCGGGAGATGTGGAACACCGGGTGTATATCCGACATTTCTTCGGGTAGCTCCAACCGATATGCTTTCTTCGCTCCGACTCTCTTTAGCACTTTATACGGTCCGATGTACCGAGGGGCCAACTTCCCGTGTACTTGAAACCTCCGAGTCCCCCGGATGGGCGAAACCTTGAGGTAGACGAAGTCTCCTGGATTGAAGCTCGCTTCACGCCTTTTCTTGTCTGCGTAGCTCTTCTGTCGGGACTGGGCGGCTTTCAACTTTTCTCGGATATCGGCTACTCGTTCCTCAGCTTCCTTTATAAGTGCGGGCCCAACCAGGGCACGTTCTCCTACTTCCGACCACATCAGGGGTGTTCTACATTTTCTTCCGTATAGTGCTTCGAATGGCGACATTCCCAGACTTGCTTGGTAGCCGTTGTTGTAGGAAAATTCCGCATATGGCGAGGCTCGCTCCCAATCTTTGCCATAGGTGAGGACGCATGCTCTCAACATATCTTCCAAAATTTGATTCACCCTTTCGGTCCGTCCGTCCGTCCGTGGGTGGTATCTTTGAGCCGAAGTCTAGCTTGGTGCCCATGGCTTTGTGCGAGGCTTTTCCGGAACCTAGAGGTGAACTCGGGTCCCTCTATACGAGACTATTCGCTAGGCACTCCATGCGGCTTCACTATATTTTCTATGTAGAGTTTTGCCAATTTCTCTCCACCATAAGTGGTCCGTACGGGTAGAAAGTGAGCGACTTTAGTGAGTCGGTCCACGATCACCCATATGGAGTCATGTCCCTTCGAGTTCTAGGCAACCCTACTACGAAGTCCATACCTATCTCGTCCCACTTCCATACCGGGATTGGTAAAGGTTGCAACAGTCCTGCGGGCTTCGATGTTCGGCCTTGATCCTCGACAAGTGTCACGGTGGGCGACGAACCGTGCAATGTCCGCTTTCATCCCATTCCACCAATACTTCGTTTTCGGTCCATGTACATCTTGGTAGATCCCGGTGAATGGAGTATCTTTGAGTTGTGTGCCTCATCCATGATGGTCTCGTCGAAAATCTCCACCTTCGTGCACGCATATCCCGTTTTTGTACCACGGTGCCTTGGTCATCTACTCGAAGTCAGGGGCCTTATTCTCTCCGGTATGCTTGCGGATCTTCATCAGATTCTCGTCGGTTTCTTGGGCCTTCCGGATCTTTTCCTCTAGGGTAGGCTGAACACTCAGCTGGTGGACGTAGCCTTGGGGGACGATGTGTATGTTGAGCCGTGCCATCTCCTCTTGCAACTGGGCATTCTTGGGTGCTGCCTTCTCGTAGGTTTTCAAGCTCAAGGCGTCTGCTACTACATTGGCCTTCCCTGGGTGGTAGTGAATCTCTAGGTTATAGTCCTTGACTAGCTCTAGCCACCTTCTTTGCCTTAGGTTCAGGTCGGGCTGGGTGAAGATGTACTTTAGACTCTTGTGGTCTGTGTAGATTTCACACTTGTTCCCGATCGGGTAGTATCTCCGGATCTTCGGGGCATGCACTACGGCCGCAAACTCCCGGATCATGGGTGGGATAATTCTGCTCATGGGGTTTGAGGCGATGGGAGGCATATGCCACTACCTTCCCATCTTGCATGAGAACACATCCCAACCCTTGTCGGGAGGCGTCGCGAGACACGACAAAGTCCCGTTGGATGTCCGCGGGGGTCGGCACCGGGGCGGTGGTCAACCTCTTCTTCAACTCTTGGAAACTTCTCTCGCAGGCCTCGGTCCAGTTGAACTTCTTCTCCTTCTTGAGCAGCTCTGTCATGGGCCGGGCGATCTTGGAGAATCCCTCGATAAACCTCCGGTAGTACCTGCTAAACCCGGAAACTCCCGATCTCGCTCATGTTGGTCGGTTGCTGCCAGTTGGAGACCGTTTCCACTTTCCCGGGGTCTACGACTACTCCTTCCGCGGTCGGAATGTGCCAAAGGAAGGATATTTTCTCTAGCCAAAATTCACACTTGCCGAACTTGGCGTATAGCTTGTGTCCTCAATTTTCCCGGCACTACTCGAAGATGTTGTTCATGCTCCTCCACGCTCTTGGAGTAAACAAGTATGTCGTCAATGAAGACCACGACAAACTTGTCCGGTTCTTCCATGAACACCTTATTCATGAGGTTCATGAAGTAGGTCGGTGCATTGGTTAGTCCAAAGGACATCACCGTGAACTCATATTGCCCGTAGCGAGTGACAAAGGCGAGCCTTGGGGATGTCACTTTCCCTAATCTTGAGCTGGTGGTACCCCGATCTTAGATCCACCTTCGAGAAATACTTGGCTCCCTTCAGTTGGTCAAACAGGTCATCTATTCTGGGAAGAGGGTACTTGTTTTTAATAGTGACCTCGTTCAGCGAGCGATAGTCTACGCACATCCTCATGCTCTTATCCTTCTTCTCCACGAAAAGCACTGGGGCTCCCCATGGTGATGAACTTGGTCTGATGAACCCACTTCGCTGGAGTTCTGCTAACTGCTTCTTCAATTCTGCCAATTCAGGGGCTGCCATCCTATAGGGCCTCTTGGCTATGGGAGAGGTTCCAGGGATAAGGTCAATTACGAACTCTATATCCCCGTCTCGGTGGCATTCCGGGAGTTCTTCGGGGAACACATCCGGGTATTCTCGTACTACTGGGACGTCCTCTATGGACTTGGCTTCTATGTTGAAAACCATTATATCCGGCTCCGTGTCCTCGGGTGTGGCGGTGTCACTTGTATCCCGTCTGGGTTGGTCAGGTGCACTACTTTATCGGCGCAACTTATGAGGCCATGGTGCTGGCTTAACCAGTCCATCCCAAGGATCACATCTATCCCTTTGGATTTCAGTACCACTAGGTCTGCTAGGAACTCTACCCCACTTAAAATAATCCTTACCCGGGGCATCCCGATTGACACTTAATGTCACCTCCGGCGTTTGAGTTACTAGGGGTGCTTTTAGTAGTACCGTGGGTATGCTATGCTTTTCCACAAAGCTTGAGGATATGAATGAGTGTGATGCTCCCGAATCGAACAAGATGGTAGCCAAAACGAGCCGACCGGGAACTCACCGAGTACTACGCCTTGTGCTTCCCGTGCCTCTTGCGCATTGATGTGATTAATTCGGGCGCGTCCATATGACCGCCGGGCCGCCTCATCCGCCGGTTGCTTGTTGTTGTTGCCGAAGTTATTGTTGCTGCGCACCGGCATGCGGTTGGCTCCGGACACAAGCGGCCTTGGCCCGTTCACCGAGTTGGAGTAGGTGGTGGTGGTTGGCTTTTTAGCATACGGGCAGTTGGCGATGAAGTGCCCGGTTTCTCGGCAGTTGAAACACACTCGGGAGCTATTGTTGTTGTTGGTAGTGATCTGGCTGGTGTTGTTCTGTGGGGGCTTCATGGCACTCTGGTTGTAGGAGGGCTTGAACTGGGCTCTGGGGGCTTGCGAGCTCGTGGCTTGGGATTGGGTTCTCACCGCATGGGAGCTTGGAACCCGGACATAGGGTGTCCAAAGTTTCTCGGCTTCGGGACCGCTCTTGCCGCTTGGCCTTGTGTTCCATGAACTTGCGCTTGTTTTCCTTCTTTTCTTCGGCCCTTGCTCTCTCCGTGAGTATTGCCATGTTCATGAGGGTGTTAAAGTCTGGGTAGATCTGAGGAGTCAGCAGTGTCCTCAGTTCCGGAGTCAGCCCCTTCTTGAACATCTCTTGCTTTTTGGAATCCTTATCCACTTCCTCGGGGGCATAGCGTGCCAGCTCTATGAACTGGTACGTGTATTCTTCCACAGACATGTTGCCTTGGCGGAGTTCGCGGAACTCGTCTACCTTCCGCTTCAGTGTGGCCTCCGGGATGTGGTAGCGACGGAACACCTCCACGAATTCATCCCATGTGATGGCGGAGGGATCCTTGGGCTCGCGCGCAGGTAATTTTCCCACCGAGCTAGGGCTGTCCCGTGAGTCGGTGAGCTGCCGAGAGAACCTTGTCACGGTCCTCACAGTTGAAGGGCTCTAGCTCTCTCAGGATGGCTCTCAGCCAATCGTCAGCATCCAAAGGATTCACCGACCCGCCAAAGGTGGGCGGCTTAGTCCTGAGGAACTCGATCAGCTTCTCGTTCATGCCCAAAACCCGGGGTCTTGGGCGGTTAACGGTGTTGAAGATAGCCTCCATCAAGACAGTCTTGTTGGCTAAGACTTGTGCCAAGTCAACGGGAGGGGGTGGCGGTGGCAGGACCACGTTCTCTCCTCCATCTTCATTTTGGTTAACCTCCTGGTCGTGGAGACGCTCCCTCCGATCGGCTTGCGAGCCTTCGCCGTCCGATCGGTGGGTCCCGACAGGCGCCCGGAAACCATCCGTAAAGAAACGGGTTTTCTAAGAGATCTAGTTTTATGTGATGTTTAAGTGGATTGTATCGGATTTCTTCGAAAAGGCGGGGTCTACTCGCCGGTAAGCACACAACAAGCACATAGCAAACAAGCAAGCACAAACAAGTTTTTATTACAAACCAGCGAGGAGGATACATCCCGACTACGCGGACACACTACACGACTAAGGACTAAGGGCGCGACTTGGACCGGTACGGCTTCATTCCCTGGGTCTTGGGGCACACTACTCGCGAGGGGAGCTGTCTTCTGGGGTCGAGTGTTCTTCCAGCGGAATGAGCAACTCGTCATCATTTCCGCCTTCGGGGTCCCCGTTTTCCCCGAGGCCGTGCCGCGGCTTCGGCGGTAGGCCGTTGGGGGTTCGGTGATCGCCGGTGGTGCCGGGGGGACTTCGATAGTTCCTCCCCATCCTACAAGGGGTGTTCCCAGCAGGACTTGAGCTTCTCCAATGGCTGGAACGGGTGTTCCGCCGTGGGTCCATTCTTGCATGCGTTGGTCCCGGATTCTCCCCGAGGCTTTCCCCGGGCAACGGCTTCCTTCGCTTATGGCCGCCGCAGTCCTTGCTTCAGCTTGAGCCACTCGGACTTGGTGCATCCTCACTGTGACTTCGGCTTGTTCGGCCCGACCGATTTGTTCCCTCAAGTGCCGGGCCCGGTCATCAAAGAGCTTGTCCAGGGGAGACAAGGTAGGCGACTACGTGGTACGGCGGGTCTTCTTGGTGGCGGCGTCGTTCCGGGTTTCTCATGCGGGCCCCGCCAAACCGGGGTTCGATGGCGGGGGGGAAGTACCTCATTGGTCTGGGGACGAGGTGTTCTTCGTAGATTCGACACAGGTAGCGGAGGGCTTTTCTGAGGGCCAAAGGATAGGTGTCCCGGTGTCGAAACCCTGTGGCGGTCACGCGCCACGGCTCGATGTTGGTGTGGCGGTTGCTTCTAGCGACGGAGAGGACCACTCTACAGTGAAGAGTGTCGAGTTGCTCGTACTCTCTGCTGTAGTACCTAGGGCGCTCAGTGATACCGAGGCGCTCCAGGGAGTTGATGAGCAGGCAAGCAAAACCAGGCTCCTCCTGGCACATGCCTTGGGTCCATCCATCTTCCGCCATCCGAAAACAAAGGTAGAGTTGAACAAAGTTGTGGTGGGGTACAAGAGATGGATAACTTTATTTAGTAGCAAGGTTGGGGTACATTCTTCGGGGGTACACTTGTTATTACTAGGACTCGGCTTCTAGCCTAAACACCCTAGTCTTATCCTCATGGCGATTCTTCCTCTAGCCGGATACGGCGCTTCTTCGGCGGAAGATCTTGCTCCGGTATCTCATCTTCGGTCCGGGTCCCTTTGTCCCGGTGAGTTTCTTCGGGTTCTTCTTCATCCAAGTCGGCTTCTCTTCTTCGCCATCTACGTTCCCCGTGGAGCTCATCCCATAGGCTGTTTGTGAAACATCTCCGAACGTTCTTTTTCCCCGAGGTAGTCTTGCTCCATGTTGTGTCGTTCAACTTCGCTATGGTTGTCTTTACCCTCTCCAATTCTATCCTCTCGCTCTCGCTCTTTCCGCTCTGTCAATCTGCTGCTTCAGTTGCTGGGCTTGCTCCTGATAAAGGTGGTCTAGGCCTCTGAGGTATATGGATAGGTGGGAAACTGCCTCTTCTAAGTCTTCTTCTTCTCGTTCTAGTCCTCTCATGCGATCAATCCACGAGCGTCCTCTTCCTCCGGAGGGTGGAAAGAATCCCATTGGAGTCCTTTGGAGGTGCTTGTCTATAAACCACTCGTAGCCGTCGCGGGGGCCTTCCGAGCGCCCTTGGGGTAGGTGTCGGCAAAGCGAAAACCGGTGGCGGAGACAAACCATGGTTCTATGTCGGGGTAAAGCGTGCTTCTTCCCACAAAGATCGGCGGCTTACACCGAAGGGTGCCGTAGCGTTCGTACTCCCGGTAGACGAACTCGGCGGATCCCTTACTCCGACGCGCTCTAAACCGAGTAGTAACGAGTTAGGGAGGCCGGGGCCGGACGGGCGGATTCCTCCGTTCCATCCGGGTTAGCCATCCGGAAACAGGCAAGAATCAAGGTAAGGATTTGGGAACGGGTGAGCTTAGCAAAGGAAAGGTTAGAGAAGGCCGGAGGAGGTCTCGTATCCTAGGGGCCATGTCCTACGACCAACCTACGGCTCGATACCACCCGAAGCGTCCCCTCATCGAGAGGTGACTAAATGTGACACAAATACCGGTCCCCCAGGGAGGTCGGTAACACATTTATTACAACGGTGGAATCGCCTTTTACATCACGGCGACACAAAGGGCACGGTAGTGCCAACGCTACAAGGAACAACACAAATGCTAACGACCACACTACAATAGCAAAGGCTTCCATAGCCTCCTCGCAGTACCACACCATGGAAGCTTTCGGTAGGGGCCCCGGATACACGAGCACGGTTGGGTGTAGGGCAACGACCTACTCAACGTCTTCGGGAATGTAATCGGGATCCTCCTCCGAAAAATGATTAGTAAAACAAGGGTGAGCACACACGTACTCGGCAAATCCAACCCCACCCACGGAGGGGTTTATAAGCGAGTCATGCATAAAGTTTAACAAGGATCGAGTTATGGTTCATTTTGCAAATTTACTCATGCGGGGGTTCATTTCAAAAAGGTTTTCGCAAATCCTTTTCATAATCCAAGTAACTCAAATGTTTTAGGAAAACCATTGTGGAACTACGGACTTCCCGTCCGTCGTAGCCCGAGCACACGGCCATACACTTCACCGGAAAACAACTCACGCCGTAAAACATCACATCCCAAACACTAGTTTTTGTGACCACACCGTGACTCGTCCAATACCGTGGACACGGCTATTCGAATAGGTTTGACACTCTGCGAGAGGTTGTACATCTTTACCCACAAGTAGGGTACCGTCACACGGACACCTCGGTGCGGTACGGATCCTATCAAAGCCATTACCCACCTTAGCTAACACTACGAGCCACCACGGAAACAACCAAGGGGTTATCCCACATAACCGGGGCGTACCTCACACAGAGCGTACCCCTACTCCTTGGTCTTCCGCTGCTCACCCGCACACCAGATGGCAAGTAGATTAACTAGTGGGATTTATGCTAAGCCGTTGCCACATACAACGGTGGAGTGGTTGTACGATGACTTGGGTCAGGTGAGATGTCACGCAACCCGGTCCTTAATCGACAAGATGGACAACTCCCAACACGCTCAACCACACAGGTACGAGCTCACCCATACTCCTGACACACACGTCCATCCCGTCTACCCAGTTCTTTACTCATTTTCCAAACATATCCTCTTTTCATTTTAAAAGCACTCACACATTTTGAAAGCACTCACACATTTTAAAGCAAACATTTATGCCAAAACAAGGTTCAATCATAGCAATCAAGGGTGGCTATCCTACCATGTTTTGCGGTAAAACAATATGCAATTTATAAAACGGGTACGGGGTATAGTTATAAAACTAGGACGAGAAAGATGCATCAAAGGGTGAGGGTGAACTTGCCGTCTTCGAAGTCTTCGGGGAGTGCCGGCTCGGCGTTCGGGGCTTCGGGCTCCTGCTCGCAGTAGTCGGCTTCGATCTCCGGCTCGGGGTACCTTCCTCCGTCTACTCCGTCGGCTATAGCGCACACACAGGCAAGCAAGCAATATTAGCACACATATTTCCGGCCGAGCTCGAGGAGGGGGAGTGAGCGGAGAGGGGGTATATATATAAGCCCTAGGGGGTTGGTTCGGCGGGGGTACTACTGGAAGAGGTGTGGTAAAGTTTGGATTTAATCGGGAAGTGAATCGCTTGGAAGAGGTCGATGACCTCCTTGTCGGTGACGTCGACTACGGTGGCGCTCTTGTCGAAAAAGCGCCGCATGTACTTGCGAAGGGTCTCGCCTTGTTCTCGCTTCACCATTGCCGTGTCCATGCGAGTACCCGAGCGACCCATAGCACCCGCGAATTTGCCGGTGAACCGTTCCTTGAGCCGGTCCCACTTGTCGATCGAGTACTTCTTGAGTGACTCAAGCCATGTAAGCGGGGCTTGATCCGGGCGAAGGGGAAGTAGAGGCACTTCGTGTCATTATTGCCACCGGCGTTTTCGATGGAGAGGGCATAACATCTAAGCCATCGTCTTGGATCTTGCTTCGCGTCGTACTTGGTGATCCCCGCGAGGTTTGAATTTCTCCGGGACGGGTAGATTGTGAAGCCGTGCGAGAGAAGGCGGGGAAGCCGTCGTTGTCGCCTCGCCGTGGAGGACTTCTTGCGTCGTAGTTCTTCGATTTTTTGGCTCTCCCTGCCCGCCCGTGGTTGGAGCTCCCGCCGTCGCTACCTCTCGCCGCCGGGATCACGATGAGGGATGATCTCACGGTTGGCGCCGGTGCCGCCGGCGCCGTTGCCACCATGAGAAGGTCCACCATTCAATGCCCGGGTATGGTTGGGGTTAGCCGGTAGCTCCCCTCGGGTACGGTTGTGACCGTTGTCGGCTCCACCTGCGACTTGTGGCTTCGTTGTCTTGTGGCGGCGCTTCCGACGGGGGGCACTTGAGTGACTCTGTTGTTAACTCGCATGAAGTAGGCGTCCTCCGCGAGCTTGGCGATGACTTCTCCCGCACGCATCCCCCCGAGCCCGACTTGATATCGTGGTGATAGACATGAGGCATTGCTCCGGGTAGTGTGCACCCGACTTTCAACTTGGTCGAGGGCTTCCGCGAGGTTCGGATGGGAAGGGACTCACGAAGACGTTGGCGCCGTTCGTTCCACTTTCTCGTTGCGTTCACATCGGGCGTCCCTGTTGGTGTCGGTCTCGTCTGCAGGTGCGTTGGCAGACAACTCGTCTGCTGAGATATCCTCGAGATATCGGTCAGCGAGTGTCCCTAAGGGTCCCGGCGTCTCATTGGTAGTCATGAAGACTTGCCGATCAGGAGAGCTGAGGCTGGAGTCGCTAGTTGCCACCTCTGTTGGAGTGTGCTCCTCAGCTGGAGCTAGCGGAGTTCCCTCCTGGAAGGGAAGTGAGTCGAGGTAGGCAACACGGCGTGAGTTTTTGTCTGTCGGGTCCGCGGGCTTGCGGTACGGCCGCTGAGACGAATCTACCGGCGGGTGTAGATGTTATAACCGGGCCGGCGGCGGTGTCCCGACGGTTGCTCCGTCGTGTAGTTCTCGGACTCGGGCTCGTCAGGGTTCGCCCCGAAGTCGAACTCGTAGGAGGAGTCCGAGTAGTAGCCGGAGACGGGGTTGGAGTCCGAGTTGTAGCCGGAGACGGGGTTGGAGTCCGAGTCGTACTCGGAGGCGATCTCCTTCGCGGCCGACGTGCGGAAAGAGCCTTCGCATGGGCCTTACTAGCGATGCAGAGGCTGTATGGGAAGTGCTCATGGAGTGGGGAGTCCGCACACGATGGCTCGATAGCCGGGTCGCATGCGATGGCCCACGGTGACGTCGAGTTCGAGTTGGAGTCGGATCCAAGCTCGAAGTCCGCGTGCCTTGGTTGTAGAGCGGGGGTCGCCGAACTTTCGGCGAGATCGCCCGTGACTACTTCGGGAAGCGTCACGAGCCGGTCTTCGGGTTGGGCGGCATGGTGAGGCGGCGCCGGAAGGATCCCGGCGCCGTCGGCGGTGCGGACCCGGGAGCCGAAGACGAAGGTGTCGGCCGCGGTTGAAGGCGACGCTTGGCTTGATGAAGATTGAAGCCGTCAAGTCCGCCATATGATCTTCGGCGAGATCCCCTACCGGCGCGCCGCCGTGTCGGTGTTTTAGATCGGCAACCTACCAAGGGGAGTACCCGAGGTAGATAAACGTGGCCTCGCCGAGATCGGTAACTCGAAGGAAGAGACACGTGGCACACAATTTAGACGAGGTTCGGGCCGCGAGGTGCGTAATACCCTACGTCTCGTATGTTGCGTAGCTCGGATTGATTGGATGTGATTACAAGATGATGCGTAATGAGAGAGAAGGGTCCCTGCCTCACCTTATATAGTCCGGGAGGCAGGGTTACAAGTCGGTTTAGGGAGAGAGTACTAGTCGTGTACGTCTAGGAGTCCTCTACACGAGACAAGGCATGTATAGCTTCCTATCCGAGTACTTCTCCACCGTAGTCCTTGCGCCTCACGCCATCGAGTACCGTGCGGCACAAGTCGGGTAGTCCCGGGGCCCACCGAGTAGTCGGTCCCGGTACCCACCGAGGTAGTGGGCCCGGGAGGTCCATACGACAATGATAGTTTCTTCCTGCATATGTAATGAGTCTCCAGAACCAGAGTGAAAATACCGTGTGGATGAGCAGTCGTGGAGCCTATTCGAGCTCTATAATTGGTCGCATGCAGTTGCGGGACCCGTAATGCATATGGTCAAATTCCCCCTGGTCAACTATTCCAAATCTTGAAACAATAATCTAAAATCGAATCAAATATTGGAAAAAACCAAAAAAAGAATTCTTCAAACAAGAATTCAAGATCAAAATATTGAAACATCAAACGAGCCAAAACAAAAATGAATCAAATCATGAAAAAAAAGAATCAAAATCTTGAAACAAAGATCTGTTTGACTAGAGGTGATGGGCACCTGCATGCATGATGGGGCCACGGCCGCATGCAACCAATCACGAAGTCGCAAATAAGCTCAGCGGCCGCTCATATGGGCGAAAATGCATTTCTGGCCTGCTTATATTAATAAGAAAAAAATTACAAGAGAAAGACTCAACTTAAAAAAATATGAGCAAACAAGAGGTGCTCTAACGTAGAAAGGGAAAAAACGCTTTACACTCAGCTCAGAAGGCGTGCCAAGCATTTTTGGACGGTGCCAAGCACTTTGGACGAAATAGATAACACAAAATTTCAGATTTCCCTACGAAATGAGCCCGTTTATTTGGCTGGTTTATCTCAGCTTATGTTGGCTCATGTTCATTTATGGTATCTACCCCTTTTATCTCAAACTAGAGAAAATTTTGGTTTTTCTATATTCGTAATTTTTGTTATGCATCTAGTTATATATCAATGGAGGGAGTAGGCACCCAACTACACAAGTAATAAACTAGACACCCAGTCAGGAACACTTCATTCAGTTTCATTTGTAAAAACTGAACCGCTGCCTTTATCTAGCCCGCGATGCATTCCTTGGGGAGCCCATCGTCCTTGAACCGGTTGTGATCCTCGCAGTAATCGTAGAGCATGTGCTCGGCCCGCGCCTTCTGCAGCGCCGCCGCGTCCAGGCCCTTGTCGAACCGCGGCGACTCCGGCGGCTCGTCGGCGCACGACGCCACGCCGGGTGACGGCGCGCACGGCGTGACGCGGAAGTTGCGGTAGTAGGCGTGGAAGGGCGCCTGCGTCCAGTCCGTCTTGACGCGGCCGCCCTGCGTCGCCCAGTCGTCGGCGTTCCACAGGCTCCCGTCCAGCCGCAGGCGCCGCAGCGTCGGGAACGGCACTCCGCGCGAGGCCTCGTTCTTGTACACCCGGATCGGCGTGCCGTCGATGAACATTCTGCCAGGCGACGACATGATCAGGAACAATTATTCGAGATGAGAATATAAGATCAAAATTGGCTTAGCTAATTAATTACATGATGTGCTTGGGATTCCATTCGACGGAGTAGGTGTGGAAGTCTTTGGACGGGTCGAACCAGAGCCGGAACTGCTGCTCGCGGTTGCCGACGCCGTTGACGAAGATGTTCGTGTGCAGCGTGTACGGCTCGCCGGTGACGTTGCCCAGGAACTCCATGTCGATCTCGTCGTGGTCCTCCGGCGGCACAAGGTCCGGCGTCAGCTGCAACAGCAGATGCCAACGATTAGCTGAATAAATGCTGCCTGCCTGCCGGAGGCGCGCGGAGACCGCGCCGTGACAGAAGACACTACATGACGCTGCGGCGGCCGGCTGGCCAGGGAAGGAAACTCACGTAGACCGTGGTGACGGTGCCGGCGGAGTCATTGGCGACGAGCTTGACGTCGATGTCGTAGCGGGCGAAGATGTACGAGGCCTTGGAGCGGAACCCCGAGCCGTGATCTTTGTCGAGGGAGAGCGCGAGCGTCTCGACGCCGTCGCCGCCGGTATGGAAGGAGATGTGGTCCTCGCCCCACATCGGCTCGACGTCGTCGTGGAGCAATGCCACGGCCGCCGGTGCCGCCATCGTTGCCGTTAGAAGGAATGCCGCCACCGCCACCATGGGACGACGACTGCAAGAAGATGGCAACGATGCCGCCATGGCTGCCTAGCTAATCGACTCCGGAATCCAACCAAGACCAAAAGAAATTAAACTACTCCCGATCTCCTTGTTCTTCTTGCTTTCGCTGTTGTTTTGACATTTAATATCAAAAGAGATCACGTTCTATTATCAAGTTTAGCTGCACAGCTGCAACACACACATAATCTAAATCTGTCCCAATTACTATTTCAGGAAAGGAAATATGGCGCACGTGCATTTTTACTCCGACTAAGCCGCATTACATCGGAACAGCATGGAGGCAGCTACCAGACAGCTCTCATGAAGCTAATTAACCTGAGGTCGGCCAGCTTGACTGCTTGACGTTCCATAGATCTTATAGATGGCCATTTAGCATGAGGCCCATGGGCTGGCCCAAAGCACGATTTTTTGGCCCGACACGAGCACGAGCCCAGCCACGATTTTTTTCGGGAGCTGGGCCGGCACGAGCACGATGTCGGGCTGGACTAGGCTTCATTCTCGGCCCATAGTGCTGGCCTAGCACGACACGAAATCAGCCGGCCCGACGGAGCACGATGGGGCCGGCGCGATGGCCCATGGCCCAACTAGCCCAACCAGCCCAACTAGCTCGACATATAAAGGTGTCCTCCTTTCCACCAAACCCTAACCCCTCCCCACCGGTTCCCTTTCTCCGTCGCCGCCCCTCCCGACCCCCTCGCTCCACCACCGCCTCCCCCCGGCGCGCGCCGCGCCGGTGAACCCTCCCTCCTCCACCACGTGCCGTCGTCGCCGCCGTCGATTGACCCCTCCGCCATCGCCGCCCTCTCTTCTACCGCACCTCTCCGGCGGCGGCACACATGGAGGGGGCGCGCGGCCGGGGTGAGGAGGCTGTGTGGTTGACCTCCCCACCGTCGAATGCCTCTTCCGCCGCCGGATGCCTCCTCCGTTGCGGGACACCACCTCCGCGAGTTGCTTCTTCGTCGGACGCCGCCTCCGCCGCTGGCCGCCACCTCCACCTGCCTCCTCCGTCCGTCTACCGTCCTCCTCTGCCGTGCCGCAGGGTTGGCACGAGCACGACGGCACGCTGGGCCGCCGTCGTGCCATCGTGCGGCACGGCCCGAAAATCCTTCGTCGGGCTCGTGCTGGGCGCGGTGCTCAGCCCGTAGTGTCGGCACAACACAACACGAAGTGGCGTTGTGCCCGTCGTGCTCGTGCCGCCTCGTGCCCGTGTCGTGCTGTGCTGGGCGGGCCGGATGGCCATCTATACATAGATCCATGCCCCCCTCACAAACAAAGGTGCTGTTGAGTCCTGTCCAGGGCTCATATATACGAGAGATTTCTTGGCCTGCAAATATAATTGGACTGGAATGTGAAGTGGGCTAGAAATGAATTGGCTTGTAAATTTGTAGTGAAGGCTTGCTTAAGTGAGAGTGTGCAAGAAACGGGGCTAGACCAAGTTAAATTGGCCCCAAATCGTTTTTCTTCTATTGACTTGGGCCATGTCCAAAATAAATTGGGCCCAACTAATATTAATCAGTACATACATGGTCATTGTTTTTTAAAGTACATTGTCTTTGTTGGCCACAAAGACATTGGGCTCAACAATCATGAAAAATGAGTATCGTAAAACCAAAGATGGACTGTCATAAATTTTATAATAAAAATATTATTTCTTCACATAACCTTTAGCTACGTGTGATGAGTGACACCTTAATTTTCATCACGCTAGCATCATTAAGCGCAAAACGTCGGAAAAACAGTTTTTGTGACATAAACGAAATGTCATCTTACGTATTGATGATCCAAATGTGCCAAATTTCAGCCTATCAATTATTGCAATGATAAAATTGACTAGGCTACATAGCCGTGCTAAAATACTAACATTAAAATATTAATAAGGATCTAATTTATTAAGTTTTGAAAAAAAATTCAGAGCCTAGAAGCTGAAATAACAAAAGAAAAATGAAAAAAAAAACTAACTGAAATACGTCAGAACTGTTTTCATTATTAAACCAAAATATTACACTACGTGAAAAACCCACTTTAGTAAAGGGCACGAATTGCTATTGGTAACGGGCATCGTGCCCGTTACGTTTCAAGTGTTACAAATAGCCCAACATAGGTAACGAGCAAATGCCCTTTACCAATAACTGACACATGTAACGGGCATTAAAGAGAAGCCCGTTACCAATCCGCTGGTACCAGTGACCTGGGCCACAATATTGGTAACGGACAACAATCTTTGCCCGTTACCAATAACAGCAAAGGTAACGAGCATTAAAGGGAAGTCCGTTAGCAATATTGTTTATACCAGTGACCTGGGCCACAATAACGGTAACGAGCAACAATCTTTGTCGGTGTTTTAGACCGGCAACCTACTAAGGGGGAGTACCCGAAGTAGATGAATGTGGCCTCGCCGAGATCGGTAACTCAAAGGAAGAGACACATGGCACACAATTTAGACAGGTTCGGGCCACGAGGTGCGTAATACCCTACGTCCTGTATGTTGCGTAGCTCTGGATTGATAGGGTACAATTACAGGATGTGTAATAGTACGTTGTGAATTGATGTTCGATGCTAGAGAGAGGTCCCTGCCTCGCCTTATATAGTCCGGGAGGCAGGGTTACAAGTCGGAGTAGGGAGAGAGTACTAGTCGAGTACGTCTAGGAGTCCTCCATACGGTGCGGAACATGTACGGCTCCCCTAACCGAGTACTACTCTCGTGTAGTCCTTGTGCTCCACGCCTTCGAGTGCACCGTGTAGCGCAAGCCGGTAGTCCCGGGGGCCCACCGGTAGTCGGTCCCGGTACCCACCGAGGTAGTGGGCCCGGGGAGGTCCATACGACAAGCCCCCGAGTACTTTGTAGTCGAGAAGGATAGCTTCAAGTAGTCTTGACGGCCTTAACGAGTAGTCCCCAAGCGTCCCCGAGTACTACAAGTCAAAAGTCCTCAAGAGTAGTCGAAGCATCCCGAGGCCGGAATGTACTCCGGTCGATGTTTGAGCAATCTTGAAATCTTCTCGAGTAGTCCCAAGCGTCCTCGAGTGCGCCTTCGAAGGTCTTCAAAGAATGCTCGTCTTGTCTTGAAGCCGGAGGGCGATATGGAGGTGCGATTGCAAAATCGCACTCCATATGGAGTAGCCCCCGAGCCTTAGGTTGAGCGCGAGGCTACGGGCCGAGGGTCCATACGAAGTCTTGATAAGAAAATCCCGAAAAATCCGGAGAGAAAAACCGAAGGACATGTGGCACGGAGCCCCCGAGACTTGAGTCGAGTACTTCCTCTCGAATTGAAGGGTCATCTTGAAGAATGTGTCCTGAGATGCTCCTGAGTCTTGTCGCTTCCCAGGTAGTCGAGTAGAGGTAGCCGAGCCCCCGAGGTGAGGCACGTCGACTAGTAGAATGCGAAGGGTCACGCTTAGCCGCTGAGTCAGCCGCGCGTGGACTTATCCAGCCGGCCGTTGCGAAGCCGGTTTGACTTATAAATAGAAGCCAAAACCCTTAGGGTTTTTCACCCATTCGAGCCGCGACCATTTCGTTTCCATACGAGGTAGATCTACTCCCGGCGCACGCCGCCGTAGTAGATCCAAGTGCGCCGCCACCCGGAGCTTCTAGGGTAGCCCCCAGCGGATGCGCGTGAAGACGCCTTGCACTTGGAGAATGAAGGCTTCACCGTCCAAGTCTACGAAAGCCGCCGAGAAGAAAAGGGGCCGCGAAGAGGCCGCCGCGGCCGCCACCGGAGCGGCGCTGCGATGTCTCCACCACGAGCGCATCCAAGCCGTGAGTGGAAGAAGTCAAAGGTGAAGACCGAAGATCTCTTGGCCCTTCTGAACAGCGGATTCATCCGGGAGAAAGAGGTTGACATGTGGAGGGCCGCCGCTGGAGATCCATATCCGATGGAGAAAGTCGAAGATGAGATCCCTATGTTTGCGCGGTTCGTGGAGCGCGGACTCGCGCTCCCGGCGAGCGATTTCTTCAAGGGCCTCCTCGGGTACTATGGAGTTGAGTACCTAAATCTGAACCCGAATGGTATCTTTCATACCGCGGTCTTTGTGCACTTACGCGAGGCTTTTCTAGGGATCAAGCCGCCCTTGGATCCTTTTCCGGAAGTTTTCGGTGAAGCCGCAGCCGAGCGCCACCAATCCAAGAGTAGTCGGAGGGGCCGGCATCCAGTTGAGAGAAGACGCGGCGGAGCGATGCACGGCGTACAAGCTCGTTGACTCCAACACCGATTGGAAGACGAGGTGGTTCTACATCACGAACCACCACCCTGGCCTGCCGAAGCCGAGCGGAAGGCAGCCCAGGCACCGCGAGTGGTGGAACTCGGAGCCCACCATGCGGGGAAGGGATCCGGCCTTCCCCGAGCTGCGGCACGCATCAAGGTGCTCGGGGGAAGCCGGACCGAGGGCCGAGCATGTGGCCTTCGGTTTCATGAAGCGGAGGGTGCGGCCACCGATGGATCGAGACACCTTGGGCTTCGAGTACACCGGCGACGACGACACATCGCGGATGCCCGAAGGCGAGCTAGACGACGGCGACATCATTGAGAGGGCCGACGTGGATCTTCAAGGATATGCCGCCGTATACGGCGTGCCTCGTCCGAGTACTCGCCGCGCGCCCGCCGAAGGAGGTGAGTAGTCGTGCTACCCCCGCTCGAGTAGTCCTTGCTTGGAGTAGACGTGCCGATGTCGTGTGTCTTGCGGGATGACTTGAAAAAAGTTTGTCTCCGAGCCGCGCCCGCCCCCTCATGGGATTGAGATCCCGCAGGAAGGGAAAGCCAAAGCCAAAGAGCGGCGAGAGGTCGGCGAAGGCGATGACACCGTCATCGTGGAGGACACCACCGATGATGACGACGACAACGAGGAGAAGACATTGCAGGACCGCTTTCAGTTGCGGTCGAGGTTTAGCCGTCCAGGCTTACCGCATGTGCCTCTGGTACAAGACCCTCCGGCTAGCCTGGAGGCTAGCACAGGCCGCACCACCACGGAAGCCGCGCAACCCCGCCCCACAAGCGGGTGGCGAAGAAGATGAAGGTCACGGGGACCACGCCTCAAGAGGTGAGATGTCTTAACCGGAATAGTCGAGTACCCATCGTATGAGTACAATTGTTTGATGAGTAGTCTTCCATGTATGCAGGAGGTGCCGCCAGCGGAGCCCGTCGAGGAGGGCGACGAAGGCGGATGGGACACAGTGGGGGAGCCGGCCGGAAGTCGTAGTCCAGCCCCCACTGTCGAGGAGCTCTTGGCGCAGTTGGAGCGCCAGCCCCCTGCTCCACAGGGGAGCACAGAGCCCGTGGCCGCCACCGTTGAAGAGGTGGAGACTACTGAGCGCGGGGAGAGCCTTTGCGTCGGCCGCCGTTGCGAGGGAGGCGGTAGCCGCGGGGCGCGGGAGGAGGCGCCCGCCGAGGGTGGACTGGTAGACATTGCCAGCATCATCGGTGCCCCGGCCGTAACGATAGTACGGTCAAACTTGTAAGTACTGCATCTTCCCGAGTAGTACTTGTTGTATTAGTCGAGGTTGACCGACGACCAATCGTGTGTGCTTCGCGCGAAATCGACGGATCTATCTTGGGAGGGGGATGAACCCTGCGGCGGTGGCGGAAGAAGCCGCGCCACCCGCCGAGGAGTCCGCTCCTCGCTTCCCCGAGTGCGGTACCCGAGCCGCCGGCTACCGAAGCGCCGGCTGCCGGAGGCCCGCGTGGTCGAAGGTGAGTACTCTTCGAAGCCGTGGAGCTCCTTGAGGAGTAGTCGTAGACGCTAATACACTTGTTTCTTTGATAGGTGCCGAAGCCGAAAGGAGTGACATCCCCCGCGGGGTGCCCATGCGAGGTCGACACCGGGCGTGCGGAGGAGCCCTTGAGCCCGTGGAGGGAGACGTCGAGGAAGTCGTCGTGGCGGCCGGAGGAGAGGGTGTCGCCAGAGGTCGCTTTGGAGGTGGCTATCCGCTCCCCGAAGATCCAGGACGCAGAGCCCATCCGCTCTGCGCCGATGACGGAGGCCGCCGCGAGTAGTCGTGGCAGTATAGAGCTGCTCGCGGACGATATCGTCGACCCGGCAACGGTGGCTAAGCACCTGGAGGCGGTCCGCCAGGCCGAGCAGTGGATGAAGGTAAGTAGCCGTAGCTTCTGAGTAATCAATCCTCTGTCGTTGAGTACTCGTGTGACTTGAGTTGTCTGTGCAGGATGTTGCGGAGAGGTCCCGTGAGAAGTCCAACATCTTGCAAGTCTATGGTGACGCGGTGCTCCGGCCGAAGCACCTGGAAGAGCAACTTTTGAAGTCGCGGAAGCACGCGGCCTCCATGCGCTCTAGGCTCGACGCCGCCTTCGCCAAATATCATAATGATGTCCAAGAGTTGCGGGCGAAGGGCGACGACTTGGTGCGGAAGAACAAGGGCCTCCGCAACAAGAACAAAGGTACGCCGCCGAACTTGTCGAATACTTGTTGAGGGTCGGGAGGTCCCCGACCCGTTGTACCGTTGCCGTGCCTTGCGAGCTTGAGGGCCGGGTGGAGCAGTGAAGTCTTCGGAGACGAGCATGAGGAATCTCTTCTACCGGGAGCAAGAAGCCCGCCGGGTACTTGAGCTCGACTACAAAGAACTTGCCTTCGAGTGCGAGAAGCACATGGAGCTCCGGATTGCTTCGATCGCGATCTCGTCAACCTGCTACAAATCATTGCGAGAGTTGAATGAAGATTGTGAGGCGCTGCGGGGCCCAACCGAAGGAGCTTGAGGACGCCGCGTTGCCGATCGCAAGGCTCCCGGTGCCGCACCGGGCGGCCCCAAGATTGCTCCACCGGTGGATCGCCCCGAGGGAAGCCCCCGGCCCGCCGGTCGCTTATGTGAAGCATATGGTGAGGTCGACCCCGAAGCGGGTCTTGGCCTTCATGAAGTCCTACTTCCCGAAGGCCCCGGTGGAGGTAGTCGGCCGCGGGGGTAGCCGCCAACCGTACTGATGAGCAATAATCGGAGGCTGCCGGAGAAGATGGCTCCCATCGCGGAGCGGTAGGCGAGAAGCTTAATCTCCGGTAGCCCCGTAATAGGTAGCTAGTAGCCAAAGTTGTACAAAAACAATTGTAATGTAATTGCTTAAGTATCAATGAAAGGAAATTTCCAGCAATGAGTACTCGTAGCCGCGATCTCGCAGTGCGGAGCCCCATCGTGGAGTAGACGCGAGTAGTCGTACTCGGCAGTGGTGATCCCGTTGTAGGGAGTAGACAGTAAAGAAGTTGATGAATGATCAAACTTTATTACTGAAGAAGTACACCTGGATGGCCAGGGCCGTAGTTACAGAGTAGTCGCCTGGACCCGGAGGCCGCTTACAGCTGAGTAGTGCTAGAGCGGGTAGCCGCTTACAGCAGTAGATCTGTAAGTAGCCGTGTAGGCTGGATCGTAGATCCGTAGGTAGCTGTGCGGGCTGGATCTTAGAGTGTGGTCTCTCAGTAGACCGCTGCTAGAGTCCTTGACGCTCGTCGCAGCCCAGGATCCGTAGGTAGCCGCGCGGGCTGGATCCTGGAGAGGAGTAGTCCGAGGCCGGAGCCGGGACCGGAGGCCGCTTACGGCGGAGGGGGTGTTGATGTAGTCGTGTAGACTTGACCCCCGAGTAGTCGTGTAGACTAGGCGTAGAATCGACGAGAGCCGGTCGACGTTCCACGAGTTGTTGATGTCTTCGCCTTCAAGTGATTGGAGGCGGTAGGAGCCCGGCCCGGTCACCTTTGCGACGGTGAAGGGACCTTCCCGGGGGAAGCGAGCTTGTGTAGTCCTTCCGTGTTCCCGGATACGGCGGAGGACAAGGTCACCAACATTGAAGGAGCGTTCCTTGACGTTGCGATCATGGTAGCGTCGGATACCCTCTAGGTACCTTGCTGATTGGACGAGGGCAGCGCAGCGAGCTTCTTCGAGGCTGTCGATATCAACTCGTCTGTCGTCTTCCGAGACGCCTTCGTCGTAGTGCTCCACCGCCGGTGAGTTCCATATGACGTCGGCGAGGGAGGACCGCCGAGCCGTAGACCGGAAGTAAGGGGATTGCCCCGTTGGCTTGGATGGGCGAGTCCGTAGCCCCCGCAGTGCGTTGGGTAGTTCCTTGATCCACTTGCCTCCTTTAGAGTTAGCGAGCGTCGTGTAGCCGCTTTTTAAGAGCGTCGAGCACCATTCCGTTGGCGCGCTCGACTTGTCCGTTGGCCCGAGGATGGGTAGCCGAGACGTATTGGACGTCGATCCCACTGTTCTCGCAGATCTTGCCCGGGCGGTGGTTGTTGAAGTTGGAGCCCAGATCTGTGATGATGCGGTGGGGTAGTCCGTAGCGATGTACGAGTTCATCCAGGAAGTCGAGTACTCTGTCAGCCTTGGGGCATGTTACCGGCTTGACTTCGATCCACTTGGTGAACTTGTCAATGGCCACCAGTACTCTGTTGAAACCACCTGGCGCAGTTGGCAGTGGCCCAATCATGTCGAGCCCCCAGCAGGCAAAGGGCCAGGTTGGCGGTATGGTGACTAGCTTGTAGGCTGGGACGTGTTGCTGCTTGGTGAAGTACGGCATCCTTGGCACCTTCGACGAGTTCTTCGGCATCGCCCGCAGTTGTGGGCCAATAGAAGGCTCGCCGGAAGGCTTTGGCGACCGGCGTGCATGAGGACGCGTGGTTACCGCGAGATGCCCTTGTGGATCTCCTCCAAGATGTCCTTGCCTTCGTCACGAGGGACGCACTTCATGAGTACTCCGGAAGATGCGCCCCGCTTGTAAAGCTTGTCTCCGACGAGGACGTAGGACTTGGCGCGGCGGACGAGCTGCTCAGCCAAGTTCTTGTCTGAGGGAACCTTTTGCTCGCTGAGGTAGTCGATGAAGGGTTGCCTCCAGTCCACGTCGATCATCATGACCTCTCCCCGCTCGGTGGGTGAGCGGGGGCGGTGGTCGGTGGCGCCGACTCCGGATGGATGGCGCGTGAAGCTCGTGAACGAAGACACCCGCTGGTACTTGAGCGCGGGTAGATCCAAGCTTCGAGAGGACGTCCGCTGCAACGTTGTTGTCGCGGACGATGTGGTGGAACTCGAGACCGTAGAACTTGTTCTCGAGCTTACGGACTTCTAGGCAGTAGGCGTCCATGTTCTCCTTGTTGCGGTCCCAGGACTTGTTGACTTGGTTGATGACCACTGCGGAGTCGCCGTAGACTAGTAGCCGCTTGATGCCCAGTGAAGCCACGAGGCGGAGCCCGTGTAGGAGAGCTTCGTACTCGGCTTTGTTGTTTGAGACCTTCCAGAAGATCTGCAGGACGTACTTGAGTTGTTCGCCCGTTGGAGAGATCAGGAGTACTCCTGCACCTGCGCCCTCGAGGTTGAGTGAGCCGTCGAAGTACATCACCCAATGCTCTGGTCGCACGGTTGGAGTTGGCAGCTGGTTCTCGCGCCATTCCGCCATGAAGTCGACTAGCGCCTGCGACTTGATGGCTGTGCGTGGCTTGAAGTCGATGGTGAGGGCACCGAGCTCGACTGCCCACTTGGAGATTCTTCCAGTAGCATCTTGGTTCCGCAGGATGTCGCCGAGCGGGTAGTCGGTGACGACGGAGATCGAGTACTCCTGGAAGTAGTGTCGTAGCTTCCGCGAGGTGATGAGTACTGCGTACAGTAGCTTCTGCACAGGCTGATAGCGTGCCTTGGACTCTGATAGGACCTCGCTGACGAAGTAGACTGGGCGCTGGACTGGGTAGGCGTGGCCGTCTTCTTGCCGCTCGACAACGATGGCAGTACTGACCACATGAGTAGTCGCAGCTAGGTAGAGCAGTAGATGCTCGCCCTTGTGAGGAGCTGTGAGGATCGACGGCTTCGATAGGAAGTCCTTGAGCTGGGCAAGGGCTTGATCCACCTCTGGGGTCCACACGAACTTCTCTTGATGCTTGAGTAGTTTGAAGAAGGGGAGTCCCTGTTCTCCGAGCCTCGAGATAAATCTGTTCATTGCCGCCATGCACCCGGTCGGCTTACGGACGTCTTTGATGCTCGTGGGAGCTTTCATGCTTGGTGATGGCGAGAGATCTTCTCGGGGTTGGCTTCGATGCCACGTTGGCTGATGATGAAGCCGAGTAGTTTTCCCTAAGGTACGCCGAACGAAGACACACTTGTTCGGGTTGAGCTTCCAGCGGTACTCGCGCAGTGATGCGAAAGTCTCTTCAAGGTCGTCAATGAGGGTACTGGAGTTTCTGGTCTTAACGACCACGTCATCCACGTAGGCTTCGACGTTCTTGTTGAGTTGCCTTTTGAAGCAGGCCTGGATAGCTCGTTGGTAGGTGGCGCCGGCGTTCTTCAACCCGAAGGACATGGTCATGTAGCAGTACGCGCCAAACGAAGTGATGAACGTGGTCTTCTCCCGGTCTTCTTCCTTGATCGCGATCCGGTGGTACCGGAGTAGCAGTCGAGGAAGCAGAGCAGGTCGCAGCCCGCCGTGGAGTCGATGACTTGATCAATCCGCGGCAACCCGAAGGGGTCCTTGGGGCAGTGCTTGTTGAGGTCGGTGTAGTCGACGCACATCCTCCACTCGTTCGAGTTCTTCTTGTGGACGAGGACGGGGTTTGCGAGCCACTCAGGATGGAAAACTTCTCTGATGAAGCCGGCCGCGAGTAGTTTGGCGAGTTCCTTCTTGATGGCGTCCCGTCCGTCGTCGGCAAAGCGCCGGAGGTGTTGTCGCTTGGGGGTGGCCTTAGGATCGACGTTGAGGCGGTGCTCAATCGGCTCCCCGGGCACTCCCGGCATGTCCGGCGGCTTCCACGCGAAGATGTCGCGGTTAGCCCGGAGGAAGCCGATGAGCGCGTCTTCCTATTTGGGGTCGAGGCCAGCCCCGATGGTGGTGGTCTTGCGCTTGGGGTCGCTCGTTCCGAGGTCGATCGTCTTGACGAGTACCTCCTCGGGTGGGCGAGGCTTGTTGGCGGCTCGTCGGACTTCTGCGGGATGTCGAGTTTACTTGTGGCAAGCTTCTTCGACGTAGCGTAGACCTCCATCATCGCGTTGGGTACTTGATTTGCGGAGGCGATCTCCACGGATTCTCGTGTCGCGGTCGTGGGAGATCTTCGAGTCCCCTTGGAGGGAGAGTACACCGGCCGGGCTTGGCATCTTGAGTACCAAGTGTAGTGGGGGACCGCCATGAACTTGGTGATGGCCGGTCCGCCGAGGATGGCGTGGTAGGAAGTCTCGAAGTCGCGACCTCGAACTTGATGTACTCGGTACGGTAGTTGTCCCGAGATGCCCCGAAGGTAATCGGCGGGACCACTTAGCCCGGTGGAATAGCCGCGTTGCGGGGACGATGCCGTAGAAGGGCGTGTTGCTCTTGGTGAGCATGTGAGTGATGTCGAGCTTAATTTTCTTCAAGGTCTTGGTGAAAAGGACGTTGAGCCCACTTCCACCGTCGATGAGCACCTTGTTGAGTTTGGAGCCCGCGACCACTGGCTTCAGGACGAGGGGGAACCGTTCGGCTCGGAGAAGCCGGTCCATTGATCCGCGCGGGAGAAGGTGATGGGTACCTCCGACCACCTGAGAGGGGTCGGGACCGCTGGTTCAATGGACATGACTTCACGACGGGTAGCCTTCTGCTCCCGCCTGCTGGGTAGCCCACCGAAGAGGACGTTGACGGTCTTGTCAGGCTCCTGGAAGTCGTTGTTGTCGCTGTCCTTCTTCTTGCCCTTTTGGTCGTGAGGGTGCGGTGGCTCTGGCGTATCCTTGAGTGCATGCCTGAGTTGGTAGCACTGCTCGGTGGTGTGGTTGCCGTTTGGATGCCACGGGCACTTCTCCTTCAGCAGGTCTTTGAAACCGCCGGAGTTCTTCTTCGAGTTCCCTTTCGCAGGGCGCTGGATAGCCGCGACAGTGTTGTCTGGCTTGCGCTTGCGGTTGGGACCCGAGTAGTAGTTGTTGTTGTTGTTGCGACCGCCTTGGTTCGCGTTGCTGCCGCTGCCGCCGCCCTGGTTCTGCTTGGTCTTGCCACGGATGGCGTCGTACTTGGCGTTGGCTTTATCCTCTTCATCCGCCCGGACGTGATCATGTCCTTAAGGTGGGGTATGGACTGGGGCGGCGACGACCGAAGTCTTCGAAGGTGCGGCGGTGGTAGAGGCCGTCTTGGAAGAGGTCGATGACCTCCTTGTCGGTAACGTCGACGACGGTAGCGCGCTTGTCGAAGAAGCGGCGCATGTACTTGCGGAGGGTCTCGCCTTGTTCCTGCTTGATCATGGCCAGGTCCATGCGAGTACCCGATCGGCCCATGGCGCCCGCGAAGTTGCCTCGGTGAATCGCTCCTTCGGTCGGTCCCACTTGTCGATCGAGTGCTTGTCCGGCGACTCGAGCCATGTGAGTGGTGCTTGGTCCGGAGCGAGAAAAGGAAGTAGAGGCACTTGGTGTCGCCGTTGCCGCCGCCGTTCTCGATGGAGAGGGCGTAGCACCCGAGCCACCTGGATGGGATCTGCTTCGCGTCGTACTTGGTGATCCCCAAAGGCTTGAACTTGTCGGGGAGGAGCAAGTTGCGAAGTCGAGGTGAGAAGGCGGGGAAGCCGTCGCCATCGCCCGCGGTGGTCGACTTCTTCCGCCGCGACCGCTCGATCTTCGGCGGGCGTCGTAGCCGCCCGTGAGGCGCCGCAGGCGTGGCCGTTCGCGTGGCCTCGGCCGACGCGGCCGCCGCCGCCGCCGGCCCTCTGTTGGCTCCATTGTTGGAGCTTCCACCGTCGCTACCGCCGCCGTCGGGGGTCGTGGCCGCCGCCGCCGGCCGGAGCGCGGTGGGGGACGACTTCGCGGTTGCTGTTATCATGCTGTGGACGTCCGCCGACGTTGGAGCAGGTGCGGTTGGGTTCAGCTGGGAGGTCAGCTCGAGTACGGTTGGGACCGTTGCCAGCGCTGCGACTCGTAGCCTCGTTGTCGCGTTGCCTGGCGGGGGAGGCCGGTTGACCTGGCTTGTCGACTCGCATGAAGTAGGCATCTTCGACAAGCTTGGCGATGACCTCCCCAGCGCGGATGCCCCGAGCTCGACGTGCGATCGTTGTGATCGACATGAGGCATTACTCGGGGGTAGTGTGTGCCCCGCTCTCGACCGCCTCGAGAGCTTCCGCAAGGTTGCGGACGGGGAAGTTGTCGCGGAAGCGTCGGCGACGTTCGCCGCGCTTCGGTTGCGCTCACGTCGAGCGTCTCCGTTGGCGGTGGTTTCGTCTCGCCGGGGCATCGACGAGAGAGCTCGTCGGAGGAGATGTCTTCCGTGGTACTTGTCTTGAGCCGTGCCTCGAAGGCCCCGGGGTGTCGGCCGGCGGCCATGAAGACTTGGCGATCGGGGGTGCCAAGGCCGGACTCGAAACCGCCACCTCGGTTGGTGTGTTTGAGTCGGCACCGGGCAAGTGGCGTTCCCTCCTAGAACGGTAGCGAGTCGATGTAGGCGATGTAGCGTGAGTCTCCGCTTATCAGGTCAGCGGGCTTGCGGTCGGCCAGTAGACAAATCTCCCGGCCGGTGTGGATGTTATAACCAGCCCAGAGGCCGGTCCTGACAAGGGAAGCTCCGTGGAGTTGTCCTCGAACTCGGGCTCCTCAGGGTCCGACCCGAAGTCGAACTCGTAATCGGGGTTCGAGTAGAACTCGGAGAGAGGGCTGGAGTCCGAAGCGGGACTGGGGGCGGTGTCGGAGTCCGAGTTGTACTCGGGTACGGGCTCCTTGCCGGCCTGGCGCGAAGTGGGAGGCCTCGTGCGGGCCCAACTGAGGGTGCGGGGGCCGCGCGCAAAGCGCTCACGAGGTGAGGGGACCGCTGCGATGGGCGAGCAGTGGCTCGCATGCGATGGCCCATGGAGACGTCGAGTTCGAGTTGGAAGCGGACTCGAGCTCAAAGTCGGCGTGGTGGTTGAAGAGCGAGATTTCGCCGAACATGCCGGCGAGTTCGCCCGTGACAACTTCGGGGAAGCGTCACGAAGCTTGTCTTCGGGTTGGTCCGCATGGTCGGCGCCGCCGGAAGGAGCCCGAGCCGTCGGCAGTGCAGACCCCGGCGCCGAACACGAAGGTGTCACCGCGGTTGAAGGCGACGGTTGGCTTGAAGTGGACGGGAGCCCTCGAGTTCGCCATGTGATCTCGGGCGAGTCCCCCTACCGGCACGCCAGTGTCGGTGTTTTAGACCGGCAACCTACTAAGGGGAGTACCCGAAGTAGATGAATGTGACTCGCCGAGATCGGTAACTCGAAGGAAGAGACACGTGGCACACAATTTAGACAGGTTCGGGCCGCGAGGTGCGTAATACCCTACGTCTCGTATGCTTTGCGTAGCTACGGATTGATAGGGTACGATTACAGGATGTGTAATAGTACGCCGTGAGTTGATGTTCGATGCTAGAGAAAGGTCCCTGCCTCGCCTTATATAGTCCCGGGAGGCGGGGTAACAAGCTCGGAGTAGGGAGAGAGTACTAGTCGAGTACGTCTAGGAGTCCTCCATACAGTGCGGAACATGTACAGCTCCCTAACCGAGTACTACTCCCGTGTAGTCCTTGTGCTCCACGCCTTCGGGTACCGTGTAGCGCAAGCCGGTAGTCCCGGGGGCCCACCGGGTAGTCGGTCCCCGGTACCCACCGAGGTAGTGGGCCCGGGGAGGTCCATACGACAATCTTTGCCTGTTACCAATGTTGAATTAAAAAATAAAAAAAATCAAAATTTGTAAAATTCCTCTATTACATCCATACACGGTTTACATCCATACACATTATTGTAGTCCTACATAAAATATGAATTGTATCCAACAAAACAAGTAGGAAAGAAATGCACTCTGCCCTCTAAACATTGGATGCCCTCATGCCATCATTCTACCCTCACTTCTCTTTTCTTCTTGTCCCAAGCAGCAAGCAACATCTCCTAAATATGAAGTATCATAGGTACATCCATACTCTAACATTAGAAAAGGTATATCCTACTATGAGTGGAATAAATATGAAGGACCATAGGTACATCCATAGGTATTGTGTTCTCCAACATGATAGTCAACATGGTACTCTAGGGGCATCATAGTCAACTATTGATGAATGAACAATTATATCAACCTACATAAATCATTGTTTTATACTTTTATTGCATCTCTTTTTTAAAAAATCTAAATTTTAATAACCCTGCAATGCTAGATTGTGCTGATACATTTACATACACATCCATATGTGTAAATCAACAACATAGCCTGTACCACTGCTGAGCAGTAAGCGAGGGGAAATTATGGGGAAAATATGACATACAGTTTTCACAATGAAAGATCCATACATTTGCATAATGAATAGGCATTATGTTTTCCCAGCATAAATAGGTGACTGCAGGGCTACTGTGTTAATTATGGTCTAAGGCTTTAGTTCTTCATAAGAATTTGCATGGGTGTGCATTCAAATAACATAATAAGACAAAGATTCATAGTACTCACAATTGTGCCATTGGCAACAACATGCTCCTTTGCACATTTGCATGCTTGCTTCACAGCAAGAACATACATTCCATCAATCTACAACGAATACAATTTAGAGATGTTCGAAGAAAGCACTAAGTTACATCAACATGAAATCCAAGCTTGGATTATTCCCAGCCGGAGATAACTCAATAAGGGGGAACAGGAGGAAGCCTACATCAACAGTTTATCATCATAAATTGATACAAATTGCATTTTTACACTTAATAAAGGGACATTGTAGCTTTCATCCACAACAAAAATCAAGTTAATCATATCAGTCAAAACTCTCACAAATCCAAGCACTATGAACAAACTCAAGAATAATTCCAAATTACCTTCAATCCAGGCACATAGTCGCCACTCTTGTAGTAGGCAGGGCTCTTCGCTGCCCTCCACTCTACTGTTCCCGTGCCATCTACACAACAGAAATCGAACCCATATCAGGTCACATAAGATGCACAATCAAATTTGTCACAATCTAACCGCAATTCTCAAGAGTTGATGCACAAGCATAACAACAACTAGCAATCTAATATTCAGTGGTACTAGAATCACATATCACATATGGTTTAACAGGTAGAATATATGTACGTTGTTGTGGTATGAATTACTTTAGATGCACATAGCCATTATCACAAAACCAACTTTGATGGACGAGTTTATATGTCCTACTGCTCCCTGGGCCAGGCACACATCATTGTATAACATCCGCGATTAGTTTGATGGAGGGCACATATGCAGATTCATTTAATTAGCCAGCTATTAGGTGATTATGTAGTTTGTCTCATGAAGGACCAATACGGCGAACCAGAGGGGGGGGGAGTGAATGGGAGATGATAAAAATTCTTCTCGAAGGAGATGGAGACTCCAACAAGACGAACACGGCTTCCGGCACACGTCTCCGACTCACTACCCAAGGTGGTCAAGCCCACACAGCCACTGGAGTGCTACTGGACCTAGGAACCAACAAACAACCTTCCGAGCCAAAACTTGCCAACACGCACGGCGGAAACTTGCACGGCTTGCTGTCCGTGCTGCACCGGTCAGACCGATGGCCTACGCCGGTCAGACCGGTGACATCGATCGAGGCCGGTGGACGGCGCCGGTCGGGCGGTGGCTACGGCGACCGCACAACAAGTGTTCCAGAGAGCCTCAATGACTTCTCTAGACCCTGGAACAAAAACACTCCCAAAACACAACCTGCACGGAAGGAAAACCCTACACAAGGTCTAACAAAACAACTCCAAACAGACCAAGAACTGACAAGAAGCACCACGACTCAAAGACACACGATTCAAGCACTTCACCCGAGGCAAATCCCACAAGTGGCATACACTGGTCAGACCGGTCACACACACCGGTCAGATCGGTCAAGCCTCGGCAGCTCGGGATGAACAACACCCGCGAGTCAACTCCCCCAAATCCAAACTTCGATCTTCCGAATCGCTCCACGGACTTGTGCAAGACTTTGGGGATAGAAGGAACACCTCATGAGGAGTCCATAGCCAAGTTATTGTCCACCAAAACTCGCCAAATCAAGAGGAATCGAAGAAATCCCGCCAAGAACTCCTCTAACCCTAGAGCACCGAAAACCCCAAAATCGAGCCCCTTAACTCACGGATTTAGGAGGGGAATCAAAGGCAAAAGAACCACGAAGGGTTCACACATATTTCCCCCATCAAATCCCTAAGAGCAAGGTCCCGAAAACACACCGAGAAAACCACCAAGAGAGGGCTCCGAAAATCACCACCAAGACCAACCGGAACAATTGTAAGGAATCAGATGCCCGTTAGCCTAAGAGGGGGAGGGGGTGAATTAGGCAACCAAAAAAACCTTAACTTATGGCTTCACTAAATTTACACAAAAGTAAACTAGAACATACTATCTAGATGTGCAACTAGGTTGTTCTAGTGTGAAACTCCTATCCCAAAAGAAGGTTTGCAACCTATAGCCAATCCTAGCATGATACTACTCTAGGAAAGTAAAGGCAAACAAAGATTGCAATAGAGTAAATGCGAAAACATAAAGGGATGAGAGGAAGCAAACTCTTGACACGTGATTTATCCCGTGGTATCGGTAGGCACTAAGCCACCCCTAGTCCACGTTGTTGAAGGACTCACACAAGAGTATTGCTTCCCGGTCACCAAGTCTCTCCCAAGAGCACCACTTGACTCGCCACAAAGGCTAGCCACTTAGGCACTTGTCAAGCTCCCTTGGTCACCTTGTTGACGCCTCCACTAAGGAGCTTCTCCACTAAGAAAGGGGGTCTCCACATCCCCCGCCCAAAGTGTCCTCGCCGCTCCACACCAAGCCGAGGGTCGATGACGATTGCCGGTGAGCCACTTAGGCCCCAAGGCTTCCGGCGAACCTTGTACAACTGGATTCACTCAAGAATCACCTCACAAGGTTGGCACAACCTTGCACTCACTCAGCTCTAAGCTAAGCCTAGCACTAAGCACATACACAAAGCATATGCAAGTCTAAGGATGAGCAATTAAGCACTTGGATGGATTGGATATGATCTTCAATGTGTCTTGAACTCTTCTGCACTTCCACACAATCCAGCAACCTCAAATGGGTGAGTGGAGGGGGTATAAATAGCCCAAGGCATCAAACTAGCCGTTGGCTAACGTCCACTGAAAAGGTACCTTTGGATGATCCGACGCTATGCTTTTCCAGGGCGTCGGTTCATCCGGTGCCCCTCCCACGTCACGTAGCCGTTGAGGTTCTCTGACACAACTGCTCCGACGCTATGCACCGACGGTACGTCGGATCATCCGGTGCTGAAGACTCCGCACTCAAGTCGCCTCTGTTAGCTTCCATTTGACCGTCGGATAGACCGACGCTTCATCTTGGCCAGGCGTCGGATCATCTGGTGCTGAAGGCTTCGTCTTGGCGCGTCTCTGTATGAATTCAAACTGAGCGTCGGATAGACCGACGGGGTCCCCACTCAGACCGTCGGATCATCCGGTGCTACTGTCTTCCTTGCTCTTCCTCTGCAACTCGTCCGACGCTACTAAATAATGGACCGTCGGTTCATCCGACGGTACCTAGGGTTTGACCCTGTGCACCAACTCGTCCGACGATTGCACCGACGCTTGTATTTGAGGGACCGTCGGTTCATCCGACGGTGTCTTCTCTTTTCCTTTTCTTGCTCGGTTTTGACCCTTGTTTTCCTCATTTTTGCATGTAGTTTTCTTGCATCCTTGGGACCTAGAAATGTCTACAAAGACATGCTAAAATAATAAGGTTAGTCCCAATGATTATGTTGTCATGAATCACCAAAATCAAACTCGAACTAATGGCATATGAGGCCATGTTCGCTACAATCTCCCCCTTTTTGGTGATTTATGACAACACAACCAAAGCAAGCATAATTTTGCAAGAATTGACAAAATTAGGACCACTTACACTTGCTTGGATGCTTACCATCTTCCAAAGTCCCCCTAGATCAAACTTCCCCCTTTTTGATCTTCATGTTCACATTCTCCCCCTTTGGTCTCATATCCTTTAAACCACTTGTAAGTATCCTTGAAACCACTTGTAAGCTTAAGCCACAAGCTTGCTTTGGTCCCACATTCTCCCCCTTCGGAATAAAATCTCCAAAAAGTCCCAAAGCAAAAGGGTCCAAGGAAACTAGCAAGTCCTATCAAGCATAGCTCAAGAAGAAATGTTAAATGCAAGGGAGAAAGCCGCATGAACCATGATCCATAAGTATGATATCAATGAAGATACCACATGTGAGAATAACTAAGGTGGTCACAAGCTCATGAGACTAGCATGATACAAACTAAGCTCCCCCTAAGTGTGTGCACAAAAAGGATACCACTTGTAAGACAAGGGTAGTGAGAAACAAGTGCACAACTACAGACTTGTAAGCCAAGGAAGCTTAAAGCATATCATGCAAAGAGGTAGCTTAAAGGACAAGAGACAAGACAAATGGGTTCTTGTTACATTACCACTTCTAGATGTCACTTGTAGTCTTTCGATCATTGCATACCTCCGGGGGTTGATCCTCTCTACCTTGTTGGCACCACATTGAGATGAGCCACTTGGAAATGATATCACTAGATGACACCACTTGAAAGAAGCTTGCATAGAAGACACTTGGGGTACCACAAGGATTAGGAATGTATGAGTATCTTGCCATTGAACTTATATAGAGACATAAGCTCGCAAGGACATGACTCAATAGCATGAAGCTCGTATTGCTACATTCACTCTTTTAGAGATGTTAGATCACATTGAGAGTGAAATAGCATTATCTTAGAATGAAACACCGCACCGGAACGCGTCACTAAGGGACTACATAAGATAAGCTTGAAACAATGTTAGTCCCATAATCAAACCATAGGATGAGCTCCCCCTAAATGTGTGCATTTAGTGTTTGAATCACCAACCAAATGTATGCACATTGTTTATGACAACAAAAGGAGAAGCAAACCCTATAGCTTGCTCATGATGCAAAAAGATAAATATGAAAACATGCACCATGAAAGAACAAGTGTAGCTTTCCTACACACTAATCAAACCATGTGGATTGCTCATGGGTTAGCACATGGCACAAGCAACCTACCATATGTAAATATTGCAACAAATGCAACCTAAACAAGGCAATGGAGCTACAATGATACAAGAGATAGGTACTAGTTTCCATTACCTCAACCTAGGGAACTTGGGCATAACATGTCCAACTTGCAAGCTTGGCTTCTAGGCTTGAAACTTCACATCTTCTTTGCGCCAAGCCTCCCAAGTCCCCGCCCATATGGCCTTCAAGTGGCCTTGGGAACCCAAACCATTTGAGGCCCCTTCATGTTGGTGATGACTTCCTTGGGCACCCAAATTGGTTGGTTCCTACCCCGCTCCTCCTTCATCTTCTCAATCTTTTGAGCAACCACCTTGCCATTTGCCTTCTTCTTGATGATGTAGGTGTTGCTATTTGTCTTGTTCTTGCGGTTGGGCTTGGTGTAGATGAGGGAGCTCTTGATGGTGGGCTTCAACTTCTTCTTTGCGCCCGTCCATCTTCTTGACAAATTGAGGGCATTTGTAGAACTTGTGCCCTTCTTCATGACACTTGTAGCAAGTCACGGTTGCCCCCTTCTCAAGCTTCTTCACCATGGGATCACGGTTATCTTGAGAAGGTTGGGCTTTGCTCTTCATGTCTTGAGAGATGTCCACTTGTTCTTCATCATTCTTGCCCTTGCCCATCAAGTTTGTCAACCTCTCTCGGAGCCATTTCACTTCTCGCCTTGAGCTCATCATTTTCCTTGCCTATGATATAATCACATGTTTCTACAACAACATTCTCATGGCAAGATGGTGAGCAACATTCATTAATTAAATCAATGCAGGAAGTTGAAGCATCTACCTTGGAGATAGGAATTGCACAAGGGATAGATGTTTCATCAAGCTCAAAGAAATTACTTGTTTTAGTCTCATTGCTCTCAAGCTTAGATTTTAGCTCCTCACACTCCTTGCTAAGCAATTTGAATTTGCACAACAAATGTTCATAATTTGTAGCAAGGGTGTCACTAAGTTCATTAAGAGCATTGAGTTTTTTAATTTCATTAGCTTGTTTTTCAAGCATTCCTTTTTGCTCATGGACTAGCTCAACAAGATCATTGAGAGAGGTGGTGTCGGATTCGTCATCACTTAATTGCTTTCCATACCTTTGGCCATATGGCACATGTGTGATGATGAAGGACCTTGCATGAAGCGGGTGGTGAAGTTCTTTCTTGATTCATCGCTTGAGCTAGAAGAACTTGATTCTTCACCACTTGTCCATTCACGGACGGCGATAGTTGCTTCTTGCCTTGGTCTCCTCTCCTTTACCACCTTCTCGCTTGGGCTTGTGCTTGATCTTGGTGAACTTGATATGTTGATGATGACGCCCTTCTCTCAAGTGGACGTTATAGCCGTACATGTTGACTTTCTTCACATACTTGAAGATCTTCACGTACTCGGCCACCATGGATTCAACCTCTTCATTACTTGAGGAATCTCCATCGTCACCATCATCACCATCATCCTCGCTTGAGCTTCCATGGGTAGCCATCCTACTCAACATCTTCTCTTGTCGGCTTGAGAGAGCATGACTTGTTTTTGGAGAGGATGGTTCTTGAGGCTTTTCTTGGGGCGCCTTCTTTGACTTGGGCATGAGTTGAAGCTCATGTGCCATGATCTTGCTCAAGATATGAGATGGCTTCAATTCTTCGAGCTTCTTCTCATAGATGATTGCCTTCACCAAGTCATAATCGGGCTTCGGAGATTTTGAAGGATCTTGCGGTTGATGTTCACGTCCGTGATGTCCTTCACACCTAAAGCATTAATCTCATTGACAAGCACATTTAGGCGTGAGTACATAGATTCGGCATTTTCATTTGCAAGTTGCTTAAAGCTATTGAATTCCTCAAGGAGACAACCGTAGCGTTCATTAGCAACTTCTTTTGAACCCTCATTTTGCTCCTTGATGGTTTTCCATAGCTCATGAGCATTTTCACAAGTAAAAACTCTATTGAAAACGCCTACATCTAGTGAGGACAAAATGATACTCTTAGCAATTACATCAAATTGCTTTTCCTTTCTAGTACCATTTTTCATGCCCTCATCGGTGACTCTCCAAACATCAAGATCCTTTGCTTGGAGATAGGCCTCCATGAGAACCTTCCACCGAGGATAGCCCGTGCCATCGAAATGTGGAGCCAAACCTATGGTATCCACCCCTTTCATTTCTCTATAGAGAAATTCACTAGGCGGTGAAGCCTAACCGTTCCAATGAGCCGATTTTCACAATTTACCAATCGAATTGGCGTTTCCTTGTGAAGGAAGTGAGTCCTGGCTCTAATACCACTTGTAAGGAATTGGATGCCTGTTAGCCTAAGAGGGGGAGGGGTGAATTAGGCAACAAAAAACCTTATCCTATGGCTTCACTAGATTTACACAAAATTAAACTAGAACATACTATCTAGATGTGCAACTAGGTTGTTCTTGTGTGAAACTCCCATCCCAAAAGAAGGTTTGCAACCTATAGCCAATCCTAGCATGATACTACTCTAGGAAGGTAAAGGCAAACAAAGATTGCAATAGAGTAGATGCGGAAACGTAAAGGGGATGAGAGGAAGCAAACTCTTGACACATGATTTATCCCGTGGTATCGGTAGGCACTAAGCTACCCCTAGTCCACGTTGTTGAAGCACTCACACAAGAGTATTGCTTCCCGGCCACCAAGTCTCTCCCAAGAGCACCACTTAACTCGCCACAAAGGCTAGCCGCTTAGGCACTTGTCAAGTTCCCTTGGTCACCTTGATGCCGCCTCCACTAAGGAGCTTCTCCACCAAGGAAGGGGGTCTCCACGTCCCCCGCATAAAGTGTCCTCGCCGCTCCACACCAAGCCGGAGGGTCGATGACGATTGCCAGTGAGACACTTATGCCCCAAGGCTTCCGGAAATCGTTGTCATCGCTCCATCGGACGGATGCCCGGCGACCGCAACCTGCTTAGCCTCGACGCAAGCCTTGCGATCCCGACGCGTGTCCTCCGCTTCGAAGTCTCCGGACTGCGTCGTCGCACACCGGTCAGACCGGTGCTCCTCACCGGTCAGACCGGTACCCATCGGTCAGACCGGTCCGATGCTGCTGCACCTCCGTCTTCGGTTCTTCGGTCTTGGCTTTGTGGATCAACCAAGGAACCCAGTGGTTTTCTGGTGAACCACTGGAAACCCCGCGAACTCGGTGTAGCCTCCACCAATCGCCACTCATGACTTGGCTCCCACGTAGTCCCGGCTCGACCTTGGTTTTGAGGCTCTACCAAGAAACTGTCCATGACTTCATCTTGTTGTTCATGCCACCATGCGGCCCGCAATTGACTTCGCTAGCCACCGGGTCCCTCGAATGAAGCCTACTTGTCTTCTCCACACCCGGAGGCCTCACCGGCTACGACCTTTTGCGCTTGTTGTTCACCCGCACCAACACCAGTCAAGTTGCAACCTGCACCTGCAATACTTAGCCAAGAATCAGTCCACACAACGTTGTCAATCACTCATCACACCAGGAAGCGACCATCCACCGGTCCTCGAACCACACATGGTCCTCAATCTCCCCCTTGATGAGTGCATTGACAACACCCACAAATAGTAACACGAGAGAAAAGAAAAAGAAAAGAAACGAATAAAAAGAAACTCCAACAAGTGATCGCAAACCAAATAAAGGCAAAGAGAAAGATCACCTGAAGAAGACAAGTTTCAGACCACTTAGGCAAGGGCAACAGCTCAACACATTCGAGACAAAACCATGCTCAAGCAGAGAGCGCAAAACACCAACCAAAGCTCGAAAACCACAAAGAGCTCCCCCCGCACACATGCAAGCTCCCCCCGAACCAATGCAACTCCCCCCCGGACTAATGCATGCAAACCACTTGAAGAAAATAGAGCAAACAGCATCGGTTCAGCTCGACCGGTCGGACCGGTCACCACCACCGCCGACCGGTGCCCAACATATGAACGGGGCCGGCACTCGACCGGTCAGACCGGTGTGCAATAGAGCCCAGAAATGGTTCGAAACCACCTGAAAACCTTCTAAATGCATCCAGTAGCCCAAAACAAGCTCAAACTTCCCCCCTTGTTGACAATGCATGAATCAAGCCCAAAATGCAAAAAATTCAACCTAGAGCTTCTCAAATAGACAAAATTCAACATAGGATGCTACACACGTCCAAATGAGCAAGTTAGATACTCCATAGCTTCGTATTGACATCAACTACATGATCACCAAGTTTCACAACCATTGGACGAAGCTAAGATGGAATTGAGCAATTTTGCAAAAAATTTCCCTCTCATGAGCAAAGTCCTAAACATGAGCAAAACATGTCAAAATGGCAAGCCACACAAACTTCATGCTAGGACGACCATTCTAATCATAAGACCATCACAAACACCCATGTGTCTACTTCTATATATGAGACTTCTCATTGGTAGACATCATGCAACGGTTTAGCACCCAAAGCAAATTAAATTTAGCACATATGACATGGGAGCACATTTTCCAAGCAATTTTCATTTCATTTTCAGATTCATATTTGGTACATGAAATGTCTTTGCGAAAAAAGAAACTTATGCCCCTCTACAAGATAAAACAAGAGGGCTAAACATTCATGATGGCAAATGAGCCTTTGGCCCCATATGATCAAAATAAGCTATCCAACCACAAATTAAGTATAGCCAAACCACTAAAACATGTCAAGATCATATAAAGGCATTTACTCACAAGAGAGCATACATGTGACATTTTTCAAAAACATAGCCATCAACCATGGATATAAACTAAGATTATCAAGAGCTAAGCCAAACTAACCATAGCTTACCAAACAAGCTCACAAAAACATACATAGCATTCCATGGTGAACAATGTATATAGGAGAGAAGCTTTTCCTAACCATTGCATATGATACAAAATGCATGCAATCTAAGATACAAGGATGCCTATACATCATGTTACATATGCCATGACAAATGCAAGAAATGCACAAAGGAAAGCTATACATATGCTACAAAGGAGCTCCCACACACCAACTCAAGAAATCAAACACACACCAAGCTCCCCCCGCAAACGAGTGAAAGTTGCTTGATCTAGGGTTTGGTGAAAATATCGGCTAGTTGGTCATGTGTGGGTACATGGATCAAGGTTATCTTCCCTTTCTCTACGTTGTCTCTCAGAAAATGATACCTCACTTCTATGTGTTTGGTTTTGGAATGGAGCACTGAGTTCTTTGCAACACTTATGGCACTGGTGCTATCACATTGAAGTGGAACATGGGTATACTCCTCACCAAAGTCACTCATGGTGTATGTGATCCAAAGGAGTTGAGAGCAACAACTAGCTGCGGCAATGTACTCTGTCTCGGTAGTGGATTGAGCAACGATCGGCCGTTTTGCGGGAAGACCAAGACACCAAAGAAGATCCCAAAAAGCGGCAAGTCCCGAAGTGGAATTCCTATCCAACCGACACCCGGCAAAATCCGCGTCCGAAAAACCATGAAGCGCCAAGGAAGAATACGCAGAGTACTAAAGACCGAAGTCGGGAGTGTGACGCAAGTACCTGAAAATTTGCTTCACTGCTTGCTGATGTGAAGTCCTCGGAGATGCTTGAAAACGAGCGCACAGTCATACCAAGAATTGGATGTCCGGCCTCGTCGCCGTCAGGTAGAGGAGTGACCCGATCAAACTTTGGTACTCCTTCTGTTCCACGCGTTCACCTTCCTCATCCGCATCAAGAGCTGTAGTCGTACTCATCGGCGTCGTCATAGCCTTGGAGTCCTCCATCTTGAACTTCCGCACAATGTCCTTGGTGTACTTAGCTTGGTGCACAAATGTTCCTTCCTTTGATTGCTTGATTTGTAGCCGGAGGAAGAACTGCAACTCACCTATCATGCTCATCTCAATTTCCCTGCTCTTATCTTCTGCAAACCTTGCAACAAGAGAGTTAGATGAGCCACCAAAGACAATATCATCCACGTACACCTACACAATCAGGATATCTCTGCCCTGCCTGAGTAGAAACAAGGTCTGGTCGACCTTCCCCATCTCAAACTCTCACTCAAACAGGAACCCCCTCAACCGACCGTACCAAGCTCTAGGTGCCTGCTTCAACCCATACATCGCCTTCCTCAACTTTTACACCCGGTGGGAGTACTTCTCACTCTCAAACCCTGATGGTTGCCTCACATACACTTCTTCCTCCAACACACCATTCAGAAAAGCACTCTTCACATCCGTTTGTTGCAACTTGAACCCTTTAGCCACAGAAAAGGCTAGAAGGATCCTAATCGCTCCAAACGGGCTACGAGAGCAAAGGTCTCCTCGTAGTTGATCCCCTCCTTCTGACGAACCCCTGAGCAACAAGCCTTGACTTGTTTCTCACCACTTCACCTTTCTCTTTGTTCTTCCACACCCACTTTGTACCAATCGGCTTACACCCTGGGGGAGGGTCAACCAATTCCCAAACCTGATTCCTCTCAAAGTTCTCCAACTCTTCATGCATCGAATTAACCCAATTATGATCAGATAGTGCGTCTGCAATGTCTTTGGGCTCAAAGGTGGCGACAAATGCAGCATGAGCGAAATGAGAATCGTTCCGAACCCTCGACCGTGTAGTACGTTCATTTATGTCGCCGATGATCCTCGAAGCTGGGTGATCCACTTGTACTCACCGGGGAGGTTCTCGCCTTGATGCTACCCCCCTCAACCGCAACTTCTCCTTGATCTTGATTTGTCGTCGTAGGTGTGGGAGTGGGGCCGTCCATCACCGTAGTCGAAGTAGTGTGTACATGTTTAGCTGCGGGCACCACACCGCCATCTTCATCATCTCCAAGTTCATGCTCTTCCTCCTGAAAGATCTCCTCACCAAGTTCATCATCACCTGCACACTCAAAAACAAGCTGACTACGTGGTTGTGTCTCGTCGAAGGTTACCTCGCAAGTCTCCACGATTTGGTTAGTTTCAAGATGGAGCACACAATATGCTCTAGAGTGAGATGCATAACCAAAGAAAATACCATCGACTGACCTAGCCTCAAACTTTTCCAACTTCTTGCCTTTCTTAAGAATGAAACACTTGCAACCAAAGACAGGGATCTGTTCGACACATAGCATGCGGTATTCAACGCCTCGGCCCGAACCTTCTCGGAGTCCTTTGCTCATCAAGCATCGTCCGAGCCATCTCACACAAGGTTCTGTTTTTCCTTTCCACAACACCGTTCGAGGATGCGTATACGGACTCGAAAACCGGTGTTCAAGACCCAACTCATGGCAAAAGGTTTCAAAATGAGAGTTTCGAATCCCGAGCCATTGTCACTGTGAATTGCTCGTATGGCATCTCCGTGCCTCTCGTTCCTCAACCTCAAGACAAGATCTTGAACAAAACCAAACATCTCCCCTTTCTCCTCAAGAAAGAACACCCACGCATATCGAGAGTAGTTGTCAACCACAACAAGGACATACCACTTCCCACCCGCAGATCGCACATGAGCTGGGCCAACAAGGTCCATATGGAGCAGCTCACATGGACGCTCAGTCATCACATCGGTGAGAGGCGGGTGAGAAGAGGCTATCATCTTGGCATGCCTACAAGGCGCACAAACCAACTCTTTCTCAAACCTTAACTATGGCAATCCTCGGACCAAATTGAGTTTACTCAAGCGAGACAAATGGTCAAAACTCAAGTGATCCAACTTCCTATGCCACTTCCACAACTCACTCGAAGAACCAACGAAGAAACAACACTCAACACCAGAAGACTGAGAAAAATCAGCTCGAAACACCTGACCCTCGGGAACGACCATACAAACAAGGTCCCCTTGAGAGTCCAAAATCCGAGAACCACCAGGCCGAAACAACACCTCAAAGCCCTCATCCAACAGCTGGGACACAGAAAGCAAATTGTACCCAAGCGATTGAACAAGAGCAACACGCCTAAGAGTGATTTTGTCACTCACCTTAATCTCACCTTCTTAAAGCACACACCCACGCCCATTGTCCCGAAAAGTGATGTACCTCTTTGTCACAACCGGGACGAGACTTGAGAACCACCCCTTGTCTCCGGTCATATGCCTCGAGCAACCGGAGTCAATCAACCAAATGTTCTTCAAGTCTCCCACCTGAAATTCAAAAACGAGCACGTGAGCGAACAAACAACTCAGCACCGGGGTTAGTACCAACGGAGAGTAAAACCAATGCCGAGACATTTGCTCAAAAGTGGAGTTAGCACAATCCAAATCATCTTTCCTACCAAAGCTACCACCACGAACACCACCATGGTAACCACCATGAGGGAACAAACCCTCTCCACCTGGAGGACCAAAACCACGAAAAGAGTATCATGGACCGTCTATCCTCTCCAACTCAAAGCTAAGACTCCTCCCATATCCGTACTAAGCACGAGGGGGAGAACGCTAGCAAATTGACCTCCCGCAAACTCTCCAACCCAACCACCGGAACCACGACCTACGAACCAAACCTCGCACTTGTACGAGCACGTAACCCAAACTGCTGCTCCGTCCGGGCTCGCACCGGTCCGACCGGTGCCCCTCACCGGTCCGACCGTGCAACCCGTCGCGGCACCTCCAACGGCCTTTCGCTCTCCCCAAGCGGAACTCGTCCTCACACTTGCCTTGGCCCCGGGCATCTGCACACGAGGCTCAAGTACACCATTGGAAGGGTGGTACTTGTCCTTGTTAGCCCACTCCTTTGCCATTCTCTCCTCTCGCTTCCTCTTGATGCAAAACTCATCCTAATGGCCATCTCTCCCACAATAGCCACAACGAAACCTCACAAGCTTAGGCTTAGGCTTAGGCTTAGGTTGAGGCTGCTCACTTGGTTTCTCTCTACTCGGCTTCTCAACCGATTTTTCCTCACTAGCCTTCTCGCTCTCTTTCCCAAAGAACACTTTCCCCGAAGTGCTCACAAACTTGATAGACTTTTGGAAATCATTTGTTTGTGGAGGAAACACGGGTGGAGCTGGGGTTGTGTCTAGTCGGTTCCTAAGATGGTTAGGTTTAGGAGGGAAATCATTTTTGTGGTGGGTTTTTGGTGGCTCTGGAATGTTCTCTCCACTTCCCTCACCAACCTTGTTTGCCCCAAGTCCCTCACCATCCTACCTCTTGTATGTCTCGATCATTCTCCTCAACTGAGGCTCATGACCAGACAACCAACCCATCAACTTTCTCAACTCATCATTCTCATCCTGCAAATGATCAACATAATGTGCAAATTCCGCATTCTTCAAAGCATGCAATTCACAGGTAGAGCAAGATGTAGGAATTGGTTCTTTCAGCTTAGCCTCAAGAGAAATAGTGTAAGCATGCATCTCATCAATTTTACCATGCAAAACAGGGCAAGAAGTGCAAGCACCTAGCAAAGCAGGTCTAGACTTAAGCTCAGCCACTTCAACCCTAAGCAGTTCTAGTTCCTCACACTTGGAGGCATGCTTTTCTTTGAACATAGCAAGATCAACAAGGAAAATAGGACAATCAGCACATTCAACTTCATCAGAAACAACAGGTGAAGCTTTCAGAGAGTCAATTTCAAGCTTAGCATCCAAATTCTGTGTTTCTAACTCAGCCACTCTAGTCCTAGCATCCTCAAGCGAAGCCCTAAGCTCTTTCATCATTTTCTTAGCCTCTCTAAGCATGTCATCATGATTATCAAGCAACAAGCCAAGCCGTTCATTCTTCTGACGCAAGAAGGGAAGTTCATCACGAACCTCGTCGTCGGAATCGAAGTCCGAGTTGCTCTGTGTGCTCTTCTTGCTTGCCGCCGGAGCTCGGTGCCATGGTGCGAAGCCGTCTCTAGCGAAGCGACTCGGCCCGCTCGGGTTCGTGGACGACTTCCCCGCCCTTGCGACGATCACCTTCATCTTCACCGCTACTCGAGCTCGAGGTGGAGTACGCGAACGGAGTCAACGTCGCTCGCTCCCACCATCGCTTGGGCCTTGCCTCGGCTCTCCTTCTTCCTCGATCGGCGCTCACGCCTCGACCGGTACTTGCCATCCGTCTTCGACTTGTGCTTGTAGCTGTCCTTGTTCTCGACCTTCTCCGGGCAATCGGCGACGAAGTGTCCCGGCTTGCCACACTGGAAGCATGTCCTCTTGTTCCTCCTCATGTTCACCCGGTTCTCGTGCAGCCTCTCGAATCGCCTCGTCAACAACGCCAGCTCATCCTCTCCAAGCACATCAAACTCCTCATTTGGCATAGACATCAAAGAGGACAAGGAGAAGATCCTTGTGGATATGTTAGTGTTAGTCTTTCCTTTCGAACCACCGATGAGGGTGAGACTATGAGAGTCAGTCGGGCCCTCGATCTTGGCTGTCATGCCCCTATCCACCTCAGTCGACTTGAGCTTCGAGAACAGCCCGTTCACGGTCAGAGTGTCATACTTCTCCGACTCCACAATGGCCTCGAACTTTCTGCCCCAAACCATACGATCCAAAGAGTGTAAGATCTTGACAGCTCTATCATGATCATTGTACGGGAGCACGTCCACATTGGGCCTCATGTTGTTCACCACAACCGTGAAACTCTGAAACAAGGCATCGATGGACTCACCGGGGAGATGAGTGAAGTTCTCGTACTCTCTCCGGTAGGTCGCATACATCCGAGCCTGAACCTGGGCATTCCCAACATGAGCTTCTCTCAACACCGACCAGATTCTACAAGCCAAGCTCTCCGTGTGCACCCGATCGAATTCAGGCTGACACAGAGCACGAAACAAGTAGTCGACCGCCTTGTTGTTGGCGTCGAACATGTCCCTCGATCCTGGAGCAAGGAAGTTCATCGGCTGGACATAGCTGTTGTCCACTGTGACATCCCAAAGGATCTGACCCTTTCCGCGGAGAAACGCCGCCATCCGCTTACTCCACATCTGGTAGTTCTTCTCATCGAAGTGTGGAGGACCCGAACCCCGTTCTCGGTACGCCATCCCCGGATCTTAGACGGTTAGAGTCAATCAAGATCCGTAACCCGCTCCGATACCAATTGAAGGACCGATACGGCGAACCGAGAGGGGGGGAGTGAATGGGAGCCGACAAAAATTCTTCTCGAAGGAGATGGAGACTCCAACACATCGGTCGGATCGGTCAAGCACAGGGCGGCACGGATGAACAAGACCCGCGGGTCAACTCCCCCAAATCCAAACTTCAATCTTCCGAATCGCTCCACGGACTTGTGCAAGACTTTGGAGATAGAAGGAACACCTCATGAGGAGTCCATAGCCAAGTTATTGTCCACCAAAACTCGCCAAATCAAGAGGAATCGAAGAAATCCCACCAAAAACTCCTCTAACACTAGAGCACGAAAACCCCAAAATCAAGCCCTTAACTCACGAATTTGGGAGGGGAATCAAAGGCAAAAGAACTAAGAAGGGTTCACACATATTTCCCCCATCAAATCCCTAAGAGCAAGGTCCCGAAAACACACCGAGAAAACCACCAAGAGAGGGCTCCGAAAATCACCACCAAGAACAACCGGGAACAACACAACAAAGCCTTGAGGAACCACGCCGAATCATCTATACATACCAAGGAGGTTCATACAAGGTCTAGCTTGCCGCCCGATCATCCAACCCTCTCACAAGATCTCACCATGAAGCTCTCAAGCTAGTCCTATGGAAATCCTAAGAAAATAGGAAGGGAAAATAGGAAAGCAAATGAACTAGGGTTCCAAGAGATGGCTGCCATCCTATCACCTCTTGGGTTATATAGGAGGCAACCAAAAGTCTAAAATACCATTACTAGCTAATCAGGGATACATGCCCCTGTCACACCCGATTTTCCGAAGAAAACCAAGTGCTTAACTATATGTATGCCAGGATCAAGTTTCATACATATAGTGACATTATAGTGTATAACAGAAACAATATCACGTAAAGAAAGAGATTATTAGAGATTTACAGCGGAATCCCGGGGAAGCAAAGGTTCCAAACTTCACAGGCAATCGACTGGGGGTTGCGTACGCCTAGCACCATCTTCTGGACTTCGTGCACCTTCTTCTTTTTCTGAGCAGCGTTTAAGCAAGGATGAGTACACTTATGGTTGGTACTCGGCAAGGTCACGAAAATAACCGAAAAGCAAATTTTAAATCCATCTTTAAGTTTATTAATCATGTGAGGGTCCGGGCCGCTCTTGACCATGAGCACGGTACGGTTATAACGGTTTAACACTCCGCAGAGGTTGTACACTTTCACCACAAGTCGCGTAAAAGTTCGAAGAACTTTGAACCCAACCATGTTGTGCAAAAGTAGGCACAATACCACACTTCCGAGGTGTGGTTGCATAGGGACGCTACGAGGCCTTTACAAAGAGTCCTCCCATGTGTATTAGTCAATAGTAGCACGTCCTAGAGGCTATCTTTCGTACCCTCCTTCTACCCTCGGACCGAAGTTAGCCTAGAAGAGCACTTCCGTTCCAAAACCCGTCCCGAGTAGAAGAGTCATAAAAGCATTCCTCCGTACCCCAAGCTACTAAGGCTAATAGCCACACAAGACTTCTCTAATTAATTGGCCAAGACAGAGCCATATGTCTTGTGGTTGTACTTGTTTTCCCGGGTGGTTCTCCATGTTCCGATTAATTTACAGTGTTCTTGTTTAAAGCATAGGTAGAAGGATGGTTAGGGTCACTTGCCTTTCTCAACAAAAAGTTACTCTTGCTCTTCTCTCTTGCTCTTTGAAACTCTTGATCCAAAGACTCGATCTTCTACTCGAAGCAAACATCGAGCACAACATGCAGAAAGCGCATACAAACAAGAACAACTAAGAACAATACACCAAGCATGAAAAGCTTCAAAAGAGGACAAGGTTTGGTTCTAGGACAGCGAACGCAAAAGACTCGGAACTATCGTAAGATTTGGATTATATCACACAAGGCTATGTGCTTGGTAAATTTTAATTCAAAAAGATGTGCATAGGTTATTTCAGAGAAATACCCCATTTATTAATTAAACAAGTTATATTTATATAAAAGGAACGGTGTATAACTTATTCCAATTTTTATTTATAAATGTTCAAGTATTATTTATGCAAATTAAACATTTTAATTTAAAGGAAGCATGTAAAGCATCTAAACGAATATCTTTACATTTCGAATTGTACTAAGTAATTTATAATTTAGAAACATATTTATGTTCATATTAATCAATTTAATATTTAATTATGAAAATTCGGGATAAACCTATATTACTTTTATTTAGAAAGCAAATTAAATATATATTAATTAATTTAAGTTTGATTATGAAAACCGAGATATAACTCTAATTAGCTTTTAATTGGAAAGATTATTTAAATAAGAATTAACCAAATTATATTTCTTATAAAAACACATGTTGATCTCTAATTAAACTTTAATTAGAAAAGCATGTATATTAGTATTTAATCATATTTAAATATTGAATACATTATAAAGCAAAGAACAGGTTCAACATTGTCTCTAACATGTTCTTTGAGTTATTACGAACCTAACGCAAATTTGAAATGCTTGAAACGGAGCTAAAACGTGAAAACTACGCACTAAACAAGGTTTAGGGGCTAAACCGTGAAAAACTAGGGCTCCGGGGGCTTTACTGCAAGAAACAAGGGACCTAGACATAATTACACATATAAACATGAGGTTAATAGTGTAAAAAGGTTAGGGGTGGACCTCGGGTGGAAAAACTAAGAAGTTCGGGGGTTTCATTGAGAAAACCCGGGCCTAATCCGTAAAGATCTTATAAGGTGGAAGGATTTGTTTGTGATATTTGAAACGGCAGGGGTGTTTCGTAAGATGGCAATGAAGACCTAGGGTTGACCGGTATGTGGGCGTTGACCGTGGGAGCTTGACTCGATCCGGGCCGTCCGTGCCCGATCGGATGGCGGGCGGCGCGCGGTAGCGGCGGGGGCGGCGGGTTGCCTTCCGTGCGGCGGCGCATGGTGGCGGCGGCGGCGCCCCGCCGGAAGTTCGCCGGCGTCGACCAAAACGACGCTACCGAGCACTAGACAACAGGGAAAAGGCACCAAAATAAAGAGGAGAGGCAGGGGGTTTCACCGAGCTGCTCGAAGAGGAATGAGAAGCGCCGGTGGAGGAGATCGACGACGAGGGGCAGAGCTCCGGTTCGGCCTCCTTGGGGCGGCGGTGTAGAGGAGAGGGGGAGCTCCGGGGAGCGGTGCGGGGTGGAGAGGAGATGTCCGCTGCCCTTTTATAGGGCGGAGGGGGAAGTGGAGAGGGCGCGGTGAGGCGGTGGCGCGGGGGTCGGTGGCGGCCGGCCGTGCCATTAGTGGCGGCGGCGCTCGGTGCGGTGGTGGAGGGAGGGGAAGGGGTAGAGGCGGGCGTTAGGCCGCGTGGGCCGGAAGGGAGAGAGGAAGCGGGCCGGCGGGGGTTGGGCCGGGCCGGAATTTGGGCCGACGGCGGGAGGAAAAGAAGAAAAAAGAAAAGAGAAAGGAAGAAGAGGAAAAGAGATTGGGAGGGAGAAGGTTAGGGTGGGTTTTAGGAATTTTAAACTTTTGATTTTGAAAACTATAAACATCAACCAAAAACCATGCAATGGTATGAATGCAACATACACAAAGAGCCATTTTATTTAATTATAAAATCAATCAAATTTTCTTATGCTAAATTTCCTGCAAAGAAAAATAATTGTTGGGCAAAATTTTAAAATTATGGGGAAATCGTTGTTTAATTATTTTCCCTATTAACATCCTGAAATTGGAAAATTTCAGGGTGTTACAAATCTACCCCCCTTAAAAGGAATCTCGTCCCGAGATTCGCAAAGGCTAACAGAAACAAAGGTTCGGGTGGTTACCATCCAAAGACTTATTAACTTTCTTCCGCATTGTTTGACATTACATAAGCTCCTCAACACACTCTTTATATTCTTCAAAAACTCACATAATAAGCATAACACCTCATAAGATACTCAATCTAACTTTACTTGTAATCGTCCATTTCTTTCCTCGACTTCATTGGCTCGCTTTTGTAGATTTTTTTTCTTGACGTCTTGATAAAGTGATTTGAATAGAGCCGGATTGACTCCATAATCTTTGCTTAACCTTTAAAATTCTTCTCCATTTGATCCAAATGCTCCTTCGTCATTGGTTTGCTTATTATGTCTCTCGCCGAGTCTTCTTTTCATATCGATCGAGACGTTTCTTAGGGCACCCGTTAATAAAATGTCCATGATCTTTGCGAGTAGAAACATGCTCCACTTTCTTTAAGGTTTCTACGGTTACGTGGTAGATCTTCGTACTCATCTTCGGGATGTTTTGGTGCTTGGGACAAATGGTAAAGGTGGGAACTCGTTATCACGTTGCTCTAGAAAATTCCTTTTCCTTTTCTTACTTATGATTTCTTGTAGTTTGCTTTCTAACTCAATAGCTTTGTTGATGACATGTTGCAAACTGGAATAGTCATGTAAACTTAGTATACTTTGAAGATTTTCATTCAGCCCTTTGATGAAATGTTCTCGTTTCTTTTTATCACTTCCAGATGATCTTGGTGCGTACATAGATAGCTGGATAAATTTATCCTTGTACTCAGTCACTGTCATTTGCCCTTGTTTCAAGCTAAGGAACTCCTTCCTTTTGAGCTTCATCACACTTACAGGAATGAAATGTGATATAAAGTTATCCTTAAATTCCTTCCAAGCAATACTCTGTGGTTGATCATGTTCGTATATGTAGGAATTCCACCATTCTAAGGCTTCTCCTAGAAGCGATCCCGATGCATATAGAACCTTTTCTCTATCATTGCATTGTGCCATATCCAATTTCTTCTCGATTGTTGCGATCCATTCTTCGACTTCTAGGTGCTCCGTAGTGTTAGAGAAATTGGGTGGCTCAAGTATTCCGTAACTTTGTATGTGTATCCTCCGGGTTTAAATATAGTGACATATATTGGTCGTATCCAGGGTTGTAACTACTATCATTGCTTTTGTCGGTGCGGAATATGGTCCCGACACTAACCAAGAGATAGCGCCGTGGTCTATCCCTCAATGGTCGATGCTAAGTAACAAGTGACACAGAGATTTTATCCCGGTTCCGCCGAGGGGGCCGTACGTCCGGCAGAGACGTACTCGGGGCACTATATTACTCAAGCATCGGGGGTGCTTGTAGTGGGGCCGATACAAGCAAGGTGGGAGAGGAAGCGTGGCTTCCAAGTCCCCGGAGGTTGACCGAAGATATTGTGGGAGAAGAGAATGAGTACGTGGTGTGTGATGTCTCGTGTGCCGCCGAGTCCCCCCGCGGCCGGGAGTTCCCCCTCCTTTTATAGATCAAGGGGGCGGCGAGTTACATGCGCGCCGCGCTACCCGGCTACGTGGGGGAGCACGTCGTGCTACGCCGTAGAGTGGGCGGTCGTCCGACGATCTTCGCAGCGATTTGGCCATGATGGCTCGCCTCGTACCCGAACAAAGGGGCGGTTCGAGGGTAGGAGGGCGGCGCATGGTGGCGACGTCTTCGATAGGCTTCGAGGGAGGCGCCGACGTTGGCTTGTACGGGGCACGGGAGTGGGTAAAACGGCGTCCCTTCCCAACGCGCTTCACGGTGTTGGAGTGGTTGCTACGGCGCACGGCGTGCGCCCGCACGCGCGCGGGGACGGCGGCCATGCTTTGTTACGGTGGCCGGGATGGCGATCCACCGGCCCGGCCGCCTCCACCTAACCCCGTAGGGTCACGGGAAAGTGAAATCGAGGGTGCGCCCGCCCCCCTTCGAGGGTCCGGCGCGTTAGCCGGACCGTAGTAGGCGCGCGGTGTCACGGGACCGACACCGGCCGCACCGCACGGTCCCTCCCACGCGTGGTGGGGATGGGCTCCTCCCCCGGGGAGTTGGTGCGGCGGCACCGGGCGCGAGCCCGGCGCATGATGGCGCCGTCCCGCCCGTGTCGGGCGTTAAATGCCCGTGTACGGGGGCCGGCGCACGCGTGGGGGGCGCCCTCGAGCGTGGCGGACCCCGGCCGAGGGCGGGACGTACCCTCAAGCGAGGCGAACCCGCTCGAGGGGGAGCACGCGTGGGGGGCGCCCTCGAGCGTGGCGGACCCCGCCGAGGGCGGGACGTACCCTCAAGCGAGGCGGAACCCGCTCGAGGGAAGTGCGCCCCTCGAACGGGCGGAGCCCGCCCGAGGGGGTGTGCGTCCTCGAGCGAGGCGGAGCCCGCTCGAGGGGATCTCTAAGGGGGTCGCCTCGATGGGCCGTCGGGGTCCTTGCGGCGTGGGCCGTGTCCTGCATGGTTAGGCACCCGCGTGGTTAGGTTTAGCATGTTTTGGTTTTGTTGCGGGTTTTAAGTGAGGATTTCCCCGTTGTTCAAGGGGACCCCTAGGGCTGTCCCCGACGCAGCCCCCGAGCATCCGTGGGTTTGCCATTGAGGCTCCCGCAGATGCTGGAACCTACGGATAGGACGTTTTTCCCTCCTTGTTTTGCGAACGCTTTCCGTGGGGCCGCGTCAGCGGACCCGCGGGTCTAGCCCCCGAAGCCCTGCAGGAGGGTGGGTGCTCCTGCAGGGGTTAACCGCGAGAATTGGTCAGAGGGCGTGGCACATGTTCCAACCGGCATCGGCGGTGTCTCAGCCGGCTTCGGGGGTGCACGCGCTGCCGGTGCTGTCTCCGGCGGGTGCAAATTCAAGGAGGTGTAGCCGTGCGTCAAGCCCCCGAGCCTGGGCCCGTTCGAGGCGATCGGGTAGAGCTTTACGACTTGTTTTTTAACGCACCCTCGCCGTACCTCCGCGGGACGGAGGGTGAGGTTTCCGCAACCCCCATCGAGCGGGTCGCGGATTGCGGATTCCTCGTCGAGCTGCTAGCGGGTGGTTCAATTGGACGCCCATGCCCCGTTCGATAAGGGTAGGCCGCGCGGTCCGAGACGCGTCCATGGAAGCGCTTGCGTGTGTTTGCTAGGTGGGGCTCGGTCCCGTTCGATAGGGACCGAGGGCGCGGAAGCTCTCCCTCGGTGGGATCCCCCGGCTAGCTGCCCTCGCTGGCTCTCGAACACGACATGTGGGGCACCCTCGAGCCGACGGGCTCGAGGAACGACTCGAATGCGCGTGCCCTCGTCGTCCCTAACTCTGCGATCTGTGGCGCCTGTTCGAACCCGTCGAGGGTCAGGCTTCGAACCTCCGATCGCAGGGGCCGTGCGGGGCCGTGCCCCGGACGGCCCCGTCTTTTTGCGTTTGCGGCCGTCGAGGGATGCGGGCGAGCCGGCCCTCGAGGCGCCGGTTGGTAGCACGGCGCGGCATGGGTGCTTGCGGTGCCCGCTTTACTTCAAGTAGGCCCTGGGCGACCCTTTCACGCGCGTGCCCTCTTTAGAGGGTTGATGTTGTCTCGAGCCGGGGGCCCGTGCCGCTCGAGGGTTTTACGTGGCATGGGTACCGCGGCGCTCGCTTTACATCAAGAAGGCCCCGGCGGCCTTCTCACGTCGGTGTCCCTTCGAGGGTTGACATCGTTTCGAGCCAAGGGCTCGCGCCGCTCGAGGGTTTTACGTGGCATGGGTGCCCGCGGTGCCCGTTCTACATCGAACGGGCCCCGGCGGCCTTCTCACGCCGATATCCCATCGAGGGTCGTCTTTGTTTCGAGCCGGGGGTTCGCCCCCGCTCGAGGGTCCTCCTTGCTTGGCAAGGGTCCCGGTCGTTAAATGCCTCGCGGTCGTGGCCGCGGTTTTGCGGCGCGGGCGCGCCTTTTTAGGCGCCGCGCCGCGCGCGCGCGTAGTGGGCGGCGTGGCGGGCGGACGTGACGGCTTGCCTCGGTCCCTCGCGGGTCTTCGCCGTGATGATGGCCCGCCCGCAAGGATGTGGCCGCCGCAGCCGTGGTGGGGCCCGCCCGTCGACGTGAAGGAAAGATTCCCTGCCAGCTAATGCGAGCGGGGCATCCGCTCCGGAGAGCTCGCCCGTCGGCTTATAAATGCGAGGGGAGGAGGAGACGGCGGTTTTTTACCTTAACGCCTCACCACTTTCGGTCCCCCGCCCCTTCGTCTTCATCTCGTCCCCGCCACCGTGCGGTGTCGCCGTTAGAGCTTTTCTTCCATTCCTTGTCCTCCGCTCTTGCTTTCCTTTGCCTCCTTCTCATGGCGCCGCCTCGGCCCTCCCCTCACGATCTTGGACCCATACGCCTGGGAGAGGTCGTCGGTGACCCGGCTGGCCCTTGGCGAGCTGGTCGCCGCCGGCCGCCCGGCGGCAAATGAAGATGGACGCCGGCGGAGTGGATAGTGCCGCCGGAAGGGGACCACGCGCCCAACCCGCCGGAGGGCTACGTGGTGAGCTTCATCCTCTACCACGAGCGGGGCTTTAACGCGCCGACGAGTCGCTTCATGCGAGCGATGTGCCATCACTACGGAGTGGAGCCGCACAACTTCGCTCCCAACGCGATTTCGCGGGCGGCCACGTTCGTGGGCGTCCGCGAAGGGTACCGGGGATCCCGATCAAGCGGGAGCTCGGGTTCACCTTTTCCGCGCGGAGCTCCTTACGCAGCCCACGACGGAGCCGAGGGACCCGCGCGCGGTGCGCGCCGGCGGGATGTCGCTTGCCCCGCGGGGGGCAATTCAAGAACGTCTACATCCCCCGCACCATGACGACGAACAACGCCGGGCCGGGAGCGGGGATGGTTCTACTTGCGCAACGCCGAGCCCGGCCTTCCCCCCTACACCGGTCGGGTGTTCAAGGAGAGGCTCGACTCCCCGGGGCTATGGGGTGTCCACGCCCCAACATCGGAGGCGGCGAGGGAGTCGGTCCCCGGCCGCCCGCGCGCCCGCGCGGCGCCGGGGCCGAACGCGATGGGCGTCCTCGCCTTCCTCCATCACCGGAGGGTCGTGCCATTGATGGAGAGGCCGCTCCGCATCTTCGAGATGACGAGAGGCGGCCAACCCCGCTCGACTCGGCGAGGTCGCGGATGCTCCCGACACCCCTCGAGCGGCCATATGCGCTCACCCGGGCGCGGAGCGCCGTCGACACCCGGCGCCGATGCCTGCGGGCCGGACCCCATGGGACCTCGAGATGCTCCCCACCGGCCCGCTGGTGAGTTTGGTTCTTGATTTTGTTTTGGTTCTTGGTCCTCGCTCGTCTCTCGACGCGTCCTTGTTGCTCCTGTGTGCAGCTGGTGAGCTTCACCGTCGCCAAGTCCGTTCCGCCCACCCCCGACTCCCGCGCGCTTGGCCGGGCGGCGCAGCGGCGGGGAGCGGGGAGCGGGCGGCGCGCGCAGAGGGAGCGCGCGAGGCGACATCAAGCGCGCGCGCGACCGGCGGGCCGCGGAGTGCGGCGGCGCGAAGAGCTGGGGCTCTCCTCCCCGGGGACCGAGGAGTAGTCGTCCTCGGAGGAGGACAAAGAGGAAGAGGCCGAGGGGGAGGGCCCCTCCGATAGGTGGCAGCCTGCGCCCCCGTCGCCGAACCAGCGCCGGCGACAAGGGCGGCTTCGCCGGGGGCGGGCGCAACGGCGCTCGCCGCCGGCAATCGACATCGGGGGCGGCGCGCGCCGCGGAGGTGCCGGCGCGCGCCACGGAGGCGCGCGTGACGAGCGCGCCCGTGCGCGCATCAAGCGTGCCCGCGCGCGGGGCGCAGCGCGCCCGCGCGCGCGGGGAGCGTGCTGCGCGCGCGGCGGCGTCATCGGGGGAGGTGCCACGGCAAGCGTGCCCGCACGCGGGGCGAGCGTGCCCGCGCGCGCGGTGGCGCCTTCGGGAGGCGCGGCGTCGGGCGTGCCGCGCGCGGGCGGGCGCGCTCGCGCGCACGGCAGCACCGTCGGGGAGGCGCGGCGGCGGGCGTGCCGGCCCGCGCCGGCCTCATCCGCCGAGGCCTCGAGGAAAAGGAAACGGGCCTTTTCTTCTTCGAGGTAAGGAGCTCGTCTCTTTTCACTTGGTTTGACTTGTTGATGATCGGGTGTTCGATCCCCTCGTTTGTGCCTACGCGGGTGGTGCCAACCGTGCCTCCTCTCGCACCGCCCAAGGTGCCGAGGACGGACGCGTCCATCCCCACCGGCGGCGCTCGTCGAGGGCGTCGCGGCCGGGGACAAGCACGGCGGCGGACGAGAGCTCGCAAGGCCCGGGCCGGGGACCTCGAGGCCCCGGCCGGCGAGATCGCCCGCCGCGGCGCGGTCCGGAGGTCGCCGAGGAGCGGCCGGCGCCGGCCGTCGTGGGGACGCGGGGCGCGGCGGCGGCCGTGGTGGAGGTGGAGTGGACGCAAGCTGCGGCGGCGCCCGTGGACGCGGCGGCACGGCGGGAGGTGACGGCCTCGGCGCCGTGCCGGGCGCCGCGGCCGCGGAGGCGCAAGTGGAGGCGCCGGTGGGGGCGGCACAAGCGGCGGCGCCCGCCGGCGATCTGCGGCGGAGGTAGTGGAGGTCTCGGACGACTCCCCGCCGCCCGGGTGGGATCGGTGGGCCGCCGGCCCACGACCCCCCGAGCCGCGGAGGGGGCCCTCGTGAGGCGGCACGAGGGTCACATGGTGGTGGGGGGTCGAGGACACGGCGCCGAGGCCTCGTCCTCCCGCGCCGGCCGCCCCCGCCCGGTGGAGGGGGCCGTCGACGATCCCCCCCCGTTTGCCGACGCCGGGGGGGAGCAGGAGCTGCGGGGCGAGCTCGGGCAGCCACGGCGCCACGCTCAACCGCGCGCCGAACGAGGCGCCGCAGGTCCATGGCGGCCCGGCATGGCTCGTCTTCCGGGTAAGCCGTGGTTGCTCGTTTTCTTCTTTCTTTTGTTTGTGTATGCTTCGCCTTCGTGTCTCGGCACTTATGGGTTTTGATTCCGTGGTTGCCGGGGGCTCGAGCGTCGCGCCCACGACAAGTACGACGCCTTCGACCGGTGAACGCCGAGGTCCACCGGCCTCCGGGAGCGGTGCGGCGCTTTCGACGCGCTTGCCGACGCCCTCGGGACGCCGGACGGCCGGTTGGCGTACCGAGCCATGGAGTGGCGCGACGAGCTTCCCCGAGAGCTCGAGGCGGACTCGCCGCGCCGCTCGAGCCTTGAGCGGGTCCGCACGGCCCCTCATTGATCGTGATGAGGCGCCGTGGCGGCGCGCTCGGACTTGGAGAAGACGCGGACGCCGGCCGCCAACCGGGAGGCGGAGGTGGCCAACGTCCGCCGCGAGACCCGGAGCTCCGCACGTCGCTCGAGGGGGCGCAAGCGCGCGGCGTCGGGCGAGGAGCGGGCGCGCGGGGGCGGGAGCGGCGGGCCAAGGAGTCCGATGACTTGAAGGCCGCCTATGACGCCAAGGCCGCGGCGCTCGCTATCGCCGAGGAACGGCTTCGGCGAGGAGCGCACCGCCCGCCAAGGAGCCGAGGGGTGGCTCTAGCAGGAGCAAGCCGCCCTCGTCGACGCCCGGACGGCGCTGGAGCAGGAGCGCGTCGCTCGCGAGGCGGCGCAGAAGTCGTTGGAGGAGCGGAACACCGCGTTCTCCAAGGTCGAGGGCGAGGCGCTTATGCTCAGCATCGCCAACGCCAATCAGGAGCTGGCCCTCCAGGAGCAAGGCGAGACTGTCAAGCGCCTCGAGCTGACGGTCGAGGCCGTGCGCCGCGACTTCGAGACGGAGAGGAGGCAAGTCGAAGGTGAGCTGCCGCTTGACTCCTTATTTGACTGGTTTTTCTGTTAGAGGGCTCGTTTCCCCCTTTTCTGATTTCTTTCTTGTCTTGTCGATTCCAGGCTTGCGCACCGCTCTGGGGCACGCAGCTGAGCGGGCCGAGGCGCTGCAGGCTTTGTACAACTCCTCCGAGCGGGAGCTGCAGGAGCTGCGTGATGCGGCCCTCGAGACCTCGCCGTGCCGTGGAGGAGGGCGAGGCCCGGGCCGGCGGCTCGGCCGCCGCCCGCCCGCGCGCCCTTGGCGGCCACGTCACGGAGCGGATGCGCCGGGCGCTGCATCTGGGCGTCCAGAAGGCCCTCGGAGTGGTGCGATCCCACTACGAGGTCAACTTCGAGGCGCTGGCGGAAGGCTACATCGTTCCCGAGGGCGTCGAGGACGAGGTGGCGATGGAGCGTGTGGATGCGCTCGCCGCCGACGCCGCCGGGTCGCTCGCCGAGGCCTTCGAGGAGTTCCTCTTCCCGGACGCCGCTGACGCTGCAGCTCCTCCCGCGTGACAGCGCTTGGGCGCTAGGCCCGTTTTTTGTGTATCAGTATTCTGGCCTCGTGGCCTTTGTAAATAAGTACATTATCTCCACCGTAAACATTTGATGGTGTGTAATGAAGTTTTTGCTTATTGCGCCTTTTTGTTTCTCCTTCTTCCCCGAGTAGATTTTACTTAGGGGTAGGCGTGGTAGGCCCCCTTGAACCCCACCACCTCGAAGGTGACGGTCTCCTTGCGGAAATTCTTCGGGGTGCCAAACCAAACCGGCGGTCGATCCGCCCGAGGGGCCGGACACCTCGCTTGCCGGCGCGATGCCATGGAACGGCTTCGTGCCGGGCCGCAACCGGTCCAACCCGATCCCCATGAGGCGCAACGTATGCGCGTAGAGGATGTTGAGGGCTGCCGCCTCCGTCCATGAGGACCTTCGAGAACCGGGCGTTCCCGATGATGGGATAACCACCCGGCGGGTGCGGCCCGGGTTGGGGACGCGGTTCGGGTGGTCCTCCCGGCGAAGGTGATGGCATTCTCCGACCAATTGAGGAAGGACGGAGGCGCCCTTTCCGCGGCGAGGACCTCGTGCCGCTCCTTCTTGCGGCGGCGGGTCGAAATGTCGACGGTTGGCCCCCCAAAGATGAGGAACACGTTTTCAACAGCGGGGAAGCCGCCCGCGTCGCCGTCGCCTCCGTCTTTCTTGGCCTCTCGCCTCCTTCGCGGCGGCACGGCCATAAAACTTTTTGAGCATATCGCCTTGCTCAAGGGTGTGGTTCACCGAGTCTTGTGGTAAGGACATGGCTTTTTCGGCATGTCGTCGAACACCCTCGGGCCTCGAGGGGCCGGTCGAGGGCCCCGTCGAGCCGGGTCAACGGCGAGGGCCTCGGCATTGCCGCCGTCGCGCCCTCGCTCGCGCGCCTCGCGGCGCGGCTTCTTCCCCTTCTTGCCCCGCTTGTCGTTGCGGTGCGGCTCCTTGGACTTGCTGCCCTCCGCGGGCGCGTCCTCCGAGCGCTTGCCCTTCTTGCCGTCGAAGATCGCCCCCATGGCCTCCTCTCCGAGGCGAAGCTGGTGGCAATGTCGAACGGCTCGTTGGAGTCCGCAGGCGGGCTGCGTCCTAGTTCCCGCACGAGGTCCCGCACGTGGTGCCCTCGAGGAAGGCGTGCACGATCTCGGACCGCGCCACGGCGGGGAGCTCGTGCGGCGCTTGGAGAAGCGCCGTATGAAGTCCCGCGGCGACTCGCCGGGGTTCGTGTGTAGGAGCGAAGGTCCCGGGAGTTTCCGGGCGCACGTACGTGCCCTGGAAGTTGCCCACGAACGTGTGGACTAGGTCGTCCCAGTTGTGTATTTGACTTGCGGGCAAGTGCTCGAGCCATGTCCGGGCTGCGTCGCCGAGGTGCAGGGGCAAGTTGCGGATGATGACCTCATCGCTGGTGGCTCCGCCCAGCTGGCAAGCCAAGCGGTAATCGTTAAGCCACACGCGGGGTCCGTCTCCCCGTTGTACTTGACGATGGTCGAGGGTTGGCGGAAGCGTTGGGGGAACGCCGCCGCGCGGATCTCCCCGACCGAACACACGGGTGCCCGGGGGCTCCGGCGTCGGGGAGCGGTCCTCACCGCTGTCGTAGCGTCCACCCCTTCGAGGGTGGTAGCCCCTTGCTGCTCGGGCATCCGGCCTGCTCGTACGCCTGGCGTTAATGACGTTGCGGGCGTCGCCATCCAGCGCCCTGCGTGCATCAAGGAGCCACTCCTTGGCCGGCGTGCGTCCCTGGTCGGCGGGTTGCCCCGCCGGTCCCCCGCGTGCACCGAGGGTTCGCCTCCCGGTGCGGCTTCGTCGCCCCCGCGCGTCTCCCCTGTTGGCGGATGCGCGAGGCCGAGCTCTCGGCCGCCGGACGGCCGCTTGCTCGATGAGGGTTTGTACCTCACGGTGCGGGTCTCGAGCCTCGGGGGTCGAAGGTGCGGCCGCATAGCGCGCGGCGGTGTCGCGGCGGCGATGAGCTTTTGGCTCGCCCGAGGCGGCGCGTCCGCATTGTCGTCGTTGGGGACGGTGTTGATGCGGTCGCGGACTGTCGGCCTAGCTCCCGCGCGCGTTCGCCGCGCGCGGAGGCTTCCCCCCCGCCATTGAGGCGCGGAGCGGCCGCACCATCCGGCATTCCTCCGCCGGCTTGGCCTCGAGCTCGCGGGCTTGGGCCGCCGCGCGTCGGCGTCGGCTCCCGGCGGGGAGCGCTTGGCCCCGCGGCCATGCGCGCGGCGATCCCCGGGGCGGGGGTGATCTCCCCCGTCACCGCGCGCCGCCGCGCCGCCAGCCGTTGGCGGGTCATTGGTGATGACGGCGTAGCACTCTCGCGCGGGGTCGTAGCTCCCGTGTCGGAGTCGTCGGAGCGACCAAACCGGTAGTCCGCGGCGTCGAGGAAACGCCCGAACATGACCGGGTTCGGTACGCCGGAAGAAGTCCCACTCCGCGTACCCGTGGCGGTTGGCGGGCGGCAACGCGTCGATGGAGCCTAGGGACGACTCGTCGGCCCATTGAGGCACGGGATCCCCGGCGACGAAGACGTGGCGGCCGGGCGGAACCCGGCGCATCGTGGTGTTGACGTTGTTGTTGTAGGCCGAGTGGCGCCACGCAACCCAATGGGGATGCGTGGTCCGAGACCGCGCGCGGTCCCGCCGGGGCGGTGGCGGTCGTAGTGACGGTGGGCGCGTCGCGCCGAGTGGCGGCGCGATCGGCCCCGCCGTCGCTCCGACCGCGCCCGGCGTGAACGTAGCCCGCAGCGGCGGCGGCGTCGAGGCATTGACGGACCCGCGGCATCCGTGCCCGCGGGCGCTTGCGCCGTGGTGGCGCGTGCGGCGGGGACCGGGGCGGACTCCGGCCCGGCGCCGCGCGCGGAGCTCCTCACGGTTGGTGAGGCGCATGAGATAGCCGTTCCCCGTGGCCCGAAAGTTCGAGTCCCCCGAAGCGGATTTCGAACCCGGCTGGGAGGGGGTCCGAGCTACCCATGCAGTAGCGGGTACCACGGTACTCGGTGCGGATCACCATGGAGGGAGTTGACGGAATGACCTTAGGCGCTCGTTTGCCCCACGGTGGGCACCAACGTCGGTGCGGAATATGGTCCCGACACTAACCGCTAGATAGCGCCGTGGTCTATCCCTCAATGGTCGATGCTAAGTAACAAGTGACACGAGAGATTTTATCCCGGTTCCGCCGAGGGGGCCGTACGTCCAGCAGAGACGTGCTCGGGGCACTATATTACTCAGCACCGGGGGTGCTTGTAGTGGGGCGGATACAAGCAAGGTGGGAGAGGAAGCGTGGCTTCCAAGTCCCTGGAGGTGTGACTGAAGATATTGTGGGAGAAGAGAATGAGTACGTGGTGTGTGGTGTCTCGTGTGCTTTGCCGAGTCCCCCCGCGGCCGGGAGTTCCCCCCCCCCCTTTTATAGATCAAGGGGGCGGCGAGTTACATGCGCGCCACGCTACCTGGCTACGTGGGGGAGCACGTCGTGCTACGCTGTAGAGTGGGCGGCCGTCCGGACGATCTTCGCAGCGATTTGGCCATGATGGCCTGCCTCGTACCCGAACAGTGGCGGTTCGAGGGTAGGAGGGCGGCAGATGGTGGCGACGTCTTCTGATAGGCTTCGAGGGAGGTGCTGACGTTGGCTTGTACGGGACACAGGAGTAGGTAAAACGGCGTCCCTTCCCAACGCGCTTCACAGTGTTGGAGTGGTTGCTACAGCGCCGGCGTGCGCCCCGCACGCGCGGGGACGGCGGCCATCTTTGTTACGCGTGGCCGGGATGGCGATCCACCGGCCCCGCGCCTCCACCTAACCCCCCGTAGGGTCACGGGAAAGTGAAATCGAGGGTGCGCCCCGGCCCCCCTTCGAGGGTCTGGCGCGTTAGCCGTACTGTAGTAGGCGCGCGGTGTCATGGGGGCGACACCGGCCGCATCGCACGGTCCCTCCAACGGTGGTGGGGATGGGCTCCTCCCCGGGGAGTTGGTGCGGCGGCACGGGGCGCGAGCCCCCGGCGCATGATGGCGCCGTCCCGCCCGTGTCGGGGCGTTAAATGCCCGTGTACGGGGCCGGCGCACGCGTGGGGGGCGCCCTCGAGCGTGGCGGACCCCGCCGAGGGCGGGACGTACCCTCGAGCGAGGCGGAACCCGCTCGAGGGGGAGCGAGCCCTCGAGCGGGCGGAGCCCGCTCGAGGGAAGTGCGCCCCTCGAACGGGGCGGAGCCCGCCCGAGGGGGTGTGCGTCCTCGAGCGAGGCGGAGCCTCGCTCGAGGGGAGCCTCGCTCGAGGGGATCTCTAAGAGGGCCGCCTCGATGGGCCGTCGGGGTCCTTGCGGCGTGGGCCGTGTCCTGCATGGTTAGGCACCCGCGTGGTTAGGTTTAGCGTGTTTTGGTTTTGTTGCGGGTTTTAAGTGAGGATTTCCCCGTTGTTCAAGGGGACCCCTAGGGGCGTCCCCCGACGACTTTTGTCTTGGTTTCCTTTTTTCCATCCGATTAGTGGACAAAAGATCAAGATCGAAGAGAACGAGAATAAATTGAAGAGCGAGGTAAAATTCTTGATATCATATCCATCTTTTCTTGTTTGTAGTAATTGTACTCAAATTGTGGTAGAGAGGAGAATAACAGGGAATAACAAAAGAAAATTGATCATCTTTTTCTTCAACTTCTTTCATGTGTTGATGTTTGCATATGCTTATAGATTTCTGTTGTTGATGTTGGTGTTGCTTCTAGATTTATCTTCCGACATCCTCCATAGGGTTAAGTAGTCCGAAAGAGGGGAACAAGGAGGTGGGAGATACAAAAGAAGAACCCAACTAGGCAACTGATGTCATTGCAGGTAGAAGACCCACAATACTCCAACAATCAATACAAAGAACCAACTCAACCAAGGCCATAAAGTCAAGCATCATCAAGCAAACACAAAGCTTCACCAGACAGCACATGATCAAGGGAACGATGCTACACGTTGTTATTATGGTTAGAGGGATCCTCCTAATCTTGGGTGAGATGTCATACTTCAACTTCCTTCGCACATGCTGGCGTCTTTGGTCACTGATGTTGACTTCAAGTGATGTCATGAAAGCTCCATTCTTCAGATTACTTCAGGAAACTTCGGGTATGACAATAGAGATTTTCTAAATATTTTTTTAAACAAGGATGATACTTTTGGATTAAAAGGTCAAGGGAGAGAATCCAAAGTAATAATGCTTGAGTAGCAAGGAGTGGAGTAGGGGGAAAAGATACGTTACCAGGAAAGATTGAGAGAAGAAAAAGATCAAAGAATGAGAATATTCATCAGGGATGTCAAGGATAAGACTAGAGTTGTTTTTGAAGTAGATCAGATCTTCAGGAAGTAACCATTTCTATCTAGGCTTACGTCCTACAGTCGATATTGCTCTGATACCTCTCTGTCACACCCGATTTTCGGAAGAAAACCAAGTGCTTAACTATATGTATGCCGGGATCAAGTTTCATACATATAGTGACATTATAGTGTATAACGAAACAATATCACGTAAAGAAAGAGATTATCGAGAGATTTACAACGTAATCTCGGGGAAGCAAAGGTTCCAAACTTCACGGGCAATCGATCGGGGGTGGCGTACGCCTAGCACCATCTTCTCCGGACTTCGTGCACCTTCTTCTTTTTTTCGAGCAGCGTTTAAGCAAGGATGAGTACACTTATGGTTGGTACTCGGCAAGGCCACGTAAATAACCGGAAAGCAAATTTTAAATCCATCTTTAAGTTCATTAATCATGTGAGGGTCCGGCCGCTCTTGACCGTGAGCACGGCCGTTATATACGAGTTTAACACTCTACGAGAGGTTGTACACTTTCACCACAAGTCGCGTAAAAGTTCGAAGAACTTTGAACCCAACCATGCCGTGCAAAAGTAGGCACAATACCACACTTCCGAGGTGTGGTTGCATAGGGACGCTACGAGGCCTTTACAAAGAGTCCTCCCATGTGTATTAGTCAATAGTAGCACGTCCTAGAGGCTATCTTTCGTACCCTCCTTCTACCCTCGGACCGGAGTTAGCCTAGAAGAGCACTTCCGTTCCAAAACCCGTCCCGCAGTAGAAGAGTCATAAAAGCATTCCTCCGTACCCCAAGCTACTAAGGCTAATAGCCACACAAGACTTCTCTAATTAATTGGCCAAGACAGAGCCATATGTCTTGTGGTTGTACTTGTTTTCCCGGGTGGTTTTCCATGTTCCGATTAATTTACGGTGTTCTTGTTTAAAGCATAGGTAGAAGGATGGTTAGGGTCACTTGCCTTTCTCAACAAAAAGTTACTCTTGCTCTTCTCGCTCTTGCTCTTTGAAACTCTTGATCTTCGGGACTTTCGATCGGCGGCTCGATCTTCTACTCGAAGCAAACATCGAGCACAACATGCAGAAACGGACAAACAAGAACAACTAAGAACAATACACCAAGCATGAAAAGCTTCAAAAGAGGACAAGGTTTGGTTCTAGGACTGCGAACGCAAAAGACTCGGAACTATCGTAAGATTTGGATTATATCACACAAGGCTATGTGCTTGGTAAATTTTAATTCAAAAAGATGTGCATGGGTTATTTCGCAGAAATACCCCATTTATTAATTAAGCAAGTTATATTTATATAAAAGGAACGGTGTATAACTTATTCCAATTTTTATTTATAAATGTTCAAGTATTATTTATGCAAATTAAACATTTTAATTTAAAAGAAGCATGTAAAGCATCTAAACGAATATCTTTACATTTCGAATTGTACTAAGTAATTTATAATTTAGAAACATATTTATGTTCATATTAATCAATTTAATATTTAATTATGAAAATTCGGGATAAACCTATATTACTTTTATTTAGAAAGCAAATTGAATATATATTAATTAATTTAAGTTTGATTATGAAAACCGAGATATATCTCTAATTAGCTTTTAATTGGAAAGATTATTTAAATAAGAATTAACCAAATTATATTTCTTATAAAAACACGTGTCGATCTCTAATTAAATTTTAATTAGAAAAGCGTGTATATTAGTATTTTATCATATTTAAATATTGAATAAATTATAAAGCAAAGAATAGGTTCAACTTTGTCTCTAACGCGTTCTTTGAGTTATTACGAACCTAACGCAATTTGAAATGCTTGAAACGGAGCTAAAACGTGAAAACTATGCACTAAACAAGGTTTAGGGGCTAAACTGTGAAAAACTAGGGCTCCAGGGGCTTAACTGCAAGAAACAAGGGACCTAGACATAATTACACATATAAACATGAGGTTTATAGTGTAAAAAGGTTAGGGGTGGACCTCGGGTGGAAAAACTAAGAAGTTCGGGGGTTTCATTGAGAAAACCCGGGCCTAACCGTAAAGATCTTATAAGGTGGAAGGGTTTGTTTGTGATATTTGAAACGACAGGGGTGTTTCGTAAGATGGCAGCGAAGACCTAGGGTTGACCGGTATGTGGGCGGTGACCGGGGAGCTTGACTCGATCCGGGCCGTCCGTGCCCCCGATCGGATGGCGGGCGGCGGTGGTAAGCGGCGGGGGCGGCGGGTTGCCTTCCGGGCGGCGGCGCGCGGTGGCGGGCGGCGGCGCCCGCCGGAAGTTCGCCGGCGTCGACCACAACGACGCTACCGAGCACTAGACAACGGGGAAAAGGCACCAAAATAAAGAGGAGAGGCGGGGGGGTTTCACCGAGCGCTCGAAGAGGAAGGAGAAGCGCCGGTGGAGGAGATCGACGACGAGGGGCGGAGCTCGGTTCGGCCTTCTTGGGGCGGCGGTGTAGAGGACGGGGAGGAGCTCCGGGGAGCGGTGCGGGGTGGAGAGGAGATCTTGCTGCCCTTTTATAGGGCGGAGGGGGAAGTGGAGAGGGCGCGGTGAGGCGGTGGCGCGGGGTCGGTGGCGGCCGGTGCCATTAATGGCGGCGGCGCTCGGTGCGGTGGTGGAGGGAGGGGAAGGGGTAGAGGCGGGCGTTAGGCCGCGTGGGCGGAAGGGAGAGAGGAAGCGGGCCGGCGGGGTTGGGCCGGGGGCGGACTTTGGGCCGACGGCGGGAGGAAAAGAAGAAAAAAGAAAAGAGAAAGGAAGAAGAGGAAAAGAGATTGGGAGGGAGAAGGTTAGGGTGGGTTTTAGGAATTTTAAACTTTTGATTTTGAAAACTATAAACATCAACCAAAAACCATGCAATGGTATGAATGCAACATACACAAAGAGCCATTTTATTTAATTATAAAATCAATCAAATTTTCTTATGCTAAATTTTCCGCAAAGAAAAATAATTGTTGGGCAAAATTTTAAAATTATGGGGAAATCGTTGTTTAATTATTTTCCCTATTAACATCCCGAAATTGGAAAATTTCGGGGTGTTACGGCCCCTCGAGGGCGAAATCGAAATCTTTGTCATCGCTCTATCGGACGGATGCCCCGCGGCCGCAACCTCGCTTAGCCTCGACGCAAGCCTTGCGATCCCGACGTGTGTCCTCCGCTTTGAAGTCTCCGGACTACGTCGTCGCACACCGCCCGACCGGTGCTCCTCACCGCCGGACCGGTACCCACCGGTCGGACCGGTCGGACCGGCCGATGTCGTTGCACCTCCGACTTCGGTCTTGGCTTTGTGGATCAACCAAGGAACCCGTTGTTTTTTTTGGTAAACCACCGGAAACCAAGTGAACTCGGTGTAGCCTCCGCCAATCGCCACTCATGACTCGGCTCCCACGTAGTCCCGGCTCGACCTTGGTTTTGAGGCTCAACCAAGAAACCGTCCATGACTTCATCTTCTTGTTCATGCCACCATGCGGCCCGCACTTGACTTCGCCGGCCACCGGGTCCCTCAAACGAAGGCTACTTGTCTTCTCCACACCCGGAGGCCTCACCGCGACGACCTTTCGGGCTTGTTCTTCACCGCCGCACCAACACCCGCTCAAGCCGCAACCTCGCACCCGCAATACTTAGCCTAGAATCGGTTCACACAACATTGTCAATCACTCATCACACCAGGAAGCGACCTTCCACCGGTCCTCGAACCACACATGGTCCTCACCTCCAACAAGGATAATGCTCCTAGCGGATGATTGTCATGCTGAACTGAAAGGTGTAATGGAAAAGATATGGTCCCCTGGTTATGTGGCGTAAGGGAGCTACCTGATCAGCTGCATATACATTGAAGATTCACCAAATTATAATAAAGGGCAGGATAGTATAGAATGAATCAATGATGGCATCCACAAGATAATCACACTAAACAAGGTACAGTCCAAGAAACCAAACTAAGGTCCTAAACAACTGGCTAACTAACACTACACAATGTACACATGACTTACGGAATCTATCACATACATGTAACTTGAAAGAAAAAGCTAGTCAAGTATTGACGACAGCTAACTTCATGACCATTGGAAGTATTCATTCAAAAGCATAGAAAGACTTCATGATAGCAGTACTTATTAAATCATCAAAGCTCATGGCACAATGACAATGCTCCAATTTCAGGTACATAGAAGGTAGTACTACTTCTCTGAACAAATTAATAGCAATCCTTAACAGTTGAAGGTAGTACCAGTTGTGATGTAGAATCAGAGGGATTTAACAGTGAAGTTAGAGCACTTATCCGTGACGAAGGTGTAACATCAAGTGAAATGGATCGACGATGAGGTTGCTAGGCACACCGGCGGTCCCCATGGCACATAACCTAGATCGGGATCACAATCAAATCACGTACCTATGTCGGGACTAGAATCAAATCGAGGGACAAATCAAAGATATAGAAGAAGAAAGATTTACCTACTAGGAGTGGATCTGTGGGCGGCGACCACCAGTCAAGGCCCTAGGAGAGAGAGGGCGTCGGCGGCCCTTGGTGAAGAAGATAGACTGTGGATCCGGGATGCGCCCTTCCCAGAGATGGGCTGACACCGACGTCGATGAAGAGGACCAGGATGCGCCACCGCCGGCTTGTGCGCAACCCTAGCTAGCGCCAAGCAGCTGAGAGGAGTGGACACGAGGATGAGGGAGGGAGGGAGGGAGAGAGAGTGAGATGACGTGCGGAAGGACCTATCGTCGGCCGCCACCGCCGTGCGGGTGCTCGCCTCGGCGCGGCCGCGAGAGCGAGGGAGAGACCGAGGGAGATGCGGATCCGGTGCGGGAGGCGACGAGGAGTGGGGGCGTGGACTCCACATATGACGAGCACAACGACGGTGCCGAGTAAGGCGGAGATGGTGGTGCCGGAGAGAGGGAGGAGAGGGGAGGTGAGGGGTGGGGGGACCGGTGCCGGGGTGTAGGTGACCGCCGCCCCCGCCGGCATCGCCAAGGGAGGGCGAGGAGTGGAAGAGGGGGGCTGCGGGAGAGGGAGAGGGGGGAGGCGAGTGGAGGTGTGGGCGCATGGGGTGTGGACGCGACACGAACAAAGTTGGGTAGATGCGGACGCGAGTTGAAATTAACGTGATTGAAATAAAATTTCAGGTTCGGGAGTCACGAATGGTAACAGATATTGTGGGGTGCGTTACCACAAATATTAAAGGTAACGGTATTAATTTACACCCGTTACTAATAAGTTTGGGCTGCACCTTGGAAGTCTTATATGTAACGGACATAGACTATTGGTAACGGGTGTTGTTTGATGCCCGTTACTACTCCGGGACCTTGTAATGGACATTGTGTGCCCGTTACCAATGTTGTGTGACCTATTACGGGTTTTCACGTAGTGTTAACAGCTCCCCCTCCATTCAAGATTTAGAAAAGCGCAAAATTGTGAAAAATGTGATAGCCCCAAGTGAAACCTCTCAACAACCCAAACTAAGAAAATAATTCAAACCAAACTCCGCAGATAACATCTCACCGTTCCAAGGATAGACCAAAACGATACTAAAAAGTTGAAAGACGTTGGCGGCTTGAAGATCGTATCTTGCACTACACAACATGTCGATAATCAAATGACACTCTCACAAAAATGACATCCTGCTAAACAAAAAACAACAACTTTGCTTCCATTTTTTAAGAAAATGTATTACAACTTAGAAAATGTAAAAATTTTATAGTATATTTGTGACATCCTGACCCAGAACTTAATAGGCACTAACAGAGAACCAACCTTTGGTTCCAGCCTGAAACCAATTGCAATAATTTCATAATTTTGAACCCTTGTTGATTGTAGCTAGTACGGATTTGTGAACGCCTATCTAGGGGAGGTGTGCTCTAGACCCTCTTGCTAGCGGTGTGTCAGTCAGTGGAGAGGGTGGAGTGCTCGCTCCTTGCCCTTAAGAGCCTATCGTTAGCTTAACCATGTTTCATTGTGCTATTTTCGTACGAACCGTTCGCTCACATATGGGCGGGGTTCGGTCCGAGAACTAGTCAATGAATAGCATTCAACTCGTAGGCGGATCGGTGTGATTGTGTAAGGAGGAGGAGGAGGGTGTGACCCACTCGACAAGACTACACCCCGATGTGGACCGGGGTAGGTTTCACGGCTTTGAGGACCTTCGTTGTACGGTGTGCCATGCGGACGGATAACGGTTCCATACTCGAGGAAACAAGAGAGCGCTATCCATTGCTAGGTCTTCGACCGTTAGGTAGGGTTTAGAACGTATGATCCCCGCTCCGGCCCTATCCGGCGGGTGCGGTTGTATAACCTCCGTAGAGTGTAAACCTATATAGCTATAGTCTCGTGTCCACTAGTATAGACGGTCGTTTGATCTGTTACTCGGCTAGGCTTTTCTTGTGCTTCTTATCTCCCCCGAGTGAGTGAGCCCGACTTTGGTTGTTGAGATGTGAGGATAGGAGCAGCCGGCCCCACATCACGGATAATAGATGGGAGCCGGATCTTGGGACGCTTTATTGTTTGGTGATGACTCTTGATGTAGTGTGTGGACCTCCGAGAGGTGTTGACCTTGATGCTATTTTTGCATTCCTTATTGTTACTACTACTGCTGGCTGCCTGCATAAACTTACTACAACCAGATATGCATACTAGAATTCAACCACCGCTTTTGCTCTTTGTTGGGAAGCTGACATGACCTACCCACTTATCAGGTAGATTGTGGCATTTCAGACTCAGAACCAGACTACAACTTCGACAACGACGGATGGGACGACTGGGACTCGTCCTTCGCTCGATTTGCCTGAGGAGACAGTGTCTACTTCGCTTCACATGTTCCGCTGCGTAGATGTTTTACCTTTCTTGATTCAGTTCCGATGGGCTTGTACCCGGCATGTGCCGAAGAGATGTACTTTGATGTTATAATAAATGTATATGATGCTACTATTCTATTTCGTGTCGTATGATTTTGTATCTTCGAGAGACCGGGATTGCACATGATAGTCGCTTCCGGGACTATCGCGAGAGATGTAGAGGGTTGGATTTTCCTTCGTGAGAATTCGGTTCGTTTCACCCGTAGAGCGGGCCGAGGCATCGGCGACACGGGCGTAGTCTTTCTTCATCCTCGGCATATCAACTCTTAAGATATGCCTTGAAATCCTCAACCACTTTCTCATGCTCGGGGGTAAAACCAGTACAATCGGTTCTCCAATGTCTATCCATCCGGAAATTTTTTAGTGAATCCAACTCAAAATTACTAACCACAAAACAAATCAAAATACCTTTCTGCAAAATGAAATTTGGTGGATTTAACACAAAAGTACTTAACAGATTTACGCGCCTTTGTTGGAAGGCTCAAGTCTCTGCTAGAATTATTTGTTCTGGTCACCTCTCCATTCTCCTTGTTCCCCTTTCAGGGCTGTGGGCTGAGGGAAAATTTATTTTTGGCTGCAATGCGGGCTTTTCTGCTGCCAACTTTACTAGAATCGCTTCGTGTAGTGGTTGGGGCTGATGTGTCCGGTGACATGGCGTGAGCGGCCGGCCATGTGGTGTTGAGGCAGCTGATGGTGAGCAGGCGCGGTACAACAATATATAGTATTTCGAAAGAAAATATCAGACATAAGGAAAAGGTTTCACAAAGAAGTGACACAACGAGAAAGTGCTGCAGTGGTAAATAGTGTTGTGTTGTTCCCATAGGTCTCGGTTTGAACCCTCGTGACGGAAAATTATTTTGCAATATTTTGATGGGGGCGCTAGCGGTTGGGCTATTATGTCGTTTTGCTTCCATGGGGCACTAGCGGTTGGGCTATTATGACATTTTGCGGAGCTTATGTCATCACAAAACTAACATAGGTTGGTTTATGACGTTTTTCGAGCTTATGTCGTCACAAAACCAACATGTAACAGGGAATATCTGCCTACGTAGCAACCTTTATGACCTTTTTTGTCACTAAATTTGCTCGAAAATGAATTTTTATGACAATATCAGCTAGAAACGTCATAAATCAATGTGCTAAAATTAGGTTGCGTCACTAGTCGGTTTTTTTTTTTGCACTGGATATATTTGACAAATTTAGGAATAATTGGCATGCATTGTGAAAGGCAAATTCAGGAACAACCAGGGGACAACTTTAAACAAGTTTCGGGAGTGCACTTTAATTTTACAACATATAACAAATATATACTTTATAAAATTTCAGTTTGTAGACAATCTACTAGTATAATTTCATCCAAACTGAACACATAGAAATTAGAAAATAATCTGGCACCAAAGTTTACAATAATTACCATGCATAAGATAATCAGAAAGCGTCGATTATTTAGACTACTGATGAGTGAGTAAAATACAACATGGAGTAGTATTGAAAACAAAGAGGTAGCAGATGCGTTTTCCCAAGTCACATATTATGCTCCTCTTTGCTTAACCGTCATCGTCAGCCCGTTCTTTAATTGCAGAATGCACGACATCTTTGGCTGGATGGTCTGCCCTCCCAACACCTCCATATCAAAGTTCCACACGACTGCGGCAATGATGGTCGTCATCTGCGCAATTGCTATGTCCTTGCCAAGGCACATCCTCGGGCCTGAGTTAAATGCCATGAATTTGTGAGACGGCACGTAGCGCAGTTTCTCACCGTCTTCGGAGAGCCACCTCTCTGGGCGGTGCTCATGGCAGTCCCTGGACCATAGGGATTCCATTCTTCCCATGGCGTAGATGGAGACGAGGATAGTTTCGCCGGAGCGCAGTTGGTGACCGCTCGGTAGCACGTCGTCAGCCAGCACCGTTTTGCGCTCGATCGGGCCAGGTGGATACAGCCTGAGCGACTCGAACACGGCGGCCTGAAGGTAGACCAGTGCTTTAGTCTCCTCCGGCTCAAAGAAAACCATGTCACTCGTGCCATTGGAGGCGAGAGCAGTGGCCTTTAGTGCAGCGACAGGTGCCATTTCCTTGCGGATGCAAGAGACGACATGGGGGTTCTTTGCTAGGTTGTAGAATACCCACGGTAGCGCGGTACCAACCGTGTCCCGCCCTGCAATCATGTAGTTGAGGAGTATCTTACTCAGTAGGAAGTCATCGGTGTCCACAGGGTAAACAGAAAGAATGTCCAAGGCCGCCACGTTGTCAAGATCTGCGCACTTGATCTTCCACTTCTCAGTCATCTCCCTGACGAAGCCGTGTAGTATACTGTGTGCGCCACGGCCATCTTCCTCTCAGGACCAAGGTTTAGCCGTCTCATCACCTTCCAGAAAGGAACTGGAATGGTGTGCCGGAATAAGGCGACCTCCATGACAGTGTCCATGGCAGTTGCGACACGCATAGGCGGCATGCTGATGGACAGGCAACCCGGGTCCACACCAAAGATCGGCCTTGCAGTAAGGTCGAACACCAACCTTGTGATCAATTCCTGCATGTCGAATGGGGTCCCCATGCTCGACATGCGGGTCAAGAATGGGAGGAGGCCGTTCACCACCTTGTCACGGCAGCAACTTGCCATCGTGGCAAGGAACCGCGGGTTGCTCAGGATGCTCTGGAACATCCCTCGCTGCTGGCGGCAGGCTTCACCATCGATGGTCAAGATGCTGCCGCTGAAGATGTCGAAGATTTCAGCAAACTCCTCTCCCTTGGGGTAGTTTGCATGGTTGGAGGTGAAGATGTGCCGGACGTTTGATGGGTCAGCGGTGAAGAAGAACCGCATGCCACTTGCTAGTGGTCCTTGCGCCTTGAAGTTACACCCGGAGGAGGCAAGGACGACGGTGAGTTCGTCGTGGATGTTGTGGAGCCTGCTCATGAGGAAAGGGAGCACGCCAACAACCGGCCAGTCCACGGGGTACAACGGGTTCCTCAACCTCCAGAACTTCATGTACAAGTACAATGATAGAGCAACGAGTGTTGAGATGACTAGTTCTGATGGCAAGAATGACAACGCCATTGCTTGTAATATCAACATTGCCTGTGTGCTGCGAGTATTTTCTGTGTGGACAATACAAGTGAGGACGTCTAAATTTATAGAAAAGTTTATGTTCTTAGGGACAGGGAAGCAGGCATCGATCGACCTCTAATTTTCTGAATGAAATTTTCCACAGGCTAATTCTACAAATACTATCGGTTGTGGAAACACGTATGATGAAGTATTTTGTTCGCCATGCTCCAAAGGGTCACATACAGTGAAGTATTTCGTTCGTCGTGCGCCGTAGGGTGACACACGACGAATATTTAGTTTCACAGTGTGACTTGTATAGGCGCACGACAAAGATGATAACAAAAATCATTATCTAGACTTTAAAAATTTTCTCCGCTGTTTCTACAACATGTTCTACTCCATGTTACAATTTGGAACATTTTTGTATTTGTTTACTATATTAAACTAATTAATTACATTTCAAGTAATTTTCTAAATCAAGTCAAATTTGATCAGCAAGTGATTCAATAATAGAATAAAATGAGTGGAAAATGGTATTTATGTTACTTTAATAATAATAGAAATCGAAAGAAATTTTGATTATCTTGACTTGAAATCTCAACTATGAATGCGTCTTCGAATGATTTTACAATTCGAAAAGGAGCCAATGATGTCCGAAAATTATGAGATTTTTCAACAACTCATGATATCCGGAGATTGTGGTAAAAATTTGTGTGTGTTTTGCAATTTCATCATGTACGATGCTTAGAGGAACATCTCCGAGAATAATCGAGAGAGTCGAGAAGGATGCGATTAGGATTGAAGTGAAAGTGACCACCAAATTTGGTTTTGACTTCGATTTTTTCTATAGATCATAAACAATATAAGTTGTTTTGTGTGATTTTTAATAATTTTCTACATCTATTTGAAATTTTTAATGTTTTAATTATTGAAGAGTATCTTGGCCCCCTAAGTGGGTTTTGGTGGTTTAATGACACACACTTAAGTAGCTAATGATTTATCTAGTCTATGAGCAGGTATTAAAATTGTATGTGGCATCAAGTGCAGTTCATTGACTATAAAAAAGGAAGTGATGCTACAACGGTTCATAAGAAGGCTTATTTATTTTATATTTTTGAATTTGAGTCCTAAGAACGACGTACTATAAAGAGGGACGAAATGTGTCTTCCAAGAGTCGAACAAGTCTTGAAGTGGGTGACGATCAACGTTAAGGTAATAAATAAAAGTATATAAGCGTCATCAACTTCTCAAGGATGTGGCAATCACCATTAATGAGGACCTAAAGCATATAAGCCCCATCAAAATCCTGGTGTAACTCCAAGTACCAATGGGTATCGGCCAACCAAATCTACGAGCGATTTTTGAGCTACCCGCATCAAATATATACACATTGATACTATAATGCTGCATGCAACAAATTATATTAACGATGACGGATCCCGTTAGGTCATTGTTAATTACTCCCTCCATTCTTTAATATATGACGTATAGGACAAACAGATTAGTTTTTTTTTGAATCGAATAGTAGTTTGTCCCAAACGTCATATATTTAAGAATGGAGGTAGTATCCATTCTCTTGTAAAGAGGATGAAGCGGGAACTTTTTCAATTATCTAAAAACTAGTCCACTCTGTTTAAATTATAGAATTTTCACAATTTTATAATTTAGGTCTATTTGGTTTTATAATAAGCTCCTCAAATATGGGCTTATAAACCAAACTTAAGGGACTTATCGGACCTTATTTCTATAAGCCTCCCATAACCCATAACTAGAGGTGAGCATTTTTCGGGCCGAGCCGGGTTCGGGCCGGGCTGAAAAAATTTCTGTTATTTCGGGCCGAAAAAATCCTTCCCATGCCCATCCCACTGGACGGGTCGGGCCTTAATTTTCGGGCTGGGCTCGGGCCGGGCCCGGACTTGGGCAGGCCGCCCGCGCATTTTGTAGTGTAAAACAACTAAAAACAGCATTTCGGGCCGGGCTCAGGCCAAAAAAATTTCGCGGGCTTCACGATCTCTGCCCATGCCCGTCCAGTAAGATTCGTGGGCGGGCCTGGCGCGGGCCGGGTCGGGCCGGGCTCGAAATGCTCAGGTATACCCATAACCTTCTTGGAGGGTTCTTATGAAGCTTATAATCCCCTATTTCGAGTGGGATCCATCACAATTACTCCACTACCTCTAGGGCGGTTGGAGGAGGGCGGAGGAGGAAAAGGTACATTAATTAGGGACATGGAGATAATTACCTGCAATGTAACGACCCGCCTACCCGAGACCGGGCCGGCCTACACCGGTCGCTCTCTCTAGGACCCCAAGAATATCCTCACGGACCAACACATATCTTGTGCACTTTGTCCTCACTCATACGCATCCGAGTTCTTTCGAGATGAGCTTTCGGAAAAGATGTTGCAACTTGTTGGTATGAGTATCCTTATCAATCCTATTAAGCCTTGGGCCAAGATGTCACACGCGAGCCGCGGCACAAGATTATTAAACGAAAGCTTTGCTTGCAGTGTTCATAGTACGAGACCTACTAGTTAGGATTATTTATGAATTTTATTCAAAATTTACTGAAATCTTCAAAGTACTTCCAATCTTGTTAAAACGGTAAGAGGAGTCTCGAGCAACCACTTTCATATGATCTTATTATTACTGCCACTTGAGTTAAGGTGTCACTTTCCATAACATTTGTTAGGATGTACCATAACTCCTTTGTGATTCTTGTAATTTGTTATGATGGACCTATAACCACAACTAACTTGTTGATATTTTACAACATTAGTTGGTTGGGACTTCGCTTAGTTTTTTCAAGGTTCATGTGATCGAACCTTCAAATTAAAATGGAAAACGTGCCGGAAATACAAGAATCATACAACCAGCCTTTAGCACAAACAAATCCATATTTGACCCTGAACAAATGTCATGTTCGTTTCTTGGCCCTCGATTTTTTTTTTCGTATTTGACACCGACTTGAACTTGGTTCCTTATTTGACACTCCCTTTCACTTCTGTTAGTTTCGTTAGTTAACTTGGGTGAACATTAACCAACGAATACTTCCATCCTACTTTACTTAACAAATAACATTCAAATCACCTCTAAAATTCATGAAAAAACATGTAGTGACACAAAAATATTGAGATGAACTAATTTTATAGAAACACTCATATACATAATTTAAAATATTAAGACAACAATTCATTAAAAGATGTAAAGATTACATGAAATTTTAGAGCATAAAAATGTTTCCAAAAATTACTTAGAATATCCAATAATCGTATCGCACTATGAAGTAATTTATAGATTATTATACATATGATGACACAGATAAATATTTATTATTATGTAAAATTAATTTTAAACAACTTAAATATTTATTTGTGTAATATGATATATATAGTAATTCTATAAATTATTTCATACTGTGATAAAATTATTGGATACATCATTTTTGGAAACTATTTATATGCTCTACAAATTAACATAATCTTTAAAAGTAGATCATTTTTATGAATTTTATTTTTAATTATTTAAATTTTATATGTGTGTTTTTGGTTTAATATTAGCTATCTTTTGTATCACTACAAAAAAAATCATGAATTTTAAAGGTCATTTGGATATCATTTTGTTAAGTAAAGTAGAGTGGAAGTATTCATGGTTACTGTTCACCTAAGTTAAATGACAGAGTTAACATTAGTGAAGTGCAGTGTCAAATAAGAAACCAAAGTTCAGATCAGTGTCAAATAACAAAGGGGAAAATGAGGGCCAAGAAATGAACGTGTCATTTGTTCAGTGTCAAATAGGGAATTATCTCTTAGCATATATATGATCTTATGACGATTAGTTAAAATTTTCAACCGTTAGGCTTGGTCTCCTACTACACAGACTATATAGTTATCTTGCATTGCTAAGTACTCCTTCCGTCCCAAATTTTATGTCATACTTTTTACTATGCATATACATATAAATTATGCGTAGATATGTAGTAAAAAGAGCATGTATCTAGATGAGTTAAAATGACCTACGATTTGAAATTGAGGGAGTAAAGGATAAGTTGAGCTGTCAAGTATCCACAACATTCATTAGGAAGTACCACCATAACTCATTTCTGATTCTTATACGTTTATTATGATGAATTTAATCACAACCCATCCAATGATTCTTCAACATCAGTTAGTCGATTCGGATATGTGTTTAGTCCCCTTCATGGACAGATGACCCAATCGCTATATGAAGACTCACTTTCGCTATGACTTATGGTGGGTCTTAAGGCGCTGCATTGATCTCTAATAAGAGAATAAATGCGACAGCACCAGGTATTGTTAAGTGACAATTTTCAGATTAATTGAGTTCACAATTCTCTCCTTTCCCTACCAATAGTTTGTGGTTTTTCTAAGAACCATCAATTTTGACATGGTGCAGCGACCTTTTAGTTTCTCAGTTATTATTCACTACGGGATTCAAGCTGTTTGCCGTGTGCTGCTGGCACACGGCGAAGGCCCAAAAGCAGACGGCAAACTTTTTGTCGTGGGCCGCTCATGGAAAAAATCCACACGGCAAACGGGAGCCGGCAAACATTGCGTTTTCCAATAGTGATTGCTGCTAATTATAGCTGACGTTGATATGTGTGTACTCCTGTTAACATTCCTTCTAGTAGTCTGCACGCTGGGCTACCTCGATCAGGCCCAAGCGTGGTGCTTGGTACTCGATGTTTTCTGGTAAAAAAGGTACTGCATATTGATCATCACATAACAGATGAATAGAAGCTTATGTTCTCTAGAGCCCCCATTACCCCCAACCTATATTTTCTCAGGATAGTTCAGCGTAAATTGAAGTTCCAGCCTATTTGCTCTTTTCCCCATGGGTTTGTGATTTTTTGAGAATTTTTTAAGAACAGGCTAGGGATAGCATTTTTACAGTGGTAGGAAATAATGAGAGCCGCTCATAGCATGTTACTGCTGATGCCAAAATAAATTTATGGGATTCAACCATCTACACATGTTGAATATCAATATTCCAAAGTGTATGTGTACACGTGACATATATATAGTTTAAGAGTTTGGACTACACATATAAAAATATAAATAGCATTGCTTCCTGGTATTGGTGCTGTCCCGAATAAAAAAGGAATATGTAGGGATTGTATCTAATATGTTTACATTTTATTCTTAACTTGGAGAAAGCAAAGTAATTACCCAAATGTAGGCAAAGGTTCTCCTTTCAACAACAAAATTTTTGCAACATCACTTTAAGTTAATTTGTTTTAGATGGTGGACAAATTTCATTATAGGAAAATAGAAACAAATCCATTCACCCTACATCTATCTCCTGTAAGAAATGAAGTAAAAACAACAATAATAAATCTGAAAGTCAACACATCACTCTTATACAAGTTCATGGACATAAATGATGACGGATTTTCAAAAATTATTTCCCAACTTTAAACAAACATTTTTTTAGCATAAACCACATTACATATGGTCACTCTTCTCTCGCATATCACTAAACATTTTTTAGCATAAACCCCATTATAACCGTTCTAGGACATCAACATGGTCTAGGACTTTGACTCTCAATTCCTACAAAAATATTATTGATTTATTGAAAAAATAAAAAGTTTATATTGGGAAACTATTTCTCTCGGTGCATCCGATAGACCTTGTGTTCCAAAACTAATTGGGTTTATAGTAATTGTGTACAAAAGTCAAATGACAAAGAATAAACCTAAGAACTACTTTAGTTTGTGATCGAAAGAGAATTTTCTCCTAGAAATCAGTTAATTTATCACAAGATTTTTTTATAATTAGTTATCCTACGAGAACTAAATGGAATCGCCACATTGCAGCATCCTTCTGTTTTCACAATTATTACTTACTACTAATTTGCAATTTCCTCTATGAAATTCCAGCTAACTTTATTAGAAGCTATTTGATATCTCGTTTAAGAAGTAGACCATTTTGCCCTTTGTGACTATAATTCCATTGACGCATATGATATATATCTCGGTTGTTCTCTCCTCAAATTAATGGATTGTTTATATTATGATAACCAATCCTTTTTGGGAATCTATATATAAGTAGATTGAAAAATAATACCGCTTTTTATTTACAAAATGTAATCAACTTACAAGCATACAAGAAAGTACTTCTCAATAGTAATCTATACACAAGATGATACTTAAGCTTGTAAACTATATATTATAAGATTCTACTTGATAGACGAAATAATCTTAAAAGTTGACGGGGGTGAATCGGTACATATGCTTATGCATGAATGTCTCCTAGCTATCTCTACATATTAGAATTACTCTTCGGTGGAGCTGCGAAAGTATTGCTTGTATCCTAGAAAAGGGTATCCGGAGAAGGAATAATTGGCCTTTCATTTCTTTAGTAGGTACAAGAACGCTCTTTCGGAAAATTGACATGTAGAATTTACTTAAAATGTGTTACCCAAGCAATGCAATATGCAATTCAAAGCGAGCGGAGCAAGAATGTCAAAGAAGTTAGCCGCAAAGGTGTGACAACCCGCCCAGGAAAATACCGTACTATCGCCTAAGACCGATCCACTTTGGTCATTAAGCAATAGTAAAGTATCATCCTGTCGTTAGTTGCGGGTTAACGCCGGGTAAATCACTTGGACATCGAACGAGAGGATCGACACATGCATTAAAACTCACGCGAAGGCGAGTCCGAGTACAACATGAGTTAACATAATTTATTACAAACCATTGTTCATGACATGGAGTAAAGATTCGAGTTTGAAAATACGGCGGAAATAAAATAAACTAGCGTAACGGTAGACATCACGGGAGGCCATCCGTGATGTCATCACTTGTCGTCACCCATCCGATCAATCACACCTGCAACAACGGTTTTAAAGCAAGGCCGAGTATACTAATACTCGGCAAGACTTAACCGATCGGGTGATAACTACATCACCAAACTCTAGACATGAAAGGCTTTTGGCCGGTGGGGTTTCTTTTCTTTGAAAAGCTACTAAGGGTAGATCCTTACTTTCCATATTTTAGCACGAGTTCTAGTTGATTACCATTTCTAAGTGTGCTAACTAATTCAATCAAGAATTGGACAAGCGAGTTAATTCATCCAACCATATTCCTCGAGTTCCATCATTATGGGATATCATGGCCGGTTGATTAAGCGAGTCTCGGATTACGATGAGAGGCCGACAATCGATTGATTTAAACCTTGCAAGGCGGACCCAAACACACGGTAGGCTGCCCCCGCAAGGACAACTTTCCCCGCCGTTTCCGTCGATCTTCGGCTCGGGAGCGGAACCTACATTCCTTGGTACAAGGTTTTCCGGATCGCTCCCACACGAACGTCCGGACTCACTCGGGTACCACCCTTGTTGCAAGCGGGGGGGACACAAGTGCCCCGGTGTAGTAGGGAAAGGTTCCCTTACCGCGTCAATCGGGTACTAGGCTTACCGGTCCCATTCCCGCATATGTTTAGTACGTTCAAAAGCTTAGCCCACGAAAGCCACCGGACCGGAGCCCAAATCCCATGCTCTTACCACATGAGCAATCCATTTAAGGATATCTTAAGATTCCTATCTAGGAACCTAATCTCGCGAGTGACGAACATCACTCGACTTCTATCGGTCCTATAGCATAGCGGCTATTGACCTAGCATACTAGTGATAGAGCATAGGTACCTAAGGATCATGCATCTAGGGTTTCAAATCAACGCCCGAAACGTAAATGCACAATCGTAGCAAACATAATTGCATAATTTTAAAAGATGGGTTAATGATGCGGGGCTTGCCTTCGATGGCAAGGTTGGCCTTGGGCCCTTCCGGACTTGGTCCCGGTCTTGCTCTACAACGACGTGGTGCACGTCTCCGTTAGCTCCTCCATTTCCTCCGTCCGCACACGCGTACGGCCTACCGTTCGGGAGATCTACACGAGGATGCAAGTGCAAGATTTATTTGACGATTTTAATTTAATTAATTACAAACAATAAATGACAACCACGGGGTGCATTAGTTGGACACATTCACCTAGATAAGAATACATTTAGCATACTCTTCCAAAAAGGAACAATATGCAATTCTTTATTAAACATTTGAATAAAGGCTCTTATTATACTTATCATTTCATGTGAAAGCTTCATTTCCTTTTATCTTCTCCAATAAAGGTGTAATTAATATTTTTATTTAAGAATTAATTTCTTATTAGTGATGATAATTAATTATCTTTTAATTGTATTAAATAATACCTCTCAAAAAGGAAAAAGAATTAATTAGTGATTTTTCTTTATTTAATTTCCCTTTAATATTAAAAGGGCATTTAAGCTTTTTATTAAGCAATTAAATTACCAAAAATTAAAGAAGTATTTCTTAAGCCTACTAGCACCTATACTGGTCCATTGGACCCACATGTAAGTGTTGGAGGCTAGGAAATTAAATGTTATGGAAAATAACAAAGGCTAGCTAGTGATTCCATATTAAATGCATATAAAAATAAACAAGCCTCAAAATGATCCAAACTTTCTTGTTCATGCTCTCTGGTCCTAAACAAGTCTAAAAAGCCAACATGTTCTCATGGAATCTCTACTGAACTTGGTTTATTAATTTACAAAGGAAAACATGCATAATTCAAGAATAATTATTTCCTTTAATCCAGAAATCATGATTAATTAACAAGATGTGTATTTTGGTATTACAAGACCGTGTGCACAAGTTGGGGTCAAAAACATAAATATATTTAACATGAAAAATTACTTATGCAGCTCTGCCTGAAATAGAAAAACATTTTTATAAAAAGATTTACATTATAAATTTGTGCAATGTTTGACTCAGGAGCTAGCCATGACCTAACACACAACATATCCAAAAATTAGCTACAGAGGTTCCATGGTTTTTGAGATATTGCAGATCTAGGGTTTTCACATTTGTATTTTTCATGCAAAAACTAAAATGAATTAGCTCAGGCTAGAATAACAAAAGTTGTAGAATAAATCACAACGGATCCAACAAAATTGGTTTCATATTTTTCTGAATTTTCTGTGATGTTCTACGCAATTTACAAAAATCAGCCAACTCAGTTTTCCTATTGGAGATGCGCTTTTGCGGTTAGGCCCCTGGAATTAACTTCTCCTTTGCAATGTGACCCCTGGGCGCGGTGGCCGGCGCGGGGTGGCCAAATTCCGGCCGAACCTCGCCGGGGTTTGGCCGGGGAAGGGTTGGGGAAGGACCTAGGGGTCACGTGCGCACGGTTTGGTGGCTTGGAGCGGGCGGGGCGGCGGCGGCGGTGGCGCGCGCGGCGGCCGGCGCTTGCGGCCGGCTGCGGGCGGGTGCGCGGCGCGGCCGGGGGGTACCGGGGCCGGACAGCGGCGCGGCAAGGCGAGGAGAGGGGGGGTGCACACGTGGGAACGAGGAGCGTCGGCCTTTATACACGAGCGCGAGCACGCCGCCGTGCGGCCGCGGACGGACCACCGGTCCTCGGGGTGTCACGGCGGCGTGGTGCGGTGCCGCACGAGCATTGACGCCGCGGCACGGTTCGCGGGCGCCTAGGGGCGCGGGCGGCCTCGGGCGCGGGCGCCTCGGGACGGGGGCGGCCTCGGGGCGCGGGCGGCCGGCGGCGGCGGCGGCTGGCGCGCGCGCGGCCCGCGCCGGCCGCGCGCGCGCGCGCGCCGCCGCGCGGGAGCGCGCGGGCCCGCCCTACCGTGAGGATGTAGCCTCGCTTTGACCGCATTTTTCTCTAAAAACTTGAACGAAGTGCACCGGCAAGTGAAAACCAAAGTTGTAGATCTCACTACCCTCTACAACTTTCGTAAAGGCCGTCTAGTGTTTTTCTCAACGGATTTTGCGGGAACGTCGTGCCAACATTGAATGTCGGCACGTTACGAAAATCGGGAGGTACTACCGATCGATTGAGTTTTTCGCTAATTTCCACCCAAAATTTGAAATGCCAATCTATACGAAAGTTGTGTCCCTTAACAAGACGGACAACTTTCACAAAGGTAGATTTTGAAGTGTTTAGGTGAATTTTGGGGAACACGGCAAAAGTTCGGACGACATTCGGCCGACGTCAACGGTCAAGCGGGGGTTTGATCGTGTCTTTGACCACGGGTCGACTACGGGTGCGTGTAGGCTCGGTCAAGGGGTCCAATAGGGTTCAATGGCAAGGTTTTCGGGTGACGGCCCGGAGTTGACCTAGGTTTGACCGATGTTTGACCGGTTTGACTCGGGTGATCCGGTCATTAGCGTTAATAACGTTAATTAGAAAACCGGGGAGCTCGGGATGAACAGCACCCGCGGGTCAACTCCCCATAATCCAAACTTCGATCTTCCGAATCGCTCCACAGACTTGTGCAAGACTTTGGGGATAGAAGGAACACCTCATGAGGAGTCCATAGCCAAGTTATTGTCCACCAAAACTTGCCAAATCAAGAGGAATCGAAGAAATCCCGCCAAGAACTCCTCTAACACTAGAGCAGCGAAAACCCCAAAAATCGAGCCCCTTAACTCACGGATTTGGGAGGGGAATCAAAGGCAAAAAAACCACGAAGGGTTCACACATATTCCCCCCATCAAATCCCTAAGAGCAAAGTCCCGAAAACACACCGAGAAAACCACCAAGAGAGGGCTCTGAAAATCACCACCAAGAACAACCGGGAACAACACAACAAAGCCTTGAGGAACCATGTCGAATCATCTATACATACCAAGGAGGTTCATACAAGGTCTAGCTTGCCGCCCGATCATCCAACCCTCTCACAAGATCTCACCATGAAGCTCTCAAGCTAGTCCTACGGAAATCCTAAGAAAATAGGAAGGGAAAATAGGAAAGCAAATGAACTAGGGTTCCAAGAGATGGCTGCCATCCTCTCACCTCTTGGGTTATATAGGAGGCAACCGAAAGTCTAAAATACCCTCACTAGCTAATTAGGGATACATGCCCCTCGAGGGCAAAATCGGAAATCTTTGTCATCGCTCCATCGGACGGATGCCCGGCGACCGCAACCTGCTTAGCCTCAACGCAAGCCTTGCGATCCTGACACGTGTCCTCCGCTTCGAAGTCTCCGAACTGCGTCGTCGCACACCAGTCAGACCGGTGCTCCTCACTGTCGGGCCCGTACCCACCGGCCGGACCCACCGGTCGAGCCGGTCCGATGCTGCTGCACCTCCGTCTTCGGTTCTTCGGTCTTGGCTTTGTGGATCAACCAAGGAAACCAGTGGTTTTTTGGTGAACCACTGGAAACCCTGCGAACTCGGTGTAGCCTCCGCTAATCACCATTCATGACTCGGCTCCCACGTAGTCCCGGCTCAGCCTTGGTTTTGAGGCTCAACCAAGAAACCGTGCATGACTTCATCTTGCTGTTCATGCCACCATGCGGCCCGCACTTGACTCCGCTGGCCACCGGGTCCCTTGAACGAAGCCTACTTGTCTTCTCCACACTTGGAGGCCTCACCGACGACGACCTTTCGCGCTTGTTCTTCACCTGCACCAACACCAGTCAAGCCGCAACCTGCACCTGCAATACTTAGCCAAGAATCAGTCCACACAACATTGTCAATCACTCATCACACCAGGAAGCGACCTTCCACCGGTCCTCGAACCACACATGGTCCTCACCTCCAACAAGGATAATGCTCCTAGCGGATGATTGTCATGCTGAACTGAAAGGTGTAATGGAAAAGATATGGTCCCCTGGTTATGTGGCGTAAGGGAGCTACCTGATCAGCTGCATATACATTGAAGATTCACCAAATTATAATAAAGGGCAGGATAGTATAGAATGAATCAATGATGGCATCCACAAGATAATCACACTAAACAAGGTACAGTCCAAGAAACCAAACTAAGGTCCTAAACAACTGGCTAACTAACACTACACAATGTACACATGACTTACGGAATCTTTCATATACATGTAGCTTGAAAGAAAAAGCTAGTCAAGTATTGACGACAGCTAACTTCATGACCATTGGAAGTATTCATTCAAAAGCATAGAAAGACTTCATGATAGCAGTACTTATTAAATCATCAAAGCTCATGGCACAATGACAATGCTCCAATTTCAGGTACATAGAAGGTAGTACTACTTCTCTGAACAAATTAATAGCAATCCTTAACAGTTGAAGGTAGTACCAGTTGTGATGTAGAATCAGAGGGATTTAACAGTGAAGTTAGAGCACTTATCTGTGACAGAAGGTGTAACATCAAGTGAAATGGATCGACGATGAGGTTGCTAGGCACACCAGCAGTCCCCATGGCACATACCCTAGGTCTGGATCACAATCAAAGCACATACCTATGTCAGGATCAGAATCAAATCGAGGGACAAATCGAATATATAGAAGAAGAAAGATTTACCTACTAGGAGTGGATCTGTGGGCGGCGACCACCAGTCAAGGCCCTAGGAGAGAGAGGGCGTCGGCGGCCCTTGGTGAAGAAGATAGACTGTGGATCCGGGATGCGCCCTTGCCGAGTGTAACGCCCGCGTTTTTAGCCATAAATAAATCACCCAGTAAAGCATGCGTAATTTCGAAACCGATCCGCCGAGCTCAAATATCAATCAAACCCTAGCCACTGTTTTTCTCTTTCTCTCTCTCTCTCTCTCTCTCTTTCCCCGACGCGCGTGCCGCGATTCCCGCCGGCACCGCACCTCGGTCACGCCCCTGCGCACCTTCCCAACGCCGCGGTCGGCCATCGGCCGGAATCCCCGCGCCCGCCGCGGTCCCGCCGGCGGTCCGCCTCGCCGCCACCGCCGGCCCGAAAATTCTGCCGACGCCCGGGAAATTGGAAAAAAACCCCACAAAACCCTTCCCTAATTTCCCTAGCAATTTTCCTAATTTTTCCAACCTCTTCCCTATTTTTCTCCATTTTCCTTTTCTTTTCCTTCTTTCTTTTCTCTCCTTTTTCCTTTTTCCTCTTTTCTTTTTCCTTTTTCCTCTTTTCTCTTTCCTTTCTCCTTCCTTCTTCCCTTCCCTTCTCCTTCCTCCCGCGCGGCCGAGCATGCGCCCGACCGGCGCCCCGACGGGGGTTGACCCCGGGCCCCCGCGCCCTCGCCGCCCCCCCCTCCTCCTCGACACGCCGGCAAGGTCACCGCCTCCTCACGCCACCGCGGCCCACGTACGGCGGACGCCGGAGCTAGTCAACGCGGCCGGCGCCATTAACTTTTCCCCCCCGCCCGAGCCATCACCGCCGACCGCGCCCGCCCCCACGCCCGCACGACGAGTCCAATCCCCCCGCCTAACCTCTCGCGCACGCCGACCCAATCGAGTCGTCGCATCGCCGGCCGGAGCTCGCGAAGCTCCCCGAGCTCACCGGCGGCCTCGCCGGGAGAAAATATCTCCCTTCCCGAACCCTCCTCCGCCGCCTATAAAAGGGGGCCGACGGCCTCCCCGGCTCGCCGCACCACACCAACACATCAACACCGCACCTCCTCCCCTCCTCTCCAAACTCCACGGCGCCGCCGCCCTTAAACACCGCCGCCGCGCACCGTCTCTCCCGTGGAGCCGCCTCCACCGTGCGCTATAGCTCAAGGTGAGCACGGGAATAGGTTTCCCCCGCCCTCCTCTCTCTTTTCCCCTCATCCCCGGTCGTCCCCGTGGCCGGAGCCGCCGGCGAGCCCCCCCCCCCCCCCCCCCCCCCCTCCTCCGCACGGTCCGCTTCCCCCCTCCGTTCGACCGCAAGGTAGAAGAAGGCCTATAGGCCAAAAACCCCCGCCCTCCTCCCCCGTTTTCCAAAAAGGCCCCGCCTTTATCCCCCTCCCTTCTTTATTCTTTCAAATAGGCCCTAGATCAATGATTAATTATAGGATTAAGTGCCGTCGGACCCCAAATAAAGTACAAATCGGGCCCTAATCATGAATATGTTATTACAACACCCCTTTTTCCAAAAATATAAATTACCAATACGTCCTTAAATACCTATAACCCCTAGCCTTTCATACACGCCGCATTCCCCCCCGCCGAACCAACTCCTTTCCTAGGGCCTATAAATACTCCTCACCGCTCACTCTTTCCCCCGAGCTCGGCGGAACCGTGAGTGCTAATATCGCTTGCTTGTGTGTGTGTATGCCATAGCCGACGGAGTAGACGGAGTAAGGTACCCCGAGCCGGAGGTCGGAGCCGACTACGCGAGCGGAGCCCGAGGTCCCGAACGCCGAGCCGCACTCCCCGAAGACTACGAAGACGGCAAGTTCAATCTCATCCTTTGATGCATGCTTTGGTCCTAGTTTTATAAATACACCCCTATACCCGTTTTATAAATTGCATATTGTTTTACTGCAAAAAAAAACATGGTAGGATAGCCACCCTTGATTGCTATGATTGAACCTTGTTTTGGCCTAAATGAGTGCTTTAAAAATGTGTGAGTGCTTTCAAAATGTGTGAGTGCTTTAAAAAAATGGGAATGGGATATTTTTGGAAAATGAATACGAAGCGGGTAGACGGGATGGACGTGTGTGTCGGGAGTATGGGTGAGCTCGTACCCTGTGTGGTTGAGCGTGTTGGGAGTTGTCCATCTTGTCGGTTAAGGACCGGGTTGCGTGACATCTCACCCGACCCAAATCATCGTACAACCACTCGACCGTTGTATGTGGCAACGGCTTAGCATAAACCCCACTAGTTAATCTACGTGCCATCGGTGTGCGGGTGAGCGGCGGGAGACCAAGGAGTCGGGGTACGCTCCGTGTGAGGTACGCCCTGGTTATGTGGGATAACCCCTTGTGTGCTTCCGTGGTGGCTCGTAGCGTTAGCTAAGGTGGGTAATGGCTATGATAGGATCCGTACCGCGCCGAGGTGTCCGTGTGACGGTACCCTACTTGTGGGTAAAGATGTACAACCTCCGCAGTGTCAAACCTATTCGAATAGCCGTGTCCACGGTATTGGACGAGTCACGGTGTGGTCACAAAAACTAGTGTTTGGGTTGGGATGTTTTTCCCGGCGTGAGTTGATTTCCGGGTAGAGTATGTGTGGTCGTGTGCCTGGGCTACGACGAATGGGAAGTCCGGTAGTTCCACAGTGGTTTTACTTAAAACAGTTGAGTCACTTTGGTTACAAAAATGGTTTGCGAAAACCTTTTTGAAATGAACCCCTGCATGTGTGAGTTGCAAAATAAACCCTAACCTGATCCTTGTTATACCTTATGCATGATACTTGCTTATAAGCCCCTCCGTGGGTGGGGTTGGATTTGCTTGAGTACGTATGTACTCACTCTTGTTTGCTAACCATGTTACAGAGGAGGATCCCGATTACATCCCGGAAGACGTTGAGTAGGTCATTGCCCTACGCCCAACCGTGCTCGTGTACCGGGGCCCTACCTAAAGCTTCCATGGTGTGGTACTGCGAGGAGGCTATGGAAGCCTTTGCTATCGTAGTGTGGTCGTTAGCATTTGTGTTGTTCATTGTAGCGTTGGCATTACCGTGCCCTTTTCGTAACCGTAATGTAAAAGCCGATTCCACTGTTGTAATAAATGTGCTACCGGCCTCCCGGGACCGGTATTTGTATCACATTTGGTAAGAGGAGTGGACACGAGGATGAGGGAGGGAGGGAGGGAGAGAGAGAGAAAGAGAGAGAGAGAGAGAGTCTGTGTGTGCGAGATGACGTGCGGAAGGACCTACCGCCGACTGCCGCCGTTGTGCGGGCGCTCGCCTCGGCGCCGCCGCGTGCACGCGCGAACAAATCTCACAAGGGAGAGCGAGGGAGAGACCGAGGGAGATGCAGATCTGGTGCGGGAGGCGACGAGGAGTGGGGGCATGGACTCCACCCATGACGAGCACAACGACGGTGCCGAGTAAGCCGGAGATGGGGGTGCTGGAGAGAGGGAGGAGAGGGGAGGTGAGGGGTGGGGGGACCGGTGTCGGGGGTGTAGGTGACCGCCGCCACTGCCGGCGTCGCCAAGGGAGGGTGAGAGTGGAAGAGGAGGCTGCGGGAGAGGGAGAGAGGGGGAGGCGAGTGGAGGTGTGGGCGCGTGGGGTGGGTGGACGCGACACGAGCAGGTTGGGTAGATGCGGACGCGAGTTGAAATTAACGCGATTGAAATAAAATTTCGGGTTCGAGAGTCACGAATGGTAACAAATATTGTGGGGTGTGTTGCCACAAATATTAAAGGTAACGGGTATTAATTTACACCCGTTACTAATAAGTTTGGGCTGCACCTTGGAAGTCTTATATGTAACGAACATAGACTATTGGTAACGGGTGTTGTTTGATGCCCGTTACTACTTTGGGACCTTGTAACGGACATTGTGTGCCCGTTACCAATGTTGTGTGACCTATTATAGGTTTTCACGTAGTGTTAACAGCTCCCCCTCCATTCAAGATTTAGAAAAGCGCAAAATTGTGAAAAATGTGATAGCCCCAAGTGAAACCTCTCAACAACCCAAACTAAGAAAATAATTCAAACCAAACTCCGCAGATAACATCTCACCGTTCCAAGGATAGACCAAAACGATACTAAAAAGTTGAAAGACGTTGGCGGCTTGAAGATCGTATCTTGCACTACACAACATGTCGATAATCAAATGACACTCTCACAAAAATGACATCCTGCTAAACAAAAAACAACAACTTTGCTTCCATTTTTTAAGAAAATGTATTACAACTTAGAAAATGTAAAAATTTTATAGTATATTTGTGACATCCTGACCCAGAACTTAATAGGCACTAACAGAGAACCAACCTTTGGTTCCAGCCTGAAACCAATTGCAATAATTTCATAATTTTGAACCCTTGTTGATTGTAGCTAGTACGGATTTGTGAACGCCTATCTAGGGGAGGTGTGCTCTAGACCCTCTTGCTAGCGGTGTGTCAGTCAGTGGAGAGGGTGGAGTGCTCGCTCCTTGCCCTTAAGAGCCTATCGTTAGCTTAACCATGTTTCATTGCGCTATTTTCGTACGAACCGTTCGCTCACATATGGGCGGGATGTGGTCCGAGAACTAGTCGATGAATAGCATTCAACCTGTAGGCGGATCAGTGTGATTGTGTAAGGAGGATGAGGGTGTGATCCACTCTGACAAGACTACACCCCAATGTGAACCGGGGTAGGTTTCACAGCTTTGAAAACCTTCGTTGTACGGTGTGCCATGCAGACGGATGACGGTTCCATACTCGAGGAAATAAGAGAGCGCTATCCACTGCTAGGTCTTCGACCATTAGGTAGGGTTTAGAACGGTTGATCCCCGCTCCAGCCCTATCTGGCGGGTGCAGTTGTACAACCTCTGCAGAGTGTAAACCTATATAGCTATAGTCTGTGTCCACTAGTATAGACGATAGTTTGATCTGTCACTCGGGCTAGGCTTTTCTTGTGCTTATTATCTCCCCCAAGTGAGTGAGCCCGACTTTGGTTGTTGAGATGTGAGGATAGGAGCAACTGGACCCACATCACAGATAAGAGATGGGAGCTGGATCTTGGGACACTTTATTATTTGGTGATGACTCTTGATGTAGTGTTTGGACCTCCGAGAAGTGTTGACCTCGATGCTATTTCTGCATTCCTTATTGTTACTACTACCGCTCCTGCTGCATAAACTTACTACAACCAGATATGCATACTAGAATTCAACCACCGCTTTTGCTCTTTGTTGGGAAGCTGACATGACCTACCCACTTATCAGGTAGATTGTGGCATTTCAGACTCAGAACCAGACTACAACTTCGACAACGACGGATGGGACGACTGGGACTCGTCCTTCGCTCGATTTGCCTGAGGAGACAGTGTCTACTTCGCTTCACATGTTCCGCTGCGTAGATGTTTTACCTTTCTTGATTCAGTTCCGATGGACTTGTACCCAGCATGTGCCGAAGAGATGTACTTTGATGTTATAATAAATGTATATGATGCTACTATTCTATTTCGTGTCGTATGATTTTGTATCTTCAGAGACCAGGATTGCACATGATAGTCGCTTCCTGGGACTATCACAGAGATGTAGAGGGTTGGATTTTCCTTCGCGAGAATTCGGCCCGTTTCACCTGTAGAGCGGCTGAGGCATCAGCGACACGGGCGTAGTCTTTCTTCATCCTCAGCATATCAACTCTTAAGATATGCCTTGAAATCCTCGACCCCTTTCTCATGCTCGGGGGTAAAATCAGTACAATCGGTTCTCCAATGTCTATCCATCTGGAAATTTTTTGGTGAATCCAACTCAAAATTACTAACCACAAAACAAATCAAAATACCTTTCTACAAAATGAAATTCGGTGGATTTAACACAAAAGTACTTAACGATTTACGCGCCTTTGTTGGAAGGCTCAAGTCTCTGCTAGAATTATTTGTTCCGGTCACCTCTCCATTCTCCTTGTTCCCCTTTCGGGGTTGCGGGCTGAGGGAAAATTTATTTTTGGTTGCAATGCGGGCTTTTCTCGCTGCCAAGTTTACTAGAATCGCTTCGTGTAGTGGTTGGGGCTGATGTGTCCGTGACATGGCGTGAGCGGCTGGTCATGTGGTGTTGAGGCAGCTGATGGTGAGCAGGCGCGGTACAACAATATATAGTATTTCGAAAGAAAATATCAGACATAAGGAAAAGGTTTCACAAAGAAGTGACACAACGAGAAAGTGCTGCAGTGGTAAATAGTGTTGTGTTGTTCCCATAGGTCTCCGGTTTGAACCCTCATGACGGAAATTATTTTGCAACATTTTGATGGGGGCGCTAGCGGTTGGGCTATTATGACGTTTTGCTTCGATGGAGCGCTAGCGGTTGGGCTATTATGACATTTTGCGGAGCTTATGTCATCACAAAACTAGCATAGGTTGGTTTATGATGTTTTTCAGAGCTTATGTCGTCACAAAACCAACATGTAACAGGGAATATCTGCCTACAGTAGCAACCTTTATGACATTTTTTTGTCACTAAATTTGCTCGAAAATGAATTTTTATGACAATATCAGCCAGAAACGTCATAAATCAACGGTGCTAAAATTAGGTTGCGTCACTAGTCAGTGTTTTTCTTGCACTGGATATATTTGACAAATTTAGGAATAATTGGCATGCATTGTGAAAGGCAAATTCAGGAACAACCAGGGGACAACTTTAAACAAGTTTCGGGAGTGCACTTTAATTTTACAACATATAACAAATATATACTTTATAAAATTTCAGTTTGTAGACAATCTACTAGTATAATTTCATCCAAACTGAACACATAGAAATTAGAAAATAATCTGGCACCAAAGTTTACAATAATTACCATGCATAAGATAATCAGAAAGCGTCGATTATTTAGACTACTGATGAGTGAGTAAAATACAACATGGAGTAGTATTGAAAACAAAGAGGTAGCAGATGCGTTTTCCCAAGTCACATATTATGCTCCTCTTTGCTTAACCGTCATCGTCAGCCCGTTCTTTAATTGCAGAATGCACGACATCTTTGGCTGGATGGTCTGCCCTCCCAACACCTCCATATCAAAGTTCCACACGACTGCGGCAATGATGGTCGTCATCTGCGCAATTGCTATGTCCTTGCCAAGGCACATCCTCGGGCCTGAGTTAAATGCCATGAATTTGTGAGACGGCACGTAGCGCAGTTTCTCACCGTCTTCGGAGAGCCACCTCTCTGGGCGGTACTCATGGCAGTCCCTGGACCATAGGGATTCCATTCTTCCCATGGCGTAGATGGAGACGAGGATAGTTTCGCCGGAGCGCAGTTGGTGACCGCTCGGTAGCACGTCGTCAGCCAGCACCGTTTTGCGCTCGATCGGGCCAGGTGGATACAGCCTGAGCGACTCGAACACGGCGGCCTGAAGGTAGACCAGTGCTTTAGTCTCCTCCGGCTCAAAGAAAACCATGTCACTCGTGCCATTGGAGGCGAGAGCAGTGGCCTTTAGTGCAGCGACAGGTGCCATTTCCTTGCGGATGCAAGAGACGACATGGGGGTTCTTTGCTAGGTTGTAGAATACCCACGGTAGCGCGGTACCAACCGTGTCCCGCCCTGCAATCATGTAGTTGAGGAGTATCTTACTCAGTAGGAAGTCATCGGTGTCCACAGGGTAAACAGAAAGAATGTCCAAGGCCGCCACGTTGTCAAGATCTGCGCACTTGATCTTCCACTTCTCAGTCATCTCCCTGACGAAGCCGTGTAGTACTGTGTGCGCCACGGCCATCTTCCTCTCAGGACCAAGGTTTAGCCGTCTCATCACCTTCCAGAAAGGAACTGGAATGGTGTGCCGGAATAAGGCGACCTCCATGACAGTGTCCATGGCAGTTGCGACACGCATAGGCGGCATGCTGATGGACAGGCAACCCGGGTCCACACCAAAGATCGGCCTTGCAGTAAGGTCGAACACCAACCTTGTGATCAATTCCTGCATGTCGAATGGGGTCCCCATGCTCGACATGCGGGTCAAGAATGGGAGGAGGCCGTTCACCACCTTGTCACGGCAGCAACTTGCCATCGTGGCAAGGAACCGCGGGTTGCTCAGGATGCTCTGGAACATCCCTCGCTGCTGGCGGCAGGCTTCACCATCGATGGTCAAGATGCTGCCGCTGAAGATGTCGAAGATTTCAGCAAACTCCTCTCCCTTGGGGTAGTTTGCATGGTTGGAGGTGAAGATGTGCCGGACGTTTGATGGGTCAGCGGTGAAGAAGAACCGCATGCCACTTGCTAGTGGTCCTTGCGCCTTGAAGTTACACCCGGAGGAGGCAAGGACGACGGTGAGTTCGTCGTGGATGTTGTGGAGCCTGCTCATGAGGAAAGGGAGCACGCCAACAACCGGCCAGTCCACGGGGTACAACGGGTTCCTCAACCTCCAGAACTTCATGTACAAGTACAATGATAGAGCAACGAGTGTTGAGATGACTAGTTCTGATGGCAAGAATGACAACGCCATTGCTTGTAATATCAACATTGCCTGTGTGCTGCGAGTATTTTCTGTGTGGACAATACAAGTGAGGACGTCTAAATTTATAGAAAAGTTTATGTTCTTAGGGACAGGGAAGCAGGCATCGATCGACCTCTAATTTTCTGAATGAAATTTTCCACAGGCTAATTCTACAAATACTATCGGTTGTGGAAACACGTATGATGAAGTATTTTGTTCGCCATGCTCCAAAGGGTCACATACGGTGAAGTATTTTGTTAGTCGTGTGCCGTAGGGTGACACACGACGAATATTTAGTTTCACAGTGTGACTTGTATAGGCGCACGACAAAGATGATAACAAAAATCATTATCTAGACTTTAAAAATTTTCTCCGCTGTTTCTACAACATGTTCTACTCCATGTTACAATTTGGAACATTTTTGTATTTGTTTACTATATTTAACTAATTAATTACATTTCAAGTAATTTTCTAAATCAAGTCAAATTTGATCAGCAAGTGATTCAATAATAGAATAAAATGAGTGGAAAATGGTATTTATGTTACTTTAATAATAATAGAAATCGAAAGAAATTTTGATTATCTTGACTTGAAATCTCAACTATGAATGCGTCTTCGAATGATTTTACAATTCGAAAAGGAGCCAATGATGTCCGAAAATTATGAGATTTTTCAACAACTCATGATATCCGGAGATTGTGGTAAAAATTTGTGTGTGTTTTGCAATTTCATCATGTACGATGCTTAGAGGAACATCTCCAGAGAATAATCAGAGAGTCGAGAAGGATGCGATTAGGATTGAAGTGAAAGTGACCACCAAATTTGGTTTTGACTTCGATTTTTTCTATAGATCATAAACAATATAAGTTGTTTTGTGTGATTTTTAATAATTTTCTACATCTATTTGAAATTTTTAATGTTTTAATTATTGAAGAGTATCTTGGCCCCCTAAGTGGGTTTTGGTGGTTTAATGACACACACTTAAGTAGCTAATGATTTATCTAGTCTATGAGCAGGTATTAAAATTGTATGTGGCATCAAGTGCAGTTCATTGACTATAAAAAAGGAAGTGATGCTACAACGGGTTCATAAGAAGGCTTATTTATTTTATATTTTTGAATTTGAGTCCTAAGAACGACGTACTATAAAGAGGGACAGGAAATGTGTCTTCCAAGAGTCGAACAGGTGCTTTGAAGTGGGTGACGATCAACGTTAAGGTAATAAATAAAAGTATATAAGCGTCATCAACTTCTCAAGGATGTGGCAATCACCATTAATGAGGACCTAAAGCATATAAGCCCCATCAAAATCCTGGTGTAACTCCAGATACCAATGGGTATCAGCCAACCAAATCTACAGCGATTTTTGAGCTACCTGCATCAAATATATATACATTGATACTATAATGCTGCATGCAACAAATTATATTAACAGTGACAGATCCTGTTAGGTCATTGTTAATTACTCCCTCCATTCTTTAATATATGACGTATAGGACAAACAGATTAGTTTTTTTTGAACTGAATAGTAGTTTGTCCTAAACGTCATATATTTAAGAACGGAGGTAGTATCCATTCTCTTGTAAAGAGGATGAAGCGGGAACTTTTTCAATTATCTAAAAACTAGTCCACTCTGTTTAAATTATAGAATTTTCACAATTTTATAATTTAGGTCTATTTGGTTTTATAATAAGCTCCTCAAATATGGGCTTATAAACCAAACTTAAGGGACTTATCGGACCTTATTTCTATAAGCCTCCCATAACCCATAACTAGAGGTGAGCATTTTTCGGGCCGAGCCGGGTTCGGGCCGGGCCGAAAAAAATTTCGTTATTTCGGGCTGAAAAAATCCTGCCCATGCCCATCCCACTGGACGGGTCGGGCCTTAATTTTCGAGGCCGGGCTCGGGGCCGGGCCGGACTTGGGCGGGCCGCCCGCGCATTTTGTAGTGTAAAACAACTAAAAACAACATTTCGGGCGGGCTCGGGCCAAAAAAAAAAAATTTCGCGGGCTTCACGATCTCTGCCCATGCCCGTCCAGTAAGATTCGTGGGCGGGCCTGGCGCGGGCCGGGTCGGGCCGGGCTCGAAATGCTCAGGTATACCCATAACCTTCTTGGAGGGTTCTTATGAAGCTTATAATCCCCTATTTCGAGTGGGATCCATCACAATTACTCCACTACCTCTAGGGCAGTTAGAGGAGGGCGGAGGAGGAAAAGGTACATTAATTAGGGACATGGAGATAATTACCCGCAGTGTAACGACCCTCCTACCCGAGACCGGGCTGGCCTACGCCTGGCTGCTCTCTAGGATCCCAAGAATATCCTCACAGACCAACACATATCTTGTGCACTTTGTCCTCACTCATACGCATCCGAGTTCTTTCGAGATGAGCTTTCGGAAAAGATGTTGCAACTTGTTGGTATGAGTATCCTTATCAATCCTATTAAGCCTTGGGCCAAGATGTCACACGCAGGCCGCAGCACAAGATTATTAAACGAAAGCTTTGCTTGCAGTGTTCATAGTACGAGACCTACTAGTTAGGATTATTTATGAATTTTATTCAAAATTTACTGAAATCTTCAAAGTACTTCCAATCTTGTTAAAACGGTAAGAGGAGTCTCGAGCAACCACTTTCATATGATCTTATTATTACTGCCACTTGAGTTAAGGTGTCACTTTCCATAACATTTGTTAGGATGTACCATAACTCCTTTGTGATTCTTGTAATTTGTTATGATGGACCTATAACCACAACTAACCCTGTTGATATTTTACAACATTAGTTGGTTCGGACTTCTGCTTAGTTTTATTCAAGGTTCATGTGATCGAACCTTCAAATTAAAATGGAAAACGTGCCAGGAAATACAAGAATCATACAACCAGCCTTTAGCACAAACAAATCCATATTTGACCCTGAACAAATGTCATGTTCGTTTCTTGGCCCTCGATTTTTTTTTTCGTATTTGACACCGACTTGAACTTGGTTCCTTATTTGACACTCCCTTTTACTTCGTTAGTTTCGTTAGTTAACTTGGGTGAACATTAACCAACGAATACTTCCATCCTACTTTACTTAACAAATAACATTCAAATCACCTCTAAAATTCATGAAAAAACATGTAGTGACACAAAAATATTGAGATGAACTAATTTTATAGAAACACTCATATACATAATTTAAAATATTAAGACAACAATTCATTAAAAGATGTAAAGATTACATGAAATTTTAGAGCATAAAAATGTTTCCAAAAATTACTTAGAATATCCAATAATCGTATCGCACTATGAAGTAATTTATAGATTATTATACATATGATGACACAGATAAATATTTATTATTATGTAAAATTAATTTTAAACAACTTAAATATTTATTTGTGTAATATGATATATATAGTAATTCTATAAATTATTTCATCTTGTGATAAAATTATTGGATACATCATTTTTGGAAACTATTTATATGCTCTACAAATTAACATAATCTTTAAAAGTAGATCATTTTTATGAATTTTAGTTTTAATTATTTAAATTATATATGTGTGTTTTTGGTTTAATATTAGCTATCTTTTGTATCACTACAAAAAAATCATGAATTTTAAAGGTCATTTGGATATCATTTTGTTAAGTAAAGTAGAGTGGAAGTATTCATGGTTACTGTTCACCTAAGTTAAATGACAGAGTTAACATTAGTGAAGTGCAGTGTCAAATAAGAAACCAAAGTTCAGATCAGTGTCAAATAACAAAGGGGAAAATGAGGGCCAAGAAATGAACGTGTCATTTGTTCAGTGTCAAATAGGGAATTATCTCTTAGCATATATATGATCTTATTACGATTAGTTAAAATTTTCAACCGTTAGGCTTGGTCTCCTACTACACGGACTATATAGTTATCTTGTATTGCTTGAGTACTCCTTCCGTCCCAAATTTTATGTCATACTTTTTACTATGCATATACATATAAATTATGCGTAGATATGTAGTAAAAAGAGCATGTATCTAGATGAGTTAAAATGACCTACGATTTGAAATTGAGGGAGTAAAGGATAAGTTGAGCTGTCAAGTATCCACAACATTCATTAGGAAGTACCACCATAACTCATTTCTGATTCTTATACGTTTATTATGATGAATTTAATCACAACCCATCCAATGATTCTTCAACATCAGTTAGTCGATTCGGATATGTGTTTAGTCCCCTTCATGGACAGATGACCCAATCGCTATATGAAGACTCACTTTCGCTATGACTTCGGTGGGTCTTAAGGCACTGCATTGATCTCTAATAAGAGAATAAATGCGACAGCACCAGGTATTGTTAAGTGACAATTTTCAGATTAATTGAGTTCACAATTCTCTCCTTTCCCTACCAATAGTTTGTGGTTTTTCTAAGAACCATCAATTTTGACATGGTGCAGCGACCTTTTAGTTTCTCAGTTATTATTCACTACGGGATTCAAGCTGTTTGCCGTGTGCTGCTGGCACACGGCGAAGGCCCAAAAGCAGAACGCGAACTTTTTGTCGTGGGCTGCTCATGGAAAAAATCCACACGGCAAACAGGAGCCGGCAAACATTGCGTTTTCCAGTAGTGATTGCTGCTAATTATAGCTGACGTTGATATGTGTGTACTCCTGTTAACATTCCTTCTAGTAGTCTGCACGCTGGGCTACCTCGATCAGGCCCAAGCGTGGTGCTTGGTACTCGATGTTTTCTGGTAAAAAAGGTACTGCATATTGATCATCACATAACAGATGAATAGAAGCTTATGTTCTCTAGAGCCCCCATTACCCCCAACCTATATTTTCTCTGGACAGTTCAGCGTAAATTGAAGTTCCAGCCTATTTGCTCTTTTCCCCATGGGTTTGTGATTTTTTGAGAATTTTTTTAAGAACAGGCTAGGGATAGCATTTTTACAGTGGTAGGAAATAATGAGAGCCGCTCATAGCATGTTACTGCTGATGCCAAAATAAATTTATGGGATTCAACCATCTACACATGTTGAATATCAATATTCCAAAGTGTATGTGTACACGTGACATATATATAGTTTAAGAGTTTGGACTACACATATAAAAATATAAATAGCATTGCTTCCTGGTATTGGTGCTGTCCCGAATAAAAAAGGAATATGTAGGGATTGTATCTAATATGTTTACATTTTATTCTTAACTTGGAGAAAGCAAAGTAATTACCCAAATGTAGGCAAAGGTTCTCCTTTCAACAACAAAATTTTTGCAACAACACTTTAAGTTAATTTGTTTTAGATGGTGGACAAATTTCATTATAGGAAAATAGAAACAAATCCATTCACCCTACATCTATCTCCTGTAAGAAATGAAGTAAAAACAACAATAATAAATCTGATAGTCAACACATCACTCTTATACAAGTTCATGGACATAAATGATGACGGATTTTCAAAAATTATTTCCCAACTTTAAACAAACATTTTTTTAGCATAAACCACATTATATATGGTCAATCTTCTCTGCATATCACTAGAGAAGTCCCTCCATACAAATATAACCGTTCTAGGACATCGACATGGTCTAGGACTTTGACTCTCAATTCCTACAAAAATATTATTGATTTATTGAAAAAATAAAAAGTTTATATTGTGAAACTATTTCTCTCGGTGCATCTGATTGACCCTGTGTTCCAAAACTAATTGGGTTTATAGTAATTGTGTACAAAAGTCAAATGACAAAGAATAAACCTAAGAACTATTTTAGTTTGTGATCAGAAAGAGAATTTCCTCCTACAAAATCAGTTAATTTATCACAAGATTTTTTTATAATTAGTTATCCTACAGAACTAAATGGAATCGCCACATTGCAGCATCCTTCTGTTTTCACAATTATTACTTACTACTAATTTGCAATTTCTTCTATGAAATTCCAGCTAACTTTATTAGAAGCTATTTGATATCTCGTTTAAGAAGTAGACTATTTTGCCCTTTGTGACTAATTCCATTGACACATCTGATATATATCTCGGTTGTTCTCTCCTCAAATTAATGGATTGTTTATATTATGATAACCAATCCTTTTAGGGAATCTATATATAAGTAGATTGAAAAATACTGCTTTTTATTTACAAAATGTAATCAACTTACAAGCATACAAGAAAGTACTTCTCAATAGTAATCTATACGCAAGATGATACTTAAGCTTGTAAACTATATATTATAAGATTCTACCGATAGACGAAATAATCTTAAAAGTTGACGGGGTGAATCGGTACATATGCTTATGCATGAATGTCTCCTAGCTATCTCTACATATTAGAATTACTCTTCGGTGGAGCTGCGAAAGTATTGCTTGTATCCTAGAAAAGGGTATCCGGAGAAGGAATAATTGGCCTTTCATTTCTTTAGTAGGTACAAGAACGCTCTTTCGGAAAATTGACATGTAGAATTTACTTAAAATGTGTTACCCAAGCAATGCAATATGCAATTCAAAGCGAGCGAGCAAGAATGTCAAAGAAGTTAGCCGCAAAGGTGTGACAACCCGCCCGGAAAATACCGTACTATCGCCTAAGACCGATCCACTTTGGTCATTAAGCACTAGTAAAGTATCATCCTGTCGTTAGTTGCCGGGTTAACGCCGGGTAAATCACTTGGACATCGAACGAGAGGATCGACACATGCATTAAAACTCACGCGAAGGCGAGTCCGGAGTACAACATGAGTCAACATAATTTATTACAAACCATTGTTCATGACATGGAGTAAAGATTCGAGTTCGAAAATACGGCGGAAATAAAATAAACTAGCGTAACGGTAGACATCACGGGAGGCCATCCGTGATGTCATCACTTGTCGTCACCCATCCGATCAATCACACCCGCAACAACAGTTTTAAAGCAAGGTGAGTATACTAATACTCGGCAAGACTTAACCGTCGGGTGATAACTACATCACCAAACTCTAGACATGAAAGGCTTTTGGCCGGTGGGGTTTCTTTTTCTTTGAAAAGCTACTAAGGGTAGATCCTTACTTTCCATATTTTAGCACGGGTTCTAGTTGATTACCATTTCTAAGTGTGCTAACTAATTCAATCAAGAATTGGACAAGCGAGTTAATTCATCCAACCATATTCCTCGAGTTCCATCATTATGGGATATCATGGCCGATTGATTAAGCGAGTCTCGGATTACGGTGAGAGGCCGACAATCGATTGATTTAAACCTTGCAAGGTAGACCCAAACACACGGTAGGCTGCCCCCACAAGGACAACTTTCCCAGGCCGTTTCCGTCGATCTTCGGCTCGGGAGCGGAACCTACATTCCTTGGTACAAGGTTTACTGGATCGCTCCCACACGAACGTCCAGACTCATTCGGGTACCACCTTTGTTGCAAGCGAGGGGGGACACAAGTGCCCCGGTGTAGTAGGGAAAGGTTCCCTTACCGCGTCAATCGGGTACTAGGCTTACCGGTCCCATTCCCGGCATATGTTTAGTACGTTCAAAAGCTTAGCCCATGAAAGCCACTGGACCGGAGCCCAAATCCCATGCTCTTACCACATGAGCAATCCATTTAAGGATATCTTATGATTCCTATCTAGGAACCTAATCTCGCGAGTGACGAACATCACTCGACTTCTATCGGTCCTATAGCATAGCAGCTATTGACCTAGCATACTAGTGATAGAGCATAGGTACCTAAGGATCATGCATCTAGGGTTTCAAATCAACGCCCGAAACGTAAATGCACAATCGTAGCAAACATAATTGCATAATTTTAAAAGATGGGTTAATGATCCGGGGCTTGCCTTCGATGGCAAGGTTGGCCTTGGGCCCTTCTGGACTTGGTCCGGGTCTTGCTCTACAACGACGTGGTGCACGTCTCCGTTAGCTCCTCCATTTCCTCCGTCCGGCACACGCGTACGGCCTACCGTTCGGGAGATCTACACGAGGATGCAAGTGCAAGATTTATTTGACGATTTTAATTTAATTAATTACAAACAATAAATGACAACCATGGGGTGCATTAATTGGACACATTCACCTAGATAAGAATACATTTAGCATACTCTTCCAAAAAGGAACAATATGCAATTCTTTATTAAACATTTGAATAAAGGCTCTTATTATACTTATCATTTCATGTGAAAGCTTCATTTCCTTTTATCTTCTCCAATAAAGGTGTAATTAATATTTTTATTTAAGAATTAATTTCTTATTAGTGATGATAATTAATTATCTTTTAATTGTATTAAATAATACCTCTCAAAAAGGAAAAAGAATTAATTAGTGATTTTTCTTTATTTAATTTCCCTTTAATATTAAAAGGGCATTTAAGCTTTTTATTAAGCAATTAAATTACCAAAAATTAAAGAAGTGTTTCTTAAGCCTACTAACATATATCCTTGTCCATTGGACCCACATGCAAGTGTTGGATGCTAGGAAATTAAATATTATGGAAAATAATAAAGGCTAACTAGTGATTCCATTTTAAATGCATATAAAAACAAATAAGCATCAAAATGTTCCAAATTTTCTTGTGCATGCTCTCTGGTCCTAAACAAGTCTAAAAAGCCAGCATGTTCACATGGAATCTCTACTGAACTTGGTTTATTAATTTACAAAGGAAAACATGCATAAATCAAGAATAATTATTTCCTTTAATCCAAAAATCATGATTAATTCACAAGATGTGTATTTTGGTATTACAAGACAGTGTGCACAAGTTGGGGTCAAAAACATAAATATATTTAACATGAAAAATTACTTATGCAGATCTTCCTGAAAAATAAAAACATTTTTATAAAAAGATTTACTTTATAACTTTGTGCAATTTTTGGCGTAGGAGCTTTTCATGACCTAACACACAACATATCCAAAAATTAGCTACAGAGGTTCTATGGTTTTTGAGTTATTGCAGATCTAGGGTTTTCACTTTAGTATTTTTCATGCAAAAACTAAAAGGAATTAGCTCATTCCAGAATAACAAAAGTTGTAGAATAAATCACCACAAATCCAAAAAAATTGGTTTCACATTTTTCTGAATTTTCTGTGATTTTCTACGCAATTTACAAAAATCAGCCAACTCACTTTTCCTATTGGAGATGCGCTTTTGCGGTTAGGCCCCTGGAATTAACTTCTCCTTTGCAATGTGGCCCTCAGGCGCGGTGGCCGGCGCGGGGTGGCCAAATTCCGGCGAACCTCGCCGGGGTTTGGCCGGGGAAGGGTTGGGGAAGGACCTAGGGGTCACGTGCGCACGGTTTGGTGGCTTGGAGCGGGCAGGGGCGGCGCCGGGGCGCGCGCGGCGGCCGGGGCTGCGGCCGCTGCGGCTGGTGCTGCGGCGCGGCTGGGGGGTACCGGGGCTGGACAGCGGCGCGGCAAGGCAGGAGAGGGGGGGTGCACGCGCGGGAACGAGGAGCGTCGGCCTTTATACACGAGCGCGAGCACGCCGTACAGCCGCGGACGGACCACCGGTCCTCGGGGTGTCACGGCCGTGGTACGGTGCTGCGCGAGCATTGATGCCGCGACACGGATTCGCGGGCGCCTAGGGGCGCGGGCGGCCTCGGGCGCAGGCGCCTCGGGACGGGGCGACCTCGGGGCGCGGGCCGGCGGCCGGCGGCCAGCAGCCTGGCGCGCGCGCGGGCGCGGCCGGCGCGGCGCGGCGCGGCGCGGCTGGCGCGGCCGGCGCGGCCGGCGCGGCCGGCGCGGCCGGATCGCGCGAGGCTGCCTTACCGTGAGGATGTAGCCTGCTTTGACCGCATTTTTCTCTAAAAACTTGAACTGAAGTGCACCGAGCAGTGAATACCAAAGTTGTAGATCTCACTACCCTCTACAACTTTCACAAAGGCCGTCTAGTGTTTTTCTCAACGGATTTTGCAGGAACGTCGTGCCAACATTGAATGTCGGCCTGTTCTGAAAATCGGGAGGTACTGCCAGTCGATCGAGTTTTTCGCTAATTTCCACCCAAAATTTGAAATGCCAATCTATACGAAAGTTGTGTCCCTTAACAAGACGGACAACTTTCACAAAGGTAGATTTTGAAGTGTTTAGGTGAATTTTGGGGAACGCGGCAAAAGTTCGGACGACATTCGGCGACGTCAACGGTCAAGCGGGGGTTTGATCGTGTCTTTGACCACGGGTCGACTACGGGTGCGTGTAGGCTCGGTCAAGGGGTCCAATAGGGTTCAATGGCAAGGTTTTCGGGTGACGGCCCGGGTTGACCTAGGTTTGACCGATGTTTGACCGGTTTGACTCGGGTGATCCGGTCATTAGCGTTAATAACGTTAATTAGAAAACTGGGGCGTCACTGACCTACCCCCCTTAAAAGGAATCTCGACCGAGATTCGAAAATTTAAGACAAAGGTAGGGGTAAGGTTATTACCGTTCCGTGATTGAAGAAAACCGGATACTTGGTGTTGAGGAAGTGCTCGGTCTCCCACGTAGCTTCTTCTTCAGTATGGTGACTCCACTGTATCTTGTACATCTTCACGGTGTGTCTCCTAGTTTGCCTTTTTTTTGATCTAGCACTCTCAGCGGATGCTCTACCACTGAAAGATCTGGCTCGATCCAAGCGTTCACTTCCGTGATCACTTGTCTCGGGTACTTTCACACCTTTCTTCAATTGTGTCACATGAAATACATTGTGCACGGCCGAGAATTGATCCGGAAGTCGGATACGATAAGCGGCGGTCCACATATCTCAATGATCTCGTATGGGCCGATATAACGTGGGGCTAACTTCCCTTTTACGCCAAATCTGTGTACACCTTTGGTCGGGGGAAACCTTGAGGTATACATAATCACCCACTGCATAGTGTCGGGGTGTTGTTCCTTTGTCATGGTAACTCTTTTGTCTCATTTGAGCCAACTTTAAGTTTTCTCTGATCACTTCCACCTTCTCTTCTGCGTCTTTATCTAAATCCGGGCCAAAGAGCGTTCGCTCTCCGGCTCCTGACCAATTCAAAGGAGTTCGACATCTTCGTCCATAAAGAGCTTCAAATGGTGCCATCTTCAAACTAGCTTGATAACTATTGTTATAAGAGAATTCTGCCAAAGATAGACACTTGTCCCAACTCTTATCAAAATGCATGATGCTCGCTCTTGGCATGTCTTCCACAATTTGATTGACTCGCTCGGTCGACCATCGGTACGAGGATGATAACTTGAACTACGAATCAATTTGGTTCCCAAAGATTCATGCAATTGTTCCCAAAAACGAGCCACAAATTGAGTACCTCGATCGAAACAATGGTCTTGGGAATCTCGTGCGGGCGCACAATTTGATCGATATAGAGTTCGCATAATCTTGGACGGAGTAAGTGGTGTGCCTTGCGATGAAATGAGCGGTCTTGGTCAATCGGTCCACTATAACCCGGATGGAATCCTTCCTTCGGCGATCGGGGTAATCCCACAATGAAATCCATACCGATATCATCCCACTTCCACAAAGGTATAGTCAATGGTTGAAGTACACCGGTCGACTTCAAATGGGCGGCTTTGACTCAATGACAAGTATCACACTCTGCCACGTATTTGGCTATGTCTACCTTCATGTTTGACCACCAAAAGTTTTTCTTCAAATCTTGATACATTTTGGTGCTTCCGGGGTGAATAGAGAACTTGGACCGATGAGTTTCGTCGAAAATTTCCTTCGGAGTTCCGGATCAACGGGAACTACGAGACGTTGCTCAAACCACACCACATCTTTTGCATCCTTGTGGAAACAACTATATTTGGGGTCTCCTTCCGCTAATTTGTTTGATTAGTGGACACCTTCATCATTGAGTTGAGCCAAAACAATTCGTCATACGGATTGGACTCGGCGGAGATAGCATTCAAGTTTCCTTGCTCCACAATTTCCAATCGGAGCTTCCTCAAGTCTTCACACAAAGTCTCACTATACGACTCCACGGTTAAGCGATTGCGGGGAACCTTTCGGCTAAGCGCATCCGCAACAACATTGGCTTTTCGGGATGATAGTGTACTTCTTGATCATAGTCTTTTATCAATTCCAACCATCTTCTCTGCCTCATGTTCAATTCGATTGGGTGAAGATATACTTAAGACTCTTGTGATCGGTGAAGATATTACAACGGTTTCCCATAAGATAATGCCTCCAAATCTTGAGAGCATGAACAACTGCTGCTAACTCAAGATCATGGGTCGGGTAATTCACTTCATGGGGTCGAAGCGATCGTGAGGCATAGGCAATGACTCGATTTTCTTGCATAAGAACACAACCGAGACCAGTGCCCGAAGCATCACAAAATACCTCAAACGGTTTAGAATTATCCGGCTGCACTAGCACTGGGGCTGTAGTCAGATGTTGCCTCAACGTGTGGAAAGCTTTTTCACAATCCTTGCTCCACACAAACTTAACTCCCTTCTTTAATAGTTCAGTCATAGGTTTAGCGATCCTGGAGAAATCCGGAATGAAACGACGATAATAGCTGCTAAACCAAGAAAACTTCGGATTTGATGTCTTGTCTTGGGTGGTTTCCAATCCATAACCTCTTGAACTTTGCTAGGATCCACGAGATATGCCTTCCTTGGAAATAGTGTGCCCCAAAAATTTCACACTATCTAACCAAAATTCACATTTGGAGAACTTGGCATAAAGCTTGTGATCTCACAAACGTTGCAAAACAATTCGGAGATGTTACGCATGTTCTTCTTCATTCTTGGAATATATTAAGATATCATCAATGAATACCACCACAAACTTGTCCGGCTCCGTCATGAATACGAATTCATGAGATACATGAAATAAGCGAGGTGCATTGGTAAGACCAAAGGACATTACCAAATACTCATAGAGACCATATCGGGTGGAGAAAGGCTTGTCTTGGGAATATCACATGGTCGATCTTTATTTGATGGTACCACGATCGAAGATCAATCTTGGAGAAAACTTTGGCTCCGGCCAACCGATCGAACGAACATCGATGCGGGGTAATGGGTACTTGTTCTTGATTGTTACCGCATTGAGAGGTCGGTAATCCACACACAACCTCAAACTACCATCTTTCTTCTTCACAAATAAAGGCCGGGCAACCCCAAGGTGAAGAACTTGGGCGAATATAACCCTTATCTAGCAACTCTTGAAGTTGGGTCTTCAATTCTGCTAATTCCTTGGGTGGCATACGGTAAGGCCTCTTGAAGACGGGGGCTATCCCCGGTTGAAGTTCGATGACAAACTCAACATCTCGTCGGGTGGCATACCCGACAATTCATCGGGAAAAACATCCGCAAACTCTCGAACCAATGGAATTTCTTCCAGTGAGAAGTGATTGCCACATAAGAACGAGGATTCACATTATCTTTGAAAGGTAAATATAGAGTCGTGGCTCCAACAATTGGTGAGTTGATCTCTACCACTCTCTCTCGAAATATCCAGTACTACCTGATGTCGGTTCATCCAGTCCATTCCTAGAATGACATCAATACCTTCTAATCCCAAAATGATAAGGTCCATGTCAATTGCTTTGCTTCCTAATTCCAAGAGTACTCCCCTGGTCACCAATTTGGAAGAGATGTTCCCTCCGCCGTCTTGATTGTAAAGGAGTCCTTGGTGTTGCAGGAGTTCAGTCCCACTTTGCTCAGCGTCTTTGCATTCATGAAACTATGGGTAGCGCCAGAATCAAACAACACACGGATGGGTTTGCCTCGAATAGCGAATGTGCCCATCATTACTGGTGCTCCTTCTGGAATATCACCCACGAAGTGAAGGCGAGTCGCCCTCCCCGACTTGAGCAATCTTCTTCTTGCCCTTCTTGATGGGTTTGGAAACTTGTCTCCGATTAGGCCGAGTTAGCGGTGCCGCTGTTGGTCGGCACGGTTGCGAGCATGTCCTAGCGAAGTGTCTTGGTTCACCACACTTGAAACAACAACGCTCATTGTTGCCATTAGGACTAGGTACAATAGGCTTGGGAGTCGGCCGTTGAGTGTTGGGAAGGTGAAGATTTTCTTGAGTCCGATCCTGGGACAACTTAGCCACTAACCTTTTCGACCGTGAAGCTGTTTGGAAGTACGGGAAGGTCTTCCGCATAATGCGTATCTTGCAATGATGTGCATTATGGGGCATGGAGTCGACCTTTCTCTTCTTCTCGGCTTGGGCTCTCTTCATGGCATCTTCTTGGGAGATAGCCTTATTCACTAGCATGGGGTAGGCTTTGTCAAACTTTACCAAGTTCGGCCATTCGGCCGGTTTACTATTCGGACCTTCACGAAAAAGCTCCATCTTCTTCGTGTCGGTATCCACATGATACCCTCCATGCGCGAGAGGTTATTAAACTTGCGCGCGTATTGGTACACCGTGTCGACCCTTGCTTGAGAGACAACAACTCTCTCATTTTCCTATCGGTAAGTGCCTTAGGAAGGTGATGATCTCGAAAGCCCTTTTGAATTCTTCCCAAGAGATTTCATACTCGGGTTGCTTGCATGGATTTGTAGTGTTCCCACCACATTAAAGCGAGAACCACGAAGTTGCAATGCCACGAATTTAGCCTTGCGTCCTTCCGAGCATGGCAAGGTAAACACCGCAAACATAGCTTCAATAGCCCGAATCCAAGCATCGGCATCCAAGGGTTCTTCCGTCCCATTGAGCTGCGGAGGATTCATATCCGGAAAGTGCTTGTACTCGGTTACTTGACCTTGGGCATTAATCGATTCCCATGAGGTTCTTTGCTCTTTGGGATTGCTTCTGCAGATATAGGAGAATTTGGCGCATCATCTCGTTTTGCGTAGCCACTATTGTCGGGTGCGGCGATGGTGGCGGTGGTTGCGGCCACTAGGATCACGAAACCATTCGGAGTGCTTTGCGTGTCGAGCCCACCATCCGAAAAATTCGAGTTTTCATAAGTTACACATTCGTAAGCTTGTTCAACAAGTAGAACATGTACGACGAAAACTCAAATTGACCAAATAGCTAGACTTGAGACGGTTGCCTTGCATCGAATTGACAATTTCCCAACATTCCGAAACCAAAGTTTCCGAAATGTTCAAAATTTTACGGCAACTCGGTAGGTTCATAAGACCAAACTTGATAGTCAAGGGTTAAGCTAGATGTGTCGGGAACAAAAGTGCAAAGGTGTAAGATTCGGAATGACGTGTTCGGAAAGACGGCAAGATCTAGGTTTACTATTTGAGCATAGCTTGAGATTTGAAAACCTATGATCGTGCAAATACTTCTCGACAAGGATGCGGATAGATTTGGGGGCACTGCGAGAAGGTCGAGAAGAGGTCACGACAACGGGGTCGACTAAACGGTTCAACAACACTTTAGATTCGGTTTAAAGGTTGTTATTGTTGTTATTAGATTACTACTTAAGGAAAACAACACTTGTGATCCATTTATCATTTAGCGAGGTTTTGATCATGATGCAAGACGCCTATTCGTCCTCACCAAGCAATTAAGCCAAAAATCGGAGTCGGTGCGGTGGCAAGGCAACAATTACGTCTCTCCCTATAATAACTAGTCGAGACTATCGGTACTTGCTTAGCGACTTACGAACGTGGTTAGTGTACACGAGAAGATCACGAACACCACGAACCTTTCATGCCGGCACTCATGAAAGCGTCCACATACATTATCGTTCACTATAGAAACGGCATCCATGCGTTAAGCCGCTGCATGGACAACGTCCAACCTCGGACACCCTCCGTTCGAATGGAGTGTATCCTTGCCTCGCATGATCGACATGCGGAATGCACTCGTACGAAACATGTGGCGACACACAACTCATAAACAGACGCGAAGATGGGATCCGTGGAATGGATCACTCCATCGACCCTCGCAATTCCGTGATGCGGAACGGCACACGTATAAAACACGTGGCTCCTAGTTTGGTTGTGCAAGAATGTAAGTCGACAATAAGTAAGATGTCTTTGAAGTTAGCAAAATAAACCATAGATTAATAAGCCACACCGAAAGAACCAAAATTACCTCTAGGGCCTCTCGGTCTAGTTTATCCTTAACGGACCAACGCATTTTGTAAACACAACCAATCTTGGCAAGTTTTATTCGAAAATCATGTGATTAAGGTTGTTAATTAAACTGCGGTGCATGCGGTCGCTACGATACCGGCCGTGACAACCCGCCCGGGAAAATACCGTACTATCGCCTAAGACCGATCCACTTTGGTCATTAAGCAATAGCAAAGTATCATCCTGTCGTTAGTTGCCGGGTTAACGCCGGTAAATCACTTGGACATCGAACGAGAGGATCGACACATGCATTAAAACTCACGCGAAGGCGAGTCCGAGTACAACATGAGTTAACATAATTTATTACAAACCATTGTTCATGACATGGAGTAAAGATTCGAGTTCGAAAATACGGCGGAAATAAAATAAACTAGCGTAACGGTAGACATCACGGGAGGCCATCCGTGATGTCATCACTTGTCGTCACCCATCCGATCAATCACACACCGCAACAACGAGTTTTAAAGCAAGGTGAGTATACTAATACTCGGCAAGACTTAACCGTCGGGTGATAACTACATCACCAAACTCTAGACATGAAAGGCTTTTGGCCGGTGGGGTTTCTTTTCTTTGAAAAGCTACTAAGGGTAGATCCTTACTTTCCATATTGTAGCACGGGTTCTAGTTGATTACCATTTCTAAGTGTGCTAACTAATTCAATCAAGAATTGGACAAGCGAGGTTAATTCATCCAACCATATTCCTCGAGTTCCATCATTATGGGATATCATGGCTAGTTGATTAAGCGAGTCTCGGATAACGGTGAGAGGCGACAATCGATTGATTTAAACCTTGCAAGGTAGACCCAAACACACGGTAGGCTGCCCCCGCAAGGACAACTTTCCCCCGGCCGTTTCCGTCGATCTTCGGCTCGGGAGCGGAACCTACATTCCTTGGTACAAGGTTTCTTGGATCGCTCCCACACGAACGTCCGGACTCACTCGGGTACCACATGCTTTGTTGCAAGCGGGGGGACACAAGTGCCCCGAGGTGTAGTAGGGAAAGGTTCCCTTACGCGTCAATCGGGTACTAGGCTTACCGGTCCCATACCCGGCATATGTTTAGTACGTTCGAAAGCTTAGCCCACGAAAGCCACCGGACCGGAGCCCAAATCCCATGCTCTTACCACATGAGCAATCCATTTAAGGATATCTTAAGATTTCTATCTAGGAACCTAATCTCGCGAGTGACGAACATCACTCGACTTCTATCGGCCCTATAGCATAGCAGCTATCGACCTAGCATACTAGTGATAGAGCATAGGTACCTAGGGATCATGCATCTAGGGTTTCAAATCAACTCCTGAAACGTAAATGCACAATCGTAGCAAACATAATTCCATAATTTTAAAAGATGGGTTAATGATCCGGGGCTTGCCTTCGATGGCAAGGTTCGCCTTGGGCCCTTCTGGACTTGGTCCAGGTCTTGCTCTACAACGACATGGTGCACGTCTCCGTTAGCTCCTCCGTCTCCTCCGATCGGCACACGCGTACAGCTACCGTTCGGGAGATCTACACGAGGATGCAAGTGCAAGATTTATTTGATGATTTTAATTTAATTAATTACAAACAATAAATGACAACCACGGGGTGCATTAGTTGGACACATTCACCTAGATAAGAATACATTTAGCATACTCTTCCAAAAAGGGACAATATGCAATTCTTTATTAAACATTTGAATAAAGGCTCTTATTATACTTATCATTTCATGTGAAAGCTTCATTTCCTTTTATCTTCTCCAATAAAGGTGTAATTAATATTTTTATTTAAGAATTAATTTCTTATTAGTGATGATAATTAATTATCTTTTAATTGTATTAAATAATACCTCTCAAAAAGGAAAAAGAATTAATTAGTGATTTTTCTTTATTTAATTTCCCTTTAATATTAAAAGGGCATTTAAGCTTTTTATTAAGAAATTAAATTACCAAAAATTAAAGAAGTGTTTCTTAAGCCTACTAACATCTATCCTTGTCCATTGGACCCACATGCAAGTGTTGGATGCTAGGAAATTAAATATTATGGAAAATAATAAAGGCTAACTAGTGATTCCATTTTAAATGCATATAAAAATAAATAAGCCTCAAAATGATCCAAACTTTCTTGTGCATGCTCTCTGGTCCTAAACAAGTCTAAAAAGCCAGCATGTTCACATGGAATCTCTACTGAACTTGGTTTATTAATTTACAAAGGAAAACATGCATAATTCAAGAATAATTATTTCCTTTAATCCAAAAATCATGATTAATTCACAAGATGTGTATTTTGGTATTACAAGACCGTGTGCACAAGTTGGGGTCAAAAACATAAATATATTTAACATGAAAAATTACTTATGCAGATCTGCCTGAAATAGAAAAACATTTTTATAAAAAGATTTACATTATAAATTTGTGCAATGTTTGACTCAGGAGCTAGCCATGACCTAACACACAACATATCCAAAAATTAGCTACAGAGGTTCCATGGTTTTTGAGATATTGCAGATCTAGGGTTTTCACATTTGTATTTTTCATGGAAAAACTAAAAGGAATTAGCTCAGGATAGAATAACAAAAGTTGTAGAATGAATCACCACGAATCCAACAAAATCGGTTTCACATTTTTCTGAATTTTCTGTGATTTTCTACGCAATTTACAAAAATCAGCCAACTCACTTTCCTATTGGAGATGCGCTTTTGCGGTTAGGCCCACAGGAATTAACTTCTCCTTTGCAATGTGGCCCTCGGGCGCGGTGGCCGGTGCGGGGGTGGCCAAATTCCGGCGAACCTCGCCGGGGTTTGGCCGGGGAAGGGTTGGGGAAGGACCTAGGGGTCACGTGCGCACGGTTTGGTGGCATGGAGCGGGCGGGGGCGGCGCGGCGGCCCCGGCACTTGCGCGCCGCCGCGGGCGGAGCCGCGCGGGGGCGGGGGGTACCGAGGGCCGGACAGCGGCGCGGCAAGGCGGGGAGAGGGGGGTGCACGCGCGGGAACGAAGAGCGTCGGCCTTTATACACGAGCGCGAGCACGCCGTACGGCCGCGGACGGACCACCGGTCCTCGAGGTGTCACGGCGGGTGGTGCGGTCTTTGCACGAGCATTGACGCCGCGGCACGGATTCGCGGCGCCTAGGGGCGCGGGCGGCCTCGGGCGCGGGCGCCTCGGGACGGGGCGGCCTCGGGGCGCGGGCGGCGGCCGGCGGCCGGCCGGCGGCGCGCGCGCGCGCGCGGCCGGCGCGGCGTGGCACGGCGGCGGCGCGGCGCGGCCGGCGCGGCTCGGCCGCGCGGCGGCGGCGCGGCGCGGCCGGCGCGGCCGGCGCGCGGGGAGCGCGCGAGGCTGCCCTACCGTGAGGATGTAGCACTGCTTTGACCGCATTTTTCTCTAAAAACTTGAGCGAAGTGCACCGAGCGGTGAAAACCAAAGTTGTAGATCTCACTACCCTCTACAACTTTCGTAAAGGCCGTCTAGTGTTTTTCTCAACGGATTTTGCGGGAACGTCGTGCCAACATTGAATGTCGGCACAGTTGCGAAAATCGGGAGGTACTACCGATCGATCGAGTTTTTCGCTAATTTCCACCCAAAATTTGAAATGCCAATCTATACGAAAGTTGTGTCCCTTAACAAGACGGACAACTTTCACAAAGGTAGATTTTGAAGTGTTTAGGTGAATTTTGGGGAACGCGGCAAAAGTTCGGACGACATTCAGCGACGTCAACGGTCAAGCGGGGGTTTGATCGTGTCTTTGACCACGGGTCGACTACGGGTGCGTGTAGGCTCGGTCAAGGGGTCCAATAGGGTTCAATGGCAAGGTTTTCGGGTGACGGCCCGGAGTTGACCTAGGTTTGACCGATGTTTGACCGGTTTGACTCGGGTGATCCGGTCATTAGCGTTAATAACGTTAATTAGAAAAGCGGGGGCGTCACAAAAGGGAAAAGAAAAGTGGGATTATAGTATCCGGTTCCGCATCCGCATGTTGTACACTAGGCCGATCTAGTGGGGAAAGCAAGCTCAAGTAGTCACTATCGGAAAGACGCACTTTGCCGTGCGCCAAATGCTTTGCCGGGCGCTTTCTATCGGGCGCACGACAAAGGACACTCTTTGCCGTGCGCCTATGACACGCCGCACGGCTCCGACAAACGCACGGTGCGGATCTCTTTGTCGTGCGTCGTCCCACGAGCGCACGGCAAAGAGTGGCCTTTGCCATGCGTCGGACGAGGGCGCCACGGCAAAGAGGCCCGGACACGTGTGCCGCCCGTGACACGGCGGACGGCGGGGGCGGACGCTAACGGTCGTTAGCCTTTGCCGTGCGCCCCACATGAACGCACGACACGGATGTATCTTTGCCGTGCGTCCAACGTGAACGCACGACACGGATGTATCTTTCTTTGTGCGTTTCATGACGCGCACGGCAAAGATTATTTTAAAACTTTGGTTTTTTGATTTGTTTAGATTTGTCCACTACAAATGCATTACTTTGTACTCTGTATCTCAAATTGGTACTCATCTCGATTTACTTGGTATTTTTTATGAATTTCTTTCCTTAAAAGGATTTTCTTCACGTAAATCAAAATTGAATTGCAAGTACATGAAATGATAAGGTAAAGTTCGTGGAAAAATGATATTCATGTAATTGAGTCCTTTTTAAGACCTTACCGACCAAATTGGTTGAAATTATGTACATTTGATTCACGAAGGATGAGAATCGACGTTCATTGGTAAAGTTTTTTAATTGTAAAAAATGCAAACGAAGTTAGAAAATCATGAGATTCATCGAGACATCATGATATGGTATGGGAAAGTTGTGATAAAGAGTAGGGAAGGTTTTGAATATTTCATCACGTACAGTGTTTACAAACTGAAGCATCTCACTAGAAGTTCTAAAGTGTTTAGAGTGATCTCCTTTGGCTTGTAAACTTAGTAAAATTTGAATTTTGTTTTTGACTTCACAACGTTTTCTCTAGTGAACATACAACATGCAATTGTCTCATGTTAGTTTATGGTAATTTTTACATCTATTTAAATATTTATGCATAATATTTACAAAAAATTAAAATTCGGTGTAGGCTCTTTGCGTGCGCCATCCCAAAGAGGCGCACGGCAAAGGCGGATGGGCCCACATGCCGGTCGGGCACTATGGGCGTCGACCCACGGCCGTTCACCGGGTCGATCGTTGCCGTGCGCTATCCTTGTGTGGCGCACGGCAAAGGCGAGGCTCCTTGACCGGCATGTGGGCCCTTCCGTGCCGTGCGCCGGACCCCCGAGGCGCACTTGTGACAACCCGCCCGGGAAAATACCGTACTATCGCCTAAGACCGATCCACTTTGGTCATTAAGCAATAATAAGGTATCATCCTGTCGTTAGTTGTCGGGTTAACGCCGGTAAATCACTTGAAAAGTAACAAGGATCGAATATATGCATTAAAACTCACTCGAATGCGAGTCCGGAGATACAACAACATTAATATCCAAATTCGTACCCCGAAGGGTTTAATTATTACAAACCATAGTTCTTGCCATGATGAAATAGTTCGAGTTTTCGAAAGCGGCGGAAATGAACTAACGGAAGCGGCAACACCATGGGAGGCCATCCACGATGCCTTCGAAGTCGTCCTCCACCCACTCCGGCTCCCGAAGGGCGGGATCTCTCGGGCCACACATCACCGAATGCATTACCCGGATCAACACATTATAGCAAGGCCGAGTATACTAATACTCGAAAGCAAGACTTACTCGTCGGTGATAACTACTTCACCAATTCTAGACCATGAAAGGCTTTTTGGCTCCTGGGTTGCTTTTGCTAAAAAGTAACAAAGAGTAGGTCCTTACTTTCAAGATTTTAGCACAAGTTCTAGTAGGTTTAATCTTTACTACATTAGCCAACTAGTACAAACAAAGTTGTACAATACAATTAATCAAGCATAATATTCATCAACTTCCATCATTAGGGATCTCATGACTAGTGGAGTAAGTAGTCTCGGATAACGGTGAGAGGCCGACAATCGATTGATTTAAACCTTGCAAGGTAAACCCAAACACACGGTAGGCTACCCACAAAGGGACAACTTTCCCAGGCCATTTACAAAAATCCTTGGGTCGGGATCGAATCTTATAGTCTTTGGTGCAGGCTATCCGGAATACCCCGTGAGATACCCGGACTCACCATACACCACCGGTAGCTAGCCGTGAGAGCGAATCCCAAGAGTAGTAACGGTAGGATCCCTTGCCGCCTCATTAAGGTACTAGGCTTACCGGTCCCATACCCGACATGTGCTTAGTACGTTCAAAAACTTAACCCACATAACCACTGGACCGGAGCCCAGATCCCATGCTCTTACCACGTGAGCAATCCATTTAAGGATAAATTGTGATTCCTATCTAGGAACCTATTCTCGCGAGTGAGGTCATCACTCGACTTGTAACGGTCCTATAGCTTAGCAGCTATCGACCTATCATACTAGTAAGGACAAAGGTACCTAGGGATCATGCATCTAGGGTTTCATTCAACTCCTGAACTTAAATGCACAATCATCCATAGATAATTGAATAAAGAATTTGAAAACTAGGTTAGATGCACGGAGCTTGCCTTCGTCAGCTAGGTTAGCCTGGGCACCCTCGGTGTCGAACACTTCCACGTATTGTAGTGAAGCTTCCGCTCCTCCTTCCTCGATTTCCGGGACAAGGGAGTAATCTCCGTCCGGAAGATCTACACGGAATGCAATGCAATTTCAGGTGATGTGATAGTTTGTTGTCTTATCCAACTCGTGGTTGGTCATATTCACCATAACAAGCATCTGTATAGCATTTCTCTTTTAGGAAGGTTAGCGATTGTACATAGGTTATTCTTTTATTGTACATTTGAATAAAGGTTTTTATTATGCTTGTTATTTCATGTGGAGGCTTTAATCCTTTTCCTTTCACAAGCAAAGGTATGAATAATATTTTTATTCATGAATTAATTTCTTATCGGCAAGGATATTTAATTATCTTTTAATTAAATTGGATAATACTTTCAAAAAGGAAAAAGAATTAATTAGGTGTTTTTATTTATTTAATTTCTCTTTGATATTAAAAAGGCTTTTAAGCTTTTTATTAAGCAATTAAATCACCAAAAATTAAGGAAGTGTTTCTTAAGCATGTTAGCACCTATCCTGGTCCATTGGACCCACATGTAAGTGTTGGATGCTAGGAAATTAAATACTATTGAAAATAACAAAGGCTAGCTAGTGATTCCATTTAAATGCATACAAAAATAAATAAGACCCAAAATGCTCCAAACTTTCTCATGCATGCTCTCCGGTCCTAAACAAGCCTAAAGAACCAGCATATTCACCTAGAAACTCTGCGATCGAAGCGTCCCCTCATCGGAGGTGACTAAATGTGACACAAATACCGGTCCCGGGAGGGCGGCAACACATTTATTACAATAGGTGGATCGATCTTTTACATCACGGCGACACGAGAGGGCACGGAAGTGCCAACGCTACAAGGAACAACACAAACGCTAACGACCACACTACGATAGCAAAGGCTTCCATAGCCTCCTCAGAGTACCACACCATGGAAGCTTTACGTGGGGGCCACGGGTACACGAGCACGGTTGGGTGTAGGGCAGCGACCTACTCGACGTCTTCGGGAATATAATCGGGATCCTCCTCTGTAAAATAGTTAGTAAAACAAGGGTGAGCACATACGTACTCAGCAAATCCAACCCCACCCACGGAGGGGCTTATAAGCAGAATCATGCATAGAGTATAACAAGGATCAGGTTAAGGTTCATTTTGCAAACTTACACATGCAGGGATTCATTTCAAAAAGATTTTCGCAAATCATTTTTCATAACCAAGGTGACTCAATTGTTTTTAGGAAAACCACCTGTGGAACTACCGGACTTCCCATCCGTCGTAGCCCGGGCACACGGCCACACACTTCACCCGAGAAAACAACTCACGCCGAAAACATCCCATCCCAAACACTAGTTTTTTGACCACACCGTGACTCGTCCAATACCGTGGACACGTTTATTCGAATAGGTTTGACACTCTGCGAGAGGTTGTACATCTTTACCCACAAGTAGGGTACGAGTCACACGGACACCTTAGTGTCGGTGCGGATCCTATCAAAGCCATTACCCACCTTAGTTAACCCTACGAGCCACCACGGAAGCACCCAAGGGGTTATCCCACATAACCGGGGCGTACCTCACACGAGTGTACCCCTACTCCTTGGTCTCCCGTCGCTCACCCGCACACCGGATGGCAAACAGATTAACTAGTGGGGTTTATGCTAAGCCGTTGCCACATACAACGGTCGAGTGGTTGTACGATGATTTGGGTCGGGTGATATGTCATGCAACCCGGTCCTTAATTGACAAGATGGACAACTCCCAACACGCTCAACCACACGGTACGAGCTCACCCATACTCACGACACACACGTCCATCCCGTCTACCCAGTTCTTTACTCATTTTCCAAAAATATCCCATTGCCATCTTTAAAGCACTCACACATTTTGAAAGCACTCACACATTTTTAAAGCACTCATTTAGGTCAAAACAAGGTTCAATCATAGCAATCAAGGGTGGCTATCCTACCATGTTTTGCAGTAAAACAATATGCAATTTATAAAACAAGTATAGGGTTATGTTTATAAAACTAGGACCAAAGCATGCATCAAAGGATGAGATTGAACTTGCCGTCTTCGTAGTCTTCGGGGAGTGCCGGCTCGGCGTTCGGGATCTCGGGCTCCCGCTCGCGGTGAGTCGGCTCCGATCTCCGACTTGAGGTACCTTCCTTCGTCTACTCCGTCGGCTACGGCGCACACACAAGCAAGCAATCATTAAGCACACGTATTACCGGCCGAGCTCGGGGAGGGGAAATAAAGGGAGATGGGAGTATATAAGCCCTTAGGGGGAAAGGTTGGTGTATGGTTTGACGGGGATATTACGGGAAGGGTGTGGTGAAATTTGGACTTAATCGGGAATAAAATCGTGCATGAAATGTTGGGTTAAAGGGGAGGTTATAGGGGTTAAGGACCTATTAGTAATTCTTACTAATGGTTAAGGGTGTGATTATGATAAAAAATTGTTAGGCCGGTTGTAAATTGTTAGGGCTAGCGATATTAATCTACAATAAATATCCAGGGCATTGGAAAAAGAGAGAGAGGGAAAAGGGGGGGGGGCAAAGGGAAAAAGAAAGGAAGCGGGGGGGGGGGGGGGGGTTGGCCTAAACGGCCTTCTTCTTCCTCCCTGGTTCGCGGCGGCCGGAGGCGAGGGGGGGAGGCTCGGGCGGCGGCGGCCGCCGGCCTCCCGGCCACGGCCGCGGCCGGCGAGAGGGGGAAAAGGGAGAGGGCGACGAGGGGATTCCCCTCCCTCAATCACCTTGGGCTAGGGCGCGGCGTGGACGCGGCTCCGCGTGAGGGCGGTGGCGTGGTGACGGTGCTAGGGGGCGGCGGCGGCGTGGAGTTCGGGGGAAGGGGAGAAGGTCTTTGTGGAGGTGTGAGGCGGGCGGTGGTGAGGTGCGGCGGCACGGGGAGGGCGCCGACCCCTTTTTATAAGCGATGGAAGGCGGTTCGGGGGGGGAAGATTTTTTCGGCGAGGCCGGCTCCGGCGAGCTTGAGAGGCTTCTCGAGGCGGCGCCCGGTGACAAGACGGCTCGGGCAGCGGTAGGTCTACTTGTGCAGGTGGCTCGGCGCGGCGCGTGTGGCGGTGGAGCGGGGTCGACGGCTTGCAGTGGTGGCGGTGCTTGGAGGTGACCCGTCGGGCAGGGGAGTAATGGCGGATGGGACGCCTCGGCGCCGGCCGGCGGTGCGGGGGGCGGCTTGGCGTGCGGGAGCGGCGAGGGCCGGCGTGGTCGGGCGCGGGCGCGCGGGCCCGAAGCGGCGCGGGCGTCAACGGCGCCGGGCGCGAGGCGCCGCCGGTTGCGGGAGGAAGGAGAAAAGAGAAGGGAGAGAGAGAAGGAAGAAAGGAAGGAAAAAAAAGAAAAGAAAGAAAAGAAAGAAAGGAGAAGAAAGAAAAAGAAGGAAGAAAAAGAAAAGAAGGAAGGGAAAGAAAAATAGGAAAAGAAAGGAAAAGAAATAGGGGAAAAGGTTTAGAAAATTTGGAAAATTGTTAGGGAAATTAGGGGGAAGGGTTTTGCGGGGTCCTCCGATTTTCGGGCGTCGGCGTGATTTTCGAGACGGCGGTGATGGCGAGGCGGACCGGCCGGCGGGACCGCGGCGTGTGCGGGATTCCCGGCACGGTGGCCGACCGCGGCATTGGGAAGGCACGCGTGGGTGCTGTCCGGGTGCGGGCGGTGCCGGCGGGATCGCGGCACGCGCGGCGGGGTGAGAGAGAGGGGGGACGGTGACCGGGGTCTTGAAGGGGGGTAATTGAGCTCGGTGGACGGTTTTGAAAACACGCACGATTTATTAGGTGATTTATTTGGAGCTAAAAACGCGGGCGTTACAAACCTACCCCACTTAAAATGAATCTCGCCCTCGAGATTTGGCTAGGTTTCGAACTGGTGGGGAAACTCCTTGTTTAATGCGTCCTCTCGTTCCCACGTGGCTTCTTCCACTCCGTGTCTGCTCCATTGGACTCTGCACACCTGTACTTCTGACGTCCTCGTCCGCTTGACCACGGTGTCCAAAATCTTGACGGGCACCTCCTGGTACCTAAGGTCTGGCTGTAGGTCGATGGTTTCCACCGGTACTCGCTTTTCTTCAAGAACCTTCAAACATCTGCGTAGCTGGGAGATATGAAACACTGGGTGTATATCTGACATTTCTTCGGGTAGCTCCAACCGGTATGCTACTGCTCCGACCCTCTTTAGTACTTTATACGGTCCGATGTACCGAGGGGCCAACTTTCCGTGCACTTGAAATCTCCGAGTCCCTCGGATAGGTGAAACCTTGAGGTAGACGAAATCTCCCGGATTGAAGCTTGCTTCACGCCTCTTCTTGTCTGCGTAGCTCTTCTGTCGGGACTGGGCGGCTCTCAACTTTTCTCGGATATCGGCTACTCGCTCTTCGGCTTCCTTTATAAGTGCGGGCCCAACCAGGGCACGCTCTCCTCTCTCGACCACATCGGGGGTGTCCTACATTTCCTCCCGTATAGTGCTTCGAATGGTGACATTCCCAGACTTGCTTGGTAGCCGTTGTTGTAGGAAAACTCTGCTCCCAATCTTTGCCATAGGTGAGGACGCATGCTCTCAACATGTCTTCTAAAATTTGATTCACCCTTTCGGTCTGTCTGTCTGTCTGCGGGTGGTATGCTGAGCTGAAATCCAGCTTGGTACCCATGGCTTTATGCAGGCTTTTCCAGAACCTAGAGGTGAACTTGGTCCCTCTATCTGAGACTATTCTGCTAGGCACTCCATGCAGCTTTACTATATTCTCTATGTAGAGCTTTGCCAACTTCTCTCCACCATAAGTGGTCCGTACGGGTAGAAAGTGAGCGACTTTAGTGAGTCGGTCCACGATCACCCATATGGAGTCATGTCCCTTACGAGTCCTTGGCAACCCTACTACGAAGTCCATGCCTATCTCATCCCATTTCCATACGGGATTGGTAGAGGCTGCAACGATCTGCGGGCTTCGGTGTTCGGCTTTGATCCTCGACAAGTATCGCGGTGGGCGACAAATCGGGCAATATCTGCTTTCATCCCATTCCACCAATACTTCGTTTTAAGTCCATGTACATCTTGGTGGATCCCGGGTGAATAGAGTATGCCGAGTTGTGTGCCTCATCCATGATGGTCCGTCGGGAATCTCCGCCTTCGAGCACGCATATTCTATTTTTGTACCACGGGGTGCCTTGGTCATCCACTCTAAAGTCAGGGGCCTTGTTCTCTCCGGTATGCTTGCGGATCTTCATCAGATTCTCATCGGTTTCTTGGGCCTTCCCGGATCTTCTCCTCTAGGGTAGGCTGAACACTCAGCTGGCGGACGTAGCCTTGGGGGACAATGTGCACGTTGAGTCGCGCCATCTCCTCTTGCAATCGGGTACTTTTGGGTGTTGCCTTCTCGTAGGATTTCCGACTTAGGGCATCCGCTACCACATTGGCCTTCCCTGGGTGGTAGTGAATCTCTAGGTTATAGTCTTTAACTAACTCTAGCCACCTTCTTTGCCTTAGGTTCAGGTCGGGCTGGGTGAAGATGTATTTTAGACTCTTGTGGTCCGTGTAGATTTCACACTTGTTCCCAATCAGGTAGTGTCTCCAGATCTTCAGGGCATGCACCACGGCCGCAAACTCCCGGATCGTGGGTGGGATAATTCTGCTCATGGGGTTTGAGCCGACGGGAGGCATATGCCACTACCTTCCCATCTTGCATGAGAACACATCCCAACCCTTGTCGGGAGGCGTCGCAATATACGACAAAATCCCGTTGGATGTACGGCGGGGGTCGGCGACCGGGGCTGTGGTCAATCTTCTCTTCAATTCTTGGAAACTTTTCTCGCGGGACTCGGTCCGGTTGAACTTCTTCTCCTTCTTGAGCAACTCCGTCATGGGCCGGGCAATCTTGGAGAATCCTTCGATAAACTTCCGTAGTACCACCTAAACCCGGAAACTTCGATTTCGCTCACGTTGGTCGGTTGTTGCGAGTTGGAGAGCTCGTTTCAACTTTCCCGAGGTCTATAGCTACTCCTTCTGCGGTCGAATATGCTCAAGGAAGGATATTTTCTCTAGCCGAAATTCACACTTGCTGAACTTGGCGTACAGCTTGTGTGCCCTCAATTTCCCCAGCACTACTCGAAGATGCTGCTCGTGTTCCTCCACGCTCTTGGAGTAAACAAGTATGTCGTCAATAAAGACTACGACAAACTTGTCTAGCTCTTCCATAAACACCTTATTCATGAGGTTCATGAAGTATGCTGGTGCATTGGTGAGTCCGAAGGACATCACTGTGAACTCATCTCCGCCAAACACCGTAGCTCCAAAAACTCCGGATCCACGAAATCCATGAATCTAGCTCCCAACTCCACCAATTTCATGGAGTGTCTCAAGGGGTACTCTGCAAACACATTTTTCATAACAACTCGTGGAGTTGGGGGGTAATTACCCACCACCGCCACCGATTACACAACATATCGGTTCAATCTATTCCCCCCCGAACGAAGCCGCCCCCCATCGCGACCTTCTTCTTCGCGCGGCCCGGGCCGCGACTCCTCGTCTTCACGGCGCGGAGGCCGGCCGCCGCCGCCGCACTTGGCCGGCCGGCCGGACGGACCGCCGGAGTTCACGGAGATGAGCCGCCGCCTCCCCCCTCCTCCTCCTCCTCCTCCTCTCACTTCGCACGTCGAGTTGGGCTTTCTCGTCCTCCGTCCGCAACCCTAGACGGCTCCGACGGCAATGGAATGGAGGCCGCCGGAAGTGAGGAGGAAAACGGGGCGAGGTTGCGTTCGGGAGGAGCCCTTGGGCCCGTTTTCCCAATGCGTAGGCGCGGGCGCGGGCGGCGGCTAGGGCGGACCCGCGGGCGGCCTAGGCGGGGGTGCCGGCGGCCTTGGCCGGGGCGCGCGCAGCCATGCGCGGCCGCCGCGGACGGCCTGCCCGGGGACCACGACCGGTCACGGCATCGTTCCCGGCGGCATGGTGAAGAAACCGGCGGGCGGGGCGGGGGTGCGGCCGCCCGAGGCCGGCGCGCCGGCGGCATGGACGGGTTAGCGGCCGGCCGGGGCGAGGGGCGTTCCCGCCCGGGGTAGCACCCTTGGCCCGTCCATGGACGCGGACGAGCCGGGGAGGCGGTGTCGTATGGACCTCCCCGGGCCCACTACCTCGGTGGGTACCGGACCGACTACTCGGTGGGCCCACGGGACTACCCGACTTGCGCTACACGGCACCTGAAGGCGTGGAGCACAAGGACAGCACAGGAGTAGTACTCGGATGGGACTCTGTACATGTTCCGCACCGTGTAGAGGTCTCCTAGACGTACTCGACTAGTACTCCTTCCCTACTCCGACTTGTAACCCCGCCTCCCGGACTATATAAGGCGAGGCGAGGGGACCGATCCGGGATCACCTCATCCAATCTCAACTCACGCGCGCGCCGTTGCACCATCCTCGTAACCGTGCCCTATCAATCCCGAGCTACGCAAAGCATACAGACGTAGGGTATTACGCACCTCGCGGCCCGAACCTCGTCTAAATTGTGTGCCACGTGCCTCTTCCTTCGAGTTACCGATCTCGGCGAGTCACATTCATCTACTTCGGGTACTCCCCGTAGTAGGTTGCCTGGTCCAAAACACCGACACCGGCGCGCCGGTAGGGGGTCTCGCTCGAGATCACATGGCGAACTCGACGGCTTCCGTCCACATCAAGCAAACCGTCGCCTTCAACCGCGGCGACACCTTCGTCTTCGGCGCCTGGGTCTGCACTGCTGATGGTGCGGGCTCCTTCCAGCGCCGCTTGATCGTGCAACCCGATTCGAAGACGGGCCTTGTGACGCTTCCCGAAGTTGTCACGGGCGAGCTCGCCGGCAAGTTCGGCGAAATTTCGCTCTCCAACCTCCACGCTGACTTCGAGCTCGAGTCCGTCTCCAACTCGAACCCGACGTCGCCATGGGCCGTCGCATGCGAGCCGGCTCCTCAGCCATCGCAGGCGGTCCCCTCTCGCCCGTGCGTGTCCCTCGCGTTCCCAGCCGGCCCGCACGGAGGCTTCTACGCTCACGCCGGCCCCGCAAGGAGCCCCGTAACCGAGAGCAACTCGACTCCGACGCCGTCTCCAACCGCGTCTCGACCCGTGCCCCCTCTCTCCGAGTTCTACCGAACCCCGACTACGAGTTCGACTTCTCGGCTCCGACCCCGAGGGAGTCCGAGTCCGAAGACAACCCTTCCGAGCTTCCCTTGTCGTGCCGCCCTCTCGGGCTGGTTATAAGATCAACGCCGCTCTAGAGATACGTCTACCGGCCGTACCGCAAACCCCGCCGAGCCGATACCGTAGGACTCACGCTACGTCGCCAAGCATCGACTCGCTACCGTTCCAGAGGGAACACCACTAGCCCAAGCTGGACTCAACCACACCAACCGAGGTGGCACCCTCCGAGCCAAGCTTGGGTACCCCCGACCGTCAAGTCTTCATGGCCGCCGGCGACACCCGGAACCTGTGCACGCCCGCGTACAAGTACTTGGAGGACATCCGCACGAGTCGTTCCGCCGATGCCCCCGCGACGAGACCGACGCCGCCAGTGGACGCCCCGCGCGAACGAACAGAAGCGCAACGAACGACGCCGGCGGCTCGTAGACAACCTCCCCATCCGCAACTCCATGGGGCTCGGCCAGCCGAGAGCGCAGTTCACACCACTCCCGAGCAAGACCATGTCGATCACAAGCCGATCGCACTACAGCTCAGTGGCATACGGCCGGAGAAGTCATCGCCAAGCTCGCCGAGGAAGCTTACTTCATGCGGGTCGACAAGAGAGTCGGGCCTAACCTCTCCCCAAACAAGCCTCGCGACAACGAGGCTACTAGTCGCAAGTACCGACCCCGGCCCTAACCGTACCTCGGCGACATCCCAACAACCAAATCGTCGACGCTCCCACCGCCGGGCGACCACGACAAGACAACGTCAACCGAGAAGTCGTCCCCACCGTGCTTCGGCCGGTGGTGGCGGCGAACGACCCCGACGACGGCGGGGCACGACGGCGGCACACCCAACCACGGAGCCAACAAGAAAGCCGGGAGGCGGCGCGCCCGGCGGCGCCGCGCCACGCGCATAGCCACGCTCCGGCCGCCTCTCACGGCGGTACGATGCTCTCGCCGCAGAATCGAAGAGTTGCGGCGAAGAAGCGACGACCGCCGCCGAAGGCGACGCCGCTCTCGCTCACCCCGCTTCGTAATCTTCTTCTCCCCCGATGGTTCAAGCCTTTGGGGATCACCAAATACGACGCGAAGCAAGATCCCATCCGCGCGGGCTCCGATGCTACGCTCTTTCCATCGAGAACGCCGGCGGCAAATGACACCAAGTGCCTCTACTTCCCCTTCGCTCGGGACCAAGCCCCACTCACGTGGCTCGAGTCGCCGGACAAGCACTCAATCGACAAGTGGGACCACCGAAGGAGCAATTCACAAGCAACTTCAGCGGCGCGATGGGCCGTTCTGGGTACTCGCATGGACCTTGCCATGATCAAGCAGAACAAGGCGAGACCCTCCGCAAGTACAGCGCCGCTTCTTCGACAAGCGCGCTACTGCCGTGGACGTCACCGACAAGGAGGTCATCGACCTCTTCCAGACGGGCTCTACCATCGCCGCACCTTCGAGGACGGCCGCGCCGGCCCCAGTCCATTCCCCACCTCAAGGACATGATCACGTCCCGGGCGGATGGAGAGGACAAGGCCAACGCTAAGTACGACGCCATCCGTGGCAAGTCCAAGCGTAACCAAGGCGAGCAAGTGCCACGGCAACCCAAACCAAGGCGGCCGCAACAACAACAACAACAACAACAACTTCTCGGGTCCCAACCGCAAGCGCAAGCGTACAACACCGTCGCTATCCAACCGCCCCCGAAAGGGAACTCGAAGAAGAACCCGCGGGTTTAAAGACTCCGCTCGAAGGAGAAGTGCCCGTGGCATCCAAACGGCAACCACACCACCGAAGCGCGCGCCGCCGCATGCGCTCAAGGATACGCCGAGCCACCGCACCTCACGATCAAGAACAAGAAGAAGGACGGCGACGACTTCCAAGAACCCGAGAAGACCGTCAACGTCCTCTCGCGACTACCCCCGCAGCGGGAGCAGAAGGCTACTCGCCGTGAAGTGATGTCCATTGAACCACGGCTATGACCCCTCTCAGTGGTCGAGACGCCCATCACCTTCTCCCGCGCGACCAATGGACCAGCGTCCGAACCGGTAGACGCTTCCTCTCGTCCCCGAAACCAACAAAGGCGGCTCTAAGCTCAACAAGGTGCTCATCGACGCGGAAGCGGGCTCAACGTCCTCTTCACCAAGACTCGGTGAAGATGAACCTTGACGTCACCCCCATGCTCGACAAGAGCAGCATGCCTTTCACGGCAAGATTGTCCCGTGCAACGCGGCTATCCCACCGGGCCTGGTACGCGCTACCTTCGGGCGTCTCGCGACAACTACCGCACCGAGTACATCAAGTTCGAGGTCGCGGATATCGAGACTTCCTACCATGCCATCCTCGGCGACCGGCCATCGCCAAGTTCATGGCGTGCCCCACTACACATACTTGGTACTCAAAATGCCAAGCCCAAACTCGGCGTACTCTCCCTCCAAGGGGACTTGGAAGATCTCTCACGATCGCGATACGTAGGCCGTGGTGATTGCTTCGACAAATCAAGTACCCACCCCAATGATGGAGGTCTACGCCGCGTCGAAGAAGCTTGCCACAAGCGAACTCGACATCCTGCAGAAGTCCGATTAGCCGCCAACAAGCCTCGCCACCCGAGGAGGTGCTCACCAAGCTCAGCCGACCTCGAATGTGCGACCCCACCAAGACCACCACCATCGGCCGGCCTCGACCCCAAATAGGAAGACGCGCTCATCGCTCCTTTCGGGCTAACCGCGACATCTTCGCGTGGAGGCCAGCCGACATGCCAGAGTGCCTGTAGTGAGCCGATCGAGCACCGCCTCAACGTCGACCCAAAGGCTACCCCCAAGCGACAACATCTCCGACGCTTTCGCCGACGACACGGGATGCCATCAAGAAGGAGCCCCAAGCTACTCGCCGCCGGCTTCATCGCAGAAGTCTTCCATCCCGAGTGGCTCGCCAACCCCGTCCTCGTCCGCAAGAAGAACTCGAACGAGTGGAGGATGCGTCGACTACACCGACCTCAACAAGCACTCGTCTCCAAGGACCCCTTCGGGTTGCCACGCATTGATCAAGTCATCGACCCACGGCGGGCCGCGACCTCGCGTTCGTTCGATCGCTACTCCGGTACCACCGCATCGCAATCAAGGAGGAAGACCTCAGAGAAGACCGTTCATCACCTCTGTTTGGCGCGCATCGCTACACGACCATGTCTTTCGGGTTGAAGAACGCCGGCGCTAGCTGTATCAACGGCCATCCGTGCTCTCGCTCAAGCGGCAACTCAACAAGAACGTCGAGGCCTACGTGGATGACGTGGTTGTCAAAACCGTGGACTCCGCACCCTCATCGACGACCTTGAAGAGACCTTCGTATCGCTACGCGAGTACCGCCGGAAGCTCAACCCGAACAAGTGCGTCTTCGGCGTACCTTCGGCAAACTACTCGCTTCATCATCACCAACGTGGCATCGAAGCCAACCCCGAGAAGATCTCCGCCATCACAAGATGAAAGCTCCCACGAGCATCAAGGACGCTCCGTAAGCCGACGGGTGCATGGCGGCATTGGAATGCATTCATCTCGAAGCTAGAGAACGGGGTCTCCCCCTTCTTCAAACTACTCAAGCACCACGAGAAGTTCGTGTGGACTCGCAGAGGCGGACCAAGCCCTTGCCCACCAAGGACTTCCGTCGAAGCCCCGGCCCTCACGCTCCCTACAAGGGCGAGTACCGTCGCTCTACCTCGGCCGCGACTACTCACGTGGTCGGCGCATCGCCATCGTCGTCGAGCGCCGGGCAGAAGACGGCCACGCCCACCCTACGGCCCGCCGCCCCGCCTACTTCGTCGTCGAGGTTCTATCAGAGTCCAAGGCTCGCTACCGGCCCCGTGCAAGCCCCCGTATTTACTCATCACCTCGCTTTAAGCTACGACACTACCTGTGGAGTACTCGTCTCCGTCGTCACCGACTACCCACTCGGCGACATCCCGAGGAACCCGTACGCCACCTAGCGGGACTTCCAAATGGGTCGTCGAACTCGGCGCCCTCACCATCGACTTCAAGCCACGCACGCCCATCAAGTCGCAAGCTCTAGTCGACTTGCCATGGCAGAGTGGCGGAGAACCAGCCTACCTACTCCCACCGTGCGACCGCAGCATTGGGTGATGTACTTCGACGGCTCACTCAACCCTCGAGGCTATGCGAGGGTACCCCGATCTCCCCCAACGGCGAACAACTCAAGTACGTCCCGCATCTTCCGGAAGGTCTCGAACAACGAAGCCGAGTACGAAGCCCTCCTACACGGCTCCGCCTCGGCTTCACTTGGCATCAAGCGGCCACTAGTCTACGGCGACTCCGCAAAGGGTCATCAACCAAGTCAACAAATCCCCGGGACCGCAACAAGGAGAACATGGACGCCATCGCCTAGAAGTCCGCAAGCTCGAGAACAAATTTGTCTCGTCTCGAGTTCCATCACATCGTTCGCGACAACAACGTTGCACGACGTCCTCTCGAAGCTCGGATCCACCCGCGCCTGGGTACTCCGCGGCGTCTTCGTCCATGAGCTTCACGCGCCATCCATCCCGGAGCCGGCGCCACCGACCACCGGTCTCAGCTCTAACCAAATCCAGCCGGGCAGAGGTCATGATGATCGACGTGGACTCGGAGGCAACCCTTCATCGACTACCTCGCCGAGCAAGGTCCCTCCGACAAGAACGTGCTCGAACACCCCGTCCGCCGCGAAGTCTTACGTCCTCCCGAAGCCGGCGACAAGCTTTACAAGCGAGGCGCATCTTCTCGGGAGTACTCATGAAATGCGTTCCTCGCGAAGAAGGCAAGGACATCTCGGAGGAGATCCACAAGGGTGTTCCGCGCAACCACGCGTCCTCCCGCACGCCGGCCGGCCAGCTCCGCAAGCCTTCTACCGGCCCACGCCCTCGGGCGATGCCGAAGAACTCGTCGACGGTGCCAAGGATGCTCGCTCTTCGCCGCGCAACATGTCCCCGCCTACAAGCTAGTCACCATACCACCAACCCCGGCCCCGCCTCTCGCCGTCTCGACATGATTGGGCCACCGCCAACCGCGCCAGAGGATTCAACCTAGTACCGGTGGCTATCGACAAGTTCACCAAGTGGATCGAGGTCAAGCCGGTCACATGCCCCAAGGTCGGCGAGTACTCGACTTCCTCGATGAACTCGTACACCGCTACGGCTACCCCACCGCATCATCGCTGCACTCCGGGGTCCAACTTCAACAACCACCTCGCCCGGGGAGTACCGCGAGAACAGCCGGAATCGACGTCGCATACGTCTCCGTCGCCCACCCATGGGCCAACGGACAAGTCGAGCGCCGCCACCGTGATGGTGCTCGACGCCCCGCAAGCGCTACACGACGCCGGCTAACTCAAAAGGGGGCAAGTGGATCAAGGAACTACCCAACGCACTCGGGGGGCCGGCGGGATCAACCATCCAAGCCAACGGGGCAATCCCTACTCCTCGGTCTACGGCTCGAAGCCATCCTCCCCGCCGACAGCCATATGGAACTCGCCGCGTTGAGCACTACGAAGAAGGCGTATCGAACACGCGAGACGAGTTGGGATATCGACAGCCCTCGAAGAAGCTCGCCGTGCCGCCCTCGTCCAACTCAAAGAAGGTACCCGGAGGGTATCCCACGCTACCACGATCGCAACGTCAAGGAACGCTCCTTCAACGTTGGAGATCTTGTCCTCCGCCGTATCCAGCGAACACTAAGGACTTCACAAGCTCAGCCTCCCCCCGGGAAGGACCCTTCACCGTGGCTAAGGTGACCCAGCTGTGCCCTACCGCCTCCAAACACTTGAAGGCGAAGAAGTCAACAACCGTGGAACGCCGACCTCAGCTCGTCGATTCTACGCCTAGCCCACCGACTACTCCGGTCGGGTCCACGCGACTACATCAACACCCCCGTCGTGCGACCCTCCGGGTCCCGGCTTCAAGCCCCGACCATCTCTATCTGTGTCCACCGTGCGTGCCTACCGACTGGCCTAATGATGCCATGACTTAGCAGCTGTCTACCAAGAAGACCACACTCTAAGATCCACCGCGCGGCTACTTACTTTATCTGCGATCCAGCCCACACTCATTACCTACTTGATCACCACCGTAAGCGTCACCCGCTCCAAACACTACTCACCGTAAGCGCCTTGTGTCCAAGCGACTACTTATAACTACTTCGCCCGGCCACCCAGTGTACCTCTTCGCAATAAAGTTCGATTGTTCATCAACTTCTTTACTCGTCTACCCCCGCGACGGGACTACTAAGCCGAGTATTACTACTCGCACCTACTCCACGATGGGCGCTCCGCACTCCGAGATCGCTGCTACGAGTACTCATTGATGGAACTTCACACATTTCATCGATACATGAGATGGTTCATTACAACCGTTTCCTATACAACCATGGCTACTAAGCTATCTATGCAGTAGGCTACCGGAGATTCAACTTATCGGCTACCTCGCTCCGCGATGGGAGCCATCTCCGTCTGAAGAACTCCTCGCGGTGACCGCCGTCCGAGCAAGCCATGCCACCGCCGCGACTACCTCCACCGGGCCTTCGGAAGTAATGACTTCATGAAGGCCACACTCGCTTCGGGATTGACTTGGCCATGTGCTTCACGAGGCGGCCGCCGCCTCGGCGCCTCACGAAGTCGATCCGCCAACGGAAATCTGGGGCCGCCGGTGCGGCACCAGAGCCTCGCGATCGGGAGGGCAGCCTCTTCAAGGTCCTTCAACAAGCCCGAGCGCTTCAGCGTCCTCGTTCAACTTCGCAAGGATTTGTAGCAAGCTTGGACGAGATCCCGCCGCATGCAATTCTCAACTCCATGTGCTTCTCGCACTCGAAGGCCACCTCCTTGTAGTCGAGTTCAAGTACTCCGGCGGCTTCTTGCTCCCCCGTAGAAGAGATTCTTCATGCTGATCTCCGAGCCCTTCTCGTACGCTCCACTCCGGCCTCGGAAATTCTACAACACAGAACACACCAACGGTCGAGCTTGATGACTCCCAACAAGTACCCGACAAGTCAAGAGACATACCTTTATTCTTGTTGCGAGGCCTTGTTCTTCCGCACCGATCATCGCCCGCCCGCAAGTCCATCACGTCGTTGTGGTACTTGGCGAAGGCGGCGCTAAGCTTCGACCGATGGCGTCGCGTGCTCCCTCGACTTTATGAGCCGCTCCTCCAAGGCTCTCGCCCGCAAAGACCGTGTCGCCGTAGCCTTGGCAAAGAGATTTGACTCGCGGGATCGCCCCGCGACGTCCCGCACAAAACCAATTCAAAGCCGCGTAGTACTCAACGAAGGGATTGACTACTCGGGAGGCAACGGCTACGTACCTTCATCCACTGTTCGGCTCGCCGCATCGCCTCCAGATGCCGCGCCAACACCGCCGCCGACGAGATCGCCGCAAGCAACTCGATCCCACCACGGCTACTTCGTCGTAGCCTCCGCCATTGGCGCCGAGCGGATAGGGCTCCGTGCCTTGATCTCCGGGGACCGGATCGCCACCTCCAGGCAACCCCCGGCGACGCGCCCGCCTCCTCCTCGGCGGACTTCTCGACGGTTTCCCCACGGGCTCAGGGGCTCCCGCCGCAAGCCTCCGGGCCTCTCGTGTCAACTTGCACGGGCACCCCTGCAGGGATGTCACCACCTTCAGCGCCTGTCGCTAGGGAACACGCGCACGCATTCGACTACTCTTTGGGGCCTACAAACCCCAGGAAGAGTACTCACCTTCGACCATGACCGCCTCTCGCGCCGCTCGGCACCGGGGGCTCCTACGTGGCTTGGGCTTCGGAGCGGTTCCTCGACGGGCGGCGCGGCGTCTTTCTCTCGCTCCGCCGCCGTGGGCTCCTCCTCCGTCCTGGGCCTCGTTTCCAGGATTTTCCGTACAAGTATCCACAAAGGTTCATCGTACATCGGCTACTACAATGAGTACTACTCATGAAGTGTGGTACTTACAAGTTCGACCGATGAAGGCCACGCCGCGCACCGAGGATGCCGGCGATGTCACCGTCCACACCGGCGGCGCTCTCCTCCGCCTCTCCGACTACCGCCTTCCACGCGGCGGTGGCCGGCGCGTACGCACCGCGCCCCGCGGCTTCCACCTCCTTCGGGGCCGCGCGCCGCGGTACTCGCTCCCTTCGGGGCAGCGGGCCGGCGCTCCACCCGCGCCGTAGCTCTTCGACGCGGGGAGCCGGACTCGCCCAGCCGGCTCCCATCGTGGGCCACGTGCCCTCATCGCCCTCCTCCACGCGGCCCGCCGGCGGCCTCTCCCCGCACATGGGGGGATAACTACTCGTCGACCGTACTCGATCAGCCGGGTACTCGACGCCTTCTCGCTCAAGATGACTCTACCTCGAGAGGCGTGGTCTCCGAGACCTTCATCTTCTTGGCTACCCGCTCTGGCGGCTGCGCGCTTCCTCGCTGCCGCGCAAGGCTGGGCTTCCGGTGCCAGCCGAGGGTCTTGGATGAGAGGTACATGAGGCAAGCCTCGGGACCTGCCAAACCCCGACCGCAAACCGAGCGGTCCCGCAAGCCGGCTTCCTCGTCCCTTCGTCATCGGAGGTATCCTCCACGATGACGGGATCGTCGTCGTCTCCGACTACTCCGCGCTCCTTCACCTTCTCCACCGCCGGAATCTCAATTCCGCCGGGTGGCCGGCGTTCCCAGACAACCGTCTACATCGTCCCGCATCAAAAGACACAAAAGGCGCAAGCAACTCGGCTACAAGTGCCTACTACTCGACGAGGCGGCACGGCCACTTACCTCGTTGCGGGCGCGCGCGAGAACTCGACAGTGGCACGCCGTGTAACGCATGTCCTTGAAGATCCTCGACAACCTCTCGACGATGTCGTTGCCTCACCCCGCCCCCGCATCCGCGCGACGCGTCGTCGTCGCCGGTGTACTCGAAGCCCATCGTATCCCGCGCCGCCGCCGGCCGGATCCGACGCTTCATGAAACCGAAGGCCACATGCTCGCCCTCGCTCCCCGCATCACGCAGGCCTTGATTCGTCCCGGGAAGAACTCCGGAGCCGGATCCCCTTGCATGGTGGGTTCCGTGTTCCACCACTCTGGTTTGGGCCGCCGGCCGCCGCTCGGCACGGATGGTGGTTCGTGGTATAGAACCACCTCGTCTTCCAATCCGTGTTGGAGTCCACGAGCTTGTACGCCTGCATCGCCAAGCGGCATCTTCCCTCAATCGGGATCCCGCCCCGCCGACTACTCGTTGGAGGCGCCGGGCCGCGCTTCACGCGGAAGAATTTCCCCCCGAAGAGAATCCAATGCGGCTTGATCCCCAAGAATGCTTCGCGTAAATGGACGAAGACAAGTGTGGAAGATTCCGTTCAAGCGAGGTACTCGATGCCATAGTACCCGAGAAGCCCTTGAAGAAATCGTCACGGGAGCGCAAGCCCGCGCTCCACGAAGCGCGAGAACATCGTGATCTCGTCTTGCGCCTTCTCCATCGGGATAGGACTCGGCGGTTGCATCTCCACATATCGATCTCCTTCTCCCCGATGAACCCGGAAGTTCAACAAGGTCAAGAAGTCCCTGCCTTCACCTTCGACCTTTTCCACTCGCGGCTTGGGCCGCGCGGTGGAGACGTGGGGCGGCGCCGCTTCTCGGCATCGGCCGCGGCAAACCTTCGCATGGCTCCTCTCTTCCCGCCGCCTTCAACGTCTCTCGACGGGGACTCGCTTCATCCTCCAAGAACAGGAGTCTTCACTCGCATCCGCCTGGGGCTACCCTACAAACCTTTCGGGTGGCGATGCGCTTGGATCTACCGCGGCGGCAAGAGCTCGTTGGAGTGGATCTACTTCAAGATTCAAGTGGCGAATGACTGCGTTCACTTGGGTGAAAAACCCTAAGGGTTTCGCTTGAATTTATGGGCCGATCGCCTCCGTAACGGCTACGGATAAGTCCGCGTTGCACACCCGCCGCCGCGCGGTGACTCTTCGTATTCCCATTAGTCGACGTCTCACCCTAAGTGGCTCGCTATCTCTACCGACTCCTACCCGGGACACGCTAGTCTCAAGAGCGTCTCGCAGACACATTCTTCAAGAAGACCCTTTCAATTCGAGAGGAAGTACTCGACTCAAGGCTCCTGGGGCTCCGTGCCACGTGTCCTTTCCGGTTTTTTCTCTCCGGATTTTTCGGGATTTTTCGGAAGGCTTCTACAGATCCTCACCAAGAGCCCGCGCCGAGGCTCCTGGGGCTACTCCTACGTGATTGCGTTCCGCAAATCGTATCTTCTTGACGCTCCGCTTCAAGACAAGACAAAAGTATTTTTGAAGATCTTCAAGGCGGATTTCAAGGACGCTTTGGGACTACTCGAGAAGACTTCAAGATTGCTCAAACATCGACTGAGTACATTCTGCCTTCGGATGCTTCGATCACTTTGGAGGACTTTGACTTGTAGCACTCGTGTGACGCTTGAGAACTACTCGCTAAGGCCGTCAAGACTACCGGAAGCTATCCTTCTCGACTACAAAGTACTCGGGCTTGTCGTATGGACCTCCCCGGGCCCAATTACCTCCTGGGTACTCGTGACCGACTACTCTGCAGGCCCTCGGGATTACCCGACTTGCTTACACGGCACCCGAAGGCGTGGAGCACAAGGACAAGACGTATAGTACTCCTGATAGACTCCGTACATGTTCAAGACCGTGTAGAGGTCTCCGTACGTACTCGACTAGTACTCCTTCCCTACTCCGACTTAACCCCCGCTCCCGACTATATAAGGCGAGGCGTGGACCGATCCCAGGATCACCTCATCCAATCTCAACTCACGCGCGCGCCGTTGCACCATCCCGTAACCGTGCCCTATCAATCCGTAGCCACGCAAAGACAGACGTAGGGTATTACGCACCCGCGGCCCGAACCCGTCTAAATTGTGTGCCACGTGCCTCTTCCTTCGAGTTACCGATCTCTGTCAGAAGTCACATTCATCTACGGTACCCCGTAGGTAGGTTGCTCTGGCCCAAAACACCGACAGCGGATGAATGGGCGCATTTGAAACGGACCCGGCCATTGGAGATGCATTTTTGGCGTCTCAAGCATCCGGGTACCTCCGGTGCTCAACGAAGGAAACGAGCCGCGTCAACCAAAGATGAGGTATGATTCGATGTCACATTTTACTTGTTATACTTGGTATTATCGCTTTTTTCTCGCACATGATGAAAAAACTAGTTAGGTGCACATGATAAATGCGCTATCGGTTTATTTTTGATATATTCCAAACATGTACATTTATGATTGTTATGGCATATATTTTATAATAGGACGATAATACAAGTGCATATATTTTTAATTACTAGATTTTAAACCGCTCGTGTTATGAATCATGTATAGGGAGATTATATTGATTGGAATGATGGCAATACCACCCTTGTTTGCGACCGTTTCCGAACAAAAAAGAAAAGGAAATAGACCCAACACACACTTGAATAATGTGGGCTATGAGGAGGTGATTCATAGGTTTTACCAATGTACCGGTTTCATGTTGAAAAAAAGTCGGCTAAAGAACAAATCGGACAAGTTGAAGACTGATTTGACCAATTGGAGAAAATTGATGAGGAAACAAACTGGAACTGGTTGGAATTGGAGCACAGGAACTATCAACATGGATAAAGAGTGGTGGAAAAAACCAAATCTGTGAGCATCTAACATTTGTTTTCATTTGTTTTTTTTCTAATAATACATACACTTGCTTACTGTAACCTAATTATGTAGGAGATACCTGGTGTTGGAAAATTTAAGAATAGACCTCTTCAAAATGAAGAATATTTGAAGGTGATGTTTGGGAACATCATGAATGAAGAGACTGATCATTGGAATCCTATGTCTTCCAACCCAATAATACCACCAAACAGTGTTCAGGATCATATTGATTTAGAGGATGAAGGGGAAGAGAATGGTGATGAGAATGGTGACGGTAATGGTGATGGGAATGGTGACGGTAATCTCGCTGATTTTGGTGAAGAGAATTTGGAATTCTCTCCCACACCTACCAACAAACCTAAGAAAAAAGCTCACATTATTCTTGACAAACCTAACAAGAAGCCTAAAAGTAGCACTGGAGCAGTTATACAACAGAATATGTCAAAGATATCAGAGAGTGCTGCGGCTTTTGTGTCAGCTAGGTTTGGAGGGATTAGTATTGAGGATGTCATGGGCCATGTCACTGCATGTGGGGCTGTTCCAGGGAGTGATGAGCACTTTGTGGCAACTGAGTTGTTTGTGAAGAAAGAACATAGGCAGATGTTTATGACTATCCCCACCAATGAGGATAGGTTCAATTGGCTGAAGAGGAAGTTTGACATGATGTTTGCAAAGTGATCAGTGTGGTCTACCTTTGTGATGTGGACAATTTTTTTATCCTTTGTGATGTGGACAATTTTTTTATCCTTTGTGATGTGGACAATTTTTTTTATCCTTTGTGATGTGGACAAATTATTTATCCTTTGTGATGTGGACAAATTATTTTATCCTTTGTGATGTGGACAAATTGTTTATCATGCGGGCAACTTGTTTATGTTGCTCATGTGTCGTTTATTTATGTCATATGGACAAGTTATCTGTCTATGTCATGTGGACAAGTTGTTTATTTTTTACTTCTTATTTGTTCTATGTCATGTGAACTTCTTATTTTTTACTTCGATAAATTATTTATCTATATCATTTATGCAGTTGTCTAGCGATGATGATTCTGACATTGATGAAGAGGATGAGGATTTTTTTAAAATGATCTTTGGTGGTGCAATGATGGGAGAAATTTATCTGGACATGTTTATTAAAAAAAATCCTCCCAGGACGTCTACCACAAGTGGAATGGGGTTTATGTTGGAGCTTTTCAACACTCCAGGAGAATGCCATAGGCAATTGCGCATGAGCACAGAGATTTTTTTCGACCTCCATAAGTTATTGGTTGAGAGGTATGGGTTGACTTCATCTCTACATATGTCATCTATTGAGAGTTTAGGTATTTTGTTATTCATTTGTTCGGGGAATGAGTCCAACAGCAGAAGTCAAAATAGATTCAAGCACTCTGGTGAAACAATCAGTAGAAAATTTGAGGAGGTTTTGTTTAGTTTGATGACCATGTCAAAGGATTTCATTAGGCCAATAGATCCAAATTTTCCTACAGTCCATAGGAGGATAAGGGATGACAAGCGAGCCTATCCATATTTCAAAGATTGCATTGGAGCACTAGATGGCACACACATTCGTGTCACACTACCACCGATGAGCAAGTCGGTACATTGGAAAGACAGGGATACCCACCCAAAATGTATTAGCGAGTTTGTGATTTTGACATGAGATTCACATATGTGTCAACGGGCCAACCGGGATCTATGCACGACACAAGTGTGCTATACAATGCATTGAGTGTCGACAAGGAATTCTTTCCACATCCTCCACAAGGTAAATAGGTGTCAATAATAAATATCCTTGCATTGACCATGAAAATATGTTGATATATTTTTCCATTTACGGAGTAAATTTTATGTTGTCGATGCTGGATATCCTAATCGTCCCGCTACCTTGCTCCATACAAGGGTGAGAGGTACCATATGCCGGAGTGGCATAGAGGTATGGAACCTAATACCCCGAAAGAAAAGTTCAATCGCAAGCATTCATCTATTCGTAACGTGATTGAGAGATCTTTTGGTTTACTCAAAATGAAGTGGGAAATTCTTTATAGAATCAAGAAATACCCCATGTGGAAGCAAAAAATGATAGTTGTCGCTTGTATGGTCCTCCACAATTTCATTCGTGAGCATAACAGTGAGGATGCCGACTTTGCTCGATTCGACCGTGATCCAAATTTTATGCCTACAATACCGGATCGTTATAAACGAGATGCCGTCCCGACAAATGCATTAGATACATCTACTCCGGAAGCGAGTTCGACTTCCATGGATAATTTTCGGGATGAACTTGCCACATCTCTTGCTATTGGTTGGAATAACTAGCTTGTAATCCAATTTGTACTTTTATATTTCTTAGGTGCGAGATTCCGTGAGTGCAAACTTTTATTTGTTTATGTGGACAATTTCTAGTTCTCAATTAATTGGAGATATGTGTTAAAAAAATGAGTACTCGTTTGTTCAAATTAAAATAAAACGCACACCACACACACACACACGCTACACACACGCCATACACGAGGCACACACTCACGCACGACACGCGCACACACACGCCATACACCACGCACACACCCATGCACAACACGCACACACACGTACACTTTGCATGTAGGCACACCACATGCACGGCCACGGCACGCATGCACGGGCACAACACGCACGGGCACATGCACACGGCGAGCACACAACGAACGGAAAAAAAAAACTTGAGGGCAAAAGAGGACAAACAGTTGAAACTATCAATTTGTGGAGTTGGAGTTGATGTCTACGCCAAACACTTGTCCTCGGCTCCAAAACAAGAGTCCGGCTCCACGGTGGAGCCGGGAAATTGGTGGAGTTGCGGCTCCGGAGTGAGTTTCGTGGAGCCGGAGCCCCGCCAAACACGCCCTTAATAGGCACTAATAGTAAACCAACCTTTGGTTCCGGGCCGAAACCAATTGCAATAATTTCATAATTTTGAACCCTTGTTGATTGTAGCTAGTACGGATTTGTGAACGCCTATCTAGGGGAGGTGTGCTCTAGACCCTCTTGCTAGCGGTGTGTCGGTCGGTGGAGAGGGTGGAGTGCTCGCTCCTTGCCCTTAAGAACGTATTGTTAGCTTAACCATGTTTCATTGCACTATTTTCGTACGAACCGTTCGCTCACATATGGGCGGGGTTCGGTCGAGAACTAGTCGGTGAATAGCATTCAACTTTGTAGGCGGATTAGTGTGATTGTGTAAGGAGGAGGAGGGTGTGACCCACTACGACAAGACTACACCCCGATGTGGACCGGGGTAGGTTTCACGGCTTCGAGGACCTTCGTTGTACGGTGTGCCATGCGGACGGATGACGGTTCCATACTCGAGGAAACAAGAGAGCGCTATCCATTGCTAGGTCTTCGACCGTTAGGTAGGGTTTAGAATGGTTGATCCCCGCACCGGCTCTATCCGGCGGGTGTAGTTGTACAACCTCTCGCAGTGTAAACCTATATAGCTATAATCTCTCGTCCACTAGTATAGACGGTCGTTTGATCCGTTACTCCGGCTAGGCTTTTCTTGTGCTTCTTATCTCCCCCGAGTGAGTGAGCGCGACTTTGGTTGTTGAGATGTGAGGATAGGAGCAGCTGGCCCCACATCACGGATAAGAGATGGGAGGCTGGATCTTGGGACGATTTATTGTTTGGTGATGACTCTTGATGTAGTGTGTGGACCTCCGAGAGGTGTTGACCTCGATGCTATTTCGCATTCCTTATTGTTACTACTACGGCCGTCTGCTGCATAAACTTACTACAACCAGATATGCATACTAGAATTCAACCACCGCTTTTGCTCTTTGTTGGGAAGCTGACATGACCTACCCACTTATCAGGTAGATTGTGGCATTTCAGACTCAGAACCAGACTACAACTTCGACAACGACGGATGGGACGACTGGGACTCGTCCTTCGCTCGATTTGCCTGAGGAGACAGTGTCTACTTCGCTTCACATGTTCCGTTGCGTAGATGTTTTAGCGTTCTTGATTCGGTTCGATGGACTTGTACCCGAGATGTGCCGAAGAGATGTACTTTGATGTTATAATAAATGTATATGATGCTACTATTCTATTTCGTGTCGTATGATTTTGTATCTTCGGAGACTAGGATTGCACATGATAGCCTCTTCCGGGACTATCACGGAGATGTAGAGGGTTGGATTTTCCTTCGCGAGAATTTGGTCCGTTTCACCGTAGAGCGGGCTGAGGCATCAGCGACACGGGCGTAGTCTTTCTTCATCCTCAGCATATCAACTCTTAAGATATGCCTTGAAATCCTCGACCCCTTTCTCATGCTCGGGGGTAAAATCAGTACAATCGGTTCTCCAATGTCTATCCATCTGGAAATTTTTTGGTGAATCCAACTCAAAATTACTAACCACAAAACAAATCAAAATACCTTTCTGCAAAATGAAATTTGGTGGATTTAACACAAAAGTACTTAACAGATTTACGCGCCTTTGTTGGAAGGCTCAAGTCTCTGCTAGAATTATTTGTTCTGGTCACCTCTCCATTCTCCTTGTTCCCCTTTCGGGGTTGCGGGCGAGGGAAAATTTATTTTTGGTTGCAATGCGGGCTTTTCTGCTGCCAACTTTACTAGAATCGCTTCGTGTAGTGGTTGGGGCTGATGTGTCCGGTGACATGGCGTGAGCGGCTGGTCATGTGGTGTTGAGGCGGCGATGGTGAGCAGGGCGTGGTACAACAATATATAGTATTTCGAAAGAAAATATCGGACATAAGGAAAAGGTTTCACAAAGAAGTGACACAACCGGAAAGTCTTTGCGGTGGTAAATAGTGTTGTGTTGTTCCCATAGGTCTCGGTTTGAACCCTCGTGACGGAAAATTATTTTGCAATATTTTGATGGGGGCGCTAGCGGTTGGGCTATTATGTCGTTTTGCTTCCATGGGGCACTAGCGGTTGGGCTATTATGACATTTTGCGGAGCTTATGTCATCACAAAACTAGCATAGGTTGGTTTATGATGTTTTTCAGAGCTTATGTCGTCACAAAACCAACATGTAACAGGGAATATCTGCCTACAGTAGCAACCTTTATGACATTTTTTTGTCACTAAATTTGCTCGAAAATGAATTTTTATGACAATATCAGCCAGAAACGTCATAAATCAACGGTGCTAAAATTAGGTTGCGTCACTAGTCAGTGTTTTTCTTGCACTGGATATATTTGACAAATTTAGGAATAATTGGCATGCATTGTGAAAGGCAAATTCAGGAACAACCAGGGGACAACTTTAAACAAGTTTCGGGAGTGCACTTTAATTTTACAACATATAACAAATATATACTTTATAAAATTTCAGTTTGTAGACAATCTACTAGTATAATTTCATCCAAACTGAACACATAGAAATTAGAAAATAATCTGGCACCAAAGTTTACAATAACTACCATAAGATAATCGGAAAGCGTCGATTATTTAGACTACTGATGAGTGAGTAAAATACAACATGGAGTAGTATTGAAAACAAAGAGGTAGCAGATGCGTTTTCCCAAGTCACATATTATGCTCCTCTTTGCTTAACCGTCATCGTCAGCCCGTTCTTTAATTGCAGAATGCACGACATCTTTGGCTGGATGGTCTGCCCTCCCAACACCTCCATATCAAAGTTCCACACGACTGCGGCAATGATGGTCGTCATCTGCGCAATTGCTATGTCCTTGCCAAGGCACATCCTCGGGCCTGAGTTAAATGCCATGAATTTGTGAGACGGCACGTAGCGCAGTTTCTCACCGTCTTCGGAGAGCCACCTCTCTGGGCGGTGCTCATGGCAGTCCCTGGACCATAGGGATTCCATTCTTCCCATGGCGTAGATGGAGACGAGGATAGTTTCGCCGGAGCGCAGTTGGTGACCGCTCGGTAGCACGTCGTCAGCCAGCACCGTTTTGCGCTCGATCGGGCCAGGTGGATACAGCCTGAGCGACTCGAACACGGCGGCCTGAAGGTAGACCAGTGCTTTAGTCTCCTCCGGCTCAAAGAAAACCATGTCACTCGTGCCATTGGAGGCGAGAGCAGTGGCCTTTAGTGCAGCGACAGGTGCCATTTCCTTGCGGATGCAAGAGACGACATGGGGGTTCTTTGCTAGGTTGTAGAATACCCACGGTAGCGCGGTACCAACCGTGTCCCGCCCTGCAATCATGTAGTTGAGGAGTATCTTACTCAGTAGGAAGTCATCGGTGTCCACAGGGTAAACAGAAAGAATGTCCAAGGCCGCCACGTTGTCAAGATCTGCGCACTTGATCTTCCACTTCTCAGTCATCTCCCTGACGAAGCCGTGTAGTACTGTGTGCGCCACGGCCATCTTCCTCTCAGGACCAAGGTTTAGCCGTCTCATCACCTTCCAGAAAGGAACTGGAATGGTGTGCCGGAATAAGGCGACCTCCATGACAGTGTCCATGGCAGTTGCGACACGCATAGGCGGCATGCTGATGGACAGGCAACCCGGGTCCACACCAAAGATCGGCCTTGCAGTAAGGTCGAACACCAACCTTGTGATCAATTCCTGCATGTCGAATGGGGTCCCCATGCTCGACATGCGGGTCAAGAATGGGAGGAGGCCGTTCACCACCTTGTCACGGCAGCAACTTGCCATCGTGGCAAGGAACCGCGGGTTGCTCAGGATGCTCTGGAACATCCCTCGCTGCTGGCGGCAGGCTTCACCATCGATGGTCAAGATGCTGCCGCTGAAGATGTCGAAGATTTCAGCAAACTCCTCTCCCTTGGGGTAGTTTGCATGGTTGGAGGTGAAGATGTGCCGGACGTTTGATGGGTCAGCGGTGAAGAAGAACCGCATGCCACTTGCTAGTGGTCCTTGCGCCTTGAAGTTACACCCGGAGGAGGCAAGGACGACGGTGAGTTCGTCGTGGATGTTGTGGAGCCTGCTCATGAGGAAAGGGAGCACGCCAACAACCGGCCAGTCCACGGGGTACAACGGGTTCCTCAACCTCCAGAACTTCATGTACAAGTACAATGATAGAGCAACGAGTGTTGAGATGACTAGTTCTGATGGCAAGAATGACAACGCCATTGCTTGTAATATCAACATTGCCTGTGTGCTGCGAGTATTTTCTGTGTGGACAATACAAGTGAGGACGTCTAAATTTATAGAAAAGTTTATGTTCTTAGGGACAGGGAAGCAGGCATCGATCGACCTCTAATTTTCTGTAAGTTTATGTTCTTACCGGAATATGCGACTGTCGCCGTGCGTCCGACCCTTCGCCGTGTGCATAATATCGGGAGCACTGTGAAGAGGTTGTTTCCCATGCGCCCCGGGCAAGATGCACGGCAAAAGAAATACACACGGTGAAAATAAATAATGTTAGATATGCGCCACCGAGTAGACACACGACGAACACGAATCTTCGCCGCGCGCCTCCTTCGGACGCACGACAAACGTCGTCCCCATGCACCCCTCACCGGTCCGCGAGTGGGGTTGGGACTGCCATTACGGTTCGTCGTGCGCTGGCCGTCATGCGCATGATGAAGTATTTTGTTCGCCATGCGCCAAAGGGTCACGAGATGGTGAAGTATTTTGTTCGTCGTGTGCCGCAGGTGACACACGACGAATATTTAGTTTCACAAGGTGTGACTTGTATAGGCACACGACAAAGATGATAACAAAAATCATTATCTAGACTTTAAAAATTCTCTCCGCTCTTTCTACAACATGTTCTACTCCATGTTACAATTTGGAACTTTGTTTACTATATTTAACTAATTAATTACATTTCAAGTAATTTTCTGAATCAAGTCAAATTTGAACCGCAAGTGATTCAATAATAGAATAAAATGAGTGGAAAATGGTATTTATGTTACTTTAATAATAATAGAAATCAAAAGAAATTTTGATTATCTTGACTTGAAATCTCAACTATGAATGCGTCTTCGAATGATTTTACAATTCGAAAAAGAGCAAATGATGTCCGAAAATTATGAGATTTTTCAACAACTCATGATATCCGAAGATTGTGGTAAAAATTTGAGTGTGTTTTGCAATTTCATCATGTACGATGCTTAGAGGAACATCTCCGAGAGAATAATCGGATTCGAGAAGGATGCGATTAGGATTGAAGTGAAAGTGACCATCAAATTTGGTTTTGATTTCGATTTTTTCTATAGACCATAAACAATATAAGTTGTTTTGTGTGATTTTTTAATAATTTTCTACATCTATTTGAAATTTTTAATGATTTAATCATTGAAGAGTATCTTGGCCCCCTAAGTGGGTTTTGGTGGTTTAATGACACACACTTAAGTAGCTAATGATTTATCTAGTCTATGAGCAGGTATTAAAATTGTATGTGGCATCAAGTGCAGTTCATTGACTATAAAAAAGGAAGTGATGCTACAACGGGTTCATAAGAAGGCTTATTTATTTTATATTTTTGAATTTGAGTCCTAGGAACGTCGTACTATAAAGAGGAACATAAAATATGTCTTCCAAGAGTTGAACATGTGCTCTAGTTGCTAAATCAAAACCTATGAGAGACACCTTTGCACCAAGACATTCACGGGAATCTTTTCTTGGGTGCCGACTTGGGAGGCCGGAGTATCACGGTCTTAAAGCTATAACGACTATATTCGAGTGAGGGGTATAAAAGCCCCCTCCACCCCTTCCTTTACCCTCTCTCTTGCCATTTCGACCTGCAAACATTCAGAACTCATTCACTCCCTCCTTTACTCCCCTTGGCTTAGTTTGGTGAGAATTTGGTGGGGATTTAAGAGGGATTGAAAGCAAGAGCTTGGAGAGTGCTAGTGAGCTGATTTCTCATCTCTAGAGCACCTCGTTCTTCGTTTGATTGGCACACTTTGTGTTTGTTACTCTTGGAGTTTTGAACTCCTAGCCAGCTAGGCGTTGCCTTGGGGCATCCAAAGGTTGTGGCTGCCCAAGGAAGTTTGTATTACCCCGAATTTGAGTAAGTGTTGACGGTTAATAATTGTATCAAAGTTCGTTTGTGACTCGCAAGCGTACAAGTCTCCCGTCGTAGTCAAGGGACCCTTCTTCCCTCGAGTGGTGAACCCAAGGTATCGAATCCGTGGAACAAATGTGTGACGCAAGAGTTGATCTAGTAAAGCCAAGTAACTTCAATCTTTGGTAAAAGAGAAACCCTAATGCATCTAGATAAGAACACAAAACAAAGATAAATCTAATCTACTAAAGACCGGAGAAAACAAAGTAAGATTGGGTAGATAAACCGATCTAGAGGGATCGGGATAAGCCTTTTGTTGAAGTTCCAAGCAAGAGAAGAAGTAGCAAATCGAATCTTAATAGAAGCCTCTTTAAATCGTGGTTTCCCGTCCAAATCCGAAAACATCCGCCTTTCGAGACCCCCGTTCTGTCACAACGTATCCCTATTCATGCGGGGAGCTTAGGGGCGAGTCAAAAGACAAGTCGAGATTCTTTCGGAAGATCCGGCGTGTACCTCTAGCCACCGCGGCTACAAGAACACCCTATGTAATCTATCGCGCGAATAGAATTGGAATAAGCAAAGCCGATCGAAAAACGAAATCTTCGAGGAAACACTTGATCGCTAAGAAAAGATTCAACTTGATAATTCAACTATGACAATGATACATACACAAGATCACCACCGGGATCCTTCCTTGATCTTGCTTCTAGCTCCGGGAACTCCGACGTGGTCTTCCGTGCAAGGTTCCCACGTCGGCTAGGGAAACCCTAGTCAACTAGCTCGACCCTCTCCTCTCCGACATGGTGTCCCTCTCTTCTCTGCTTCTCGGCGGCCGAAGACGAATTCTTCTCCGCGTGGCTCTCGGTCAGGGGACTACAAATAGCCCGATTGGCGGCTAGGGCAAAGGAGAGCACGTTTGGGCCCAAAATGGGCCTGGGCCGACCGGATCGGGGCCGGCCGGCCGGGCCCATTTAGGCCCGGCCCCGTGGGCTCCTTTGCCCCACGTCGGTTCCCTTGCTTCCCGGATGTTTCCCCCTTCGCATGTAGGTCCATGTCGTCGGTTTCTCTCCGAATTGGACTCAACTCCTTGTCTTGCAAGATTCAAGACTTTTCCGGTCGGTCCCCGGAGTCCGTCGTCTTCTCGGATCAAGTCCCCCGCTTCTTGGAGTTAAGTTTGCTTCATTGCATGACTTGTTCGGGGCTTCAAGGTCTTGTCATGAGGTGCTTGATGAACTTATCCCGAAAGTCTTGCATTCAACACTAAAACCCCGCATAAACATTAAACTCCAAAACCGACATGCACACGTGAACTTGTTATACCACGGGGGTTAGTACCAATGGATAAGGTATAAAACTCATGCCAACACCGAAGGTAAACTCATGGCTAGGTTGACGGATTTTCACCGTCAACATCTCCCCCATGCTTAAACCTTGCTCGTCCTCGAGTAAGCCTTCGATGGATAACATCATTGCTAAACAATGTTTAAACTTTGCACTTGATTACACATGAGAAAACATAATGCTCTCAAAATTTTAATTCATTAAAGTTCCATAATGTACTAGCCTTCATCTCTACGGAGGGTAGATTCTTTTTAAGCTTATCCCACAAGTATTAACATGCTCACAAAGTTTTAAATAGATCTCAGAATTTTTGAAATAAAGAACGAGATAAAGAAAAGCTAAACCAAGTTCACAAATTTAAATCATCTCGTGTATTGCTCATAAACTCTCATTATCTCTCAAGCCTATATATTCTACTCCTTTCCCTCTCATATATATGTGGTAGGCTTTATATGGAGCTTTGGGAAAGTTTAGTCCTAACAAGATTTTATAAATGAGGTGTTGTCAAAACAAGACAAGCTTCTCATGGTCTTACCGAGACTCGTCAAAAAGGTCATTGGAAAATAATGTTAATCAAGGAGGGGAAAGAGAAAAATACACACACTTTTAGATGAGTGGACATGTGCAAATGGCAAAGAGTGATCCCGAGGCACAAAGGAGGTCCTCGTTATCGGATTGCACATGGTTGGAAAATGAGAATGGATCTTTTTAACTTGAAGCCTTGAATGCACTCTTAGAGAACCGGGGAGTTCACTTTACGCACATATATTTTTTCTCTTTCTTATATTTCTCATTCTTTTCTTTCTTTCATTCATTCATTTTTTTCCTCGTCATATATTCGGTCCATGACTTTCACAACGAAGTTTTGATTTTTTATACCTTGAAAGTCATGAGTATCACTGGATTTTTTTTTCTTTCATCATTTTTTTTAAAATATTCCCCTTTGAACTCTAAAACTGCACCGTACCTACCTCCTCCCCCATGCTTAGACGTTGCTCGTCCTCGAGCAAAGAGGCGAAAAATAAGGTAGGTACCGGAATATTTTTCCTTGGAGAGATACTTGAAATCTTCAACGTTGGCACCGTCTTGCGATCTTCCTTGAATTGATGATCCATTCTCGACGATAGGTTGTGGTCAAGGAGGTAATCACAAAAAATGATATTTGGTTTAAGGGTGGATATCCGGCGAAGTTTGTGAGATCTCCGATGCGGGGATACACAATGCACGGATAAAAGGCTAGCAAAAAGATAGATACGCAAAAACGGAATGACCAGCTTCTTAGTCTCGGGCCAGAGAAATCATGGCCTGCAATAACTCACTCAAAAATAAATCTTGTACACTAAGGTTTATGCACTCAAATATATATAAGGCTCGGATAGGTTGAGCAACACACGAGCGATATTTGTGACAAGGTTAGCAATATTTTTGAGCATAAAAGACATCTTCAATCTATTCATAACTTGAGAGCACATAAAACACTATGGGTCTTTATTTTAATCATAACCTCCGCTGAAAATTAAGCTAGTATTTAAATAAATTCAGATCTGTATTTTTAAGAGAGCACTAGCTTAATCATGCATAAATCGATTACAAAGATGAACAAAGCTGCAATTTTAATCACATATCATCATGGCACGAATTTTGTAGCTTTTCCAATGATATAATCAAGGTGGTGTCTTTATTAATGGTGACATCAAGTTGAAATACAAACTGAAAATAAACAAACATGCTTGCTGGAATTTAAATAAAAACAGAAAATACTACGCAAACACACATAAGCAAAAGCTGAAAATTACGAGAGAAAAAGAAAAGAAAAGAAAACTAAAGTTCCTAAATCTTCTAGTCCTCCGCCGGTGGTTGATGTTGATAGTCTTGATAATAAACCCTTGCTCATAATATGGTTGGACGCTTCCTCCGACGAATTGATTTGGCTCCACAAGGTGAAGGCGTCCAAGTTCAAAGGCAATATTTGCGTTGCCTTCACCGAGTTGAGCTGCGTTAGCTTGGATGGCTGCGATGTTTTGAGCATTTCTTGCAGCATACCCTCCAATAATGGCCATGCTTTGTTGTGGTTGGGGATGATGAGCGTAGGACTCCGCGAAGTTAGCGTTGGGCACAACATAATTTTGTGGGGGTACCGGTGCACCCCCCCCCATGCTTGCTCTTGTGGCCCTCCGTAATAACTTGGCGGAGGAGGGACCCCGCCGAATGGTTGCACATTGGGTTGTGCTCCACTCGCTTGTGCAGAGGATGTTCCCTCCTCTACGATTCTTCCTCTTTTGTTCTTCCTTGCGGGGACAAGTAATCCCTCTTCCAACCAATCTTCCCTTCCTTCGGTGAAAAGCCTAAGCCTCTCATTCGGAAGGGGTAGGTTCACTATGGCCAACCGATAACCTCCTCTCTCATCTCCACTAATATACTTGCCTTGCAAATACTCAAAACCGAGAGAGGTACCACGCAAAAGGTGAGCGGGGTTTCTTGCGATCCCCCGGCCGCAAGGAAAAGGCCAACATGGAGAGGTAACACCCCGAACCAATATTACCCGCCCTCGATGTTGCTTCACAACACCAACGGTTGATCATGAGGTAAGAGGGGTCTATTGGCTGCCTGGCAATTAAAGCCGAGTATAGCCAATTCAACTCCGTGTCGGTCACCTTTGTTTCCTTCATCCTCCCCAATATCCTCTTGCACATCCAAGAGTGAAATATCCGGATAATGGGGTTGCGGATGCAATTGCGTTGTTGATGGGCTTCTCCGGAGATCATGTTCCAAAATCCCGCTAACATGCCGGGTGGCACGTCAACTTTCTCCGGAGCTCCCTTGTGGAATCCAAGCAGCTCCCTAACGTGCTCGTAGGGAACCACTTGTTGGACTCCCTCCAAACGGAATGACAAGCTTTGCACCCCATCATCATCAACGATGGGTGCAATAGTCATTAAAATTTCCAAGGCGAACCCCAAATGGGTGCCCACCGATATTCCGTTGGAGAACTGCACCCATCCAAGGTGCCCCAACGTATAGTATATGTCGGTGCCAAAACCCAAGGTGTAGAGTGCTTGGTCGTCGAACTCGACGTTGGGCACAAGCCTCTTCTCAAGATTAGAGAGCCTCTCCTCCTCCTCCGCCGACAAGATGATGAAGCCGTACGAAGAGTATGTCGGGGTGTAAGGAGGTGGCGCGGTTGAGCGAGTCGATCGTCGTGGTGGCGCGGGCTGCTCCTCCGTGTGCCCACGAGGTTCGGTAAACCTCATGGAAGTGCTTCTTGCAGCCCTCATACCACCAAGGAGGAGAGCATCGTTCCTCCTCGGTGGTGCCGTATCCGTCTCCATGCTCCGGGGAGTCTCGGAAACCGAGTGCCTTCTCGAAGACGTGGTTGATGATGGCTTGGATGACGATGAACTCTTCTTCTTAGAGAAGAGACTTGTGGTTTTCTTCCACATGGTTGCTGCACTCTTTTCTTCAACTAAAACTCCGGGTTGCAACCGGTAACTAGGCACTTAAACTTTTTGCTTCGGATGTGGACTTTGAGTGGATTAAGGATGTGGATTTTTTTCTTGAGCTATCAAGCTTGGGAAGGTTGGCTATGTCTACGGAGGTTTTGAGCACACAAACGTGAACACACAAATAAAGGAAGGAGAGGGAAGCTTGCCTGCAGAAAACGGGAGTCGGGGGGCTCCTTATGTAGGTGAGGCCGGCCTCGGTGCTCTTCCCCGCCTCGTCTTTCTTCCAAAGATGATCATTTCACCTCTCGCAACTTTCCCCGCCCGCGTGCTCCACGAGTTGCACCGCCCAAACGCTCTCGTCCACTATTGGTCCTTCCACTTGATGCTTCATGTTTTGGGTCATGTCCATGCTCCCTAGCTCCACTTGCTTCACATGCCACCATGAAATTCCTACAAAGTTGATGCTTGCTGCCCACCATGCTTGTCCTTAGCATGTGGAATTGGTGAAAGTTGATGAAAGGGAATCCAATGGTGCATGCATGATTACTAGATTGCCTCCATTAAGGTGTGTTTAAGGTTAAGCACTCCTCTAATTCGAAATTTAAAATATTTTTCAGAGCCATGCAAGAGCTCGAACATAATCTTAGAGAAGTTTATAAACCATTAAAAACAAATGCAAGTCGAAAATATTTTCTTTTTACGTCGATTTCGGTCTCACCGGTATAGTTTGCCTTCATTGGTTGAGAGCGGACATTTTCCCGGCTTGATCATGGGGGCATAGGTTTAGGTTCTAATTTTGGCTAAATAAGAAAGATTTTGAATAAAACAAAATTAGAATAGGCTTAGAAAAATTCTAATCCTAGAGAAACCAAGGATAAAGATTTTTAAAACCAACCAAAAGCTTTGATTTCTAGGTTCACACAAGTCCTACCACGTGCTGAATTTTATTAATACTTAAACGTAAATCGTGGCTCTACTCGTGTGGTTTTAGCATGAAAAATAAGTCAACCTCAGCACCATAATGAGGGTGAAAGGTTGAGTTAAGGTTCTGAAATTATTTGGTTGAGGGTTTCTCGAAAAGAAAAGAATCAAACAAGCACATAGGAGCGTTCATGCAAAGGGTTTATGATAAAGCAAACATTCAATCAAGAACTATGTCTCTAATATTGTTCAACCACTTCTAAGTCTAATGTCTTTGCGTAATAAAACTCAAAAACTAAATTATTAAAAAGACTCGAAAAACCCGGAATCGGGTTGTCCTCCCGTAGCTTATTCTTGACTCGACGAAACGGGTTGCCTCCCCGCCTAGCGCTTCGTTTATAGTCCATGGCTAGACTTCTTCACTTGATTACTTCGGATCAACGCTCTTTGTGGGCGTTGCAATCTTGGGTCCCCGCTTTAGCTTAGTCAATTTTTTTGGTCTTCACGAGGTGGCTTTGTCCTTTGGTCTTGACGGATGCAACAACTTCCTTGTGGCTCGGCATCTCGAACTCCGGTCCTTCGGTCGTGATCTTCATGGTCTCTAGTGTGATCCTTCATCTCTCCCGAATGAGCTTGAGTAGCCTTCGCCGTCTTGGGACCTTGGAGTTGTCTCGGATATTCTTCTTCGTTACCCATCGGGCGCCCGGCAAGTTGTCCCACTTGCGTCTAGCATCTTCATCACGATGAACACTTCACGTATAGAGCTTCCGACCTCCGTCACCTTGCCATCTAAATTCTTCCATAGCCTCGAACTTAGTGACGGCGTCCTTGGACATGGTCGTACTCCACACACTCCTTGCATGAGGATCTTGCTTCGGCGGCCTTTAGGTGTTGAGCTTCTTTCTCCATCTCCATCTTCTCCATCCTCCTCTTAAGTAAACCGATATGCCACTCAAGGAATCCGACTCGTATGCATTCAGCCCTCGCAATCGTCATGCGGATAGTTGAGACTTTGATCTTGAACGGCCTCCCGGCGTCTTGAAGGTTTATGATAGGTAGATCAACGATGTCCGGGGTGCGCGGCGCTCCGGTGGTTGAGGTTGATCTTCCTTTGGACTTGGAGGTGGTGATTCCCTTGGAGATTTCGACGGTCCTTCGACTTCAACTTTTGAATCTAGGGTTTCCACCCCTTTAGCTTGTGTTGCATGTCACCTTTGCTCGTAAAGTTTTCTTGGATCATCCACAAAAAAGCTTGGGTTTCTTGGAGAGGTAGCCAACCATCTCCGGTTAGGGTTAGCAATAAGCAAAGTATGCAAAAACTAGAAAGGAAAAATAAATCTATGAAAACTAGGGTTAGACAAACTAGATTAGATGTATTTTGAGGATGATCAAAGTTTAGTAGATGCAAAAAGAAAGACAAAAAGAAAACTGAAAATTACAAAAAGGCAATAAAAAACCAAATCTTGATCACTTGTTCCCCGGCAACGGCGCTAGAAAAAGGGGCTTGTTGACGGTTAATAATTGTATCAAAGTTCGTTTGTGACTTGCAAGCGGACAAGTCTCCCGTCGTAGTCAAGGGACCCTTCTTCCCTCGAGTGGTGAACCCAAGGTATCGAATCCGTGGAACAAATGTGTGACGCAAGAGTTGATCTAGTAAAGCCAAGTAACTTCAATCTTTGGTAAAAGAGAAACCCTAATGCATCTAGATAAGAACACAAAACAAAGATAAATCTAATCTACTAAAGACCGGAGAAAACAAAGTAAGATTGGGTAGATAAACCGATCTAGAGGGATCGAGATAAGCCTTTTGTTGAAGTTCCAAGCAAGAGAAGAAGTAGCAAATCGAATCTTAATAGAAGCCTCTTTAAATCGTGGTTTCCCGTCCAAATCCGAAAACATCCGCCTTTCGAGACCCCCGTTCGTCACAACGTATCCCTATTCATGCGGGGAGCTTAGGGCGAGTCAAAAGACAAGTCGAGATTCTTTCGGAAGATCCGGCGTGTACCTCTAGCCACCGCGGCTACAAGAACACCCTATGTAATCTATCGCGCGAATAGAATTGGAATAAGCAAAGCCGATCGAAAAACGAAATCTTCGAGGAAACACTTGATCGCTAAGAAAAGATTCAACTTGATAATTCAACTATGACAATGATACATACACAAGATCACCACCGGGATCCTTCCTTGATCTTGCTTCTAGCTCCGGAACTCCGACGTGGTCTTCCATGCAAGGTTCCCACGTCGGCTAGGGAAACCCTAGTCAACTAGCTCGACCCTCTCCTCTCCGACATGGTGTCCCTCTCTTCTCTCGCTTCTCGGCGGCCGAAGACGAATTCTCCTCTCGCGTGGCTCTCGGTCGGGGGACTATAAATAGCCCGATTGGCGGCTAGGGCAAAGGAGAGCACGTTTGGGCCCAAAATGGGCACGGGCCGACCGGACCGGGCCGGCCGGCCCGGGCCCATTTAGGCCCGGCCCGTGGGCTCCTTTGCCCCACGTCGGTTCCCTTGCTTCCCGGATGTTTCCCCCTTCGCATGTAGGTCCATGTCGTCGGTTTCTCTCCGAATTGGACTCAACTCCTTGTCTTGCAAGATTCAAGACTTTTCCGGTCGGGTCCCCGGAGTCCGTCGTCTTCTCGGATCAAGTCCCCGGCTTCTTGGAGTTAAGTTTGCTTCATTGCATGACTTGTTCAGAGCTTCAAGGTCTTGTCATGAGGTGCTTGATGAACTTATCCCGAAAGTCTTGCATTTAACACTAAAACCCTGCATAAACATTAAACTCCAAAACCGACATGCACACGTGAACTTGTTATACCACGGGGGTTAGTACCAATGGATAAGGTATAAAACTCATGCCAACACCGAAGGTAAACTCATGGCTAGGTTGACGGATTTTCACCGTCAACGAGTAAGTAACTCTAGCTTGATCTTTGTGGTCGCTAGAGGGAGGAAAGTGACCTAGGTGTAAAGGTCCACCCTTTGTGGGTACCTCAACGGAGACGTAGACCTCAAGGTGTGAGGTTGAACTCCGGTAACAAATCCTTGTGTGTCTCTTGTGCTTGTTCATGTTGTTGCATGCGTGTTCCTCTCTTGAGCACATATCTAGGGTTTGGTGCCGATCTACTTTGTGTTGAGGTTTCTGCAAGATTGGAGTGGATAAACAGGCTTGTCTCGTCCCAGTGTATAACCTATTTTCACAGATTTACATTTGAGTAAGTTTAATTTCTGCCGAATTTGATTCCCCCTGACAGGCCGGAATATCCGGACATTTTCCCGGATTCTCCGGATTTTCAAGTATCCGGAAAAATATCCGGAAATTTCGGACTGATCTATTAGTGAAAAAGTTGTGATTTTTCAGGTTTGACTATTCACCCCCCTCTAGTCGACATCTTGATCCTTTCAATTATAAATAAAAAGATTAGTTTGTCGTGCGCCAAGTTGGAACACACGACAAAAAAACTTTATTGTGCGTCCTTCCTAGCACGCAACCGGCAAACACCACCGCGTCGGCCCACCCAGCACCATAGCCCACACAACACTGCGACCCAGCTCACTTTAGCACCCCTTCATCATTGTACATCGTTGATCTAGAGACCCGACGACTGAAAATGGATGAAACACAAGACCCCCTCTCTCCTCACCTCTCCCTCCTCGCAGCTCCACCCCGCTCCCCTCTCCCCGCGCCTCACCACCGCCGCCTCCTCTCCTCAGATTCACCGGCCACCTTCTCTAACCCTCATCTCCAAACTCCTCTCCTCGGATCTAGCCATGGCCGTCGCGAGCACACTCGGCGGCGGCCGGCGGGGCCGCTCCAGCGGCTGCACCTGGTGGTAGCCGCACACGAGGCCTCCACTCCCCCATAGCGTGGCACCCTCCTCCACGGGAGGAGGAGCATAGGGAGGCACGACCCCTCTCCACCCCCTACATCCGACGTGTGGTGGCCGGATTCAAGTGCCCCTCCCCTACGTCCGACGCGTGGTGGATGGATCCGGTCGTCGCCCCTCCTCGACAGTCGGCGCGTGGTGGTCATCCCATCTTCTCCTCCCACGACAGTGGTACCTCTCCCGCCCACGGCGGCGTCCTCCACCAAGCCGAGCACTGTCTTGCCCCAGCCGTGGAGACATCCTCCACTAGGCGCATGTTCTTGCTTCTCTATCGACGAGTCCGGCAGCGCGACACAATAGGACGGCGAGCAGGCAGGCCTTCTTCCCCTCCTTCCCCAGCTGTGTGGATTGGTGGCAGTGGCTGCAGATCTGTGTTGGTGCCTGGCGGTGGTGGTGGCAGCTGATGGCGCGGCAGCCTCTCCCTCCCCTTCATACCCGGTGGTGGCCGACCCCGGGGGTGCCACAAGCTGGGGGCGGGCCAGTTTTTTTATTTTTGTTGACAATGGTCATCGTGCGTTTGATTTGGTGGCGCACTGCAAAGTAGGTCGTTTGCACTGTCTCCATTTCCTGCGTCATCATGTGCTTCTTTTTGCCTTTGTCGTGCGCCGCCAAAAACCAAAAACGCACGGCGAAAATCACGTGTTATTAATGTATTGTTCTCAAAACAGCGATATCAGATAATGGTTTAATTTTTGTAGTGCTTTATCGGAAACAAACTATTGAAAACATAAAGTCTGTAAATTAGTAAAAAAACGTCGCTCTAACTAATTTATTTGAGAATACTTTGTTTCACTAAAGCACCAGCGGCCAACTGCCAACGCTAAACAAACATATAAACATTTATATTTTCTGAAAGTAAATACTACAATCACTACCACAATCCACATAACGCACGGTGAATGCCAAAACACGGACGACGAAGTCTATCATAACGAATTCATATATCACTATTTATCACATTTTAATTCAAATTCAGATACGGATACGAATATCATCGAATACGAATACAAAATGAATATTTCGAATTCGGATTCGCATTTGAATACTTACTCGATTTATATCATAGAATCATAACGAGTTTCAATTTCATTTCTCAGTGGTTTTATAATTGATCAAATCATGTTACAAGTAGAGAGTAAATTATGATGATTGTACATAATAGATATCTTATTGCAAATAAAATATCTATTAATTAATTAACATATCGCAATAATATTTTTAAATATATAAACATCTTTTAATAGTAAAAATAAGTACATAACAACATTTAAATAAAATTTATTTATTTGCTAAATAATATAATGTATTTGAAATTACTATGATTAGCCACATTAAAATTAATTAAAAAGATTATATAATCTACTAATATTAGGTTAACATAATTAGTTAGTTGTCATTAAAAAGATCATTTTGTAATTACTAATTAGTCATCAAAATAAGTTTGAGAAGACTTCATGAGTACTTTCTTCTACACGGATACAGATAGTGTCAAATAGTCCATATTTTTATCGAATACGAATTTGGAACCGGATAGAGAAAAAATTGGAAATCAAATACGGATGCATCCATTTACAATTCACATTAAAAACAAATATGGATAAGGATATCCATATTGATGATTTTGTATACGAATTTAGATAATTCGGATATCCAGACATTCAAATCCATCCCTACCTCTGCATGTGGCTCCAACCGAATAAAGAATCATTGAGATACATTTTCTTCCCAATCTCTGACCTATCCAACCAATCGTGATGCTGCAGAAATCCTATTGTCCAGGTGCAAAACTCAACAGCTGCCGCTCCGTGGCACCAACTACTACCACCCGCTCCAGCGTGGGGCAGCCACATAATATTTCTCTCCCTGAAGCAATCTAAAAAAACTAACGGTGCGGCTGCTCTGTTGTTACTTCTAAGTTATTTTTTATTTGTTAAGTTTTAAAATGTGAAAATGGTATGAGTAGATTCCTACATTTTGAGAACCTATTTTATGGCTGTCAACTCCTGCTTTTGACATGTGAAACATACATCCACGCTAGGATAGGAGCCTAAGCTGACAAATTCCACCAGTGGCAATGTATATTTGAATGCAGGTACTTTAAATAAAAATGAGGAGAAAGCACATCTCTTTTATCCAAGTATTTCAGGTTCAGCCAATGAGGGGCTACCACATAGTATCAAAAGGTTCATGATTTTGAGGCTCGTGTTCTTCCCTTTTGATCCGATAGTCGAGGTCCACAATTCTTGTATCTGTTTGTGTGGCTTATCTCCTTTTGATCTATATAGACTGCATGATTATGCTAGTATCCATTCTTTCTTGTTGTCACATGGTTCGATCATGAGTATGGTGTAGTCTGTATTCACAGGTTCATCACCCCGTATTTATATGGAGTGTTATAGAGTAGGTGCGGCTCGACATACATACTGCCTACAATAGTAATCAGTGTGTAGGCGTGGTGTCTAGAATATGGGTTATTCTTTGTTTGCCATGCGCCTCATGTTTAGATAGAGGTAGGTTGCGGTAGTGGCAGCTGTTGGACCCATCGTACTCCTTCGCGTCCGAGTACAACGTAGAACCAAAGGCCGGAACCGACTGTTACAACAGGAGTTGCCTGTGCCCGAAGGGAAACTCTTTAATGTGTAACTGATTCTTCCTCTATATCCATTACCCTCAGGAAGACCCTAGTTACCTCATCCACCTTAGCAGGTTGGGTGCCCTTGGATAGTCATATGTCAGATTCCCTCTTCCGTCCTTGGATTCGATACCCTTGAGAATTACTCCTTAGGTGAAGTGCTACAATGGAGTATCCCTACACTTGCAGATTCGTTCACACCTGTCAGCAAACCTAGGTGGTTCTTACATGCTCACGCTAACATGGCGCCTTCGTAGTGACATTATGAAATACCAACAAAGATTTGGCAGTCTTCACTTGTCTCCTCTTTGATTCCCAAGCGTTTTATTTTTTTATTTTGGAGCCTTTTTGGTTGATTTTTAAGTTCTTTGATTTGGCTATGATTCGAGGGAGATTTCTTCGAGGGGGTGATGCACGGGTACTTAGTGACCTTTTCCTTAGTGATCTTTGCCCCTCAAACTCCTCAAATCGTTGTGAATCGATCTTGAGATCTTTGAGTCAACCTGAGGATTTCCTTTTTGTGCCTTTTATTCTCGATTCCGCATGATGGAGTCAACTTGGGACTTGATATATTAGATATGGTTTGTCCATGAGGCAAATCTATTCCTCCCAAAATCTCACATTGTTTCATTGCGTAAGTTGAGATATCGATCGATTGGAAGTTGAGGTGCTTTGTTCATGGGCCTTGTTCTTCTCTGTCTCGTGTGCACCGACCCTTGCGGTGGAGGGCTTCATGCTGCACTACATTCAGTCGGTGGACATGTGGTCTCATGTGGTTGGTCGAGTTCATCGCGAGTTCTTCTTTGCTCCTATTCGTCACCCACCGATCCTTATGGTGCGGCTTGTTCATGCCCACCGAATGAGTCGGTGCATCTGGAGTTTGAATTTTGAACCTTCCTCATTTTCTCCACCCGCACTGACCCTTGCAGTGACTTGCTCCACATGCACCACATCAGTTGGAGTGTTGGTTCGGCTCGTTTGCGGCTCATATTCGGCTCGGGTACTTTTTGCATTGTGCAACGACCCTTGCGGTGTGATTCAGAGTTGAGCACCACAACAGTCGGTGGCTTGGTATGTGGGGTGTCCCGCTACCTACTCTACACCGGGGTTTTTTTTACCGACCCCTAGGTTTTTACCGCCGAGTAGCGGTATCGGGGTATACCGCGGTATACCGCTAATTACCGCGCGAATTCAAATTTCAAACCAAAATCTATTACTACCGCTAGTTCAAACGGTTACAAACGGTATACCGCGGTATAAATAGTTTTTACCGCGGTATAAACTATTTTTACCGCGGTATAAACTATTTTTACCGCTGGGAAAAAAAGACCTCCCGGCTTCGAATCAATGAAAATGTTGGCATGGTGTTGGCACAAATTAGTGTTAAATAGCACCCCCAATCAATGATTTATAGTTATACATAGAAATACTACACCAAACACAATAATACTAGCCGTGCATAAGTGAGTTGATAGTTCAAACACAAATAGTTCAAATACAAGTTCAAACACAAATAGTTCATACAAATAATTCATACAAATAGTTCATACAACACAAGTTCAATGGTAGAAAGGAAAGATCCCTAGGCCGGGTCGCGGAGTGGTACTCGGCGATGGACATGACATTCAAACCTCTCGTCCTAAGCAACTCACCCCCCGTACTTGTTGCCAAGTTAGGCCCGTCCACGCCGCCGTCGTCCGCCACTCACCGACTAACAAGTTGTAAAAATCGTGGTCTTCCCATTCATACACCCATGTCGTCCGTGGCCGGGTGTTGATGTCCGAATGGGATAAAAAGAACGCGACTGCGAGGTATCAGTGTGGGAGGAAGAAGAGTACGCTGGGTCGTATTGTGACGCTCCAACCGTTCTCCTCTGCGACTCTGGTGCGCCATGGTCGCGATCCTGAGTAGCATGTGTGAATTCAGTCTCCCCTGCAGTCAACCAAACCATGGATCATAATTAGCACATATAGTTAGAAACATCATACGTGTGTGTAAATGTAGATATGTATACCTGTGAAACGAATTCCACCACCACCACCACCACCACCACCACCACCATCATCATCACCACCACCACCGTCACCATCACCATCACCATCTCCATCACCATCACCATCGTCATCATCATCACCGTCATCCTCATCCGAGCCGCTATCCCCAGACTCCGGTACGGTGGACTATGCCGACCATCATCATCATCGTGGAGGCGTCGCCGGTCACTTCTATTGGTGCCGTTGTCTTGCCTTTTTGACGTTTCGGGTCACCCCGCTTAGGCCCGTGCCTCGGGAACAACCTCTTCCCAATGTGATTGCTACCCACATTTCTTCTTGCCCAATCACTAATGCAATCATCACCCGTAGCGGTTTGCGGATCTCTCGGGGTCTATCCGATCCCTCACAAGCTGGGACGGGATAGGAATGTCACTGTCTTCATCCTCCTCATCAAGAACCGGCTCCCGGTTTGATCTACCATATTCCATCCATTCCCGGACCGGATTTTTCTCATCATAGAAGCTAAGCTGGCCAAGATGCTCAATAATATCACCATCATCACCACCACCAGGAGTGGCATCCTCAAGTCGCAGCCGAAGGTTGTAGTTGACATATACAAGCTTGTTAAGTTTCTTGTGTGTCAACCGATTTCTAACCTTGGTATGTAGCAACGCAAAAGTACTCCAATTACGCTCACATCCACTTGAGGAAACACACTGTGAAACAAGCCGCAAAGCTAGGCGCTGCAACTGTGGAGTAGATCCACCGAACATCATCCACCAGGCCGCTGCATGTGCAACCGATTGTGTAAGCAATATATTCGAGTAGCAGATAGAATAAGGTGTCTTTGGGAAGAACGCTTACATGGTGATGTCTTCGGGTCCGTCGCCATCCGCTGTGCCATTTCCGAGCCATATTCGCCATGCTTCATGCGAAACACTTCAGCCTCCTGCAATGCTTGCACGGCGGACTCGACATCCGTCATGCGCTCAAAGCAATCCTTCAGCATCCGATACATCTCCCTGGTTGGATCCATCGTATATGAAAGAGCGGGATTGAGGACACCAGCTGCACAATATGAACGAGTACAAATAAGCACAAATTCGAAGGCATTAGTACCGAAATTGAAATAAGCACAAGTAGTACCCGCACCAACATATGTCTCGACGTACACATCATGAATGCGTCTATCAAGAATCGTCGATACGCATTCCAAGTCGACACATTGGTTCCAAAGAAAGATTCCATTTCGTACTTGCACAACTCGGTAATGGTATACCACCTCACACAAGTTTGGCTTTTTGTCCCGATCAAAGAAAGCGAAGCAACTTGTACACCGGTTGCACAGTGTCAATGATGTACTTCATCCCATCCCACCAATCCATATTAGACATCCTAGAATGAGCAAATCGACCTTCATCGGAACGTGCCCACTTACTGTTTTGGAATTCAGGAGATGCCATCATCTGCATGAAACCCTGGCGTCTCCGATACATGCTTTCCAAAAACATGTAGTTGGTCCCAAAGCGAGTGGCATTCCACTTAACCAACTCCCCACCGATAGCCTTTCTCATCATCGCATTCAACTGACCATGGTTGTGCAACCAAGCTGAAATTCGCTTGCATACCGAGATGAGACTCGCATGTTCCACCCTTTCACCGATATCCTTCAACATCAAATTGACAGTGTGTGCTAGACAAGGTGTCCAAGTAATGTGTGCGAACTCCCGTCCAAGAGCCTTGCATGCTTTCTTGTAGTTGGACCCATTATCCGTGACGATATGCACTATATGCTCCGCACCAATCTCCCTAACCACCTTACGAATCTCCTGAAAAAAAATAAGTACAACAGTTAGTTACCTCCGATGACACAAGTTCAATGCCTCATAGTAAATAAGCTAAGGTTAGGGGTTACCGTCTTGAGATAGTCTCGAATCCCGAGATTTTCCGATTGCATCAATAGACTTGTGAAACCACGTGACCCCATTGCAATATATCAAAAAATTGATGACACTCATCCGCGTCGGCCCAGTCCAGGAATCACACATCAAAGACACACCAAAGATGGGCCAATCATTCTGAAACTTTGCGTACCGATCTTTCAAATCTTTCTCGTTCAAATCAAGATACTTGCCATCAATATCCCGTCCACTGGGGGATGCAATTCCTTCACCTGCAGCCATACAACAAAACATGAGAACATATACACAAAAGCAAGCCGACAGAAAACTTTTACGAACACAAACTAAAAGAAAACTCACCCCACTTCTGTGTCTCTCTAACCGCACTAACAAAGTAAGGACTATCCGCCTGTCTCCCGGGTACTCCAGCAGTATGGAAGAATTTGGACCATGCTTTTCCAATAGATTCCCTAGCATTCTTACCCTTCTGCGTCCAGGACCCTGTATCAATCCTCGTTTGCTTCAATCCACTTCTCCCACCAGCACTCAAGTTATAGTCTTCCACCACCACTGGAGTTTCCCTCCGCGAACCAGCCTCTTCTAAGCATCCTCCGGAAGGGATTCAACCCCACCGAACCACTACCCCCTCCACGCTCATAAGTACCTCCTCTCCCTTCAACCCCCCGTCGGAACTCGCTGCTCGCTCTCGACAAGTTAATTGCATCCGGATCCGAGCCTCCTCATCATATCCTCCGACGGGATTGTTACCCGCCGCCGCCGCTTCCTCCCGTGCCAACCTCCGACGAGCGCGTTCATTAGTTGCCTTCCTCGTCCTATCAAGATCCCGCCGAAAGTACTCCCGCACGTCCGGTGGAACGTTGCCGCAATGGAGCACCGATGATCCACGCGCGGCCAAATGTTGTTTCAACCTAGTTGAACCTCCACCACTTTTCTCGCATACCACGGTGATTGCATCGCCATCCGGGAGCTAGATTTACACCATGTTCCCATACGGGGTCTTTAGGTCTCCCCGACATTTTCTACCCGCATAAATGCCAACACAAACTAAATTACAAAACACTTCCTTACAATTATACCTACCGAAAATTAGATCCTACACAAATGCTACATCATGATCATGCCACAAATTATACTCCTAAACCTAAAAGCTAAACCAACAATTCCATTTCTAATTCTACCTAAAGCAACAATTCTATTTCTACCTCTAACTCACATCCTTAACCCTAGCAAAAATCCTAAAACAGAGAAAACCTAAATCCTAACTCAAATCCTACCTCCTAACACAATTTCTAAAGCCTTAATGTACTCAAAAGCAAAAAAAAATACATACCTAACCGCGGTATACCGAGGCGGCGCCGCGGTATACCGCACTAACCGAGCGGCCGACCGCGCCTCCCCGCGCGGTAGGGCGCGGATCCGCCGCGCGCGCGGCCACCGTCGCTACCGCGCGGTAAACCGCGGCCGGGCGCGTGGGCCGCCGGCGGCGGTGCGGTAGCGGCGATGCGGCGGCGGACGCGAGGGGGGGGGGGGCGCAGACGGGGTCCGGGAGGCGACCGGGAGGCTGCGGGGCAAGGGTGTTGGGGGCTAGGTAGGGTTAAACCGTCGATTGGGCTTCATGGGCCTTAACGGGCCGGCCATTGTTTTTTTCTTTTTGTTTCAACTTCTAAAGCTCCAAATAAATACCAAATGCGCTCAAATTTAAAAACATTTGACACCATAAGACTCTACAAATCATGAACTATTTTTTGGTGATTTTTATTGATTTTTTCATTTTTTGAATTTAAATTCAAATTTGAATTTTGGGGGGGGGGGGTTTCTACCGCGGGTACCCCGCGGGTAACGGCAGAACCGCGGTATACCGCGCGGTACCAAAGTGGTAAAAAAACCTCGCTCTACACTGATCCTTGCAGTGCACTTGTCCCTTGCGCAACGCATCAGTCAGTGCATATAGGTTTGTAGCACTTGTAGTGTTCCACGCTCCGCCGATTCATACGGTGCAACTTCTTCGTGTGCATCACATAAGTCGGTGACTTACAGACAATGGCCTTGTTCGTTTGATAGGGTCTAAATTCGAATCTTTCATGCATGGAGTACTAAATGATGTTTATTTACAAAACCTTTTAATATATGAGTGTAACTTTGCACGACGAAACTAATGAACCTAATTAATTCATGATTTGCTACAACAATGACAATAATCATAATCATGTGGTCAAAGACCTCATTAGATTCGTCTAGCAAATTAGCCCCAGGGTTGTGGAGATATTCTTGTAAACTGATTTTATTTAACACCCCTAATTAGTGGTCAAACTTGTTAATTTAGAACGGCTAAAGTTTAGTCGTCCTAACCAAACATGCCCAATATTGTTTCAAGTTTGTTTTGTCATGGTTTCTTCATTGTTCGCTTCCATTTGTCCGTGCATGACTTGTGGAGTTGTGATTGGGATATAAGTGAGCTCTCTCTCCATGTGAGAAGAATTTTTATTAGCCCATATTCACTCCCTCTCTGGTCGCCAATTTGGTCCTTTAGGAGCCACATCCTATTGTTGATCAATGTGGTTATGCAGGAATGAATTGGTTTTTAAGAAGAAAAATGTTGCTACTTTGTTACAGGTTATCTGTTCAGTTATCCACGGGCTCCGTACATAGATTATTCTTTAAAGGCTACATCACATGATTCAGTTGCAGCAGCGTGTCAACACTTGTCGCAGGTGGCTAAGGAGTTTTTTACCCAGGTACATGTGGCAGTCTAGTCTAAGGATTACAAGTCACTAGTGTGTTTTTATTTTTATGTTTGTTTTCTTTCTCTTGTAAGGCTATGTGCACCTCAGTTGTGCAGAGGCTAGAAGGATCTCAAGATTTTATATGGCAAATACGAAGGTCGTCGCGCAAAAAAAAAAACAATACCCCCACCCCATGTACATTGTACACAAGTACTGAAGTGGGTGACGATCAACGTTAAGGTAATAAATAAAAGTATATAAGCGTCATCAACTTCTCAAGGATGTGGCAATCACCATTAATGAGGACCTAAAGCATATAAGCCCCATCAAAATCCTGGTGTAACTCCAGATACCAATGGGTATCAGCCAACCAAATCTACAGCGATTTTTGAGCTACCTGCATCAAATATATATACATTGATACTATAATGCTGCATGCAACAAATTATATTAACAAGGTGACGATCCCGTTAGGTCATTGTTAATTACTCCCTCCATTCTTTAATATATGACCTATAGGACAAACAAATTAGTTTATTTGTGAACTGAATAGTAGTTTGTCCTAAACGTCATATATTTAAGAACGGAGGTAGTATCCATTCTCTTGTAAAAAGGATGAAGCGGGAACTTTTTCAATTATCTAAAAACTAGTCCACTCGTTTAAATTATAGAATTTTCACAATTTTATAATTTAGGTCTATTTGGTTTTATAATAAGCTCCTCAAATATGGGCTTATAAACCAAACTTAAGGGACTTATCGGACCTTATTTCTATAAGCCTCCCATAAGCCCATAACCTTCTTGGAGGGTTCTTATGAAGCTTATAATCCCCTATTTCGAGTGGGATCCATCACAATTACTCCACTACCTCTAGGGCAGTTAGAGGAGGGCGGAGGAGGAAAAGGTACATTAATTAGGGACATGGAGATAATTACCCGCAGTGTAACGACCCTCCTACCCGAGACCGGGCTGGCCTACGCCTGGCTGCTCTCTAGGATCCCAAGAATATCCTCACAGACCAACACATATCTTGTGCACTTTGTCCTCACTCATACGCATCCGAGTTCTTTCGAGATGAGCTTTCGGAAAAGATGTTGCAACTTGTTGGTATGAGTATCCTTATCAATCCTATTAAGCCTTGGGTCAAGATGTCACACGCAGCCGCAACACAAGATTATTAAACGAAAGCTTTGCTTGCGGTGTTCATAGTACGAGACCTACTAGTTAGGAATATTTATGAATTTTATTCAAAATTTACCGAAATTTTCAAAGTACTTCCAATCTTGTTAAAATGGTAAGAGGAGTCTCGAGCAACCACTTTCATATGATCTTATTATTACTGCCACTTGAGTTAAGGTGTCACTTTCCATAACATTTGTTAGGATGTACCATAACTCCTTTGTGATTCTTGTAATTTGTTATGATGGACCTATAACCACAACTAACCCGTTGATATTTTACAACATTAGTTGGTTCGGACTTCTGCTTAGTTTTATTCAAGGTTCATGTGATCGAACCTTCAAATTAAAATGGAAAACGTGCCAGGAAATACAAGAATCATACAACCAGCCTTTAGCACAAACAAATCCATATTTGACCCTGAACAAATGTCATGTTCGTTTCTTGGCCCTCGATTTTTTTTCGTATTTGACACCGACTTGAACTTGGTTCCTTATTTGACACTCCCTTTCACTTCTGTTAGTTTCGTTAGTTAACTTGGGTGAACATTAACCAACGAATACTTCCATCCTACTTTACTTAACAAATAACATTCAAATCACCTCTAAAATTCATGAAAAAACATGTAGTGACACAAAAATATTGAGATGAACTAATTTTACGAAACACTCATATACATAATTTAAAATATTAAAACTATAATTCATTAAAAGATGTAAAGATTACATAAAATTTTAAAGCATAAAAATGTTTCCAAAAATTACTTAAAATATCCAATAATCGTATCGCACTATGAAGTAATTTATAGATTATTATACATATGATGACACAGATAAATATTTATTATTATGTAAAATTAATTTTAAACAACTTAAATATTTATTTGTGTAATATGATATATATAGTAATTCTATAAATTATTTCATACTGTGATAAAATTATTGGATACATCATTTTTGGAAACTATTTATATGCTCTACAAATTCACATAATCTTTAAAAGTAGTTCATTTTTGTGAATTTTAGTTTTAATTATTTAAATTATATATGTGTGTTTTTGGTTTAATATTAGCTATCTTTTGTATCACTACAAAAAAATCATGAATTTTAAAGGTCATTTGGATATCATTTTGTTAAGTAAAGTAGAGTGGAAGTATTCATGGTTACTGTTCACCTAAGTTAAATGACAGAGTTAACATTAGTGAAGTGCAGTGTCAAATAAGAAACCAAAGTTCAGATCAGTGTCAAATAACAAAGGGGAAAATGAGGGCCAAGAAATGAACGTGTCATTTGTTCAGTGTCAAATAGGGAATTATCTCTTAGCATATATATGATCTTATTACGATTAGTTAAAATTTTCAACCGTTAGGCTTGGTCTCCTACTACACGGACTATATAGTTATCTTGTATTGCCGAGTACTCCTTCCGTCCCAAATTTTATGTCAAACTTTTTACTATGCATATACATATAAATTATGCGTAGATATGTAGTAAAAAGAGCATGTATCTAGATGAGTTAAAATGACCTACGATTTGAAATTGAGGGAGTAAAGGATAAGTTGAGTGTCAAGTATCCACAACATTCATTAGGAAGTACCACCATAACTCATTTCTGATTCTTATACGTTTATTATGATGAATTTAATCACAACCCATCCAATGATTCTTCAACATCAGTTAGTCGATTCGGATATGTGTTTAGTCCCCTTCATGGACAGATGACCCAATCGCTATATGAAGACTCACTTTCGCTATGACTTATGGTGGGTCTTAAGGCGCTGCATTGATCTCTAATAAGAGAATAAATGCGACAGCACCAGGTATTGTTAAGTGACAATTTTCAGATTAATTGAGTTCACAATTCTCTCCTTTCCCTACCAATACTTTGTGGTTTTTCTAAGAACCATCGATTTTTACATGGTGCAGCGACCATTTAGTTTCTCTGTTATTCACTATAGGATTCAGGCTGTTTGCCGTGTGCTGTGCACACGGCGAAGGCCCAAAAGCAGACGGCAAACTTTTTGTCGTGGGCCGCTCATGGAAAAAATCCACACGGCAAAAAGCAGCCGGCAAACATTGCGTTTTCCAGTAGTGATTGCTGCTAATTATAGCTGACGTTGATATGTGTGTACTCCTGTTAACATTCCTTCTAGTAGTCTGCACGCTGGGCTACCTCGATCAGGCCCAAGCGTGGTGCTTGGTACTCGATGTTTTCTGGTAAAAAAGGTACTGCATATTGATCATCACATAACAGATGAATAGAAGCTTATGTTCTCTAGAGCCCCCATTACCCCCAACCTATATTTTCTCAGGATAGTTCAGCGTAAATTGAAGTTCCAGCCTATTTGCTCTTTTCCCCATGGGTTTGTGATTTTTTGAGAATTTTTTAAGAACAGGCTAGGGATAGCATTTTTACAGTGGTAGGAAATAATGAGAGCCGCTCATAGTATGTTACTGCTGATGCCAAAATAAATTTATGGGATTCAACCATCTACACATGTTGAATATCAATATTCCAAAGTATATGTGTACACGTGACATATATATAGTTTAAGAGTTTGTACTACACATATAAAAATATAAATAGCATTGCTTCGTGGTATTGGTGTTGTCCCGAATTAAAAAGGAATATGTAGGGATTGTATCTAATATGTTTACATTTTATTCTTAACTTGGAGAAAGCAAAGTAATTACCCAAATGTAGGCAAAGGTTCTCCTTTCAACAACAAAATTTTTGCAACATCACTTTAAGTTAATTTGTTTTAGATGGTGGACGAATTTTATTATAGGAAAATAAAAACAAATCCATTCACCCTACATCTATCTCCTGTAAGAAATGAAGTAAAAACAACAATAATAAATCTGATAGTCAACACATCACTCTTATACAAGTTCATGGACATAAATGATGACGGATTTTCAAAAATTATTTCCCAACTTTAAACAAACATTTTTTTAGCATAAACCACATTATATATGGTCAATCTTCTCTGCATATCACTAAACATTTTTTAGCATAAACCCCAATATAACCGTTCTAGGACATCGACATGGTCTAGGACTTTGACTCTCAATTCCTACAAAAATATTATTGATTTATTGAAAAAATAAAAAGTTTATATTGTGAAACTATTTCTCTCGGTGCATCTGATTGACCCTGTGTTCCAAAACTAATTGGGTTTATAGTAATTGTGTACAAAAGTCAAATGACAAAGAATAAACCTAAGAACTATTTTAGTTTGTGATCAGAAAGAGAATTTCCTCCTACAAAATCAGTTAATTTATCACAAGATTTTTTTATAATTAGTTATCCTACAGAACTAAATGGAATCGCCACATTGCAGCATCCTTCTGTTTTCACAATTATTACTTACTACTAATTTGCAATTTCTTCTATGAAATTCCAGCTAACTTTATTAGAAGCTATTTGATATCTCGTTTAAGAAGTAGACTATTTTGCCCTTTGTGACTAATTCCATTGACACATCTGATATATATCTCAGTTGTTCTCTCCTCAAATTAATGGATTGTTTATATTATGATAACCAATCCTTTTAGGGAATCTATATATAAGTAGATTGAAAAATACTGCTTTTTATTTACAAAATGTAATCAACTTACAAGCATACAAGAAAGTACTTCTCAATAGTAATCTATACGCAAGATGATACTTAAGCTTGTAAACTATATATTATAAGATTCTACTGATAGACGAAATAATCTTAAAAATTGACAGGGTGAATCAGTACATATGCTTATGCATGAATGTCTCCTATCTCTACATATTAGAATTACTCTTCGGTGGAGTTGCGAAAGTATTGTTTGTATCCTAGAAAAGGGTATCTGGAGAAGGAATAATTGGCCTTTCATTTCTTTAGTAGGTACAATAACGCTCTTTCAGAAAATTGACATGTAGAATTTACTTAAAATGTGTTACCCAAGCAATGCAATATGTAATTCAAAGCAGGCAGAGCAAGAAGGTCAAAGAAGTTAGCCGCAAAGGGAAAAGAAAAGTGGGATTATAGTATCCAGTTCCTGCATCTGCATGTTGTACACTAGACTGATCTAGTGGGGAAAGCAAGCTCAAGTAGTCACTACCGGAAAGACGCACTTTGCCGTGCGCCAAATGCTTTGCCGGGCGCTTTCTATCGGGCGCACGACAAAGGACACTCTTTGCCGTGCGCCTATGACACGCCGCACGGCTCCGACAAACGCACGGTGCAGATCTCTTTGCCGTGCGTCGTCCCACGAGCGCACGGCAAAGGGTGGCCTTTGCCATGCGTCGGACAGGGGGCGCACCCGGCAAAGAGGCCCGGACACGTGTGCCGCCCGTGACACGGCGGACGGCGGGGGCGGACGCTAACGGTCATTAGCCTTTGCCGTGCGCCCCACATGAACGCACGACACGGATGTATCTTTGTCGTGCGTCCAACGTGAACGCACGGCACGTATGTATCTTTGTCGTGCGTTTCGTGACCGGCGCACGACAAAGATTATTTTAAAACTTTGGTTTTTTTATTTCTTTTGATTTGTCCACTACAAATGCATTACTTTGTACTCAGTATCTCAAATTGGTACTCATCTCGATTTATTTGGTATTTTTTATGAATTTCTTTCCTTAAAAGGATTTTCTTCACATAAATCAAAATTGAACTGCAAGTACATGAAATGATAAGGTAAAGTTCGTGGAAAAATGATATTCGTGTAATTGAGTCCTTTTTAAGACCTTACCGACCACATTGGTTGAAATTATGTACATTTGATTCACGAAGGATGAGAATCGACGTTCATTGGTAAAGTTTTTTAATTGTAAAAAATGCAAACGAAGTTAGAAAATCATGAGATTCATCGAGACGTCATGATATGGTATGGGAAAGTTGTGATAAAGAGTAGGGAAGGTTTTGAATATTTCGTCACGTATAGTGTTTACAAACTGAAGCATCTCACTAGAAGTTCTATAGTGTTTAGAGTGATCTCCTTTGGTTTGTAAACTTAGTAAAATTTGAATTTTGTTTTTGACTTCAAAACGTTTTCTCTAGTGAACATACAACATGCAATTGTCTCGTGTTAGTTTATGGTAATTTTTACATCCATTTAAACACTTATGCATAATATTTACAAAAAATTAAAATTCAGTGTAGGCACTTTGCCGTGCGCCATCCCAAAAAGGCGCACGGCAAAGGCGGATGGGCCCACATGCCAGTCAGGCACTGTGGGCGTCGACCCACGGCCGTTCACTAGGTCGATCGTTGTCGTGCGCTATCCCTATGCGGCGCACGGCAAAGGCAGGGCACCTTGACTGGCATGTGGGCCCTTCTGTGCCGTGCACCAGACCCCCGAGGCGCACCGTGACAACCCGCCCAGGAAAATACCGTACTATCGCCTAAGACCGATCCACTTTGGTCATTAAGCAATAATAAGGTATCATCCTGTCGTTAGTTGCTGGGTTAACGCCCGGTAAATCACTTGAATAGCAACAAGGATCGAATATATGCATTAAAACTCACTCGAAGGCGAGTCCAGAGAAACAACAACATTAATATCCAAATCGTACCCCGAAGGGTTTAATTATTACAAACCATAGTTCTTGCCATAATGAAATAGTTCAGAGTTTTCGAAAGCAGCGGAAATGAACTAACGGAAGCGGCAACACCATGGGAGGCCATCCATGATGCCTTCAGAAGTCGTCCTCCACCCACTCCGCCTCCCGGCCGGCGGGATCTCTCCGGCCACACATCACCGAATGCATTACCCGGATCAACACATTATAGCAAGGCCGAGTATACTAATACTCAAGCAAGACTTACTCGTCGGTAATAACTACTTCACCAAATCTAGACCATGAAAGGCTTTTTGGCTATCGGGTTGCTTTTGCTAAAAAGTAACAAAGAGTAGGTCCTTACTTTCAAGATTTTAGCACAAGTTCTAGTAGGTTTAATCTTTACTACATTAGCCAACTAGTACAAACAAGGTTGTACAATACAATTAATCAAGCATAAAGTTCATCAAACTTCCATCATTAGGGATCTCATGACTAGTGGAGTAAGTAGTCTCGGATAACGGTGAGAGGCCGACAATCGATTGATTTAAACCTTGCAAGGTAAACCCAAACACACGGTAGTCTACCCACAAAGGGACAACTTTCCCAGGCCGTTTCCCGAAATCCTTGGGTCGGGATCGAATCTTACAGTCTTTGGTGCAGGCTATCCGGCATACCCCGTGAGATACCCGGAGTCACCATACACCACCGGTAGCTAGCCGTGAGAGCGAATCCCAAGAGTAGTAACGGTAGGATCCCTTGCCGCCTCATTAAGGTACTAGGCTTACCGGTCCCATACCCGACATGTGCTTAGTACGTTCAAAAACTTAACCCACATAACCACCGGACCGGAGCCCGCATCCCATGCTCTTACCACGTGAGCAATCCATTTAAGGATAAATTGTGATTCCTATCTAGGAACCTATTCTCGCGAGTGAGGTCATCACTCGACTTGTAACGGTCCTATAGCTTAGCGCCTATCGACCTATCATACTAGTAAGGACAAAGGTACCTAGGGATCATGCATCTAGGGTTTCATTCAACTCCCGAACTTGAATGCACAATCATCCATAGATAATTGAATAAAGAATTTGAAAACTAGGTTAGATGCACCGAAGCTTGCCTTCATCGCCTAGGTTAGCCTGGGCACCCTCGGTGTCGAGCACTTCCACGTACTGCAGCGAAGCTTCCGCTCCTCCTTCCTCGGTTTCCAGGACAAGGGAGTAATCTCCGTCCGGAAGATCTACACGGAATGCAATGCAAGTTTAGGTGATGTGATAGTTTGCTGTCTTATCCAACTCTTGGTTGGTCATATTCACCTTAACAAGCATCTAGCTAGTGTTTCTCTTTTAGGAAGGTTAGCAGCTGTACATGGGTTATTCTTTTATTGTACATTTGAATAAAGGTTTTTATTGTACTTGTTATTTCATGTGAAGGTTTTAATCCTTTTTCTTTCACAAGCAAAGGTATAAATAATGTTTTTATCCATGAATTAATTTCTTATCAGCAAGGATAATTATTTATCTTTTAATTAAATTGGATAATACTTTCAAAAAGGAAAAAGAATTAATTAGGGGTTTTTCTTTATTTAATTTCTCTTTAATATTAAAAGGGCTTTTAAGCTTTTTATTAAGCAATTAAATCACCAAAAATTAAGGAAGTGTTTCTTAAGCATATTAGCACCTATCCTTGTCCATTGGACCCACATGTAAGTGTTGGATGCTAGGAAATTAAATACTATTGAAAATAACAAAGGCTAGCTAGTGATTCCATTTAAATGCATACAAAAATAAATAAGACCCAAAATGATCCAAACTTTCTTATGCATGCTCTCTCGGTCCTAAACAAGCCTAAAGAACCAAGATATTCACCTAGAAACTCTATCGATCTAAAGCGTCCCCTCATCAGAGGTGACTAAATGTGACACAAATACCAGTCCCAGGAGGCTGGCAACACATTTATTACAACAGGTGGATCAGTCTTTTACATCACGGCGACACAGAGGGCACGGAAGTGCCAACGCTACAAGGAACAACACAAACGCTAACGACCACACTACGATAGCAAAGGCTTCCATAGCCTCCTCAGAGTACCACACCATGGAAGCTTTCTGTGGGGGCCCCGGGTACACGAGGCATGGTTGGGTGTAGGGCGACGACCTACTCGACGTCTTCGGGAATATAATCGGGATCCTCCTCTCGTAAAATAGTTAGTAAAACAAGGGTGAGCACATACATACTCGGCAAATCCAACCCCACCCACGGAGGGGCTTAAAAGCGAGAATCATGCATAGAGTATAACAAGGATCGAGTTAAGGTTCATTTTGCAAACTTACACATGCGGGGGTTCATTTCAAAAAGATTTTCGCAAATCATTTTTCACAACCAAGGTGACTCAATTGTTTTTAGGAAAACCACCGTGGAACTACCGGACTTCCCGTCCGTTGTAGCCCTGCACACACGCCACACACTTCACCCGGAAAACAACTCACGCCGTAAAACATCCCATCCCAAACACTAGTTTTTGTGACCACACCGTGACTCGTCCAATACCGTGGACACGGCTATTCAAATAGGTTTGACACTCGCAGAGGTTGTACATCTTTACCCACAAGTAGGGTACCGTCACACGGACACCTTAGTGTCGGTGCGGATCCTATCAAAGCCATTACCCACCTTAGCTAACCCTACGAGCCACCATGGAAGCACCCAAGGGGTTATCCCACATAACCAGGGCGTACCTCACACAGAGCGTACCCCTACTCCTTGGTCTCCCGCCGCTCACCCGCACACCAGATGGCAAGTAGATTAACTAGTGGGGTTTATGCTAAGCCATTGCCACATACAACGGTCGAGTGGTTGTACGATGATTTGGGTCAGGTGAGATGTCATGCAACCCGGTCCTTAATTGACAAGATGGACAACTCCCAACACGCTCAACCACACAGGTACGAGCTCACCCATACTCCTGACACACACGTCCATCCCGTCTACCCAGTTCTTTACTCATTTTCCAAACATATCCCATTTCCATTTTTAAAGCACTCACACATTTTGAAAGCACTCACACATTTTTAAAGCACTCATTTAGGCCAAAACAAGGTTCAATCATAGCAATCAAGGGTGGCTATCCTACCAGGTTTTTGCAAGTAAAACAATATGAAATTTATAAAACAAGTATAGGGTTATGTTTATAAAACTAGGACCAAAGCATGCATCAAAGGGTGAGATTGAACTTGCCGTCTTCGAAGTCTTCGGGGAGTGTCGGCTCGGCGTTCGGGATCTCGGGCTCCCGCTCGCGTAGTCGGCTCCGATCTCCGACTTGAGGTACCTTCCTTCGTCTACTCCGTCGGCGCGCGCGCACACACAAGCAAGCAATCATTAAGCACACGTATTACCGCCGAGCTCGGGGAGGGGAAATAAAGGGAGAGGGGAGTATATAAGCCCTTAGGGGGAAAGGTTGGTGTTTGGTTTGACGGGGGATATTACCGGGAAGGGTGTGGTGAAATTTGGACTTAATCGGGAATAAAATCGTGCATGAAATGTTGGGTTAAAGGGAGGTTATAGGGGTTAAGGACCTATTAGTAATTCTTCCTAATGGTTAAGGGTGTGATTATGATAATATAAATTTGGTTAGGGCCTGGTTGTAAATTGTTTAGGGCTTAGCAGTATTTAATCTACAATTAATTATTATCCTAGGGGCTATTTGGAAAGAAAAAGAGAGAGAGGGAATAGGGCAGGGGATTTTGGGAAAAAGAAAGGAAGCAGGGGGGGGTTTGGCCTAAATGGCCTTCTTCTTCCTCCCCGGTTCGCGGCCGGCCGCAGGCGGGGGAGGCTCGGGCGGCGGCGGCCCGCCGGCCCTCCCGCCACGGCCGCGGCCGCCGAGAGGGGGAAAAGGGAGAGGGTGACGAGGGGATTCCGCTCCCTCACTCACCTTGGGCTAGGGCGCGCCGTGGAGGCGGCTCCGCGTGAGGGCGGTGGCGCGGTGGCGGTGCTTGGGGGCGGCGGCGCCGTGGAGCTCGGGGGAAGGGGAGAAGGTCGCCGTGGAGGTGTGAGGTGGGCGGGGGTGAGGTGCGGCGGCTCGGGGAGTAGCCGACCCCTTTTTATAGGCGGTGGAAGGCGGTTTGGGGGGGGAAGATTATTCGGCGAGGCCGGCTCCGGCGAGCTTGAGCGGCTTCTCGAGGCGGCGCCGGGACAAGACGGCTCGGGCGGCGGCGGGCCTACTTGTGCGGGGTGGCTCGGCGGCCGCGCGTGCGGCGGTGGAGCGGGGTCGACGGCTTGCGTGGTGGCGGTGCTTGGAGGTGACCCGTCGGGCGAGGGAAGTAATGGCGGATGGGACGCCTCGGCGCCGCCGGCGGTGCGGGGGCGGCTTGGCGTGCGGGAGCGGCGAGGGCCGGCGTGGTCGGGCGCGCGCGCGCGGCCCGAAGCGCGCGCAGGCGTCAACGGCGCCGGGCGCGGGGTGCCGCCGGTTGCGGGAGGAAGGAGAAAAGAGAAGGGAGAGAGAGAAGGAAAAAAGGAAGGGAAAAAGAAAAGAAAGAAAAGGAATAAAGGAGAAGAAAGAAAAAGACGGAAGAAAAAGAAAAGAAGGAAGGGAAAGAAAAATAGGAAAAGAAAGGAAAAGAAATAGGGGAAAAGGTTTAGAAAATTTGGAAAATTGTTAGGGAAATTAGGGGGAAGGGTTTTGCGGGGTCCTCCGATTTCCGGGCGTCGCGTGATTTCCGGACGGCGGTGATGGCGAGGCGGACCGGCCGGCGGGACCGCAGTGTGCGCGGGATTTCCGGCACGGTGGCCGATCGCGGCGTTGGGAAGGCACGCGTGGGTGCCGGCCCGGTGCGGGCGTACCGGCGAGATTCGCGGCACGCGCGCCGGGGTGAGAGAGAGGGGGGCGGTGACCGGGGTCTTGAAGGGGGGTAATTGAGCTCACCGGACGGGTTTTGAAAACACGCACGATTTGTTAGGTGATTTATTTGGAGCTAAAAACGCGGGCGTTACAAACCTACCCCACTTAAAATGAATCTCTCCCTCGAGATTCGGCTAGGTTTCGAACGGTGGGGAAACTCCTTCTTCAATGCGTCTTCTCGTTCCCACGTGGCTTCTTCCACTCCGTGTCCGCTCCATTGGACTCGCACACCCGTACTTCGACGTCCTCGTCCGCTTGACCACTATGTCCAAAATCTTGACGGGCACTTCCCGGTACCTAAGGTCCGGTTGTAGATCGATGGCTTCCACCGTACTCGCTTTTCTTCAAGAACCTTCAAACATCCGCGTAGCCGAGAGATATGACACACTAGGTGTATATCGACATTTCTTCGGGTAGCTCCAACCGGTACGCATCGCTCCGACCCTCTTTAGTACTTTATACGGTCCGATGTACCGAGGGGCCAACTTTCCGTGCACTTGAAATCTCCGAGTCCCTCGGATAGGTGAAACCTTGAGGTAGACGAAATCTCCGGATTGAAGCTTGCTTCACGCCTCTTCTTGTCCGCGTAGCTTTTCGTCGGGGACTGGGCGGCTCTCAACTTTTCTCGGATATCGGCTACTCGCTCTTCGGCTTCCTTTATAAGTGCGGGCCCAACCAGGGCACGCTCTCCTACTTCTGACCACATCAGGGGTGTCCTACATTTTCTCCCGTATAGTGCTTCGAATGGTGACATTCCCAGACTTGCTTGGTAGTCGTTGTTGTAGGAAAATTCTCGCATATGGCGGTGCTCTCGCTCCCAATCTTTGCCATAGGTGAGGACGCATGCTCTCAACATGTCTTCCAAAATTTGATTCACCCTTTCGGTCTGTCCGTCTGTCCGCGGGTGGTATGCCGAGCCGAAATCCAGCTTGGTACCCATGGCTTTATGCGGAGCTTTTCCGGAACCTAGAGGTGAACTCGGGTCCCTCTATCCGAGACTATTCTCGCTAGGCACTCCATGCGGCTTTACTATATTCTCTATGTAGAGCTTTGCCAACTTGTCTCCACCATAAGTGGTCCGTACGGGTAGAAAGTGAGCGACTTTAGTGAGTCGGTCCACGATCACCCATATGGAGTCATGTCCCTTCGAGTCCTTGGCAACCCTACTACGAAGTCCCATCTCATCCCATTTCCATACCGGGATTGGTAGAGGCCGCAACAGCCCTGCGGGCTTCGGTGTTCGGCTTTGATCCTCCGACAAGTATCGCGATGGGCGACAAATCGGGCAATATCGCTTTCATCCCATTCCACCAATACTTCGTTTTAAGTCCATGTACATCTTGGTGGATCCCGGTGAATAGAGTATGCCGAGTTGTGTGCCTCATCCATGATGGTCTCCGTCGGAAATCTCTCGCCTTCGTGCACGCATATTCTATTTTTGTACCACGGGGTGCCTTGGTCATCCACTCTAAAGTCGTGGGCCTTGTTCTCTCCGTATGCTTGCGGATCTTCATTAGATTCTCATCGTTTCTTGGGCCTTCCGGATCTTCTCCTCTAGGGTAGGCCGAACACTCACCGGCGGACGTAGCCTTGGGGGACAATGTGCACGTTGAGTCGCGCCATCTCCTCTTGCAACTCGGGTACTTTTGGGTGCCGCCTTCTCGTAGGATTTCCGACTTAGGGCATCTCGCTACTACATTGGCCTTCCCTGGGTGGTAGTGAATCTCTAGGTTATAGTCTTTAACTAACTCTAGCCACCTTCTTTGCCTTAGGTTCAGGTCGGGCTGGGTGAAGATGTATTTTAGACTCTTGTGGTCTGTGTAGATTTCACACTTGTTCCCAATCAGGTAGTGTCTCCGGCATCTTCGTGGCGTGCACCACGGCCGCAAACTCCGGCATCGTGGGTGGGATAATTCGCTCATGGGGTTTGAGCCGACGGGAGGCATATGCCACTACCTTCCCATATTGCATGAGAACACATCCCAACCCTTGTCGGGAGGCGTCGCAATATACGACAAAATCCCGTTGGATGTCCGGGGGTCGCACTAGGGCTGTGGTCAGTCTTCTCTTCAATTCTTGGAAACTTTTCTCGCAGGACTCGGTCCAGCTTGAACTTCTTCTCCTTCTTGAGCAACTCTGTCATGGGCCGGCAATCTTGGAGAATCTTTCGATAAACCCGGTAGTACCCCGCTAAACCCGGAAACTTCGATTTCGCTCACGTTGGTCGGTTGTTGCCGGTTGGAGACTATTTCAACTTTCCCGGGTCTACTGCCTACTCCTTCGCGGTCGGAATATGCCCAAGGAAAGATATTTTCTCCAGCCAAAATTCACACTTGCTGAACTTGGCGTACGCCTTGTGTGCCCTCAATTTCCCCAGCACTACTCGAAGATGCTGCTCGTGTTCCTCCACGCTCTTGGAGTAAACAAGTATGTCGTCAATAAAGACTACGACAAACTTGTCTAGCTCTTCCATAAACACCTTATTCATGAGGTTCATGAAGTATGCTGGTGCATTGGTGAGTCCGAAGGACATCACTGTGAACTCATACTGCCCGTAGCGAGTGACGAAGGCAGTCTTGGGGATGTCACTTTCCCTAATCTTGAGCTGGTGGTATCCTGACCTTAGATCCACCTTCGAAAAATACTTGGCTCCCTTCGGTCGGTCAAACATATCATCTATTCTCGGGGAGAGGGTACTTGTTTTTGATAGTGACCTCGTTCGCCGAGTGATAGTCCACGCACATCTTCATGCTCTTATCCTTCTTTTCCACGAAAAGCACCGGGGCTCCCCATGGTGATGAGCTCGGTCGATGAACCCACTTCGCCGGAGCTCGCTAGCCGCTTCTTCAATTCTCGCCAACTCGGGGCTGCCATCCTATAGGGTCTCTTGGCTATGGGAGAGGTTCCGGGGATAAGGTCGATTATGAACTCTATATCCCCGTCCGGTGGCATTCCGGGGAGTTCTTCGGGGAACACATTTGGGTATTCTCGCACTATCGGGACATCTTCTATGGACTTGGCTTCTATGTTGAAAACCATTATGTCCGTCCCGTGTCCTCGGGTGTGGCAAGGTGTCACTTGTATCCCGTCGGGGTTGGTTAGGTGCACTACTTTATCGGCGCAACTTATAAGGCCATGGTGCCGGCTTAACCAGTCCATCCTAAGGATCACATCTATCCCCTTGGACTTCGGTACTACTAGGTCTGCTAGGAACTCTACCCCACTTAAAATAATCCTTACTCGGGGGGCATCCCGGTTGACACTTAATGTCACCTCCGGCGTTCGAGTTAATAGGGGTGCTTTTAGTAGTACTGTGGGTATGCTATGCTTTTCCACAAAGCTTGAGGATATGAATGAGTGCGATGCTCCCGAATCGAATAGTATGGTAGCCAAGACTGAGCTGACCAGGAACTCACCGAGCACTACGCCTTGTGCTTCATGTGCCTCCTGTGCATTGATGTGGTTGACCGGGCTCGTCCATATGACCGCCGGGGGTGCCTCATCCGCTAGTTGCCGTTGTTGTTGCCGAAGTTATTGTTGCCGCGCACCCAAGATGCGGTTGGCTCCGGTACACCGGTGTCCTTGGCCCGTTCACCGAGTTGGAGTAGGTGGTGGTGGTTGGCTTTTTGGCATACGGGCAGTTGGCGATGAAGTGTCCGGTTTCTCGGCAGTTGAAACACACTCGGGAGTTGTTGCCGTTGTTGGCGTGATCCGGGCCGGTGTTGTTCGTGGGGGCTTCATGGCACTCGGTTGTTGTAGGGCTTGAACTGGGTTCTGGGGGCTTGCGAGCTCGTGGCTTGGGATTGGGTTCTGTACTGCATGGGAGCTTGGAACCTGGACATGGGGTGTCCCAAGTTTCTCGGCCTCCGGGACCACTCTTGTCGCTTGGCCTTGTGCTCCATAAACTTGCGCTTGTTTTCCTTCTTCTCTTCGGCCCTTGCTCTCTCTCGTGAGTATTGCCATATTCATGAGGGTGTTGAAGTCGGGTAGATCCGAGGGGTCGGCGGGGTCCTCGGTTCGGAGTCGGCCCCTTCTTGAACATTTCCTCGCTTCTTGGAGTCTTTGTCCACTTCCTCGGGGGCATAGCGAGCCGGCTCTATGAACCGGTGCGTGTACTCCTCCACCGACATGTTGCCTTGGCGGAGTTCACGGAACTCATCCGCCTTCCGCTTCAAAGGTGGCTTCCGGGATGTGGTAGCGGCGGAACTCTTCCATGAATTCATCCCGGGTGATGGCGGAGGGATCCTTGGTCGCCGCGCGAGTAATTCTCCCACCGAGCTAGGGCCGTCCCGTGAGCGGGTGAGCCGCCAGAGAACCTTGTCGCGGTCCTCACAGTTGAAGGGCTCTAGTTCCCTCGGGATGGCTCTCGCCCGTCGTCGGCATCCAAAGGATTCACCGACCCGCCAAAGGTGGGCGGCTTAGTCCTGAGGAACTCAATCAGCTTCTCGTTCATGCCCAGAACCCGTGGTCTTGGGCGGTTGACGGCATTGAAAATGGCCTCCATCAGGACAGTCTGGTTGGCCAAGACTTGTGCCAAGTCAATGGGAGGGGGTGGCGGTGGAAGGACCACGTTCTCTCCTCCATCTTCATTTTGGTTAACTTCCTGGTCGTGAAGACGCTCCCTCCGATCGGCTTGCGATCCTTCAGCGTCTGATCGGCCGGGGCCTTGGTGGGTCCTGACAGGGCGCCTGGAAACCATTTGTAAAGAAGCGGGTTTTCTAAGAGATCTAGCTTTTATGTGATGTTTAAGTGGGTTATATCGGATTTCTTTTTGAAAAGGAAGGGTCTACTCCTGCCGGCAAACAAGCACATAGCAAACAAGCAAGCACAAACAAGTCTTTATTACAAACCAGCGAGGAGGATACATCCCGACTACGTGGACACACTACACTACTAAGGACTAAGGGTGCGACTTGGACCAAGTACGGCTTCATTCCCCGGGTCGTGGTCACCGGGGCACGCTACTCGCGAGGAGAGCCATCTTCCGGGTCGAGTGTTCTTCCGCCGGAATGAGCGACTCGTCATCATTCTCGCCTTCGGGGTTTCCGTTTTCCTGAGGCTGTGCCGCGGCTTCGGCGGTCGTTGTTGGGGGTTCGGTGACCGCCGGTGGTGCCGGCGGGACTTCGATAGTTCCTCCCCATCCCGCAAGGGGTGTTCCCGGCAGACTTGAGCTTCTCCAATGGCCGGAACGGGTGTTCCGCCGTTGGTCCATTCTTGCATGCGTTGGTCCCGGATTCTCCCGAGGCTTTCCCGGGCAACGGCTTCACCGCTTATGGCGGTCGCGGTCCTTGCTTCGGCCTTGAGCCACTCGGACTTGGTGCATCCTTACCGTGACTTCGCCTTGCTCGGCCCGACCGATTTGTTCCCTCAAGTGCCCGGCTCCGGTCATCGAAGAGCTTATCCAGGGAGACAAGGTAAGTGACTACGTGGTACGACAGGTCTTCTTGGTGGCGGCGTCGTTCCTGTGTTTCTCATGCGGGCCTGCCAAACTGGGGTTCTGATGGCGGGAGGGAAGTACCTCATTGGTGTGGGGACGAGGTGTTCCTCGTAGATCCGCACAGTAGCGGAGGGCTTTTCTGAGGGCCAAAGGATAGGTGTCTCGGTGTCGAAACCCTGTGGCGGTTACGCGCCACGGCTCGATGTTGGTGTGGCGGTTGCTTCTACCGACGGGAGAGGACCACCCTACGCCGAAGAGTGCCGAGTTGCTCGTACTCTCTCGCTCGTAGTACCTAGGGCGCTCGCGGATACCGAGGCGCTCCAGGGAGTTGATGAGAAGGAGGGCAAAACCAGGCTCCTCCCCGGCACACGCCCCGGGTCCATCCATCTTCCGCCATCCGAAAACAAAGGTAGAGTTGAACAAAGTTGTGGTGGGGTACAAGAGATGGATAATTTTATTTAGTAGCAAAGTTGGGGTACATTCTTCGGGGTACACTTATTATTACTAGAACTCGCCCTTCTAGCCAAAACACCCTAGTCTTATCCTCATGGTGATTCTTCCTCTAGCTGGATGCGGCGCTTCTTTAGTGGGAGGTCTTGCTCCAGTATCTCATCCTCAGTCTGGGTCCCTTTGTCCCAGTGAGTTTCTTCGGGTTCTTCCTCATCCAAGTCATCTTCTTCTCTTCTCCTTCTACGTTCCTTGTGGAGCTCATCCCATAGCTGTTTGTGGAACATCTCCGAACGTTCTCTTTCCCTGAGGTAATCTTGCTCCATGTTGTGCAGCTCAACTTCCGCCATGGTTGTCTTAATCCTTTCCAGCTCTATCCTCTGCTCCGCTCTTTCCGCTCTGTCAATCTGTTGCTTCAGTTGCTGGGCTTGCTCCTGGTAGAGGTGGTCTAGGCCTCTGAGGTAGATGGATAGGTGGGAAACTGCCTCTTCTAGGTCTTCTTCCTCTCGTTCTAGTCCTCTCATGCGATCAATCCACGAGCGTCCTCTTCCTCCGGAGGGTGGAAAGAATCCCATTGGAGTCCTTCGAGGTGCTCGTCTATAAACCACTCGTAGCCGTCGCAGGCCTTCCGAGCAGCCTTGGGGGTAGGTGTCGGCGAAGCGAAATCCAGGTGGCGGAGATGAACCATGGTTCTATGTCGGTGTAAAGCGTGCTTCTTCCCACAAAGATCGGCCAGCCTTACACCGAAGGGTGCCGTAGCGTTCGTACTCCCGATAGACGAACTCCGGCGGATCCCTTACCCCGACGCGCTCTAAGTTGAGCCGCAGGAGGTTAGGGAGACTAGGGCCGGACAGGCGTACTCCTCCGTTCCATTTGGGGTTAGCCATCCGGAATCGTGCAAGGATCAAGGTAAGGATTTGGGAAAAGATGAGCTCAAAGAAAGGAAAGGTTAGAGAGGGCCGGAGGAGGTCTTGTATCCTAGGGGTCGTGTCCTACGGCCAACCCGGCTCGATACCACCCGAAGCGTCCCCTCATCGGAGGTGACTAAATGTGACACAAATACCGGCCCCGGGAGGTCGGCAACACATTTATTACAACGGGTGGATCGCCTTTTACATCACGGCGACACGTAGGGCACGGAAGTGCCAACGCTACAAGGAACAACACAAACGCTAACGACCACACTACGATAGCAAAGGCTTCCATAGCCTCCTCGCAGTACCACACCATGGAAGCTTTTCGTGGGGGCCCTGGGTACACAGGCATGGTTGGGTGTAGGGCAGCGACCTACTCGACGTCTTCGGGAATATAATCGGGATCCTCCTCTGTAAAATAGTTAGTAAAACAAGGGTGAGCACATACGTACTCAGCAAATCCAACCCCACCCACGGAGGGGCTTATAAGCAGAATCATGCATAGAGTATAACAAGGATCAGGTTAAGGTTCATTTTGCAAACTTACACATGCAGGGGTTCATTTCAAAAAGATTTTCGCAAATCATTTTTCATAACCAAGGTGACTCAATTGTTTTTAGGAAAACCACTGTGGAACTACCGGACTCCCCGTCCGCAGTAGCCCAGGCACACAGCCACACACTTCACCCAGAAAACAACTCACGCCAGAAAACATCCCATCCCAAACACTAGTTTTTGTGACCACACCGTGACTCGTCCAATACCGTGGACACGACTATTCGAATAGGTTTGACACTCTGCAGAGGTTGTACATCTTTACCCACAAGTAGGGTACCGTCACACGGACACCTTAGTGCCGGTGCGGATCCTATCAAAGCCATTACCCACCTTAGCTAACCCTACGAGCCACCACGGAAGCACCCAAGGGGTTATCCCACATAACCAGGGCGTACCTCACACAGAGCGTACCCCTACTCCTTGGTCTCCCGCCGCTCACCCGCACACCAGATGGCAAGTAGATTAACTAGTGGGGTTTATGCTAAGCCGTTGCCACATACAATGGTCGAGTGGTTGTACGATGATTTGGGTCAGGTGAGATGTCACGCAACCCGGTCCTTAATTGACAAGATGGACAACTCCCAACACGCTCAACCACACAGGTACGAGCTCACCCATACTCCTGACACACACGTCCATCCCGTCTACCCAGTTCTTTACTCATTTTCCAAACATATCCCATTTCCATTTTTAAAGCACTCACACATTTTGAAAGCACTCACACATTTTGAAAGCACTCACACATTTTTAAAGCACTCTTTTAGGCCAAAACAAAGTTCAATCATAGCAATCAAGGGTTGCTATCCTACCATGTTTTTGTAGTAAAACAATATGCAATTTATAAAACAAGTATAGGGTTATGTTTATAAAACTAGGACCAAAGCATGCATCAAAGGGTGAGATTGAACTTGCCGTCTTCGAAGTCTTCGGGGAGTGCCGGCTCGACGTTCGGGATCTCGGGCTCCCGCTCGCGTAGTCGGATCCGATCTCCGGCTCGAGGTACCTTCCTTCGTCTACTCCGTCGGCTATAGCGCACACACAAGCAAGCAATCATTAAGCACACGTATTACCGGCCGAGCTCGGGGAGGGGAAATAAAGGGAGAGGGGAGTATATAAGCCCTTAGGGGGAAAGTTTAGTGTATGGTTTGACGGGGGATATTACCGGGAAGGGTGTGGTGAAATTTGGACTTAATCGGGAATAAAATTGTGCATGAAATATTGGGTTAAAGGGAGGTTATAGGGGTTAAGGACCTATTAGTAATTCTTACTAATGGTTAAGGGTGTGATTATGATAATATAAATTTGGTTAGGGCCTGGTTGTAAATTGTTTAGGGCTTAGCAGTATTTAATCTACAATTAATTATTATCCTAGGGGCTATTTGGAAAGAAAAAGGGAGAGAGGGAATAGGGCAGGGGCTTTTGGGAAAAAGAAAGGAAGCAGGGGGGGTTTTTGGCCTAAACGGCCTTCTTCTTCCTCCCCGGTTCGCAGCCGGCAAGAGGCGGGGAGGCTCGGGCGGCGGCGGCCCGCCGGCCTCCCGCCACGGCCGCGGCCGCCGAGAGGGGGAACAGGGAGAGGGCGACGAGGGGATTCCCCTCCCTCACTCACCTTGGGCTAGGGCGCGCTGTGGAGGCGGCTCCACGTGAGGGCGGGGCGCGGGCGCGGCGCGGTGCTAGGGGGCGGCGGCGCTGTGGAGCTCGGGGGAAGGGGAGAAGGTCGCTGTGGAGGTGTGAGGCGGGCAGTGGTGAGGTGCGGCGGCCTGGGGAGCAGCCGGCCCCTTTTATAGGCGGTGGAAGGCGGTTCGGGGGGGAAGATTTTTCCGGCGAGGCCGACTCCGGCGAGCTCGAGCGGCTTCTCGAGGCGGCGCCCGGTGACAAGACGGCTCGGGCAGCGGCAGGTCTACTTGTGCAGGTGGCTCCGGCGCGGCGCGTGCGGCGGTGGAGCGGGGTCGACGGCTTGCGGTGGTGGCGGTGCTTGGAGGTGACCCGTCGGGCGGGGAAGTAATGGCGGATGGGACGCCACGGCGTCGGCCGGCGGTGCGGGGGGGGCTTGGCGTGCGGGAGCTTTGAGGGCCGGCGTGGTCGGGCGCGAGGGCGCGCGGGCCCGAAGCGACGCGGGGTGTCGACCCGCGCCGGGCGCGGGCGCCGCCGGTTGCGGGAGGAACGAGAAAAGAGAAGGGAGAGAGAGAAGGAAGAAAGGAAGAAAAAAAAAAGAAAGAAACGGAAGAAAGGAGAAGAAAGAAAAAGAAGGAAGGGAAAGAAAAATAGGAAAAGAAAGGAAAAGAAATAGGGGAAAAGGTTTAGAAAATTTGGAAAATTGTTAGGGAAATTAGGGGGAAGGGTTTTGCGGGGTCCTCCGATTTCCGGGCGTCGGCGTGATTTTCGGGACGGCGGTGATGGCGAGGCGGACCGGCCGGCGGGACCGCGGTGTGCGCGGGATTCCCGCACGGTGGCCGACCGCGGCGTTGGGAAGGCACGCGTGGGTGTCGGCCGGGTGCGGGCGGTGCGGCGCGGTCGCGGCAGACGCGCGCCGGGGTGGAGAGAGAGGGGGACGGTGACCGGGGTCTTGAAGGGGGTAATTGAGCTCCGGGACGGTTTTGAAAACACGCACGATTTATTAGGTGATTTATTTGGAGCTAAAAACGCGGGTGTTACATGATCTTGGTTCATTAATTTACAAAGGAAAACATGCATAAATTAAGAATAAATATTTCTGGTAAGCCAAAAATCATGATTAATTCAGAAGATGTGTATTTTGACATAACAAGACAGTGTGCACAGAATGAGCACAAAAACATAAATATATTTAGCAAGAAAAATTCTTTATGCAGATTCTGCAGAAATGGAAAACCATTTTTATAAAAATATTTACTTCATAACTTTGTGCAATTTTTGGCACAGAAGCTTGTCATAACCTAACACACAACATATCCAAAAATTGGACACAGAGGATTTATAGTTTTTGAGACATTGCAGATCTAGGTTTTTCACATTTGTATTTTTCATGCAAAAACTAACAGGAATTAGCTCGGGCAAGAATAACAACAGTTGTAGGATATTTCACCATGATTACAACAAAATTAGTTTTGCATTTTTCTGATTTTTCTACGATTTTCTACGTAATTTACAAGAAACAGCCAAAGCACTTTTACTATTTGAGTTACCCTTTCGCAAAGGAGGCCCCCCGAAAAGATTCTTTCCTTCGCAATGTAGTCCCCGGGCGGCCGGGCAGCGGCGGTCCGGCCAAATTCCGGCAAACCGCCGGCCGGGGCCGGCCGGCACGGGCGGGGGAGGGGCCTTGGGTCCCAAGGGGCCGATTCCGGGGGTTGGTTGGGCCGGGGAAGGGGTCGGGCGAGGGGAGGCGCCGGCGGCCGGTGCCCGGTGGCCGCCGCGGCCGCCGTGCCGGTGAGGTGGGGGCGCGCGCGGCGACGGGCATACCGGCGAGCCGTGGTAGGTGCAAGGGAAGGTGCTAGGGGTGTCACTTGGCCGTGCGAGAGCGCTTGAGGGGGCGGCTGACGGCCACGGCGTGCCGGGCGGGCCGCACGACGGGCGCGAGTGCACGACGGCGTCGGCCCGGCACGATGCGGGGGCGGGGAGTGCGGCTCGGCGCGATGCAGAGGGGAAGCGCCCCTTTATGGCGGCCAAGGATCGACGGAGACGTCCCTAGGAGTAAATGCCGGCCTAGGGAGGAGTGAACGGCGAGGGGAGGCAAGGAACGGACCGGTGGTCCGTCGGCGTTCCCGGCCGGACGGCACGCGCGCGCGAGGAGGGGGTGGACTCCGAGGCGGCATCGGTGGGCGCGTGGCCCGGGGAAGGGCGGCCTCGGGACGCGGGCGGGCCCGGATGCCGGGGCGCGCGCGCGCGGGCGCGGCACGGCGCGCGACGTCGCGTCGGCCTGGAATTGTTTCGGACTGGGCCTGTTCGAGCAACAAGAACTCAATTTTTTGCAACTAAAGTGCACTGAGTGATGAATAGGAAAGTTGTAGATCTATCTACCCTCTACAACTTTTACAAAGGCCATATAGTATTTTTCTTAACGGATTTTGCAGGAACGTCGTGCCAACTTTGAATGCCGCTGTGTTCGGCAAACAGAGGTGCCGTCGGCCGATCAAGTTTTTCTCCAATTTCCACTCAAAATTTGAAATGCCAATCTACATGAAAGTTGTGTCCCTCAATATGATCGATAACTTTCATAAAGGTAGATTTTGAAGTGTTTAGATGAATTTTGGAGAACACGACAAAAGTTCCGACGACATTCGCCGACGTCAACGGTTAAGCCGGGTTTGACCGTGTCTTTGACCAAGGGTCCACGATGGGTGTGTGTAGACTTGTTCAAGGGGTTCAATGGGGTTCCTTGGCGAGGTTTTCGGGGTGATGACCCAGGTTGACCTAGGTTTGACCGGTGTTTGGCCGGTTTGACTCTGCCGATCCGGTCATTAGCGGTAATGATAGTAATTAAAAACCTGGGGCGTCACACGCACGGCGAGGCCGGCGGGCCCACATGCGATCGAGCACTTGGGCACCTTGACCGGCATGTGGGCCCGTTCGTGCCGTGCGCCGGCCCCCGAGGCGCACGGCAAAGGCACGGTTGGGCACCAAGGCGGCGGTGGGCCCGTCTTTGCCATGCGCCGGCCCCCCGAGGCGCACGACAAAGATTACACGGCGGTCACTGTGTCTGCTCTTTGCCGTGCGCCGTGACCCGAGGCGCACGGCAAAGACCGGGGGTTAACCCTACCTCCCGACCCATTTCTTCCCCACACTCAAACGCCCCAACCCCAACCCGCCGCCGCCGATCCGCCACCGCCGCCGCCGCGCCTCCGCCCCCGCCGCCTCGCCGTCGCGCCCCCGCCGCGGCGCGCCCCCGCCGCCTCCGCGCCACCCCCTCGCCCCGCCACGCCACCGCCACCGCCGCCGCCGCCGCCCACCGCCCACCGCCCACCCGCCCCCCCCCGGCCGCGCGGCGTCACCCCCCCGCCCCGCGGCTCGCCCCCGCCCCCGCCCCTCGGCCCCGCCCCCGGCCCGCCGGGCGCCCCACCGACCTCCCTCGCTCCGGCGGCGGCGCCCCGGCGGCGGCGCCCCCGCCGGCTACCACCGTAGAAGGAGGAGGAGGAAAGGAAGAAGGGGAAAGGAGGAGAGGGAGAAGGAGGAGAGGGAGAAGGAGGATGGGTGGTGCTCTCCGGCTGTGATCTCACACCACGCCGTCTCGACACGTACGCCATCCTCTCGGTGAGCACTCCCTCAACCTCTATCGCATTTAGATGAAACTACTATGATGATCTACCGTTCGTTACATAAATGAGTAGTGATGCATAGCTATGTGATGACCTATGTAAGATTAAATTTGTGATGAGTAGCTTGAACTCAAAAGAATAAAATTTGAGTACTACCGGTATATGTTGCTTATGCTCAAGTGGAAAGAATGACAAGTCTCATGTTTCCCGCCATCGAGCCGTGGGAATAGCATTTGTTTTTTGGCCCGACCTTCGTGTCGTGGTCTTTTCTTTGCAGGTTTTGAAACCTTCCCGTACAGGGGAGGTGCTGCCGAATTTTTTATCTAACTACTACGTTGGCTTGGTCTAATTTTGCAGAGAGCGCCCACCGCCGCATCCACCGTCGAAGGAGTATCCGGCCGTTTCCTCGGACGTCCACCGTGTTGCCGTTGCCTGTTCGAGCTACTAGGTGAGCATGTGTCGTATGGACCTCCCCGGGCCCACTACCTCGGTGGGTACCGGGACCGACTACTCGGTGGGCCCCTGGGACTACCTGGCTTGCGCTACACGGCACCTGATGGCGTGGAGCACAAGGACTACGGAGGAGAAGTACTCGGTTAGGAAGCTGTACATGTCCCGCACTGTATGGAAGACTCCTAGACGTACTCGACTAGTACTCTCTTCCTACTCCGACTTGTAACCCTGCCTCCCGACTATATAAGGTGAGGCAGGGACCCTTCTCTAGCATCTCATCCAATCCACGACGCACTATTGCACCATCTTGTAATCGTGCCCAATCAATCCGGAGCTACGCAAAGCATACAGACGTAGGGTATTACGCACCTCGCGGCCCGAACCCTCGTCTAAATTGTGTGCCACGTGTCTCTTCCTTCGAGTTACCGATCTCGGCGAGGCCACATTCATCTACTTCGGGTACTCCCCTTAGTAGGTTGCCGGTTTAAAACACCGACAAACCGGTGTGCTGTGTAGGGCTCTCGCCCGAGATCACATGGGGAACTCGACGGCTCCCGTCTACTTCAAGCCAACTGTCGCCTTCAACCGCGGCGACACCTTCGTGTTCGGCGCCCGGGTCCGCACCGCGTACGACGCGGGCTCTTTCCAACACCGCCTCACCATGCCGCCCAACCCGAAGACCGGCTTCGTGACGCTTCCCCGAAGTTGTCACGGGCGAACTCGCCGCAAGTTCGGCGAAATTTCGCTCTTCAACCATCACGCCGACTTCGAGCTCGAGTCCGTTTTCAACTCGAACTCGACATCTCCATGGGCCATCGCATGCGAGCCGGCCGCCCCGGCCATCGCGGGCGATCCCCTCACCTCGTGAGCGCTCCGCGCGTGGTCCCCGCATCCTCGCCGGCCCGCACGGGGGCTCCCTCTTCGCGCCGGCCGGCAAGGAGCCCGTACCCGGCCACAACTCGGACTCCAACACCGCCCCCGCCATGCCTTGGACTCCAACCCTCTCTCCGAGTTCTACTCGAACCCCGCATACGAGTTCGACTTCGGGTCGGACCCTGAGGATCCCGAGTCCGAGGACAACTCCACCGAGCATCCCTTGTCGTGGCCGGCCTCCGGCTGGTTATAACATCCACACCGACCGGGAGATTCGTCTCATCGGCCGGACCGCAAGCCCGCCGACCCGATAAGTGGAGACTCACACTACGTCGCCTATATCGACTCGCTACCGTTCCGGAGGGAACACCACTCGCCCGAGCCGACTCGAACACCCCAACTCGGGTGGCGGTTTCGAGTCCGGCCTTGGCACCCCGCATCGCTGTGTCTTCATGGTTGTCGGCGACACCCCGGGACCTTCGGGGACGGCCCAAGATAAGTACCTTGAAGACATCTCCTCCGACGAGCTCTCTCGCCGATGCCCCCGCAAACGAGACCCCCGCAGACAGAGACGCTCGACGTGAGCGTAACCGGAAGCGCAGCGAACGTCGCCGACGCCTCCGCGACAACTTCCCCGTCCGCAACCTTGCGGAAGCTCTCGAGGTGGTCGAGAGCAGAGTACACACTACCCCTGAGCAATGCCTCATGTGGATCACAGTGATCGCACGCCAGGCTCAGGGCATACGCGCCTGGAGAGGTCATCGCCAAGCTCGCTGAAGACGCCTACTTCATGCGGGTCGACAACAGAGTCAACCAACCTCCTCCAGCCGGGCACCGCGACAACGAAGCCACAAGTCGCAGCCGCCAACAACGGTCCCAACCGTACTCGAGCCGAGCTCCCGGCCCTAGCCGAACCGTACTCGCTCCAACGCCGGCGGACCCCCGCGGAGTGGCAACAGCCACCGCGAAGTCGTCCCTCACCGCGCTCCGGCCGGCGGCGGCGGCCACGACCCCGACGGCCGGCCGGACGGCGGAAGCTCCAACCATGGAGCCAACGAGAGGGCCGGCGGCGGCGGCGGTCGTGGCGGCCGAGGCCACGCGAACGTACACGCCTGCGGTGCCTCACGGGGCGGCTACGACGCCCGCCGAAGATTGAGGGGCCGCGGCGGAAGAAGTCGACCACCGCAGGCGACAACGACGGCTTCCCCGCCTTCTCACCTCGACTTTGCAACTTGCTCCTCCCCGACAAGTTCAAGCCTTTGGGGATCACCAAGTACTACGCGAAGCAGATCCCATCCGGTGGCTCGGGTGCTACGCCCTCTCCATCGAGAACGCTGGCGGCAACAACGACACCAAGTGCCTCTACTTCCCCTTCTGCCCGGACCAAGCCCCACTCACATGGCTCGAGTCGCCGGACAAGCACTCGATCGACGAGGTGGGACCACCGAAGGAGCGGTTCACCGACAACTTCGCGGGCGCCATGGGCCGATCGGGTACTCGCATGGACCTGGCCATGGTCAATCAGGAACAAGGCGAGACCCTCCGCAAGTACATGTGCCGCTTCTTCGACAAGCGCGCTACCGTGGTCGACGTCACCGACAAGGAGGTCATTGACCTCTTCTAGGACGGTCTCTACCATCGTCGCACCTTTGAAGACTTCGGTCGTCGCCACCCCAAGTCCATCCCGCACCTCAAAGACATGATCACATCCTGGGCGGATGAAGAAGACAAGGCCAATGCCAAGTACGACGCCATCCGTGGCAAGAGCAAGCAGAACGCTAGCGGTAGTAGCGGCAACAACGCGAACGAAGGCGGTCGCAACAACAACTACTACTACTACTCGGGTCCCAACCGCAAGCGCAAGCCAGACAACACTATCGCGGCTATTCAATGCCCTGCGAAGGAGAACTCGAAGAAGAACTCCGGCGGTTTCAAAGACTTGTCGAAGGAGAAGTGCTCGTGGCATCCAAACGGCAACCACATCATCGAGCAAGGTGCTACCAACTCGGGCATGCACTCAAGGATACGCCGAGCCACCGCACCCTCACGACAAAAAGGGCAAGAAGAAGGACGGCGACAACAACGACTTCCGGGAACCCGACAAGACCGTCAACATCCTCTTCGACGGACCGCCGGCAGGGCGGGAGCGAAGGCTACCCGTCGAGAATTCATGTCCATTGAGCCGGCGGTCCCGACCCCTCTCGGGTGGTCGGAGGTACCCGTCACCTTCTCCCCGCCGGATCAATGGACCGGCTTCTCCGAACCGGGACGGTTCCCCCCTCGTCCCGAAGCCGGTGGTCGCGGGCTCCAAACTCAACAAGGTGCTCATTGACGGTGGAAGTGGGCTCAACGTCCTTTTCACCAACACCTTGAAGAAGATGAAGCTCGACATCACCCACATGCTCACCAAGAGCAACACGCCCTTCTACGGCATCGTCCCCGCAACGCGGCTATCCCACCGGGCTCGGTGGTCCCGCCGGTTACCTTCGGGGAATCTCGGGACAACTACCGTACCGAGTACATCAAGTTCGAGGTCGCGGACTTCGAGACTTCCTACCACGCCATCCTCGGCGGACCAGCCCATCGCCAAGTTCATGGTGGTGCCCCACTACACCTACTTGGTACTCAAGATGCCAAGCCCGGCGGGTGTACTCTCTCTCCAAGGGGACTTGAAGATCTCCCACGACTGCGACACAGAAGCCGTGGAGATCGCTTCTACGAATCAAGTACCCAACGCTATGATGGAGGTCTACGCTGCGTCGAAGAAGCTTGCTACAAGTGAACTCGACATCCCGGAGAAGTCTGACAGCGCCAACAAGCCTCAGCCACCTGAGGAGGTTCTTGTCAAGACGATCGACCTCGGAACAGGCGACCCCAGCAAGACCACCACCATCGGGGCGGGCCTCGACCCCAAATAGGAAGACGCGCTCATCAACTTCCTCCGGGCTAACCGCGACATCTTCGCGTGGAAGCCAGCAGACATGCCAGGAGTGCCCAGGGAGTTGATCGAGCACTGCCTCAACGTCGATCCTAAGGCCACCCCCAAGCGACAACACCTCCGACGCTTTGCCGACGACAGACGGGACGCCATCAAGAAGGAACTCACCAAACTACTCGCGGCCGGCTTCATCGGGAGAAGTCTTCCATCCCGAGTGGCTCGCCAACCCCCGTCCTCGTCCGCAAGAAGAACTCGAATGAGTGGAGGATGTGCGTCGACTACACCGACCTCAACAAGCACCGCACCAAGGACCCCTTCGGGTTGCCGCGGATTGATCAAGTCATCGACTCCACGGCGGGTCGCGACCGCGCTCGCTTCCTCGACCGCTACTCCGGTACCACCGGATCGCGATCAAGGGAGAAGACCGGGGAGAAGACCGCGTTCATCACCCCGTTTGGCGCGTCTCGCTACACGACCATGTCCTTCGGGTTGAAGAACGCCGGTGCCACCTACCCGAGCTATCCGGGCTCGCTTCAAGAGGCAACTCAACAAGAACGTCGAAGCCTACGTGGATGACGTGGTCGTCAAGACCAGAGACTCCAGTACAGTCATCGACGACCTTGAAGAGACCTTCGCATCTCTGCGCGAGTACCGCTGGAAGCTCAACCCGAACAAGTGCGTCTTCGGTATATCTTCGGGCAAACTACTCGGCTTCATCATCGCCCAACGCGGCATCAAAGCCAACCCCGAGAAGATTTCCGCTATCACCAACATGAAAGCTCCCACAAGCATCAAAGACGTCCGTAAGCCGACCGGTGCATGGCGGCACCGAACGGATTTATCTCGAAGCTTGGAGAACGGGGCCTCCCCTTCTTCAAACTACTCAAGCATCAAGAGAAGTCCGTCTAGACTCCGGAGGCGGATCAAGCCCTTGCCCGGCTCAAGGACTTCCTATCGAAGCCGCCGGTCCTCACGGCTCCTTGCAAGGGCGAGCGGCCCATCGCTCTACCTCGCCGCGACTACTCACGTGGTTAGTACCGTCATCGTCGTCGAGCGGCGGAGAAGACGGCCACAACCTACCCGGTCCGGCCGCCCGGCCTACTTCGTCGGGCCGAGGTCCTATCGGAGTCCAAGGCACGCTATCGCCCGTGCGAAGCTCCTGTACGCAAGCACTCATCACCTCGCGGAAGCTACGACACTACTTCCGGGAGTACTCGATCTCCGTCGTCACCGACTACCCCCTCGGCGACATCTCGCGGAACCAAGATGCTACCGGAAGAATCTCCAAGTGGGCGGCCGAGCTCGACGCCCTCACCTTCGACTTCAAGCCACGGACAGCCATCAAGTCGCAGGCGCTGGTCGACTTCATGGCGGAGTGGCGGGAGAATCGGCCTACCTACTCCAACCGTGCGACCAGAGCATTGGGTGATGTACTTCGACGGCTCACTCAACCTCGAGGGCGCAGGTGCAGGGGTACTCCTGATCTCTCCAATGGGAGAACAACTCAAGTACGTCCTGCAGATCTTCTGGAAGGTCTCAAACAACGAAGCCGAGTACGAAGCTCTCCTACACGGGCTCCGCCTCGCGGCTTCACTGGGCATCAAGCGGCTACTAGTCTACGGCGACTCCGCAGTGGTCATCAACCAAGTCAACAAGTCCTGGGACCGCAACAAGGAGAACATGGACGCCATGCGCCTAGAGGTCCGCAAGCTCGAGAACAAGTTCTATGGTCTCGAGTTCCACCACATCGTCCGCGACAACAACGTCGCGGCGGATGTTCTATCGAAGCTTGGATCTACCCACGCTCGGGTACCGGCGGGTGTCTTCGTTCACGAGCTTCACGCGCTATCCATCCCGGAGCCGGCGCCACCGACCACCGTCCCGGCCCAACCCCGTGGCCGGGACGAGGAGGTCATGATGATCGACCCGGACCGGAGGCAACCCTTCATCGACTACCTCGGCGAGCGAAGGTTCCCTCGACAAGAACTCGGCCGAGCAGCTCATCCGCCGTGCCAAGTCCTACGTACTCGTCGGAGACAAGCTTTACAAGCGGGGCGCATCTTCTCGGAGTACTCATGAAGTGCGTCCCCGTGCAAGAAGGCAATGACATCTTGGAGGAGATCCACAAGGGCGTCTCGCGGCAACCACGCGTCCTCTCGCACGCCGGTCGGCAAGGCCTTCCGACGAGCTTTCTACCGGCCCACCGCTGCGGGCGACGTCGAAGAACTCGTCGAAGGTGCCAAGGATGCCGCACTTCGCCAAGCAGCAACACGTCCCGGCCTACAAGCTAGTCACCATACCGCCAACCCGGCCCTTTGCCCGCTAGGGGCTCGACGTGATTGGGCCACCGCCAACCGCGCGGGTGGTTTCAACGAGTATTGGTGGCCATCGACAAGTTCACCAAGTGGATAGAGGTCAAGCCGGTCACATGCCCCAAGGCCGACAGAGTACTCTACTTCCGGATGAACTCGTGCATCGCTACGGACTACCCCACCGCATCATCACGGATCCGGGCTCCAACTTCAACAACCACCGCCCGGGGAGTACTCCGAGAACAAGTGGGATCGACGTCCAATACGTCTCGGTTGCCCATCCTCGGCCAACGGACAAGTCGAGTGCGCCAATGGGATGGTGCTCGACGCTCTCAAGAAGCGGCTACACGATGTCGCTAACTCCAAAGGAGGCAAGTCGATCCGAGAACTACCCAACGCACTCGGGGGCTACGGACTCATCCGTCCAAGCCAACGGGGCAATCCCCTTACTTCCCGGTCTACGGCTCCGAAGCAATCCTCCCCGCCGACGTCATATGGAACTCGCCAGGCGGTGGAGCATTACGACGAAGGCGTCTCGAAGACGACAGACGAGTTGACACCGACAGCCTCGAAGAAGCTCGCCGCGCCGCCCTTGTCCAATCGGCAAGGTACCTCGGAGGGTATCCGACGCTACCACGATCGCAACGTCAAGGAACGCTCCTTCAACATTGGTGAACTTGTCCTCCGTCGTATCCAGAACACGGAAGGACTACACAAGCTCGCGCTCCCTCTCGGGAAGGTCGCTTCACCGTGGCAAAGGTGACCGGGCCGGCTCCTACCGCCTCCCGGACACTTGAAGGCGAAGACATCAACAACTCGTGGAACGTCGACCGCCTATGTCGGTTCTACGCCTAGTCTACATGACTACTCCGGGTTCAAGTCTACACGACTACATCAACACCCCTCTCGCCGTAAGCGGCCTCCGGTCCCGGCTCCGCCTACGGACTACTCCTCTCCGAGATCCGGCCCCGCGCGGCTACCTACGGATCCCGGGCTGCGACGAGCAACAAAGGACTCTAGCGACGGTCTACTAAGAGACCATGTACCCCGAGATCCGGCCTACACGGCTACTTACGGATCTCTGCGTCGTAAGCGGCTACTCGCCGTAGCACCACTTAGTCGTAAGCGGCCCCCGGTCCGGCGACTACTCGTAACTACGGCCCCGGCCATCCGGTGTACTTCTCCGGTAGTAAAGTTTGATCGTTCATCAACTTCTTTATCGTCTACTTCCCTCAACGGGACTACGGCCGAGTACAACTACTCGCATCACTCCACGATGGGGCTCCGCACTCTCGGATCGCGACTACGAGTACTCATTGCCGGAATTTTCCTTTCATTAATACATAAGCAATTCCATTACAATTGTTTTTGTACAACTTTGGCTACGAGCTAACTATTACGAGCTATTGGAGATTGAGCTTATCGGCTACTTGCTCCGCAATGGGCGCCATCTCGCTCTAGCAGCCTCCGCGTCTCGCTCATCGATACACTTTGCGGCTACCCCGCCGCCGACTACCTCCACGGGCGCCTTCGGGAAGTAGGACTTCATGAAGGCCAAGACTTGCTTCGGGATCGACCTCGCCATATGCTTCACATAAGCCGCCAGCCGGCTGGGGGCTTCCCTGAGGCGATCCACGAGCGGAGCGATCTTGGGGCCGCCCGGATGAGGCACCAAGAGCCTTGCGATCGGCAGCGCGGCTTCTTCAAGATCCTTCAGCTGGGCCCGCAGCGCCTCGCAATCTTCATTCAACTTCTGCAACGATTTGTAGCAGGTTGACGAGATCGCGGTCAGAAGCAATCCGAAGCTCCATGTGCTTCTCGCACTCGAAGGCAAGTTCTTTATAGTCGAGCTCGAGTACACGGCGAGCCTCCCCGCTCCCGTAGAAGAGGTTCTTCATACTTGTCTCTCGAGGACTTCAACTGCTCCACTCCGGCCCTCAAGCTCGCAATACAACAAAGAGCAAGTGGGTTAGACTACCTCTCGACCTCCAACAACTACCCAACAAGTCAAGCGGTATGCTTTTATTCCCGTTGTGGAGCGTCTTGTTCCTCCGCACCAAGTCGTCGCTCTTTGCCTCGCATATCCCGGACATCATTGTGATACTTGGCAAAGGTGGCGTCGAGCTTGGACTGCATGGCGGCCGCGTGCTTCCGCGACTTCAAAAGCTGATCCTCTAGTGCCTCAGCCCGGAGCACCGCATCACCAAAGCCCCGCAAAGCATGTTGGACTTCTCGCGGGACCTCTCCACGACGTCCCGCACGAGACAACACATATCAATGAGTACTCAAACAACGAGAGGATTGACTACTCGAAGTTAAGACTACTTACCTTCATCCACTGCTCAGCCTGGCGGACCGCCTCCAGGTGCCTGGCCACCGTCGCCGGGTCGACCGGATCGTCCGCGAGCGGCTCCACCCCCGCCACGACTACTCGCGGCGGCCTCAGTCATCGGCGCAGAGCGGATGGGCTCGCGTCCCGAATCTCTCGGGGAACGGACCACCACCTCCGAGTATCCTCCGGCGGCACGGCGGCCTCCTCTCCTCCGCCGCCACGGCGGCTTCCTCGACGACTTCCTCCATCGGCTCGAGGGCTCCTTCGGCCAGCCTTCCGACTCCCCGTGGTGTCGACTCTCGCATGGGCACCGCCTGCAGGGATGTCGCTCCCTTCGGCCTCGACACTCGACAAGAAGACGTCAAGTTCATCGGGAACTACGACTACTCTATGGGGAAGACTAAAGCCTCGCAGAGTACTCACCCTCGACGACGCTGGCCTCGGGCAACGCAGCCCCCGGCGCCTCGGCGCCTCTGACTCCGCCTGAGGGGCTGGGGTAGACTCCTCGGCGGGCGACGCGACTTCTTCCTCCGCCACCGTCGTGGAGGGCTCATCTCCCTCCCAGGACTAGTCTGTTGATTTCCTGCAGAAGTACACAAAATTGGTCGTCATTCAAGCTCGACTACTACACCAAGTACTACTCGGGAAGGCTAAGTACTTACAGGCTTGACCGGACTATCGTCACAGCCGGAGCACCGAGGATGCTGGCAATGTCTACCAGTCCACCCTCTCGTGGGCGCTTCCTCCCGTGCCTCTGCGCCCGCCGCCTCCTCTCGCAAAGCAACGGTAGCCGGTGCAGCGCCCTCCTGCGCTCCTACGGCCACCACCTCTTCGACGGCGGGGGCGCGGGTTCTCGTGCTCTCTTGATGAGCGGGGGCCGGCGCTCCAACCGCGCTATGAGTTCTTCAACGGTGGGGGGCCGGGCTACGACTCCCAGCCGGCTCCCCCACCGTGTCCCACTCGCCTTCGTCGCCCGCCTCGACGGGCTCCGTCGGCGGCACCTCCCCGCATACAAGGGAGATCGGTCATCGGCAAGTGTACTCGTACGACGGGTACTCGACTACACTAGTCAAGACATCTTACCTCTTGAGGCGTGGTCTCCGAGACCCTCGGCTTCTTCGCCACCCGCTTGCGAGTGGGGTTGCGCGGCTTCCGTGGCGGCACGCGCCGGACTAGCCTCCGTGCTAGCCGGCGGATCTTGCAAGAGGGATACATGAGGCAAGCCGGGACGGCTGAACCTCGACCGCAGCTGGAAGCGGTCCTGTAGCGTCTCCTCGTCGTCGTCGTCGTCGGACGTGTCTTCTACGATGACAGTGTCATCTCCTTCGCCGATCTCTCGCCGCTCCTTGGCTTTGGCTTTCCCCTCCTTCGGGATCTCGATTCCCTGAGGGGGCGGCTGCGGCTCGGAGACGAACCTCTTCAAGTTGTCCTGCAAGACACAAGACATCAGCGCGACTACTCACAAGCAATGACTACTCGACTAGGGGGTACGGCTACTTACCTCCTTAGGTGGGCGCGCGGCGGAGTACTCTTGAACCGGGCATGACGTGTACGGTGGCATGTCCTTGAAGATGCGCGACGGACTCGTCAATGATGTCGTCGTCGACGACTTCACCTCCGGTGCATCCGCGACGTGTCATCGTCGCCGGTGTACTTGTTGACGGTGAAAATCCGTCAACCTAGCCATGAGTTTACCTTCGGTGTTGGCATGAGTTTTATACCTTATCCATTGGTACTAACCCCCGTGGTATAACAAGTTCACGTGTGCATGTCGTTTTTGGAGTTTAATGTTTATGCAGGGATTTAGTGTTGAATGCAAGACTTTCGGGATAAGTTCATCAAGCACCTCATGACAAGACCTTGAAGCCCCGAACAAGTCATGCAATGAAGCAAACTTAACTCCAAGAAGCCGGGGACTTGATCCGAGAAGACGACGGACTCCGGGGACCCGACCGGAAAAGTGCCGAATCTTGCAAGACAAGGAGTTGAGTCCAATTCGGAGAGAAACCGACGACATGGACCTACATGCGTAAGGGGGAAACATCCGAGAAGCAAGGGAACCGACCTCGGGCAAAGGAGCCCACGGGGCCGGGCCTAAATGGGCCCGGGCGGCCGGCCCGGTCCGGTCGGCCCGAGCCCATTTAGGGCCCAAACCCGTCGTCCTTTGCCCTAGCCGCCAATCGGGCTATTTATAGTCCCCCGACCGAGAGCCACGCGAGAGAGGATTTCGTCTTCGGCCGCCGAGAAGCGAGAGAAGAGAGGGACATCATCTAGGAGAGGAGAGGGTCGAGCTAGTTGACTAGGGTTTCCCTAGCCGACGTGGGAACCTTGCACGGAAGACCACGTTGGAGTTCCGGAGCTAGAAGCAAGATCAAGGAAGGATCCCGGTGGTGATCTTGTGTATGTATCATTGTTATAGTTGAATTATCAAGTTGAATCTTTTCTCGCCGATCAAGTGTTTCCTCGAAGATTTCGTTTTTCGATCGGCTTTGCTTATTCCAATTCTATTCTCGAGATAGATTACATAGGGTGTTCTTGTAGCCGCGGTGGCTAGAGGTACACGCCGGATCCTCCGAAAGAATCTCGACTTGTCTTTTGACTCGCCCTAAGCTCCCCGCATGAATAGGGATACGTTGTGACAGAACGGGGGTCTCGAAAGGCGGATGTTTTCGGATTTGGACGGGAAACCACGATTTAAAGAGGCTTTTATTAAGATTCGATTTGCTACTTCTTCTTTTGCTTGGAACTTCAACAAAAGGCTTACCCCGATCCCTCTAGATCGGTTTATCTACCCAATCTTACTTTGTTTTCTCCGGTCTTTAGTAGATTAGATTCGTTTTGTGTCTTTAACTTAGATGCATTAGGTTTTTATCGAAGATTGCAGTTATTTGGCTTTAATAGATTAAGTCTTGTGTCACACATTTGTTCCACGGATTCGATACCTTGGGTTCACCACTCGAGGGAAGAAGGGTCCCTTGACTACGACGGGAGACTTGTACGCTTGCGAGTCACGAACGAACTTTGATACAATTATTAACCGTCAACAAGCCCCTTTTTCTGGCGCCGTTGCCGGGGAACAAGTGATCAAGATTTGATTTTTTATTGCTTTTTTTTGTAATTTTCAGTACTGATTTTGTTTTATTTTTGCATCTACTAAAATTTGATCATCCTCGAAATACATCTAATCTAGTTTGTCTAACTCTAGTCTTTATAGATTTGTTTTGTTTTCTAGTTTTTTTCTGCATACTTTGTTTATTGCTAACCCTAACAGGAGATGGACGGCTACCTCTCCAACAAACCCAATAATTTTGTGGATGATCCGAAAAAAACTTTACGAGGCTAAGGAGACGCGAAGCACATCAAGCTAAAAAGCTGGATTTTGTAGATTCGGAGTCGGAAGACAAAGGATCGCGAGGAATCTCCGAAGAATTCACCACCTCAAAGTCCGCGGGAGAATCGACCTCCACCAATGGGTGACCAACCACCGGAAGAACGCAAGATTGGGGAGCTATGCACCCCAGACATCATCGACCTACCAATCTTGAACCTCGAGGAGATCGGAAGACCGTTCGAGATCAAGACCTCAACAATCCGCATGGTGCAACATTCACCCTTCACCGGCAAAGAGGATCCGAACCTTCACCTCCAAGCATTCATTCAACTATGTCAGACTTTCAACATGGATGGGGTGACTCAAGATCAAATGAGGGCAAGGCTTTTCCCGTTCTCACTACTCGGGAAGGCGTTGCAATGGTTCCACTCTCAACCGGCGGAGACGGTGCAAAATTGGAACACGTTGATGAAGGCTTTCATGAAGGAATACTACTCACGGGTAAAACTCAAAGCTTGCGTAATAAGATTGCCACCTTTGTTCAATATCCTACGAAACTATCTCGGAGGCATTCGAGCGCTTCAACGAGTACACCCGGCGGTTCCACATCACAAGTTCCCGAAAGAAGACCTCGTGCAAAAGTTCTATCAAGGACTCACCATGGCGTCAAGGACGATCATCGATGCATCGGCGGGAGGATCTATCATCGAGCTTACACCGACGGAAGCTTTCACGCTATTCAAGAAGGTCGCGGATAATGACACGTGGGCGTCATCCGGCGCTTACATCCGGCTCAACCCATGGGGAACGTCAAAGGAGTCTTGCAAGTGGAGAAGGAAGACATACTTGAAGGCAAGATCGACTCGCTCATGAGGAGGTTGGGGAAGATGAAGATGGAAAAGAAAGAGGCTCAAGACTTGAAGGCCGCCGAAGCAAGGTCCACATGCGAAGAATGTGGAGAGTATGGCCATGTCCGCAAAGATTGTCCGGAGGAAGCCAAAGTGCTCGACTACATGAGGAAGGGAGAATTGCCGAACTTCCGCTACGGGCAAGGTAGGCCTCAATTTAATGCAAGCTCATCTATTCCTAACGCGGTTCCGCTTCGTATACAATTGAAGGAGTTCATGGATGAGCAAGCTAAGATCAACAAGGACACCGTCACCAAGTTCAAGACCATAGACAAGGTGTTGGAGAACATCGATAGCAAAGTGACGGAGGTCGGAAGTTCCAATCATCAAGTGCTCAACATGATGAAGATGCTCGAGACGCAAGTTGGACAACTTGCGGGGCGCCTCACTAATGATGAAGGGAAGCTTCCGGGACAACCCAAATGTCCCGAATCGGCGAAGGCCATTCAAACGCGTTCGGGGAAGGAGACCGAAGATCCGGAACGTTCCGCGGGAGCAAGGAAGCTCGAAACCGTCCACCGAGGTGGAAGGAATTGCTAAAGAGAAGGTTACGGGGATCGTCACCGAGGAACCCGAATTCGAGATGCCGGAAGATGACACGAGGATACCGCAACTCAAGCCACGCTACTTCCGAGGTAAACTTGACAACCACTTTGAGAAGTTTGTGGAAGTTGTGCGTAGACTTAGCATCAACATGCCGTTACTAGATGCCCTACAAGTACCTACATATTCTCGTTACTTTAAAGACATTCTTGCAAATAAATATGAGATAGCAACACTCGGGGTAGATCATGTCAAGATGTCCGAGGCGTGTAGTGCGGCTATTGCTTATGGGCTAGAGAAGCAAAAAGACCCCGGTGCCCTACAATTCCATGTTCAGTTGGTTCTTTCAACTTCGAGAAGGCGTTATGCGACCTTGGAGCTAGTGTGAGTGTCATGCCGAGGGATGTGTTCGAGAAGCTACGCCTACCGATGGAGCCTACGGGAATATGTTTGGAGCTGGGTGACAACTCCATTCGCTATCCCTTGGGCATTGCCGAAGATGTACCCGTGAAGATTGGACACCACTTCATCCCCGTCGACTTCGTCGTGCTCGAGATGGGAGAGAGGGAGAAGCCGCCGCTCATCCTAGGGAGGCCGTTCCTCAAGACCGTGGGAGCTACTATTGATGTTGGCAAGGGGGAGATCATGTTCGATATCAACGGAGAAAGGAGTTCCTTCAAGTTCCGTCCAAGGATTGAGGCATGCAACATGATTGGAGTAAAGGTAGAACCAAAACAAACGGAGGGGCTGAAAAAGAAGAAGGAGCCGAAAAAAGTGAACGTAACGAAAATTAAAGAAGGTGTTGCATCCGTCAAGACAAAGGAAGAGAAGCCGCCCGTGAAGACCAAACAAATGACTAAGCCGCCCAAGCCAAAAGACAAGCCCGCGCCCAAGATGGTGCGGAAGTGGGTACCCAAGATTGCAACGCCCGCAAAGAGCGTTGATCCGGAGTAATCGAGTGAAGAAGTCTAGCTATAGACTATAAATGAAGCGCTAGGCGGGAGGCAACCCGTTTCGTCAAGTCGAGTCAAGAATAAGCTACGGGAGGACAACCCGATTCCAGGTTTTTCGAGTATTTTTAATAATTTAGTTTTTGAGTTTTACTACGCAAAGACATTAGACTTAGAAGTAGTTGAACAATATTAGAGACATAATTCTTGATTGAATGTTTGCTTTATCATAAACCCTTTGCATGAACCCTCCTATGTGCTTGTTTGATTCTTTTCTTTTCGAGAAACCCCTCAACCAAATAATTTCAGAACCTTAACTCAACCTTTCACCCTCATTATGGTGCTGAGGTTGACTTATTTTTCATGCTAAAACCACACGAGTAGAGCCACGATTTATGCTTAAGTGTTAATAAAATTCAGCACGTGGTAGGACTCGCGTGAACCTAGAAATCAAAGCTTTTGGTTGGTTTTAAAAATTTTTATCCTTGGTTTCTCTAGGATTAGAATTTTTCTAAGCCTATTCTAATTTTGTTTTATTCAAAATCTTTCTTATTTAGCCAAAATTAGAACCTAAACCTATGCCCCCATGATCAAGCCGGGAAAACGTTCGCTCTCAACCGATGAAAGCAAACTTTACCGGTGAGACCAAAATCGACGTAGTCGAAAAATATTTTCGACTCACATTTGTTTTTATTGGTTCAAAAACTTCTCTAAAATTATGCTTGAGCTCTTGCATGGCTCTGAAAAATATTTTAAATTTCGAATTAGAGGAGTGCTTAACCTTAAACACACCTAAATGGAGGCAACTAGTTTGAATTAATCATGCATGCACCATTGGATCCCCTTTTATCAACTTTCACCAATTCCACATGCAAAGGACAAGCATGGTGGGCAGCAAGCATCAACTTTGCAGGATTTTCGTGGTGGCATGTGAAGCAAGTGGAGCTAGGGAGCATGGACATGACCCAAAGCATGGAGCATCAAGTGGGAAGACCAATAATGCAAGAAAAGGAGTGAACGAGAGCGTTTGGGCGGTGCAACTCGTGGAGCACGCGGGCAGGAAAGTTGCAGAGGCGAAATGATCGTGCTCGGGAGAAAGACGCGCCGAGGAGGAGCCGGAGGACCCCCGGGCCGGCCGGCCCAGCCGGCCGGCCCGCCCTATAAAAGCAGCCCCCGGCGCCCGTTTTCGCAGCAAGCTTCCCTCTCCTTCCCTTGTTTGTGTGTTCAAGTTTGTGTGCTCAGAACCTCCGTAGACTTAGCCAACCATCCCAAGCTTGATAGCTCAAGAAAAATCCACATCCTTAATCCACTCAAAGTCCACATCCGAAGCAAAGAGTTTAAGTGCCTAGTTTACCGGTTGCAACCCGGAATTTTAGTTGAAGAAAGAGTGCAGCAACCATGTGGAAGAAGACCACAAGTCTCTTTTCTAAGAAGAAGAGTTCGTCGTCGTCCAAGCCGTCATCAACCACGTCTTCGAGGAGGCACTCGGTTTCCGAGTCTCCCCGGAGCATGGAGACAGACACGGCACCACCGAGGAGGAACGACGCTCTCCTCCTTGGTGGTATGAGGGCTGCGAGAAGCACTTCCATGAGGTTCACCGAACCTCGTGGGCACACGGAGGAGCAACCCGCGCCACCACGACGATCGACTCGCTCAACCGCACCACCTCCTTACACCCCGACACAATCTTCGTACGGCTTCATCATCTTGTCGGCGGAGGAGGAGGATAGGCTCGCCAATCTTGAGAAGAGGCTTGTGCCAAACGTCGAGTTCGACGACCAAGCACTCTACACCTTGGGTTTTTGCACCGACATATACTACATGTTGGGGCACCTCGGGTGGGTTCAGTTCTCCAACGGAATATCGGTGGACACCCATTTGGGTTACGCCTTGGAAATTTTGATGACTATTGCACCCATCGTTGATGATGATGGGGTGCAAAGCTTGTCATTCCGTTTGGAGGGAATCGAGCAAGTGGTTCCCTACGAGCACGTAAGGGAGCTGCTTGGATTCCACAAGGGAGCTCCGGAGAAAGTTGACGTGCCTCCCGGCATGTTGGCGGAATTTTGGGGCATGATCTCCGGAGAAGCCCATCAACAACGCAATTGCATCCGCAACCCCATTATCCGGATATTTCACTCTTGGATGTGCAAGAGGGTATTGGGGAGGATGAGGGAAACAAAGGTGACCGACACGGAGTTGAATTGGCTATACTCGGCTTTAATTGCCGGGCAGCCAATTGACCCCTCTTACCTCATGATCAACCGTTGGTGTTGTGAAGCAACATCGGGGGCCGGTAATATTGGTTCGGGGTGTTACCTCTCCATGTTGGCCTTTTCCTTGCGGCCGGGGATCGCAAGAAACCCCGCTCACCTTTTGCGTGGTACCTCTCTCGGTTTTGAGTACTTGCGGCAAGGCAAGTACATTAGTGGAGATGAGAGAGGAGGTTATCGGTTGGCCATAGTGAACCTCCCCCTTCCGAATGAGAGGCTTAGGCTTTTCACCGAAGGAAGGGAAGATTGGTTGGAAGAGGGACTACTTGTCCCTGCAAGGAAGAACAAAAGAGGAAGAATCGTAGAGGAGGGAACATCCTCCGCACAAGCAAGTGGAGCACAACCCAATGTGCAACCATTCGGCGGGGTTCCTCCTCCGCCAAGTTATTACGGAGGGTCTCAACAACAAGCATGGGGGGGTGGTGCACCGGTACCCCCACAAAATTATGTTGTGCCCAACGCTAACTTCGCGGAGTCCTACGCTCATCATCCCCAACCACAACAAAGCATGGCCATTATTGGAGGGTATGCTGCAAGAAATGCTCAAAACATCGCAGCCATCCAATCTAACGCAGCTCAACTCGGTGAAGGCAACGCAAATATTGCCTTTGAACTTGGACGCCTTCACCTTGTGGAGCCAAATCAATTCGACGGAGGAAGCGTCCAACCATTTATGAGCAAGGGTATTATTATCAAGACTATCAACATCAACCACCGACGGAGGACTAGAAGATTTAGGAACTTTAGTTTTCTTTTCTTTTCTTTTTCTCTGTAATTTTCAGCTTTTGCTTATGTGTGTTTGCGTAGTATTTTCTGTTTTTATTTAAATTTCAGCAAGCATGTTTGTTTATTTTCAGTGTGTATTTCAACTTGATGTCACCATTAATAAAGTCACCACCTTGATTATATCATTGGAAAAGTTACAAAATTCGTGCCATGATGATATATGATTAAAATTGCAGCTTTGTTCATCTTTGTAATCGATTTATGCATGTTTAAGCTAGTGCTCTCTTAAAAATACAGATCTGAATTTATTTAAATACTAGCTTAATTTTCAGCGGAGGTTATGATTAAAATAAAGACCCATAGTGTTTTATGTGCTCTCAAGTTATGAATAGATTGAAGATGTCTTTTATGCTCAAAAATATTGCTAACCTTGTCACAAATATCACTTGTGTGTTGCTCAACCTATCCAAAGCCTTATATATATTTGAGTGCATAAACCTTAGTGTACAAGATTTATTTTTGAGTGAGTTATTGCAGGCCATGATTTCTGTGGCCCGAGACTAAGAAGCTGGTCATTCCGTTTTTGCGTATCTATCTTTTTGCTAGCCTTTTATCCGTGCATTGTGTATCCCCGCATCGGTGATCTCACAAACTTCGCCGGATATCCACCCTTAAACCAAATATCATCTTTTCGTGATCACCTCCTTGACCACAACCTATCGTTGAGAATGGATCATCAATTCAAGGAAGATCGCAAGACGGTGCCAACGTTGAAGATTTCAAGTATCTCTCCAAGGAAAAATATTCCGGTACCTACCTTATTTTTCGCCTCTTTGCTCGAGGACGAGCAACGTCTAAGCATGGGGGAGGAGGTAGGTACGGTGCAGTTTTAGAGTTCAAAAGGGAGTATTTTAAAAAAAATATATAATGATGAAAGAAAAAGAAAAAAATCCAGTGATATTCATGACTTTCAAGGTATAAAAAATCAAAACTTCGTTGTGAAAGTCATGGACTGAATATATGACGAGAAAAAAAAATGAATGAATGAAAGAAAGAAAAGGATGAGAAATATGAGAAAGAGAAAAAAAAATATATTTGTGCGTAAAGTGAACTCCCCGGTTCTCTAAGAGTGCATTCAAGGCTTCAAGTTAAAAAGATCCATTCTCTTTTTCCAACCATGTGCAATCCGATAACGAGGACTTCCTTTGTGCCTCGGGATCACTCTTTGCCATTTGCACATGTCCACTCATCTAAAGTGTGTGTATTTTTCTCTTTCCCCTCCTTGATTCAACATTATTTTCCAATGACCTTTTTGACGAGTCTCGGTAAGACCATGAGAAGCTTGTCTTGTTTTGACAACACCTCATTTATAAAATCTTGTTAGGACTAAACTTTCCTAAAGCTCCATATAAAGCCTACCACATATATATGAGAGGGAAAGGAGTAGAATATATAGGCTTGAGAGACAAGTGAGATGAGAGTTTATGAGCAATACACGAGATGATTTAAATTTGTGAATTTGGTTTAGTTTTTCTTTATCTCGTTCTTCATTTCAAAAAATTCGAGATCCATTTAAAACTTTGTGAGCATGTTAATACTTGTGGGATAAGCTTAAAAAGAATCTACCCTCCGTAGAGATGAAGGCTAGCACATTATGGAACTTTAATGAATTAAAATTTTGAGAGCATTATGTTTTCTCATGTGTAATCAAGTGCAAAGTTTAAACATTGTTTAGCAATGATGATATCCATCGAAGGCTTACTCGAGGACGAGCAAGGTTTAAGCATGGGGGAGATGTTGACGATGAAAATCCGTCAACCTAGCCATGAGTTTACCTTCGGTGTTGGCATTAGTTTTATACCTTATCCATTGGTACTAACCCCCGTGGTATAACAAGTTCACGTGTGCATGTCGTTTTTGGAGTTTAATGTTTATGCGGGGATTTAGTGTTGAATGCAAGACTTTCGGGATAAGTTCATCAAGCACCTCATGACAAGACCTTGAAGCCCCGAACAAGTCATGCAATGAAGCAAACTTAACTCCAAGAAGCCGGGGACTTGATCCGAGAAGACGACGGACTCCGGGGACACGACCGGAAAAGTGCTTTCGAATCTTGCAAGACAAGGAGTTGAGTCCAATTCGGAGAGAAACCGACGACATGGACCTACATGCGAAGGGGGAAACATCCGGGAAGCAAGGGAACCGACCTCGGGCAAAGGAGCCCACGGGCCGGGCCTAAATGGGCCCCGGGCGGCCGGCCCGTCCGGTCGGCCCGAGCCCATTTAGGGCCCAAACCCGTCGTCCTTTGCCCTAGCCTCCAATCGGGCTATTTATAGTCCCCCGACCGAGAGCCACGCGAGAGAGGATTTCGTCTTCGGCCGCCGAGAAGCGAGAGAAGAGAGGGACATCATCTAGGAGAGGAGAGGGTCGAGCTAGTTGACTAGGGTTTCCCTAGCCGACATGGGAACCTTGCACGGAAGACCACGTCGGAGTTCCGGAGCTAGAAGCAAGATCAAGGAAGGATCCCGGTGGTGATCTTGTGTATGTATCATTGTTATAGTTGAATTATCAAGTTGAATCTTTTCTCAGCGATCAAGTGTTTCCTCGAAGATTTCGTTTTTCGATCGGCTTTGCTTATTCCAATTCTATTCTCGAGATAGATTACATAGGGTGTTCTTGTAGCCGCGGTGGCTAGAGGTACACGCGGATCCTCCGAAAGAATCTCGACTTGTCTTTTGACTCGCCCTAAGCTCCCCGCATGAATAGGGATACGTTGTGACGAACGGGGGGTCTCGAAAGGCGGATGTTTTCGGATTTGGACGGGAAACCACGATTTAAAGAGGCTTTTATTAAGATTCGATTTGCTACTTCTTCTTTTGCTTGGAACTTCAACAAAAGGCTTACCCCGATCCCTCTAGATCGGTTTATCTACCCAGTCTTACTTTGTTTTCTCCGGTCTTTAGTAGATTAGATTCGTTTTGTGTCTTTAACTTAGATGCATTAGGTTTTTATCGAAGATTGCAGTTATTTGGCTTTAATAGATTAAGTCTTGCGTCACACATTTGTTCCACGGATTCGATACCTTGGGTTCACCACTCGAGGGAAGAAGGGTCCCTTGACTACGACGGGAGACTTGTACGCTTGCGAGTCACGAACGAACTTTGATACAATTATTAACCGTCAACGGTACTCGAAGCCTAGGGTGTCACGGGCCATCGGCGGCCGCACCCTCCGCTTCATGAAGCTGAAGGCCACATGCTCGGCCCTCAGCCCGGCTTCTCTGAGCTCCTTGATGCGCGCCAAGAGCTCGGGGAGCTGGATCCCCTCCTGCATCGTGGGCTCCGTGTTCCACCGGTCCGGTGTACGGGCCGCCTCCCGCTCGGCTTCGGCAAGCCGGGGTGGTGGTTCGTGACGTAGAACCACCTCGCCTTCCAATCGGCGTTGGAGTCGATGAGCTTGTACGCGAGGTGCGCTCGGCGGCGTCTTCTCGCATCCGGATGCCCGCTCCTCCAACTACTCGCGGGTTGCGGCGCTCGAGTTGCGGCTTCACCGGAAGAATTTCCGGAACGGGATCCGGTGCGGCTTGATCCCCAGGAATGCTTCACAAAAATGGACGAAGACTGCGGTATGGAAAATAGCGTTAGGGTTGAGATTGAGGTACTCAACTCCGTAGTACCCAAGGAGGCCCTTGAATAAGTCACTGGCCGGAAGCGCGAGTCCGCGCTCCGCGAAGCGCGCGAACATCGGGATCTCGTCTTCAGCTTTCTCCATTGGGTACGGATCTCCGGCGGCGGGTCTCCACATATCCACCTCCTTCTCCCGGATAAATCTGCTGTTTAGAAGGGCCAACAAATCCTCGGTCTTCACCTTCGATTTTTTCCACTCGCGGCTTGGATCTGGCCGCGGTGGAGACATCGGTGGCGCTGCCCCCGTGGCGGGTCGCGGTGGCCTCATCACGGCCCCTCTTCTTCCCGGTGGCCTTCGTAGACTTGGACGGTGAAGGCTTCATTCTCCAAGTACACGGCGTCTTCACGCGCATTCGCTCGGGGGATACTGCGGAAGCTGCGGGTGGCGGCGCGCTTGGATCTACTTGCGGCGGTGGCGTGCGGCCGGAAGTGGATCTAGCCCGGATCTATTCGAAATGGCTACGGCGAGTGATGGGTGAAAAACCCTAAGGGTTTTGGCTTCTATTTATAAGTCAAACCGGCCCTCCAACGGCCAGATGGATAAGTCCGCGCTCGGCTGACTCAGCGGCCGTGCGTGACTCTTCGCATTCTACTAGTCGACGCGCCTCACCTCGGGGGCTCGGCTACTTCCATTCGACTACCTGGGAAGTGAAAAGACTCAGGAGCATCTCAGGACACATTCTTCAAGATGACCCTTCAATTCGAGAGGAAGTACTCGACTCAAGGCTCGGGGGCTCCGTGCCACGTGTCCTTCGGTTTTTTCTCTCCGGATTTTTCGGGATTTTCTTGCCAAGACTTCAGATGGACCCTCGGCCCGAGCTCGCGGCTCAACCTAAGGCTCGGGGGCTACTCCATATGGAGTGCGATTTTGCAATCGCACTTCCATATCGCCTTCGACTTCAAGACAAGGCGGGCATTTTTGAAGACCTTCGAAGGCGTACTCGAGGACGCTTGGGACTACTCGAGAAGACTTCAGGATTGCTCAAACATCAGCTGGAGTACATTCCAGCCTCGGGATGCTTCGACTACTCTTGAGGACTTTTGACTTGTAGTACTCGGGGACGCTTGAGGACTACTCGTTAAGGCCGTCAAGACTTCTTAAAGCTATCCTTCTCGACTACAAAGTACTCGGGGGCTTATCGTATGGACCTCCCCGGGCCCATTACCTCGGTGGGTACCAGGACCGACTACTCGGTGGGCCCCTGGGACTACCCGACTTGCGCTGCACGGTACCTGATGGCGTGGAGCACAAGGACTATAGAGGAGAAGTACTCGGTTAGGAAGCCGTACATGTCCCGCATCGTATGGAAGACTCCTAGACGTACTCGACTAGTACTCTCTCCCTACTCCGACTTGTAACCCCGCCTCCGGACTATATAAGACGAGGCGGGGACCCTTCTCTAGCATCTCATCCAATCCACGGTGCACTATTGCACCATCTTGTAATCGTGCCCAATCAATCCCGAGCTATGCGGCATACGAGACGTAGGGTATTACGCACCTCGCGGCCCGAACCTCGTCTAAATTGTGTGCCACGTGTCTCTTCCTTCGAGTTACCGATCTCGGCGAGGCCACATTCATCTACTTCGGGTACTCCCCTTAGTAGGTTGCCGGTTTAAAACACCAACAAGCATGTGCGGATGACCCCCTCCTCCGCAATTTATTTACCTAGGTCTCGTAACCCGCTTAGGCGTCTCCCGTTCGAAAGGGATACGGTTGTAGAGATGCATATGCTTGTATATCTATGATTGTATCCGTTTCGAATTGTCCACGTTTTTTGGATAGCCCGAGGATGTGTAGATGAGTTTAGTTTCCATGTTCGCTCGATCCGGGACGGAGTTTCGGCACCACCTTCCCGTAGTTCTCCGGTTACACAATCTCCTTTCTAGGACGTGTATCCGGAGAACGGCGGGGAGGTGCCGCCGAAATTCGTCTCGGATCGGAGTAGAGCATGGAAACTAAACCCGTCTACACATTGTCGGGTGGGATTAGGACCTATCTTTACCTACTACTAGCATGATAGACAACGTGTAGAAGCAATCTACTTTATAAAATCTCCTAAAATTTTTGTTTTTTGCACCAACTTGTTATATCACTAGTTAAAGGATGGATAACCGAGAGTGGATGTACACGGGTTGGAGGAATAAGCGAGAATACTCCGCTCGAATTCGCACGCAACATGGATGCATTCGTAAAATGGCATTTGAGAAAGAACAACATAAAGCTCGTGTCCCTGTAGTAAGTGTGAAAATACGAAATACCAATCTAGGCTCAACATGGGTAAACACATTGAAGGCCGAGTTGTGGGTAAGTCTTTCTCAATTCAACGTATTCTATCGGGCATTTTTGCAATATTGATTGTGGATCCATTGTTGCTTTATATGCGGGACTTCTATAGGTTGGTTGGTGGATTTGAGGAGAAGGCGGAGCGAGGTGCAGGAGACAAAGTGTGCAAGAAGCTTGTCTTGGACATGCACTACGAGGCGCAAATTCGGTGCGTCATAAACTACTCGATGCAAAGTGGGGAAAGAAGATGACCCAAGCGAGAAGCGTGGACCTATAGGCCGACCCGGGAGCAATACGAGGAGGTAAAATTGCATTTCGGCTTTTCGGACATCACTTAATATGATATTCTTACAGCTCGTTCACTTGATCACGTGTAGACGCCGCGTGGTGGTGCGTTAACGATGCCGACTCGCCGGAAACGCATAGTGGCGAGGTGGTTCGGCCGGAGTGGATTGAGAAGCATGACGCCGGCGGCGAAGCGTTTGTTGATGACGTACCCAACACACCATCAAGGAAATCTCACGGCTGCACATTACAAGAAAAGATGCGTATGAAAAGATCCATTTCTTTGTTGTAAAGCTCAATTCTATCTAATTTCTAATCAACTTGATTTTTTTCAGTCCCGGGCACATGGAGACGCTGAGTGCACCGACGTGATGGCATACATGTTGGCCCACAAGGGCAAGGCGACCGCGTCCGAGACCACCTACAACCCCGACGACCCGCCGGAGGCGTACAACAATCCCTCCATCCACTCCCGCTTCACTACATATGCGGAGACGGGAAGGCAGATCCATGGGCCAGAGTGGGATCCCATCCGTGCGCCGTTTGATGGAGAGACGGTCATGAGGATTGGTGGGGGGGAAGAAACACGGCCATTACTACATGGGCGACGGCCTTTTGGACACGGCCGGTACTCCCACTCTCGCGGCGGTAAAGGCAAAGGACACGGGAATGCCCCTCCCATACGCCCACGGCCGTCGGCGGCACCGGTCGAGATGGAGCGACTCAAGGTTATTTCGATTTACAGCAAGTTACCGAATTTCTACATGTCTTCACTTTTCGTTGTAACATTGGGATGAACAATTGCGGGCGGCCTTAACCACGGTCGAGCAGCGTGTGGAAGAACAGGCGAGGGCGGCGGCGGCGGCGGGTGGCCGATCGGGCGGCCCGGGCGATGGCCACACACCGGGCGACGATGCGGCGGTGGGCGGCGATGCGGCGGTCGCGGATGACCGCGCACATGCAAGCATGCATGCAAGCTTTTCGAGTGGTCTACCGATGCCCCCGCCGCCTGTGATGCCCCCGATGCCCACGCCGATGATGCTCCCTCCCCCTACGGCCGGTTCTCCTGCTGTGAGTTACTTGACATCTTTCTTCTTTCATTTCGAACATTAGAGACTTAGAGAACGTAGAGATTTAGACTCACTTTGAAACCTAGACAAAGTAGAGACTTAGACAATTTAGATTATAACTTGGCTTTGTCTCACATGCCTTTTACTATTTTTTCAAAGAACATATCGGCGGTATCGAATACTCTGCATGGGTCCCCAGCCTTGTCACCGGTGATCCAGCAGCAGTTGTTTCCACCGGAGTTCCGCGATGACGCCACCGCCTCGGTGAGCCGCACCTTTTTATTTGCATTGTGGACTTGTCTATGAACCGTGATGAACTATGTGCCTTGTCGATAAATTGTGGACTTTTGTGTGCACTTATCGATGAACTTCGGACTTCGGTGTGGATTTGTGATGTATATTATTATATATGATGCCTATGATGGATATTGTGACATATATGATGCATGTTGTGATATATATATGATGCCTGTGATGGATATTGTGATATATATGTCATGTATATGGTTTTTGGGAATTTTTGGACGTGAAAAACAGAAAAAAAAAAATAAAAAAAATTGGTTAATTTGTCGTGCGCCGTGGGGCGGGCGCACGGCACATTGACCATTCTTTGCCGTGCGCCGCGCCATCAGACGCACGACACAGGGTATGGTGCACCGGGCGCCTGGACCAACCTTTGTCGTGCGTCTAGCCACGTGGCGCACGGCAAAGGGAGCAGTCCACCGTGCGCCTGGACCAATCGTTGTCGTGTGCCACGTAGCACGGCGCACGACAAAGGGCAGGGTCAACCTTGCGCCTTGACCACTCTTTGTCGTGCGCCTTGCCACGTGGCGCACAACAAAGAGTACTACCGTTCCCGTGCGTGCTCAGCGGCGCACGGCAGAGAGGGTGTGACACCGTCTCCCCGCGGACGGCCGTCAGCACCTTTTCTTTGTCGTGCGTCACCTATTACGCACGGCAACGAACTGTGTCGTGCGTTGCCTTTTCCCAAAGCGCACGGCAAAGTTCTTTACCGGGTAAAAATGAGCCGGGCGCCCTTTGCCGTGCGCTTTGGAAAAATGCGCACGGCAAAGGCGGCGTCGTGCGTTTTCCTCCCTTTGCGCGCGCGTCGGCGCACGGCAAAGAGCGCGATTCCGGTAGTGAGTGGAATCCTGTATCCTACAAGCCGAAGGGTAAGGGTGTTGGGTGGTGTTTGAATCCCATGACTATTTTTTAGCTCTCCTTTTTTTAGTCCAAATAGCCCAAAAAGAGCCAAGTATGCGGGCTATTTCAGAACTATTTGCAACTAACTCACTTAAAAAAAATTATCCTCCCAAGAGATGCTAATCGGAGGTATTTGGAGTGGAGCTCAAATAGCTTTTTGACTAGTTCACCAAACACCTCCATAGTAGAGGGGATATATCTAGTATAGTAAGATATCATCCAAGGTTTAGGGTTTAGGGGATATATCGATATGAAACACAGCAACACATTCCACTTACTCCTACTGAATCTAGGGAAAGATCACGGGTTTGTCTTGCTCCACATACTAGATCAAGGCTATCATGGAAATATCCGTTACACTACGGGAAACGCGTGCTTCGCCAACGGCTCTCCAACCCTGTTGGCGAAGGCTTTCCCAACGGGGTTTCCGAGTTCCCGTTGGGAAAGAACCGTTGGTGTTTTAAGTGATGGGAAAGAGCTCTTCGCCAACGGGAATTCGAGGCCCTGTTGGGAAAGCTTCGCCAACAGCCATGTGTGCCGTTGGCGAAGAGGGGACGCCGTCAGCTCGGATGTCGTTACCTTCGCCAACAGGGAAGCGACGGCTGTTGGCAAAGTCCGGTTGGCAAAGGGAATGGCAGCTTTGCCAACAGCATCAGTTGAAGCTGTTGGCAAATCCGCTGGACAAGGCTGTTGGCAAAGAAGCCCAGCTTTGCCAACGGTGGCTTTGCCAACGACTTTGGCCCAGCCGTTGGCAAGGCCGGGCGCGTGCTTCGGGGAAGCCTATCTTTGCCAACGGCACGGCCCAAAGCCGTTGGCAAAGCCGGGAAGGCCGGTGAGGAAAGCCCGGCTTTGCCCAACGCCTTTGGCCTATCTTGTTGGCAAAGCGGGAATCCCCCCCTTTTTTTCTCTTTTCTAGCATTTAATTCACATATCAAATCCACACATCGGCATATGAACCGAGAATACCACATATATATCAACAATATAGCATATAAACCACATTTCGGCATCGGTTTCGATCTCAACATGAATCCACACACCAAATCTTCGATACATGTCCATAATACACATAAAGTCATGAAACGAGTGCATACATGTCCAACATACACCAGGATGTCCAACATACATGTCCAAAATGTCCGACAAGTCCAACATACATGTCCGGGGGTCTAACATGCATCGCTACTAGTCCATAAGAGGTAGTCACGGTACCTAGCTCGTGGCGTGGTCCCCGGGGGTCCCGGCGCCGTCCCCGGAGGTCCCGGCGCCCCCACCTTGCTCCAACGCACACCACCCCGACCGAGCTTGTGGCCGTGGCCGTGCTCGAGTCCACCCTGACCCCTGCGGCGGGTCGTAGTGCCCGTAGGGGCGGGCGAGGCCCCCCCCTTGCGTCGCGCGCCCCCGGCCACGACGAGTAGGTCCGCGACGGTGGAGCCCACGTGTACGGGTGTGTGGGGTAGGTCGGGTCTTTGTGGAGAAAGACACGGTGGAGGGCTAGCACACGGAGTCGGGTTCGAACCCGCCGACCGAGCCTCGCACAAAGGACCAAAAACTATGATTTTCACCTAAAAGGATCCATTCACGACTCTTTGAACTTACAATGTATCAATTCCTCATCATATCAGTTCCTTGCACCCTTCTTGAAGCCGCCTTGACAACACCTTAACAAGTACCTAGCATAAGAGAAAATAATGCGAGATAGTGAAATAATTGGCCTTAAGTAACGAGATATAGAAGCATGTGATCACTTGATATATATATACGCACCCCATTTTCCAAAGAAGCACATACGGCTAGGACTTTATATGAAAAGGAACTAATCATTAAGACACATCCATTAGAGCCTAACCAATAAAAGCTTAGTGTATCCCGACCAATGGATTGTTTACCGGTCTGCGTAATTGTGACTTGTGTATATAAGCAAATACGAGGCTACCGAAGTAACCGAAATAGGACTTGTCTTTGGCATGATGATGACAAGTGCAAAGCTTTGTCCGTAGACAAATTACAACTTGTCACGATCTTATTTACTCCGACCACTTGATTTACTAGGATACTACTGCAACTTCTATATATTAAAGTTTAGGGTTGCTTTACCGGTCCTCGATCGTGAGAACACTGTGTCCAGGCTAGTGTTATTCCAAGATCCTACTTTGGCATGCCTCAAAGCCCTAATCTGCGCAGAATCTAATCGAAATGGATATATCAAACCCAAACTTAATTTCACAGGGATTAATCTCTCCACCCCCAACTCTAGAGAAAATCAGAAACCATATCGAATAATTTGGAGAGAAATTCCAAGTCCCATCTATCTGGGCTTCGATTAAGAGACGCGTATTTCTGCTATTCCCAGCCAAATCACGAACCGGGGGCGATCGAATCGACAAAAACCCCGACGAAACGTGAGCGGACGAGAACCTATCTTTCCCGACGCCAAATTCATCAACGTCTAGGGACGAGGAACAAATAACAAGGGAAAGGATTCGAACCGAGAGCCGCGCACTCGGAACCGTTTACCAATGGGTGGGGCGCGGCGGCGCGCGCGGGTCGGCGGGCGGGGCGGCGGGGGCCGGCGGGGGGGCGGGGCCGGCGGGGGCGGGGCGGGGCGGGCGCGGGGTGGGGGCGGCGGGGCGGGGTGGGCGCGGTGGGGGCGGGGGTGGGGCGCGGCGGGGCCGGCGGCCGCGGCGGGGTCGGCGGGGCGGGCGGGGCGGCGGCGGCGCGCGAGGGGTGGGCGGCGGGGGCGAGGCCGGGCGGCGGGCGGGGGCGGGCGCGCGCGGGGCCGGCGGAGCGGGGCGGCGGGGGTGGGGCGCGGCGGGGCCGGCGGGCGGGGCCGGCCGGCGCGGATCCGCCGGCGGCGGCGCGGGGGGTGGGCGCGCGCGCGCGGGTCGGGTGGGGAGGCCGAGGGAGGGGGCGGGTCCGGTGGGGAGGGATGGGTCGCTTTGTTTTAGGGTTAAAGTTCTTTGCCAACGACCCCCTATAGGTGCGGCCGTTGGCAAAGTCTTTTTTATTTTTTTGCGCCATCCTTCGCCAACAGGTGCGGTATTAATGTCGTTGGCGAAGCCACTTTATGACCCCCACAAGGTCGTTGGGAAAGAATTTTTGCATTTTTGTTTTTTTTTCCTTTCAAATTTTTTGTGGGTCCTTCCTACTATAACTACATCTCAACTTCAAAACTTGGGGATGTTTTGAGCTATTTAACTATATTTCGTTAATTATTTTCGTTCACTTGAATTTTCGGCATAATTCAAATTTGAGCTAACGGTGCGTGAAATAATGAAACTTAGACATTCAAAAAATGATATTCATGTCGGGGAGTGTGTTTTGAGGCCGTGTCCCAAAGCTCACCCGAAATTTCGAAGTCCTTGTCCACGTAACACGACGGTCCGGGCGTGGTACAATCGTTTTTTAATTATATAAAATCCAAACGAAGTCGAAAAATCACGAAACTTGTCGGGGTGTATTGTTATCGCATGTGGAGGCTACGATAAACATTTGAGAAAGTTTGGAGCAAGTTGCCGCGTCAAATGCTCAAAACCTAGACATCTTACCATGTGATCACTTGTGGAGCACATGTGGAGCCGTCTAGGTTTTGAACATCCGACGCGGTAACTTGCTCCAAACTTTCTCAAATGTTTATCGCAGCCTCCACATGTGATCACAAGACACCCCGACAAGTTTCGTGATTTTTCGACTTCGTTTGGATTTTATATAATTAAAAAACGCTTGTACCACGCCCGAACCGTCGTATTACGTGCACAAGGACTTCGAAATTTCGGGTGAGCTTTGGGACACGGCCTCAAAATACACTCCCCGACATGAATATCATTTTTCGAACGCCTAAGTTTCATTATTTCACGCACTGCGTTAGCTCAAAATTGAATTATGCCGAAAATTCAAGTGAACGAAAATAATTAACGAAATATAGCTAAATGTTAAAAATGGGCCCACATTTAACAATGTGCTTCTAAACAATGTAGCAAGGCTACCAAAAAAGTTTGAACTCAAAATTCGAAAAAAATGAAAAATCTTTGCCAACGGCCGCAATCTTCCCCAACGACCCCTACAAGGCTGTTGGGAAAGAAGGCTCTTCGCCAACAGCTTGGTAGCCCTGTTGGCGAAGGGCTGCTCCCTTTGCCAACAGCTAACGGCGAAGCTGTTGGCGAAGCTGACGGCGGCGGTACCGTTTGGCCGCGCGGAGCTTCGCCAACAGCTTTTCTTTCCCAACAGGAATGCTGTTGGGAAATAACCCCTTCGCCAACAGCCGGACTTTGCCATCAGTCATTGGATTTTGGGCTGTTGGCGAAGATTTCTTTCCCAACAGCGGAATTTTCCTGTTGGGAAAGAGTTTCTTCGCCAACAGCTCAGGTCTTGGCTGTTGGGAAAGCGTGGGGCTGTTGGCGAAGCCGCAGTTTCCTGTTGTGTTACTTGTCATCAAATCAAGGGAATAAATGAAAAAAAGGATATATATTACGGTTATAAGGATTCAAACTGTAGACCTTCTCATTAAAACAGATCAAACGGATTGTTATATAAATGATTTGATCTATTTCAAAGACCCAACATGCATTTTAGAGTGCCGTGCCTGGGCGATAGGCGCTCCGCAGTCACGCATGATCACCAGAGCCTTTCTTGGCTATGTAAATATAGGGCGGGAATAAGTGCAAGATCCTCAACAAAATGAATTAAGATTGGTTTCGAGCTAGTAGATTTTTGTTTTCGTGCTAGCTTTCAGCCACCTCATTATAGTCCTCCTAACTTTACACACGGCAGGTGCGCCAGCGCAATCAACCAAATTGAAATTCATATAATCCTCCTAACTTCTCATGGGAATACCTGTCTTTTCAGCTTTCTATCACGGATTCTACACAAGGGCATTAAGGGCGCGTTTGTGAGGGCGGCCCACGGGCTCGGCTGCGCTCGTGGGCTGCAACTCGCCGTGTTTGTGGCCTTGGCCCGCTCGTTGGCCGGGCTCGCGAGAGCCAAAAGAGCCCTCTCGGCCCGGCCGCGGGGAAACGCCGGAAACCCTCGTTTCCCCGCAGCCGAGCTCGTGGCGGCGCGTGCCGGCGATTTTGGGCGGCGGCGGGGGTGGCTCGCGCGGGCTGCGGCGGGAGGGTGAAACCTCCTTCGCGCGCGATGGAGCTCGGGCGGGGAGGGTGAAACCCGCTTCGCGCCATGGCTTCCGTCTCCCTTTATAAGGGTCGCCACTCTCCACCTTCGTTCTTCTTCCTCTTCTTGCTTCCTCTTCCACCCCCGCTCGTGAGAAACCGGCGATGAGTGCCGGTGCGTGGCGGCGTCCCCGCTCCGGCCCCGAGGTTCGTGGCGGCGTCCCCCTTCGGGCTGGGCCGCCGGGACTCCGTGGCGGAGATCTGCTTCCTCTTCGTCTCGATCTGTGTCCTCTACTCCCAGCTCCGCTTCCTCTTCTTCTCGATCCGCGTCCGCTACCCCCGGATCTGCTTCCTCTTCGTTCGTTTGACCCCGAGGCAAGGTGAAATCAACCCCCTTTCTCATGATTTGCGTTAGGGTTTGTTAGAGATGTGTTGGTTCTTCGCTTGCCGATGATGGGTTAGGGTTTGTTGTACTATGTTGTTGTTGGCGTGATAGGTTTACTACCCATGTTCTTGATTTGGTTCGGTTTCTTGTGTGTACATGTTCTTGATGTATTAGGTTTACTACCCATGTTCTTGATCCGTTTAATTTTGTTGTCCCGTATTGTTCCCGATTTGTTTTGTGTTGTTCGCCATATTGTTTTCGATCCGTTAGTTGAACTTGCCTATGTTGTTCATTTGTTTCTGTTTCTTGTATCATGTTGTTCTTATTTTGGTTCATTGGTCGATGATGTGGTCCAAAGATAGCACTGGGAGGCATCACAGTACTAGATGCAGCCGTGCTTTTCATATGCATTCATTTCTCATTCATGTTGATGCCTAAGCAGGGTACAAATCTGAAATCTTGTTACATTCTTACATGCTTGTAGATGGATCTTTCTTTGAGCCGTGACATCTTGTGTAGGAAGGCAGCTGCCTTGACTATTGTTATGGTCTCCTTTGTATCCAAAGAGGGTGAAAAGGAAAACCCCTGAATCTGAAACCCCCTGCCTGATCCTATAGCTCTAGCCCTGATTAGGGATGAAAATGAGCAGCACAGACACAGAACACTAGAAATGATATACCACTCTACAGATTCAGAGTGTATTTCTATGATTAGGATGAAGAGAGCTGCCTTTTTTTGGGTTAGTGAGCACTTTTAGAGACAGGGGTCTTGTCTCTGATAGAGAAGGAGTGTCGGTGGAGGAGCGAGGTTGCCATGTTTTTACATGTTGTAGGGCACAACCAAAGGTATCGGGTTGTCCACCAATCCTTTAGGAGGTCCATCGAAAGCTGTCCACAAGCATTTTCATCAAGTGTTATATCTTGTGGGTGAACTTAGGAATGAAATGATAAAGCCGGCTAGCACAAGCACTCACCCAAAAATACTTGGAAGCCATAGGTGGAATCCATATTTCAAGGTAAATATATATATCTTGGGATCATTGATCAAAGTAAATATCTTACAAACACTGACACAAACTTTTTAGGATGTAATTGGCTTTATAGATGGCACTCATTTCCTAGCAAGGGTTCCTAGGCGCATGCAACAAGCTTTCAGGGGTAGGAAAAAGGATCCCACCCAAAAATGTTATGGTGGTTGTGAATTGTGATCCGAAATTCACATATGTCTTGGGGCCGGGAGGGTTCAGCCCATGATGCCATTGTTTTGGCACATGCTGTAGACGAGAGTGGATGGCTTCAATGTGCCACAAGGTAATAACACAACACATTTAATACATATTCAATGGCTAATAAACATACACACTCACAAGTAGATGTCTTGTGTAGGTAAAATGTTCTTGGTAGATGCGGGTATGCATGCAAAAGTGGTTTCCTACCTCCCTACGGGGGGGTTAGGTACCATTTATCCGAGTATGGTCCAAGGAACAGGCCCACAACATACAAGCCGAGGCCAATGTTTACTTTCTACCTAATCGCCTATGATGATAATCATGTTTGCTCATTGCATTGTTGAACTTGAACACCATATGGGAGTCGGAGCCGTTGGTCATCCATTCTGTTTTGCCTATGAACATGTTTTTTTCTTGCTCTATTATTCATGTCTGTCATCAAACCATGGGACACGTCGATTCCCAGACAATCTGTCATGACTGGGATCGACGTGTCCCATGGTTCCATGCCTGCCATGAGAAACTCTTTCTTTCTTGCTTTCTATCCTTAAGCTCCAAGTTCAAGTTCAAATGATATGCAAACTTATCTGAGGCTGATGTTCTGTGTTCTTCCTTTGCTCCTATTTTGCCTATGATGATGATCAGATGTATATAACCTGTCATGGCACTCATCAAACCATGGGAGACATCCATGCCCATGTTTTTCAAATACTGGGCTGGATGTGTCCCATGGTTCCATGGTTGCCATGAACCATTTGTTCTTGCTTCTAATATCAAATCATTCGAGGCCAATTTGTTTTTGCCATGGTTGCCAATGATGATTCAATTTGTTTGTCAATTAATTGATGAACTTCAACTTGTGAGGGACCGGAGCTTGTGAAACTTCACTTGTTCTTTTCCTCATGTCCGTCATCAAACCGTGGGACACATCGATTCCCAGGCAATCTGTCATGACTGGGATCGACGTGTCCCACGGTTCCATGCCTGCCATGAGAACCTCTTTCATCTTTGCTTTCTATCCTTAAGCTCCAAGTTCAAGTTCATATGAAATGCAAACTTATCTGAGGCTGATGTTGTATGTTCTTCCTTTCCTCCTCTCTTGCCTATGATGATGATCACATGTATATAACCTCTCATGGCAATCATCAAACCGTGAGACACATCCATGCCCATGTTCTTCATATATCGGCTGGATTTGTCTCACGGTTCCATGGTTGCCATGAACCATTTGTCACGGTTTCATCTGAGGCCAATTTGTTCTTGCCATGGTTGCCTATGATGATTCAATTTGATCATGCATAGAGGGATGACCTTGATCTGTGTGTTGTATCCTTCTCATGTCTCCCATCAAAACGTCAAACTCATCCATGCCCAATGTTTTCTACCTTGGGCTGGATGTGTTTGACGTTTCCATGGTTGCCATATGTTGTATGCATTTTATCCTTGTTGTATGATCAAGGTCAGCCTCATCTGCAACATAAAAAAGTTTCTGAGGCAATGATGTAAATGATATGATGTTAATTATATTTTTTTTAATTAAACAATGATGTAAAATATATGATATTATTGATGTTAATGATGTTGTAACTGTAATGTACACTTCTCCCTCTATTGATTAAGATGTAATTTGTGTATGTTTATCTTGGGCCGGGCTCACCTAAGCCACCCTGCCAAACATGTTCTCGGCTCGGCGATTGGTGGCGGTTGGCCCCTCGGCCGAGCTCAGACGCGGGTCGCAAACAAGAGCTCCGGTGCGCCGGCTCACCCGGTGCGGCACTCAAACAACCGAGGGTGGCCGCCCATGGCCGGGCCTCGACAAGGCCCGGCCCGGTTAGGCTAGCCAGCGCCCGCGGCCACCCTCACAAACAGGCCCTAAAAGTCACTGTCATATACTAGTATATGGACCCTACTTCTCACCAGCTGGCCCACATATCAGCTACTTTCTTCAGTGACTCGGAGTGCTGCAGAGGATATTGGTCTGCCAATCTTGTGCTTCTGCCTGCGGCGGTGTGTATATAAATAGGTGCACATCCTCCTCTCGGTCCCTCACTGGTCACTGGCTTCTCCGCAGCTGGACAGCAGCAGGAAGCGCACAGCAGCAAAGCACTCACTCACCCACACCACATCCCGTCTCTATCTCTCTAGCTAGATCTCCGAGAAAAACAAGCAAAACCAGATGATGTACGATAGCATGGACGCATCAAGGATCGTAGGGTATTTCAAGGGCAAGAACCTCCTCATCACTGGCTCAACTGGCTTTCTTGGAAAGCGTATATATGTCGCCCTCATCTACTCTCTTAATTGCATTATATACCTTTCATACCCATAAAGCAAGTTGTTTTGAACAAGATTTCAGTCAAGCATTACAAATATAAATCATAAATGATTTTTAAGTTGTTGAGCTTGAAAATGTGAAAAATTTCATGAAGAGATTTGTCTTACAAAATACTTTTATTAAAGTATATATATATCAGTTTTTAACATATACTTTTATAAAAATAACAAGTTAAAGTAATGTTTTGGAGACTGTGTCGCTGCTTTAAACGACTTGCTTTATGGGTATTGGAGGAGTACGATTGAATATCAAATTATACCTTCTATATACGTGTATTTTACACACATGCAGTTGTTGTGGAGAAGATAATCCGGGTGCAGCCTTATGCCAACAAGATTTACCTGCTGGTCCGAGCAACGGACGCAGCTTCTGCACAGCAGAGAGTCCAACAAGAGGTTCGTTTCATGCATCCCTTATAATACCCGTCATCTTGCTTAATTGTGTGTTAACGAGGGTTGAAAAAACATTGCACTTGATCTTCAAATTCATGTCAAGTCAGGCATATGGCACTACGGCAGCAGTGAAGCACATGCTGTTTCGTTATGCGTACACTTTTAATTTGGTTGCTGATAAAATTTGGTTCTAATTAAGATATATATAATAATGTCTTACTCCAAAACTAGATATAATGACCTAAAGGGAGTGAGGCAGATCGAGGGGACACTAGCTTGTCGCGACTCACAAACTGAATGACAAACTAGGTGATCAAGAGGGGGTGAATGAGAACTTTTTTTAAAAAAAAATCTCCTACAAGAAGGAACCATGCTTATATCCCAATCGCTACCCGAAAATCACACACAACTACAACGGAAGCAAACAGGAAGCGAAAATACCAAAAAAACTCAACCGAAAAGCTCATCGCGCAACGTCCATGGACTGATTTGATGCTCACTCAGACACAATACCGGATCGATCGGGACCAACCGAAAACAAGACCGGAACTATTTTGGAATGCTGAGCAACCATCGACTGATCCAGCGCTATGTGCTGGTCAGCATCGTAACAATCGGTGTAAGACAAAAACCAAAACAGAGACTTTCAGAGAGTTTCTAAACCACTGACGACATAATTACCGTCGCATTTGCATTAACCACCATATCAATCAGTGCACAAACGACTAGTAGGCTACAAATCTCCCAAACGGATTATGCTATGGGACTCCAAGACTAGCACCAGATCAATCGGTGAAGTCAAAGCGGCTGGAACAAAGGCGCCGCACCGACTGTTGCACGGTGTGTCCTGAGTTCCCTCACTGCAGGAGTCACTGCTCACAAAAACAAAGCTCGCGGCTCGAACACAACTTTGACCGAATTGATCTCTCGACTTGTGCAACAGAATGAGAATAGATTTGGGCTGGAAGTAGATGTACCCCCAAGGGAAAGGATCTGAAAAGATCTATTCTCCAAACCAAACATCTAGTACAGAATCAAGGATCTAAGCGAAGCATGCGAAGAACTCGAGGTAGACAAAAAAATTTAAATCTAAGGTGTTTGGGTGGGTTTGAGGGTTAAGGATCACTAGGGAAATGGTCCCAAAGAACTGATGTGTGATCTCCTCGAAAAAATTAAATCCCACAGGAAACACCCTTATATCTGAAGTATCAAAAATCAAGGAAAATAGTCTGAAAATCTAAAAAACAAAAATGAGGGGATTAGAGAACTAGGCACAAGACTATGACCACGAAATCACTAATAAGAACGAAAAAGGATTCTTTACATGGCGAGGCTAACCTCCTCCCTTCATCCACCCACTAAAGATGTGGAGGATTAAGAAGTGCAGAGGCTAAAGCACCTCCTCCTCTCAACTTTCCCTTCTCTAAGCACTTGGCTAGTCTCAAGAAATGATTAGGGTTCCAAGAGATGCTCTCTCCATCCAACCACTAGTCTATATATAGAATCTCCAGGCTATGAACATTTCTACCCCTATTACATATTTAGAATACATACCCTCATAGGGGTAAAATGAACCAAGTCCAGAGTAGATGAATCGGATGGACACAGGCACCGCAGGTCGTATCTTCACTTCGTCTTGACGCAAACCCCGTGATGTTGACATGTGTCCTCCACCATTAAGCTTCAATCACCCATGGACTCCTTACCCACATCTCACCAAACTCCACCTAGGTTTTGAGGCCCAAACTGGGAAACCATTCCTCACCCATGTCGCACCAAGCTCCACCTAAGTTATGAGGCCCAAACTGGGAAACCCACCTTCCATTGGTTTTCGGCTCAAACCAATAAACATGTAATGTGTGACATGTCAGGCCTTCCTCATCAAGCCTCAAGCCTAAGTCTTTCACATATGGTGCCCAGATGGCCTACTCGACCTTGCCTTGTCCCTTGACTTGATCGATGCCACAACATCAATCCCGCTACCTTGCTCTTCCACTCACCATGTGTAACATCCTGCCTCCCCGCATGCTCTTCCACTCATTATGTGTAATGTCCCACCTCCCCGAGGCTTGGCCCGCTTATGCCTTATCTCTCTAGGACCTCAAGAATGCCCTCTCATGTCTTATCTATGCACTTTGTCCTCACTCATGCACACCTGGGAAAAACTTCCCGGTCGGTCACCCATCACTCTGGGCAAGCACCCTTAACCTCTTAGTTCTTTGAAGATGGGCTTCTGGAAAAGAAGTTGCAACTTGTTGGTATGAGTATACTTATCAATCATATTAAGGCTAGGGTCTTCTCACCATGCAAACCGCCCCTTGATATTGCCATGCATCCAGATCCTCAATCAAAGTCTACTTGTTCATGCCTTCACGCGGGGTCCATCAGACACGAACCATTCACATTTTGATCTTTACCCGCACTGATACCAACTAGAATGCATCCAACACCTGCATTTACGAAGACAAGAGAATGTCGTCATTCACTCATCTGAAGGAAGTGGCACATCCCAAAGTCCTCAAGGCCAATCCCTAGTCCTCACAAATAGTGTTGCCAATTAATAGCAATAGTCGTGCAATTTTCATCATCGTCGTTTAGTACCCACGGCCACTGAAGCTAATAAATAAGCTACCCTGATATTGAATAAAGCATATGGATGGTTGGTTGATGCCTACATAGGCTGGCCCAATAATTCGTTTCTTTGGTTCTACTTCATAAACACATGCATTACATGTGTGTTTGGTTGCTTATATCATGTATGAAATGGTTCAAAATAATAATGAGCTTTTTATTGGTTTGATGAATTGTACATCCTCCGTTCAAATTATAGGTCGTTTGACTTTTACAAATCCAAATATTACCGCTCATCTTATTCAACAAAACATTGTGCAAACATATTCAAACTTAAGTCATTATTGAAAAACTTTAATTGATAAAGTAAGTCACAACAAAAAATGGTATTTTGCAAAAAAAAATGAATAAGACGAGTGGCCAAACTTACATGTGGACAGAAAGTCAAACGAACTATAATTTGAATCGGAGAGAGTACTATCTTATTCAAGATGAATTCATTCAACTTAATTGATTATTATAATAGTAGAAATGAACCATATGGTACAACCAAATTGGTTGAACCACACCATCCAAAATCATCCATACATGTATCATGTAGTACATGTAGCTAAGCACACTCTACAAATCTAAGATACCAGATGCAGCTGGCACTACACACTTGTGGTTCCAATATATATTCTAGCTAATAAACTGTATATCATTCCCAGGGGCATAGCCAGGATCCATAGATAGGGGGGCAAAGAGACAATACTAATAACGATTATATGGCATATGTATAAAAGAATTTAAACTACTTGTTTACTCCCATTGTCTCAAATTATTGGTGTTTTAGCATTTCAGTTGTCAACACTAAACGCAAAGTGGCTTGGAGTCTGAAAGCGGATCAATTGAGCAACAACAATTTTTCTTGATAAAAACACTAGAGTGACAGCTAGCGTCGTGGAGAGAGTAAAGAAAACAGAACTGCCAAGCGTTAGTTGAACGATGCCGTGCATCTGTGCTTTGCCTTGGGTAATCTAGTACTCTAATTCTTATTTGGAGCCACGAAATAGTGCAGCATAAACTGGTTAGCAAGGAGATTAATAATTTCTCATGTGGAAAATCTGTAGCATCAGGGGGCAGGCCCCTGCGCGCCCCCTGTGGCTACGCCCCTGATCATTCCACACTACGTATGTCACACGACATATATATATATATCCTAAGAATTCATGCGGTGCAGGTGATTGACACGGAGTTGTACGACCTACTGAGGGAGAAGCACGGCGACGGGTTCCAGCAGTTCATCCAAGAGAAAGTTGTTGCTCTGGCCGGAGACATCACCCACGAGAACCTCGGGTTGGAGGCGCCCATGCTGGAGGAATTATCTAACGAGATCGACGCCATTGTCAACATCGCGGCAACCACAAACTTCTACGAAAGATACGATGTTTCCTTGGATGTGAACGTGCTGGGGGTGAAGCACCTCTGCCACTTCGCCAAGCAATGTCGTCCCAGGCTCAACATGTTCATGCACGTCTCCACTGGTAACTAACTCGAGATCGATCTCCCAAAATCATACCAGAAGCATGCAACTCACATCGTGTGGATCAACGCATGCATACAGCTTACGTATGCGGCGTAGAAAAGAAGGGTCTCATCCTGGAGAAACCCATCAAGCCCGGCGAGTCACTGCAAGAAGGCATGTACCTCGACGTTGACACCGAGCTGTGCCTCGTCAGAGAAGCCAAGGAGGCCATGGAGGTTGCTGGCAACAAGACTATGATGACGGAGAGAAAGGGCATGAAGGAGTTGGGCCTCCGGCGCGCTCGCCACTTTGGCTGGTCCAACACCTACGTGTTAACCAAGGCCATGGGAGAGATGCTCCTGGGCCAGCAGCTCCAGGGGGGCGACATGCCCCCAGTGGTGATTATGCGGCCCAGCATCATCACCAGCGTCCGGTCGGACCCTCTCCCGGGGTGGATGCAGGGCACGCGCACCATCGACACGTTCATCATGGCCTACGCCGAGCAGAAGCTTTCGTGCTTCCTCCTCGACATCGACGTGGTCATGGACGTCATCCCGGGTGACATGGTGGTGAACGCCATGATGGCGGCCATGGCGGCGTACTCAGAGGAGAACCAGGGCGTGCCGCATGCGCAGGCGACGGTGCCGCTGGTGTACCACACCACCTCGTCACTGAGCAACCCGGTCACCTACGCTGTCCTGTGGGAGTCCGGTCGTCGCTATTTCTATGAGAACCCAAGGGTGGGGAAGGACGGCAAGGTCATCCCCAACAGGGAAATGCGCTTCTTCAACACCATTGCACGATTCCACCTCTACATGATGCTCACCTTCAAGCTGCCATTAGAGGTTAGAGAAGATCGATCCTTGTGCTATATAGTACTAGCTAATGGTGGTCAACTGTTCATGAAGGACATTTTAACTAGGATCGTCAAACAATTTTAAAGCACTACTAAAACAACGGTTTCAATAGTGGGTAAAATGACATTTCCAGGAGCGAACATGATATCCGCTTTTAGCTTTCGCAGCTACAAATAGCTATTTGCGAGAGCGGGTAATAGGCAAGTGATTTCACACACACCCAAAAATGATCTCCAGGCGCAGGTGATAACATCATCCGCACTCGAAAATGATTTCCAAGAGCAGGTTAGATGCTACATGAACCGCCCCATTTTGTTGGATTGGGCCGCAAATCCGCCCACTCCTGAAACAAAGGGAGGGACACTCCTATAAATCATTTATGTAGTAGTGAAGACAGGTGCAACTAGATTAATCCCATCATCTAATCTATCTATTTATCTATAACAACTGTATAGGTGAGATCCACTACAAGCATTACACATCACCATCCACTATGCATGTCACCATCCACTATACGCCATGTTCACCATCCACTAGATCATATATTTATGTCTTCAACTGATTTTTTGTGGTTAATATCATGTTGTGAGTAGCAAGCTACAAAATTCCATAGTAGAGAAAAATGTAGGATCAATTATTTAGAATGGTTCTCTCTTCTCTCCCAACAAAATTATCATGCTTTCATGTATAATATTGTTTACAAAAGAATGTTATCATGAAATCACTTTAATTTGGTGTTCATACTTTCACATTGTACCTTAAACTTTTGTTTATCAGCATCGCGTGAGGTATCACCTAGTTACTTTAATTTACAGTGTCTATTTAATTTTCTTTGTTTGATTTTTGCATAATAATGCATCAATGAATCCAGTTGTAACAATAACGTATTTGTAGATTCTGCACTTGGTGAATTTGTTGCTTTGTGGGCTCTTCTCGCGGCTCTACAACGACATCAACCGAAAATACAAGTTTGTGATGCATCTTGTCGACGTCTATGGACCCTTTGCCTTGTTCAATGGACGGTAATTAACTACAACATACATGTTTGGTGTAGAGGCTAGACAAGAGGTTGCTTTCATTATTTCAAGAAAATACACTAACTCATTTAACAATGCTTGCATATATTTTTATTGGCTGGCGATGAAGCTTTGATGACATGAACTTGAAAAGGTTGAGACTGATGATGGCGATGAAGACCCCTGAAGATCACATGTTCAATTTTGACCCCAAGTTCATCGATTGGGACGATTACTTCACTAGAATCCACATACCCGGTGTTCTCAAGTATTTATGCAAGTGAAAAATCCTTTGGTTGCTTCTTCTTCGCCACCTTCTCGTCAATAATAGAAAATAAAGTTGTGATGTAATGTGACAAAAAAACACCAAACTGTTTGTTACATGTATGGGTGATTATGTCAAGAAAATGAAAGGAAAGGCTGCGATACTATATATATAACTACCCATGGATTGGCTAGTTCTTGTTTTGGTTGCTTTTTTTAGATAGAAGATTGCAATTTCCTAACCGCATTGGGTTCCACTACTCGCAATATGTTAGCACTTGAGAAACAAAGTTGAGATGTGCCTTGGTTTATATAGGATGAGTGATTGACCGGATGATTTGAGGTCGGTTTAGTTCATATCTCATATGTGCATGTTCATGTTAATGACTAACCGGATGTGTTGTGTTGTGGTGTGTAAACATCTATGTGAAGTGGTGTGTTATCGATGCACTTGTCAAGGGGGAGTATTTGGACCGGTGGTCACTTCCCTTGTGGTGAGTGGTTGACAATATGGTGTGGACAGATGTTTCTCTTAGTGTGGTACCTACATGTGTAGAATGTGGCTCGATTTGCATCATTGGTGGAGAAGAGGTCCTAGAGGTATGGTGAGACAAGGCTTTGGTTTGAATCGTGTGTGGTACACATGGTGTATGGAAGAGCAAGCAAACGTGTGGCACTTGCCTTGGTCTAGTACTACATGTGTTGAACTTGGGGTTGGTTTGCTTTTTTGTAGGTGAAGACAAGTGTGAAAGGTTCATGGGTGATGGGCTCGTGCACGTTGAAGGCATGAACAAGTAGGCTTGATTGAGGGACCCAATGAACAACATGATCAGATGCGGTTCGATGGTGCGTGGAAGAGCGAGGCAGCGCATGTTGGTGCAGTGGCGGCGGATGAGTCAAGGAGCGAGGCAAGATTCCGTCCAAGATCAAGTCTTGCTTTGCATGCACTACAAGAAATCCTTTGATCTATGACGAAATTCACATGACGTTTTTAAATTTCGTCATAAATCACACCGCATCCATGACAAACAAGAAGATTTCGTCATAGATTGGCAGTCTTTGGATATGAAGCCCGATATGAAGTCCAAACACTATGACATTGTGCCAATTTCGTCATAGATTTCGTCACAGATCATAATGCATCCATGACAATAGACAAATTTCGTCATAGATTATCAATGTTGGATATGAAGCCCGATATGAAGTCCAAACACTATGACGTTGCGTCAATTTCGTCATAGCACTATGATGTTAGCAATGTCGTACTAGAGAAATCATGGGTAAAATGGAGAAATAGACTTTATTTAATGTGTGAAAAAATAAAGATCATCACAATGAATAAATTAAATAACTTCATGCATTAGAGAAATTATGTTAAAATGTAGAGCGTGGTATGAAATAAAATAGAAAAACCAAAAAAGGAAAACACATGGGCCAGATCACCCCGGGGCGCCAATTGATGGGCCAGATCACCCACGGGCGGCGATTGATGGGCCGGCCCACGTCCATAAAAAAAAGAAAAAATGCAGCCCGCCCATGGCAGCCCGCGGCACCCCTCCTTGCAAAAGCAATTTGCGGGAAGTGGGGTTCGAACAGGGGACCTTGGGCATCAGAACCACACCTCTTCACGACTACGCCACTAGTTGGATTGTGATTTTACTGTGAAACCTAAGCTAAATATGCTTACTTTCATCGAAATGTCCTATACATCCCGTGACTGCCGGTCCGCCGCATCCCCGCCCCCGGCAGACTTGTTCCCGCAGCGCCGCCGCAATCCCGCAGCGCCGCCGCCATGGCGGGAGGCATTCCGGCCTCATCGCCGCCGGTCATCTGACGCAAGAGGCGGATCTGAAGCAACGCCGCCGCCACCTTCATCTGCTTCCATTGCTGCGGCGAAGCTTCTACAACACGCCTCGGCCGCCCCCGCCTCCATTGCTGCGGCAGCGCCCCCGGAGCATTCCCTGTCGAGGCACCCTTCTTCCTCACTGAACACCGGCATTATCCACGCCCGCGGCACCCCTTCTTGCTCACCTTAACACCGGCTTGCAGCCACAAAGGTACATCTCGATTTGTGTAATTTTTCTTGGCTTTTTTTAATGTACTTGAATTTGTGCAGACTTGTTCATTTGCATTTTTCCTGTGCAATGCTTGATTAGATGGATCGAACTTGGGTGCATGGCAAGTTATTTAGCTCAGTTTATATGGATGGTGTCAAAGAATTTATGAGGTCTGTTAAGGAGAAATTCAATGACAATGTTGAAATTTTGTGCCCGTGCAGTAGATGCCTCAATCAGAAGTACCTAAGTCAGTCTGTTGTGAGCAAACACTTGCTGATGAATGGCATTGACACTAGTTACACTAGATGGATTCATCACGGAGAGGATTTGAATGTGGATATTACTGAGCATTTTGGTACAGATGTGCATGATAGTGGTGATGGCTCCACAGATGGGATAGGTGTGACAGAGGATGACAACTATGATGCTGATCCTTGGGAATCAGTTTTATTAGGAGATCTACACACTGCAGCAGAAGAAAGAGAGGTTGGAGAAGATGAGGATGGTGGTACAGGACCTCATGAGCAAGCGTCAGTTTTCCAAAAAGCCCTGAGAGAGGCAAAGCGTTTTCTTTATCCCGGTTGTACCAAATCCTCAAGGTTCTCTTTAGTGGTAAAGCTCCTTCATATGAAGGCATTATACAGGATAAGCAATTCCGGGTTTACCGCAATATTGAAGCTATTGGCTGATGAAGCATTACCAGAAAACAATACACTCCCAAAATCATATAGTGAAGCAAAGAGTATTCTAAAGGAATTAGGTCTTGGGTATGAATCCATACATGTGTGCTACAACAATTGTGTCTTTGTTCGGAGGAAAGGATTATGGCGAGCTTGACAATTGCCCTGTTTGCAAGGTCTCTAGGTGGAAAGACCCAGAAAGGAAGAAGATTCCACAAAAAGTGTTGCGGCATTTTCCTTTAGCACCTAGGCTAAAAAGGATGTTTGCAACCAAGGAATTATCAGAAGAAGCACAGTGGCACAAGAAGAAGCGGCAGCCCAGTGAGAAAGAAATGAGCCACCCAGCTGATGGTGGCGCATGGGAGGATTTTGACAAAGAATATCCTGATTTTGCAGAAGATGCCAGAAATATTAGACTTGGACTTGCTACTGACGGGTTCAATCCCTTTTCAGAAAAAAACTCTAAGTACAGCATGTGGCCTGTGTTTGTTATCCCATACAACCTTCCACCTTGGGCATGCATGCGAGAGTCAAACTTCATGATGGCTCTTCTTATTCCAGGTCCTACATGTCCTGGGAAGGACTTTGATGTATTTTTGGAGCCTCTCATAGAAGACTTACTTGAGCTATGGAAGGGTGTGAGCACTTATGATGCACGTACTCGCAAACCATTTAAGCTTCGTCTTTGCGGTCTTGTGGTGTATACATGACTACCCGGCTTTGAGCACTCTTTCGGGCGTACCACAAAAGGATATTATGCCTCGTATTCATTGTGACAAGCACCCTCTTTCATATCGCCTAAGGAGCAAAATTGGCTATTTCGGGCACTTTCGTTTCCTTCCAAAAGAACACCGTTTGCGGAGAAACAATGAGTTTGCTAGACTATTTGAGAGCAAAGAGGCACCGGAAAAATTCTCTACAGATGAGTTGTTGGCTGAATTGGAAAGAGTCAAAGATGTTAGGCCCGGGAAGAAACAAGAATGTGGGAAAAGGAAGCGTTCGGACTTTGAAAGGAAACATGTGCGAATTTGGAGCCGTAAAGTTGGCTTGTGGAAGTTACCATATTGGCCAAAGTTGAAGTTGAGACATAATCTTGATGTCATGCATATTGAGAAAAACATATGTGAGAACTTTATCGGCACAATTCTGAACATAATTGGGAAGACAAAGGACACAGAAAAAGCTAGGCTAGATCTAAAAGATTTGGGAATTAGAGAGGAGCTACAATTTAGAGAGGATGGAGAGTCATGTAAGAAGCCTAATGCTCGATATACCTTGTCCAAAGAAAAATGCAAGTCCTTTTGTGAATTTTTAAGTGAAGTCAAGTTTCCGGATGGGTTCGCTTCCAACATCTCAAGATGTGTAAGTGTTGATGGAACCAAGTTACAAGGGCTAAAAACACATGATTGTCACATTCGCACGCAAAGAATCTTACCAAATTTGCCATGAGAGGGTTTTTGGACAAGGATATCTATGAAGCAATAGCGGAGTTAGGAAAGTTTTTCGGGGAGCTATGCAAGCAAAACTCGAACAAAGATGTTCTAAATGAAATGAAGAAAGAGATCCCTATAATCTGCCATGAGAAGATTTTTATGTTGCTAAATCCCGGTGAAGAACAGATAAATGACGACCTATTTCACTTGGCATGTGGTCCTGATTTGAGAGTCAAGAAATATAAGTCATGCATAGTGAATGGTGTGAGGTGGCACACTTCTGATCGTGACAAGAATAGGAAAACACAGAATAGTGGAGTAATGGTACAAGGTTCACATAATGGTAAGATGATTGATTTTTATGGAACTTTGAAAGAGATCATTCAGTTATGCTATAATGGTGAGGATAGGTCGGTAGTTCTATTTAAATGTGATTGGTATAAACTCGGATGGGAAGAATAGTGGGCTTCAATATGATGGATTTTTTAAAAGCATCAATGTTGGTAGTGTGTGGTGTAAGGATGATTCTTTAATCTTGGCCACTCAGGCTAGGAAGATTTTCTATTTGCCAGACACTAAGTTGGGTGACAAGTGGCAAGTTGTGCAGACATTTGATCATAGGCATCTTTACAATGTAAGTGAAAGTGATTCTCCACAATATAATGCTCCTGCATATCAAGAGGATGAGTGCTTTGAAGATGATGGTAGACGACAAGCAGTTTCAGACAATACCTATGAGCAGCCTTTAAATAGAGATGATGAACCAGCCCTTGTATTTGAAGCTTCGAAATTGCCCGATTGGTGAAAGAAAGTAACAAAGATGTGCATGAGAGTGATGGCGAAGGCGAAAATGATGAAGAAGATGACACACCTTCTTGGAGTATTGCAGCGATGATGGAGGTGCCGCAATGGAGGTTGACAAAGTGATGATGAGTAGCTATTTGTTCCATTTAGCAATTATCTTTGTATGCGTCATTAGTTTTTATGCAAAAGACTTGTTGTGGAATCTATTTTTATGCACAAGACTTTTTATTGTGGAATGTATCTCGTGCACAAGACTCTTTTTGGTTGGTTCAATGCATGATTTGATTTGTATCATTAAGGCTCCATGCTCTTTAATTTGTGTCTTGGAATGTATCCGTCAACTTAGTACCTTGTTTGCTTCCTCCCATCCGCCAAAATCGCACAAGCAATCTGTCAAATCCGGTATATGAAGGAGCCCGATACTTGAGGATAAGCGTCATTTTTGCTTCCTCCAATCTGTCAAAAACCGCACAAGCAAATCTGGATAACAAGTTCATAGTTCATAATTTCAATAATTTTCATTTGTAAAACAAGCCGAACCACAAATTTGGTACATGCAACATTTTCATGCAAGATTTTGTCAAATCCGGTACATTTTCATGCAATATTTTCATTTGCAAAACAAGCCGAACCACAAATTTCGGACACGTAGAAAAATTCAGAAGTTCATAATTTTTCATTTATCATTCGCATCACTTCGGATTGTCAACGGACTGCGGATAACGGACTCGAAGTTCACAAGTTCACATCACTTCGGACCATCTACCAACGGACTCGAACCATCTACCAACCCTATTTACGGACACGAGAGATTGTTTCATACATCTCAACTCGGACAACACTAGTTGTTTCTTGCCTTCTCTACTTTCTTGCCTTCTCGGCGAGCCTTGTCGCTTCCATCTGTTGCCACAGAGAGCTTCCACCAAAATTCAAAAGCATCGACCAACAAACACAAGCACTAGTTGTTTCTTGCCTTTGCCTCCTCGGATACGAAGAATCAATGCAAGCATGGAATTTTTCTTTCCTTGCCGTCTCCCTCTTTAGCTCATTCTCAAGCCACTTGACATTTTCAAATGACGCCGCCACCCGTTCGTGCAACTCCCAAAAGGTCATCTATTGGCTAATGAACAATTCAGGTGAGTCGGTGGCCAATCAACAACCCAAAGGTAAGCACAAATGCATTGGAACCGAACCAAGAAATTGGATGGCTAAACTTAGACATGAACAACGGAACCGAACCAATAACTAACAGATCAATAACTGAACCAAGAAATTGGATGGCTAAACTTAGACATGAACACTGGAACTGAACCAATAACTAACAGATCAATAACTGAACCAAGAAATTGGAACTGTCAGCCCAAAGTTAAGCACAAATGGACTATTGCAAGAACTAGAAAACATTATGGAAAAAGTTAATCCTACAGTTCTTATCTCAACACTCAGCATCACAATAGCTTTCATCAGATCACTGCAACTGAGCCAATAACTAACAGATCAATAATGTGCTTAGTGCATCACAAAAATTCACCTTCTCTGGGGCTGACTCCTCACCGCTGGACTCCTCACTGCTACAGGTGATGACGAAGCTGGGGCCGGCGGCGTCGCGGGGGATGCGCCTCGAGGAACGGGAGCGGGACTTCTTCTTGGCTGCGACGCCGGAGCCGGAGCCGGAGCCGGAGCGGATCTCCCGGCGCTCGAAAGCTCTCGCGCGCGCGCGCGCGGGCCGAGCGATCCGGCGCGCGCCGGCCTCGGGCGCGGTGTCGGCGGCGGAGGGGATCGCGCGGCCTCAGGCGCGGTGTCGGCGGCGGAGGGGGCCGCAGGCTTGCGCTTGGCTGAGGAGGGGATCCGCCGGATGGCACTGGCCCTAGGCGCGTCCGTGCCGGCGGAGCGGGAACCTCCCCCGGGCATCTCGATCCTGCCACACAGCATGATGCTCTGAGCGCTTGCGGTTGTCCTCCTCCGACCTCATCGGAGGAAGCGGCGGGTCGGGGGTGCGGCGGGTCGGGGGTGCGGCGGAGTGGGGAAACGGCGGGTTGGGGGGGTGCGGCGGATGGAACAAGAAGATCTGGTGGGGACTTGGGGGCCGGTGGGTTGACTATTGTATAGTCTTGTTACTCCGTATAAGAGAATACATAGCAGCGTTGTGAACGAATTCACCTGAGTAGCGCAGTGGTTTGTCTTGGTTTGCTCTAACCTATAGGCCCCGGTTCGATTCTTGTGGGGTCACAATTTTTTTCACTTTTTCACTTTTTTGCAAACTATAACATATCTTACAAATCTGTATGGTTAGATTATCTTATAAATACATATATATTTTTTATATTCAATATACTGCATATAAGTAATCTTGTATAAATCAAGATAACTTTCTAATCCATTTACTAGTTCTAAATGATTAAATTAATTTTTGCGAATTTATTGTAAGTAATTACAATTTCAACTACATGTATCTCAATGAGTACCTAAAAACCCCTAAAAATAGTTCCTGATCTTATCTATTCATTTAGAGCTCATATCCTTAAAATATATTGAAATTTCAAATGTTTGCTAGGGATAATTCAAACATCTACTTCCATCATTATTTAAAAATAATGGTAATAATATCAAAATCTTCCCCAACATATCTATAAATTGGAATACAATCATTTTAGATGTGTGCAAGCTTGATCGAAAAGTTTCATAACATTTCGATAATTTTAAGTGTACATTGTTCACAAACTCAACACAACTCAAGATTGTTTCATACATCTCAACTCAAACTCTAAGATTTGAACACCACATTACATGTCCGAAGTCGTATACACTTCAAATTTTAACATGAACTCATATTAACCATATAAATATGAAATATCAACTTACATTAGCAATTGGTGTGAGAAAACATGTTTTTTAATCTTCATTTAGTTAGAAGAAAACATTTCATATGAAACAAATGAATAAACAACAATTTACATACATAAAAATAGTACCAAGTCAAAGAGAGCATTTTTACAAAAATATAGAAAAAAGAACCAACTAATTTGGAGCTCTTACGAGGGAGAAATACCAATTACAAAATTTAATTACGAATCAAAAAAAGAAAAACAGAAACATTCTCCAGTAGCCTCATGAACATGTGGAGAGATCTATTGCAACATGTGTCACCGACGCGTCGGCCCCACTCAGGCGGACCCACTACTCTCATGAGTTTAGGCGGCAGGCGAAATCGTGACCCGCGAAGCGAAATCCATTCCCACACCAAAATGACAGTAATACCCATACAGCTCACCAAATTCTACACACAGATTGGGAGGCATCTTCGTAATTTCGCATACGAATAGGAATAACCTATATCCTTGGTCGCAACTCATTTGGCTGGCTCCTCCACCGCATATCCCCCCGCCCCCAAACCCTAGAACACCGGCCGCCACCCCCAAACCCTAGAACACCAGCCGCCGACGCCCACCGACCTGCACATCCCCGCCTTCAATGGCATCTCCACCGCCCCCACCTCCTCGCCAACAGCCTTCGACCGCATCTCAGCCGGCGACCCCCGACGGATTCGTCAACTCAAGAGGCCCCCTGGTACCTCCACCAGCACCACTTCCGGAAGCCCACCGGCGACCTCCACTGTCGCAACGTCAGGAAGCCCAAGGAAAGGACAAGCGGCCTCCGATGTTGCAACTTCAGGAGGAAGCCCAAGGAAACTCCAAGGAAGCACAAGAAAGGAGGAAGGAGATACTGAAGAAGGGACAAGAATTTCAGATGCCAGGTTCGTGTTGTACAAACTGCCAACCTCTGTAGCTTGATTGATTTTGCTTGCCGATTCTGCGTTGTACAAACTGCCAACCTCTGTAGCTTGGTGCTAGAATTATCAAGATGCTCTTTGGGTAAACTGTGCTGCAAGATGCTCTTTGGGTAGTCTGTAGGCGTATGAATCCCTGTAACTTATATGCTTAATTGCTTATTCATTCGATTGGTAGGCTACAGAATCACGATTAGTGAGCCACACATCAAAGGGCACACTTGATTCATTTTGCTTGACATAGATTGATGATCGATTTGCTTCACTAGGTGATTTAGTCCTAAGAAGCTTTAATCCAAAATTGGCGTAACAGCTTGTATTGATGTGTGCCCATCATTTATGACCGAAATCTTAAGTTGGTTTTTCGGCTTTACTCAAATTCTTGATGTTGCCTACCTAAAATGCACATTCCGAATCGTAATATTTTTGTTTGCTTTTATTATAGAACATCCGGTGGAAGCATATGCAAGCAACGCTACATGACATCTATGCGGAATAGTAAAAGGCTAAGGGAATTAAGAATTATTCCATCAAGCATCTATCCAAACAATAGTGGCAGAACCAAGAATAAGCCACATCGTACAAATAATGAAGACTCGGATCGAGTATGACCCATCACATGAGGTTGCTAGTGAAGAAGAATTCATTGGTGATGACAAGTGCTAAGGTGCTTATTCCTCCATCTTTTCAGGGCTTAACTTGTTGTTTGCTTCAAGATTTAATATTATTTTATCCATGGCATTCTCGCAGTATCTAAGGAGAAGACCTGCAAAGGAAGGAACACACAAAGTTCATATGACACTCCTGCAGTTCAATTTCAGTCTCGCAAGAGGGTTTTGGCAACGTAACCACCACCGATAGGGAGACAAGGTCGAAGAAAAGCGTAGCTCGGCCTCATGCAAATCCGACACCACCGAGATGGCACTCAAGCTACCGTGGATGCCATGGGTGATGGACCGATGAGGGCATTACTCATTTTGGTGGCCACAACCAGAACACCACTTAAGGTGAGAGTTTTTTCATTATCTGCCATGTTGTGTATTGCCTTGCTTCTTTGGTGAATGCATTCTTATTGCGTGCAATTTTTAGATGGTTCTACCCACCATGACGACAACATGGTTGATGGACCTACTTGCAACAACCAGCTGGCCACTAAAGGTGACAGTTTCTTTGATTCAACTATCAGCTTGCCTCAATTTTTCCTTTAGCTTACTGATTGCAACTTTATCGTGCATTTGCATTTAGGAAAGGAGCGAAGGGAAAGAGGAGTTAACATGGGACATGGTCTCCAAAGCTTGACTCGAGCTCGGCATGCCAAAATGCCAGTGGTCATAGCTGAAGGGAACATAAGGCCTCTCATGCCTGCGGTTGCTGCAAAGTATGCAACTGAGTGCAACATTGCAGTAAGGAACCATATTCCTATTCTCACACATTGGAAGGAGTATGAGAAACAGCCATCAATAATAGAGCAATTTCTTGCAATACTTTCTGTAAGTACCTTTCCTCCATTTGTTGAGTTCTTCGAGGTTTTGTCACTGCATTTGTAGAGTTCTTTTTCTTGCAACTAAAGAAACTACCAGATATGTGGCTAGTTAGAACAGTTGCCACCAGCTTATCAGTTTCACATATATGACCTTAAGTTCTTATGATTGTTTTTCCATCACAATAGGCAAAATTTGATATTAACACAAGTGATCCAATAGTTAGAAAGGCTTGTAAGGAGATGATGAAGTCCGCAGTTCGCCAACAGAGATACAAGCTGAAGCGTGATTTCTTTGATCCTTTTCCTATACACTTGGTTAGGAAAACTTCTCCTGTCAAACAAACAAGTAATGAACGGTGGATGGCTCTTGTTGAATTATGGAAAACTCCCAAAAAGATGGTACTTTTCCTTAAAACCAAACTACTTGTGGCTTTTACATGCTAATTTTGCAATGGCTTACATGTACTGTGATTTTTGTAGAAGGCATGCCAATCGGCTAAAGAAAATCGAGAAAATGTGAGGTTCCATCAAACTACTGGTTCATGTAGTTACCCTGTTATTGTAAACAATCTGGTAAGATTGATTGTATTATTTCCATTTTGTTGAACTGATTATGCATGCTGTTTGGTTTAAGCTAACTAGTAGATCATGAATGCTACAAAGATCTATGTTATGTTATGTTCCTGTTAGGTTTACCACTTCTATCTGGTCATGGTTGAAATCAGAAACATGAATAGCTTGCATTGTAAATCAGTAAAACTCATTCCGTTCAAATCTGTAGACCTCAATGCCTAAGACTTGTAAATCGAAGAACTCTAAAATAATTATGAATGTTGTGAAGTCGTCCGTAGTCAAAAGCCCTTTATAGTTTGCTAAGAATTGTTTTGTTTATATAATCGTGAACGGATATCGGTTCATGCTCAACCAATGTAAATGTCTACTTGTTTTTTCAATGTTTTGATATGGTGCTTCGTATAAATGTTATTTTCGGGGAGATGAGGATAAAGGGGCCGATGCTTTTAAGTTGTTCAAACTATGCCACTATAGCAAGAAGAAGAAAGGATACACACCCGTCGTACATGTGTGGCCATTGTAAGACAACTTTCTAATGATGCTTTTTATTATGCTTATTTTCAACTATCTCATGATATGAACCATGTTTGCCGTTTGTTTCTTATTGATCGATATGCTAGACTTCGCTTTTCCCGAGTCCACGCTTTAGAGCACAGATAGTAAATTTATTGCTTTTGATTTGTTCTGAGCAGCTAGAATTTTTATTAACATATAGAAATAGCATGTGTATGATTCATAAACAGATAGTATGCTGCTTGTGATACATGAACACTATTTACTGAACATATTTTCAGATTACGACTGAGCATCTAACTTCCAGCTTGCATATCAATGTCAGTTTAAAATTCTATGGATGTAAATTTTCTGTGGATGGCATATTCTCTAGTTTCAGGTTCTCTGGTACTTAACTGTGTGAATGCTAAACTAAATGCCATTTGCTGTTTGAATGCTAAACTAAATGCCATTTGCTGTTTGTTTGTTGCAAGACTGATATGGAAAACCAGTTGACTACACCAATGGAAGGTGAACAACAACCCAAGACTGCAACTGATGTTGTATCTGATGTGCTGGATAAAAACACAAAGAACAATCAGTTTCTTCAGAATGTGGGTTTTGAGATTGTGCCGCAGCGTAGGCGTAGTTTGCATGCTGTTGAAGCTGAACTAGCAGTGGAGAAGAGGGCAAGCACTGAACTTCGGTCGGTTGTCGATAGCCAGCGCGAGATAGTGGAGGCTCTTTCAAGTCAAGTGCAGGCGAGTCTGAAGAAGCAAGCTGAGTTGGAGGCAAAAGTGGAGGTTCTGATGAGAGTCTAAATCGAGCCAACTATGCGGCAAATGGTTTGTTACATTTTGGTGGAACTTAACTTTGCAGGAACCAATCTTGACTATACTGTCTTGTGTTTGATGGTGGTATTTTGGTTGTGATGTTGGTGATGTGGATGTACCGTATCCGTTGGTCGATCCGTTGTTGATGTGGTGATTAGATGTTTTGATGTCAGTGCGAACATAAACATGATTCATGGAAGTATGTTTTTGGGCCGAATTGATTTGTGTTCTCTATGATTTTTGTTTTCAATCTGTTGGTAAAATTTTGTTGGGGCTGAAATGAATATGGGCCGTGGCTGAAATGAATATGGGCCGTGGCCGAAATGTCAATGGTGGGCTTACTGTGAAATTTACATGGGCCAAATAGCTGTCTCAATTTCGGCCCAATATTAAATTCGGTCTGTTAACAAATGGAATGTGGGCTGCCATTTTTCTAAAAAAATGCTATTTGGCCCATGTAATTTCGGCCCAATACTAAATTCAGTCTGTTAACTCATCCATGAGTGAGATGTTGCAATCTAATCTATGACGTTTATTTTCGTCATAGCCTTTGGGCTTTGGGTCGGGTTCAGTGGGATTTAGACAATTCTATGACGGTTTCATAACGTCACGGATCACGTTAATCTATGACGAAAACTTAAGGACGTCACGAGAAGGGATCCGTGACGCTCAATACATGACCTCAATTTTCGTCATAGATGCTGTTTTATGACAAATTTTCGATGATTCATGACGAAAGTGGCACGTCATAGACTACAACATTTTTTGTAGTGATGGGGTTCTTAGGGTCAAAACTCTGTCCATTATTGAATGAGCGACGGACCATCGGCATCATGTCCTCCTTGGAGGTGCTGCTTCCTTAGACTCGTCGTGGCTTGTGGTAGTGACGGTGGCGGTATGCTTGGTGGTGTTGCCTGTGCATAGAGGCAGAGGTGTGCTAGAGCCATAGGTGTAGGCGGACCCATTATAAGAATTGAGAGAGAGCATGTCTTAGCAAACATAGATTTATAGACGTTTTACATGGTGAAAATATTGATTACCTTTGCTTCCAAAAAATTGAGTGAGGGCATGTGTCGTCACTAGACTATACTTGGGTCTGCCACTACATGTGTTGGTGGAGTTGGGGTGTAGTGGTGATCTTGGTGATGGCTTGGCGGAGGTGAGGCTCTCAACATGTCTTGGTGGCAAGTTTGTGTCCCTGGTGGAGCAATGTCCAGTGTGGCATGTGCGGCCAGCCCCCCCTCCCCACACACACACTCAGGTGGGTGCTTTCAAGGAGTGTGACGAGGTCCCCACACATTGAGTGATTAAGTTGGTTTCACCGATGCTATAGAGGGAGTGTTTTGCTAAAGCAATGCTGGACTCAGAGGATTGATGATCGTGTGTGTGTGTGCAACATGAGGATGACAACCTGGTGGTGGAGCAGTACTGGTTGCCACTATGGCTTGTAGCGGGTTGTGACTTTTGATGTGGCACAACATTGGAAACGGCAGCGCAATTGGATGGCTTCTATTGGCTCCTCTCTTGAGGTGTGGTGGTGTGTCGTGTTGTTGCATGAGTTGTTGTGTTGTTGTGTGGTGTCCATGTTTGCTTAGGTGCGTGACGATGTGCGATTGCTTCTTCCTATTGTACGACATAGCAGTGCTCCCGCTCTCTTTTCAAAAAAATGTATAAATAATTTTTTTTAAGATGGTAGGCCATAATGTCCATAATCGCCACCAGGCTAAAGAATATACTCCCCCGTTCCAAATTACTTGTCACTGTTAATTTTGATCACAACGTTTGATCATTCATGTTATTCAAAAAATTGGAGCAAATATGAAAAAGTCACGTTATACTTAAAATACCATACCATTGATGATGAAGTAAGTCAGAAACAAAACATTGGAGCAAATACACAAAATGTCACGTTATACGACGTATATGGGATAGAACACTGTTAGATGTACAAAGTAAAATGTTTAACGTGTCAATCTAGTAGGCCGTGGTGCATTCCACGGGGAACCCCGTGTCGTCGAAGCGCTTGTGATCCACGCAGTAGTCGTAGATCATGTTCCCCGCCCGCACCCTCTGCAGCGCCGCCGCGTCGAGCCGCTGGTCGAACCACGTCGACTCCGGCGGCTCGTCGCCGCACCACGCGACGCCGGGGGACGGCACGCACGGCGTGACGCGGAAGTTGCGGTAGTAGGCGTAGAAGGGCGCCTGCGCCCAGTCCGTCTTGACGCGCCCGCCCTGCGTCGCCCACTCCTCGGCGTCCCACAGGCTCCCCTCCGCCCGCAGGCTCTGCCACGTCGGGAACGGCACGCCGCGCGCCCGGTCGTTCTTGTACGCCCGGATCGGCGTGTCGTCGACGAGGAATCTGCCAACAGAGCAATTCGGTGGTGTTGATTGAGAGGAAGAACGAGATTGATCTCTCGAGGCAACTGGATCGAGATCTACGACGACGAAGATGAAGATGAAGAAGATGATTATGCTTATTTACATGATGTACTTGGGGTTCCACTCGATGGAGTAGGTGTGGAAGTCTTGGGTGGGGTCGAACCAGAGCTGGAACTGCTGCTCGCGGCCGCCGGCGCCGTTGACGTAGACGTTGGTGTGGAGCGTGTAGGGCTCGCCGGTGGCGTTGCCGAGGAACTCCATGTCCACCTCGTCGTGGTACTCCCACGGCACGTCGTCCGGCGTCATCAGCTGCATATATATGTGGAGGCACGTCGTCGATCGTTCACCAATTGCGTTCTGGAAATGTTTCTGGCGGCGAGGGATCGATCGGGTCAGAGTAGACAGACTTACGTAGAATGTGGCGATGGTGCCGGCGGAGTCGTTGGCGACGAGCTTGATGTCCATGTCGTAGCGCGCGTAGAGGTAGCTGCCGTTGGAGCTGAACCCGGAGCCGCTGGAGCGGTCGAGGCAGAGCGCGAGCGTGTCCACGTCCTCGTCCATGTAGAAGTAGCTGCAGCCGGAGCCCCAGGTGACGTTGATGTCATCGTACAGGTACGCCGCCACGGCGTTGGTAGACGCCACTGCAGCCATTACAAGCACCGCCGCCGCCAACACTAGAAGGCGATGCTTACAAGAAGACGACGACGGCATTGCCATTATGGGTACCTAAGCTAATTGAGAGCCTGAAACCGATATCTTGTTTCTGTTAGATCTGCTGGTGTTCTTTGCATTGGTGTCGTTCTTGATCGATAGATTTGGGTCAGTCCTGAATATATAGAACGGATGGATCGAGATGGAGGTACATGGATCACATGGTGAAGTGAAGCTGGCAGGGAGCAAAGCATGTTCCTCTCGGAATTTTGGAGAGCCATCGCATGTTAGCATTCCATCCTTATGGAATGTCTCAGGCTGGCCGGTGGCGAGCTGAGCACTGTTTGCTCGATCCATCCCATGGCGTCCCCGTTGACCTCTTCGCGTACCCTCGTGCTGCTCTGATGTCAACGCGCCTTAATAAGCTATAGCAATGATTATGTGTGAACTGAATCTTGCCGTGTGCAGGTGTCAAGACGATGGAGGGTGCGCGCGCATGTGTGCAGACTCTGACCTGTACCTTGTAAATGCCTTCATTCTTCATGTGGCCCACCCAGCATGCGTGCCGTAATGGACAAAAATTCTTAGTCACTCGGCCTGCCCCGCTTGCGTGATGGGCCACTTAGTGGTCTTGTAGGCCTTGCGGATAGCTCTGAAATTTTTTATTTTTGTATATTTTTTACGAATTTGCAAAAGTATACATCTCTTCTAAAATTTTACAAAAATATACCAATATCACTGTTTCAAATGGCGGTTGTCCCCTACCGCTATTTGAAACGGCGGTTAGGGGTTGTTTCCCCCTGCACAATAGGGACGTATGTTTTCAAAAAAAAATCATAACTTTCTTGTTTAAACTCGAAAGGAGATAATATTTTTTATAAAATTTAAGACCTCGACGAGATCTACAACTTTGAAGTTCAAATACAAATTTTAAATATTTTTCATTTGAAATCATCTTTAGGCTCAAATAATCGATATGCTATCCAGATCTAAAATTTGAATTTTGAAATCTAAACATTGTGTCAATCATTTGAGCACCAAAATGAATTTAAATAAACATAGTTTAAACTACAAAATTGTAGATTTCGTCAAGATATACAGTTCAGTATAGAGTTTACCTCCATCCACGTTTATATGAAAACATTATGATTTTTTAAAGATATGTTGTCAAGTGAAAAAAATCATCAAATTTTAAATCTGAATATAATGTCGATTATTTGATCATCAAAATGATTTCAGATGACAAAAGTATAAACTATAATGTTGTAGATCTAGACGAAAGTTACCATTTTCATATAACTTTTATCTCAATCCGAGTTCATATGAAATAAATATGTTTTTTAAATATGTTATCAAGAGAAGAAACATTTATATCAAATACTTGAGCATGAATATGACTTCAAATGAAAAAGTTTAAGCTACAAAGTTGCAGATCTCATTGAAAGCTATAATTTTCATCTAATGTTTATCTCCATCCGACTTGAATAAAAAAGTTGCGATTTTTTGAAAATATGTTGTCTTTAGAACGACAGTTGGGAGCGCTACGGTACTACGCGTAGGGAACAGCCTCCAACCGCTGTTTTAAAAAGCAACAGGGGCCAACCGTCAATTGAAACGACGTCATTGATATAGTTTTGTAAAACCTTGAAACAAACATATATTTTTTATTTTTATAAATTCGTTAAAAATAATAAAAAAAAATCGATAGCTCTGATGGTCCTTGTGTGAAGGCCCATCTCAACTTAAAAACGGAGAGTAGTGACCCTGTCCTGAGTGAGCCTTACGGACTACCTCGGCCCTCTCTTTCTCTCTTCTGCTTTAAAGATGGGCCACCCATCACTCAAAAGAAAAAATCGAACGGGCCCTTCTTCCTCTAAAAAGAGAATTTGTTTTTGCTTTGCTGGGCTGTTTTGTTGGTTGCAGCTTTTTTTAAGCTGACTTGCCTGCCTGTGCTTGTGCCCAATAGGAATTAAATTATGATGTATATGCAAAAGGTATGTACTTTACTCTTTCATGATACTAGAACAATCGGCGCCCTAGCAAAAACATAAACTTTAAAAACACCAACATATAGTTGTTCCAACCAATTTCTTTAGACATGATGGATTAGTGTCGGCATGCCCATCACACATGTTTAGAAGCATTAAACAAGATTCACTCATCAAACAATTTCATTAAACAAAACACATTTCTTTCATTTGGAAACGAACAAGATTTAGAAACACGTACAGATGGATACAAATTTTGCAAAGTTTGTCGATGAAGGCAAGCTCTCTACCATGTCTTCGCTGTACAATACACCAATAGGAACAGCACTGCTCTGCACGAAATCATAACAAAAGAAGCAATTAAGATCACTGTTACTCAGTTACTCAAGTAGCTAGCGCACACAAACCACTGCAACATTTTAGCTCAGTTGCAGTTGCTCTAATTTCTTTAACAAATCACATATGTTTACTATTTATTTGCACAGGAATATTCAGATGAGAGTTCTAAGCCGTGAATCATGTCAGATTGCAAGTACGGATCGTCGGTGTTTTAGACCGGCAACCTACTAAGGGGAGTACCCGAAGTAGATGAATGTGACTCGCCGAGATCGGTAACTCGAAGGAAGAGACACGTGGCACACAATTTAGACGAGGTTCGGGCCGCGAGGTGCGTAATACCCTACGTCCCGTATGCTTTGCGTAGCTCGGGATTGATTGGGCACGATTACAAGATGGTGCAATGGTGCGCCGTGAGTTGTATGAGAGGAGATTGGATGCTAGAGATCGGTCCCCGCCTCGCCTTATATAGTCGGGAGGCGGGGTTACAAGCCGGAGTAGGGAGAGAGTACTAGTCGAGTACGTCTAGGAGTCCTCTATACAGTGCGGAACATGTACAGCTCCCTAACCGAGTACTACTCCTGTGTAGTCCTTGTGCTCCACGCCTTCAGGTGCCGTGTAGCGCGAGCCGGGTAGTCCCAGGGGCCCACCGAGTAGTCGGTCCTGGTACCCACCGAGGTAGTGGGCCCAGGGAGGTCCATACGACAAGCCCCCGAGTACTTTGTAGTCGAGCCGGATAGCTTCAAGTAGTCTTGACGGCCTTAACGAGTAGTCCTCAAGCGTCCCCGAGTGCTACAAGTCAAAGTCCTCAAGAGTAGTCGAAGCATCCCGAGGCCGGAATGTACTCCGACCGATGTTTGAGCAATCTTGAAATCTTCTCGAGTAGTCCCAAGCGTAGTCGAAAACCCGCCTTCGAAGGTCTTCAAAAAATGCTCGTCTTGTCTTGAAGCCGGAGTCGACATGGAGGTGCGATTTGCAAAATCGCACTCCATATGGAGTAGCCCCCCGAGCCTTAGGTTGAGCCGCGGGCTGCGGGCCGAGGGTCCATCCGAAGTCTTGTCAAGAAAATCCCGAAAAATCCGGAGAGAAAAAACCGAAGGACACGTGGCACGGAGCCCCCGAGCCTTGAGTTGATTACTTCCTCTCGAATTGAAGGGTCATCTTGAAGAATGTGTCCCGAGATCCTCTTGAGACTAGCCGCTTCCCAGGTAGTCGAGTAGAAGTAGCCGAGCCCCCGAGGTGAGGCGCGTCGACTAGTAGAATACGAAGGGTCACGCGCGGCCGTTGAGTCGGCCCGCGCGTGGACTTATCCGGCCGCCCGTTGCGGAGCCGCTTTGGCTTATAAATAGAAGCAAAAACCCTTAGGGTTTTTCACCCATTCAAGCTGCAGCCATTCCGTATCCATCTGAAGCAAATCCACTCCCAGCGCTTGCTGCTGCCGTAGTAGATTCAAGTGCGCCGCCACCCAAAGCTTTTAGGGTAGCCCCCGAGCGGATGCGAGTGAAAACGCCCTGCACTTGGAGGATGAAGTCGTCACCGTCCAAGACGTCGAAGGCCGCCGGGAAGAAGAGGGGCCGCAAAGAGGCCGCCGCGGCTGCCACCGGAGCGGCGCCCTCCATGTCTCCACCGCGGGCCGATCCAAGCCGCGAGTGGAAGAAGTCCAAAGTGAAGACGGAGGATCTGCTGATCCTCCTCAACAGTGGGTTCATCGGGGAGAAGAAGGTTGACATGTGGAGATCCGCCGCTGGAGATCCATATCCGATGGAGAAAGCCGAAGACGAGATCCCGATGTTCGCGCGGTTCGTCGAGCGCCGGCTTGCGCTCCCGCCGCCGATTTCTTCAAGGGGCTGCTCGGGTACTACGGGATCGAGTACCGAACCCGAACCCCAACGACATCTTCCACACGGCGGTCTTCGTGCACTTCGCGAAGCCTTCCTCGGGATCAAGCCACATTGGGTGCTTTTCGGAAGTTCTTCCGCGCGTCAGCCGCGGCCAAGTGCCACCAACCCCGGGGTAGTCGGAGGAGCCGGCATCCACCGAGGGGAGGATGCCGCGGAGCAATATCTCGGCGTACAAACTTGTCGACTCCAATAGCGATTGGAAGACCGGGTGGTTCTATATCACGAACCACCACCCCGGCCTCGCCGAAGCCGAGCGGGAGGCGGCCCGGTGCACCGCGAGTGGTGGAACTCGGAGCCCACCATGCAAGAGGGAATCCGGCTTCCCGAGTTGCCGGCACGCATCAAGGTGCCGAGGGAGGCGGGACCGAGGGCCGAGCACGTGGCCTTCGCCTTCATGAAGCGGAGGGTGCAACCGTTGATGGCTCGAGACACCCTAGGCTTCGAGTACACCGGCGACGACGACACGTCGCGGATGCGGGAGGCGAGTCGGGACGACGGCGACATCGTCGAGAGGTTGTCGCGGATCTTCAAAGACATCTTTCGCCATACACGGCGTGCCCCTGTACGAGAGTACTCCGCCGTGCGCCCGCCAAAGGAGGTGAGTAGTCGTACTCTATCGGGCCGAGTAGTCATTGCCTGGTGTAGAGTTGCTGACGTCTTGTGTCTTGCAGGAGGACTTGAAGAAGTTCATCTCCGAGCCGCAGCCGCCCCCAAGTGCGATCGAGATCCCGAAGGAGGGGAAGGCGAAGGAGAAAGAGCGGCGAGAAGTCGGTGCAGGCGATGACACCGTCATCGTGGAGGACACCTCCGACGACGATGACGACAAAGACGACGAGACGTTGCAGGACCGCTTTCAGCTGCGGTCGAGGTTTAGCCGCCCGGCGCCGCCTCATGTTCCTCCGGTGCAAGACCCCCCCGACCAGCCTAGAGGCTAGCCCGGCCGCGCCGCCACGGAAGCCGCGCAACCCCCGCCGGAGAAGCGGGTGACGAAGAAGCTCAAGGTCTCGGAGACCACGCCTCGGGAGGTAAGTTGTCTTGAACGCAGTAGTCGAGTACCCATTGTACGAGTACGATTGCCGATGAGTAGTCTCCCTTGTATGCGTGGAGGTGCCGCCGACGGAGCCCGTCGAAGAGGGCGATAAGGGCGTGTGGGACACGGTGGGGGAGCCAGCTGGAAGTCGTAGTCCGGCCCCCCCACCGTGGAGGAGATCTTGTCGCAAGCGGAGCGCCGGCCCCCTGCTCCACAAGGGAGCACGGGACCCGTAGCCGCCGCCGTTGAAGAGGTGGTGGCTTCGGGAGCGCAGGAGACCACTGCGCCGGCCGCCGCTGCTGTGGAGGAGGCGGTAGCCGCAGGGGCGTCGGAGGAGGCGCCCGCCGAGGGTGGACTGGTCGATATCGCCAGCATCCTCGGTGCTCGGCCGTGACAATTGTCCGGTCGAACTTGTAAGTACCGTATCCTTCCGAGTAGTACTTGTTGCAGTAGTCGATGTTGACCGACGGCCATCCGTGAGTGTTTCGCGCAGAAGTCCACGGATTTGTCTTGGGAGGGGGAGGAGCCCTCTTCAGCGGTGGCGGAGGAAGTCGCGCCGCCCGCCGAGGAGGCCACTCCCGCTACTCAAGCCGCAACCGAGCCACCGCTGCCGAGGCGCCGCCGGCCGGAGGCCAGCGTAGTCGAAGGTGAGTACCCTTCTTGAAGCTATAAAGCTCTTTGAGGAGTAGTCGTAGGCACTGATGCACTTGTCGTCTTTGTGACGAGCACCGAAGCCGGAGGTGACGACATCTATGCGGGGGTGCCGATGCGTGCAGGTTGACACCGAGAGGCCCGGAGGCTGCGGAAGGAGCCCCCGAGCCCATGGAGAAGGTCGTTGAGAAGTCCGCTGGGGGGGAGGCGGTCACCACGTCGCCAGAGATTGCTCGGGAGGTGGCTATCCGCTCCCCCGAGATCCAGGACGCAGAGCCCATCCGCTCTGCGCCGATGACGGAGGCCACCACGAGTAGTCGCGGCGGAATAGGGGGCGGCTCGCAGACGATCTTATCGAGCCGGCGACAGTGGCCAAGCATCCGGGAGGCGATCCGTCAAGCCGAGCGGTGGATGAAGGTAAGTAGCCGTAGCCTTTGAGTAGCCAATCCTTGATCGTTGAGTACTCTTGTGACTTGAGTTGTCTTGTGCAGGACGTTGCGGAGCGGTCCCGCGACAAGTCAAACCTGCTGCAGGGCTATGGCGATGCGGTGCTCCGAGCCGAGGCGCTAGAAGAGCAACTTGTGGAGTCGCGGAAGCACGCGGCTGCCATGCAGTCGAAGCTCGATGCCGCCTTCGCCAAGTACCACAACGACGTCCAGGACTTGCAGGCGAAGGGCGACGACTTGGTGCGGAAGAACAAGGGCCTCCGCAACAAGAACAAAGGTACGCCGCTGAACTGGTCGGGTACTTGTTGGAGGTCGAGAAGTCCTTGACCCGCTGTGCTGCTGTCGTGTTGCAGAGCTTGAGGGCCAGGTGGAGCAGCTGAAGGCCTCGGAGACGAGCATGAAGAACCTCTTCTACCGGGAGCAAGAAGCCCGCCAGGTACTCGAGCTCGACTACAAAGAACTCGCCTTCGAGTGCGAGAAGCATATGGAGCTTCGGATTGCTTCTGACAGAGATCTCGTCAACTGCTACAAATCCTTGCAGAAGTTGAACGAAGACTGCGAGGCATTGCGGGCCCAGTTGAAGGAGTTGGAAGAAGCCGCACTGCCGATCGCAAGGCTCCTGGTGCCGCACCCGGGCGGCCCCAAGATTGCTCCTCTGGTGGATCGCCTCAAGGAAGCTCCGAGCCGGCTGGCCGCCTACGTGAAGCACATGGCGAGGTCGATCCCAAGACAAGTCTTGGCCTTCATGAAGTCGTACTTCCCGAAGGCCCCAGTGGAGGTAGTCGCGGGCGGGGTAGCCGCCAACCGCTCCGATGAGCAAGATGCGAGCCGCTGGAGCGGATGGCTCCCATCGCGGAGCGAGTAGCCGAGAAGCCGAACCTCCGGTAGCCCCGTAATAGGTAGCTAGTAGCCATGGTTGTACGAGAAGACAATTGTAATGAATTGCTTAAGTATAAATGAAAGAAATTTTAGCAATGAGTACTCGTAGTCGCGATCTCAGAGTGCGGAGCCCCCATCGTGGAGTGGATGCGAGTAGTAGTACTCGGCTTTGGTAGTCCCGTTGTAGGGCGTAGACAGTAAAGAAGTTGATGAACAATCAAACTTTATTACTGAAGAAGTACACCTGGGTGGCCAGGGCCGTAGTTACAAAGTAGTCGCTTGGACCCGGAGGCCGCTTACAGCTGAGTAGCGCTGGAGCGGGTAGCCGCTTACAGCAGTTGATCCGTAGGTAGCCGTGTAGGCTGGATCGTAGATCCGTAGGTAGCCGTGTAGGCTGGATCTTGGAGTGTGGTCTCTTAGTAGACCGCTGCTAGAGTCCTTGACGCTCGTGGCAGCCCAGGGTCCGTAGGTAGCCGCACGGGCTGGACCCTGGAGAGGAGTAGTCCGGAGACTGGAGCCAGGACCCGGGGGGTCGCTTGCGGCAAGGGGTGTTGATGTAGTCGTGTAGACTTGAACCCCGGAGTAGTCGTGTAGACTAGGCGTAGAATCGACGGAGAGCCGGTCGACGTTCCACGAGTTGTTGATGTCTTCGCCTTCAAGTGTTTGGAGGCGATAGGAGCCCGGCCCGGTCACCTTTGCCACGGTGAAGGGACCTTCCCAGGGGGAGCTGAGCTTGTGAAGTCCTTCCGTGTTCTGGATACGGCGGAGGACGAGATCTCCAACGTTGAAGGAGCGTTCCTTGACGTTGCGATCATGGTAGCGTCGGATACCCTCTAGGTACCTTGCTGATTGGACGAGGGCAGCGCAGCGAGCTTCTTCGAGGCTGTCGATATCAACTCGTCTGCTGTCTTCTGAGACGCCTTCGTCGTAGTGCTCCACTGCTGGCGAGTTCCATATGACGTCGGCAGGGAGGATTGCTTCAGAGCCGTAGACCAAGAAGTAAGGGGATTGCCCCGTTGGCTTGGATGGCTGAGTCCGTAGCCCCCAGAGTGCGTTGGGTAGTTCCTTGATCCATTTGCCCCCTTTGGAGTTCACGGCGTCGTGTAGCCGCTTCTTGAGAGCGTCGAGCACCATCCCGTTGGCGCGCTCGACTTGTCCGTTGGCCCGTGGATGGGCAAGCCGAGACGTATCGGACGTCGATCCCGCCGTTCTCGCAATATTCCCGAAGCGGTGGTTGTTGAAGTTGGATCCCGTGTGTCCGTGATGATGCGGTGGGGTAGCCCGTAGCGGTGTACGAGTTCATCCGGAAGTCGAGTACTCCGTCGGCCTTGGGGCATGTGACCGGCTTGACTTCGATCCACTTGGTGAACTTGTCGATGGCCACCAATACCCCGTTGAACCCTCCCGGCGCGGTTGGCGGTGGCCCAATCATGTCGAGCCCCCGGCAAGTGAAGGGCCGGGTTGGCGGTATGGTGACTAGCTTGTAGGCCGGGACGTGTTGCGCTTGGCGAAGCATCGGCATCCTTGGCATTTCTCGACGAGTTCTTCGGCGTCGCCCGCAGTTGTGGGCCGGTAGAAAGCTCGTCGGAAAGACTTGCCGACCGCCGTACGTGAGGACGCGTGGTTGCCGCGAGACGCCCTTGTGGATTTCCTCCAAGATGTCCTTGCCTTCTTCGCGAGGGACGCACTTCATGAGTACTCCGATAAGATGCGCCCCGCTTGTAAAGCTTGTCTCCGACGAGGACATAAGACTTGGCGCGACGGACGAGTTGCTCGGCCGCGTTCTTGCTCGGAGGGGACCTTCGCTCGCCGAGGTAGTCGATGAAGGGTTGCCTCCGGTCCACGTCGATCATCATGACCTCCCCGCCCAACCGGTGGATGGGCTGGGACAGTGGTCGGTGACGCCGGCTCCGGGATGGATGGCGCGTGAAGCTCGTGTACGAAGACACCCGCTGGCACTTGAGCGCGGGTGGATCCGAGCTTGGAGAGGACGTCCGCTGCAACGTTGTTGTCGCGGACGATGTGATGGAACTCGAGACCGTAGAACTTGTTCTCGAGCTTGCGGACTTCCGGGCGTAGGCGTCCATGTTCTCCTTGTTGCGGTCCCGGGACTTGTTGACTTGGTTAATGACCACCGCGGAGTCGCCGTAGACTAGTAGCCGCTTGATGCCCGGTGAAGCCGCGAGGCGGAGCCCGTGTAGGAGGGCTTCGTACTCGGCTTCGTTGTTTGAGACCTTCCGAAGATCGCAGGACGTACTTGAGTTGTTCGCCCGTTGGAGAGATCGGGGAGTACCCCCCGCACCTGCACCCTCGAGGTTGAGTGAGCCGTCGAAGTACATCACCCAATGCTCGGTCGCACGGTGGGAGTAGGTAGCCGGTTCTCCCGCCACTCGCCATGAAGTCGACTAGTGCCTGCGACTTGATGGCCGTGCGTGGTTTGAAGTCGATAGTGAGGGCGCCGAGCTCGACGGCCCCACTTGGAGATTCTTCGGTAGCATCTTGGTTCCGCAGATGTCGCCAAGCGGGTAGTCGGTGACGACGGAAACCGAGTACCGCCGGGAAGTAGTGTCGTAGCTTCCGCGAGGTGATGAGTAGAGTGTACGGGAGCTTCGCACGGGCCGATAGCGGGCCTTGGACTCGATAGAACCTCGCCGACGAAGTAGACCGGACGCCGGGACCGGGTAGGCGTGGCCGTCTTCCTCGCCGCTCGACAATGATGGCAGATGCGACCACGTGAGTAGTCGCAGGCGAGATAGAGCAACAGTGCTCTCCCTTGTGAGGAGCCGTGAGGATCGGTGGCTTTGATAGGAAGTCCTTGAGCCGGGCAAGGGCTTGATCCGCCTCCGGAGTCCACACGAACTTCTCTTGATGCTTGAGTAGTTTGAAGAAGGGGAGGCCCCGTTCTCCTAGCCTCGAGATGAATTCGGTAAGTGCCGCCATGCACCCCGTCGGCTTTTGGACGTCTTTGATGCTCGTTTGAGCTTTCATGCTGCCGGTGATGGCGGAGATCTTCTCGGGGTTGGCTTCGATGCCGCGCCGGGCGATGATGAAGCCGAGTAGTTTGCCCGAAGGGGGACGCCGAAGACGCACTTGTTCGGGCTGAGCTTCCGGCGGTACTCGCGTAGTGATGCGAAGGTCTCTTCAAGGTCGTCGATGAGGGTACCGGAGTCCCCGGTTTTGACAACCACGTCATCCACGTAGGCCTCGACGTTCTTGTTGAGTTGCCGCTTGAAGCGAGCCCGGATGGCTCGTTGGTAGGTAGCGCCGGCGTTCTTCAACCCGAATGACATGGTTGTGTAGCAAAGACGCGCCAAATGGGGTGATGAACGCGGTCTTCTCCCGGTCTTCTTCCTTGATTGCGATCCGGTGGTACCGGAGTAGCAGTCGAGGAAGCAGAGCGAGTCGCAGCCCCGCCGTAGAGTCGATGACTTGATCAATCCACGGCAACCCGAAGGGGTCCTTGGGGCGAGTGTTTGTTGATGTCGGTGTAGTCGACGCACATCCTCCACTCGTTCGAGTTCTTCTTGCGGACGAGGACGGGGTTGGCGAGCCACTCGAGATGGAAGACTTCTCTAATGAAGCCGACTGCGAGTAGCTTGACGAGTTCCTTCTTGATGGCGTCCCGCCCGTCGTCGGCAAAGCGTCGGAGGTGTTGTCGTTTGGGGGTGGCCTTAGGATCGACGTTGAGGGAGTGCTCAATCAGCTCCCTGGGCACTCCTGGCATGTCCGCTGGCTTCCACGCAAAGATGTCGCGGTTAGCCCGAAGGAAGCTGATGAGCGCGTCTTCCTATTTGGGGTCGAGGCCGGACCCGATGGTGGTGGTCTTGCCGGGGTCGCTCGTTCGAGGTCGACCGTCTTGACGGGTACCTCCTCGGGTGGCCGAGGCTTGTTGGCGCTCGTCGGACTTCTGCGGGATATCGAGTTCACTTGTAGCAAGCTTCTTCGACGCGGCGTAGACCTCCATCATCGCGTTGGGTACTTGATTTGTGGAGGCGATCTCCACGGCTTCGTGTCGCGGTCGTGGGAGATCTTGAGGTCCCCTTGGAGGGAGAGTACACGGCCGGGCTTGGCATCTTGAGTACCAAGTAGGTGTAGTGGGGCACCGCCATGAACTTGGCGATGGCCGGTCCGCCGAGAATGGCGTGGTAGGAGGTCTCAAAGTCCGCGACCTCGAATCTTGATGTACTCGGTACGGTAGTTGTCCCGAGATGCCCCGAAGGTAATCGGCGGGGACCACCGAGCCCAAGGTGGAATAGCCGCGTTGCCAGGGACGATGCCGTAGAAGGGCACGTTGCTCTTGGTGAGCATATGCGTGATGTCGAGCTTCATTTTCTTCAAGGTCTTGGTGAAAAGGACATTGAGCCCGCTTCCACCGTCGATGAGCACCTTGTTGAGTTTGGAGCCCGCCACCGTTGGCTTCAGGACGAGGAGGAACCGTCCTGGTTCGAGAGAAGCCGGTCCATTGGTCCACGCGGGAGAAGGTGATGGGTACCTCCGACCACCCGAGAGGGGTCGGGACCGGCGGCTCAATGGACATCACTTCCCGACGGGTAGCCTTCTCGCTCCCGCCTCGCCGGCGTCCGCCGAAGAGGACGTTGACGGTCTTCTCGTGCTCTTGGAAGTCGTTGTTGTCGCCGTCCTTCTTCTTGCCCTTTTGGTCGTGAGGGTGCGGTGGCTCCGGCGTCTCCTTGAGTGCGTTCTGAGCCGGTAGCACTCGCTCGGTGGTGTGGTTGCCGTTTGGATGCCACGGGCACTTCTCCTTCAGCGAGTCCTTGAAATCGCCGGAGTTCTTCTTCGAGTTCTCTTTCGCAGGCGCCGGATAGCCGTGACAAGGGGTTGTACGGCTTGCGCTTGCGGTTGGGACCCGAGTTGTTGTTGTTGTTGTTGCGGCCGCCCCGGTTCGCATTGCGCGCCGCCGCCGCCGCCCGGTTCTCGCTTGGTCTTGCCACGAATGGCGTCGTACTTGGCATTGGCCTTGTCTTCTTCATCCGCCCGGGACGTGATCATGTCCTTGAGGTGGGGGATGAACCGGGGCGGCGACGACCGAAGTCTTCGAAGGTGCGGCGGTGGTAGAGGCCGTCCGGAAGAGGTCGATGACCTCCTTGTCGGTGACGTCGACGACGGTAGCACGCTTGTCGAAGAAGCGGCGCATGTACTTGCGGAGGGTCTCGCCTTGTTCTCGCTTGATCATGGCCGTGTCCATGCGAGTACCCGATCGGCCCATGGCGCCCGCGAAGTTGCTCGTGAATCGCTCCTTCGCCTAGTCCCACTTGTCGATCGAGTGCTTGTCCGGGCGACTCGAGCCAACCGCAGTGGTGCTTGGTCCGAGCGAAGGGGAAGTAGAGGCACTTGGTGTCGCCGTTGCCGCCGCCGTTCTCGATGGAGAGGGCATAGCATCGGAGCCACCGGATGGGATCCGCTTCGCGTCGTACTTGGTGATCCCCAAAGGCTTGAACTTGTCGGGGGAGGAGCAAGTTGCGAAGTCGAGGTGAGAAGGCGGGCAAGCGCGTCGCCCTCGGGCCGCGGTGGTCGACTTCTTCCGCCGCGGTTCTTCAATCTTCTGGCGAGCGTCGTACCCGCCGTGTGAGGCGCGGAGGCGTGGGCGTTCGCGTGGCCTCGGCCGCCGCGGCCGCCGCCGCCCCCGCCCTCCTCGTTGGCTCCATGGTTGGAGCTTCCGCCGTCGCCGCCGCCGCCGTCGGGGGTCGTTGCCGCCGCCACCGGGCCGGGGGCACCGGTGGGGAACAACTTCTCGGTTGCCGTGGTCTTGCGGTGAAGGTCCGCCGGCGTTGGGAGCGACGGCGGTTTGGCTCGGGCCGGGAGCTCGGCTCGAGTACGGTTGGGACCGTTGTTGGCGCCGCGACTAGTAGCTTCGTTGTCGCGGGGTTTAGCCGGAGGAGGTTGGTTGACTGCGTTGTCGACCCGCATGAAGTAAGCTTCCTCGACGAGCTTGGCGATGACCTCTCCGGCGCGTATGCCCCGAGCCCGGCGTGCGATCGGCGCGGATCGACATGAGGCACGGCTCGGGGGTGGTGTGTACTCGCTCTCGACCGCCTCGAGAGCTTCCGCAAGGTTGCGGACGGGGAAGTTGTCACGGAGGCGTCGACGACGTTCGTTGCGCTTCCGGTTACGCTCATGTCGAGTGTCTCCGTCCGCCGGAGTCTCGTTCGGTGGAGCGTCGGCGCAGAGAGATCGTTCGGAGGAGATGTCCTCCGGGTACTTGTCCCGAGCCGTGCCTCGAAGGCCTTGGGGTGTCGCCGGCGGCCATGAAGACTTGGCGATCGGGGGTGCCAAGGCCGGACTCGCAGGGTGCCACCTCGGCTGGTGTGCTTGAGTCGGCCCGGCTAGCGGTGTTCCCCTCCTCGGAACGGTAGCGAGTCGATGTAGGCGACGTAGCGTGAGTCTCCCTTTGTCGGTCGGCGGGTTTGCGGTTCGGCCGCAGACGTATCTTCCGGCCGGCGTGGAAGCTATAACCCCCCCGCAGGCCGGCCCCGATAAAGGAAGCTCGGTGGAGTTGTCCTCGGACTCCCGGGCTCCTCGGTGTCCGACCCGAAGTCGAACTCGTAATCCGGGTTCGAGTAGAACTCGGAGAGAGGGCCGGGAGTCCGAGCGCGATCGGGGGTGGCGTCGGAGTCCCGGCCGTACTCGGGCACGGGCTCCTTGCCGGCCCCCGCGCGGAGTGGGAGCCCCCGTGCGGGCCCTGCCGAGGATGCGGGGGCCACGCGCGGAGCGCCGCGAAGTGAGGGGGTCGCCCGCGATGGCCGAGCAGCGCCGCTCGCATGCGATGGCCCACGGCGACGTCGAGTTCGTGTTGGGAGCGGACTCGAGCTCGAAGTCGGCCGTGGTGGTCGAAGAGCGAAATTTCGCCGAACTTGCTTGGTGAGTTCACCCGTGACAACTTCGGGGGAAGCGGCCACGAAGCCTCGTCTTCGGGTTGGGCCGCATGGTCGGGCGGCGGCGGGAAGGAGCTCGCGCCATCGGCGGTGCGGACCGGTGCGCCGAACACGAAGGTGTCGCCGCGGTTGAAGGCGACGGTTGGCTTGAAGCGCACGGAAGCCGTCGAGTTCGCCATGTGATCTCGGGCGAGAGCCCCTACCCGGCGCGCCACCGTCGGTGTTTTAGACCGGCAACCTACTAAGGGGAGTACCCGAAGTAGATGAATGTGACTCGCCGAGATCGGTAACTCGAAGGAAGAGACACGTGGCACACAATTTAGACAGGTTCGGGCCGCGAGGTGCGTAATACCCTACGTCCTGTATGCTGCGTAGCTCTGGATTGATTGGGCACGATTACAAGATGGTGCAATGGTGCGTCGTGAGTTGTATGAGAGGAGATTGGATGCTAGAGATCGGTCCCTCGCCCTCGCCTTATATAGTCCGGGAGCGGGGTTACAAGCCTGGAGTAGGGAGAGAGTACTAGTCGAGTACGTTTAGGAGTCCCTCTATACAGTGCGGAACATGTACGGCTCCCTAACCGAGTACTACTCATGTGTAGTCCTTGTGCTCCACGCCTTCGGTGTGCCGTGTAGCGCAAGCCGGTAGTCCCGGGGGCCCACCGAGTAGTCGGTCCCGGTACCCACCGTCGGTGTTTTAGACCGGCAAACCTACCGAGGGGGTACCCGAGGTAGTAGATTGTGCGGTGGGGATCGTGATCGGGAGACCGAGAACTCGAAGGTATGCGCAAGGACACGGGACACAAGATTTATACAAAGTTCGGGCCGCCAAGGTGGCGAACCCTACGTCCCGTTTGGGGGATCAAGTATGGCGCCCCGCGCTTGGTGTTGGGTTGTCCCGGAGGGATTGGGGATGTGCGGCTAGGTACCCGCCCTCCTTTATATAGTCCAGGGGGCGGGTTCCTAGTAGGTTACAAGGCGAGAGTCCTAGTAGGATTACACGGAGCGAGTCCTAGTAGGAGTACGGGGGGAATTCTAGCGGGGGGAGTCCGTCTTCTACTATTCTTCCTTCCTTGCATGAGTACCCGGGAGTATGCCCGACAAGCCCCCGAGCACGTTGGAGTCGAGAGTTGTAGTTCGAGTAGTCTTGAAGCCTCTTCGAGTAGTTCTTGAGCGTCCTCGAGTATCGCTTGGAGAAGTCTTCAATAGTACTTGAACCGCCGCGAGGCCGGAAGGTGGTCCACTCATCGGTCTTGAAAAAATTTGAATGATGGGTGTAGCATAGCGACCCCCCGAGCCTTGAAATGATTAGGTAATCAATCCAAGGGTCTTCGGTGTTCGCGAAGCCATCATCCGAGTACTCTTGCGCGTGTAGCCCCCGAGATAAGAGAGCCGTATGAGCCACGTCGAGTAGTGATTGGTGAGGAGCCCCCGAGCTTGAGAGCGAGCGAAGCATGCTCGAAGTTATCTTCAAGTAGCCCCCGAGCCGGAGAGATTCCAAGTAGCGCTTGGCGTCGAGCCGTGGAGCTTGAGAAGTAGTCGTGCCGTCGAGCGGACTTTAGAATGCGACTTAAAAACCGAAGTCGACTTTGTGCCGCGCGAGAGCGGACTTTGAGATGCGACTTGAAATCCGAAGTCGACTTTAGTTTGCCGCGTAGAGCGGACTTTAAGGTGCGACCGCAAGAGTCGACTTTGCGCCACACGAGGTGGACTTTGAGATGCGACTTGAAATCCGAAGTCGACTTTGTGCCGCGCGCGGAGCGGACTTTGAGATGCGACTTGAAAACCGAAGTCGACTTTGTGCCGCGCAGCGGGGCTTTGATATGCGACTTTAGAAGTCGACTTTAGGATGCCGCGCGGAGCGGACTTTGATATGCGACTTTAGAAGTCGACTTTGTGCCGCGCGGAGCGGACTTTGAGATGCGACTTGAAAACCGAAGTCGACTTTGTGCCGCGCGAGCGGGCTTTGATATGCGACTTTAGAAGTCGACTTTAGGATGCCGCGCGGAGCGACTTTGATATGCGACTTTAGAAGTCGACTTTAGTTGCCGCGTAGAGCGGACTTTAGGTGCGGCGGCGGTAGTCGACTTTTGTGCCACGCGGGGTGGACTTAAGATGCAAAAAAACGAAAAGCACTTTCCGGAAAGCCAAAGCGAATAAAAAATCGAAAAAAACGAGTAGTTTTGCCGCCGGGAGCGGGCTTAAGATTGCGACCGGAGTCGGCTTGTGCCACCGGAGTGGGCTTGAGTACCGAGCCATGGATTTCGGACTCAAGGTACGGTTGCCGCCGGGAGCGGGCTTGAGTGCGACCGTTAGCGTCGACTTGTGCCACCGGAGTGGGCTTAAGTACCCGAGCCATGGATTTCGTACCCAAGGTACAATTGCCGCCGAGCGGGCTTGAGTGCGACCGTTAGCGTCGACTTGTGCCACCGGAGTGGGCTTAAGTACACGAGCCATGGATTTCGGACCCAAGGTACGATTGCCGCCGTAGCGGGCTTGTGCCACCGGAGTGGGCTTAAGTACCGAGCCATGGATTTCGCACCCAAGGTACGGGTGCCACCGTAGTGGACTTAAGTACCGAGCCATGGATTTCGGACCCAAGGTACGGGTGCCACCGTAGTGGACTTGAAGGTGCGACCGGAGTCGACTTGCGTACTCGGGCCATGGATTTCGGACCCAAGGTACGGAGCGCGAGTACTTAGGGCACTTGGACCCATGGTACGCAGCGTGAAGACCACGTGCGCCTAGGTTCCATCGTCGCCAGACCCGAGGGCCGCTTACGCCTAGGTTCCATCGAAGCTTACACACGTAGTATGCCACCGAAGTAGGCGAAGATGCGACCGGCGTCGACTTTAAGTTGCCGCGCGGAGCGGACTTTAGAATGCGACTTTAGAAGTCGACTTTAGATTGCCGCGCGTAGCGGACTTTAGAAACTGCCTCCTAGGGATAGCCCCCGAGTTGATGAAGTAGACTCGTGGCGACTTGATTGATATGCCCCAAGAGTAGTCGGCGAGTGTAGCTCTCGTGAAAACCCGCCGAGAAGCATACAAATGAGTAGTCGGCAAGTAGTCCTACATGATGAGGAGAACAAGCCACGAAAACAAAGTAATCATTTAGATAAATGACTTAGCCGTTGTCGCCCGGCGTACTTGTTGATGAGGCCATGGCGGTCGGCGATGGAGCCACGAGGGTTGTTGTTGAAGTTGACTAGTCGCAGTTGATTCCGGCTAATCGCTGGGGGCGTGACTGCCGTTCTCGACTAGTTTTCCAAACTAGTCGAGATGAATGGTCGACGCGATGCGACCGAGGAAGATGACGTCGTGGTAGCATGCGGCATGCTCGAAGTAGAGCCAGTGTTGCCGCGAGGCAAGTAGTCACCACGCACGGCGTGGGCCGGAGAGAGCCGGCGTGGCCGCGAGACGAAGTTGCGGCGCACGGAGTGGTCGATGACGACGAGCGGCGCGACGAGCCGCATGACGAGCCGCGCGCGACGTGCCGAGGGCACCCGGACGCGCGGCGAAGACGAAGTAGTCGATGACGACGAGTAGTCGTCGACGAGCGGCGCGATAAGCCGCGTGACGAGCCGCGCGACGTGCCGAGGCACCCCGGACGCGCGGCGAAGGCAAAGTAGTCGACGGCGACGAGCCTGGGCGAGGCGGAGTAGTCGACAACGAGCGGCGCGATAAGCCGCGTGACGAGCCGCGCGACGTGCCGAGGCACCCGGGACGCGCGGCGAAGACGAAGTAGTCGACGACGACGAGCCTGGGCGAGGCGGAGTAGTCGACGACGAGCGGCGCGACGAGCCGCGTGACGAGCCGCGCGACGTGCCGAGGCACCGCACGCGCGGCGAAGATGAAGTAGTCGAAGTCGACAACGAGCGGCGCGGCGAGCCGCGGGACGAGCCGCGCGACGTGCCGAGGCACCCCGGGACGCGCGGCGAAGACGAAGTAGTCGACGACGACGAGCCCGGGCGAGGCGGAGTAGTCGACGACGAGTGGCGCGACGAGCCGCGTGACGAGCCGCGCGACGTGCCGAGGCACCCCGACGCGCGCGGCGAGGGCGAAGTAGTCGACGACGAGCCGGCGCGAGGCGGAGTAGTCGACGACGAGCGGCACGACGAGCCGCATAACGAGCCGCGCGACGGCCGAGGCACCCGGACGCGCGAGCCGAGACGAAGTAGTCGACAACGAGTAGTCGACGACGAGCGGCGCGACAAGCCGCGTGACGAGCCGCGCGACGTGCCGAGGCACCCGGACGCGCGGCGAAGATGAAGTAGTCGAAGTCGACAACGAGCGGCGCGGCGCGCGCGCGGGACGAGCCGCGCGACGTGCCGAGGCACCCGGACGCGCGGCGAAGACGAAGTAGTCGACGACGACGAGCCCGGGCGAGGCGGAGTAGTCGACGACGAGTGGCGCGACGAGCCGCGTGACGAGCCGCGTGACGTGCCGAGGCACCCGGACGCGCGGCGTAGGCGGGCGAGTCGACGACGAGCGCGCGCGCGAGGCGGAGTAGTCGACGACGAGCGGCACGACGAGCCGCGTGACGAGCCGCGCGACGTGCCGAGGCACCCGACGCGCGCGTAGGCGGCGCAGTCGACGACGAGCCGGCGCGAGGCGGAGAAGTCGACGACGAGCGGCACGACGAGCCGCATAACGAGCCGCGCGACGTGCCGAGGCACCCGACGCGCGCCGGGAGACGAAGTAGTCGACAACGAGTAGTCGACGACGAGCGGCGCGACAAGCCGCGTGACGAGCCGCGCGACGTGCCGAGGCACCCGGGACGCGCGGCGAAGATGAAGTAGTCGAAGTCGACAACGAGCGGCGCGGCGAGCCGCGGGACGAGCCGCGCGACGTGCCGAGGGCACCCCGACGCGCGCGCGAAGACGAAGTAGTCGACGACGACGAGCCCGGGCGAGGCGGAGTAGTCGACGACGAGTGGCGCGACGAGCCGCGTGACGAGCCGCGCGACGTGCCGAGGCACCCGGGACGCGCGCGTAGGCGAAGTAGTCGACGACGAGCCGGCGCGAGGCGGAGTAGTCGACGACGAGCGGCACGACGAGCCGCGGGCGGACGAGCCGCGCGACGTGCCGAGGGCACCCGACGCGCGGCGTAGGCGGCGTAGTCGACGACGAGCCGCGCGAGGCGGAGTAGTCGACGACGAGCGGCACGACGAGCCGCATAACGAGCCGCGCGACGTGCCGAGGCACCCGGACGCGCAGCGGAGACGAAGTAGTCGACAACGAGTAGTCGACGACGAGCGAGCGCGACAAGCCGCGTGACGAGCCGCGCGACGTGCCGAGGCACCCCGACGCGCGGCGAAGATGAAGTAGTCGAAGTCGACAACGAGCGGGCGCGGCGAGCCGCGCGGACGAGCCGCGCGACGTGCCGAGGCACCCCGACGCGCGGCGAAGACGAAGTAGTCGACGACGACGAGCCCGGGCGAGGCGGAGTAGTCGACGACGAGTGGCGCGACGAGCCGCGTGACGAGCCGCGCGACGTGCCGAGGCACCCGGACGCGCGGCGTAGGCGAAGTAGTCGACGACGAGCCTGCGCGAGGCGGAGTAGTCGACGACGAGCGGCACGACGAGCCGCATAACGAGCCGCGCGACGTGCCGAGGCACCCGGACGCGCAGCGGAGACGAAGTAGTCGACAACGAGTAGTCGACGACGAGCGGCGCGACAAGCCGCGTGACGAGCCGCCGCGCGACGTGCCGAGGCACCCGGGACGCGCGGCGAAGATGAAGTAGTCGAAGTCGACAACGAGCGGCGCGGCGAGCCGCGGGACGAGCCGCGCGACGTGCCGAGGCACCCGGGACGCGCGGCGAAGACGAAGTAGTCGACGACGACGAGCCCGGGCGAGGCGGAGTAGTCGACGACGAGTGGCGCGACGAGCCGCGTGACGAGCCGCGCGACGTGCCGAGGCACCCGGACGCGCGGCGTAGGCGAAGTAGTCGACGACGAGCCGGCGCGAGGCGAGTAGTCGACGACGAGCGGCACGACGAGCCGCATAACGAGCCGCGCGACGTGCCGAGGCACCCGACGCGCAGCCGGGAGACGAAGTAGTCGACAACGAGTAGTCGACGACGAGCGGCGCGACAAGCCGCGTGACGAGCCGCGCGACGTGCCGAGGCACCCGGACGCGCGGCGAAGACGAAGTAGTCGACAACGAGTAGTCGACGACGAGCGGCGCGACAAGCCGCGTGACGAGCCGCGCGACGTGCCGAGGCACCCGACGCGCGGCGAAGACGAAGTAACCGACGACGAGCCCGGCAGCAGCAGTAGTCGACGAGCGGCGCGGCGAGCCGCGTGACGAGCCGCGCGACGTGCCGAAGCACCCGACGCACGACGAAGGCGAAGTAGTCGACGACGAGCCGACGAGCCGCCGCGAGGCGGAGTAGTCGACGACGAGCGGCACGACGAGCCGCATGACGAGCCGCGCGACGTGCCGAGGCACCGGACGACGCGCCGGGAGACGAAGTAGTCGACGACGAGCAGTCGACGACGAGCGGCGCGACAAGCCGCGTGACGAGCCGCGCGACGTGCCGAGGTACCCGGACGTGCGGCGAAGACGAAGTAGTCGACGATGAGCCCGGGCGAGGCGGAGTAGTCGACGAGCGGCGCGGCGAGCCGCGTGACGAGCCGCGCGACGTGCCGAGGCACCCGGGACGCGCGGCGGAGGCAAAGTAGTCGACGACGACGAGCTTCAATGGATCTCGGCGAGTCGACGAGTAGATTGATCTTGTTGACGAGGGTCCTTCGAATTCGCCCGGCGGTGATGATCGCCCCTACCCGGGCGCGCCGGTCGTCGGTGTTTTAGACCGGCAAACCTACCGAGGGGGGTACCCGAGGTAGTAGATTGTGCGGTGGGGATCGTGATCGGGAGACCGAGAACTCGAAGGTATGCGCAAGGACACGGGACACAAGATTTATACAGGTTCGGGCCGCCAAGGTGGCGAACCCTACGTCCTGTTTGGGGGATCAAGTATGGCGCCCTGCGCTTGGTGTTGGGTTGTCCCCGGAGGGATTGGGGATGTGCGGCTAGGTACCCGGCCCTCCTTTATATAGTCCAGGGGGCGGGTTCCTAGTAGGTTACAAGGCAGGAGTCCTAGTAGGATTACACGAGCGAGTCCTAGTAGGAGTACAGGGGGAATTCTAGCAGAGTCCGTCTTCTACTATTCTTCCTTCCTTGCATGAGTACCGGGGAGTATGCCCGACACCCACCGAGGTAGTGGGCCCAGGGAGGTCCATACGACACGTACCATCTCATATGCATCACATTAATTCTAACCATAGCCAAAAGAAGAGATTATATCAAAAGCAGGAAATTGAACCTATTACCATTGCAATGTAAACTTGTTATGAACTGCGATGCGAGGGGAAGGTGATTGGAGGATTGGGGGAAGATTTGTGGAGAATCAGGGCTGAGAGCTACAATACCCGCGGTGCTACAGTACCCGCGGATACTGTTCACGCCCAAGGTTGTGGCGGCGGCTAGGGTTGGAGGGGTGCAGGGAACGCCGGCCGCCGGGCTTCGCCCACGGCCGGCAAGAGAGAAGAGCTTTCCTTCTAATCTCTTACTTGCTTTGATTGATACATCTCCCCTCCTTATGAAGGGAGATTCCTCCACCCCCTGAGTAAGGACTCGATCTTATCCCTAAACGTAACCATAATGGGCCTGCCGAGCCGGCCTATTAGACCCAGCCCATTAGTCCCCTGACACCTGACATTGCCCCGTCCTTTTCCGAGCAGTTCGTCCTCGAGCTGCAGCATGGGCACTTTGACAATGACTCGACTCCACACAAACATATGACCTAAAAATAAGCTTTTTACATCTCGGCTTATTTGATTATTCTTAATCTGAAATAGACTCAGACTTTTTATTGTGTGACTCACCATCGCATGACGAAGTTGCATGTGTACGACCACCTGGATCCCATGGAGACCATCTAAACGAGAGGAGCGCAGGAGCACAACCACCTAGAAGCAGTCACGACGAAGACCAACGGAGACGTCCTCGCGGTGGTCGAAGACGGAAAGCTGAGGCGCTAGGTAGTGCGTCCCCGCTGGTGACAAGGAACACACCTCCCCTACCACCATCCCCGTAGAGTTGGAGTACGCAGTCTGCGGGAAAGACACCATGCACACCCTTGGACACAGCAGCGGATCGTCACAATTGCTGGTAGCCATCGAGCAAGTCAAGGTCGCATCCCTCTGCATCGAAGGCGAAGGCGATCGCCGCCAAAGCTGCCTCCCGATCCTGAATCTACTTGTGTGCCTTTTGTAGTCGCCGTCGCGCTAGGAAGACACTCGTCGCCGCCTGCAACCGCAACGCTGCTTGATGTTCCGCTTCGTGGTCGCCGCCTTTGCACGGCGACGAACAGTCTGAAGGAACTGCGAGGGGGTGCGGGGCTGAATCAGTTGCAGATCGAGTAGCCGTCCCACCCGCCGGCCCGCCAGGAGGCCACGTGCTGCAGCCTGCAAACGCACTGCCGCAAACACTTGTCGAGTAAGCATCTTCTCCATCGTCTCCACTGCGAATGGTCCTGTAGACGGCGTCAGGAGTGCTGCCACCGACGAGGCAGAAAGGGACGCACACGGCGGCGGCAGCAAGCCCCTCAGGAGCTCACGCAACAGCGCCAACTCCTCGTGAATCCCGCGGATGGCAACGTCATGGTCGAGGAGCATCCGTGTCATCTCCTCGGGTGAGAGGGCGTGGAGGAGCGGAGGGCCCGACGGCACTGCGGAGAACAGGTTCGACGCAGCCCAGGGATGTGCGCCGGCAATGTATAATTCAGCCATGGTCTTTGATACCAAATTTTTATGAACTGCGATGCGAGGGGAAGGTGATTGGAGGATTGGGGGCTGATTTGTGGAGAATCAGGACTGGGAGCTACAGTACCCGCGGGTACTGTTCACGCCCAAGGTTGTGGCGGCGACTAGGGTTGGAGGGGCGCAGGGAACGTCGGCCGCCGGGCTTCGCCCACGGCCGGCAAGAGAGAAGGGTTTTCCTTCTAATCTCTTGCTTGCTTTGATTGATACATCTCCCCTCCTTATAAAGGGAGGATTCCTTGACCCCTAAGTAAGGACTCGATCTTATCCCTAAACGTAACCCTAATGGGCCTGCCGAGCCGGCCTATTAGACTCAACCCATTAGTTCCCTGACACCTGACAAAACCCTTCCTGAAGGTGGCCCAATCACCTAAGCAAGAAAGACATAACGTGCAGTCAGATGACATTGGTTAGAGATAAACATGGCAAATTATGCATACCTATGTATATATATCTTTTGGAGAAAAAAACAAACACAGATCATATGTAAATATTTTTAAGAAAATTACAAATATGTGTATGGCACAATCCCCATCTAGTCATATGTAAGGTATATCCCACAATCTAGTTATACTGGGACACATTCAAAACGCTAGTTCTGACATATTAATTGGTTCTGTTTGTTGCATAGATAGCGTGAAGTCCAATATGAATTATGCGATTCATATGTACACAAGATGCCACAACATTGTAAAGAACATTAGCTGAGAGAAGAGAGGGCACTGGCTTCATGAAAGTTTCAAAAATCAAAATTAACTTCAGATCTAAATTAAAAGAAGATCAGGAAGACTTGCAACAGCACCATACTATCAGTTGATAAACAAGATTCATTGATCGAAATCCATTTTCCCATCTGTTTAACTATAAAATTTCACTCAAATAAAAATAAACAAAATCCTGATGGGCATTATATTGTCCGGTCTATGAATATCAGCATGAAAATTGATTTCAACATGCAACTCATGCATGATGCATTAGATAGAAGATGCCAAGTCTTCTCCCTCCTTAGAGCAACTCCAACAAACTAGCTATCTTGGCTTAACTAGCTAAAAATAGAAAATTTGTCCAAAAACTCAATCCAACAGACTAGCTAAACTTACCCTCGCTATCCTCCGCTAGCTAAACCGGAGGCTTCGCTAGCCATCTTTGGCTAGCCAGTCCCGCTAGCTATCCCCTCGTACATGAGTATGGCAGGTGGGACCCACAAGCGGTGGAGCATATGGAGAGTTGATTTTGGTGAGTCTGTTGGATTTCACTAACTTTTTGCTAGTTATTTCATTTTACATACTAGCCAAATCAAGATTTTAGCTAGTGAATTTTAAAGAGGCTCTTGGAGTTGCTCTTAGTTTCTCCTGCAGGGGCAATCACACCAAAACTATGAACATTTTCTGAAATTGTAGTATTTTAGTTTGATAATACAAGAAGTTCAGTACATTCGGCACATCACAATATTTATGATGGTAAACGTGAGCAAATATGCTAGATGCAAACATATCTACCTCCAAGCTACATGACTTTTTGGAGGAAACAGAACAAATGGAAACACATTAAGCAAGTTACGACTATGTTGCATACTTCTGGTTCTGAATTACCAACGGTGACACAGACACAAAAGGGAGGTTGGCGAGCGCAGCACAGACAAGATCAAACTCATCCATGAGTGTCCTCTGCACACAAACACAACCATAAAGCATTAAGAATCGAGACCAATCAGCCCGTGTATCACAAAATTGGGCACAATCATTCAATTAGCATCCAAGTGCAGCGCTGGGAAGCTGAAGGTGCAGTGAGAAAGAGGAACTCACCATCTTGAATTGGGTGCTGTTGACAGCCAGGTCTGACCATGACCGGCTACCCACCTCTGCAAGAACAAAAAACAAATCACTGATCAAGGCAAGGCATATCAACTCCGATGCAGAAGAAAAAAGACAAATACAACAAAGGGTTGAGCTCACAGTTACACAAGCTTTAGTTTAGTAAGGAGAAAGAGTTGCAAGAGGGCGGAAGACGCTGCGTCGTGCGGCATGCTCCGGGCCTCAACGCGCGGCCCGACGTCTCCTTCCCATGTCGCCACGCCCAGTTGCTCTCTAGCTCGTCCAGCACGGTGCGACCGCCGGAGTGGGTGCAAAAGTGCTCGAACGCCACACAGCCTAGCCTTGGACAACACAACAGCAGCGCACAAGGTCTCGCACGGTGGTGGCGCGCGCCAGGTGCGTGCCCACCGCGGCTTCGACCACGGCGTGGTGCGTGCTAGCGCAGCCCCAGATCGAAGCCTTACCGGCAAACCAGCATGCACGACGTACACAACATCAGCGGATCAGCCTTGACCACGCTGACATCGAGGAGATGGATGAGCCGACGGCCAGGCTGGAGCACGCGAGTAGCAACAAGCACGCGGTGGCGCTCAGGCACGGCGACTGGCGACACACGAAGCAGAGAGGCGGGCACATGGAGCTCGCCAACCTCGTTTCTTCTAGCATACGCCCGGGAGGAGAAGACGGCCGGGGTGCAGATCCAGAAAGGGGAGGACCAGTTGGGCCGCTGCTGGGAGAGGACGGGCCCAGGGAGGTGCGGTCGCCGCCGTAGGAGCCGGAGAGAAGGAGGTGACCGGGGAGGGGCGCCATCGGGAGGAGATGAGGGGGCGGTAGGAAGAAAAAAGGTGAGGAAAGCATACGATGAGGACTGGGGGGTTGTCGCCGCAGTCATCGCACACATCGAAACTCGGCAGGCAGCTCCAACGGGGGCCGTCCTCGCGCCCACTACCCCCATGCTGCGCGGCGCCGTCCGGGCGCTGCTCTGACGGGGGGGTCGGGCGGACTGAACGACACGGCGTCTGCGGCTCCGCGCATCGCTGGTAGTGGATGGGGGGGCCAGGGCGGAGGAGGCAACACGCCTCCACAGGTGCCGAGGTGCGGCGACTCCGGCGTGGAGCATCGCGACCCTTTCGCTCCGCGCCAGCACAATCCGCGGAGACCGCCAAGCGGGGCCTGCTCAGCTGTTGGGCCACCTCTCAGCGACGTCGTGCGGCACAGGAGCGGCGAACTGGCGCAGGCGGCCCGCCGTACCCCGGGCACTGCCGCGACGTGGGGAGTAGGAGGTTCGAAGGGGTGGGCCGCCACCCACCCGTGGAGACGTGGAGCCTCCCGTCCGAATCGTGTCAAGCGGGGCCACAGCCGGCGCTCCCCCACCGCTCAGCCTGGGGAGGGCCTGCAGCGCTCGCGTCCCACCCCAACCACGCGGCCCATAGCGCCTCCTGTAAGCAGGTCTCGCCCTATCGCACGACCCACATGCCAGATCGATGATGAAGCTCAAGCGGCTGACAGCAGGTCCCGCCCTATCGCACGACCCACATGCCGGCGGCGCCGCGCATGCCCCCGCGCGCCCGGCCCGCCATCCCCGCGTGCCGCGCGCTCCCCGTTCGCTTCGGCGGTCGCTCGGACGCAGCGTTGCACGACACGTCTGTCGAGAAACGCGGGGAGCACAAGAAAGAGGGGTAGATTTTCATTTCTCCGATACACAGCTTAATGTATGCACATGTGCTTCATATACTCATGGTACGTATACATGCTCCATGTATGTATCCAATACTATCATATACTCATGGTATGTATACATGCTCCATGTATGTATCCAATACTATCTCGCTAAACATATATTCCCTCGGTTTCATAATACTCATCATTTTGGTTTTTTAGATACATTATTTTTGCTATGTATCTTCATAAGTATATATCTAGTTGCATAACAAAAGGAATGTGTCTAGAAAAGCCAAAACGACAAGTATTATGGAACGGAAGAAGTATATGTTCATACTTAAGTCCTCTTTGGCACAGCTCCGGCAACAGCTCCGGGAGCAGTTCCGCAAGGAGTTGTGGCAAACGGGCAAAAAAAAACAACTCCCGCGTGGATGTGGTCGTAAATCCCACTCTCTGGAGTCGTTCGGCCGCGGGGGAGCTGAAAAATCGTCGCTCCTCCTCTCCCCCTCCCTCCCACAGCTCCCCCCCTTTTGTTCAATTGCTCTCGGAGGAGGGCCCCTTGTGAAGACGCGGCCGACACGACTGGAGGTGGTGGCGTAGGGGAACATACTGGCTCTACGTGAGGGGAGGAGGCGATGGACGGACGGTGGCGGACCTGGAGGGCGGCGGATGGATGACGGCGGCGGCGGTTGGCTTGGACTGCGATGGTGCGCTGTAGGGGATGCGTGTGGGGAGGGCGTCGACGAGAATAGGGTTGCGAGGGGGGAGGGAACCAACGAGGGCTAGTGGGATTGGCCGTGGGAGAGGCTGCAGTTGAGCTGCGTGGGCTGGCGGGAGAGGTTGTTGCCGTCGGGGACGTGGACCGGCGGGCGGCTGCACGGGTAGGGACCCATTGAATGGAGGAGAATGGATGAGGATGAGAGAAAGGATAAGAAGATAAGAAAAGGAAAAGAAGAGAAAAAGTGAGAAAATAGACAAATGGTAGGAAAAAAAATAGAAAAAATAAAAGAAGGAAATAGATAAAAAGAAAAGGAATAAAATTGGTAAGAGAAGCTATTTTGGCAAATGTTTTTCTAAAGCAATCACCAGAGAATCTGCTCCAACAGCACACCCACAACCAGAGCTGCCACACCCACGACTGTGCCAAATGCACCCTTATATATGATATTGTCAATGTTAATTTGGTGAAAAATTGAGGAGGTGAAGATGGAGCCAAGCATAAAAACTAACCTTTTGCATTTAGTTTCATGCTATTATGGGGATCCATATCAGCAGTTCAGCGCAAGGACATGGTTCATCTCAAAATCTAATGGTAAAAGTACCAGAAAGTACCTAAAGGGAAGTACCAAAAAATAATGAGAAATTAATATGGTATTCTTTTAATTATATGTAAATCTATTAAATTTCTTTGGTAAAAAGGATAAGAAAAAATATGTGCATGTACCACAAGTACCTTCCGGTACTTTAGAAGTGTTGTAACTAAGAGCAACTCCAGCAGATGGAGTAAATTTCATCCCCTATATGAAGTTATTGGGGGTGGAATAAAAATATTTTCATCCCTAAAACACAACCTGCTCCAGCAGTTTCCCTATTTTCCTTCCCAACTCGTGGGTCCCACAATGCCACATCATCTTCTCCTCCCCTCCCCCAAATATTGCATATGTAGCGGTGTGGAGGCAGGAGGGGGAATCGAGTGGGTCCCCTTGATAGGGGGTGGAGGAGAGGTTCCCTTTATAAAGGGGATGGAGAGGGAGTTTTAGTCCATGGAGAAAAAGAGGGAAGGGGATAGGGAGGCTGTTGGAGAGGGTTTTTAGCATCTGATCCCCTATATCACTGTTTTCACTGTTTTTTGGTATTGGGGGTGAGAAAGGGAAGCTGCTAAAGTTGCTCTAAGTTTTTATTTGCGTATCAGCTTTGCAAAAGCTCACTTACATTAGTTGCTTTAAAAGAAAGGCAACTTTTGACGTTATTGTATATTGGCATTTGACTGAGTGAAATGAAGAACACATGTAATTTTCATCATATAAGCTACAACCAAAAAGAGCAAAACAAAAACTCCTCTACCCTTTTATCTTGCAGAAGCCACTTCCCGTAGCTGACGGGTTTTTTTTTTTTTTTGCTTTTGGCTTTATGGCTTTAGCTCCTAGAAACCAAAATAAGCTGAAAAAAATACAACGTAAAAAAAGTAGGACACGATATGCACTCTAGAGTTAAGCTTTATGTGTGAAAATCAAAGAACTTATATTATCGGTACAAAAAACTTATTATGAAACTTGTTCGATATTTATATAATCTATATAGATGCAACCCACTAAAGTTCATTTGACTATATTTTTATCAACATGCAAACTATCATTTAATTGTGCCTCCCACCAATGCATACAATTCATTAGTTTATGTGAGTACCATGTTACGGAATCCTCACAGTAAAAACACATGGAGGGTCAATAATAGTAGTCATTCTCTCTCATTTTAACCATGCAATCCCTTAAGTGTTTCTACTTTTAAATTTCATCTTAATATTTTGTTTAAAAGAAGAAAAAATCTTTGAGATGCAAGAAGCAAACATGGTGCAAGGTGGAATTTTGCAAATTGCACTCGAAGGACAAAATGTATGATGCACATATAGATGTTTATAAAGTTGGAATCGAATCTGGATCTACTGGTTGGAATCATTCCTCAGCCCATTTAAGCAATTAGGCTAGAGGATCTTTACTACTTATCAAAGTAGTTATTAAAAACTTTCTCGAATCCTGCAGCAACGCGTGAGGTATCACCTAGTTGCAGTAATTACCGTACTGATATTGTACAGTGACCTCATCAAACCAAAGATAATTCGCAGTGGCCGACTAGTTAAGTCATCGCACATGGTTTTCTAAACAAAGGCAATCTACCGACCTGCAAAATTAGACCTGACTTGTCTAATTATTGATTAAATTAAGTACAAGTAATGCATATACAGAGTAGTAGTATAGAGGAAGCATAACCACACATGCAACAGCAAAAGAAAAATATTTGAAAACAATTGCTCGAGTCAAATGATGGCACCTTATCCTATATTAATTGTTGTTCGTTCAACGCACCTCGCTGCAGGGTGTCATCACGCATTGTTGTTCGTTCAACTTGAGAGGCTCTAAAAAATTGTAGACAGAGTGTCAAGGGTCAGATCCTATTATATACAGTATAGGTCCAACTCTACTACCTTTACTTTTCTTTTCTTTTTATCAAAAGATGACCTTTAGGCTTTAGTTGACTGCCTGCCATTGGTATCCTAGTCAGTGCAGCTGGTGTGGTACTTTACTTTATAGTAAGTTGTAGGCAGGCTGCTTTGACAAGATTAGCTCTGAAGCTTACTACTCCTAAATTGAATAATGTTTTGTTGATTATTTCACCTCAGTAGCGACAAGTTACACCACGTGACAAAACAATCGTGTCTCAATATAGATTGTGGCGAACTGATTGAAAACACAGAGTATGTAGGAATAGGAAAAAAGTATAGACAAATCTAATACTCCCTCTGTTCCAAATTAGAGAAATTTTAGATAATTTTAACTTTTTTAAGTTCATAAATAGTATCACACACTTTAGTAAAACGATCTAAGTTTGGAATGGGTGAGTATAATGTAGCTGCAGTATTTACACTGGAATTTTCGAACATAGCTAGCCACTAGTAGTATTATAAGGACAAAAAAAAAATCAAACACCGAAGTTAACCTTGCTGACTGACGCAGATCCCAGACGTCAGTTCACCATACACTCAGTGCGCTGCTTCGTCTATATGTTTGTTGTTATTAGGGCACGTACAACGGTCGTCGACACGCCGTCTGCGTACTTTTTTTTGCAGAACCCCCCCCCGGCGCGGACGCAGACGGCTGCGCCGTCCCTTCGCGAGAGGACGACCCCGACGTGTGCTCCAAAGCGTAGAAGACAGCCCCAGCAGCGTTGTACGGCGCGCGTCGTCGACTCGCAGCGGCGGCGGGATTTGCCGCGGCCATCCTCTTCGCGCGGGAGAAGGAGCCCCAAATCCTCGAGTTCGCGCCATCTTCCTCTTCACATATACCTGAATCCCACTGCTTTGGATCCATTCTAACCCTAACGCATATGCAGCGAGATGAGGCGTGACGAGAGAGGCGGCGGCGGCGACGCGAGATCTGCTCAAGGTCGCTGCGACGAGGGAGAGGAAGGTTGCGGCTGCGCGGGGACGGAAGGTGGCGGCCGTGGGAAAGGAGGCGGTAGCGGCAGGGTCAAAGAAGATTGCGCCGACGATGGACAAGGGGACGGCTCCGTTGGGGGCAACGAGGACGCCGCTGGCAGGGGCAACAGAGATGGCACCGGTAGCGACGCCCCCACCGTCGGAAGGTACCGCCGGCGCCTTCCAATCCCCTGCCTTCTTCACCGGCGCTTCCACCTTCTGTTCGCAGTCATATCCAGCCATGAATGGAGGATTGTGGAACCAAAGCATTGGTGGTAGTCCAAATGGTCATCCATCGATGCGTCAACAAGTTTTTGATCCATCAACATGGTAACAAATTTGTCCCAATTTCTCTAATTTTCCACTGATCAGTGCATATTTACTTGTCTGTAATGGATAGTATTTGTGAATTTTTCTTAATCACAGTTTGTATCAGTACACTTGAATTCTGCTTGATGGATTGTAGTTGTGATGGATAGTTGACATAATCAGTGCATATTTACTTGTCTGTGATGGATAGTTGACACAGTTTCTTAATCACTGCCTGGATGTGTGCTTATTTAGCTGGTAGTTGGGTTATCTTACATGGAAAAATCTTATGGTCATGAAGTGATTGCCCTTGAATTTTGTTTCTTGTTGTGTGTGATGGAAGGGATTATGAGCTAGGTAATGTGTGATTACATTGAGATGCTCTGAAAATCCATTAGTTATTTGTTTCAGTTTTAATTTTTTAAAAGAATTGCACAGCAGATTCAAGCATAATACCACACTGTATCTAAAAGAATTGCAACAAAATTAGATGTAAAAGACTCAATGGCTGGATGTAAAAGGCTAAATAAGAACACAAAAGTTCATGAACAACAATGCAGTTATTATGCAAGTGTGCTGGGGTACCAGACATTTGTATTATGCAGTAAACTAGTCTAGAATGAGTTCCAGGATCAGTGGATCCATGATAAATCCACTATTAGCAATGGAGGACATATAGTTTCTATGTCACTATCTCATATCCAGTAAATGTCTTATGTTTATATCTGCAAGATTGATATGGCACAATGTATTTGTTTCTGAATTTCTGAATTTTTGTATCTGTTACATGTATGTGTTAGTATCTGTTTACATGTATCTGCTACATGTATCTTTGACCTTTTACATGTATCTGTTTCTGAATTTTTGTGGGCATGGTATTATAATTGACAGGGACAATGATCCAACACCACCAGGTGGATTCACAAATTTAATCAACAACCAACCTCTAGGGTCTCGAAATCATCATTTAGTTGGGGTCCTTCTTATTTTGCACCATTCAAGCCACCCCGACCATTTGACACTTCACCATCACCTCATTCATCACCAAGAAATGTAGACAGTGAGGATGAAGTTGTTAGGACTGAGAAACGCATCTTGTGGACACAAGATGAAGATGTTAGGTTGATGAGCTCTTGGTTGCTCAATTCAACTGACTCATCCCAAGGAGCAGATAGGAAGAATGAGCAGTATTGGGAGGATGTTGTTAGGACATACAACGAGACAACTCCAGGCAATAGGAAAAGAAATCTGAAACAAGCCAAGGACAGGTGGCACAAGATAAATAGATGGACTGACCTTTTCAATGATGCTTGGATTAAGGCTCAAAAAATTTTCACTAGTGGATACAATGAGCAAATGTGGATTGAGAAGGCTCGTGTCTTCTACATAGACGACAACAAGAGGCTCAAACTCACCACCTTTGTGTTGATGGATGTGTGGAAACTTGTAAGACATGAAGCAAAGTGGACTACATACAACAAGGGTTTGAAACAAGCACGTAAAAGGAAGAGTTCAGATAAAGAGAATGAAGAAGAGAGCATGGACTGCAATGAGGACCTGGATGATGTGGAAGAAATTCCTAGGCCAATAGGGCAAAAGGCAGCTAAGAAGGCAGCATTTGAAAAGAAAGCTACAAATGGCAACAAGAAGGACACTATAGACCTTGAGGAGATGAACACATTTGGCAAAATACAGGCTGATGAACATGCTAACAGGTTGAAGGTTTTGGAAGTACAACAGAAACGTCATCTGAGAAGATTGAACAAGCAAAGCTTGCCCATCTAGCAGCCAAAGAGCAAAAGGAGGCAGCCATGGAGCAAAAGGAAGCAAGGAAATTAGAAGTTGAAGCTAAAATGTTTGAGACATATAACAAGCTTCTAGCTTTAGATGTCTCATTGCTGTCTCCTGAAGAGAAAATTGATCATGCAAATACAATGAGGTGTTTGAAAAAGAAAATATTTGCTGAATATAATTGAGGTTAGTTAATTAAACCCTTTTTCTGAACATGTTTAAGTTTTAATGGCATATGCTAGCAGATACTAATCATGTTAGCTTTTCTGTTTCAGACTATTTTCCTTGCTGATGGACTGGTGATTGGAGCATGATGAAACCAAAAGAGTTCAAGTAATGCTTACCTATCTGAACGGTCACTAGTTGAACATCCATGTCACTTGTTATCTGAACTGTCAATAATTGAACATCCATGTCACCTATTATCTGAACTTGTAGTTTAAATTTATTCTCTGAATGAAATTGTTAGTGAAATGCCTTCGAATGGAATTGTTATCTTAACAGTATTAATTCATTTTTGAGTACTCATGCTAGTGCATGTATGAATGCATTTGTGAGTGCCTCTTTGGCTGCATTTGTGAGTGCCTTTTTGGCTGCATGCCTTCTATCGTGGGATGAGAATTAATTCAAGCATGTGTGAATGCCTTCCATCGTGTGAATTCAATCGTCCATGTGTGAATGCCTGTGTCATGTGTGTATGTATAAATGTAACCGGATGAAAGCACCGAAGCAGCCTGTGCCACATGGCGATCATTGAAGATTTTGTTCCTGAAGATGAACATGCGCAGGCTGTTCATGCGCCAGGCCTTGAACAGCAAGCACAGTCTGTTCCTGGAGATGACCTTGAACAGCAACAACAGGCTGTTCCTGGAGATGATGCGCCTGCTCATGGAGAAAATGAGGCTCGTGGATTCCCGGGACATGCAGGAAGTGTTGATTGTATGCATTGGCCCTGGCATAATTGCCCTAAAGGTTGGGCTGGTCAGTTTACTAGTGGTAACAAAAAAGTTCCTACTATGATTCTTGAAGCGGTTGCAACACGTGATCTTCGCATATGGCATGCGTTTTTTGGTACCGCTGGGGCCTATAATGATATAAATGTGCTGAATAAGTCTCCACTATTCATTGATGCAATAAAAGGGGAAGCTCCAAGAGTTCAATTTGTTGTAAATGGGAATCAATATGACACGCCGTACTATCTTGCCGACGGGATATATCCCGAGTGGGCGACCTTTGTGAAGACAATATCAAAGCCGCAAACGGAGAAACACAAATTATATGCACAACATCAAGAAGGGGCAAGGAAGGATGTTGAGTGTGCATTTGGTGTGTTGCAATCCGGATTTGATATTGTACGTCGTCCAGCACGTTTGTGGAAGCGGGGTGATGTTATTAACATAATGGAAGCTTGCACCATCCTCCACAATATGATAGTTGAAGATGAAAAAGAGTTGGTTAAAATTCCATTGGATATAAATGAGAACCCGAGTGCAACTATCGTCCTACCACCAGAAGTGAGTACAAATAGTAATCCTAATCCATACTTCGCGGATGTACTTACTAGAAACGCGGCTATACGAGCTTCTTCTACATATAAGCAACTAAAGATGGATTTAGTTGAGCATATATGGCACCGTTTTGGGCCTAAAGAAACTTAAATCTTCATTATCATATCATGTACTTGGAGCGACTATTTATATAAATATAAATATATATACTATTAATGGCTTTTAAAACTATTTTGTGTGAATTAATTCAATGTCATGTATTATATCTCAATGGAGCATCGAAATGGCTACAAAGATCAAATGTGCACATGATCACCATGATCTATGTGTCAAAGGAAGTATTAAATGTCTTGCAGACAGACAAACAGACGAACCATTGTAGAAATTGTCTATTTAACTGTCTGTATGTGTCCAATAGACAGCAGCTGTCTACACTGTTGTAATTGCCCTTAGAAAGAATCGGAGCGTGGGTTATATTATTCAACAGTAAGGTAATTACAGATCGAGGCTGACGACGGCTAATCGAATCGTGGCTGCTATGTGTGTGTTTCTGACTTGGATCGCACATGGTTTAATTTCTAAACAAAAATTAAAGGTCGAGCAAGCTGGGCTGCAAGATTAGAGTTGACTTCTACCTTTTGTTGATTACTAATTAACAAGTTGCCAGTGTAGCACTAGAGGAAATGGAGGAGTGCAGTAGACGACGCAGAAGCCATAGCTTATCCTGCGTTTGCTTTGCTTTGTTCGACGCATTATTAGCATTCTACTACCACTACCTGCTTTAGCACTTTCCGAGGGACCTTTATTTAGCTTTAGTCGTTGAAGAAATTTATTTGTTTAGGTTTAAATTATCACCTTTATTTGTTATTACTCGTCGTCGTATACGTACACATCCTGTCAGTCGATCTCTACAAAATACAAACTGGTAGTATTAATTTTGATTTAATCTGAAGCAGGCTACTTTGACAAAGCCCTGACCGAATCCAATAATTAACCTGCTTAGCACGCATGGTTTCAGAATCCACGGTGCTGATTGGTTTGCCATCTGGAGTAGCTACGACTGCGAGATTAAGCCGTTGCCTGCTGGAGGGAGGAAGTGCAATCGAGTGGTTGACCGGTTCGGCTTTTGCACTACAAAATTGATTTTGAGTAGAACAATTGACCGGTTCAGCAAACAAGCGTATGTGACGACACTCGCCGGAAGCCTGCGGACGGGTCTACGGCTGTGCATGCATGGATGTACACGCAGCACAAGCATTTTTCTACGCACGCACCAAGACCGTTGGATGCAAAAGGCCAAAGAGACAAAGACAAATGACGCTGGAAGCACTGCCGAATTGGCGATGCACGGCTGTGCTGTACGTGCACGGCCTTTGGCTCCGTTGACTTTGCGATTGGTGAATGGAATAGGGATTCCTCCGAGTCTCAGGCCACACATTGATACAGATTGTCAGCGTGCTATAAACTAAACGGCGGAAGAGCTAGCTTCAACACAGCTGGCTAGCTAGCATGGATCCACGCAAGAGAAATCAAATTAGCTCGGGACGACTAATACAATCATGGGTTGTATATGGTACTCAAACCGTATATATAGGTCCTTTCTAATCATGCTGACCACAAGTTCTAGGAACCTCTCGCGCCAATTTTCTTTTTCCATCGGGTTGACTTCAAAGCCAAGTTTGCTCCACGTTACAAAGTCCTGCCTGGGCCCTCTCGATCTCTACCACGTGTCTTCACAATGGTCTCACTTTAGCTTGGGACACTGCTACTGTTTATTTATTTGAACAGTACAAGAACGCAACAAACTTGTATTTTGTTTGAAACTACTTACGCAAATTTTCAAAATGAATTCATTACTGGTTTATATATTCGGAAAAGATGTATCGGTGTAGTCTTGGTATTTAAATATCTTGCATGTGTGTGTCTATTCATTGTGGTTGATGCATGTCAATTACTTGAAGGTCAAAAGGCCTCGGAAGATTTTTTTCACACAAATATAATAATGCAGATAAAAGAAGAGAGATGTTACTATGATGAAGGAGTTGGCCCCGTTGTATTTATTGGTCCAACTATGTTACCTTTACCTTATTAGCATTTTCTAAGAAACTTTAGGTTTAGTTCAGGAGCTTTGTTACCTTTTTTTTTAATCTTGAGAATATCAGATTCGGTCGATGACTTGACTCTGTTATCCTAGTCAGTCTGCAACTGGTTTTGACAAGACTAATCTTTCCTGTTGATTCAGACGATGCTGTTCTATGGTGTTGATTGGTTCAGTTCCCAGGTGCTGAATTGCCATTAGGACAGTAGCTGTAGTAGTACTAAGCTTTTGACTGGTACCGATTCAGGCGACCTGTTCGTTTGGTTGGTGGTGATGGTAGAATCTTGGTTTGTTTCGAGAGAAAATCTTTCTTGGTTATTTCTTGATGGGTGGTTTGTTCGATAGAAAGATCTTGTTATTTGGTGGGTGATAAAGCCTGCGAAGCAGTAGTGTTTGTCAGGCAAAGGTCCTAATTAAGGGACAATTCCACTCATGACTGTATCTATCAATCTATCACCCCAAAATGCCGTCATCTCCCTTCCGCAGGTTTCACATTTCCAAGCGGCCGGGCTGTCGAATTGACAATGCAGCAAGCAGTTGAGAGATTCTACTGCTTGAGCGGAAGAAGACACGGATCCAGCTCAGATCCCCCCTTTGGCTGCAGCTACCCTGGACTGTCTGGCCGGCCGGCGTGGTGGTGTGCTGACAGCGACGACGACCACCACCCCGGGACCCGGGTAACCAAAGCGACCGAGTCGAGTAGCCGGACCTCACAAAGGAACAAACAAATGCTGACCGGTTCAGGCAGCAGCAACATTTTTCTGTACAGTACTACGCAATTAAGCCCCGGCCCGATGGACACGGGACGAACGACTGCTCGATTCAAATGGAAGCGTCCGGTCCGGCCGGCCAGAGAGAACGCCCCGGCCCTTGCTTGCAGGCCTTTTACTCGTTCAAAGCTGAAAACCATCTACTCCTTTTTTTCAACGAAAAAAAGAAACAAAGCTTTGCCAAACAAATTTTTTTGGCACCGTTGACTTTATTTCTCTGGTGGATTAGCATTAGGTCACCCACGCTCCAACTACGTACAGTACTACTGCGGATTGTCAACGGGCTAAACAAACGGAGGCAAAATGGCGTGTGGAAACGAGGGACGATTTGATTTGATGCTCGGAATCGCTGCATCTACATGCGCGAGGAACGTTGCCACCATTTTTTTTTTCTTTCCAAGGGTTGACTTTCGAGCCAAAGCTCTCGCATTCAAAGTCTCCCACTACCAAATCTGGAAAAGAGGCCCATAAAAAAGAATTAAGATCGTCGCGTCGTTGTTACCGAAGTGACCCCAGCAACTCCACCACTATGGCCCCGGGCCCCCGGTGCAGTTGTGCACAGAGTATTTTCACGTAGAACCCCAACACACCTCAGTTTTCTGAGTAGGACTAGTTATATGTGCGATCTATAAGGATTCCAGTGGTATTATCCATGTAAAACCGTTAGTTTGTTTATTCCCACCAAATAGTGGGTAGTATTGTCGTGGAAAATTTTGGTAGGCAGCCCATATCCCTGAAATGCAAATAAATGGAAAAAACAAGGTGGCGCATGAGAAAAGGCCAAGGCTTGATCTCCGAGTCATCAGAATATAGTCTACCATGCCTGCTACGGAGATTGAAAGAAAAGACTGAGAGAGAGAGAAAAAGATTGAAAGAAAGAAAGAAAAGATAACCAAGGCATTGACTTTGCACCTCCCTCCCCTGCTGCTTGGTCCTCCTTCTCCCCATTTCCACCTATAAAACCCACCCCACACCACCTGTTCCCACCTCACAATCCCAACAAGCCAAGAAACCACCACCGGCGCCGGCGAGCAACGACGAGCCAAGACTCCCCTCCCCACCATCCGCTCCGATTCAAGCGCCGGCGGCAGGAGGCAGCAGCAGCAGAGCAGCCGAAGCCATGGCGGTGGACCTGATGTCCTGCGGCGGCGGCGGCGCCTACGAGCACCTCGCGTTCCAGGAGGCCGCCGCGGCGGGTCTCCGCAGCCTGGAGCTCCTGGCGTCCTCCCTCTCCCCGCGCGCCGCCGGGAGGGCGGACTCCCCGCCGCTCGGGGAGATCGCCGACCAGGCCGTCTCCCGCTTCCGCCGCGTCATCAACCTCCTCGACCGCACCGGCCACGCCCGCTTCCGCCGCGCGCCCGCCGCCGCCGTCTCTTCCCCCGCGGCGGATACTACGACGACGCCTCCCGCGTCCCCTCGCCCCGCGGCGCCGGCTGTCGCGCCGCCTCAGAAGAAGGCTCTGACGCTGGACTTCACCAAGCCGTCTCCTGCGCCGGCGGCAACGGCGGCGACCAAGCAGGCGGCGCCGGCCGTGTCCGCGACGTCGACCTCGTTCCTGTCGTCCGTGACGGCGGGCGGCGAGGGCAGCGTGTCCAAGGGCTGCAGCATCGCCGTGTCCTCCGGCAAGCCTCCCCTGCCGAAGCGCAAGCACCCGTCCGCCGCCGCCGGCGCACCCGGCGCGCACCACCACCACCACCACAACCACGGTGCCGAGCCCGGCGCCGCCGTCCGGTGCCACTGCTCCCGGAAGCCGAAGCGTAGCCGGCAGGGTCTGTCGCGCCGCACGGTGCGCGTGCCGGCCCTGGCCACCACCACCGCCACACCGGCGGCGACGGGGGTCGGTGGTGTCCCCCAGCAGCAGCAGCAGTCCCACGCGCCGGCGTCGTCGGACATCCCCGCGGACGACTACTCGTGGCGCAAGTACGGGCAGAAGCCCATCAAGGGGTCCCCCTACCCGCGCGGCTACTACCGGTGCAGCTCCGCCAAGGGCTGCCCCGCCCGGAAGCACGTGGAGCGCGCCGCCGACGACCCCGCGACGCTCGTCGTCACCTACGAGGGCGACCACCGCCACGACGGCCACGCGGCGTGAGACGCGAATGGCGCGCGGCGGGCGGAGATCGATCGTCGGATGGGATCGGTTCCAAATCCTTTAATTAAATTAGTGCTAAAGAAAGGGTAGCGGTAGAGACTGTAGCGTGCTTTTGTTCGATTTGTTCTTTGGATCATTATTAGTGGTAGACGACGACGATCGTGCTTGCTCCTCCTCCTCTCTTGTGTAAAGAAGAAACCATGAATCAAAAGAGCAAGCCTCTAGCTAATTGCATCTTCTGATCTTCTCCCATGAGAAATTTTCTTGACTGTTCGTCAACTTCATTTGTCAATCAAGCAAGTATAACTTTCAAGGAAGGAAAAGGGTTCGAAATTTGGATGTAAATTTCGAAGTGGTCGTCGCATCATCAAAGCATAGGAGTAGGTTCGTTGAGCGAGGTGCCGGCGGCCCTTTCGCAGAAGTCAAGAAGATGGATGGGGGAGGCACGAACATGAATACGCGCTTTAAGGTTGGTGTCGGGCCCACGAGCAAAGCCGGTCAAAAGCGGGCGGGCGATGGATGAGGGGTCGCTCTCGGCTCGGGGGACTTGATTACCACGGCGGGGGTGGATCGTACGGCCCGGATTAAACAGCCGCTGGTGCCGTGCCGTGCCCCCAAGAGTTGACCACACAACGCCTCTTGGGTGTCCGCTTCTCCTCCATCCAATCCATCTCCAGCCAGGCAAAGACCCAGAAGAGCGAGCGCGTGGAAACCGAGGGTGACGCGAGGGCCCACCTGTCGGGTGGCGCACTGGGGATGGCGGCTTTGTTCGTCGGCACGGCCATTGGCGGGCGCCTAGCTCTCGGTGGCGGTGCTGTCATCACCCGGCCAGCTTTTTCCACCAGTTGACTTTTAGGGGGGCGTCGTAGTCCTAGTATAGCCGGCGGGTGCAAGTGTTTGGACAAGTGGTGTTGATTCTTGGTTATAATCAAATTCAATGGAGAAGTCTAGTACGTATTTGTACAAATAAGTGAGTTCAATTCTCATGAAATTCACGCATACATATGTTTCCGATGATCGAGTAAAACTTTAATTTATTATCGGCTCCTTTACAAAAAAAAAAAAAAGCCCCCCTCTCTATCGTAATACTTCTTTTTACGGAGGGAGGGAGTAGTAGTAGTATAATCTATGAATCACGATCTAGGTAAATCAATGCCCATTCTCGCCAAAAGCATATAAATAAAGCTAAACAAAAGAGTTGGCAAATCTTGACCAGCTGATACGTCGTCGTTGCCTATGTTTGTCCAAAGGCACAGTATGTGTTTCTTTGCAGGAATTGCTCTCTCTATGGTCCTAGAAGCTTACACCTTGGTTTAGAATAGTATAATCCAATAATGACAAGGCAAAGCACACCTGCTTGCTAGTATAACATGATGCGGCGGCCTCGCGTGAAAAACAATGGATGGATGCCGCTTTCATCCCAAGCTAACACACACTTTTCCACTACTTTTTATAATTTTTGCCGTGGTGGAGAACAAAGTCTGGACAAGTCGCGCGATTTCGGTATTTGTTGATTGATAGATAGATGCAATCCTAATAAGCGATATTGGTCTCGGATCGACACGCAAATCTATAAAACTTATATAGGTGAGCCCACTACATGCGTGGTTGGATTTCTCTCAACACGCAAAGTATTCCACGTAATCATCCACTATCGTCATGTCGTACTATCCACCAAATCACATATTTATGTCTTAAATCGATTTTATGTGGCTTATAGCGTGTATATCACACCACAAAATTCCTGCCGACGATTTTAGAATGACTCACTCTCAACAAAATAGCATGCTTTCATATACAATGAGTTTACAAACGAATATTGCTATGTAATATCTTTAGTCTCACTACTTTCACATTTTACCTTAAAATTTTGTATAAAAAATTCTCGCAAAGAACGCGCGGGGAGAAAAATGCACAAGTGATGTTCTTTTTAATTATGCGTTTTTATTTAACATAAGCACGCAAGTGGTTTATAAAGGGTGGGGGGAGGGCACATGTGGGGTTTGAGTTCCATTATGCTGTCACGCGCGGTGGTGGTGGTGGGGCGCTGAGCCGCTGACTTTATTTGGCTTTGAATATCGATCGAGGCGGCTTTACTCCAAATGCAAGGAAAGCATCGCCCGAGCAGCTAGCTACAGTACTACTAGTACTCTCCGCTGGTGGTGCGTTGGACTTTGACTTTTTGGTGGCGCCCAGAAGAACGTGGACGTGGTTGCATTGCATCTACTACCACCTGCAGAATTCGTGGTTTGCTTCCAAGCTGACCGATCGAACTCGGTCGCGGGATCACACGTGCATGCGTTCGCCAAGGGGGCAGGGCAGGGTGAAGCATGCGGTGCAGGTACGTGCCCTCGGTCAACGGTTTGCTAGCTACCTGCTGCAAATTAAGTCCAATAAACAAGGAGCGTGCGTGCGTGCGTGCGTGCACGTGCTTCGTCTCCGTTCACTCGCTCGTTTATCTCGACACGTATCAGAACGGAGGCCGATCGAGGTGATGGGACGTCAACCGTCAAGGCGTCAACCTTTGGCCTCAGGTTTAGATGAGCAGTTTTCTACTGTTCATCTGCCATGTCGAAATACTGAGTAATGAGCAGGCTTAGATGAGCAGCTTATTGCCTTCCCTGCTAAAGCTCTAGTGCCTATGTGTGCACCGCAGAATCCACTGTGGATTTATTTGAGAAGTTCAAGTCCTTTTTCGGAGGTGATGCATCTTAGCCAAGGCTAAGTGACTCCCGATTTGTACAGTTCTCCATTCATCACCGCATAACCTCTTGCCCTTTGTTTTAACCTTTTTTTCCTTCAACTCATCTTGTGGTTCATAATGGCCTCTCAGATAAGCCATGATTTCTGCTCTTCAATTGGGGGTTTCCACAACAATCACGGTTTTCGGCCTTGATTCCTTGATAGATGGTTCTCAGATGATTTCGAAGAACACATCAGGAGGTAGTTTGTCTGCTTCGTTGTTGTCATCTCTTGGAATATGTTGCACTGTATAACCTTTGAAATGCCTTTCTATTTCTCTGACCTTTTATTTCAAGGTATTTCATCAAGACAAGATTCCTCGCTTCACTTTCTTTCTCGATGTGTTCTTGAATAACTTTTGAATCCGTTCTGATGATGAAGGTTTGCCGACCCAAGTCTTTCATCTTTCTTAGTGCCAAGAGTAAGGCTTCATATTCCGTTGTGTTGTTCGTGGAATGCTCATTGTTCGCGAATATGAGCCGTGTTGCGTATCTTATCACGACTCCCACCGGAGATGTTACCACCGCTGAAATTCCAACTTCCTTGTAGCACCAAGCTCCATCACACTGCACTATCCAAGGCGTAGGTATCTCTTCATCAAGATTTTGAGTTGGTGAAGTCCAATCCACGACAAAGTCTGCCAATACTTACGATTTTATCGCGCTTCTTCTCTCGAAATCCACGATGTATTATGAGAGTTCAGCGCCCCACTTGATTATTCGGGTAAATGCCTCTCTGTTTGCGAACAAGTCACTCAGTGGTTGATTGGTGATGACCCTTATCCTGTGACCCTTGAAGTAGTGTCTCAGCTTCCTCGCAGCCATGATGACCGCGTATGCAATCTTCTCCAACTCAGAATAGTAGATTTTCGAGCCAAACAGGGCTTCTGAAGCGAAATATACTGGAATCTGCTTGAGCTTTCCATCTTCTTCCTTTTCTTGCACTAATACGGCACTCACTGCCGAATTTGATGCAGACACATATAGGAGAAGTGACGATCTTGGTTCGGGAGGGCACAACTTGGTCATATTGGACAAGTAGTCTTTCGATTCTCGGAAAGCTTGCTTCGAGTTTCGGACCACCGAAAATTCTTAGCACTTCGAGAACTTGAAAGAACGGCAAGCTTCTTTCTCGCAGACCCTAGGAATGAATGCGTTAAGCGCGGCCACTCTTCCTGTCAATTTTTGCACATCCTTCACGGAAACTGGATCTTGCATTTCTACTAGTGCCTTGATTTTGTCAGGATTCGCCTCTATGCCCTTTGTTGAGACTAGGCATCCGAGGATTTTCCCTTTGTGAATGCCGAAAACACACTTCTCAGGATTTAGCTTCAGATTCGCTGCTCTCAAGTTCGCGAATGTTTCTGCCAGATCACTGATATGGTCTCTTCTCTGAACACTTTTGACGACTATATCGTCCACATATGCCAAGATGTTTCTCCGGATTTGAGGATGGAGGACTATTTCTATCATTCTCGAAAATGTGCATCCTGCATTTTTCAGCCCCTCTGGCATTCTCACGAAAGAAAATGTTCCGAAGGGAGTGATGAAGCTTGTTTTTTCTTCGTCTTCTTTGCGAACTCTGATTTGATGATATCCCGAGAACATGTCCAGTAGTGAGAGCATCTCACTGTTGGCTGCATCATCTACGATTTTGTCTACCCTCTCCAAGGGAAAATCGTCTTTCTTGCATGCCTTGTTCAAATCCGTGAAGTCTACACACATTCTCCACTTTCCATTCTTCTTCTTTACTGGTACAGTGTTGGCTAGCCAGATTGGGTACTTGACCTCTCTGATCACTTTGGCTTCCTGCAGCCTTTGAACTTCAGCTTCGACTGCTTTCACTTTTTCTTTGGACATCTTTCGAAGTTTCTGTTTCTTGGGGGGGTATTCTTTCATCTGTTTCCAGGGCATATTCAATGATGTCCCTGTCAACACCTTGCAGGTCTTTGACTGACCATGCGAAAACATCCTTGTTTTTGTTCAAGAATTGTATAAGCTCTTTCTCTTCTTCGGGATTGAGGTGAGCCCCAATTGTGACTGCTCTATCGGGCATATCATCCAGATACACTTTCTTGGTTTCACCATCAGCTGCTATCTCAATCTTTTCTTTGTCCTGCTTGGCCTCTTCATAAGGTTCATTCCTTTCTTCAGCTGTTTTCAGCTGGTACACATTTGCCTGTCCTGGGGTATGGCCCTTTTCTATGTTTCTGGTCTCTTGTTGATCGCCGAATACTGTGATGATCCCCTTGGGTGCAGGTATCTTCATGCACAAGAATTGCTGCCTTATGACTGCGTCGAATTTGTTCATGAAACCTCTGCCGAAAATCGCAAGGTATGGGTGATAAATGTCGACGACATCAAAGGTGAAAGTCTCTGTCCTACCATTGTCGAGATCTCCGAAGGATACAGGAAGCGATATTTTTCCCACTGGCTTGATTGGTTTTCCTCCGAAACCTTGCAATGGGTATTCCGGCTGGTGCAACATGTGCTGGCTCAGGTTCATCTTCTTGAAAGTTTTCAAGAACAAAATGTCTGTCGAACTTCCATTGTCTACTAGGACTTTTCTAATGATCCATCCAGCTATGTTTACCTCGATGACCATAGCATCATTGTGAATCGCGGATTTCAGTTTGAAATCCTCTTCAGTGAAAATAATTGGCACCTTGGCCCATTCTGGTCGCACAGCTGGACCGTCATTGATGATGGTGTTCACAGACGTGAAATAATTGTTTCTTTGCTTCTTGGTTTCGAACTCCATGGCAGACCCTCCTAAAATTGGCATAATGGTCCCGAAAGATGGCAAGGCTTTCGAGTTCTAGGGTCTCGAACTTGATTCTCGTCTTGACGAACTATTGGGTGGTGGTGGTAAGATTTCCCGAATTGGCTGTGGTTGCTGGATCGATTGGATTGCCTGCGACTGAGGGAAAATTGCTGAGATGGTTGCCATGATGATTGTGGTTGTTGAAATTGCTGCATTGCGACTGGACTTGGTTGAGAGTTCATGAGTTGTGGCTGCCAAAAGTTCGGGCGAAATTGATTCGGCATTGAGGATGCGATGCTCATCAACGCTTTCTCTTGCTAGATTCTTGCCATGTTCTTCTTGGTTTCTGGGCATCCTTCAGTGCCGTGTCCTCTTCCATGATACTGACAATAGAAGTATGGGTCTTTTGGGTTGTGATTCGTGAGTCTCGGGGGTCCTCTTCCTCTTCCCCTGGGTGCGAATCCTCCTCTTGTACTAGGCCTGTTGTTTTGATCAGGCTGAGGATTTTCCACATTGTTGATGTTTCGTGGATTCTGGGATTGTGCTCTCCAAGTCATTTCTCTGTTGCCTTGCCGTGCTTCATTTCGTTCGGCCACTCTTTTGCAATGATCATCATCGAACAAGATGTACTCTTCCAGTTCATGAAAACGTTCTTCAACCGTTTTGGGTTTCTTTCGCGTCAGATGCGAAGCTGTTGGTCCTGGAGTCAAACCTTTGATCAGTGCCTTGATCGTTGTTTTGTCATTGGCTTCTGGAATCTGGGATCTCTGCTGCATGAATCTTCTCACGAAGTTCCGCAATGGCTCTCTGTCTTTCTGCTTGCGGTTATACAGATATGATGATTCAGCTGTTGCGTCATGGAACATCTGAAATGCTTGCATGAATTTTGTTTTGAGGTCTACCCAGCTACAGACTAAATGCGGTGGCAGCAAAGAATACTAATTCAGTACTGGTCCTTCGCAAGCAATGATGAAGGATTTGGCCAGTGCAACATCGTCTCCTCCTGCTGAATTCACAGCCGATTCACACCTCATAAGAAACTGCCGTGGAGTTTCCGAAGCCGTTATATTTTGGGAGGGAAACCGGCTTGAATTTCGGTGGCCATGGTGCAATTTGCAGCCCTATGGATAGTGGTGATTCAGAATCTACGAACTGTGAGATTCCATTTCCCGCGAAGAAATTTTCTTTCGGAGTTCTTCTGGTTGGTCCAGAGTTCTGGTGTGGTGAATCTTGCCATAGTGAACTATTTTCTTGTTCTTTCATTTCATCTATCTCTCTTTGTATTGTTTCAATTTGTTCTCTTGCATGGTTGAGCTGTTCTAGCTTTTCAAAGATCTTTCTTTTTGCCTGCAATTGACTTGCAAATTTTTCTTTCTCTTTCTACAAACTCGTTGTATCTTCGCCGAACTCTCTCTAGTTCTCTCGTCTATGGTCTCGTCATCATCATCATCGTTCTCATGGGTTTCTTTGTTCGGTCTCGAGGTTGTTCTTGAATGTGTGCTGTCTTCTCAGCTCTTGCCTTCATCAGAGCTTCAAGTTTTGCTCTCCGTTCTTGATCTGTGATGTTTGAAGGTTCGGGAACGAAAGAGATTTCATTGCCTTCGAGATGATAGTGCTCTTCTTGATCTGTCTCAACTGAAATGTTCTTCTTGGACCTCTTCTTTGGTGGCATTGTGAGTTGTTTTTTGGCTGAAACACGGTGGGCGCCAATGTTGGGGGTATCCGAAAATTCGGATGGAATCCCCGAACACGATAGAAAGTACAGTAGACACGTTCAATTACAGCAATGACGCAAGAGGAGACAAAGAATCTCCCAAAGACTGATTAAGCCTCAAAAGTTGTGAATCCTTTACACGTGACTCGCGTCCACTTTTATAGGGAGACGAAGGGACTTTTACATTCCGAAAACATCCTCGAACTCAAAGAATATTCCTAGTGTGAACATGTACATGAATGTCTTTTACAACTCATACATTTACAAGCCTGCCACTAGTTCACACACCAAACCCGGACTTTTTGAGACGACGTCTTTGACTTTGCTTCTTACTGATTCGTGAATCTCCCCAACCAGGAAATCTTCATACGTCACGACTTCCGAACTCGAACTTTGGCAAATTCCCGAACTTCGCAGATCTCCGAATTCGTGGGTTCGCAGGTTCACGACTCCGGGTCTTCACAGGTTCGCGACCTCAGGGCTCCACAGGTTCGCGACCTCAGGGCTTCACAGGTCCAAGATTCCGAATCTTCACGAGTTCATGACTCCAAGCTTCGCAGGTCCAAGATTCCAGGCCCTCGCAGGTTCGCGACTTCGGAGCTTCGCAGGTTTAAGATTCCCGATCTTCGCGAGTTCGCGACTTTGGAGCTTCGCAGGTTCAAGATTCCCGATCTTCGCAAGTTCGCGATTTTGGAGCTTCGCAGGTTCAAGATTCCCGATCTTCGCGAGTTCGATATCCCTGAAAACTCACTTCACGAATTTTACAAACCTCGACGTTTCGAGGGTGGCTGGTTTTCCTGAATTCCCCAACAACTGGCCTTGTTTAGATGGTTGGAAATATTTGACTTTTCAATGTTTCGCACACTGCAGCACGTTTCGTTTATTTGTGGAAAATATTATCTTACCATGGCCTAACTAGGCTCAAAAGATTCGTGTCGCAGAGTACATCAAAACTGTGTAATTAGTTATTTTTTACCTATATTTAATACTTCGAACATATGTCTTTTGGTGTATTTATTGTGATGTGATGGAGAGAGAGTGAAGAAAACGTTAGAATTTGTAGCAAACTAAACAAGGCTTTATTCTTATTTTTACGCAACTAGATATATATATCTACGCCTACATACTACATAACAAAAGAAATGTATATAAAAAAGTTAAAACAACAAGTAATTTTGGACGAAGGGAGCATTTCATAACTCTCGTGTAAATTCGCGAAACGAATTTATTGTGCCTAATACAATCATGATTAGACAACATGGTGTTATAGTAAACATCTTCTAACGATGATTTAATTAACAGATTTGTCTTGTGTTTTCCAATTCACATGTGCAATTAGTCTTACATCGTATTTAGTCCTCCTAATTAGGATCGGTAAACTTGATGTCACAAATTTGACAAGTTTCTTCACCCGGCCTTGTTTAGACCGGCAAGTTTCTAATACTCACCCACGGACCCACCACATCAGATGTTCTCATGTTAAGTAAGAGTGTTAGATGTAAATTAATGACAAAACAGATTTCACAACTCAAGTAAATTCAAGAGACGAATGTATTGAGTCTAATTAGGTCACTATTAGATCTGTGTGATTAAATTTATATATTTAATCTTATGATTAACATCAGTAATCTCAATGTGACATTTTTCAATAAATTTCTTCACTAAACTAGTAAAGGTAAACAAAGGCGAGGTCGGGGCTACTCCCGGCAACTCTTTGGCACGTCGGCCAAACTCTCAAAGTCAAAGGAGCTAGCTAGTCTACCCGAGCCGGCCGGGAAGCTGGTCTCTCTGCATGATTGACGATCCGTGGTCGATCGAGATGAGAGCTGCTACTAGCTCTCCATGTTGATGTTTTGGGAGGCGTTTCACGATGGAGATCGATCCATCACACGAACACGTCGATCCGATCGACGCGGGCGCGTACGGCGCCCATTGATTCGTCGTCGTCAGTGATGGGGGTCGGGGGATACATGCAGCAGGTAGGGTAGGGCAAGGCCGCAGGCTGCAGTACTGGTTGGTCAACTTGGTGCAGTGGCGTGGATGATGGGACGAACACGTACATACGCTTGCAAACTGCCTGCCACCGCCAGCTCCCAACCGAACAGGAGAGTGGATGGACCTGCCGGAGCCGCAGGACTTGAATGAATGGAGACGACGACCCCGCGCAGACCCACAGCACAGCCCCAGCCGGGCAGGTCAGCTGCTGTTGTACTAGTACTAGCTAGGCTAGCTCTCTGCGTGCGTATGCCTTTAATGGCGTGGTGGAAGGCCAGCCGCGCCGCAGCCGGCCGGTCTCGGCAGCCGGCACGGCAGTAATGGAGGCGGATGGACTGACTGACCGCCGGAGATCAGCAGCCGGGGGTGGTTGGGCGTTGAGCTATAGGACGGACGGCGACGACTACGACGACGACAGCGCGGCCGCGCCGGCGCCGCGGGTATGGTATGTACCTGCTTGTGCTCATTCATGGCGGCAGCGAAGATGGGTGTGCAGACTGACTGTACGCAGCGCAGGCACCTTTGTGGTCACACGCTCCTCCGTCGCTCTCCCTCGAGATGATGCTCGGAGACGCTGCGGAGGTGCAAGAAAGGAGCGTTACGGCTCGATTGCACAAGGACAAGACATTACTCACTCGCTGCTTCAGCCAGCGGGGGCTCCTATCTCACTTCTAAAAGCTGGATAAGCAAACCAACTATAAAGTCCACGAAGCTCAAAGCAGCTCACTTAACAGATTTGGGTCCTAAAAACCCACGCGCTTTGACTTTTTTTTAATTTTTTATTAATACTTTTTTGAACTATTGTCAGTATTTTTTCACCAACATTTTTCTTGAAAAATGTCGCGAACATTTTTTTTCAACATTTTTTAAGTGATGTCAAGATTTTTTTCCAACATTTTTAAGAGTGTGGCCCACATTTTTTGTCAACATTTTATAAATGTTCCACATTTTTTAGTCAACATTTTTCCGGAAGCTTCTTCCAACATTTTTCTGGAGACTTCTTCCAACATTTTTAATAAATGTTGCAACATTTTTAAGAAATGTTGATTTCGTCAACTATTTTTTGTCAAGACTTTTTAAATGTTGCAACATTTTTTAGTCAACATTTTTCTATAGGCTTCTTCCAACATTTTTGTGGAGTCTTCTTCCAATATTTTTTTAATCAACATTTTTCTAGATGCTTCTTCCAACATTTCTTGAAAATGTTGGTTTCGTCAATTTTTTTTTGTCAACATCTTTTTCTCTTTTTTTGAATTCTTTCAACATTTTCATGAAATGTTGATATCGCCGTGGAAATTGTTCCAACATTTTTTGTCCAACATTTTTACCTTCTTTCTCATTTTTACCTTCAACATTTTCTCAAAATGTTACAAATATTTTTCAGGGAAAAATTCAACATTTTTCCTTTCTTCTAGGTCGGACCGTCACCGGTGGGAGGAGGGGCGCGCCGGCCGGCGGGACGCGCGAGCCCGGCGCACCGGCCGGCCCCCCCCCCCCCCCCTTGGCGCGCGGGAGCGGGTCGGCGGCCGGCGCGGCGTGGGGGGGGGCGCGGGTCGCCTCGGGAGGGAGGAGGCACGGGGTAGGAGAGAGAGGCCTCGGGAGGGAGGAGGCGCGGGGTAGGAGAGAGAGGAGCTAGGGTTAGCAGTGGAGATCCAAAGGCCGGGAGCGGTTGCACGAATCTCAAACACCGGAAGTTCGTGGGAAAAATAACTTTCGGAAGTTATATAGGATTTCCGTCAGCCAGCAGGCTTTCAGGATGCAACTGGGCTTTAAAATTACATTTGACAACCAACAAAAGCAAAGGCCCATAAAACCAAGCTTAGTTCATGTCTGGCCCACTAAAATTGGGTAGGTACGCATAAGAATTGCAACTACAACTGCATCATGAGTATTTCTGCAAACTTCATTTTAAAAAATGAAACCATGTTGCTTGGCGAGAATTGATCAAGGTTCCCACATCTAGCTTGTTCAATAACCGCAGAGGAAAACACATCAAAAGAAGTATGCTAATTCATATCAATCTAACGAGTTCTCCGTCCTTTTTTTATAACAAAAAAAAGGGACTTTTACAATTCATTTGATGTCACCATTTGATATGTAGATGAATTAGAATATTAAACCTCCTCTACATTGTTTTTGGAGTGCTTGATGCATGTGTTCCTTTTGAGTCCACCACCTCGACACCACTATCAAAACAGACATCCCATAGTCTTTTGAGGTTCCCTTTGCCAAATAAACTTAACCGACAAGACTTGATGATTATTTCTTGAACACAGTGTACTGCTTTCTCATGAAATCTCACAACTTCCAAGCTGGGTAATCCTACAAGCTCCAGCCGCTGGAGCCCTGTAAATGTTCCTGAAAGAAAAACAAGCTCCTCACCGATGTATGCACTATCTAGAAGGGCGAGAGTAATCAAGCTGCGTAATCCTTCCAGGGTCCTTATATCATTCTGATGGAGACTAGTTCTGTGCAATTTTACCACGGAAATTGTAAATGAGTGAGAAATCCATTCTGGCATTGTCCCTATATGGCCATCCAGTTTTATGGTTTGGAGGCGTGGGAACTCCAGCGATCCCTTATCTGTGGGCAGGTAGCAGAGGGTTCCATTTTTCCGACATGCTGCAATATGCAGATAAATCAATGAAGGGGAAAGCTTTTGCAGGGTATCAGAGACTTCTTCGCTGTTCTTCTTTGTAAGGCCAGTCAAACCCAGGTATTTCAACCGAGTTAGCTTTCCCAAGTCTTTGATTGTTGAGTGAGTGCTGCCCTTAACATCCACAATCTCTAACCCTTCTATGTTCTCAAGGTTTTCGATACCTTTAGGTACAGTTACACCTTCCGAATTACATGAGCAGTGTTTGGTTCTGTAGTGACAAGAGTCTTCCATTTTTCTGCTAGCACTGAGGATCTGCAACCTCTCAAGTCGAGTGATCTCGCTAGGAAGTTGTCTGATCTGCGTCTTCCTCACATTTAGCAATTGTAGAAACGTTAGCATACCAATTGATGAAGGAAGCTCACAAATATTTGACTCGTAAAGATTCAAGTATCTTAAATGGCACAATTCTCCTATGTGCTGTATATCTTGCTGAGTAATAAGAAATCTGGCATTTGAGAAATCTAAAACCCTCAATGACTTCATTTGGGAGGAGCAGATAAGTGAAGCAATTGATTCTGATGGTTCATTAAACACTGTTAGTGACCTGACGCTGGAAATATCCACATATTTAACTAACTTCATGTTGCTCCGAGTCCGACCATCTAGTGTTAGGTGGCGAAACCTATTTGCTGGCAGCATAGAATTTATGTTTTTCCAACTGTAGTCGAGAATTTCTCCTCTTGTGCAACCATGACCAGGATGTCTCGCATCATAGGATGGATCCAACATGTCTTGCATGATCTGTTTCTTGTTAATTTGGTCGCCTTTATCAAGTTTCGATCAAAGAGCTCAAACAAATACCTTACTGCAACAGCCTCAGTACTCAACCCGGTCATTTCCCTCACAAAGCCTTCAGCCACCCATCGACGCAGAACAGTTGCCACATTGATGTCAGAATCTTCTGGGAAAATACTGAGGTATAAGAAGCAAGGCTTAAGATATGGTGGTAGACCTCTGTAGCTCCTAGTCATTCCTCTCTTTATCTTTTTTGAGCCTTGGGTCATTGTAGAGCAACGAAGGAAGATCTTCACATAGTGCTCCCCATTTATGTGGAGCCTGTGAGGTAAATAATTGAGCTACAGTTGCTATTGCTAATTTGAGCCCCCCACATTTCTGCAGTACTTTTGCAATTGTGCTGAATGGTGGTTCATGTACCTTAAGGCAGTCCAGGTCTAGATCTTGAAAATCTTCTTTGTCTTCAGGACTCATTTCCCCACTTTCTGATTTATGAACTAAATCTTTCAGAAACTCCAATGATTTCCATTCTGGTAATAGGGGGATGCAATAAACATTATCAGCTGACTTTGTGCAGGCCTCTGCAACGTGAAGGATCTCTGTTGTTACAATGATCATACTTCCACTTATGCTAATATCAGGCAGTACTCTTTTGATGCGATCCCACACGCGCAATGTCCATAAACCATCAAAAACAATGAAGAACAGTTTGTCTTTTAGCTTCTCTTGAATATGATTGGCTAGGTCCTCTTCTTCCCCAACATATCCAGTTTGATTCGAAGAAACAAGAGAGAGTTGCACAATCATATCCCTGAAAACTTTTGTGGCATTCACATCCTGTGATAATTCAATCCATGCATGGCAAGCAAAATGATGATAATTATCATTATATATTTCACAAGCAAGAGTAGTCTTGCCTGATCCACACATTCCAGCTATTGCAACCACCTTGGGAGCTCCTTTGCTGGTTTCTTTGGGTAATGCTGATGCCCATGAATCCACCTCTTTCTTTGGATCACCTTTGCTATCATTTTGAGTAGTGTCTTTCAAGAAGCGAGGCCGCATATGGTCCAGTACCACTGTAATGGCCATAGAACTAGAGGTAGATTCATAGGGAGAAACAAGATGGTAGCGTCTATTTCTCTCACTCACCTCAACAATCCTGGACTTAACATGACTTAATTTGGCAGCAAACTGACGGAGAGCGTTGTTATTATTGAGTATTCTCTGTGACCAACTTGAATTATGTGTAAGGGCAATGGTATGTTCCTCGAGGCAGTCCTCTATGTCATATACCAAATCTTTCACCTGCTCTGCCCAAGGTTTCACCATTTGATATTTTGGGTAACCTTCCTGCAAATCTTCAACGACGCCAAGGAATGCTCCAATTGTTTCCAGTTCATCTTTTATGTACCTGTTAGTGGAGATTGGAAAATGTATTTTAAGGTTATATTAGAACATTCTGTTGAATTGTAAGTCAAAGGGAAGAATAGTAAAAACCAAAACCAATACTACTAAACCTAAAACAAATACTACATCATACTGTAATACAAATACCACTAGAACACCGCCACTCTGTCTGGGACAACTAAAATAAGCAACTTGCTTCAGCATTCTAGATAAGGATTCCATGGGCATGCCAAAAATAGGGTAGTATTCCGTATACTTGAGACGGAACAAATGTCACCATTGATTCTGTCTTATTAGCTGTGTTTCTGCATGAGCTTCAGATCTTCTCTGTTTAATTCACCATTCCAGGAGAGAAGAAACAAAACTGAGGAATATATATCTAAACTCGACAGAAGTAGTATCATGGGTTGGGAAATGAGAAAATAAGAACAGGGTATGAGATGAATATTTATCGGTAAAACTGGCATACTCCGTCATAGGTTGGTCAAGTTTATTTATTTATTTATTTATATATATATATATATATATATATATATAACTTAGGTGCACTTATATAATTATCTTGATCAGTGGATCGTAGAAGTCACCTAACCAAAACTGGCATGGTGAACAGTTATACTTTAAAAAGAGTAATTACTTATCAGTTTTTTGTGATTAAAAGGTATCTGTCAGATGTAAAGATTATTGTGTGATTGTGTCACTTCTGGTCTGGACTGAGTCAAATAGTTAATCAAGGTGTTTTAATATAAAATGGGGATAATCAAGACTTGTCTACTAAGAGGTTGGCCTAAGTTAGTTCACAACAATAGCAGTGGAGTAAATAACAATAACGGGAAAACTAACTAGTATTGCCTTGTTTCCATATAGTGGGTCAAAGATTACATGAACAAGCTCAAAGTTTCCAGTTCAGCAGACAAGGACTGCATATTTGGGGCTGGATCTGATCAAATCATTTGTGTACAATAGTAATGCCCAGAAAATCCTTTTTCTATTTTGATCAATTGCAAACTTTTCTAGAAATGAACTAAGCACACTTAATCTTACCCACGGATTATACTGAGGTGTATGTGATTGAAGTCCCTTAGTTATGTTTTCATATAAATCTTTAAAGCAAAGAGGTAGGTTATCGCTTCAAGGTTTTGCTCAACATGGCTCTTTGCTACCAGATTCCAGCAATGGCATAACTCTGAGTGAACTGGCATGGACTAAAGTAGAGGAAGGATACGCATACACACCCAACCATTTTTCACTAGTGCGCACCGAGTGTTTTCACGACTCCTGAGCAATTCCCACAAGACTAAAAATTTTCTGGAGCAATTCCACAAGCACCTTCTGAGCAAAGCGATGAGAGATGGGGTGTGGTCACACCGTACCTGATGTTCCCCGGCACGCTCCTCAGCAAGGAGGCCTCCTTCTGCGCCAGCACCGAGGCATCCAGGAGCAAGCGAGCGGAGATCTCTTGAACCAAGCGCATCACCAAACTGAGGGCAATCTCCGCCATCTCCACCTTGCTCCCAACTCGCGCACCGACGAAGAGCCTCCAAGTCCGAGAAGAGAGTGCTGACTGCTTCGGTGCTTCCCCTTGGCGGTTGGCGCCAGCTTTCAGTTTAGGTAATGAGGTTGCAACCTCAACTTTCACCTCAAGCCCTGTGGAATTGAAGTTTCACAAAGATTACCAAAATGCTACCAAGAACAGAGTTTTTTTGCAAGCATGTCAGGGGGATGCAGATGTATATGTTGTGTTATATGAAACAAGATTAGATGAGGGCTTTGATTGCAATTTTCTGTTCCATGGCACATCCTTTTCATTAGCATAATTATACGTAGTATAAAATCTTTTCGTCAACTGGTGGCATCATCACTAATTTCTAAGTAACGTCAAAGATCAAGTGGTCGCTTATCGACAAGGAGGTCGCTATATATTTTTGGTTTGCAATGATTTCGAATGTACTTATGGCATTTGTTAAATCATCAGAGAGAGAAAACCTCGCTCAGTAGGTACGTCTCAACTAATGTTCTATAAATGAGTAATACTAAAACATTTCTATCATTGACTGAAACATTTCTTGCATTGACTGAAACAGCAAAGTATTCATCGCATAGCTGAGAAGATACTCCAGCAGAAACAACCGCAGAGTGATGATGCAAGCGCACCCAGCCAGTAAAAAAAATGGGTTTCTTAGCAGAAACAAGCACATCCAGCCAGTAAAAAAATGGGTTTCTTGACAATGTCCAGTAAACTGCAGAGCAACTTTCACCAACCATCGGAAGTACTGTGTCCCAGATATTCCTTGTAACTTTTCTAAATACATGGAGTAGCTTTTATATGCACATGCATGCTTGTGTGCATGTTTAGGTGCATATGAAATGCTATGTATCTAGAAAGCTAAAATAGATAGTAATTTGGTATAGAGGGAGTAAGAAACAAGGATAAGTGACCATTAAATTCGCTCGCTGGATAAGTAGGACGAACCACAACAGATGTAAGGTAAGAAACATGATAAAAGAGCATACACATCGATCTCAAGAAAGAACAGAAAAATAAACAGGTACAAGTCTACATTCTGTTTGGAACAGCAAAATCCTATTGGAAGTCTTACTGAAAGAGCAAGTCTACATTCTGTTTGGAATGCCAAAATTGCACATTCGTCATGATCCTGCATCAACCCCCTAGAGTATAACTTCTCAGACAATGAAATCATTCTCACAGGATACAATAACCTAGTTCATCCTCTTGATGAGCTCGTTGATGTAGTTCTCACGGTTGCCAGCATCACCACCCTCGACGTAGTGGTTCCTCTTCTTCTTCAGGCCACCAAGAGGTGCCTTCAGCTTGAATGGCCAGAGGAAGTTGTTGGCTTCCTTGAAGTGTGGGCCAACAGTCATGATCTCATGAACAAGATCCTCAATGCAGATGATGTTGTGCTTCCCAAGGCCCTAATGAACATCAAGTGGATAAAAATACTAAGGCTCAAATTGAAATATTAGGGCAAAAAATACTTGAATTGATGTGTACATCACAGAATGAGCACAAGTAGTAGATGACAAACCTCCTCAATGACATTGTTGTTGCTCAGAGGAATCCTCTGCTTGTTCAGCTTCCCATAACCTCTCTTGTAGATCAATTCCCTAACACTCTTCAGGTTCGGGTACCTGATGATAAAGAATAGATGTTTCAGACTTCAAAACATCACAGTATTTGGAATCAAGTAGCATTTGTGACTTAAGAAAATCAACACAAAATAGGGTCTGGATCTGGGACCAACAGGGATGTTTTCATGTGAAACTATGGGATAGTTAAACAATAGAAAAGTTAGCACAAAGATAACATCCTAATAAAAATGCAGAAATGTAAACATGCCTTTTAAAAAAGGTTAATAAAGAAGATGAAGTGGTTAAACAAATAGGCATATTGTTAGATGAAGTGGTTAAACAAATAGGCATATTGTTAGTCTTTGAATCAAGAAACAACTGAAACACTAAGCACCACAATAAGGTTGTACAAGCATTTAGAACTTTTCTCCATAATAAAATATTGTAAATCTACAGCATTTCTACAAACATATTTATGAAGCTCCGCCAATTATGTGAAAAGAAATCCAATATAATACATTTAGCACTTTACGCCTCTCCTAAGAGTCTATTTTTTTCCATATTTACTACGCAATTACTTCATTCTAGCAGGAAACCAAGTCTCATATTGCAAACACAATTGCACTACATAAAAAATTCCCTGGAAAGCACTAAGCAGGATTCGATACAAAATGTACTAATGGTAACTAAACTAATACAAACTTACCCATATGCAACATATGGCTCAACCCTGCGCAGCATGTTAATGGTAGCCTTGTTAACCTTGAGGAAGACACCATTGAAGATCTGCCTCAAACGCAGAAGCTGCAAGATCTTGCGGGTCTTGGGGTGCATGGCATTGATACTGCACAACGTAATTGTACCAATTAACATTTCAGCAAGCCAAAATGAATCAATCAGCAAGCAGAATGGGATAGTGCCTACCCGCGGATGCGAATCACAAACAGAAGCTTGGCCTCAGGGCTGACATAGAACCCACCCTTCAACCGGGCCTCACGCTTGAGCTGCACAAGCTCCTTCTCCTGCACAGATCACAAATCCATCAAAATATATTATATAAATGCATACACCTCTCCAAAACGACACATTATTACAAAAGAAAACAGCATTTTTCAGTGTATCAATCCATCATGTGCACATGAATTATTGCAATTATGCTAATCCTATCCCAATGCTAAAACCGAGCCAATAAAGAATCATTTAAATGTACCACTTGTAACATCGCCCTGCTAATGGAAACGAGAGGTCCTAGACAACTAATAAAAAACATAGTAAGTTTACAAACATGTTAATGGTATAGGTCCTTACATCAAGATTTCAATGAACTACCGGAGATGGAAACCCCATTTCAAGCTAACACTTTTATGCACAACAACAGTTCCCTAGATGGCAAATGATTTTGACACCAGATCGCAGCAGGCCCAAGCTACACAATACGACAAAATGACTCGTCCTACCAGAGACTAAACCCGTGAGACAATCAGATCGAGACGGGGAGACGAGGAAACCGCTGGCTCACTGACCTGGGCGTCGTACTCCTGCGCGTACTGCTTGGCGCGGGCGAAGATGATCTTGCGGCTCTCGAGCGCCTTCTTCTTGTCGGCAAGCGCCTTCTCCTTCTTGTCCGCATCCCACTGCTCCTCACGCTTGCGCTTCCGCAGCACCGACTCCGGCACCACCGCAGCCTTCGCCTCCGCCGCCGACATCTGCGCAGGGAGAGAGAGAGAGAGAGCCAACAGCTTCAGATCCGGGCTGGACAGAAGGATGCCTGTGCGCGCGATGGGGTCGGGAAGGGGGAGGAGGGCGCGTGACGCTGCTTACCTCGATGACCTGCGTGCGCGTGGGGTAGAGTCCGCAGCCGGGGAGAGGTGGGAGAGAAGGAAGTGGCGGCGGGGAGGCAGGAGGATGCTACTTATGGGAGGCCGAGGGTTTTGCTCCGGCTTAGGGTTTCGGTGGCTGGATCGGACGGCTGCGGATGGCTGGGCTCCGGATCGGACGGAGACAGAGGCGAGGAGGGAATGAATGGAAAATGGAGTAGGGCTCAGTGGAAAGAGATGATGGGCCTGGTGGTCTGTCCACCAGAAGCAGCAAACTGGGCTACTCCAATGTCTTTTGGAAAGTTTTCGGCATTGCAAACAAAACTGGGCCTCTCTCAATTGGACTGTCAGGTTAGGCTTTTGGTTCGTTTGAGGTCTACTAGAAATTCCCCGCTTTAAGATTTTTTTTATATTGAATTTATCACGATTTTGAAAAAATATATGGTCCGACACAAATTTAGCAAAAATATACATCTGGCGCCGCGGCCCACGGCGTCAGGGACATAACGCCACGGCCCACGACGCTATGTGCCGCCAGGAATGGGCCCTTAGCCGTAACGCCAAGGGCCACGGCGTTAAGTCCCTGTCGCCGTGGCCCGCGGCGTTAGGCGCTTAGCGTCCGGCGTCAGCGTGCCGCTAAGGTAACACCGCGGCCCACTCGCGGTATGTATTCCTTGCCGCCGTGGGCTGCGGTGGTAGGATTTTTTTATTTTTTTAAATTCGAATCGTTGAAGGATTGAATAGAACGACCAACCATTAATACTTAACGACGAATTTAGATCAACCATACATTTGCAATGGCACGTGCGACACAATTACCCTAACTTTGTGTCGCTCCTGCTAGTCCTAACGTGCCTTAGGGAATTTAGATAAACGACTACAACAATTGTGGTCTAATTGTACGAATAATACCCATAGAACCCAGACATCATAGACCCGCCGGACTGCTGGGAGGGCATGTAGTACCACGTCGGGGTGGAGTTGGATCAGATGGTGGAGTTGCTGGTGGAGTGTTGTTCTTCTTTTCGTGGCACGGACAGCAGCGGTACTCGTCCTCACAACGGGTGTTCGTCTTGACCACCATTGGTCCGGTCACCGGTTCGCCGTCACCGTTGGTAGATGTCGGACCTGGAGAAGCCAATGTCGTTCTTGCCTCAGGTTGAATATGATAACATCCTCGAGGTAGTTGATGTACTCTTGATACGGGTGAATAGCTGGGGGATCCACCCATTGCACGAAACCGCAGTTATCTGGTTGTTCGGAGTACTGCAGAAACCGTGATTACATTAGCAAATCATAAATAAAATGATGAAGGACAGAGGTCATGGATTTTTGCCTACCCATGCTCGTGAGCAATGCCGAAGCGGCGACCTCGGTTGTCCCATCCCCGATAAACCCGCATCACACGAACTCACAAGTGTGCACACCTTGTCCAGTTCACCATTTGGTTTGGTGCATACTTTCTAACATCACGCATGGATTTGAAATCTCGCTCGTCTAAGACCGGAAAATTGGTGTTGAACTCGAATCTTGCGGCTCCACAGGTCTTGGACCGATGGAGTCATCATCATCGGCCCCGATCCGAGGAACTCATTCTTGCTAGTTGTGTTGTGAAGTGAGACCTGAGAAGAGTGCTCGCATATATGTAGGCGCAGACTGGGTGGTGGGCCATTCGATCCGGGGCAAGAAAATGGCCAGTGACTCAGAGGAAACACACCCTAGTAGTAGGTACACTGTTTGGTGCAGTGACTCACAGAAAACACACCCTATGTGTTCAATATTTTGAGCATTTCTCAGAAAACACACTCTAGTACGAGTTTTACTGTTCGCATCTGAAATGCATCTTAAATCAAGTTCTTAAAGATACAACCCGACTCTAGAGAATGATGAAATGAAATCATAATTTTTTTGATACAATAGCACTCGGTGTCGAGTACTCTACGTCTATCGGGTACAACGGGGGTATTTCCCCTTCCTCATAGCATCCGACCCGGCTTCCTTAGCACGGCGAGCTCTCTCCCTCTTCCTCTCTCTATATGCTTTACGGGTCGCGACCGCTTCACGTTCTTTGATCTCCCGCCGAATGCGAATTTCCTCTTCTTGCTCCTTACGTTTTTGTTCTTGTTTTCTCGCTTGAACCATACTTTGCCACCTCTCATGTGTTGAACGACCCGTCTCCGGACGTAACGCTTGTCTTGTTCGGGATCGCTCACAATCTAGTCACCGCATAAAATCACGGAGAGGAGGTGGAGTATTTTTCAAAGACAAGTTAGCACATATTAAAATAGCAATGACATAATATTTATTTAGTAATTCGGTTAGTTCTTACTTTTGGTCTAACATTGCGACATGGTGGGAGGGGGTCATGCTCGTAGTTCTCGCACATGAAGAACCTCATCCGTAGCGGTACCCGAGAAGTTGCACTTGACAAGCTTATAGTTGTCACCGCAGTAGCACATAGGAGTGTGGATCCCCTTTGGCACCTCAACCTTGTCCTTCCTACTGGTGAGCAACTCCAAATCCAACTCAGGACCCGTTGAAGCCATTGAAAGCCTAAAAACAGATGAGAAATATGATATTTCATTACTTGATTCATTTGAAATTATAGAACAAAACATAACCAGATATGACAAGAAATTTGACGGCAAGAATAAAACAGCAAGCAAATGAAAAGGTAGTTCAATTATTACAACACGATAACATGCATAAGTTCAAATATTACAAGACCTTGCAAGATAAAATTGTTCAAATATTACAAGACGACAACATGCACAAGTAGTTCAATTTTTACAACACGCTAGCACAAACAAGTACGATCATTGCATTCCTTCGTTGTAGCGACTGGAACGACGTCCACGTGCACTAGATGAAGGTGGTGTAGAAGTGGCAGTGGAAAAGTAAGATGCTTCGCGTGCATTTCTTGTAGGAGTGTCCAGGATTATTGCACTTGGAGGATGTCCGCTCGAGGTCGGCTTGACCTCATCCATGTTGTTCCTAATCCTCTTCTTCTTGCTTCGACCGACACCTTGACACATGGCCGGATCCGGATTAGGTATGTACAACGCCTTGTCTTTGGGGTCTTGAGTGAAAGTTCCAAGATGCGGGTAACCCTCAATAGTGTGGTTCCAAGTGTCTAGAACGGTTTGCTTCGAAAGTATTTAGGCATGTAGCGGCCCCAATGCTTCGATTCTTTGATGCAAGGCATGCGGCGATCACATGTGAGCGGGGGGTAGTGTAGGAGCCGTGGCTTCGGCAAGAGCATGAGCATGTATGATTCCCAATAACGAGTTTTCCGTATTGTTATTTCACCATTGGTCTTTTGTGATTTGGACTGACAACTTATCTGATATTTCCACCGCAGTTCATCGTCAGGCTCACGACGTAGAGGTTCTTGGTGAGCTCTGTGACAGAGAGCAGCCTTCTGTTTTTGGTTCAAGTACTCAGTCATCTATGTTGAATACACCTTTTGAGGGTCCGCATTCTTGCATGTGCTTGCATTAGCATGGTCAAGAAAGTACTTCATTGTGCGGTACAAGAAGAACTCAATGATACCAACAAGAGGTTGAGCTCGGCACCACGCAAAACGGCGTTGTAGACCTCGGCAAAATTTGTTGTCATTATCCCATGCCTCACACCTCCCTTATCAAACGAAGAGGGACCATTTCTCCTTAGGCTCATTCTCGAATCCATTGGTGAAGGTCTTCACAAAGCACGTCCCCTTCTCCTTCGACATTTGGACCATCTATCCCAACGTCCTCCAAAGAAACCGGCTCTTCCCCGGGTTCGGTACTTACGAGCTTCTTAGCTATCTCGTCCGATGCTTTCTTCGTCAGATCATCTAATTTTTGCCACAGGTCGAAGAATTTCTTCTCATGATTGGTTCCACATAGGCGCTTGAACAATTGTGTAAGTTCTTTGTTCATGAACTGGCTATGAAAGTTTGCTCCCATATGCCTCATGCACCACCTGCTATGCACATCTGGCCATTGTGCTGCTCTGTAACGCTCTTGACTACCTTCTTTGATGTCACTAATGGCCTGCAAAATACCTTTGTGTCTATCGTGTATCACACACACGTCTGACACATCTCCCACCACCATGTGCTTCAATCTCTCCAAAAACCAATACCAACTCGTCACCATTCTCTCCCTCTCGCAAAAGCAATTGCTAAAGGCAACAAGCGATTATTGCCATCTCTGACCACAGTCGTAAGGATTGTGCCCTTGTATTTTCCGTTAGGAATGTGCCATCTATGCAAATAACTAGTCGACAATGTTTGAATGCGGTAATAGCGAGGACCCAATGCTAAGAATGCCCGCCGCAACACTTGCTTCCCCGGCCTTGACACATGATCATAAGCCTTGATATCATAATAACTACCGGGATTTAGCGCCGCAATTGTGTTCAACAATCGGGGCGATTGTCATAGGATGCTTCATAAGTTCCCCACCTCATCTACATTACCTTCTTCTTTGCCATGTATGCCTTACCATAACTTATGTGATACTTAAATTTCTCCTCAATTGCCAAGATAATGGACTTAGGCTCAAAAGCACGATTTTCCACAATCTTAGCAAACATCTGGCTAGCCACAAAACCGGATGACAAATTACGATGGCTTGCATCTAGTCGCTCAAGTACACAAGTGTGATCCACAACATATTTGATCTCCCGGTAATTTTTCCACTTGCCCTTGGAAGCATACACACGAAAAGGACGGTTGGGCTTCGGACAATGTACATCATATATATGTGGAGAACTCTTCACTATCCTTAACTCTCTTTGCGAGTAAGGGTGGACCACCTCTTCACTGCATCCTTCACCTCTCTCGCACTCTTATACATGGCCCCAACGAAACCGCATTTTCTCTATACTCCCAGGCCACATTCTCACCAGCATTGACAAATAGCTGTGAGAAATTGTAACTGTCCCAATCCCTTGGAACTAGCGGGTCATCCTCATCATCTGAGGAGTCCTCTTCCAATCCACGTTCATCCCCCCATTGGCCTCCATTTCAAACCGCCTGAGTAGTTCTTCATTAATTGAAGCGTCCCCTCATTAGAGGTGATTAAATGTGACACAAATACCAGTCCTAGGAGGCTGGTAACACATTTATTACAACAAGTGGTTCAGTCTCTTACATCATGGCGGCATAGTGGGCACGGGAGCGCCACTGCCACGAGGAACAACACAAAAGCTAGTGACCACACTACGATAGCGAAGGCTTCTAAAGCCTCATCAGAGTACCACGTCATGGAAGCTCCCTATGGAGACCCTGAATCCACAGGCACGGGTTGGGTGTAGGGCAGCGACCTACTCGACGTCTTCTGGAACAAAGTCGGGATCCTCCTCTGAAAAACAGTTAGTTAAGCAAGGGTGAGTACATACGTACTCAACAAGTTCAACCCCACACATGGAGGGGCTTATAAGTAGATCATGCACATGATATATCAAGGATTAGGTTAAGGTTTATTTTGCAAACACATTTACTCATGCAGGGGTTCATTTTCGAAAAAGGTTTTCGCAAACAATTTTATACCCCAAGTAACTCAGTTGTGTTGAGAAAACCAATTAGGGACTACCGGACTCCCCGTCTGCAGTAGCCTAGGCACACAGCCACACACTTTTCCAGGAATCAACTCACGCCATGAAAAACATCCCAAACCCAAGCACTAGTTTTGTGACCACACCGTGACTCGTCCAATACCGGACACGGCTATTCGAATAGGTTTTACACTCTGCAAAGGTTGTACATCTTTACCCACAAGTAGGGTACCGCCACACGAACACCTTAGTGCTGGTGCGGATCCTATCAAAGCCATTACCCACCTTAGCTAACCCTACGAGTCACCACGGAAGCAACCAAGGGGTTATCTCACATAACCAGGGCGTACCTCACATAGATCGTACCCCTACTCCTCGATCTTCCGCTGCACACCCGCACACCAGATGGCAAGTAGATTAACTAGTGGGATTTATGCTAAGCTGTTGCCACATACAATGGTCGAGTGGTAGTACGATAATTGGGTCAGGTGAGATGTCACGCAACCCAGTCCTTAACGACAAGATGGACAACTCCAACATGCTCAACCACACAGGTACGAGCTCACCCATTCTCCTGACACACACGTCCATCCTGTCTACCCAGTTCTTTACTCATTTTCCAAAAATATCCCATGCCCATTTTCAAAGCACTCACACCATTTTAAAGAAATCATTTTGGCCAAACAAGGTTCATTCATAGCAATCAAGGGTGGCTATCCTACCATGTTTTGCAGTAAGACAATATGCCATTTATAAAATGTGTATAGGGTTGTGTTTATAAAACTAGGACCAAAACATGCATCAAAGGATGAGGTTGAACTTGCCGTCTTCGAAGTCCTCGGGAAGCTCCGGCTCGGTGTTCAGGATCTCGGGCTCCTACTCGCAGTACTCGGCTCCAAGCTCCAGCTCGTGGTACCTTTCTTCGTTCACTCCGTCGGCTATAGCGCACACAAGCAAGCATGCAATCAATACAAGTACACACAATTTTACCGGCTGAGCTCGAGGGAAAGTAATTAGATGAAAGGGGAAATAAATGTTATGCAGGGGTCTGGATGAGGAATTGGTAGAGGTTTACCCGGGACGAGTGTGATGAATTTCGGGCACAGTTTGAATTAAAATTGCGCATGAAATTACGGGTTAAAGGGGTGTTTAGTATTAATTATGAATTTAAGGTCCTATTAGTAATTAAGTTGGAAGGGCCTAATTATAATATTTAGATAGGGTGAGGGTTTAACTTTAATAGCCTAAGGGCCTATTTGTAAAGAGCAGGGTTGTTTTGGTGGTATGGCTTAAAGGGTAGGGTCTGATTGGAAGAAAAGAGAGAGAGAGAGAATAGAGAGGGGGAGGGATCGGTGGGAAAAGGGAAAAGCCAGGGGGCTTTTGGCCAAACGGCCGTCTCCTTCCTCCCCCACTCGATCCAGAATAGAGGAGGGGAAGGGGCGGCCTTAGACGGTCGGTCGGCGGCGATTGGCGGCGAACCGGGCCATGGCGACTGCTAGGAGGTGGGGAAAATGAAGAGGGGGTCGAGGGCTACCTATCCCTTCCCCCACCTTAGTCGGAGATGGCCCGTGGAGGCGGCTCCTCGGCGTCGGGCGGCGGCCGACAATGGTGGTCGGGGTGGTGGTGTTAGGAGGCTCGGGGAAGGAGAAGGGAGATGGGCCGGGTGGTGCGGGGGGGTGCAACGGGAAGCGAAGCCGACTATTTATAGGGAGGAAGAGGCGGTTCGGAGGGGGAAAATATCCTCCCGGTGACCGGTGGCGGCTCGGCAGGGGGGGCGTGGCGGCCGGTCTCAGGTGAGGTGACGGCTCGGGTAGAGGGGGGCCGCGGTCGTCGGCAACAGCTGTTGGGTTCTATCGTGTCCAGTGCACCGAGTTCCGAGGTGGAGGGGCGGCGTCGTCCGGCAATGGCGGTGGCGCAGAGGTGACGGCTCGCTGACAGAGTAAATGGGCGGTCCTGGTGTTGAACGGCAGCGACGGGTCGCGTCGCGGGCCGTGTAGTGCTGCACAGGGTAGGGGCCGGCGTGACGTGTTGGGGAGGAGGAGGGGCCGGCGTGGTCGGGGCCAGCGCTCGGGACAGAGGGGGGCGGCGCTGGACCGAAGGAAGAAGGAAGAGGGAAAAGAAGGAAGAAAAGAAAGGAAGAAAAGGGAAAAGGAAAAAGAGAAAAGAAAAATAGGGAAAAGGAAAATAGGAAAGGAAAAAGAAAAAGAAAAAATGGAAAAAGAAAAAGAAAAAATGGAAAAAGGAAAGGAAAAGATGTTTAGAAAATTAGGAGAAAGGCTACGAAAATTAGGAGGGAGGAGGAAAGGGATTTTTGCTGGGTTTTCCGGCTTCAGGTGCTAGCGTGATTTTTGGGACGGCGGTGGTGGCGAGGCGAACCGGCCGGCGGGACCGCGGCATACGCGGGATTCCTGGCGCGGTGGCCGACGGCGGTCTTCGGGTGGCGGGGGCGGTGGCGACGGCCGAGTTCGGGCGGTACCGGCACGATTCGCGGCACGCGCGCCGAGGGTGGGAGAGGGAAAGATGACCGGGGTTTCGAAGGGGATAATTGAGCTTAGCGGGGAAGTTTTGAAAACACGCGTGATTTAGTAGGTGATTTAATAGGAGCAAAAAACACGGGCATTACAAACCTACCCCACTTAAAATGAATCTCGTCCTCGAGATTCGGCTAGTCCGTGAACAGGTGGGGAAACTCTTTCCTTAACGCGTCCTCTCGTTCCCACGTAGCCTCTTCTACTTCGTGTCTCCGCTCCACCGAACTCGCACACTCGCACTTCTGATGTCCTTTTCCTTTTGACCACTGTGTCCAGAATCTTGACGAGCACTTCCTGATACCTAAGATTTGGCTGTAAGTCAAATGTATCTACCGGCACTCGCTTCTCTTCGAGTACTTTTAGACACCTTCGTAACTGGGAGACGTGAAACACCAGATGTATATCTGACATTTCCTCTGGTAGTTCCAACTGATACGCTACTACTTCAACTTTCTTCAGCACTTTGTACGGTCCAATGTACCGAGGGGCCAGCTTTCTGTGCACTTGAAATCTTCGAGTTCCTCAGATAGGTGAAACCTTGAGGTAAGCGAAATCTCCAGGATTGAAGCTTGCTTCTCGCTTTCTTATCTGCATAGCTCTTTTGTCGGGACTGGGCAGCCTTCAACTTTTCTCACATCTCGGCTACTCGCTCTTCAGCTTCCTTTATGAGTGCGGGCCCAACCAGGGTACGTTCCCCCACTTCTGACCACATCAGGGGTATCCTACATTTCCTTCCATATAAGGCTTCAAACGGTGACATTCCTAGGCTCGCTTGATAGCCGTTGTTGTAGGAGAATTCTGCATACTGCAGACTTTGTTCCCAGTCTTTGCCATAGGTGAGGACACATGCTCTCAACATGTCTTCCAAAATTTGGTTTACCCTCTCGTCCGTCCATCCGTACGCGGGTGATACGCTGAACTGAAATCCAGCTTGGTACCCATGGCTTTATGCAAGCTTTTCCAAAACCTAGAGGTAAACTGGGTCCCTCTATCTGAGACTATCCTGCTAAGTACCCCATGCAATTTAACTATGTTCTCTATGTAGAGTTTTACCAACTTCTCTCCACCATAAGTGGTTCGTACGGGCAAAAAGTGAGCGACCTTAGTGAGTCGGTCTACTATTACCCTATGGAATCATGTCCCTTCTGAGTCTTGGGCAAACCCACTACAAAGTCCATGCCTATCTCGTCCAATTTCCACACCGGAATGGGTGAAGGCCGCAACGATCCCGTTGGTTTACGGTGTTCCGCTTTAATCCTCGACAAGTATCACGGTGGGCGACGAAGCGGGCAATGTCCGCTTTCATTCCATTCCACCAATATTTCTAGTTTAAATCCATATACATCTTAGTGAATCCGGGGTGGATGGAATATGCCGAATTGTGTGCCTCATCCATGACGGTCCGTCGAAATCGCCGTCTTCGGGCACGCATATCCTATTCTTGTACCACGGTGTGCCTTGATCATCCACTATAAAGTCCGGGGCCTTATTCTCTCCCTGTGTGCTTGCGGATTTTCATCGATTCTCATCGGTCTCTTGGGCCTTCCCGATCCGCTCCTCCAAGGTAGGTTGAACACTTAGCCGGTGGACGTAGCCTTGGGGAACAATGTGTACGTTGAGTCGTGCCATTTCCTCTTGCAAGCGAGCGCTCTTAGGCACTACCTTTTCGTAGGATTTTCTCGCTTAAGGTGTCCGGTTGCTACATTGGCTTTTCCCGGGTGGTAGTGGATTTCTAGGTTATAATCTTTGACTAATTCTAGCCACCTTCTTTGCCTTAGGTTCGAGTCGGCTGGGTGAAGATGTACTTTAAGCTCTTGTGGTCTGTATAGATTTCACACTTATTCCCAATCAGGTAATGTCTCCAAATCTTAAGGGCATGCACTACGGCTGCAAACTCCAAATCATGGGTAGGATAATTCTGCTCGTGGGGTTTGAGCTGGCGGGAAGCATACGCCACTACTTTCCCATCTTGCATAAGGACACATCCTAACCCTTGTCGTGATGCATCGCAATAGACGACAAAATCCCGTTGAATGTCCGGCGGGGGTCGACTGGGCCGTTGTCAACCTTCTTTTCAACTCCCGAAAGCTTTTCTCACAAGCCTCGGTCTAGTTAAATTTCTTCTCCTTCTTGAGTAACTCCGTCATGGGTCGGGCAATCTTAGAAAATCCCTCAATAAACCTCCGATAATATCCCGCTAAGCCAAGAAAGCTTCGATTTCGCTCACATTGGTTGGTTCTCGCTAGTAGGAGACAGTTTCAACTTTCCCCGGGTCTACTACTACTCCTTCGCCGTCGGGATATGCCCAAGGTAAGATATTTTCTCCGGCCGGAATTCACACTTGCCGAACGTAGTGTACGGCTTGTGTGCCCTTAGTTTCCCCAAGTACCACTCGAAGATGCTGCTCATGCTCTTCTACACTCTTGGAGTAAACAAGTATGTCGTCGATGAATACTACAACAAACTTGTCTAGCTCTTCCATAAACACCTTATTTAGGAGGTTCATAAAATACGCTGGTGCATTGGTGAGTCCAAAGGACATTACTGTGAACTCATACTGCCCGTAACGGGTGACAAAGGCGGTCATTGGGATGTCCCTTTCCCTAATCTTGAGTGGTGGTATCCTGACCTTAAATCTATCTTCAAAAAATACTTGGCTCCTTTTAGTTGGTCAAATAAATCATATATCCTGGGGGGAGGGTACTTGTTCTTGATAGTAACTTCGTTCAGCGAGCGATAGTCCACGCACATTCTCAGGCTTTTATCCTTCTTTTCTACGAAGAGCACTGGGGCTCCTCATGGTGATGAGCTTGGTCTGATGAATCCACTTCGCTGAAGTTCTCCTAGCTGCTTCTTCAATTCTGCCAACTCAGGGGCTACCATCCTATAGGGTCTCTTGGCTATGGGAGAGGTTCCGGGGATAAGGTCAATGACGAACTCTATATCCCTATCCGGCGGCATCCCGGGAAGTTCTTCGGGGAACACATCTGGATACTCCCGCACTATCGGGACATCCTCTACGAATTTGGCTTCCATGCTAAAAACCATTATGTCCGTCCGTGTCTTCGGGTGTGGCGGGTCACTTGTATTCCGTCCGGGTTGGTTAGGTGCACTACCTTATCAGGCATAACTTATGAGACCATGGTGTTGGCTTAACCAATCCATCCCAAGGATCACATCTATCCCCTTGGACTTCAGTACTACTAGGTCCGCTAGGAACTCTACCCCACTTAAAATGATCCTTACCCGGGAGCATCCCAGTTGACACTTGATGTCACCTCCGGGCGTTCGAGTTAATAGGGGTGCTTTTAGTAGTACTGTAGGTATGTTATGTTTTTCCACAAAACTTGAGGATATGAACGAATGTGATGCTCCTGAATCAAATAATATGGTTGCCAAGACTGAGCTGACCAGGAACTCACCGAGCACTATGCCTTGTGCTTCTTGATCCTCCCCGTGCGTTGATGTGGTTGACGCGGGCTCGTCCATAGGACCGCCGGGGCCGCCTCATCGCTCGGTTTTTGTTGTTGCCAAAGTTGTTGTTGCTGCGAACCGACACGAGGTTGGCTCCAGATGCGAGCGGTCTTGGCCCATTCACTGAGTTGGAGAAGGCTGAAGCTGTTGGATTTTTGGCATATGGGCAGTTGGCAATGAAGTGTCCGGTCTCACGGCAGTTGAAACACACTGGAGTTGTTGTTGTTGTTGGCGAGTGACCTGTCTAGTGTTGCTTTGTGGGGGCTTCATGGTGTTTTGGTTGTTGTATGGTTTAAACCGGGTTACGGGGCCCCGGGAACCCGTGGCTTGCGACCGGGTTCGGTGCGCATGGGGGTGTGACGCCCTAGGTTTCTAATTAACGTCATTAGTGCTAACGACCGGTTCGGCCCGAGTCAAACCCGCCGACAAGGGTCAAACCTAGGCCAACTCGGGTCATCACCCCGAAAACCTCACCATTGAACCCTATTGAACCCTTGACCAAGCCTACACACACCCGTAATCAACCCGTGGTCAAAGACACGGTCAAACCCCGCTTAACCATTGACGTCAGCGAATATCGTCCGGAACTTTTGCCGCGTTCTCCAAAATTCACCTAAACACTTCAAAATCTACCTTTATGAAAGTTGTCCATCTTGTTGAGGGACACAACTTTCATGTAGATTGGCATTTCAAATTTTGAGTGGAAATTAGCGAAAAACTTGGTCAACCGCCAGTACCTCCTGTTTTCCTGAACAGGCCGGCATTCAATGTTGGCACGACGTTCCTGCAAAATCTGTTGAGAAAAACACTAGACGGCCTTTACAAAAGTTGTAGAGGGTACTTAGATCTACAACTTTCCTATTCATCACTTTGGGCACTTCTGTTCAACTTTTTAGAGTTTCGCGCGTTCAAACAGTGGCACATCTACACAATTTCGCGCCGCGCCGCACCGCGCCGCGCGGGCCGGCCGCATCGCGCGCGCGCCGGCCGCGCCGGCCCCGCGCCCGAGGCCGCGCGCCCCGAGGCCGCCCCGTCCCGAGGCCGCCCCGTCCCGAGACCACGCGCACCGAGCCGGCCGGCCGTACCCACGGCATTAACAACCCCCGTACCACGGTCGACACCCCCCGGGACGGGCGGTCCGCCGCCGCCGCCGGCGCGCGCGCACGCCCGCTTATAAGGGCCGGCCTTCTCGCTCACGCGCGTGCACACCCCCCTCCTTCCTTGCCGCGCCCCCCGCTCGCTCCGGCGAAGTCCGCCCGCGCCCCCGGCACGGCCGCGGCGGCCGGTGCCGCCGACCGCCGGTGCTACCCCCCGGCCCGCTGTTCCTTGCCCCCATCCAACCCACAAACCGGCCCCCGGTGACCCCTAGACCGCTCCCCCCACCCTCCCCGGCCGGCTCCGCCGAGACCTCGCCGAAATTGGGCCACCCCGCGCCGGCCACCGCTCCCGGGGACCACATTGTGAAGAAACAATTCTTTTCGGGGGCCTAACCGAGAAAGGTAACTCCAATAGTATAGTAATTTTGTTGTTTCTTGTAAATTGCGTAGAAAATCACAGAAAAATCAAAAAATTGTGAAACCAATTTTGTTGGGTTCGTGGTGAATTATCCTACAACTTTTGTTATTCCGGCCGAGCTAATTCCTCGTTAGTTTTTGCATGAAAAATACAAATGTGAAAAACCTAGATCTGCTATATCTCAAAATATATAAATCCTCTGTAGCCAATTTTTGGATATGTTGTGTGTTAGGTCATGACTAGCTCCTTTGCCAAAAACTGCACAAAGTTATGATGTAAATCTTTTTATAAAAATGTTTTTCCATTTCTGCCGATATCCGCACAAATGATTTTTCTTGCTGAAACTATTTAAGTTTTGGAGCCCAACTTGTGCACACTGTCTTGTAATACCAAAACACACATCTTGTGAATTAATCATGATTTTTGGATTAACAGAAATAATTATTCTTGATTTATGCATGTTTCCTTTGTAAATTAATAAACCAAGTTCAGTAGAGATTCCATGTGAACATGCTGGCTTTTTAGACCTGTTTAGGACCAGAGAGCATGCACAAGAAAGTTTGGATCATTTTGATGCTTATTTATTTTTGTATGCATTTAATTTGAATCACTAACTAGTCCTTGTTATTTTCTAAAATATTTAATTTCCTAGCATCCAACACTTACATGTGGGTCCAATGGACCAAGATAGGTGCTAGGAGGCTTAAGAACCACTACATTAATTTTTGGTAATTTAATTGCTTAATAAAAAGCCTAAAAGCCCTTTTAATATTAAAGAGAAATTAAATAAAGAAAAGCCCTTATTTAATTCTTTTTCCTTTTTGAAAGTATTATCTAATTTAATTAAAAGATAATTAATTCTCATTACTAATAAGGAAATAATTCATGGATAAAAATATTATTCATATTTTTGCTTGTGAAAGGAAAAGGATTAAAGCCTTCACATGAAATGACAAGTACAAAGAAATCTTTATTCAATTGTGCAATAAAAAATAACCCATGTACAACCAATAACCTTCATAAAAAGGAAATCACCAAACCACCCTTGCTAACTTGTGTGTGGTTGTAAATCGATTTAAAAAGCTAAATGCACTCACCCACTCCTGTTGGTGAATTTAAATTAAATTATTTGCATATATATGTACACAAGTCACCATCAAAAAGAATATCTAATAAAGATTCGCAAATTGTTCTTTTCGGAAGAGTATGCTAAATGTATTCTTATCTAGGTGAATGTGTCCAACTAATGCACCCCGTGGTTTTCCTTTATTGTTTGTGATTAATTAAATCGAAATCGTCAATTAAATCTTGCATTTGCATCCTCGTGTAGATCTCCCGAACGGTAGCCGTACGCGTGTGCGGACGGAGGAGACAGAGGAGTTGACGGAGACATGCACCACGTCGTTGTAGAGCAAGACCGGACCAAAATCCAGAAGGGCCCAAGGCCAACCATGCCATCTAAGGCAAGCCCCGGATCATTAACCCCGTCTTTCAAAATTATGCAATTATGTTTGCTATGTTTGTGCATTTACGTTTCGAGAGTTGACTTGAAAACATAGATGCATGATCCTTAGGTGCCTATGCTCTATTACTAGTATGCTAGGTCGATAGCCGCTATGCTATAGGACTCGGTAGAAGTCGAGTGATGTTCGTCACTCGCGAGAATAGGTTCTTATATTGGAATCATAAGATCTTTATAAATGAATTGCTCATGTGGTAAGAGCATGGGATTGGGCTCCGGTCCAGTGGCTTTCGTGGGCTAAGCTTTTGAACGTACTAAACATATGCCGGGAATGGGACCGGTAAGCCTAGTACCCGATTGACGCGGTAAGGGAACCTTTCCCTACTAAACCCGTGGCACTTGTGTCCCCCCGCTTGCAACAAAGGTGGTACCCGAGTGAGTCCGGACGTTCGTGTGGGAGCGATCCAAGAAACCTTGTACCAAGGAATGTAGGTTCCGCTCCCGAGCCGAAGATCGACGGGAACGGCCCGGGAAAGTTGTCCTTGCGGGGGCATCCTACCGTGTGTTTAGGTCCACCTTGCAAGGTTTAAATCAATCGATTGTCGGCCTCTCACCATTATCCGAGACTGCTTAATCAACTGGCCATGATACCCCATAATGATGGAACTCGAGGAATATTGTTGGATGCATTAATTGCTTGTCCAATCCTTGATTGAATTAGATGGCACATTTAGAAATGGTAATCAACTAGAACTTGTGCTAAAACATTGAAAGTAAGGACCTACTCTTAGGAGTTGTTCAGCAAAAGAAACTCCACCGGCCAAAAGCCTTTCATGTCTAGAGTTTGGTGATGTAGTTTTCACCCGACGGTTAAGTCTTGCTGAGTATTAGTATACTCAGCCTTGCTTTAAAATTGTTGTTGCAGGTGTGATTGACCGGATGGGTGACGACAAGTGATGACATCACGGATGGCCTCCTGTGATGTTTACCGTTGCGCTAGTTTAAATTATTTCCGCTGTATTTTCGAACTCTGAACATTTACTCCATAACTGGAACAATGGTTTGTAATAAAATGTTTAATTCACGTTGTACTCTGGACTCGCCTTCGCGTGAGTTTTAATGCATGTGTCGATTCTCTCGTTCGATGTCCAAGTGATTTACGGGCGTTAACCGGCAACCAACGACAGGATGATACTTTACTATGGCTTAATGACCAAAGTGGATCGGTCTTAGGCGATAGTACGGTATTTTCCGGGCGGGTTGTCACAGGGGGCTTGGAACCTGGACATGGGGTGTCCGAAGCTTTTCTCGTCTCTCGGGGAGCGCTCTTCTTGCCGTTGAGCCTTGTGCTCCATAAACTTGCGCTTGATTTCCTTCTTCCCTCCTCGCCCGGCTCTTTCCGTGAGGATGGCCATGTTCATGAGGGTGTTAAAGTCCGGTAGATCCGAGAAGTAAGCGAGTCCTCGCCTTCGGAGTCAAGCCCTTCTTGAACATCTCCTCGCTTCTTGGAGTTCTTGTCCACCTCTTCTCGGGGCATAACGAGCCGGCTCTATGAACCGGTAAGTGTATTCCTCCACGGACTTGTTGCCCCGGCGAGTTCACGGAACTCGTCCGCCTTGCGCTTCGGTGTGGCTTCGGGATGTGGTAGCGACGAAACTCTTCCACGAACTCATCCCATGTGATGGCGGAGGGATCCTCGGCCGTCGCACGTAGTTTTCCCACCGGAGCTAAGGTCGTTCCAGGTGAGCCGGTGAGTAGCCAAGAGAACCTTGTCTCGGTCTTCACGGCTGAAGGGCTCTAGTTCCCTTAGGATGGCTCTCGGCCGTCATCGCATCCAAAGGATTCACGGACACCGCCAAAAGTGGGTGGCTTCGTTCGAGGAATTTCAGCTTCTCATTCATGCTAGAACTCGGGGCCTTGGATGGTTGACGACATTGAATATGGCCTCCATCGGTAGAGTCCGGTTGGCCAAAACTTGCGCCAGGTCTACGGGGAGGGGGTGGCGGTGGCGAGGACTTGGTTTTCTCCTCCATTCTCGCCCCGATTCACTTCTTGGTCGTTAAGGCGCTCCCTTTGATCGGCTTGAGATCCTTCGCATCCATACGACCGAGCCTTGGTGGTCCTAGCAGGGTGCCTGGAAACCATCTGTAAAGGAGCGGGTTTCTAAGAGGTCTAGGTTTTACGTGATGTTTAAGTGGATTATGACGGATTTCTTTTGAAAAGGCAGGGGTCTACTCCTGCCGGCAAGCACACAACAAGCACATAGCAAACAAACAAGCACAAATAATTTTTTATTACAAACAAGTGAGGAGGATACATCCCGAACTACTCGACTTATACAACACGGACGGACTACATGACTTGGTACTACGACAAAAGCTAAGGGTGCAACTCTAGGCTCGGACCAACACGGCTTCATGCCCCGGGCAAGGTAACCGAGGTATGCTACTCACGAGGCTAGCCATCTTCTCGGGGCCGAGTGTACTTCCGGTGGGATGAGCGGCTCATCGTCATCTTCGCCCTCGGGGTTCCCATTCTCTTGGGGCCGTGCCGTGGCAGCCTTCCGCGGTCGTCGTTGGTTGTTCGGTGACTACCGGTGGTGCCGGCGGGGTCTCAATAGTTCCTCCCCATCCTACAAGGGGTGTCCCAAGCGGGACTTGCGCTTCTCCAATGGCCGGAACGGTTGTTCCACCGTTAGTCCTTTCGCATGCGCCGATCTTGGATCCGCCCGAGGCTTTCATGGGCAACGAGCCTTCACTACTTATGGCGGCCGCGGTCCTTGCTTCGGCCTTGAGCCACTCGGACTTGGTGCATCCTTATTGTGACTTATGCTTGCTCGGCCCGACCGATTTGCTCCCTCAAGAGCTTGGCTCGGTCATCAAAGAGTTTGTCCGGGGAGACGAGGTAGGCAACTATGTGGTACAAAAGGTCTTCCTGGTGGCGGCGCCATTCTTGGTTTCTCATGCGGGCCCGCCGGACCGGGGTTCCGATGGCGGGGGGGGGGGATACCTCATTGGTGTGGGGACGAGGTGTTCCTCGTAGATCCGACACAGGTAGCGAAGGGCTTTTCTGAGGGCCAAGGGGTAGGTGTCCCGTGTCGAAACCCCGTGGCAGTCACGCGCCATGGCTCGACGTTGGGGTAGCGGTTCCTTCTGGCTGTGGAGAGGACCACCCTACGGCGAAGAGTGCCGAGTTGCTCACACTCTCTGCCGTAGTACCTAGGGCGCTCAAGGTGATACCGAGGCGCTCCGGGGAGTTGATAAGGAGGCGAGCAAAACCGGGCTCCTCCCCGGCACACGCCTTGGGTCCATCCATCTCCGGCCATCCGAAAACATGGGTAGAGTTGAACAATTTGTGCAAAGGTTAGGGTACAAAAGATAGATAGTTTTATTTAGTAACGGTGGTTGGGGTACACTCCTCGGGGTACACTTATTATTACTAGTACAACGGCTCTAGCCTAGGCATTTCGCCTATCCTCACGGGGACTCTTCCTCCGTCCGAATGTGATGCTTCTTTGGTGGGAGGTCTTGCTCCAGCATCACGTCCTCGGCCTAGGTCCCTTTGTCCTAATGAGTTTCTTCGGGTTGATCTTCCTCCAATTCGGCCTTCTTCTCTCCTTCTATGTTCCTTGTGGAGCTCATCCCATAGGTTTTTGTGGAACATTTCGGAGCGTTCCCGCTCCCTCGGGTAATCTTGCTCCATGTTGGCTAGGGCAACTTCCGCCATTGTTGTCTTCACCCTTTCCGGTTCTATCCTTTGCTCGCCCTTTCCGCCCGTCGATCCGGTGCTTCGCTTGCCGGGCTTGTTCCTGGTAGAGGTGGTCTAGGCTATTGAGGTAGATGGACGGGTGGGAAACCGCATCTTCTAAGTCTTCTTCTTCCCTTTCCAGTCCTCTCATGCGGTCAATCCATGAGCACCCTCTACCTCTAGAGGGTGGGAAAAATCCCATTGGAGTCCTTCTGAGATGCTGCCTATAAACCACTCGTAGACGTCGCAGGGCCTTCCGGGCAGCTTTCGGATAGGTGTCTTGAAAACGAAACCCAGTGGTGGAGATGAACCAGGGTTCTATGTCGGGGTAGAGTGTGCTTCTACCCACGAAGATTAGCACTTTACACCGAAGGGTGCCATAGCGCTCGTATTCCCGATAGACGAACTCCGGTGGGTCCCTCACTCGATGCGCTCCAGCCGAGTAGAAGCAAGTTAGGGAGACTCCTCCGTTCCATTCCGGTTAGCCATCCGGAACCGGGCAAGGATCAAGGTAAGGAATTTGAGGAAAGGTGAGCTTAGCGAGGGAAAAGGTTTAGAGAGGGCCGGAAGAAGGTCTCGGATCCTAGGGGTCGCATCCTACGGCCAACCTACGGCTCCGATACCACCCGAAGCGTCCCCTCATCAGAGGTGACTAAATGTGACACAAATACCAGTCCCAGGAGGCTGGTAACACATTTATTACACCAGGTGGTTCGGTCTCTTACATCACGGCGGCATAGTGGGCACGGGAGCACCACTGCCACGAGGAACAACACAAGAGCTAGTGACCAAACTACGATAGCGAAGGCTTCTAAAGCCTCATCGGAGTACCACGTCATGGAAGCTTCCTGTGGAGACCCCGAATCCACGAGCACGGGTTGGGTGTAGGGCGACCTACTCGACGTCTTCGGGAACGAAGTCGGGATCTCCCTCTCGAAAAACGAGTTAGTTAAGCAAGGGTGAGTACATACGTACTCAACAAGTTCAACCCCACCCACGGAGGGGCTTATAAGCGCATCATGCACGGGATATATCAAGGATCAAGTTAAGGTTTATTTTGCAAACACATTTACTCATGCGGGGGTTCATTTTCTAAAAAGGTTTTCGCAAACAATTTTATACCCCAAGTAACTCGGTTGTGTTGAGAAAACCGATTAGGGACTACCGGACTCCCCGTCCGCGAGTAGCCCAGCACACAGCCACACACTTTTCCGGGAACCAACTCACGCCATGATAAAGATCCCAAACCCAAGCACTACTTTTGTGACCACACCGTGACTCGTCCAATACCGCGGACACGGCTATTCGAATAGGTTTTACACTCGCAGAGGTTGTACATCTTTACCCACAAGTAGGGTACCACCACACGAACACCTTAGTGCCGGTGCGGATCTTATCAAAGCCATTACCCACCTTAGCTAACCCTACGAGCCACCACGGAAGCAACCAAGGGGTTATCTCACATAACCAGGGCGTACCTCACACAAATCGTACCCCTACTCCTCGATTTTCCGCTGCACACCCGCACACCAGATGGCAAGTAGATTAACTAGTGGGATTTATGCTAAGCTGTTGCCACATACAATGGTCGAGTGGTAGTACGATAATTGGGTCAGGTGAGATGTCACGCAACCCAGTCCTTAACGACAAGATGGACAACTCCAACATGCTCAACCACACAGGTACGAGCTCACCCATTCTCCTGACACACACGTCCATCCTGTCTACCCAGTTCTTTACTCATTTTCCAAAAATATCCCATGCCCATTTTCAAAGCACTCACACCATTTTAAAGAAATCATTTTGGCCAAACAAGGTTCATTCATAGCAATCAAGGGTGGCTATCCTACCATGTTTTGCAGTAAGACAATATGCCATTTATAAAATGGGTATAGGGTTGTATTTATAAACTAGGACCGAAGCATGCATCAAAGGATGAGATTGAACTTGCCGTCTTCGAAGTCCTCGGGAAGCTCCGGCTCGGTGTTCAGGATCTCGGGCTCCCCGCCGCGTACTCGGCTCCAAGCTCCAGCTCGTGGTACCTTTCTTCGTTCACTCCGTCGGCTATAGCGCACACAAGCAAGCATGCAATCAATACAAGTACACACAATTTTCTGGATGAGCTCGAGGGAAAGTAATTAGATGAAAGGGGAAATAAATGTTATGCAGGGGTCTGGATGAGGAATTGGTAGAGGTTTACCCGGGACGAGTGTGATGAATTTCGGGCACAGTTTGAATTAAAATTGCGCATGAAATTACGGGTTAAAGGGGTGTTTAGTATTAATTATGAATTTAAGGTCCTATTAGTAATTAAGTTGGAAGGGCCTAATTATAACATTTAGATAGAGTGAGGGTTTAACTTTAATAGCCTAAGGGCCTATTTGTAAAGAGCAGGGTTGTTTTGGTGGTATGGCTTAAAGGGTAGGGTCTGATTGGAAGAAAAGAGAGAGAGAGAGAATAGAGAGGGGGAGGGATCGGTGGGAAAAGGGAAAAGCCAGGGGGCTTTTGGCCAAACGGCCGTCTCCTTCCTCCCCCACTCGATCCAGAAGAGAGGAGGGGGAAGGGGTGGCCTTGGACGGCCGACCGGCGGCGATTGGTGGCGAATCGGGCCATGGCGACGCCTAGGAGGTGGGGAAAATGAAGAGGGGGTCGAGGGCTACCTATCCCTTCCCCCACCTTAGTCGGAGATGGCCCGTGGAGGCGGCTCCTCGGCGTCGGGCGGCGGCCGACAATGGTGGTCGGGGTGGTGGTGTTAGGAGGCTCGGGGAAGGAGAAGGGAGATGGCTGGGCGGTGCAGGATGCAATGGGAAGCGACACCAGCTATTTATAGGGAGGAAGAGGCGGTTCGGAGGGGGAAAATATCCCTCCCGGCGAGCGCGTGCCGCTCAACAGGGGGGGGGGCGTGGCGGCCGGTCTCAGGTGAGGTGACGGCTCGGGCGGAGGGGGGGGCCGCGGTCGTCGGCGGCAGCAGGCTCGTTGGGTCCTGTCGTGTCCGGTGCGTCGAGTTCCGAGGTGGAGGGGCGGTGTCGTCCGGCAATGGCGGTGGCGCGAGAGGTGACGGCTCACCGGTGGAGTAAATGGGCGGTCCGGTGTTGAACGGCGCCGACGGGTCGCGTCGCGGGCCGTGTAGGCCGCGCAGGCGGGGGCCGGCATGGCTTGTTGGGGAGGAGTTGGGGACGGCGTGGTCGGGGCCGGGCGCCGGGGGCCGCGGGGGGCGGCGCTGGACCGAAGGAAGAAGGAAGAGGGAAAAGAAGGAAGAAAAGAAAGGAAGAAAAGGGAAAAGGAAAAAGAGAAAAGAAAAATAGGGAAAAGGAAAATAGGAAAGGAAAAAGAAAAAAGAAAAAAATGGAAAAAGGAAAGGAAAAGATGTTTAGAAAATTAGGAGAAAGGCTACGAAAATTAGGAGGGAGGAGGAAAGGGATTTTTGCTGGGTTTTCCGGCTTCAGGTGCTAGCGTGATTTTTGGGACGGCGGTGGTGGCGAGGCGAACCGGCCGGCGGGACCGCGACGTGCGCGGGATTCCCGGCGCGGTGGCCGACGGCCGAAGGCCGGGTGGCAGGCGGTGGCGACGCCCCGAGTGCGGGTGGTACCGGCGGGATTCGCGGCACGCGCGCCGAGGGTGGGAGAGGGAAAGATGACCGGGGTTTCGAAGGGGATAACTGAGCTCAGCGGGAAAGTTTTGAAAACACGCGCGATTTAGTAGGTGATTTAATAGGAGCCAAAAATGCGGGCGTTACATTAACTTCCCCCTCGTCAATTGCACCCTCAAAGTGTGTGTGACCATGTCCTTCTTCTTCCTCACCATGTCCTTCTCCTTCTTCTTGTGGCTCATTTGCAGGACCATCTCCTGCTTGTACTTCACCTCAACCCGGTGAGCATCACTTACGTACACTTGACCGCTAGACCCACCTTATGAACAACTTAGACAAACAAAGCATCGCCGGGCAAACCAATATCACATGTTGTTTTGATATAACTCCTCCAATGTTCGCACCTTGAACCGGCATAAGATCCCAACATAATGACTCACTTCTATTGATTAGAGCCATAATGGACAAGTCATGTTGCTCGCATCTACATGAAATGCCCTTAAAAACTCGGACAATGGACCTAAAACTTCTTGAGGCTACTTTTTTAAGCACATGGTCAACAGAATTAAATTCTGACGAGTCAACTCCATGTTCACCATATCTAATCTGCCCATTACCGAAATACAACTTGACACTGAGATCATCTGACATGTCTGACAGCATGAAAAAAATAAAACGCTATTAACAATTGGATCTGCAATTACAAAATAAATCTACTCGGATCTACACTACAACTATAATTTTTCTAACCAGATCCACACTAAAACTATAATTTTTATAAACAGATCTACACTAAAAACATAATTTTACTAAGCAGATCTACACTAGTACTATGTATTCATTAAGCGAGATCTACACTTAACTATGTATTAACCGCACGGATCTACACTAAAACCGTATATCTACTAAGCACATATACACTAAAACTATTAAGTTTGAGAGTATTACCTCCAACGAGACGAAAAACCGTGCAGAGCTTCGCACCTTCGTCGGTGTTTTAGACCGGCAACCTACTACGGGGAGTACCCGAAGTAGATGATTGTGACTCGCCGAGATCGGTAACTCGAAGGAAGAGACACGTGGCACACAATTTAGACAGTTCGGGCCGCGAGGTGCGTAATACCCTACGTCCCGTATGCCGCGTAGCTCGGGATTGATAGGGCACGATTACAAGATGGTGCAATAGTGCGCCGTGGGTTGTATGAGAGGAGATCGGATGAGGGGATTGGTCCCCGCCTCGCCTTATATAGTCCGGGAGGCAGGGTTACAAGTCGGAGTAGGGAGAGAGTACTAGTCGAGTACGTCTAGGAGTCCTCTATACAGTGCGGAACATGTACAGCTCCCTAACCGAGTACTACTCCTGTGTAGTCCTTGTGCTCCACGCCTTCAGGTGCCGTGTAGCGCAAGCCGGGTAGTCCCGGGGGCCCACCGAGTAGTCGGTCCTGGTACCCACCGAGGTAGTGGGCCCAGGGAGGTCCATACGACAAGCCCCCGAGTACTTTGTAGTCGAGAAAGATAGCTTCAAGTAGTCTTGACGGCCTTAACGAGTAGTCCTCAAGCGTCCCTGAGTGCAACAAGTCAAAAGTCCTCAAGAGTAGTCGAAGCATCCCGAGGCCGGGAATGTACTCCAACCGATGTTTGAGCAATCTTGAAGTCTTCTCGAGTAGTCCCAAGCGTCCTTGAAATCGCCTTCGAAGGTCTTCAAGAAATGCTCGTCTTGTCTTGAAGCCGGAGCCGTCGTGGAGGTGCGATTTGCGAACCGCATTCCACATGGAGTAGCCCCCCGAGCCTCGAGTCGCGGGCTCGGGCCGAGGGTCCATCTACGAAATCTTGGCAAGAAAATCCCGAAAAATCCGGAGAGAAAAAACCGAAGGACACGTGGCACGGAGCCCCCGAGCCTTGAGTCGAGTACTTCCTCTCGAATTGAAGGGTCTTCTTGGAGAATGTGTCCCGAGATGCTCTTTAGACTAGCCGCTTCCCAGGTGGTTGAGTAGAAGTAGCCGAGCCCCCGAGGTGAGGCGCGTCGACTAGTAGAATTCGAAGAGTCACGCGCGGCCCGCCGAGTCGCCGCGCGTGGACTTATCCAGCCGCCCGTTACGGAGGCGATTTGGCTTATAAATAGAAGCCAAAACCCTTAGGGTTTTTCACCCATTCGAGCCATAGCAATTCCATTTGAATCTTGAAGCAGATCCACTCCCAGCGCCTGCTGCCGCCGTAGTAGATCCGAGCGCGCCGCCACCCGAAGCCTTTAGGGTAGCCCCCGAGCGGATGCGAGTGAAAACTCCTTGCACTTGGAGAATGAAGCCGTCGCCGTCCAAGACGTCCAAGGCCGGCGGGAAGAAGAGGGGCCGCGCAGAGGCCGCCGCGGCCGCCACCGGAGCGGCGCCGCCTGTGTCTCCACCGCGCGCTGATCCGAGCCGCGAGTGGAAGAGATCCAAGGTGAAGACGGAGGACCTGCTGACCCTGCTGAACAGTGGGTTCATCAGGGAGAAGGAAGTGGACATGTGGAGATCCGCCGCTGGAGATCCATATCCAATGGAGAAGGCCGAGGACGAGATCCCGATGTTCTCGCGGTTCGTGGAGCGCGGACTTGCACTCCCGGCCGGCCGACTTCTTCAAAGGGGCTGCTCGGGTACTACGGCATCGAGTACCTGAACTTGAACCCCAACGGCATCTTCCACACGTCGGTCTTCGTCCACTTCGCGAAGCCTTCCTCGGGATCAAGCCGCACTGGGTGCTCTTCCGGAAGTTCTTCCGCGTCAAGCCGCAGCCCCGGTGCTTCCAACCCCGCAGTAGTCGGAGGAGCCGACATCCACCGAGGGAGGACGCCGCGGAGCGCACTCGGCGTACAAGCTCGTCGACTCCAACACGGACCGGGAAGACCGGATGGTTCTACATCACGAACCACCACCCCGGCCCGCCGAAGCCGAGCGGACGGCAGCCCGGGCACCGCGAGTGGTGGAACACGGAGCCCACCATGCAAGAAGGGATCCGGCTCCCCGAACGCGCTAGCACACATCGAGTGCTCGGGGGAAGCGGGACTGAGGTTCGAGCATGTGGCCTTCAGTTTCATGAAGCGCAGGATCCAGCCGCTGATGGCGCGGGAGACACTGGGCTTCGAGTACACCGGCGACGACGACGCGTCGCGGATGCCGGGAGGCGAGCTGGACGACAACGACATCGTCGAGAGGTTGTCGCGGATCTTCAAGGACATGCCGCCGTACACGGCGTGCCCGGTCGAGGAGTACTCCGCCGCGCGCCCGCCCAAGGAGGTGAGTAGTCGTACTCCCTTGTCGAGTAGTGATTACTTGTAGTAGAGTTGCTGACGCCTTGTGTCTTTGCGCAGGATGATGTGAAGCGGTTCGTCTCCGAGCCGCAGCCGCCACCGAGCGGGATCGAGATCCCGGCGGAGGGGAAGGTGAAGGAGCGTCGCGAAGTCGGTGAAGGCGACGATCCCGTCATCGTGGAGGATTCCTCCAATGACGACGAAGAAGACGAAGAAACGCTTCAGGACCATTTCCACCGCGGTCGAGGTTTAGCCGCCGGGCTTGCCTCATGTTCCACCGGTTCAAGACCCTCCGCTAGCCCGGAGGCTAGCCTTGCCGCGCCGCCACGGAAGCCGCGCAACCCCGCCAAGAAGCGGGTGGCGAAGAAGATGAAGGTCTCGGAGACCACGCCTCCGGGAGGTAGGTTATCTTGAGCAAGTGTAGTCGAGTACCCGTTATTCGAGTACGCCGACGAGTAGTCTTCCTTTGTGTGCGAGGAGGTGCCGCCGGCGGAGCCCGTCGAAGAGGGCGACGAGGGCGTGTGGGACCCGGTGGGGGAACCGGGCCGGAAGCCGAAGTCCGGCCCCCACCGTTGAGGAACTCCCCGGCGCGCTCGGGAGCGCCAGCCCCCTGCTCCAGCAGAGAGCAGAAGACCCGTGGCCGCCGTCGTTGTAGAGATGGCGACCTCGGGGAGCGCAGAGACATCCGCGCCGGCCGCCGCCGCCGAGGAGGCGGTAGCCACGGGGGGCGGAGGAAGAGGGCGCCCGCCGAGGGTGGACCGGTTGATATTGCCGCATCCTCGGTGCTCCGCCGTGACCATCGTCCTGGTCGAGCTTGTAAGTACCATGTCCTCACGAGTAGTACTTGCCGCGGTAGTCGATTTTGTCCGACGACCCTCTCCGTGAATACTTCGCGAGAAAATCCACGGATCCGAGCCGGGACGGGGACGATCCCTCATCGGCGGTGGCGGAAGAAGTCGCGCCGCCCGTCGAGGAGGCCGCTCCCGATGCTCAAGCCGTGATCGAGCCCCCGGCCACCGAAGTGCCGCCGCCGAGGCGAGTGTAGTCGAAGGTGAGTACCCTTCGTGAAGCTACGGAGCTCCGGGAAGAGTAGTCGTAGGCGCCGACGCCCATGTCGTGTTGTTGATAGGTGCGAAGGTGGTGACATCCCCGCGGGGGTGCCGATGCGTGGGAGTTGACACCGAAGCCCCGCAGGCGGCGGGAGGAGCCCCCGAGCCCGTGGGGGAGGTCGTCGAGAAGCTCCGCCGGGGGAGGCGGGGTCACCACGTCGCCGGAGATTGCTCGGGAGGTGGCTATCCGATCCCCCCGAAATCCAAGACGCGGAGCCCATCCGCCCGCGCCGATGAGCCGAGGCTACCTCGAGTAGCCGCGGCGGGATAGAACTTCCGCGACGATCTTGTCGAGCCGGCGACGGTAGCCAAGCACATGGAGGCGATCCGTCAAGCCGAGCAATGGATGAAGGTACGTAGCCGTAGCCTCGGAGTAATCAATCCTTTGTCGTTGAGTACTCTTCGTGACCCGAGTTGTCTTGTGCGGGACGTCGCGGAGCGATCCCGCGAGAAGTCGAACTCCGGCTCGCAGGTTACGGCGACACCGTGCTCCGAGCCGAGGCCCCGGAGGATCGGCTCGTGAAGTCGCGGAAGCACGCGGCCGCCATGCAATCAAAGCTCGACGCCGCCTTCGCCAAGTACCACAACGATGTCATGGAGCCGCGGGCGAAGGGCGACGACTTGGTACGGAAGAACAAGGGTCTCCGCAACAAGAATAAAGGTACATCCTTCGACTTGTCGGGTACTTGTTGGAAGTCGTGAAGCCTCCGACCCGCCGTTGTGTTTCGTGTTGCGCAGCTCGAAGGCCGGGTGGAGCACTCGAAGGCCTCGAGAGGTGAGCATGAAGAACCTCTTTTACCGGGGAGCAAGAAGCTCCGCGGTACTCGAGCTCGACTACAAGGAACTCGCCTTCGAGTGCGAGAAGCATATGGAGCCGCGGATTGCTTCGACGGGGATCTCGTCAATCGCTACAAATCTTTGCGTAAATTGAACGAAGACCGCGAGGCGTTGCGGGCCCGCTTGAGGGAGTTGGAGGAAGCCGCTCGCCGATCGCACGGCTCCCGGTGCCGCACCCGGCGGCCCCAAGATCGCTCCGCCGGTGGATCGACTTCGTGAAGCACCAAGCCGGCCGGCCGCCTACGTCAAGCATATGGCCAAGTCGATCCCAAGACAAGTCTTGGCCTTCATGAAGTCGTACTTCCCGAAGGCTCCAGGTGGGAGGTGGTCGCGGCGGGGGTAGCCGCCAACCGCTCGATGAGCAAGATGCGTAGCCGCCGGGAGCGGATGGCTCCCATCGCGGAGAAAGGTAGCCGAGAAGCCGAACCTCCGTAGCCCCGTAATAAGTAGCTAGTAGCCATAGTTGTACAGAAACAATTGTAAAGAATTGTATCAAGTATCAATGAAAGAAGTTTTTCCAAAGAATGAGTTCTCGTAACCGCGATCTCGAGTGCGGAGCGCCCATCGTGGAGTGAGTGCGAGTAGTAGTACTCGGCTTTAGTAGTCCCGTTGTAGGGAGTAGGCAAGTAAATAAGTTGATGAACGATCAATCTTTATTACCGAAAAAGGACACCCGGGTGGCCGTGGCCGTAGTTACAAGGTGGTCGCTCGGACCGGAGGCCGCTTACGGCTAAGTGGCGCCGGGAGCGGGTAGCCGCCGCAGCGGAGTGATCCGTAGGTAGCCGTGTAGGCCGGATTGCGCATCCGTAGGTAGCCGCGCAGCCGGATCTTGGAGTGTGGTCTCTTGGTAGACCGCCGCTAGAGTCCTTGACGCTCGTCGCAGCCCCAGGGTCCGTAGGTAGCCGCGCGGGGCCGGACCCCGGAGGAGAGTAGTCGGAGAGATCGGAGCCAGGACCGGTGGGTCGCTTGCGGCGAGGGGTGCCGATGTAGTCGTGTAGACTTGAACCCCGGAGTAGTCGTGTAGACTAGACGTAGAATCGACAGAGTTGGTCGACGTTCCACGAGTTGTTGACGTCTTCGCCTTCAAGTGTTTGGAGGCGGTAGGAGCCCGCCCGGTCACCTTAGCCACGGTGAAGGGGCCTTCCCGTGGGGAGGCGAGCTTGTGAAGTCCTTCCGTGTTCGGATACGGCGGAGGACAAGATCTCCAATGTTGAAGGAGCGTTCCTTGACGTTGCGATCATGGTAGCGTCGGATACCCTCCGGGTACCTTGCCGATTGGACGAGGGCGGCGCGGCGAGCTTCTTCAAGGTCGTCGATGTCAACTCGTCCGTCGTCTTCCGAGACGCCTTCGTCGTAGTGCTCCACCGCCGGCGAGTTCCATATGACGTCGGCGGGGAGGATGGCTTCGGAGCCGTAGACCAGGAAGTAGGGGGATTGCCCCGTTGGCTTGGATGGTTGAGTCCGCAGCCCCCAGAGTGCGTTGGGTAGTTCCTTGATCCACTTGCCCCCTTTGGAGTTAGCAGCGTCGTGTAGCCGCTTCTTGAGGGCGTCGAGCACCATCCCGTTGGCGCGCTCGACTTGTCCGTTGGCCCGTGGATGGGCAACTGAGACGTATTGGACGTCAATCCCGCTGTTCTCGCGGTACTCCCGTAACCGGTGGTTGTTGAAGTTGGACCCCAGGTCTGTGATGATGCGGTGGGGTAGCCCGTAGCGGTGTACAAGTTCATCCAGAAGTCGAGTACTCGTCGGCCTTGGGGCATGTGACCGGCTTGACCTCGATCCACTTGGTGAACTTGTCGATAGCCACCGCACCCCGTTGAATCCTCCCGGCGCAGGTTGGCGGTGGCCCAATCATGTCGAGCCCCCGGCGGGCAAAGGGCCGGGTTGGCGGTATGGTGACTAGCTTGTAGGCCGGGACGTGTTGCTTGCTTGGAGAAGAACGCGGCATCCTTGGCACCTTCGACGAGTTCTTCGGCATCGCCCGTGGCCGTGGGGCCGCAGAAAGCTCGCGGAAGGCCTTGGCCGACCGGTGTGCGTGAAGACGCGTGGTTGCCGCGAACGCCCTTGTGGATCTCCTCCAAGATGTCCTTGCCTTCTTCACGAGGGACGCACTTCATGAGTACTCCGAGAAGATGCGCCCCGCTTGTAAAGCTTGTCTCCAACGAGGACGTAAGACTTGGCGCGACGGACGAGTTGTTCGGCTGCGTTCTTGTCGGAGGGTACCTTCGCTCGCCGAGGTAGTCGAAGAAGGGTTGCCTCCGGGTCCACGTCGATCATCATGACCTCCCGCCCAGTCGGTGGATGGGCTGGGGCGGTGGTTGGTGGCGCGGCTCCGGATGGATGGCGCGTGAAGCTCGTGGACAAAGACGCCCGCCGGTACTTGAGCGCGGGTGGATCCAAGCTTGGAGAGGACGTCCGCCGCAACGTTGTTGTCGCGGACGATGTGATGGAACTCGAGACCATAGAATTTGTTCTCGAGCTTGCGGACTTCTAGGCGAAGGCGTCCATGTTCTCCTTGTTGCGGTCCCAGGACTTGTTGACTTGGTTGATGACCACTGCGGAGTCGCCGTAGACTAGTAGCCGCTTGATGCCCAGTGAAGCCGCGAGGCGGAGCCCGTGTAGGAGAGCTTCGTACTCGGCTTCGTTGTTTGAGACCTTCCAAAAGATCGCGGGACGTACTTGAGTTGTTCGCCCGTTGGAGAGATCGGGGGAGTACCCCCGCGCCCGCCCCTCGAGGTTGAGTGAGCCATCGAAGTACATCACCCAATGCTCGGTCGCACGGTGGGAGTAGGTAGTCGGTTCTCCCCGCCACTCGCCATGAAGTCGACTAGTGCTTGCAACTTGATGGCCGTGCGTGGCTTGAAGTCGATGGTGAGGGCGCCGAGCTCGATGCCCCACTTGGAGATTCTTCGGTGGCGTCTTGGTTCCTCGAGATGTCGCCGAGCGGAGAAGTCGGTGACGACGGAAACCGAGTACTCGGAAGTAGTGTCGTAGCCTCCGCGAGGTGATGAGTAGAGCGTACGGGGAGCTTCGCACGGCCGGTAGCGAGCCTTGGACTGCGATAGAACCTCGCCGACGAAGTAGACCGGGCGCCGGACCGGGTAGGCGTGGCCGTCTTCCCCGCCGCTCGACAACGATGGCGAAGATCGACCACGTGAGTAGTCGCGCCTAGGTAGAGCAAGAATCGGCTCGCCCTTGTGGGGAGCCGTGAGGATTGGCGGCTTCGACGGGAAGTCCTTGAGCCGGGCAAGGGCTTGATCCGCCTCACGGAGTCCACACGAACTTCTCGTGATGCTTGAGTAGTTTGAAGAAGGGGAGGCCCCGTTCTCCTAGCCTCGAGATGAATCGTTCAACGCCGCCATGCACCCCGTCGGCTTCGGACGTCCTTGATACTCGTGGGGAGCTTTCATGCGCGGTGATGGTGGAGATCTTCTCGGGGTTGGCTTCAATGCCGCGCCGGTCGATGATGAAGCCGAGTAGTTTGCCCGAAGGGACGCCGAAGACGCACTTGTTCGGGTTGAGCTTCCGGCGGTACTCGCGCTCGCCGATGCGAAGGTCTCTTCAAGGTCGTCGATGAGGGTACCGGAGTCCCCGGGTTTTGACAACCACGTCATCCACGTAGGCCTCGACGTTCTTGTTGAGTTGCCGCTTGAGCGGTGCCTGGATGGCCCGTTGATAGGTAGCGCCGGCGTTCTTCAACCCGAATGACATGGTCGTGTAGCGATGACGCGCCAAACGGGGTGATGAACGCGGTCTTTTCCTGGTCTTCCTCCTTGATTGCGATCCGGTGGTACCGGAGTAGCGATCGAGGAAGCGAGAGCAGGTCGCGGCCCCCCGCCGTGGAATCGATGACTTGATCAATCCGCGGCAAACCGAAGGGGTCCTTGGGGGCAGTGTTTGTTGAGGTCGGTGTAGTCGACGCACATCCTCCACTCGTTCGAGTTCTTCTTGCGGACGAGGACGGGGTTGGCGAGCCACTCGGGATGGAAGACTTCTCTCGATGAAGCCACCGCGAGTAGCTTGGCGATCTCCTTCTTGATGGCGTCCCGTCCGTCGTCGGCAAAACGTCGGAGGTGTTGTCGCTTGGGGGTGGCCTTTGGATCAACGTTGAGGCGGTGCTCAATCGGCTCCCCGGGCACTCCCGGCATGTCCGTCGGCTTCCACGCGAAGATGTCGCGGTTAGCCCGAAGAAAGCCGATGAGCGCGTCTTCCTATTTGGGGTCGAGGCCGGCCCCGATGGTGGTGGTCTTGCCGGGGTCGCCCGTTCCGAGGTCGACCGTCCCGACGAGTACCTCCTCGGGTGGATGTGGCTTGTTGGCGCCGTCGGACTTTTCCGGAATGTCGAGTTCGCTCGTGGCGAGCTTCTTCGACGCGGCGTAGACCTCCATCATCGCGTTGGGTACTTGGTTTGTTGAAGAGATCACCACGGCCTCTCGTATCGCGGGGTCGTGGGAGATCTTCAAGTCCCCCCGGAGGGAGAGTACACCGGGCCTGGACTTGGCATCTTGAGTACCAAGTAGGTGTAGTGGGGCACCGCCATGAACTTGGCGATGGCCGGTCTCGCCGAGGATGGCGTGGTAAGAGGTCTCGAAATCCGCGACCTCGAACTTGATGTACTCGGTGCGGTAGTTGTCCCGAGACGCCCCGAAGGTAAGCGGCGTACCACCGAGCCCGGTGGGATAGCCACGTTGCTCGGGACGATGCCGTAGAAGGGCGTGCTACTCTTGGTGAGCATGGGGGTGACGTCGAGGTTCATCTTCTTCAAGGTTTTGGTGAAGAGGACGTTGAGCCCGCTTCCACCGTCGATGAGCACCTTGTTGAGCTTGGAGCCCGCCACCGTTGGCTTCAGGACGAGGGGGAACCGTCCCGGTTCGGAGAAGCCGATCCATTGGTCCGCGCGGAAGAAGGTGATGGGTACCTCCGACCACCCGAGAGGGGTCGGGACCGCCGGCTCAATGGACATCACTTCGCGACGGGTAGCTTTACGCTCCCGTCTGGCCGGGCGATGGCCCGCCGAAGAGGACGTTAACGGTCTTCTCGGGTTCTTGGAAGTCGCCGTTGTCGCCGTCCTTCTTCTTGCCCTTTTGATCGTGAGGGTGCGGTGGCTCGGCGTATCCTTGAGTGCATGCTCGACCCGGTAGCACTTGCTCGGTGGTGTGGTTGCCGTTTGGATGCCACGGGCACTTCTCCTTTAGCGGTGTCTTTGAACCCGCCGTAGTTCTTCTTCGAGTTCCCTTTCGCAGGCGCCGGATAGCCGCGACGGTGTTGTACGGCTTGCGCTTGCGGTTGGGACCCGAGTAGTAGTTGTTGTTGTTGTTGCGGCCGCCTTGGTTTGTATTCTGCCGCGCCGCCGCCGCCCGGTTCTCGCTTGGACTTTCCGCGGATGGCATCGTACTTGGCGTTGGCCTTGTCCTCTTCATCCGCCTAGGACGTGATCATGTCCTTGAGGTGGGGGATGGACTCGGGGGCGGCGACGACCGAAGTCCTCGAAGGTGCGGCGATGGTAGAGGCCGTCCCGGAAGAGGTCGATGACCTCCTTGTCGGTGGACGTCGACGACGGTAGCGCGCTTGTCGAAAAAGCGGCGCATGTACTTGCGGAGGGTCTCGCCCTCGTTCTCGCTTGATCATGGCAAGGTCCATGCGAGTACCCGAACGGCCCATGGCGCCCGCGAAGTTGCTCGTGAAGCTGCTCCTTCGGTGGTCCCACTTGTCGATCGAGTGCTTGTCGAGCGACTCGAGCCATGTGAGTGGTGCCCGGTCCCGGACGAAGGGGAAGTAGAGGCATTTGGTGTCGCCGTTGCCGCCGCCGTTCTCGATGGAGAGGGCGTAGCATCGGAGCCACCGGATGGGATCCGCTTCGCGTCGTACTTGGTGATCCCCAAAGGTTTGAACTTGTCGGGGAGGAGCAAAGTTGCGGGCCGGGTGAGAAGGCGGGGAAGCCGTCGCCCTCGGCGGCGGTGGTCGACTTCTTCCGCCGCAACTCCTCAATCTTCGGCGAGCGTCGTACCCGCCATGAGAGGCACGGAGGCGTGGGCGTTCGCGTGGCCTTGGCCGCCGCGACCGCCGCCGCCGCCGCTCTCTCTCCGTTGGCCCCGTGGTTGGAGGCTGCCGCCGCCGCCGCCGCCGCCGTGGGGTCGTTGCGCCGCCACCGGCGGGAGCGCGGTGGGGAACGACTTCTCGGTTGCCTTGGTCTTGCCGTGAAGGTCCACCCGGCGTTGGAGCGGCGGCGGTTTGGGTCGGCCGGAAGGTCGGCTCGAGTACGGTTGGGGCCGGGGTTGGCGCTCGCGACTAGTAGCTTCGTTGTCGCGGGGTTTAGCCGGGGAGAGGTTGGTTGACTGCGTTGTCGACCCGCATGAAGTAGGCTTCTTCGGCCGAGCTTGGCGATGACCTCTCCGGCGCGTATGCCCCGAGCTCCGGCGTGCGATCGTTGTGATCGACATGAGGCATCGCTCGGGGGTGGTGTGTACTCGCTCTCGACCGCCTCGAGAGCTTCCGCAAGGTTGCGGATGGGGAGGTTGTCTGCGAGCCGCCGGCGTCGTTCGCCGCGCTTCCCTGTTGCGTTCGCGTCGAGCGTCCCCGTTGGCGGCGGTCTCGTCCGCGAGTGCGTTCGCGAACGGCTCGTCGCGGAGATGTCCTCCGTGTACCTGTCTTCGGCCGTGCCTCGAAGGTCCCGGGGTGTCGCCGGCAGCCATGAAGACTTGGCGATCGGGGGTACCCAAGCCGGACTCGCAGGGTGCCACCTCGGCTGGTGTGTTTGAGTCGGCCCGGGCAAGTGGTGTTCCCTCCGGAACGGTAGTGAGTCGATGTAGGCGACGTAGCGTGAGTCCCCCTTTGTCGTGTCGGGCGGGCTTGCGGTCCGGCGAGTAGACGTATCTTCCGCCGGCGTCGATTTTATAACCGGCCCCGGAGGCCGGCCCCGACAAGGGAAGCTCGGTGGAGTCGTCTTCGGACTCGGGCTCCTCGGGGTCCGACCCGAAGTCAAACTCGTAATCCGGTTCGAGTAGAACTCGGAGAGAGGGTCGGGAGTCCGAAGCGCGATCGGGGACCGGCGTCGGAGTCCGAGTTGTACTCGGTTACGGGCTCCTTGCCGGCCGACGTGGAGTAGGAGCCCCCGTGCGGGCCCTACCGAGGACGCGGGGGCCACGCGCGGAGCGCCGGCGTGGTGAAGGGGCCGCCGTGATGGCCGAGCGGCCCGGCTCGCATGCAATGGCCCATGGCGACGTCGGGTTCAAGTTGGAAACGGACTCGAGCTCGAAGTCGCATGGTGGTTGAAGAGCGAAACCCCCGCCGAACTTGCGGCGAGTTCGCCCGTGACGACTTCTGGGAAGCGTCACGAGGCCCTGTCCTCGGGTTGGGCCGCATGGTCGGCGGCGGCGGAAGGAGCCCGCGCCATCGGCGGTGCGCACCCGTGCGCCGAAGACGAAGGTGTCGCCACGGTTGAAGGCGACGGTTGGTTTGATGTGGACGGAAGCCGTCGAGTTCGCCATGTGATCTCGAGCGAGAGCCCCTACCGGCGCGCCGGTGTCGGTGTTTTAGCCCAAGCAACCTACTACGGGGGAGTACCCGAAGTAGATGATTGTGACTCGCCGAGATCGGTAACTCGAAGGAAGAGACACGTGGCACACAATTTAGACAGTTCGGCCGCGAGGTGCGTAATACCCTACGTCCCGTATGCCGCGTAGCTCGGGATTGATAGGGCACGATTACAAGATGGTGCAATAGTGCGCCGTGGGTTGTATGAGAGGAGATCGGATGAGGGGGATCGGTCCCTCGCCTCGCCTTATATAGTCCGGAGGCGGGGTTACAAGTCGGAGTAGGGAGAGAGTACTAGTCGAGTACGTCTAGGAGTCCTCTATACGGTGCGGAACATGTACGGCTCCCTAACCGAGTACTACTCCGTGTAGTCCTTGTGCTCCACGCCTTCAAGTGCCGTGTAGCGCAAGCCGGTAGTCCCGGGGGCCCACCGAGTAGTCGGTCCCGGTACCCACCGAGGTAGTGGGCCCGGGGAGGTCCATACGACACCTTCACCACCTCCTCCCTCACTCCCTTCTCCTCTTCCTCCTCTCTTTTCTTTTTTTGAATTATTATGAAATTTTCGGTTGAATTTCGGTGTTATATAAGCGTGGGAACCCTAGCGCCGCGGCCCACGGCGCTAGGGGCTCGGCCGACGCCGTGGCCGCGCGCGCTAGGCCCCTAACACCGCGGCGTTGGGCGCTACGTCCGGGCCACGCTAGGGGCCCACTCCCGCGGCACCTAGCGTCGTGGCCCACGGCGTTATGTCCCCGACACCGTGGGCACGGCGCCGATATATATATTTTTGCTAAATTTGTGCCGGACCATATATTTTTGCAAAATCGTGATAAATTAATATAAAAAAATCCCGGTTTAAGAACAGGCCGGCTAGTTCCTTGGAGTAGGGCTTGTAGTTTGTTGGAGCAGGACTAGTTCGTTTGAGGGCTAGTTCGTTTGAGGTCTACTAGACATTCTGAAATCCTATATACCTAAGATTATTTTTTCCTAACCAACTATAACCCACCAGGAACCCAAATAGCAGCCCAACTAGCCCAACAAACTACAAACCCTACTCCATCTTCCACCTCCCTACGCCGCCGCCGCCGCCACCCGATGCCCACCGCGCCGCCGACCGTGCCCCGTTGCGACCGGTCCCGCTCCACCGCGGCCGACCGCGCGCCACCGCGTGCCGCCCGCCGTGCTCCGGCCGTCGCCGCCCGCGCGCGCGCCTCCCGCCGTGCTCGCGGCCGCGCGTGCCCACCCGTCGGCCGCGCTCTAGCCCCGCACGCCGCGCCCGCCGGCCGCACGCCGCCCTGCATGCTTCGACAAGAGGTTGAAGACAAAAAAAATTATTTTCCAACATTTCCAAAAAATGTTGCAAATTTTTGCAAAATGTTGACAAAAAATAGTTAACGAAACCAACACTTTTCAAAAATGTTTTAACATTTTTGAAAAATGTTAAAAGAAGCCTAAAAAATGAGGAAAAATGTTGTCCAACATTTCTAAAAAATGTTGCAACATTTTACAAAATGTTGACAAAACTAGTTAAAAAAACAAATATTTCTTAAAAATTGTTTCACATTTCTGAAAAATGTTGGAAAAAGCCTCTAGAAACATGTTAATTAAAAAATGTTGGTCCGACAAATGTTGGAACATTTTGAAAAATGTTGGAAAAAATACTAGAATTGTTGAAGGAAAAAATGTTGTAACATTTTTGAAAAATGTTGTAACATTTTTGAAAAATGTTGTAACATTTTTGAAAAATGTTGGGACATTTTAATTTAATAGTCTAGAAGTGGGCTGGTGAAAAAATAAAAAACATCAATTAGATGGGGTTTAGTGGGCTGGAAGTTCGCAGGCTTATCCACCTTCCGGAAGACATATAGGACCCCCCTAGACATTTCGCTTTGAATTATGATCATATGAACAAGCATTCCGCTTTAGTGTAAGCACTTTGTTTTCTTACTTTCTGCTAAAAAATAAAAACGATAATGCTCCAACTTTGACGTCCGGACGAAAAAATCGGACCGATCCTTTCCCGATGTTTCTTTTGTGCTCCCTTCACGTGAACAGAGGTCCCACCACAAGTCCATCCTTCTTTATCATTTGTCTTTCCCATCCACCCACTACTCCACCAACCTCCATTCTTTCTCCCTTTTCCTCATCTCTCTCCTGCAAGTTGGCCCCGTCCGCATCTCTCGCCTTTCCCCTGGTGGCAGCGCGGTCGGGCGTGTGGTGGCTCCTGTGGAGCTCACGGTGGCGCATGGGCGCGAGCTCGCGCGGCGTGTGTGTGGCCGGCGGCGGCGCCCGTGCGCGGAGCCCGCGACGGCTCCCGCGGTGGCGCACAACGCGCGGCTCCAGCGGCGACGCCCATGCGTAGAGCCCGCGGTGGCGTGCGGAGCTCCCGCAGCAGCGCGGTCGGGCTCCGTGTCGGGCTCCATCAGCCACTAGACAGTGATAGTGACCAGGACGATCTCAGCTTCGCTTTCGGGAATCTCTCCATCACGCTGTCATCTACATCTACTAGCAGCAGGTATTATACTTGCAATCTATTCTTTTTGTTCTGCTTAATCAGCATGTTTAATCTGTCTAGTGTACGAGTTGTGCTTACACTAGTTGCCATGATATGTGATGTGCTTATTCTGGTTGTTCTTTATGTCATGAATTATATTATGGTTTTAATCTGAAAATTACCTAATATTTTAACAACCCTTCCACCAATTAGCACATGAAACTATTGAATAGCAATATGAACTTCAATTCAATATCCTTAATCTGTGAAAATTATAAAATTAAAATAGCCATATTTTGGAAGGATATATTATATTGGGACCGATATGAGGCTATGTTGGCCTACCACGGGTTAATAACACATTGCTGGCAAGTGGCTGAGCTAGGAATTGAGTCAATGAGGGACCGAAATAAGTTCGGCATGTCTTAAACAGTTTTTGCCGGTTGATCAACCGGAGAGAAAAATATTGTGCAAAAAGCCGAAAGAATAATGTGCAAGAAGGGGCTTATGTAAGAAACCAAACATACTTGTGTCAAGAATCAGGAAGACTAAAAATAATCATATTGTCACCGACTTTTAACTATGCATACATGCACTTAATATTTGTAGCACAAAGATTAACATTGTTTGATCTACTAGGAAAAAGATCTTATTAAAGATGATAGGGCAAAACAATTGTTTTCAAATAGTGAAGATACTCCAACCTTCATTTTGGGTGATTTCAAAATAAATACTGACAATTATTGCTTCATGAACTAATTTTAACTATGGTATCCGTGCCGGTCAAACTTGCTCAAGTTTGACCAAATACAAAGTAAATAGTATTTACACTTATAACTTCAAATATTTTTATCGTGAAAGTATATTCTATAACTAATCTAACGATACTTATTTTGTTTCATGAATATTATTACTTTCTTCTATATCTTTAGTCAAAGTTCAAATAGTTTGACTCATCAAAAAGCGAGAATTGCGTTCTTTTGTGGACACAGGGAGGAAACAAGTAGATTAGTATATTTTGGGAGAAGATTTGGCCGTGTGCCAACAATTGCTGTTGCGCTACTTCGAGTCTGTTGTTGCATGCTGATTGCTTTGAATTACTATGCCGTGATTGCTACTTAGTGAAAAATTGGCACACGGCACTTTTGGTCATGTCACCAATTATCACAACCTTAATCGGCTCATGTTACAGTAAACATTCTCATTACTCTCTCACATTGTCCGGGTCTCTCGTTTGTTTCTTTATGCTTCTTCCCTTCCTCTTGTTCGATAGAATTTTTGTGTTAAAAATATTCTTACTGTTATTGTATTACCCACCTCCCACATGATCCACCTCCCTCCGTTTTAGCTTATTGTTCTATCTTTTGATCAGAGAAAAGGCTTAAACAATGGCGGGTCACATAAGCGTTGTCATGTGCTGTACACTAGTCAACTAGTGTCATGCATGGACTCATGGGGCATCATGGCGATTGAGAGCAAGTTGAGACCTTTTAGGCACTGTTTGGAATCTAAATTAAACCCAAACAAACAGGGTCAAATTGGAATCAAGTGCAGGGCTTGCTGGCACGTGCTTTGTCCTGGTACTGTACGAGCAAGTGCAGCAGCTGTTCCCTCACGGCCCATGCGTTTGTACACAGAGATTTGCACCAATCCAGCTGCTTTAGATTGGCAGGTACGGGTACACTTTTAACTCCTTTATTTTTTTTCTTTCTCCGTACGAGAAATGGGGATTAATAATGCATATCTGAGTCTAATCACCATCCGTTCAAACGTGCCTCGATCGTGCAAAACTACTGTAGTTCTCTCCAATACAAATGTTTCAACTTAAAAGGACTGACCTGTAGAGTGGAGTGGATAGGTTATTGGTAGATAATTAGATCATGCATATATAGAGTCCACTGTGATCACGTGGGTCAATCTAAACCGATTGTTTACCTACTCCATATCATTGTCCCCACCAATCTAAAAAATGGATTGGATCTACAGTAAGGTTAAATTAACTTGACGTTTCATTTTAAAAAAAGCAAAAAAAAAACTCTTTTCGTCCACAAATATATGATGTTCATAACAAACTAATTAGTTCATCATTTATGGATGAAGTTTAGTAGAAAAGAAGCTGGTTTTACTGTCCGAAATGTACAAGAAACCTAATAACCAAAGGTTTGAACTTTTCAGAGTATGAGGACATGATTTGGTTCTTTTGTCGTTTTGGATATAATGGTTTTCCTTCACATTCTTGAAAATGATTCAAATTTTCCAAATGGAAAGATCAAAATTTTGCAATGGCTACATACCATCTACATATTCAGTATGCGAATCAAGATACGTATAGTATCGATCGCTGTCAAAAGGAACATATACACGAGGCAGGGACAGCAACCTTGAGCTAGCCACTTTATGCGCTTTCGACAAAAAGGGAAACAAATGTTCGGTCACGCACGCACGCACTTTATCGGCATGGGAAAAAGAAGGAAAAGGAAAAGGATGGCCGTATATATATGCTAAAACAAACCACATGAATGAAACATATCAAAAAGAGTTACTGCTCCTAATGAAGTATAATTAAGAAAACTGATGATCAATACAAACTAGCTAGAAAGTTGAATAAAACAAGACTGACGGACGACTCAACATCATATCAACCCTGACAATAATATATAACCACTAGATTACATTAAAAGCCATGAACAAAACAAACTCGATGAACAGATCGATTATACTACACCATGTTGCAAAGCTACTCTAAATCCTAAAGAACCTAGCTAGCATCTAGTTTGGAGATGAGGCAAAGAACAGATCGATTAGTTGGAGATGGCGGACGGAGGCCAGGGTGAGGTAGCAGCTAGCTAGGCGTGGACGTAGAGCGCGGCGAGGCTGCGGCGGCAGCGCGCGCAGGAGAACTTGCGCTTGTTCTTGACGCACAGCGGCAGGCAGCACAGCACCCGCCGCGCGCTCTCCACGTCCGTGGCCACCACCGCGCCGCCGCACCGCGGGCACGCCCCGGGAGCCTTCTGCTCCCCCGTCACCGTCTCCTCCTCCAGCCCGCAGCACGCCGCCGCTGCCGCCGTCGCCATTGCCGCCATCCTATATATCCTAGCCAGAAGCCAGCTAGCTGTGCCTCTCGCTCTCAACTGGTACAGTCACTCGTTGACGAGGTGGCCGGATGGGAGCTGGAGAAAGAGAGAGGTGCTGGGGATGAAGATGGGGATATTTTGTTCTCGGGAGCAGGGAAGAAGAAGAAGGGGGCAAATGTGGTGAGGACAAGTAGGCTGACACGCGCGAGAGCTGGAAGAAAGAAGAGGACGGGGGCGATGGTCATGTGAATCGAGCCGTGGCAGCAGCGTGCTGCGTGCCTACAACTCCAACTGTGCACGCGCGCGCGCGCTACAGTGCTCTGGTGACATCGTGGCATCCAGGTGTAACATATATCCACAAATGGATTTGGGGTCCATGGTTTTCGTTGATGATGACCGACCTTTGCGTTCGGGGAAGGCCATATATGGGGGAACATCCATCGATCTTATTTGGAACTGCTGCACTTGCCGCTTGGGAAAAGGTACGGTAGTAGGTGTGTGCTTTGTTGTTTGATTATCGGACCAGTGGTCCTTTTGTTTGTGGCCCAAAAAAGCAGATTTTGTATATATATAAGTATATATATATATACTTATATATATATCTTGTTTCTTTATAATGCGCGCAACATTCGTATAAAGAATGCACGCCACCCATTGCTTCTAGGCCTTGTCCAGATTCGGGAGCTCATTCCGGTTGCAATTTGTTCACGTCGGGTTGCAATTAGGAGTCTAGTTGCAATTGGTTCGTGTCCAATTGCAACGGAGTCGATTTGTTATAATTAGTTCCGTCGAGTTGCAATTAGTGTAGTGTCACAGCTATCGGTTACTCTCTTTGTTGCAAGCGGTTCGCGCTGGTTGCTACTCGCCTAGGTCTAGTTGCAATTGGTTCTCGTTGAGTTGCAATTGGTCGTCAAGTTGCAATTGGTTTACGTCGAGTTGCAATTGGTCCGTCAAGTTGCAATTGGTTCACGTCGAGTTGCAATTGGTCCGTCAAGTTGCAATTGGTTAGGCTGAGCTGAGGCTAAGTTGCAACCGGAGAGTGCTTGCATTTGTTATACGAGAATGCACCCGGGTGCATTTTAGTATCACCCTATATATATTTATTTATTTATTTATGACCTCTAGGTAGGAGAAAATGGCAATTAACCTGCTTTAGTTTTATTTGCAATTATTGCATTACGTATGGTTGCTAAAGTAGTGCTTCTTTTGGCCAGACATTGATCTGTGTTCAGCAATCTCTGGTTGGAGCGTCTTGATCCACAATGTTACGGGCAATTTCTCTCCTTTCAAGCAACCAACCAACCGCATTCTTTTTTCTAAGGCTGAAAAACTTGTGTCACCACGGATGCTTTGTGGGGTGTTGGATACTAATAAAGAGACTAACCATAGAACTGGTTTGGAAACCGCGAGACAAATTTATTAAGCCTAGCGGATTTACTGTACCACATCATCGTCAAATCATGAATTAATTAGGTTTAAACAATTCATCTAGCAAAGTTATCACAATTTGTGCAATTAGTTATTTTTCATCTACATTTAACACTCCATACGTGTGTCCAAACGGCATACAATGTGACGGGTGAAAAACTTTACATGAGGAACTAATCAGGGCCTGAATAAGAAGCATTATGTGCCTTGAAGTAATGGGAAAAGAACACGTCACGGTTGATTTCTTTGGATTTAACAAAAAATGTTTGCAATAACTCGACGACGCACATCTTAGCTACGGAGTAGCTGTATAAATATGCCAACCGGTGCCAAGTATGTATGTATGGTTTGAAAGCAACAACTGATTAGGCTGGTATATAAAAAAAACTAATTAGGCTGGCGTGGAGGCTTCTCTCTTTCCATCAGTCAAATCAGTTTGGTTTATTTTAGATAAAATGGGTTAACCTGCCTTCCCCTCTTTTTTCATTTTTGCAAGTTTTTCTTTATCTGAAAAGGATAGGGAGAGAGAACCTGCCTTCCCCTCTTTTTCATTTTTGCAAGTTTTTCTTTATCTGAAAAGGATAGGGAGAGAGAACCTGCCTTCCCCTCTTTTTCATTTTTGCAAGTTTTTCTTTATCTGAAAAGGATAGAAATTAATGCATACAGCCTCATCTAAGGGTCCATGTCAGCTGGCGTGTCCATAACATTTGCCTTGTTTGTTTGGCTCACCGTAACATTTGTCTTGTTTGTCTATCACCACTTAGCGGTACTTTTTCTCAAAAGAAATCAACATCAACCATTAGCCATCGGCCAGTCAGTAATATTTTTCTCTTGAAATAAATCAGCATCAGCCACCAGCCAACTGAACAGGCTAAATGTGGTGTCATGTCAGCAAAAATATGATGTGGCGGATGATTTAACAAAGAGAAAGGAAAAAAGAGGAAATAATTTCCTGCATACGACACCACGTCGACCTGTTGTAGACCGGCTGTACTAGTCGATGATCAACCAGTTTTAATTTTATCTAAAGCTAACAATTTTCTCTGTGTTCATTTGTTTATGATGATAAAATTAAAATTTCCAACATAGTACAAGAATTAAATGGCTTACATTTGTAAGAGAATAGCTCCACCCGCATCATGATTGAGCTATTCATAGTTCTTCACCCTTATCAATGGAACCTATGTGATTTCTCAGCGCTTTTCTACGAGATTCGAGAAGTTTTTCAACCATACAAAACTATATAGAAGCACCCCACTTAGGATTTCTCTGAACCTTCAGCGTGTCACGTCACCATCCGCTATGTTTTCTCTCAACATGCAAGATATCCACATCACCATCCACTAAAATTATCAATTTATCTCTTCATACCGATTTTCTATGGCTAATAGCTTCATGTATGCAATGTGTCGTTTGCAGTGAATGTTGCTATACAATCACTTTAGTGTCTCTACTTCAAATTTTATCTTCAAAATTTTTAGAAATTCTCGCAACAACGTACAGGATATCACCTAGTATATTATAAAGGGTGCACCTAAGATATTACATTAAAAGCTATGTGAACACTTGATAAATACAATAAACTTTTGAGTTACTTTTTTATTAAGTAATGGATAGGGAATAGTAATAGTATTTGAAGAACACTAATGAAAAGTAAATAAATAATTAAGAATAATTAGTGGATTGTAAACGGACAGTATGTTATATAGACAGATAAAGATAACAAGCTCAAGGTGGCTTCTTTCCACACCCTTAATTTCCACCGGTCAACCAAATCAGCTGCATGAGGTCGGAATCGCAGAAATGAATATTCACACAAGTTGCCGCATGTGTTACGTTTAATTTTATAGTTTTTCCGTGTGAAAGCAGAGGATCATGGGAAACCTTTATCCCTCATCAACCGATTGTCGGCGGTTATTGGAACTAAGCTTGCTTGAAAGCAACAACATGCACAACCTTATAATCTTTCATTAGGTTCATAGAAACAATTGATAAGGATGTCTCTTGTGTGGCTTCATAATAAGTTCATTACATGCCCAAAAAGTAGTCCATGGATTATTTTTTTATTAGTTTGGACTTGAAAAGATTATTTCAAGTAAACTTCGAGTTGCCAAAGGCAAGCTCTCTTCAAGCTACAAGTAAACAGAAGATTATAGCATCTTGTAGGTTCAAAAGACACTACTAGAGAATCAGGCATTTGTCTCTGGCTCGACTTTTCATTTGTACTAGGTATTTTTGCACCCAGTATAAATGAGGGTATTTTGACTAGTTGGAGTCACAGTCCAGTACAAATGTCCCCTCGCAGGGGCGCGTCGGGGCCTCCTCCAACCCACTCGGTACAAATGCCTCACGTTTGTACCAGGTGGTGGCTTAGCCCAGTATAAATGTACGTGAGGACGACACATGTATACCGGGTGGAGAAACGTCCCGGTACAAATGTAACGACATTTATACCGGGCCAGAAAATGCCCCGGTACAAATGCTCCCACCCTCTAACGGCACCACCCTTCTCTACCCCTATGCTAACTCCCCCCCTCCCCCCGCCCCCACAACCGTGTGTTCCTAGGACAAAGATATCTATCTCTCCCTCTCCATCCTTTATCTCATTTCTTTCCTCTCTCATTCGCATCTCTTTCTTCCTCTCATCTTTCTCAATCTCACATATCTCTCTCTCTCCACACACACACACACACACACACACACACACACACACACACACACACACACACACACACACACACACACACACACACACACACACGATGGGAGCTCGAGGGGCGGTTCCGGCCGGCCCTAGACGGCGTGCGGGCGCGGGTGCCCCTGCCCCGTCGGCACGCGGTAGGCCCAGGCGGTGCCACCTCCCGATGCGGGGAGATGGGGAAGCACGAGTATGAAATGTCCTTGATTTTTTGATGTTTTTGATATGTTCTTTAGATTTATTTTGATTCTTGAGAGATTGTGAGATGGATTTTTGTGATTCTTGAGAGATTGTGAGATGCGAAGGGATTGTGAATCTTGCGATCTAAGATATGTATATGAGTTGTATGTGATTGTGAGATATATGATTTGTATGAGAAGTTGTGTGTTCTGTGACTGAGAATGAGGTGTTCATGGTCTTGATTGAGAATGAGAGAAGAAAAAGCAAAGAGAAACCAAAGAAAATAAGAAGAAAAAAGAACAGATGAGACGGAAGGGGAGGAGACGGAGACTGACGGCGCATCTCACATTTGTACCGAGGCGGGACTCCATCCGGTACAAATGCCTCACATTTGTACCGGGTATCTCGCCCGGTACAAATGCGTCCTCTCATTTGTACCGAAGAGCTTGTACTGGTTCAATAACCGGTACAAATGAGGGTTATAGACCAGTATAAATGAGTGTTTTTCCATTAGTGAGAGAAAGGCCGAGACAAATTTGAAGATCCAATAAACATAATGTATATTTTTAAATTTTCATTTTAGATAATGGATACATTCAACCTCTATATCCGCACTCGGATATAAGTAGCTCAAAAGTTTACAATAGTTCTTAAACTTCAATTCTCAAAACTGATAAGCTCAACAAACAAGAGAAAAGCACAAGTCTAAGAAAGATAGAAAAACTAAGTTTCGAACTAGTCAAGGTTTTAACCTAAAATGCTCATGGGGGAGGAGAGAATAGGCGCCATGAATGACGCCTCCAAGACGCCTCCAAGAAGGTAAAGATGCCCCAGGACGTTGCTATCATCGGCTTGCAAGCAGGCACAAGCTTTCTCCTGCACCCTATTCCTCACAATACACGACCAACCTAGACCAGTTAGAGTAGCAGGACCCGAGCCGACCTTCCAGGCAACGATGCGTCCAACCTCGACACAAACGCGAGTAGAGCAGTGAAGGGAGAGAATGAACATCTAGATGTGGGGTAAGCAAAGCCGTTCAGGGGGAGCGCAGATCCAGCTTATGGAAATGAGCTAAAGGCCGCCGCACACCCCCATCTCGTCGGATTGCTATCGTCGTGATCTTCATCCATGTCGCCGTGCGCTACTCATGCGGCTCTTACTTCAGCAGTTTGCCGCAGCTGCTACCACCATGCTTTGCTGCCGCGGGTTGCCAGCGTTGCACCTCCATCCTAGCTGATGCCGCCACCTCCATCCTCGCTGCCGTCGCCGCACCGGAACCTCAACTAGATCTCGGTTTCGAGGGAGGAAAAAATCGAGGAGCGGCGGGCAGGGCAAATTCTTGCTACCATAGAAGATGAAAAATATCTTTTTAGATAATGGATAACATTCCGGCTTGAACCTCCTAAGAGAAGAGGATCGGCCCAAAGTTATTACAAGTAGTAGCATTTGCTACACCCACAAGTCTGAAAAAAGAGGACAATTTTTTAATTTTAACCTTTTTTAATTATTTTTAAAAATAACACCTGGCAAACAATATTTGCATCCATTGACCCCTTTGGCCGCGACTGGCGGCGTGGCGCGGCGAGCGGCCCTTTGCCGCGCCACATGCGGCGGCGCGGCGGCGGTGCCACACCGGCCGCCCGCGGCCCGCGGGGCGGGCGTGGGCCGGGCCGCCGCGCCCGAAAGGATCGAGGCAATGTGGCCTAGAGGGGGGGGTGAATAGGCCGCACACAGAATTTAAACTTTTTCCGCAAAAACAAGTGTCGGACCTCGGAACCTCGAGATTATTCTCGGAACCTCCGAACGAGGCGACCTCCGAGAATAAACTCGGAACTTCCGACGCCTATTAGAACGAGCATAAATAACAAGAGCTGCGAGAAACTTGATGGAAACCGGATCTACTAAATTCTAAGAGGTACTTAGGACCTAGCAAGAAGATTTCTAAGCAAAGTACAAGCTAGGAAGCCACCACAAAGTAGATCGGGAGCAAACCCTAATAGATCTAGTCAAGCACAAGCATGAACAAGTAAGTAAATGAGAGCACGCATGAGACAAAGATTTATCCCGTGGTTCAGCTCGCCACAAAGGCTTGCTTACGTCCACGTTGTTGAGGATGCCACAAAAGGCTAGGACCACAAAGGTCAACTCCTCTCTCACACCTATCACTTTGGGTAATAGGTGGAGGCTTTCCACTAGAGTCACAAGGGGTAATACAAACACCTTGGAGCTTCCACAAATCGATTTGGAGAGCTTCCAAGAACCTCTATCCGTCTAGGAGCAAAGCTCCAAGAGTAATAGATCCACCAAGCTTGCTAGGGTTCTTCCAAGTGCTCAAGTACCAAGGGAGAAGGGATTGGCTCACTAACTCACTTCAAGAATCCACTCTCAATCAATGCTAGGCAAGGATTTGGAAGAGAGTAGGTTAGGAGTGAATGCAAGGTGAGAGAAACAGTGAGGAACGGCGTTCCGTGCAAGGAGAGGAAGAAGATAACCGTTGGGGGACCGTGGGGTATAAATACCACCGGATCCGGAATAGTAACGGCTATATTCCGGAGTTCGGAACCTCCGAGAAAAATCTCGGAACTTCCGACTTTTGAAAACTCGCGGATCGTAGCCCGTACGGTCGGAACCTCCGAGAAAATCTTCGGAACCTCCGAACAAAGCAATCGCAGAAGCAAAGCGATTGCGGGTTACTTCTCTTGGGGTGAGGATTAAGGTTTTGGAAAGATGGATTATGAGCACTTGAAACCACCCTAACTCACCATTAGTATCCCTCTTGATAGTACGGATTGTCCTATACTCAAATTCAAAAGATAAAATAAATAAACTCCTCCAAGTAGCATAGGCATCCCTTTTTGTAACAAGTTGAGGGGTCTCCAATCAATCTTTTGCACCTGTGATAATAACTCTATGCTGCACAACAAACTCAAAGGCTCATTAGCTCTTTAATTGTGTGGTCAACATCACCAAAACCCTCATAGGGCTTGATTGCACTTACAATCTCCCCCTTTTTGGTAAATGTTGACAACCCAATTAAAGTTTACAATTTAATTTGAAAGATTAAGCTTTTGATGATTTGAGTACAAGTCTCCCCCTCAATGTATGCATGTACCTTTTGAATAGGAAAAATGTCATAACCGACAATTAAGTTGCATACATTGTGAGTAAAAGTGTCAAGAAAGTTGTACTCAAGCCATCGAGGGGTGCAAAAGAGGTGTAGCAGATAATACCCGATGCATATGCCATGTGAAAACACTCAGAGAGTTATCTGTTAGCAGAGTTCGGAACCTCCGAGAAAGTTTTCGGAACCTCCAGGGGTTGGAGCCTCCGGAAAAATTCTCAGAACCTCCGAGGTCCGCAACGGATACTCCAACGGATAACAATAACACACGAGCAAATCAACGGATAAGACCGGAAAATAGCGGCTAGATAAAGATAACAAAGCATTCAACACATCTAGCCCTATTACATCCATCACAAGGTTTTAAAGTTTTGCAAATCCCATACACCCATGACCGAACCCGCTTGCCAACGAGAGGCAAGCTAAAAGTTTTACGACGAAGTTTACCAATTAACCAACGGGAGTTTATGAGAGAAGTTAGCACTCTCATCTCACCAAAAGAACAAAAGAATTTCGTGGTTAGCAAGGGCCACCGGAAGGAGCTCCGTGTCTTCGGATGCTTCTCAATCTTCATCTCTCCCCCTTTGTCAACAATTTAACAAAAAGGAAAGAAAAGAAGAGAGGAAGTGAGAACAGAACCTAGGGAAGTCACTCCTCATCACTGAAGTCAGAGTCCTCCTCTTCTGCTTCAGGGACAGTGCTGTCAGAGCCAAGGTCAGAACCAGATGAGGACAGATCTATGGGTCTTCTGACAGGCCTTCCAGCAGTGGCCTTCCTCCTGAGTCTAGCACCAGATGAGGACCCCATTGCCTTCTTGCCCAGCCTCTTTCCTCAGCCTGGCCATTTTAGCACCAAGTGGCTCTTCATCTTCTTCATCGCAAAGAAAGTGGGCGGCAGGAGTATCCTCGCCCATGGGAGTAGCGGGCTCCTTCTCACCCTCATCCTCACCGGTAGTGTACTCGCGGAAAGTCGGGGAAGAGAGGAGGAGGATGGTGCATGGCATCAAAGGACGGCCCCCGGTGCTTTAGCAACCGTTCATATCTTCCCCGAGCTCAAAAAGCCGATGGGAAGTCCATCTCAGCATACCTCCGGGTGTCCCTAACCATCCCTCTCGGCTTGTGCGGACCGGCAGGCATGGGAGCCTTGCCGGATCCTTCTTCTCCTACCGCCGGACCGGATCCGGATGGCTTGGTGCCGGCCTTCTTAAGGATGTGCTCCTCCACAATGTGTCGCTTCTTCCGATGCCGCCACCGCTTTACTTGGTAGGATGCGTGCTCAACATCTTTCTTGTAGCCGACCCCGAAACCATTTCTATCATGTACATAAGGTAAGGAGCATAAGGCGGGTTGCACTTCCCACTCTCTCGTCACTTCTACCAAGTTGTACCATATGAATCGCTCATAGAGAATGGCCTAGCTCCAGCGGCAACCTAGCCGGCGGGTTTGGTGCAAACCTCCTAAGGCCGGTTGAGTCACCGCCCCCTTTTGGGTATATGGTTTCCCCGAACATATTGTTGAGCACATAAAACACCGATTTCGTAGCCGTGGTGGAGCCATCGCCCAACTCCTCATACTCATAAGCTGCGGCAATTTTATTGGGGTTCATGTGGGCCTCAAAATGAATAATGTCGGCCCTCCCCGTCCTCCTTGCTGAACCCAAACAACCTAGCAAAAGTGAGAAAATCTATCTTGTAATGTACCCCTTCTGTCATCCAATGGATGGTCTCCTTGTTGTCTTCATGGAAGAAGGTAGCATGAAACTGAGCTAGAACCTCTATGTTCCAATCATATTTGAAGCTCATGATGTCCCTCATCTTATACTTGTCCACCAAATCAAGCACCTCCTCCTTGACGAGTTCCTCTGCGTTGCCTCTAGATGGGTGAAGTCTATCCACTTCATCTTGATTAGCTTCATCTTGGTGTTAAGGACAGTTTCATAGAACTTGAAGTGGAAGACAGACCAAAATCTATAATCTATAGCTGCCATGTTGGGGTTTACATAGGGATTTTCCTCTCTGGCTTTCTTGACCAAGAATCCTGCTCCATCATAGTTGGTATGCTCAATATACACAGAGTTGTCATACTTGGTTGGAGGATGCCTTTTGAGCAGCCCCTTGTGGTACTTGAGATAGGTTGAGTCTATCTCTCCCAGGGGCATGTCATCTTCTAGCTCTATAGGGATGGTTTTGCCTTCGGTCCCTCCATTGTCATCCACATGGGCAAGAGACCCGGAACCTCTGCGCTCCCCGACAACCGCCACCTCTCGCCCTCCTAGGGGTGGCCTTTCCTCCGCTCGCCACCGCCACCGCCGTTGCTTTTGCCGCTAGTTTGAAAGCCCTCTCACCGGCGAGTGTCTCAAAAGGAGGCCTCTCGCCTCTTGGTGTATGTCTTGTCCACGGAGTGCCGGACATCTGTTAGAGAGACATGTGAGCAGCAGATAAGAGTGGGATCAGGACTGATAAGGATAGAGGAACAAGATTAGCATGATGTTCAATTGATTACTTTTCAGTGGAATTTTAAATCACAGACTGTCACTTGTTAGTACAGACACCGGAACCTCCGAGAAAGTTTCCGGAACCTCCAGGGGTTGGAGCCTCCGAAAAATTCTCGAACCTCCGAAGTCGTTGTACCGACAGAGGACGATTCGTTGATTCAACTTTCAACTGAATTTTAATCAAGAAAGCAAACATGATTCAATTTAACTAGGACAAGTGAGAAAGGATGTTACAGGTGAAGTGAAGTTCAGTGGAACTTTGAATCAAGGTCAGCTAACAGTGGGTTACAGGGTTCGGAACCTCCGAGAATTTTCTCGGAACCTCCGAGCCTCTCGTCAACCTTATCGCATTCTCACATTTGATTCAACTTTCAACTAAACCTAGCTTTACTTGCAACACAGGCATTCAGGACAAGGATAGATAGGCAACATTCTACAAATTCCAAGATTTAGAACCCTAACAAAGCATGTAGATCTAGGAACTAGGGTTAGGGTTAGAGTGAGGCCTCGATTACCTTGATTGAAATCAAGGAGAAGGAAGACGGATATCTTCAAGGCTTGTACACGCCAGGGAATCAACAGGAACGGATGCGGATTGGAGCCTTCTTCTTCTTCTCCGTACAGGAACCAAGCGAGCCCTTCCTTGGCACTTCTCCAGCGGCGACCCACGAACGAGGGAGGCGTCTCGGCTTCGCGCGGGTAGCCCGCAAGCGGTGTGGTCACCGGCGGCGAGGGAGGCGGCGGCGGTGAGGCGGTGGAGAAGGATGGGTGTTGCGGTTTCGCGTTGGGAGAGAGAAGGGGAAGCGGTGAAAGTAGATCTGAGCGTTTGACCGCGGTGAAAGGGAAGGTTGGTTTACCCTAGGTAAAGGAATATCCTTCGAAGATGCTTTATTCCCTTTAACTCCCCTTTGGTTGAGACTGAGCGCTAAGTCTAAAAAGATTGGGGCTTCCGAAGATTTTCTCAGAACTTCTGAGGCCCGGAGCCTCCAAAGATTTTCTCGGAGCTTCCGAAGATTGAATTCCAGAGACAGCTAACTTCTACTCCTTTTGAGATTTTGAACTTTCTATCAACTGAGATTCTTAGGTCATGGTACCCTTGACTCAAGTGGCTAGAAAACAAGGATTCACACACACAACTATAGCCACTTAAGACAAGTTAGGGATAAGAAAATAGATTTTGAAAAACCTTTAAGATAGAGTTTTCACACACATTTTTCAAACAAAAAATTTTCAGAGAAAACTAACAGATTGAAGCAAACAATCATGGCATTCGAGAGATCAAACCACGCAACGAGAATCAAGAATATTTGGTTCATTCCTTAAACTACAAAACCTTGACTCATCGAGAGGTTTAGTGAAGATATCGGCTAGTTGCTTGTCGGTGCTCACATGACTTAAAACGATATCTCCTTTGGCTTCGTGGTCTCTCAAGAAGTGATGACGGATGTCTATATGTTTTGTGCGAGAATGGCTTACGGGGTTGTTTGCAAGCTTTATGGCACTTTCATTGTCACACAAAAGTGGGATATGGGAAAAGTGACATCCGTAATCTTTTAAGGTTTGCTTCATCCAAAGTAGTTGAGCACAACATGCGCCGCCGCAACATACTCGGCCTCGGCGGTGGAAAGGGCTACCGAGTTTTGCTTTTTAGAACTCCAAGACACTAGAGACCTACCAAGGAATTGGCAAGTCCCCGATGTACTCTTTCTATCTACTTTACAACCGGCATAATCGGAATCCGAATAGCCAAGTAGATCGAAAGTGGAGCCCTTAGGATACCACAAGCCAAGGTTAGGGGTATGCACTAGATATCTCAAGATTCTCTTTACGGCCATGAGATGGCACTCTTTCGGGTTGGCTTGAAATCTAGCACACATGCACACACTAAGCATAATATCCGGCCTAGATGCACATAAGTAAAGAAGAGAGCCGATCATGGAGCGATATACCTTTTGATCCACGGATTTCCCTTCTTCATTGAGGTCCATGTGTCCATTGGTAGGCATTGGAGTCTTGATGGGTTTTGCCTTGTCCATGTCAAACTTCTTTAACATATCCCTTGTATACTTGGTTTGACATATGAATGTCCCTTCTTTAGCTTGTTTGATTTGAAATCCAAGAAAGAACTTGAGCTCACCCATCATGGACATTTCAAACCTCTTTGTCATCACCATACTAAACACTTCACAAAAAGTTTCATTAGTACTACCAAATATTATGTCATCGACATATATTTGGCACACAAAAATATGACCATCAACTTTTCTAGTAAAGAGAGTAGCATCGGCTTTGCCTATCTCAAAGCCTTGCTTAAGCAAGAAATCCTTAAGGCATCCATACCATGCTCTTGGTGCTTGCTTTAGCCCATAGAGCGCCTTATGGAGTTTGTAGACATGATTAGGACGCTTGGGATCTTCAAAACCCGGTGGTTTCTTAACATATACTTCTTCGGAGAGTGGTCCATTGAGAAATGCACTCTTGACATCCATTTGATAGAGCTTGAAGTCATGATGGGCGGCGAAAGCTAGTAAAAACCTAATTGCTTCAAGTCTTGCTACCGGTGCATATGTTTCTCCAAAGTCTAGCCCTTCAACTTGGGTGTATCCTTGAGCAACCAATCTTGCTTTGTTCCTAGTCACAACACCAAACTCATCTTGCTTGTTCCGAAAGACCCATTTGGTGCCAATGATGTTTGTATTTGGTCTCTCCACCAACTCCCACACTTGGTTTCTTTCAAAGTTGTTCAACTCCTCTTGCATAGCCACCACCCAATCCGGATCCTCGAGAGCTTGCTCTACCTTGGTTGGTTCAAGAGAGGAAACAAACGAGTAAAATGCACAAAAATTCTTAAGACGAGATCGCATTGTTACCCTCTCCTTATGCTCCCAAGAATATTGTCAACGGGATGATCCCGTTGAATGACTTGATGTACACGAGGATGTGATGGTCCAAGAGGTTGGTGTAGAGGTTGATCTTCATCATCTTCATCGCCTTGGGGCTCGGATGTACTTCCTTGGACATCCCCTTGCCGATCGGTCCGTCGGTTCGGGGTGTCTTGTTGTGTTGAACTTCCGGACCCGGAACCTCGGAGAATTTCTCGGAGGTTGGATTCCGGTGTCGGTTCCGGAACCTCCGAGGAAATTCTCGGAACCTCCGAAGTCCGCACCGCTCCCCGAACCCGGTGGCTTCGGCCCTTCGAGTGGTGTTGAGGCTTGTGCTTGGTTTTCATCTTCCTCTTGTGCCTCAACCGGTCTAACATCACCTATGGCCATTTGCTTGATTGCTTCACAAGATGGCTTCTCTTTACCTACAACATTCAAATCAACTTGCTCCACTTGAGAGCCATTAGATTCATCAAAGGTCAAATCTACCGTGACTTCAATCCTCCCGGTGGTTAGATTGAAGACTCGATAAGCATGCTCATTTGGACCATAACCAAGAAGAAATCCTTCGTCAACCTTTGGTGCAAACTTAGAGGTTCGGGGCCTCTTGTTTAGAATGAAACATTTGCACCCAAATACTCTAAAGTAAGACACCTTGGGCTTTTTACCGGTAATAAGCTCATAGGAGGTCTTCTTGTGAAACTTGTGAAGATAGAGGCGGTTGATTGCATGACAAGCCGTGTTGATAGCTTCGGCCCAAAAGATGTCTTGAGTCTTGTACTCATCCAACATGGTTCTTGCCATCTCGATAAGAGTTCTATTCTTCCTCTCAACCACCCCATTTTGTTGAGGGGGTATAAGGTGCTGAAAATTCATGCTTGATGCCCTCTTCATCAAGAAATTCTTCAACATAGGTGTTCCGGAACTCCGAGCCATTATCACTTCTCACTTTCTTTATTGGTAGCCCGAATTCCCTTTGTGCTCTTCTAATGAAGGTCTTCACCTTTCCTTGCACTTCACTCTTGTCAAACACAAAGAACACCCACGTGAAGCGAGAATAATCATTAATAATAACCAAGCCATATTTGTTACCGCCAATACTTATGTAGGCCACCGGTCCAAATAGATCCATGTGGATGAGCTCCAATGGGCTTGAAGTAGTGAGGATGCTATTTGGTGGGTGAGGTGCTCCTACTTGCTTTCCGGCTTGGCATGCTTTGCAAATCCTATCTTTCTCAAAATGTACATTTGTTAGTCCAAGGATGTGTTCATCTTTCAAAAGTTTGGCCAAGTTCCTCATGCCAAGATGAGCTAGACGGCGATGCCAAAGCCAACCCATGCTAGATTTTGCCACTAGACAAGTCTTGGGAGAAACTTTACTTTTGTTGAGCAACTAGGTAAAGCCTCCCCCTCAAGCGACCCGTGAGGACAAAAGAGGAATCCTCCCTTTTTATGATGGACACATCCTTATCCGTGAAGTGGCAATCAAAACCGATCTCACTAAGTTGTGAAACCGATAATAGATTGTAACCCAACGGATCAACATGAAGAACATTTGTAATTGAGTAATTTTGAGATATAGGAATATCACCTACACCGATGACTTCTCCTTTAGTATCCCCTCCATATGCAATGGTTTCCCTTGGTCCTTCCAAATGGAGATAGGATGAGAACATACTCTTTTCTCCGGTCATATGATGTGTACATCCGCTATCAAGCACCCAACTTGATCCACGGAGGAGTATGCCTACAAAACAATTTAGTTCCTTCTTTTAGGTCCCCAATTTGACTTGGGGCCTTCCACGTTAGTAACCAAAACTTTTGGAACCCATAGTGATCTTTTCACATATATGTTGGACTCATTTCCAACATACGTGGCAACAACTTTACCAACATTGTTGCGTCTCAACACATAGCTAGGAGGTATGTCTCTAGATGCATGGGCTTTGCTTTTGTTGGGACTCAAGTTTCTTCGGGCACCATTGGATGATTTTCAACCCGCATATAAGTGTTAGAGGCCCCGGAACCATGATGCTTCCGAGTTTTGCTCCTTTTCTTTGTCTGTCTTTACGGCCCCGAACTTCCGAGAATTTTCTCGGAACCTCCGAGTTGGACCGTCCGAGCCGCTCGGGGCCTCCGGACTCCGGAACCTCCGGGCTTGGAGGTCGGAACCTCCGGGTCCGGGAGAACGAAATCCGGAACTCTTGAATTCAAGGCATTCTTTTTCTTTGATGATTTTTCTTTCGTTGGTCTTGCCACCTTCAATATATCCAAAGCCTGGATTCTTGCTCTTCTCTAACACTTTCCTCTTGGTGAATCTTGGCCTTTTGTTTTCTTCACCCATGCACCCTCTAGCTATGATTGAGTTCAACCTAGCAATTTCTTTCTTTAAAGCTTCCATGTTAGCAAGGTTAGTGGCATAAGATTCAATATCAATATGATAACATCTATCACAGCCCTTGCTAGTAGAAGCACTAGAGTTGTCTTTTACCTTCGAGGGATGTGAGGTGCTACTCCAAAGGAGGCTATATTGCTCCTCAAGCTCTTCATTCCTCAACTTGAGAGAATTACATTGAGCTTGAGTAACAGGAAGGTCCTCCTTGAGAGTAGCTATGACACTCTTTGCTTGGTTGATTTCCAAACGCAAAGCCTCAATCTCACTTCTATCGGAGATAATGGTGTCTTGGCTTTTCTCTAGCTCAACTATTAGCTTAGCCATAAAATCCCTAGATTGCTCATCCATTTTACGAACAAGTTGGTTAGCTTCTTCATCACTAGTATCATCACTAGAGTCCATTTCCGACTCATCACTAGGTTGAGGAAAGGGTTTTGGGGCAGTTTTTACCTTCTCACCCTTGGCCATGAGACAATGAATGGAAGTGCTCTCTTCATCATCGGTCAAATTGTTGAACAATCTTGAGGTGTAGGGAAGCTTCTTGATAGCCACGGTTGCAACTTTATTCCCTTCCTCTTCACTAGAGCTTTCATCCCCGGAGTTCCATTCATGACCAATGTGGGCTTCACCACCATAGTGTCTTCTCTTGTAGTGTGGTTTTTGATCTTTCTTGTAGCTCCCTTTACCCTTGTCATTTCGTTTTCTTTCTTCTCATTAGGACAATCAGCGATAAAGTGCTCGGTACTTCCACAATTGTAGCAAGTTCTCTTTTTCTTGTTGGGAAACTTCCTCTTGGCAAACTTGTACCCTTGCTTCTTCAACCCTCTCTTGTAGGTCTTCATGAACAAGGCCATGTCCCCAATCTCAACATGAGAACCTTCATCTTCATCTTCGCTTGAATCACTTGTGGAGCTCTCTACTTCCACCCTTTTGGACTTTGACTTGAGAGGCTTGGAAGAAGTGGTGTGCTTGGATGAGGAGGGTTTGCTTGACTTGTGAGAGTGGAGAGCCACCTCTTTAACCTTCAAGTTGTTTAACTTAGCCTCCAACTCCCCAATCTTCTTTCTATGTCGAATTTCCTTGTCCATGAGCTCATGTGTGAGAATTCTTCCAAGAACATCATTTGGAGAGAGTTCCTCAAACCTTTTCTTCTCTCTAATCAAGGTGACTAGAGTAGGATTCCTTGGTGCAAAAGCTTCCAACATTACCTTCACAACAAAGTGGTCACCTAGCTCATCACCACCTAGACCTCTTATCTTTCCAACAATAACCATCAACCTATCAAACATCTCTTGTGGCCCCTCTCCATCAAAGATAGTAAATCTATTGAGCTCGGCCATCAATATGTTGATCTTGGATTTCTTGACCTTGTCAACACCCTCATGTGCAATGTGGAGAATGTCCCAAATCTCCTTGGCAATCTCAAGTCCACTAACACGGTTATACTCTTGGGCATTCAAGGCACTAAGGAGTATGCTTGTAGCTTGACCATTCCTTCTAATGTTGCATCGGTCAATTGGAGTGAGGTTCCTAAAATCTTTGGGATCTTCAAAACCTACACACACAATATTCCACAATTCCAAGCTTAAGCCAATTAAATAAGCTTTCATCATATGCTTCCATTTAGCAAAGTTAGTCCCATCGAATTGGGGTAATTTGCCAACGGGAATAGTCACTTCATCCTTGGATTTGACATCCAAAGAATCATAGTTAAAGGATACGCTTTTGTAGTCGTTCTTTGCTTTAGACTTCGACTTTGGCTTGATTGTTCGCTTGGGAATTCTTGTGCCGTAGTACTCATCATCATCATCTCCATTCTCACTAGATGAGGACGACGATGAGGATGACGAGGATGGTGATGGAGATGGTGAAGGTGTTCTCTTTCTTCTTTTCTTTTCTTCTTTCTTTCTCTTCTTCTTCTTTTCCTGCTTGTTGTCTTCTTTCTTCTTTTCTTCTTCTTCTTCTTCCTTTTTCTTGTTCTCTTTCTTGCTTTTCTTGCTTCCATCTTTTGAACTTTCCTTCACACTTTTTAAGCTTTTTCAAACTTCTCTTGAGCCGATGTATCTCCCACTTCCGAGGCATCACTTTCGGCCTCGCTTGGTATGTCTTCAACTCGCTCTTCTTCGTGCTTGTCATCATCACTTGCCATATCCTCACACGGTTAGGTGTTTACGAGGATGACCTCGCTTCCGATACCAATTGAAAGGATCGAGGCAATGTGGCCTAGAGGGGGGGTGAATAGGCCTGCACACGAATTTAAACTTTTTCTGCAAAAACAGTGTCAGACCTCGGAACCTCCGAGATTATTCTCGGAACCTCCGAACGAGGCAGCCTCCGAGAATAAACTCAGAACTTCCGACATTTGTTAGAACGAGCATAAATAGCAAGAGCTGCGAGGAACTTGATGAAAACCAGATCTACTAAATTCTAGGAGGTACTTAGGACCTAGCAAGAAGATTTCTAAGCAAAGTACAAGCTAGGAAGCCACCACAAAGTAGATCGGGAGCAAACCCTAATAGATCTAGTTAAGCACAAGCATGAACAAGTAAGTAAATGAGAGCACGCATGAGACAAAGATTTATCCCGTGGTTCAGCTCGCCACAAAGGCTTGCTTACGTCCACGTTGTTGAGGATGCCACAAAAGGCTAGGACCACAAAGGTCAACTCCTCTCTCACACCTATCACTTTGGGTAATAGGTGGAGGCTTTCCACTAGAGTCACAAGGGGTAATACAAACACCTTGGAGCTTCCACAAATCGGTTTGGAGAGCTTCCAAGAACCTCTATCCGTCTAGGAGCAAAGCTCCAAGAGTAATAGATCCACCAAGCTTGCTAGGGTTCTTCCAAGTGCTCAAGTACCAAGGGAGAAGGGATTGGCTCACTAACTCACTTCAAGAATCCACTCTCAATCAATGCTAGGCAAGGATTTGGAAGAGAGTAGGTTAGGAGTGAATGCAAGGTGAGAGAAACAATGAGGAACGGCGTTCTGCTCAAGGGGAGGAAGAAGATGACCGTTGGGGGACTGTGGGGTATAAATACCCCCAGATCCAGAACAGTAACGGCTATATTCCAGAGTTCGGAACCTCCGAGAAAAATCTCGGAACTTCCGACTTTTGAAAACTCTGCAGACTGTAGCCCGTACGGTCGGAACCTCCGAGAAAATCTTCGGAACCTCCGAAAAAGAATCGGCGAGGCAAAGCGGTACCGCATGTTACTTCCCTTGGGGTGAGGATTAAGGTTTTGGAAAGATGGATTATGAGCACTTGAAACCACCCTAACTCACCATTAGTATCCCTCTTGATAGTACGGATTGTCCTATACTCAAATTCAAAAGATAAAATAAATAAACTCCTCCAAGTAGCATAGGCATCCCTTTTTGTAACAAGTTGAGGGGTCTCTAATCAATCTTTTGCACCCGTGATAATAACTCTATGCTTGCACAACAAACTCAAAGGCTCATTAGCTCTTTAATTGTGTGGTCAACATCACCAAAACCCTCATAGGGCTTGATTGCACTTACGAGCGCCACATGCACGGCGCGGCGGCCTTGCCGTGCCACCCCGCTTGGCGTGGTAGTGCTGGGTCAACAGGGCCTGCGTGGCCCCTTTCTTCTTCCTCCTCCCTTTCTTCCTCTGCCCGAGCCCGCCTGCATCAGCCGCCGCCGCCGCCGGCCGGCACACCCCCAAATCCGGCGATTTGTCGTGAGGATAGTGTGGGAAATCGATCCCTGTATCCTTGAGAAGGTATTGCCCTTATTTAATCTCAGTTTTAGAACTTAATTTTGCCAGATTTTGCATGTATAGGTGAGCTAGGATTTGGCAATAATTTGAAATTTTGATGTGTTAGATGTTGGATGTGTTGAAAGTGATGCTTTGGGTAGTTTCATTAGACATTTTGCCGTCTATTGTTATGTTGAAAATACGTTTCTTTACTACATGCTTTAGTGTAGGTTTGATTTTTAATATTTTTAATGTTACATATGTTGTTGTACCGTATTTGAAATTGTTCGTTTAAATAACATTGGTTGCAGGAATAGTAGACATGAGCCACCAAAACCCACATTATTGTGCCATTGTTAGGGCTGAACCCTCCCAAACTGGCGAGCACCCTGTTTGGCAAATGCCACTCGACAACATAGTAGATGATGAGTGGCACCATTGACCTCCACGTGGCCGCTCGTAACACATGGGTGAGATACAACATGTTTAAGGAATATGTGATGAACCATAATTTACAAATTGAACACGAACTAGTGGACATGGGTTTTTACCTGTGCCTGAGTAAGACAGTCCAACTCGTTTGTGTAGAACTTGTACCTCCTCCCCGGAGGACCACGTACCGCTGTCGCTGTCTTCCACACAAACCCAAAAATGGGTCGAGAATCCTACTGATTCCAAGCTTGCAAAAATAGTACCAAAATTTGAAAGATGAATAATTGATGAATATAAGTCTGCATGAATAAAGAACAAAAGATTTGTATGTACCTCAACTGGCCCGCGGTGTGGTCGGCCAACTGGAAGACGCTCCCAAATCCAAATCTGCAGGAGGTAAGCGCATCCACCAAGGTTCGCGTCCTGTCCACTCCGCCTACAAGCATCACATAGCTGTCTATACAGCCATGCCAAAACCGTCGAACCCCAACTGTAGCCACGGATATTGTCCCAATCCTGACCCAAAAGTGGCAGAACCATCCAAGACACAGTGTTTCCCGCAGCATCTGGTAGCAAGAACGTGGCAACAAAGTGCCACAGCCAAACACGTGTGTGCCTCTCTATAACAACCTCAGCAGCTCCCTGGGGGCATACGGTGAAGTGTTGCCTCAACCAAACTGTGTTGACTCCGGAGGTCTTCTTCAACGCATCCCCCTCATCAGCATCTGGTGGTCTCACCCCAATGTGTAACTCGACCATTGCACGCTAACCAGCACTCTGAATGATTCCACTCATTGGCAGCCCCTCAAGTGGAAGACCAAGGATCATAGAGGTATCCTGCAAGCTGACTGTCATCTCCCCGCAAGGCAGGTGGAAAGAGTGGATCTCCAGACACCATCGATCCACCAAGGCCGACAACAACAGGTCGTCCATCACAGGCAACCCACGAACCACCACCAAAGCAATGTCCAAGAAGCCCGCTATAGCCAAGTACGGGGCGTATCTCTCGTCCCAAGGAAGTGGAAAGTGCTCTCGCACCCTCAACGACTTCAAGTCTTGAAAAAACAATAAAATTCAATAATTACAACATTAGCAATGTGTAGTCCAATAAAAAAGAACCTCGACATAATGTAAAGGAAATGACGAAGATTTTGTAAATACCTCGTGGAAGTCGGCGAGAAGGTGTGCATGATAGCTGCCATCATATGCAGCCTCAAGGAGCGAGGACACTGGGTGCGCCATCCTACAAAAAAATTACATGTAGTTAGTAACAATGATAAATAAATTGAAGCTAAGTAATTGGCAATGTAAAATAATATTACTTGCATACAAAAATTTCATAATTTTCCCCCTACTAACATACTACCACGACACCTACCCTCGAGTTGGAAGCACCCATCCTTCTATTTGTCCCCGTTGCTTTTTTCTTGCCCTTTGATTTTTTCCGACACTTGCAATTTTTAATTTCTTTGTGATATTTTGAGCAAAGATACGTCATCTTGTCCGCATCAGGTTCAAAATCACCCAAGTCATAATCAGCGGCAAACCTTCCTTGACACGCGTCCATGTCCCCTTTCAAACGCTTCTTTTGCCTCCTACCCTTTTTTATTTTCTTCAAGATGTCGGTGGCACGTACTCCGGGCCATCGTATTCGTGCCATTGTGACGGATCAAGGTACGGCTCAAAGCTGAATTCCCAAATCTTAATGGTGTGTTCTCTAAAGAACAAAGGAGACATGTACATGACATTTTCATAGTCTAGACCTCTAGCAGTGCAAGCTGTCATCAAGTGAGAACAAGGAAGATGCAACAATTGAGGACCGTTACAGGTGCAAGTACCGGCCCGGAGGTCCACTCTATAGTGTCGGCCGCCATGACTCTCCCCTCCAGCATTAGTAGTAGAGGAACCTCGAATAGAATAAATCATTCTGTCTAGATCGTATGCTTCTGCATGTTGGTTCACAGATCTTAAAGAAGCATCATACATTATGCCATCTGCAAATGATCCAATTTTACCCCCCTTATCCAACAAATCATGTGCCTTCCGCCATCTGTTCACAAAATATTCATTGCATTTTTCAAATGAGTATTCAATGATCCCAGAGACGGGTCTACTTCTTATTCCTTTAAATATGTTGTTGACACTTTCAGAATAGTTTGTTGTCATGATACCCCAACACATACCCCCTATCATATGCTTGAGCCCATTTGTCCCTATCCTCCATTTCATGCTGCAACTAATCTTTAGCTTTCTCGTTCAAGTGCTTAACTAAGTCTTTGTGTGGTTCCTTAAATTTGTCCTCTGTATATACTGATGCCAGCAACTTCAACTTTCCTATTACCTCCTTGTTCTTTTGACGACGCCACATATTGGTGGCAAAGTGCCTAATGCACCACCAATGAACAAGTGGTTGATACTCATCCATGTGGCCGCTCGCACATTTGATGAGACCATGGTGCCGATCTGACATCATACATACCTATCGTGTTGGACCAAGTATGTTAATGCGAATGAGCCTCATGAACCATGACCAACTGTCGTCATTCTCACTCTCGGCCAAGGCAAAAGCTAAAGTCACAAGTTGTTGTTCAGGATCTACAACAACTGCCATCATGAGTGTACCTCTGTACTTGCCGGTCAAGAAGGTTCCGTCTACAAGTATCACCGGACGACAGTGTTGGAAAGCCACTTGACATTGTGGAAAGCACCAAAAAACATGTAGAAGGACGGGCTTCAAAACACAACCGTCAAGAACACACAACCCGGTCATGTAAGGGAACCATTTAACCCCAGGATTGAAGTGGTTCATGGCTCTCAAGACCCTTGGAATTTTTGCATATGACTCTTTCCAATCGCCCCAAAGCAAGGCAATTGCATGTTGGTTAGCCCGCCATGCCATAGAATACTTCACACGATATCCAGCAAACATCAATATCTGCTCTATCAAAGACTCGCACGTGCGTCACATCACTATTGTCACGAACAACGCCTAAGATACACCTTCCAATGTAACTTGCAGTCAATTGTGCGTGAACTCCCTTTACCTGACTTGAACGACATGTGTGAGGTTCCCCAACCTTTGTAATCTTCCATTTCCCTGTCCCTCTCTGCAGTCGTGCCCGTACACGCCACATGCACCCTTGTTTGCACATTACTTCATACCTAAGATTCCTGTCCGAATGGACTACAGTGAAAGGCCTATAATGTTTCACTGCATAGTCAGCCAAGAAAAACTTAAGTTCATCAAGGGAGTCAAACAACATTTTCTCATGTATCTCAGGCTTAGTGGTAAAAATTATTCCTTCTGTGAACTGAAAGGACCTTGATGCCGCCTAGAGGGGGGTGAATAGGCGAGACGACCAAATTAAACTCTTTCTCCCCAAACACTTGAGCTGACAAGTGCTCCACCCGCTCGGACCGGTGGTGGTGACTCGGACCGGACGGTCGAGCACCGAACTTCACGTGAGACACCGGTCGGGCCGTGCGCCTCACCAGTCAGACCGGTGTAGCACAGAACACCTGCAAAAACAACTTCAAGCACCTCTTGACTTCTAGCACGAACTAAACTTAGTGTGTGGACTTTGTAGATGATCACAAGCAGAGTAATGAGCCCTGCACACACAAGTAGCACACCCAAGTAGATCGAAGCGGAAGCAAATGTAATATGCTAGAAAAACAACTTAGAGAGTCAAACCACACGAAGAAGCAAGGATTTGTTTCGCGAAGTTCACCACCCACTGAGAAATGGCTACGTCTCCGTTGAGGAGCTTGTAAGGGACAATTCCCACAACAAGCCGGGTCTCTTTCAACCACTTTCCTCCTTTCCACTAAGGTGATCTTTTCCACGAAGAGGCAAGATCGCAGCCCTTACAAACTTCCCGCTGCTCACCACAACCTTGGGAGCTAGCCGGCGACACCTAGCCGTCTAGGAGGCAAACCTCCAAGAGTAACAAACGCTTCAAAGCTTGTAGTCGCGAAACCAAAGTGCTCAAGCTATGGAAATGCTCTTGTTCGCTCACTAGGTCACTCTTAAGCTCATTATCTCAACCCAACACAAAGATGATGGCTTGAATCCACAAATCTCACAAAGAGAGGGTTGGGGAGAGCCACTAAGGCTTAGAGCTAGTTAGAAATGGCTTGGGACCTCAGCAAACTCACTAGAAACAGCAACCCTCACTTGAAGAGGGCTTGGGGTATTTGTACCCCTCAAAAGAGAAAACTAGCCGTTGGTCCTCGGGTGGCAACCGGTCCGGGAATCGGTGCCTCACACCGTTAGACGGTGTTTGAAAAACTAGTCGTTGGGCTAGCGGCACCGGTCGGACCGGTGCCTCGGCCGGACCGTCGAATCGTGGCGGGCCCGAGATACCCTAAAACCTTTTTCTAAGAGACTAGCATTTCATCACCAAGATGAAATGACTCGAAAGTTAGGTTAGGAGGGTTTGTTAGCACACTCTAAGGCTAGATCTCACTTAGGTCAACTAAAGAGCACTTTGACTTGGTCAACTCGCTAAGTTGCATCCCTCTTGATAGTACGGCATACCTATACTCAAGAAAGAATGAAAACACTTTTGATATCTTGAGCTTGAACCCTTTCAATCTTGCCATACTTGATCAATTATCCACTTAAGGGCTTTCAACATAGCCTTTGACTTGAGCACGTCCATACTTGAGCTAGTGACTTAGAATTTTTCCATATAGCATAGGAATGCATACTTGGATCCATGGTCACTCCATATTGCCAATCTTAACAAGTTGATGACTCACAATGCTTCCCTCGGTTAAGGTTTGAATATGATACTTGAAGACCCCACGGATGCTAGAACTTCACCTTAGCAAAACACTAATGGCGGCTTAGCTACGACCCCAAAGATTGCTTAGTCCCTCACCCTAGACATCTCGGTTGATCTCTTCATCACTTATCCAATCCACTTTGAGTTCCACTTTGCTTCATACACAATTAACCTTCATTTGAAAATCCCGCTTCAAATGCTTGATCTTGATTGACAACGAATGTGCAAGCTTCCAATTTAGAACCATAGTGTGTACACTTATTATTGTGTTCTCTTCCGATAAACACATGAAGTCTTGCACCATATACTTGTCTTTATCAATGTGAGCCAAAATATTCATCCACATTTAAGTACTTCAATGGTTGCTCATGAATGTATAAATAAAACCTGCCCACAATCTTAGACAAATTTATTAGTCCTTTAATCGCCTTGTCATTCAATTCACCAAAATCCACTTAGGGGCCTAGATGCACTTTCATGAACAACATAGTAGAATCACAAATGGCTCTATCGATCCTACTCAAGTCTCTGTCATTGCGAACAGAAGGGAGTCCAAATTCGTACTGAGCTTGGGTGTAGTGTTCATCACCCTCACAAATTCTAGTGTTGACTGGCGGCCTACTTATGTGCACTTCCCTTTCAAAGGTTGTATGGTTCACTGAGGGTCCTCCAACATCATCATGTTCAACACCATCCAAGTTAACCTCATTTAAACCAAGGAGTGCTTCAGCCGCATGTGCATTGGCATCATTTTGCTCTTCCACATCCTCCTCATCAGACTCATCTTCAGACTCACCTTCTTCAAAGCTGTCAGATATATCATCATCGTCAATGGTTTCTTCCTCCCGCTCAAAACAATCATTGGGAAAATCATCATTCACCATCCCAACCTCCCGACGAGGTTCCCTACAACCTAAGTCCTCCTCTAAAATTGTAGACTCTTGTGTACCATTTTGAACCTCAAACGACACTTCCTCATTCATGTTAACATTACCACTAGGCTCACGAGTAATATCTACCACAACCTCCAGACATGACACATTAGCTTGACCAACTACCTTCTTATACCGATTCCAATTTTCTTCACTTGACAAGCTCATCAAGACATAATGAGCTCTAGCCTTCCCACAATCAAAACGACCTCTAAATGTCACCTCATGCATTCCAACTCCATAGTTGACCATTGCACAATCAACTACATCCTTAAAGATTGGCGGACCATCAAATGTTTCTACATACTTTGTCATATTCTCAAACTCTCCATTTTCTTTAACTCGGCCCCCATGAAACATGCGAACTAAACAATCCATCTACAAAATTTAAAGAACTTCATGAACTACCTTGTTTTATAACTACATAGTACTAGAATAGACATTTTATTATAAATATACATGCAAAATTAGAATAGTGTTCAACAAAAATTAAATTTATCTCAATTAGTTATATATATATAGATGTATGTGCAGTTTATATAAAAGAGATAAATAAAGATGGCCAATTTTGATCTCACTGAAATCAGACTAGTAAGACCTATCAAGGCAGGTTTTTAATCCTATGCATATTATATTTATCAAAGCTATTTCCAAAGGCAAGACAGAAAAGGAAGAAGAAAAAAACTTATGAGGGATGAACTTTTGGCATCACCAAAGAAGACTAACATGAACTATGAAGCACAAGCACAAGTGTGTTTAATCACAGAGTTTGACATGAAAGCAGCAAGTCCAATGGGAATAAAAAATGAGGTTAACTAAGAGAAACATGGTATGTAGTCATCTAAGTTATGAATGATTTTGATTTGAAAAGCATAATGTGAAGCAGACGAAAGTTGTCAAATAGAAGAGATAGTAGATACTCAGATTTAAACAAGTCACACTTCAAGAAATTTAAATAATGAATGAGAGGGTTTCTAACCATCTAACGGTGCCTAGGATACTAGGCAGTAAGTGAACTGAAGCGTAATTCAGCAGTCCTATTCTAATGACTATAAGATAATAAGTAGCACACTAATAAAACAAGATGGAGCCATTAATTAGTTATATATATAGATGTATATATATATAGATATATATATATAGATGTATGTACACATTATGCATATTGTCTTATTCAACAAAAGGTATTCCCACTAATAAACATGCATCCATGTACTACCTACACCCATTATCAACTACACTAAACATTTGACACCAACAACATCATTAAATCGATTCATGCAACATGTTCTACACGTCAAAAACACGGGCAGAGATACTACTGCGTATGAACTAATCATCATTTACATTAAACCAAATTGCATTTCGTCTAAATTTCAAATTTCTAGAGCTAACCCTATGTCACAAACATCTCCTCCGATCTACATAATGCAACGGTTAAAGAGAGAAGTAGGGGAATACCTTCACAAGGACGCAGGGAACGATTTCCCCCACTTTTCCCACCCCAAATCCACCGATTTGGGGCCGGAATCGGGGGGGGTGCGGCCGGCGGTGGCGGTGAGGGGGCGGCTCGGGCGCGGCTGGGAGAGGAAGAAAGGGAGGAGGAGGAAGAAAGGGGCCGCGCGGGCCCCGTTGACCTAGCACCGTCGCGCCGGGCGGGGGTGGCGCGGCAAGGCCGCCGCGCGGTGCATGTGGCGCGGCAAAGGGCGCCCGCCGCGCCACGCGCGGGGCGCGGCCAAAGGGGTCACCTGATGCAAATAATATTTGCCAAGGGCTATTTTTAAAAATAATTAAAAAAGGTTAAAATTAAAAAAATGTCCGAAAAAAGACATCAATATGGCTCAAAAACCAATTCGCAATCTGAAAGACCATCCATTTAATAAATTAAAGAAATGTACATCTCCAAAGTTTGACGTGCTGAAATGAAGGGTGTCCCATCTTTCTCATTTCGCTGCAACTTGACCTAAGATCGGAGCCAACACATTCCCCTAAACAATACCTGCAAAAATGTTTGGTCGACATTTGTCAAAAACCACCTCATTTCGTGATAACCACATTGTGTGAAAAAAGAAGTTAATATCCCCATAAGTAGGTATAGATTCGGCTTCGCCCCACCCTGCTTAACCCATGAAGAGAACGTTTCATTCGGGAAGAATGGAAAATAGCTGGTGACAATGTCACACGGCGGCACTGAAAATTTGTTTTTTCTTCATGCCTTTTTAACTCAATTTTTTCTTCTTCATCACGTGTAGTAGGTGTAGTACGCGATGAGTCGATGATGTGCGCCAGGGGACCATCTGACAACTGAACTCCCGGATGTCAGTTGCGGCCAATAGCGGACATTTGTGCCATGCCATTGCCATGAGCCCACCGCACGCTCCTCGAGATTCGGACCTAGGCACACGAGGTCCCCCACACGTGCAAGCTAGGCTGTGGCGATTTCAGTCGCACGTGCCTAGGCTGTCCGTGGTCTGCGTCGCCGCATTCGAGTTTCAGCGCAGGAGCACAGTCGCACAGAGCTCACGGGCCGCATTACCATCACGGCATCGGCGCATCGCCCCTATGGACAGCACATACGAAAACTGTAGCGCTAGCACAGCCACAGACAGCAGACAAAGGTCTGATGTTTTTGATAAGGTCATTATTGATTTCTTTTTTTTTTATAAAAATATTTGTTAAAAACTAACATATGTATACTTTTATGAAAGTATTTTGCAAGACAAATCTATTCACGTGATTTTCACATTTCCAAACTCAATAACTTAAAAGTTATTCATGATCTATATTCCTAATGTTTGACTCAAATTATGTCCAAAACGACTTCATTTACCAAACCGGAGGGAGTATGTAGGGTGACTTAAAGTGCAAAACGTGAAAATAAATCACTTGTGTCAAATAACTCTGACTTATTTCACTTTAAGTCGTCTGACTTATCAGTCTCATAAGTAGCTCCACCCCTACTTAAAGTGGCTTATTTTCACTTTTTCCCTCTCCTACCCAATGTAGAGCATACTGACTTATAAGTCATTGCAACCAAATCCAACTGACTTACACATCGGGTGACTTATAATTATACGTCGGGTGACTTATAAGTAAGGTAACTTATAAGAACCACACAGGACCTAAACAGGCATGCTCTTTTCAGGTGTCCGTACCCTTGGCCTGCTACAAATCTGACATCACCATCGCCAGCATCTAACAATTTCAATACAAACATCTTTGCCTTGAAGACTGGTGACAGCATCGCCAGCACAATCTTGTGGGCATGGGAAATCTCCCCTTCTACCATGATCTTCTGTGTTCTGGACGTTGATCAAATCAATGGCAAACTTATCAGATCAGGAGAGGTCAGCCCTTGCTCTGCTGTAGCTGGAACCACACTTTTTTTTGAAGGCGACAGACAAGAGATTTATCAGGCATAATAAGTATTATCAATTGAGGAGTAACAAATAACACCACATGACGGGAGCGACCAACAAAGCAACCACCACCATAACAACCACCCAACGAGCCTCCACAATACAGAGAATCTGGTTTGCTGCTAGTACACCTGACCAAGTTGGTGATCATATAGCCTGACCTGACTGTAATTCTACACATGGAATTATGGAAATGGATAGAGCATAAGGCAAACAGAAATCTCATCTATAGTGTGAAAACTGAGACTCCATATTTCTGTACTCAACTGCTGCACGATGTCACTATCCAAACTATACGGCCACATTCTACTCTAGTTCCATCCAGCCTTGCGTCCTGATGCTGCAAAAATGCCCATCTCAGTCGCGTGCTTCCATCACGCCAGATTTCCTTTGTCATGCAGGTCTAGATCAGATGGCACAAGCAAAAGCCCTGCACCTTGCACCAGTCGAATACTGTTCAGGTTTTCCATGCTTCCCTCCTGGTGGCTGGGTCTTGGGAGTCAGCTATACCGTAGTACCGTACCTTCTCCACCACCCGAACTGCCTTCATTGTCATGCCTTGTGACTATTTTCAGTGGATGGGCTTCAGTGTTAAAGATCCACTCATCGAAGGAGATTAATGATGGCGGGGAGAACAGCAGGTACAGATACTTGAGTGTCTCCGCCAGGAAGAAGCTTTGCATCATGTCATCTTTTGTACCAGTATTCACCTAAAGATCGAAATATTTCAACAAGGTTTATATAAAAATGAAGTTTTGTTCGAACATTTGATGGGCGTTGGATACTATATTGGTGATGATGAGAACTCACATCTTTCAGACCAACATATCCAGATTCTATACGGGAATTCTTCTCAAATGCTTGGAATATGTCCCAACCCCAATCTTGGTATGTTTTATTCCCAGTTAGGCGCCACAAATACATGAATGACTCAATAGTCTCCGGTCTAAGAATGTTCCATGATGTGCCAACGACCATGTCCTACAGTTTGAAACCCATAGCACCCTATTACGTGAAAGTCACAGGGAAAGATTAAAATAAAAGAATTATACAGGCTGTAAGGAAACCTGTCCGCCATGGAAATAATAGTTTTCTCCAGCCAATTTTGTTGGAGTTGATTGGTAGAAGTTGTAACAGGTCCATGCAAGCTACATCAAAGAGAGTATAAGGAGAATGCAATTATTTATTTATTCAGCAAATTAAGAGAACACAAATAAGAACATGAAATTACAAGAGATTAAATAAAATCTGTAGAAGACATGAGTTCTGCACAAAATGGCGATATATATAGCAACAAGCAACCTCAGATTATATGACAATATGGGCCTCCTAGGTTTGTGGTCACTGTTTTCTGATACATAATTTGTCTAGTCTAATTATTGAGCAATTATAAAGGACGTACCCAGTGCCGTAGGCTCCCGCACTGTGCGGGGTCCGGGGGAGGTTATTAGCGGGAGGTCTTTCCCACACATCGTGCAATGTGTAGAGGCCATCGCTCGAACTGTGACCTCTCGTGTCACAGGCGGCAAGCACTACCACTTGCACTAGGTCGCCCTTTTTAATTATTGAGCAATTATCATAGTAGTATAATTCAGCAGTAGAGTAGTTTAGTTATACTACATCTTTAGCAGGCCAACTCAGTATAAAGATGGCGGCAATAGTTTCATTGCATTACATTCATTTTTCGAAAAAAAATCCTTATTTTTTTGTGAACCAACGTGACATGACTCTTTGTATTTCAGTTCAAAGTGCAAGGACAAGTGCACTGCGCCATTGTAGGCTAATTATAGGAACTTTTTTTACAGGTACAAGTGAACTGATACTGACATGAGTTGCAATAACAGAATGATTAGGAACAGTGATATGAAGGTAGAAGGCTCCTATGGCAAAAACAAAAAAAAGGAAAGAAAAAGAAAAGAAAGTAGGGAGAAAGAGAAATGTCACATTGTATGGCAAAATTTGTATAATATGCAAAGTTCCAATTAGAACAAGGCCTAAATATGTTATTCAAATCTAGGATGAAATGCTTATGGTTATAAAAGCAAGATCACCTCTTCTGCAAGATTCATAATTTGCTCTGCTTTTTCCGAGCTATAGCCTGACGCTCCCAATGCCAGCATACCAGGCACAAAGCAAGCAAGTTCATCCATCTGTTCTGGTTATAGGATGAACGCCATCAGAACTTCAGAGAGACACATGGAATAACTGTTAACAACCAGACAACCAGTGACTAGGAGACTACCTTCTCAGATAACGAATCCCCGTTCTTTTCGCACACATAGTAGAAGTTAGAAGAAGTTTTCCTTGTCAAACTTAACAGGCCTTCCATTGATGTTTCCCACATTTTCCTACAATAGCGGTGATAAAAAAACATGGTTGCACAAGTCAGAATTTGTAAAACTTCGACCAACATAACAGATAAACTGTCTGAATCCAGGATGATAGTAGTATTGAACCTGTAATGTTTGACACTTTCAGTTTTGTTACCCTGTATCCAGACCTTGAGCAAGTATTCATAAAAACTGCAACATGAATAAGGTAATTTAAGATAAAAAAAAACTTCACAATAGTCTATTTAGAAAGTGTGAAACTGTCTAGATATAGAAGAAAATTTGCAAAGCAGGTGTTCAAGTTTTAGAAAATATATAGAACGATGACAATGAGTTGAGACAAATGATTATACCTATCCCCCATAGCACCAAATGTAATAGTTGAGTATGACTTCACAGCCCCGGAATGAGGATTTATATTAATAGGAAGCAAGCCATCGCTGGGAAATACTTTCTGAAGTTTTGCCTGATTACATTCTCCACCTAAAATTTGACAAGCTCCCGATGAAATTTCCATAATAAGATTAATAGAGCAGTGGATGATTATAAATCATATCGGTAGATTATGGATTACAATCAGGTGAAAATTAAGGTCAAATAAACACTAGTCGAGATTCATCAGTCTGTGTTTACACTATGCACAAATTAAGTGCACTGTTTGTTGTGCAATTCAATGAAATGACAGCAGTGGTATGCATCAGGGTTCCTCAAACCGGTGGGAACCAGGCCGGTTCGGCCGGTTCCCGGTCCTACCGGTCCGGCCTGGTTCGCAAAATGGCCGGGAACCAGACCCTAACCGAACCTAGAGAACCAGGCCGAACCGAGGAGTCCGGTTTACCGACCGGTTTGCCCGGTTTGCCGCCCGTTTTTTTTGGGTCGGCTAATCGGACCGGGTCCGGTTTGGGGAACCCTGGTATGCATACCTAGCCAAATGTTACAAAATTATGCGGATGGAAAATAAATAGATTGAGAAACTTTGAGGTATGAAATACAATCAGAGTTGTTTGGGTGTATTTGATACAGATGCCAACAGGGTAGTTCATTGACTACTACGGCTAGGCCTGGGAGCTAACACATAACTGGCAATTGGGAAAAGGGTAATGAGGACGAGGAGAAACTAGGCTGTACTAGCGTTCGAAGAGAACAAAAAAAGTGTTTCTTCCTGGCTTAATTCAACCTATTGCACAGATGTCACTTATATATAGTACTGAATGACTAATACCTCTCAGAGCTCAACATAACATAATTGGCACCTTAATTTAACTTGACTTAATTGGAGTCTTCCTCTTTCCAAGTGTACTAGGCAAACTGGCCTGCACTCCAGCTCCGTCTGTACCAACTCATGATGTGACTAACACTCAGAGGCCATGACTACAGCATGTGACCACAAAGCCTACCATCATGTCCTTCATAATAGGCATCTAGTACTTTTACTGCAACCAGCAAGAACAAAATGAAGAAACTAAGCACGATTCTTATGTTTTTGCTAGTACAATCCAGATGTGATGACAGTGAAAAAATACCTTTTGCTGATACTTTTGATCTCCAGTCCTCTGAGATAAGGCTATAAATTCAAGTTGCTCTGTAGCTGAATCTGCAAGTATGCTGTTGCCCTGTAAAATAGGTGAAATTAATTTATCCACCAATGCCCAAAAAGGTAAGATGAAATTCCATGACTAAAATTCAACACAATTCCTAATAAGATTGGTACAACAGATAAACTTGAATAAATGAACAAAGAGAAACTCATAAAGAAAAGATTAACTTGCACCAGTTGTGAAAAAAAACATATTTAAAGAAATAGCGAAAAAACAATTATGATTGTTATTACAATGCAGTTCTTTATAAATTGCAACACCAGTGCTAAAATGGAAAAGTAATGCCTTACACTATTCCATCTTGGATTACTGGCTTGGCCTTGAGCTAGGTTGATTCTATTGTATGGGATACCGGATGGTGTATCCCAGGCAGGTAACAGTCGATCAGTGATGTTTCTTGCCTTCTCCAGAAATATTTTATCAGCTGACAAATCATATGCACTGAGGAGACCTCCAACAACTCTGAATATAAATCAACAAGAATACAAGCTTCAACAAGTTAATAACACAAGTCAGTTACCCAAAAATAAATACATGTGCACACTAAGATCCTAAGACAAAGAATTATGGAAACACACTTGCTTAGTAAGCCTTGTTGTTTCAAACATATCACCTTATTGTTGTTTCAAACACACTTGCTTCATAATCCTTGTCGAAGTCTAATGATTCTGCAACCCAGCTGTAATCACCAAGAGATCCTAGTTAGACCAGGAATATATAACTGATAAGTAACATAACATGTGAGTGTCACCTACATTCAATAATCAATGCATTGACATACTGACACTCTGACAGAGGGCATTGACATATGCATATATGTACTTATTTTTATAGAGTTACCCACATATTTACTGGCCATGATAGAAGTGACAACGGTAACATTTGGCCCAACACTAAATTAAATGCAAGGATGCCTGGCCTATAAAGATCGCAATCAATAAGAATACTATTGAATGGGCTCTAAGGCAGCAGGACCCTAAGATTGATATCATTTACATAATTAGTTTTATCAAATAGTGCTAAAAGAAGTGCAATACTTTGCAACATGTGAACAAGTTATTCAAAGAGTTGCTCGGAGTCAGAGGCTGACAACTTTCTAGGTGTTTGTAAATATAACGGCTGGAATTCTGAAAATGTTTGTAATAAAGCTGTTACACAGTGAAAAACCTCTTTTTATGCAAAACCAGGTGTTTGAGGGCTGGTTGGTACTCGGAAGCCTACCAAATCCCAACTGGAGGATCTACCACCGTGCTACGTGCACGTTTGCAATGAAAGAGATGATACACCAGATAAAAACTCGAGAAGAAATTATTTGTCTAATCCAAGCAAGATGCAGAATGAAAATAAAAGATAAAAGTGCAGACAATAATCCACTTTGTAAAAATCTGCATTCTTGAGTACGGTGATGTTCAATGGAATGCAACGCAGCAGCTCTAGAATAAATGGCTAGATCTTAAAATCTTCATGCACAGTGCACCATGCATGATTGGTCTTGCTCATCCAAGCAAGTGATAATTGATAAACTCCTAATGTTGGCAGGTTAAGTTTGTTCGAAACTTGCAAGGTGAACTCCCAAGCAATCACAAAAAGTATTTTCCATTGAGGAGAACCATCTCAGCACTACCATATGAGAGGAGCAAAACTTATATGCTAGTATAATTCACAGGTAAATTGGCAATGTGATACCAAAAAGACAAAGAATAACATACTTAGTCATGCAGACAAGATTAAAACTCGACTAATTTCCATGAGCTGTGTTCTGTTTATAGCTATAAATGGCAGGACCACAGGAATAAAAGGATCTTACTCTCTAGCCTTCTTGAATTCCTCTTTTAATCCCATTATATATAGCGTATCAAGTGAGTCCACAACAGTTGCCCCAAGACCACCAAAACTATTGATACCATTCTTTGACTGAGGCTGGTCAATTAAGGAGTACAAAAGGGAAAAATGAAAGAAACAGAACAATTACTAGCTAGTTTTGAGTAGAACATAAAAGGAAGCAGATATCCGAGCAAGTACAAGTGAAACAAACCTGGAGCTCATCCTGTCCCCATGCGTACTTTACATAGGAGTTCCCAGCATGAAGCATAGCTTCCTTAACCTTTTCTCTCCTAGCACTATTGACATGGTCAATTTCCAGATGATGTTTCTTGATGATATTTTCAATATTTGGACTTTCATCCAGATAAATTCCCGCCATTCTTAACTACATAAAAGTGTCATCAGAATAAAAGGGTTGAACTTACCACAAAAGAATTGATGTAATTCACTCATAAAGCGCACATCAATTTTTAATTAAATGTGCACAATTGTGTACCTGGTCATGCAACCGTTCTACCTCCTCGTCCAATAGGGACATCTCAGCCTGCAAACAAACAAAAAGATCATAACTACCATCACAAATAGGCATTGGCAAGATCACATGTTTCTACTACATTTCGCTGCATAAGGGAAGAAATGCTAAACAGGAGTACAGCACTATGTATAACTTCACTCCAAACTAACGTGAACAGTAGATTCGGCTAATTGAAATTATAGCCAGCCAATGCCAAATATAAACCTTGATGAACTCCTAACCAAAAAAAAATCCAATCTTTAGCTTTAGGCAATGTCTTAAACTATAAGTAAACCTTTCGCCTTTCAGGAACTACTATCTAGCACGGGAACCAGCCAGAACCCCGCCGGTAAAGCTCGGATCTGGTTGGGCACGGGTATCATCCGCACCTCGTAGTCGCGGACGATGGAAAGACGGTCCCAGGAGGCGAAAGTGGCGGCGACGAAGCCGACGACGAGGAGGGCCAGGTGCGCCGGCCGATTGAGGTAGTACCACGGGCTCAGATGGCGCCACCCCAGGGACGACGACGAGTGCGACCGCCGGCCCATTGGTGGCCCGGTCCGCGGGGATCACCGCCGGGACGCTGCCTTGCCGCCTCCGGCGAAATGGGGAGCCAAGCGTGCGGGGAAATACTGCAATAATAACCACGATAGGGAAAAAATGAGAAAAATGAAACAAAATTAGTTCATGGGCCATGGCCACAGCATTGCTCACCGATGTGTGGGGACCCAAAGTCTGAGACCCAACACTTAGTCAACCAACCAGTGGCGAAATATATTGGAAGCAAGAAAACAAATGATTTTGTGATGCGGTGGCTGATGCTTATTTGTTGGGATAATTACTGATGACTGTTGTTGTTTTGTTCTGAAAAAAACGTTGGCTTGTTGCTGATAACCTGACGAACAAAGTGAATGTTGACACTCGAATTTGACACCAAGTTGGACAACCTGATATGACCGGTGCATCTAGGCGGTCTGATCGACCTTGGGCTGTTATAGCTGATATGGCAAGAACAATTGGTGTCGGGTTCTCTACCGCCGGACAGTAGTTTTGTGTCGATCGTGTGTCGGGCTCGGATGGTTAGCACAAGAGACAATAGGATTTATAATGGTTTGGGCCTCCGAGGAGTAATACCCTACGTCCAGTGTAGAGCTGTCGTGTTCCCGTGCTAGGGCTATTTGTAGTAGGGGTTACAAACTGGTCGGGAGAGGGTGTCGGACCCAGGTCCCTTGGAATGGGTGTTTGGTTCGTCGGCTATCCAACCCTTGTAACAATTGCCCTCCTCTCCCTTTTATAGATGCAAGCGGAGGGGCAACAAGAGGAAGAAAATAAAGCTAGGGGAAATTTTCAGGACTCTTTAATCTTCAATAATATCATTAGTCATTTGGGCCTCATAGAATTACCTTTAAAGGGCAGAAGCTATACCTGGAGTAATATGCAAGATGTCCCCCTCCTTGAGCAAATTGACTGGTTCTTTACCTCTGTTGCTTGGACTGGTGTCTTTCCCTTTTCGGTGGTCCTTCCTCTTGCTAGGATCACGTCCGATCACCTGCCTTGTAGAGTCCAGATTGGCACCAGCATCCCCCAAGGCCAATATTTTTAGATTTGAAAATTTTTGGCTTCATCATCCTGAGTGTTTGGAGCAAATCAAGACTGTTTGGCTCACCCCAGTCAATGTCTGCAACAGTGCACATACTATCAGTGCCAAATTCAAACTTCTTCGCAGAACTCTCAAGTTATGGTCCAAAAACCTCTCCAACCTATCAAAACTGATTACAAATTGTAATATGACGGTCGCTTTCTTTGATAGATTGGAAGAAATCAGGGCTCTGTACCCCAATGAATTAAAATTTAGAGATATCATCAAGGAGCACATCAGATTTCTTCTGAGAATGCAGAATCAATACTGGAAGCAGAGATTCACATAGAGAATTATGCAGTTTGGGGATGAGAACACAAAATTCTTTCACTCCATGGCCACTGAGAGGTATAGGAGGAATGTCATTTCCCAGATTGTGGATGGCTCTGGAAGAATGGTTCAGGATCATGGGGAATTAAGTTCTATCTTATGGCAGGAATTCAAAAGGAGGTTGGGTTCCTCTGTGGGGGTGACCATGCAATTTGATCTTCAGGATTTGGTTCAGAGGCATTCCAATCTTGAATTTCTGTGTCTTCCATTCTCCTCTAAGAAAATTGATGAGGTCATTCTTGATCTTCCTTCTGATAAGGCTCCTGGCCCAGATGGTTTTAACAATCTCTTCTATAAGAAATCCTGGCATATCATTAGGGGAGACATGTACAAACTCGCCGGGATTTTTCCCAGACATCGGTCGACCTCAAGAGCATCAATCATTCTTTCATTACTTTGGTCCCCAAGAAAGATAATCCTGAATCTGTGAATGATTTTAGGCCAATTTCGCTGCTAAACTCATCCATTAAAATGATCTCAAAGCTGCTTGCCAACAGACTTCAATCTGTTGCTCTAAAGGTTGTCCATGAAAATCAATATGGATTCATTAAAGGTAGAACGATCCAAGACTGTCTTGGATGGGCTTTTGAATTTCTCCATCAATGTCACCACTCTAGGAGGGAGATTATTATTCTAAAGCTGGACTTTGAAAAAGCCTTTGATCTTGTTGAGAACTCCATTGTTTTGGAAATGTTACATGCTAAAGGTGTCCCCCCTAAATGGCTGAGTTGGGTTAAGGAGCTGTTGTCCACTGCTACTTCCTCAGTGCTCCTTAATGGCACTACTGGAAAGGACTTTAAATGTTCCAGAGGTGTTTGGCAGGGGGATGCTCTTTCCCCACTTCTTTTTGCAATTGCTGCCGATCTACTTCAATGTGTCATCAACAGGGAGTATAGTCTTGGCAATCTCCTGCCCCTTTTCCTTAAAGAACTGACACTCCCTTCCCAGTTATTCAGTATGCTGATGACACCATCCTCATTACGCAAGCTGATGAGGATCAGTTGGCCCTCCTAAAAAGAATATTGCACAGTATTACTCTCTCAAGTGGACTTGTGGTTAATTTTCACAAATCTTGTCTTGTCCCAATTAATGTTTCCCCTGAGAAGGCTTGCTTCTTGGCTCAAGCTTTTGGATGTGAGGTGGGCTCTTTCCCTTTTACATATCTTGGTCTCCCTCTGGGTCTGACAAAGCCTCAAGTGAAAGATAATGCCCCTTTAATCGGTCGAATTGAAAGAAGGATGTCTGCTACTTCTCAGTTTCTCTCTTATGCTGGAAGGCTGCAGTTAGTCAATTCTATCATCTCTTCTCTTCCAACATATTATATGTGTTCTATAAAACTCACAGACATTGAGATTATTGATAAACACAGAAAGAATTGTCTCTGGAGAGGAAAGGACTTCAATAGAAAAGGGTACAACCTTACTGCTAGGGACTTGGTCAGGAAACCTAAAGATAAAGGTGGGCTTCGAGTTATAAACTTAAGTATTCAGAATGATGCTCTTCTCCTCAAGCAACTGGATAAGTTCTATCGTAAGGAAAGTATACAATGGGTTGCACTCATCTGGCAGAAATACTACAACAATATTGTTCCTCATCTGGCAAGGGAAAAAGGCTCCTTCTAGTGGAAGGACATCTTTCGGCTTCATACTCAGTACAGGGGTGTTGCCATTTGTAACCTGAATCAAGGGGATACCATCGTTTCTGGGATGATATCATTAATGGTGTCCTTCACTCTAAGAAGTTCCCTCACCTGCAGCATTTTGCTCGAGATCCTAACATATCCCTATTCACCCTTAGAAATGCTGATAATCTATTGGACTGTTTCAGAATTCCTATGACCAGAGCTGCATACAGTGAGTTCCTTGATTTACAGGTCATTTTGAATAACCTTCCCCCCATTAACCCTAACTCCAAAGACTCTTGGCACTTCATTTGGGGGCAGCGTAGGTTCCTGGCTTGTCATTTCTATCATTATCAGTTCAGAGAGCTCAGGCCTAGTCAGGCCATTCTTGGAATATGGAAAACCAAGTGTATCCCGAAGATCAAATTTTTTGCTTGGCTGCTTCTCAATGATAGGTTAAATACGAGGAATATTTTGAGAAGAAGAAAGAAGTGCTGGATGAAGGATACAACTGTGTGATGTGCCATAACAGTGAGGAAGAAACTGCAGCCCATCTCTTTTTCAAGTGCCTACTTGTGCCCGGCAGATGGTTTGCTTTGGGAATTGTTTGGGAGGAAAATTTAAGTGTCCTCCAGAAGCTCTTGCAAGCCCAGCTTGTTTTTGGACAGCCTTTCTTCATGGAAATTTTTATGATTGGTGCCTGGTGCCTTTGGAAACAGAGAAATGATGTCATTTTTGAAGGAAAGACTCCACACCTTGCTGCTTGGAAGGCTATTTTCAAAGCTCTTGTCATGGATCATCTTTGTAGAATTAAGTCAAATTTCCACTCCTTGATCAAACTCTGGATTCGTGCTTTGTAATTTTCTCTGTTGTGTTGTACTCCCTCATCTTTGCTTCTTTTTAGATAGTTGCTTTTAGACGTCCTCCTCATTGCCTAACCACTGGTTGGGCCGGCTGTAAGTTCTCCCTTGTAACTCTTTTTGCTCTATTTTAATCGATTTTGCCCGGGGCGTTGCCCCACGGTTCTATCTCAAAAAAAGAGGAAGAAAATAAAAGTTACAGTGTCGGTCGCTGAGATGTCTTTTCGCGCGGCGCTGTCTGTCAGGGCGCATTGAAGTGGAGTTGTGTTGCCTTGTCGTGGAAGCCGCCGCGTGACCGGGCGGGGCTGTTCACACTGGGACGCTTGGCGCTCCTTCCGAGTAGTTTGGCGGTGACTTGGCCCGTCCGAGCACTGGACTAGCTTGCCACATTAAGACCTAACCGTAGGCCTGAGCTCGTCGTAGGGGGTGCTTGAGTGCCTCGGGCGGAGCTTGCGTGCTGCAGAGTTAGAGATGATGGCGATGTGACGGCTGCGAAGCCGAGCAGAGCCGTATTAAGGCTCCTGTCGGGGCCAGCTATTCGCGCGCGGCCGCCAGCTGGTGTGTTTGCATGGTGTGGGGAATTGGTCCCCACACGTCGCGGTGAAGACGTTTGCGTCTCGGGGTCGCGCCGCGTGTCATGGCCCACGCCTCAATCAAAGACGGGAACTGCTCGTGCGAACGAGCGTCTTGTCGTGCGAGGCGAAGACTGCTCGGAGGGAGTCCCTCTAGTAGGGAACTGGTCGGAGACGCTCCCAACTGGTCGGGAACAAGACGTCTTGCCAGTGATAGTCTTGACTGAGGTCCTCAGTCCTACTCGTCTTGAATCTTGGCCTTCATGTTGTCAATTTCGGCCTTCACATTGTCAATGGTGTTAGAAGGCTTCGTCCCGTGAGAGATTATCTCGCTGTCAAAGGGGCCCTAATCCGGGCGAGGCGGAATAGTCGACGACATCTTCCCGCGGGTAGACCGGAAGGAAATCGATTCGGTCGCAACAACAAGTTGCGAATTGGAACTTCAACGAGTCGCCGAGTAGATTGATTTTGTTGACGAGGGTCCTTCGAATTCGCCGGTGGTGATGATCATGTCGATGGCCCCACGGTAGGCGCTAGTTGTCGGTGTTTAAACCACTCGACCTCCATGGGAGGTACCGCGCAAGGTAGAAGGTGAGGATCGCCATGATGCGGAACCCGAAGGTACGCGCGAGGACACAAGACACAAGATTTATACGGGTTCGGGTAGCGGAGTAGCTACCCTACGTCTGTTTGGAGTAGTATTGCGCCTGCGCTTGGGTTGTTCCCGGAGGGATTGTATGTTTGGCTAGGTACCCGACCCTCCTTTATATAGTCCGGGGGGCGGGTTCCTAGTCGGTTACAAGCGCAGGAGTCCTAGTAGGATTACACGAGAGCGAGTCCTAGTAGGAGTACGGGGGAATTCTAGTAGGAGTCCGTCTTCTACTCTTCCTCCTTCCTTGCATGAGTACCGGGGTGTATGCCCGCCCGCCTTGTAACCGACTAGGAACCCGCCCCCCGGACTATATAAAGGAGGGTCGGGTACCTAGGAGGACATCCTCAATCCCTGCGGGGAACAACCCAAGCGCGGGGCGCAATACTACTCCAAACGAGACGTAGGGTAGCTACTCTGGCTACCCGAACCTGTATAAATCTTGTGTCTTGTGTCCTCGCGTGCACCTTCGGGTTCCAGATCATGGTGATCCTCACCTTCTATCTTGCTGCGGGTACCTCCCATGGAGGTCGAGAGGTTTAAACACCGACAGCTGGCGCCCACCGTGGGGCCTCGTCACGATCATCAGGCGAATTCGAAGGACCCTCGTCAACAAAATCAATCTACTCGGCGACTCGTTGAAGTTCCAATTCGCAACTCACTGTTGCGACCGAATCAATTTCCTTCCGGTCTACCCGCGAGAAGATCTCGTCGAGTTGTATTTCAAAGCTGAGCATCGAGATCAACGCGGTTCACATCTACGGAGTCCAACCCGTTCTCCAGCAATCTGCAACAATGAGTTCGGGTCCGGTACGAGGTCCGAATCCGAGTCTGACTACTCTGCTGCACGGCTACGTGAAGCAAGTCCATAATTAAGTCGAAACCGGCATCCAGCTACAGCCTTCCATAGCAAGACTGGGGCAGCAACAGGGTCCTATCCGGAATCATCAACTCGTCAACCAGATGCAGCAAATGGCTACACGCCAGCAGTTCAGAGGAAGCAATAATCCAATTTACACACGGGCTAAAGGCTACGGCTCTGACCCTTCTCCAACCTTAATTCAGTCGCTGCTGCTTGAGTACCATCGACGAGATCTGAAGGCTACAGCAACCAAGCGCCAACTCAAGATTAAAATAAAGCACAACAAATGTTTATGCGGCCATACAATAAATTTTGAGCAATTATGCTATACGCACACAAACGAGCTACCAGGGAGTTTTAAGATCTCCGCTTGGCTCACACAAGCAACGTACACGAGTACGACTTCACCAATTACGGGCCGTGTTGGCTCTACTTCAACCTTGCCGTGCACCGCGACTACTCGTTTCCGGCTACACGCGCTCTACGTCGACCTCGCCGTGCGCCGCGACTACCCGTCTCCGGCCGCACGCGCTCTACGTCGACCTCGCCGTGCGCGCGACTACTCGTCTCCCGGCCGCACGCGCTCTACGTCGGCCTCGCGCGTGCGCGCGACTACTCGTCTCCCGGCCGCACGCGCTCTACGTCAACCTCGTCGTGCACCGCGAGTACTCGTCTCCACTCTCCCGGCTGCCGGCGATCTACCTCGACTACGCCGTGCGTCCGGGGTGCCTCGGCACGTCGCACGGCTCGTCACGCGGCTCATCGCGCGCTCATCGTCGACTACTCCGGGCTCGTCGTCGACTACTTCACCTCCGCGCGCGTCCGGGGTGCCTCGGCACGTTGCGCGGCTCGTCGTCGACTACTCCGCGTCGCGCAGGCTCGTCGTCGACTACTTCGCCTCCGCCGCACGTCCGGGTGCCTCGGCACGTCACGTGGCTCATCATGCGGCTCGTCACGCCGCTCGTCGTCGACTACTCCGCCTCGCGCAAGCTCGTCGTCGACTACTTCGCCCACGCCGCGCGTCGGGGTGCCCGGCACGTCGCGCGGCTTGTCACGCGGCTCGTCGCGCCGCTCGTCGTCGACTACTCCGCCTCGCCCGGGCTCGTCGTCGGCTTGCTCCACCACGCGTCCGGGTGCCTCGGCACGTCGCGCGGCTCATCACGCGGCTCGTCGCGCCGCTCGTCGTCGACTACTCCACCGCGCGTCCCGGGTGCCTCGGCACGTCGCGTGGCTCGTCACGCGGCTCGTCGTGTCGCTCGTTGTCGACTACACCGCGCGCCCGGGTGCCTCGGCACGTCGCACGGCTCGTCACGTGGCTCGTTACGCCACTCGTCGTCGACTACTCCGCCTCGCGCGAGCTCGTCGTCGACTACTTCGCCCACGCCGCGCGTCGGGGTGCCCCGGCACGTCGCGCGGCTTGTCATGCGGCTCGTCGCGCCACTCGTCGTCGACTACTCCGCCTCGCCCGGGCTCGTCGTCGGCGCTCCACCGCGCGTCCGGGTGCCCCCGCACGTCGCGCGGCTTGTCATGCGGCTCGTCGTCGACTACTCCGCCTCGCCCGGAGCTCGTCGTCGGCTTGCTCCACCGCGCGTCCGGGTGCCCCGGCACGTCGCGCGGCTTGTCATGCGGCTCGTCGTCGACTACTCCGCCTCGCCTAGGCTCGTCGTCGACTACTCCACCGCGCGTCCGGGTGCCTCGGCACGTTGCGCGGCTCGTCACGCGGCTCGTCGTGCCGCTCGTTGTCGACTACACCGCGCGTCCGGGTGCCTCGGCACGTCGCGCGGCTCGTCACGTGGCTAGTCGCGCCGCTCGTCGTCGACTACCCCCGCGTCGCGCGATCTCGTCGTCGACTACTCCGTGCGCGCGACTTCGTCTTGCGGCAACACCGGCTCTACTTCGAGTACACCGCGCGCCGCCACGACGTCGTCTTCCGGTCGCATCACGTCGACCATTCATCTCGACTAATTTTCCAAATTAGTCAAGAACGGTAGTCACGCCCCCAATAACTAGTCGGAATCAACTCGACTAATCGACTTCAAAGAACATCCGTCGTGGCTCCATCGCCGCCGCCACGGCTTCATATACAAGTCCGCACCGGCGGCAACGAGCTAAGTCATTTATTTAAATGATTACTTGTTCTCTTGGCTTGTTCTCCTCATCATGTAGGACTACTTGCCGACTACTCATTTGTGTATGCTTCTCGGCGGGTTTTCACGGGAACTACACTCTGCTGACTACTCTTGGGGTACATCAATCAAGTCACCACGAGTCTACTTCATCAACTCGGGGGCTATCCCTAGGAGGCAGCTTCTAAAGTCCTCTATGCGCGGCAATCTAAAGTCGACTTCTAAAGTCGCATTCTAAAGTCCGCTCCGTGCGGCGACTTAAAGTCGACTCCGGTCACATCTTCGCCTCGCTTCGATGGCATACTACGTGTGTAAGCTTCGATGGAAACCTAGGCGTAAGCGGCCCTCGGGTCTCGGCGACGATGGAACCTAGCCGCACGTAGTCTTCATGCTCGTACCATGGGTCCAAGTACCCTAAGTACTCGCGCTCCGTACCTTGGGTCCGAAATCCATGGCACGGGTACACAAGTCGACTCCGGTCGCACCTTCAAGCCCGCTCCGGCGGCAATCGTACCTTGGGTCTGAAATCCATGGCTCGGTACTTAAGCCCACTCCGGTGGCACAAGCCAACTCCGGTCGCACCTTTAAGCTCGCTCCGGCGGCAATCGTACCTTGGGTCCGAAATCCATGGCCCGTGTACTCGGCCCCACTCCGTGGCACAAGTTGACGCTAGCGGTCGCACCCAAGCCCACTCCGGTGGCACAAGTCGACTCCGGTCGCAATCTTAAGCCCGCTCCGGCGGCAAAACTACTCGTTTTCTCTGATTTTTCATTTGCTTTGGCTTTCCGGAAAGTGCTTTTCGTTTTTTTGCATCTTAAGTCCACCCCGCGTGGCACAAAGTCGACTATCGTAGTCGCATCTCAAAGTCCGCTCCGCGCGGCATTCTAAAGTCGACTTCTAAAGTCGCATATCAAAGTCCGCTCTGTGCGGCACTCTAAAGTCGACTTCGGTTTTCAAGTCGCAACTCAAAGTCCGCTCTGCCGCATCTAAAGTCGACTTCGGTCGCATCTAAAGTCCGCTCTAACGGCACGACTACTTCTCAAGCTCCACGGCTCGACGCCAAACTACTACTTGGAATCTCTCCGGCTCGGGGGCTACTTGAAGATAACTTCAGCATGCTTCGCTCGCTCTCAAGCTCGGGGGCTCCACACCAATAACTACTCGACGTGGCTCATACGGCTCTCTTATCTTGAGGGCTACACGCTGCAAGAGTACTCGGATGATGGCTTTCACGAACACTGAAGACCCTTGGATTGATTACCTAATCATTTCAAGGCTCGGGGTGCTATGCTACACCCATCATTCAAAATTTTCAAGACGGAAGATAATCAAGATTGACCCTCAGCTAGAGTCTGCAACTCAACTTAAGGCTCGGGGGCTACTCCATAAGGAGTGTGATTTTGCAATCACACTTCCATATAATCTCGACTTCAAGACGGATGAGTTGGACCACCTTCTAGCCTCGCAGCAGTTCAAGTACTATTGAAGACTTCTCCAAGCAATACTCGAGGACGCTCAAGAACTACTCGAAGAGGCTTCAAGATTACTCGAACTACTACTCTCGACTCCAACATGCTCGGGGGCTTGTCGGGCATACACCCCGGGTACTCATGCAAGGAAGGAGGAAGAGTAGAAGACGATTCCTACTAGAATTCCCCCGTACTCCTACTAGGACTCGCTCCGTGTAATCCTACTAGGACTCCTGCCTTGTAACCGACTAGGAACCCGCCCCCTAGACTATATAAAGGAGGGTCGGGTACCTAGGAGGACATCCTCAATCCCTCGGGGGAACAACCCAAGCGCAGGGCGCAATACTACTCTAAACAGGACGTAGGGTAGCTACTCCGGCTACCCGAACCTGTATAAATCTTGTGTCTTGTGTCCTCGTGTGTACCTTCGGGTTCCAGATCATGGCGATCCTCACCTTCTACCTTGCTGCGGGTACCTCCCATGGAGGTCGGGTGGTTTAAACACCGACAGGTCCTCAGTCCTACTCGTCTTGAATCTTGGCCTTCATGTTGTCAATTTCGGCCTTCACATTGTCAATGGTGTTAGAAGGCTTCGTCCCGTGAGAGATTATCTCGCTGTCAAAGGGGCCCTAATCCGGGCCCTCTTCAATAGCCCCCGAGCCTTAGAGGGATCGAAGAGTCGCGCTCAGGCTCAGTCGTGAATGCTTGGTGTTGATTTTGTTTTTGATCCTCCTGGTGGGTGCGCGCGAGCGCATCTGCCAGATGTAGCCCCCGAGCCCGTGAGTGAGTTGGAGACTCGCTTGAGGGTTTTAAACTTCATTGTAGTCGTTGCAGTCCTGGACTGTTCTGTTGGGGTAGTCGTGGTCGTTGTGGACATCGTGGGCGGCGTGGACGACGTGGGTGACGTGATTAATGCGGATGAAGCGGGAGGTGCGGGCATCTCGGCCGTCGTGATGGACGCGACGATTTGAAGTGACCGAGCGTGGGCAACGCAGGCTCCCTGGTTCCGCGGGAATCGAGGCGTCGCTTGATTGGGCGCCTGTTACGCCGGGGCACGCGCACGCGGGCAGTTGTTTCGCTGACGCGATGGGCCCGGCATTCAAGGCAGACGGTCGCGCTCCTCCCCTTTTTAACCGCGCACTAGGCACAGATTCAGGACTTTACTCCATCATCATCTTCCTCTGCTATCGCGCCTTGCTCCTCTCACTCCCTTGCGCCCACAGCACCGCCATCGCTTGCACTGCCAGTTTGTTCGAGAACTTGTCACCGCTATGTCGAACCGGACGCGGTCCAACGTGTCCCGCGACCAGCTGTACCACCTCGTCAAGGCCGGGCAGCTCCCTCCACTCACCGCCGCCGTGGAGTGGAAGGTGTCCGGGGAAGAGTCCGTGCCGCGCCCGCCCAAGAGGTACGTCGTCTCGTTCGTGGCCTTCCATGAGCGCGGCTTCTCCGTCCCCGCCGGGCGGTTCATCCGGGGGTCTTCTACGAGTACAGCCTCCAACTGCAGCACCTCAACTCGAATATCATCTAGCAGATGGCGGCGTTCGAGGTGATGTGTGAAGGGTACCTCGGTATTAGTGCCCATTGGCACCTCTTCCGGTACTTCTTCATGTTCGCGTGCCTGAAGGATGGCCCCAGGGCGGCGACGATCGGGTGCGCCAACATCTGGATGAAGCAAGGGCAGGGTGACAGCTACATCCCATCCTCCCTGACCAGCTCAAACAATGGCTGGCTCAAGGGGTGGTTCTACCTAAGGAACGACCCTGAGTTCGCGCTGCCGGCGTTCCTTGGAACTCCATCGGGCAGTCGTGGTCGAACTAGACCCATGGTCCCCCACAGGCGCAGCAGGAGAGGATGCTTAGGGACCACTGGGTGGTGCTGGGCGCCTCTGAGGAGCCGGAGTCACCCTCGTGACCGTCATCGGCCAGTACCACGCCCGGGGGGACGTGTCGCTTCGGAGGTAGCCGCTCCGTCTTTGTGAAATGAGGGCCGACCGAGCCCCCTGGACGGGGACTATGACTGCGCCGGCATCCCCGTTGCTGAATGAGATCCAGCGCTGCGTGGCGCAGGCGATCGGGAAGTCAACTTATACGTGGCCGCCGACGCGGCTTCTCCCGATGCTCCCCAACAAGGAGACCGAGAAATTGGTGAGTTGCCGCTTCCTCTGACAAGTTCTTCGTGAACCTTGGCCTTTTGGTTTGGTGTTGGTCTTCTCGGGGACCTCTGATGACTGCTGACTCGTCCACTCCTTGTTTTTGCAGTTGAAGTGCGCACATCTCGTGCTGGCCAAGGCGCCTCTCCCGCAGCAGGCGATCTTCAACCGAAACAAGGCAGTCGCGGAGAGGCGGCGGGCTGCACGCAAGGCGCAGCACAAGGAGCGGGAGATCTCCAAGCGCGATCGAAACGACAACCACATCAAGCGGAAGGCAGGGGAGCGCGGCGTTTCCTCCAACGAAGACCCGTTGCCGGAGCCGGTGTGGAGCGGTGATGAGCCCAGTGCCGCGGTGGACTAGAGCGACATGTCGGGGTCATCCATGCTGTCGCCTCCCCGAGCGATTGAAGTGATGTCATCACGACGACAGAGCCTGCCACGCACGAGAAGAACGTGGGCTCGAGCTCACGATTGGAGGCTCGCCCCGCCTGAGAGAACCAGCGGGCGACCCGTTCCCGTACAGTGCCCATTGGTTCAGGCGCTTCCGAGGTGCAGAGGGACCCGCTCCGTCGAGTCGACCCGCCCAGGCGGTGAGAGGAGCAGCAGCCCTCACTTTGCCATCTCTTCGACGGCTCTGACCGCCCTGACTTAGACTCCCTGCAGAGGCATCCGTCGCGAGCGAGATCGACACAGACTCCCGAGCACGCCGTAGAGGGCGGATTCAGGCGCCGCCCCACGGCGCCTTCAGTCTTTGATCATACGAGGCGGTGGAGCCCCAGATGTACAAGTTTCCCTCCCTGGTGGCGGGGTCAAGGGCCGACCTCTATCATGGCGGAGGTCAGACGGATAGCCCCCGAGCAGCTGGGGGAGCGCATCACCGCCATCGAGTCGGCGGGAAGAAGCGGGGCAGCCCCCGAGTCGGCGGAGCGCCGGGGACCGCCTTTGAGTCGGTTGGAGCGAAGCAAGCAGCCCCCGAGCAGGGCTCGTCGGACCGGCTGGCGAAGAGGACCCGGGTTCGCTCCAAGATGTAAGTTCTTGTTCTTGGTGTCCTTGTCTTAAGTCTTTCAACTAGCTCGCTTTTCAACCTCCGTCTTGTCTTCTCTGCAGCCACGCCGACATCGGCGTCCTCAGCCTTGCGCCCCTGAAGCGTGTGGCACTGAGTGCGCGCGGTGCACCTTTCAAGCCCCGCTCTCTGCCCCCATTCGCTGAGCTATTGGCCGTGCAAGTTTAGGAAGGGCTAGTCGTGGCGGTGGGATCGTCGGCGCCGCCCCCGTCAGTCGCTGCTGCCGACATGGGAGGGGAGGGGGCAGTCACGGAGACGGCCACCACCCAGACGGGGTTGGAGTCACAGGCCGGAACCGGCTCAGGCGACGATGATGTGGTGATGGTGTCTGCTGATCAGGGTGTGCCCCCGCCTCCGCCGACCAGAGACCACGAAGCTGTTGCGCCAGAGGCGCCAGAGACTCCAGCAGTCGTGACGGCGCCAACGGCCGGGGGTGTAACAGAAGTGCCGGTGTTCGACAATTGGTCCACCGTCAACCTCGGGGTCATCGATCTTGACACCACCGCGTGTGTTTCCTGACCCGGTGGAGTTGGGGGTTGAGGTCGGGATGGCAGTTTTGCCCGCGGGCGCGGGTATCCGCGGATACCCGACCCGACGGGCAAGGGTACGGGCGGGAAAATCTGCCCGCAGGCGCGGGTACGGGCGGCAAAATCCACTCGCGGGCAGCTAACGTGCGACAATTTTCATTCGCGGATATATCCGCTACCCGCTAAAAATACAAAGCCCATAAAAACATATAGCCCAAGCCCATTAACACAAACCTCAACTCCACCCAGCCACCCCCGCGACCTAACCCTATCCACCCGGTCGCCGCCTCCACAGTCCCCTGGCCACCCCCCGCGCAGCCCCCCTCTCTCTCTCGATCTTTCTCTCTGTCTCTGCGTCTCTGGCAGATCTCCATCTCTTGGCTCCTGCCGGCCAGCCGGCTACCAGCCTGCGGCCTGCCCTCGGGCCCCTCAACGCCGCCCCTCCCTCGGCCTCAGTCCCTCGCAGCCTCACCCCTCCCTTAGTCCCTCGCAAGGATTGCCCGGCGGCGGCGCGGTGCCCGTGCCCCTCAAGGCGGCGGCGGCGCGGGGCGGCGGCCTACATAGGCGCCACTCCAAGCCTCCGCGGCGGCCCCTCAAGGCAGCGGCGGTGCAGGCACCTCTCCAAGCCTCCATGGTGGCCCCTCAAGGCAGCGGCGGCGCAGGAGAAGCGACCGGCGCAGGGGAAGCGGCCGGCATAGGTACGGGTACGGGTGAACCCGATACCCGCGGGTATCCGTCGGGTGCGAGTGCGGGTAAGATTTTTCGCCCGCGGGCATCCTCGCGGGCGGGTAAAGGCCGACAGCCCAGGTACGCTCGCGGACGGGTAAATGTCTTACCCGCACATACCCGACCCGCTGCCATCCCTATTGAGGTCCCTGGAGCCACGACGTCTGTTGTCGCGGCCTCCGCTGATGCGGGGGGCTCATCCGGTGGGGCACTCATGTCGAGCGCCACCGGGACGGAGCAGTCAACGCCGGACTAGGGCGGAGATGTCGGGGGCCTCGTGCCCTCGGTCGCGTCGGAAGCGGCGGAGAAGGTTCTTGAGGAGCCTGCAGCTAGTGCGGAGTCAGCCGCGATCGCGCCTCCACTTCCGACTGCAGGGGCGGTCGTGGACGTGCCACCACCTTCGATTGTAGGGGAGGATGAGAGAGTTGCTGAGGTGGCACCCGTTCAGCCCGCCACTACTATCGAGGAGGTGGCTCCTGCGATGAGCCAGCCCCCAGTGGTTCCTCAAGGGCGGGATGCTCCAGAGGGCGCGGTGAGGCCACCACTCTGGAGATACAAGAAACCGGGGAGGGCTTTGACGCAGCCCTACCGCGGGATGCTAAGGACGAGGACACCTGGATCCTCGATCTTGCCTAGGCTCCGTGGGTGGCCGCCTTCGAGGTCGATGACGACGTCGAGGAGGACGAGGAGTCCGCGGCGTGCCACACCCTTGAGCGTGGATTGGTGTGGGCGCGTCCTGCATTTGATGAGTTGATCCTTCCCGCGACGTCGGTAAGTTTTCTCTGCACAACGGCTCGTCTTCAAGTCCTTCCATCCTTCCGATGTGCGTAGCTTACGTCTTCCCTGTTTGGGGCAGACACTCACGGCGTCTGGTTGGAGGAGAGCGCGTGTAGTCAGCTAGCTCTGCGCAGAGCAGGCCCAACTGGAGATGCAGCTGGTGGTGGCTCGAGTAGCCGCCACCGCAGCGGTGGCGAGTGAGGCGACGACGCAGACAGCCCTTGAAACCACCAACCAGTCCGCAGAGGACCGTGCCGCAGCCGCAGAGTTCACCGCCGCCACAACGGAGCGAGATGCCTCGGCAACAAGGTTGGCTCTTGTCGAGGCTGAGATCGAGAAGCTGCGTGCCACTGCGGCATCAGCCAACGAAGCCGCCGAGAGGGCCACCACCGCCTCCACTACTGCCGAGGTCACCGCCCGGGACGCCGCCCAAGCCGCGGCTCAGGACAAGGCGGTGCTCGAGGCGAAGATGGCGGATCTGGAGTGCGATTTGGTCACCGCTAGAGTGGACCTTGCGACGACCAACCATCAGTTCTTCCAGGTTGCCAACCAGCTCCAGGTGGTTTCTGAGGAGGTGACGCGGTTGCGGGAGAACAACACCAAGTTGTCAGAGGACCTTGAGGGTGAGTCAACCAGGTGCTTCCTTTCACCATTTTTTCTTTTCGTTCAACTCTTGTTCGTTCTAACTTGTCTCCTGGTGCTCCGGGAATGAGCGTGTACTGCGCCGGGATGACCTCGAAGCTGGCGAAGCAAAAGCAAGAGCTGAACTCTGCCCTGCTCAAGATCATCGAGAAGGACAACTCGATCGGGCGCTTGTCGAAGCAGCTTGAGAGTAAGCCCAGCATCCCGAATCCATCCTCATCTTTCTTATGAGGCTATTGTAACCCATCACCCTGCTTGCTTTCCTCAGAGACCAGGGTTGAGCTCGATCAGTCCCAGAAGGCCCGAGAGCAGAACGCAGTCGAGCTGAGCCGGACCCGGAACGCCCGGCGCGAGTCGGAGGAGGCCCGCAAGGTGACCATTAAAGACCTCGCCAAGCTCGGAAGGGCCATCAGCACGGTCATGGCTGGGCTTGGCGTGTCGCTCGGGCCGGTGTTTCCCCATACGCTTGTTGAGGAAGGTGGGCGCCTCCCGGGAGTGATCCGGGAACTTGAACTGTCGACGGCTCGAAGGGCGGTGCACCGAGTGCTCGCCATGTTCGAGTTGCACTACCAGGGGCTGGATCGCATGGCACTGAGTGGCGGCCGGGGCCCCGGTGTCGGTGTTTTAGACCGGCAACCTACTACGGGGGGTACCCGAAGTAGATGAATGTGACTCGCCGAGATCGGTAACTCGAAGGAAGAGACATGTGGCACACAATTTAGACGAGGTTCGGTCCGCGAGGTGCGTAATACCCTACGTCCCGTATCTTTGCGTAGCTACGGATTGATAGGGCACGATTACAAGATGGTGCAATGGTGCGCCGTGAGTTGTATGAGAGGAGATTGGATGCTAGAGATCGGTCCCTCGCCTCGCCTTATATAGTCGGGAGGCAAGGTTACAAGTCGGGGTAGGGAGAGAGTACTAGTCGAGTACGTCTAGGAGTCCTCTATACGGTGCGGAACATGTACGGCTCCCTAACCGAGTACTACTCTTGTGTAGTCCTTGTGCTCCACGCCTTCGTGTGCCGTGTAGCGCAAGCCGGTAGTCCCGGGGGCCCACCGAGTAGTCGGTCCCGGTACCCACCGAGGTAGTGGGCCCGGGGAGGTCCATACGACACCCGACATCTCGATACACAGTGTGATGAGCTCGAGGACGATTGCACCTCCTTCGCCCGCGACATGGCCGACACCGCCCTGAAAGACTTGGAGCTGCTGCCACAAGACGCACAGAGGACCCGGAAAGTTCCAAGCCCTCGACTTAGATGTATCATTTCAATTACGTGCAATGATAAGAACAATTCACAATATTACGAATCATAATCGCGTAGTTGAGAACTCATTCGAGTAGCGTTACAGCTCGATCGTTCCCGAGCGCCCAAGGACGACTTCCATAACGCATAGCTGGCCTTAGGAAGTCGAGACGGCCAAGCTCTACTCTGGAGCCACAGAGGCGTAGGATAGGAGTCGAGAAGCTTGACCTTCTTGACCTGCTAAGGATAACCACTCGTTCGCAACCCCCGAGAGCTCGGGAGGTTCGAGGGGTAACCTTGCGTGGTTTTGTCGTAAAAGTCGTTTTAGACCAGAGTGTGGACGGTCACCCGAATGCTTTTGAAAAGAGGTCAGATGAAGACCTGAGGACTCGAGTTGTGCTCGCAAGTCTTCGCACCGTAGCCACGGAGGCGTAGGTGTTAGGAGCTTTGAACGAGCAGTAACGTCTCGCCCCACGCAGGCCATCGCCCTTACTTCTCGCTAGATCGAGTTTCCATCAAAAAACCTTTCGCCCGTGCGATCAGTCGTGACACAGTTGTCGGAATGTTTTTGAAAAGTTGTAAAAAATGGAAGGAGGGCATCATGCCTTGGGTAGCTCTCGAGAAGGGAGCGTCTCTGCATAGGTGTAGGGACGCTCGTTGCTCAGCCTTTATAGTAGTCGCACATTCATAAACAATGCAATCGACAAGTTTTTTCAAACTTAAAGACATGTGAACGAAGCATGCGACATTTATGCATTGATGCATGAGATTTGAACAGTTACTCAAGGGTAAAATGGGCGCAGGTGTTCAATGTTCCATGCGTTGGAGACGACCCTCCCGTCCTCATATTGGATATTATAGGTTCTGGGCTGGAGCACCTCGTGGACATTGAATGACCTCTCCCAAGGTGGCGCGAGCTTGTGCCGGTCCTTGCTGCCTTGAACTCGTCGGAGGACGAGGTCTCCAACGTGGAACTCGTGAGGGCGCACGATGCGCTCGTGGTAGCGTCGTAAGGCTTGCTGGTACTTGGTGCAGCGCAACAACGCCACATCTCACGCCTCATCAAGCTGGTCGATCGCATCCTCAAGCGCGGCCTGGTTGCCTTCCTCGGTGTAGGCTCGTACCCGTGGGCTGCCGTTGTCGATGTTCGTTGGTAGGACCGCCCCCGAGCCGTGCACCATGAAGAAGGGCGTAAAACCTGTCGCTCGGCACGGCGTGATGCGCAGGCTCCATAGCATGGACGGTAGCTCAGCCACCCACTTTGCTCGGAACTTCTCGAGTCATTTGAAGATGCGTTGCTTCAACCCTTGCAAGATCATGCCGTCTGCCCTCTCGACTTGTATGTTCGTCTTTGGGTGGGCTACTGCCGACTAGTCCACACAAATGTTGTTGACATCGCAGAAGTTGAGGAATTTCTTCCCCGTGAACTGGGTGTCGTTGTCGGTGATGATCGTGTTGGGTATGCTGAAGCGATAGATGATGTCGGTGAAGAATGTTACGGCTTCCTCGGAGCGGATGTTGACGATGGGTCGAGCCTCAATCCACTTGGAGAACTTGTCGACCGCCACGAGGAGGTGTGTGAAGCCCCCGGGCACTTGTCGGAGCGGCCCCACCATGTTGAGGTGCCACACGGCAAAAGGCCATGTGATGGGGATGGTCTGGAGTGCTTGCGCCAGGAGATGGGTTTGTCGAGCGTAGAACTGGAACCCTTCTGTTGACATTTCTTAATGCAACTTCCAAAGAATAGATCTAGAATCCATTCTAAGTAATGGCGCAAGAAATGTTGATTGTACAGAAATATTATGGTAGATAATCCGCAAGCGCACGGATACCGGTGAGCATTTCGCCCGGGGTGATGGGTTTTAAAATATCGTATCCACAGGGAAGATGGATGGATGTAACAACAGACATAGGGATGGCAGTAGATTACTTTATGGACTTTGATGGAATGGCACATACTTTAACAGGGGTAAGCCAAATGATAAAGTAATGATAAATCGGACGAGCGAGAGGCACATGTGGAGCATAGAACATACTATTCCTAGTCTAGATTAGAATTGGATTTACTTAAGAGGCACAATTCTATATAGCATACAAAGACTGAGTTATTCATCTATTCTAATGTAGCATATCATCACATATAGCATAGTCATGGATAAATGTGAACACTCTGAAGATTACCCAAGAAGATCAAGGACGAAACTTGATCCTCCCAAAGAATCATTGTTCGACTAGTCTTATACTCGGGGTGGACTGCAATAGACTCAATAGGCCTGTCACACCCATGATCTACCAGACGACCCAGAGTATAAGGTGAATCTGCAAGTAAATTATATCTAAGCACCATGTTTACATACTTTCAACTACCTAGCATACGAGTGTAATATACTAGGAGATCTACGAATAAGTGTGTAGACTTATCATTAATCATGACTATATCAAATATACTACTAGAATAAAGTAAGAACTTAGCAATTGCACACATAACATTGAAATAACATAAAGTCATTGAGAAACAATATAAGAACTGAATCTTGATAACTTACAGATCTGGAACTGGAGCAAAGCTCAACTCTACTCGAATCTGACTCTCTATCTAGAACTAGGTTCTTGATCTAGAAATTAGATCTTGAACTATGAAGTAGCTATCCTATCTCAAATGTATCCTCTTCTTCTCCTGTCTTGGCCTGATGATGATGATCTTGTGAGATAGATCTTGAACTATGAAGTAGCTATCCTATCTCAAATGTATCCTCTTCTTCTCCTGTCTTGGCCTGATGATGATGATCTTGTGAGAGATGCATACCATGCCCTAGGGGGGTATGGGGTTGCTTATATAGCCCGGAGGGATAATCCGTCGCCGTAGGATCAAACCGACCTAAACAAATGGTTTATATTAACCCTAAGAGGCGGTGGAGGAACCTTCCCGAAGCAGGGCCTGATCGGGCCAGGGGGGCCGATCGGCCTACCCACAGGGCCGGTCGGCCTGGGCTGGGCCCCGGTTGGGCTCCTCCTTCGCATGTGTGCCCTTGTCCCTTCTAGATGCATATTTTCTTGGAGCCCACTTCGGTTGAGTTCGGGAGTCTTCTAGAGCCTTCTAGAATTCATTCTTTTCGCATTTTCCTGAATAGTCCCTACAAATATATAATTCACCAAAACTCGTGGAATTCATTAGCCCAAGGCCCTATACTACTGTTGATTTATCTTTTTGGTCCTTTTTCATGTATTGTTGATGCATGAAAATAAGAGTTAGTGAGCATCAACACCCTCACAGCGGCAGACGATGTCCTTGGAGTCTGCTACCGCTGTGGGCCAGTAAAACCCTTTTTCATGTGTCCCTATAAGTGTTCTTGGGCCTGCGAGATGACCGCATGTGCCCGCGTGGATCTCTCGTAGCAGCTCATGGCCTTGATCCCCGAGGATGCACCGCATGAGTATGTCAGCAGCTCCTCGCTTGTAGAGCTTGCCCTCGATGACGACGATCGCCTTCGCTCGCCGTGCGATGCGTCGAGCCTCCTTCTGGTCGGAGGGAAGTTTCCCTTCGACAAGCCTCGAGGATCGGGACCACCAGTCAGGATCTTCAAGATTCAGCTCGAGTGGTTTCGATCGCCATGACTTCGAGCTCCTCGACCTCTGGTGGCTTCTCCCCCTCTACTCGCACATAGGGCGCGTGTTGATCACTCGCAAAGACCCCGTGAGGTACCGGCTTGCGACTTGATGCGGTCTTTGCGAGCACATCGGTGGCTTTATTATAGTCGCGTAGCACGTGATGAAGCTCAAGTTTGTGGAACTTGTCCTCCAGGTCACGTACAACTTGATAGTACGCCACCATCTTTGGGTCTTCTCAGTTCTTGTCTTTCATGAACTGGTCCACGACTAGCTCGGAATCCCCCCTGATCTCGAGACGACGGATCCCGAGCTCAACAGCTATTCAGAGGCCGTTGATTAGTGCCTCATACTCAGCGACGTTGTTGGAGGCCGGGAAATGTAGTCGGACCATGTACTCCATGCGCACGCCCAGGGCGAGATGAAGACCAGGCCTACACCCACTCCTTCCTTCATGACCGAGCTGTCGAAGTACATGATCCAAGTATCGTGCATGATCGGCACCGGTGGAGTTTGTATCTCTGTCCACTCAGCAACAAAATCCATGAGTACTTGAGACTTGATGGCACTGCGAGGCGCGTATGATATGTTCTGTCCCATCAACTCGAGCACCAACTTGGCGATTCTCTCTTCAGCCTCGGGGTTCTAGATGACCTCCTCGAGTGGGTATTTGGACACCACGATGATGGGGTGCCCGTCGAAGTAGTGTCGGAGCTTGAGCTTGGTCATCAAGACAGCATACACAAGCTTCTGCATCTGCGAATATCGCGTCTTGGAGTCGGAGAGTACCTCACTGACGAAGTACACGGGTTGCTGCACCTTTTGTGACCTTTCGGGCTCTTCTCATTCGACGACCAGTGCAGAGGTGACCACCTGGTTGTCGCGGAGATATACAAGAGCATCGGCTCTTCAGGTGTCAGAGTTGTGAGGATCGGCGGGCTCTTGAGCATGTTCTTGAGGGAGTCGAGTGCCTCTTGTGCCTCGGGGGTCAACGAAAAGTGGTCGGACTTCTTCATCAGCTTGTACGGCGGTAGGTTGCGCTCTCCGAATCGTCCTATGAACGGCTCAGAGCTGCGAGGCAACCCATGACACATTGTACACCTTTCAAGTTCTTGATCGTTCTCATGTCCATGATGTCCGAGATTTTCTCGGGGTTTGCCTCGATGTCACGTTCCGACACGACAAAGCCAAGTAGCATGCCCCTTGGGACCCCGAAAATGCATTTCTCGGGGTTTAGCTTTACCCCGTGCTGTCGCAGCTTCGCAAAGACCTCGGTGAGGTCGGGGACCAGATCTCCAGTCTTTTTCGACTTGACCATGATGTCGTCGACGTACACCTCGATGATGCGTCCTATCAGTTCCCCGAAAACACGTCGCATGCATCGCTGAAACGTGGCGCTCGCATTCTTGAGCCCAAAGGGCATTGTCTTGTAGCAGTACGCGCTGAACGGAGTGATGAATGAGGTTGCGAGTTGGTCCACTATGCACATCGCTATCTAGTTGTACTCGGAGTACGCATTGAGAAAATAGAGGGTTTCACACCCAGCTGTTGAATTGACTACCTAATCTATGCGAAGCAAAGGAAATGGATCCTTGGGACACGCCTTGTTAAGGCCCGTGCAGTCAACACACATCCTCCATTTCTTATTCTTCTTTTTAACAAGTACAGGGTTAGCAAGCCACTCGGGGTGGAATACTTCTCGGATGAACCCTGAACTAAGGAGCTTCTTGATCTCCTCGTCGATCGCCTTGCACTTCTCGTCGTTGAAGCGGTGAAGGCGTTGTGTTGGCACCTTCTGGAGCCAATAGCACGCAAAGGTTGCTGTCACGGCGCCTCTACGTCGACACCGGTCAGACCGGTCGCCGGGAGAATTCCAGCGGTAGACCTCCGAGCGTCACCCGGGCAGGATCCCGTCAGGGAGACGCATGTAGGGTTGCTCTAGGGTCGGCAAGGCCAACTAGAACGCCTTCAGACGTCGCGGAGACGAAGCAAGAACAGCAAGTAGTAGATTGGAAAAGTTGGGAAGAGGTAAAAGTAAATACGAGACAAATAAAAGGTAAATATATTTGATCAATTGGATGATGAACCTCAATCGGCCGTGGCCCTTTATATTTATAGGGTGGGGAGGTCTTGCCCCGCAAGAAAATCCTTTTACAAGCATAATCTATCAGGACTCCTCAATTTGGCTCGGGATCGGGGGGCACCGGTCTGACCGGTGAAGGGCACCGGTCAGACCTATGCACTCGGCATGTAGAACTTGGAGAAGCATATCTCCCTCATCCGGACTCCGATTTGGACATTCCACATATGGATTTTGATCTACTCGACGAGACCTGTCCAATGGTGAAGTCCAAATAGGAGTTTGTGGACTTTTACCACACCGGTCTGACCGGTGGGGCCCACAGGTCTGACCGGTCGGATGAGACATGCCAATTTTTGGTGCGAACACATTGCTTCACCGGTTTCGATCCCGACTTGATATTTAACTTGTGTTTGATAACCTCTCTCGGGATCCCCTTCATGTCAGAGGGTTTCCATGCAAACACATCGAGCTTCACTTTGAGGAAGTCGACGAGTGCGCTTTCCTATTTAGGATCGAGCGTCGTCCTGATACAAAGCGTACGACCGTCATCGGAGACAGCCGCATCCTTGACATCCTTGGCGAGCTCGAAAGAGCAGGCCGCTCGCTTTGATGACTCGGGGATATCCTGGTCCTCGGATGGGGGCTCGGCGTGGAGCCTCTCGGACCGGATCAGTGCCTCAGCGAACTGAAAGCACTCAGCATCGCACTGGAATGCGCGCTGATGCGTGGTCCCTACTATGATGATCCCCTTCAGACCGGAAATCTTCAGTTTCAGGTACGTATAGTTGGGCATGGCCTTAAACTTCGCGTATGCCGACCTCCCGAGGACCGCGTGGTATGTCCCCGAGAACCCCACCACTTCGAAGGTGAGGGTTTCGGTGTGAAAGTTTCGCAGGTCCCCAAACGTGATAGGCAAATCGATCTGCCTGATTGGGAGCGCCTTCATTCCAAGGACGACCCCGTGGAATAGTGCGATCGACGACCGCAACTGGGACCGCGAGATGCTCATGTCGTCATGTGTTGAGACATAAAGCATGTTTATCCCGCTTTCCCCATCCATCAGGACCTTGTGGACCCGTTTGGATTTGAATAGGGGAGCTACCACTAGTGGGTAGGATCCTGGCTGGCGCACGTGGTCGGGATGGTCCTTGCGGTCGAAGGTTATCGGAACCTCCGACCACTTTAGGTAGGACGGCTTGGCAGTGTCAGCGTTGAAGACCTCTCGTCGGATGAGCTTCTCGCGCCGCCTTGAGGGTCTCACCACTGACCCGCAAAAGATCATGTGTACCGCACCGTCTTCACCTGGGTACATAGCCCCCGCGTCGTCGTAGTTGTCGGGGGATGGCCCTCCCTTCTTGGGTGGATTTGCTGCCCTTGGCTTGAGGATGTCGTTGACATAGTTCTTGATGAGCCGGAAATACTTGAGCGCGTGCTTGACGGGGACCTCGTGGTGCGGGCATGACGCGTCTAGGAGCTTCTCGAAGTGGTCCTTTGGCGGACCGGGCTTGGTTGGGTTGCCCTTGGGGCGTGACACCTTGCGCTCCACCGTTGTGACCAAGTTGTCATCATGACAACGCTTCTTGTTCTTTTTCTTCTTTTGAAACGCGAGGATGTCCCCTTTCCATGGTCCATGACCTGCTTCCCCTTTCCCAGAGGGGTGTTGAGCATTACGCGGCCGCTTCCTTGCCGTCTGCGTGGTTGCTCGTGATGTCGAGGAGCTCCCGGGTCGTACGAGGCATGCGGCGTCCGAGTCGGTGGATGAGGGAGGTGCAGGTCATGTCGTTCTGAAACGCTGAGATGGCGTTGTTGTCAGTTGCGCCAGGAAGCTCGGTGCAACGCTTGGAGAAGCGCCGGATGTACTCGCTCAAGCTCTCTCCCGGCTGCTGCTTGCAGTTGCGTAGCTCCCACTGTTTGTCGGGTGTTGACGGCTAATAGTTGTATCAAAGTTCATTTAGACTTGCAAGCGGACAAGTCTCCCGTCGTAGTCAAGGGACCCTTCTTCCCTCGAGTGGTGAACCCAAGGTATGAATCCGTGGAACAAATGTGTGACGCAAAAGATGATCTAGTAAAGCCAAGTAACTTCAATCTTCGGTAAGAGAAACCCTAGTGCATCTAGATAAAGAGCACAAAACCAATCTAATCTACTAAAGACCGGAGGTAACAAAGATAGATAGGGTAGATAAACCGATCTAGAGAGATCGGGTTAAGCCTTTTGTTGAAGTTCCAAGTAAGAGAAGAAGTAGCAAATCGAATCTTATTAGAAGCCTCTTTAAATCGTGGTTTCCCGTCCGACTCCGAAAACGCCCGCCTTTCGGAACCCCGTTCGTCACAACGTATTCCTATTCATGCGGGTAGTCTAGGGCGAGTCCAAGGACAAGTCGAGTTCTTTCGGAAGATCCGGCGTGTACCTCTAGCCACCGCGGCTACAAGAACACCATATGTGATCTATCTCGAGAATAGATCTAGAATAAACAAAGCCGATCGAAAAACGAAATCATCGAAGAAACGCTTGACCGCTAGAAATAGATTCAACTTGATAATTCAACTAATACAATGATACATAAACAAGATCACCACTGGGATCCTACCTTGATCTTGCTTCTAGCTCCGGGAACTCCGACGTGGTCTTCCTTGCAAGGTTCCCACGTCGGCTAGGGAGACCCTAGTCAACTAGCTCGACCCTCTCCTCTCCGGGATGGTGTCCCTCTCTTCTCTGCTCCTCGGCGGCCGATGACGAATTGATTGATCCGTGGCTCTCGACCCCGGGGCTATAAATAGCCCGAATGGCGGCTAGGTCAAAGGAGGGGGCAAATGGGCCACGGACGGGGGCCGGGGCGGCCGGCCTGGGCCGACCGGCCTGGGCCCATCCAGGCCCAGTTCCCGGCCTCCCTTCGCGTGGTGTCGGTTCCCGATTCTTCTAGATCCTCCCCCTTCTGCATGTAGGCCCTTGTTGTCAGTTTCTCTCCGAGTTGGACGTAGCTCCTTGTCCCACAAGATTCTGCACTTTTCTAGTTAGGTTCTCGGAGTTTGTCATCTTCTCGGGTTGAGTCCCTGGCTTCTTGGAGTCAAATTTGCTTCATTGCATGACTTGTACGGGGCTTCAAGGTCTTGTCACAAGGTGCTTGATGAACTTATCCCGGAAGTCTTGCTTTCAATGCTAAAACCCTGCATAAACACTAAACTCCAAAACCGACATGCACAAGTGAACTTGTTATACCACGGGGGTTAGTACCAATAGATTAGGTATAAAACTCAACACCGAAGGTAAACTCATGGCTAGGTTTACGGATTTTCACCGTCAACACCGGGGCGCGTGTACGTGCCTTGGAAATTCCCGACGAAGACTCAGCGCAGGTCGGTCCAGCTATTGATCTTGTCGCGTAGCAGGTGCTCGAGCCACGTTCGCGCAGAGTCACCGAGGTATAGCAACAGGTTTTTTATGATGAAGATGTCTTCTGTCACTCGCCCCACGTGGCATGCGAGCCGATAGTCCTCGAGCCACACGCTGGGGTTGGTGTCCCCGTAGTACCTGGGTACGTTGGTCGGAGCCCGGAAACGCGAGGGGAATGTCGCATCCCTGACGCTCTAGCCAAAGGCTCGTGGACCCCTCTGGTTCGGCGACCAGCTACGTTCACTGTCATCATCGCTGTCGTGGCGTCGTCTGTGCCCTCGGTCGTCGTGGTGGCGCGAGCAGTTGTCATGATGATTGTCAACGCTCTCGGCCCGTCGGCAAGCCTCGATGGTGTTCCGCGCGTCACGACCAGGGCCGAGCCGGCTCTTGACTGCCAATGCCGTGGCCCCGCCCCCTTCCCCGCGGTCCTGATGCCGAGAGGGAGGCGGGTTCGGGCCGTGTGCGGATGGTGCTCCCGCTCGTCCACGCTCCGACCGCTATCGTGAAGCGGAGCTTTCCGCTTGTTGCGCTGCCGTTGCTTCGAGCAGTGCCTTCAGCTGCTAGCGCACTCGCTATTTCCTTGGAGGTTGCTACCTCCAGACGCCCGCCTGAAGAGCGGCGGGACATCACCGTCGGCGTTGGCGTCGACGTTCGCGCCCTCGTTGGCGCGTCGGTCATTGTCACTCGTACGTCATCGGGCTAGCGGCGTTAGGGTGCGGGCTCGAGGTTGCTCGACGACTGGGCGGTGCTCCTGCCGCTCGCCATTCCCCTCACGGGCTGCTCCTGCACTGGGACCATTCGTGCACGCTGCCGGTCATGAGGCTCTGGGTCATGCCCCAACTCCCGGTGAAGGATGGCCACCTCTTCGTCGAGTTGGCGCCTGGCCTCCGCGAGCTCGTCGAGTCATGCCTATCGTTGGGCGTCGGTGGCGCGGTGACGCGGCGCCAGCTCCGGGTCGGAACTGCTTGAGGCCGAGGCCACACAGACGTTGCATTCGCGCGTGGGGTCACGCGGCCGCGTGGTCGGTGTCCTCCGGGTCATCACAGAGCCAGAGGCGGCGACGGTTGCGCGCAAGTTGTTGACGTAGGCCGTCACTGGATCGTCCGGGAGGCCGGGCTGTCCACAGGGGTACATGGCGGTGTACCGCTCCATGAACTCCCCCCCCAAGCAAGCGGCTCGGCTCCGCTTGCCTGGAAGGCGAGGTCAGTGAGGTAGTAGGCGGCGAGCCTAAAACGCTCCTGCGTTGGGTTTGGCCCCAACATGGCAATGATCGTCTCGTCCGAGAAGCCTCGGACAAACGCTGCGCATCCCGCAGCCCAGGTCAGGACGTTGGGACGAGGTGGCCGGGCGAAGGTACGTTCGACGATTGACTCCGCCGACCGGTGTAGACGAAGCCGAGGGAGCCAAAGCGCAAGGTGGCCCCAAGGGTCAACGGAACCCTGCGGCCCTCCATCTGATCCGCTGGTGAAGTTCGTCGAGACACATGATGTGCCCCTACCTAGTGCGCCAACTGTCGGGGTTCTCTGCCGCCGGACAGTAAATTTGTGTCGATCGTGTGTCGGGCTCGGATGGTTAGCACAAGAGACAACGAGATTTATACTGGTTCGGGCCTCCGAGGAGTAATACCCTACGTCCAGTGTCGAGCTGTCGTGTTCCCGTGATAGGGCTGTTTGTAGTAGGGGTTACAAACTGGTCGGAATAGGGTGTCGGGCCCAGGTCTCCCTTGGAATGGGTGTTTGGTTCATCGGCTATCCAACCCTTGTGACGGTTGCCCTCCTCTCCCTTTTATAGATGCAAGGGGAGGGGAAACAAGGGGAAGAAAATACGAGTTACGGTGTCGTGTCGGCCGAGATGTCTTCTCGCGCGTCGCTATCTGTCAGGGCGCATTGAAGTGGAGTTGTGTTGCCTTGTCGTGGAAGCTGTCGCGTGGCCGGGCGAGGCTGTTCACATTGGGACGCTTGACGCTCCTTCCAAGTAGTTTGGCGGTGACTCGGCCCGTCCGAGCATTGGACTAGCTTGCCACATTAAGACCTAACCGTAGGCCTGAGATCGCCGTAGGGGGTGCTTGAGTGCCTCGGACGGAGCTTGCGTGCTGCAGAGTTAGAGATGATGGCAATGTGACGGCTGTGCAGCCGAGCAGAGCCGTATTGAGGCTCCTGTCGGGGCCAGCTGTTCGCGCCCGCCGCCAGCTCGTGTGTTTGCATGGCGTGGGGAATTGGTCCCCACACGTCGCGGTGAAGACATTTGCGTCTCAGGGTCGCGCCGCGTGTCGTGGCCCACGCCTCAGTCGGAGGCGGGAACTGCTCGTGCGAACGAGCGGCTTGTCGTGCGAGGCGGAGACTGCTCGGAGGGAGTCCCTCTAGTAGGGAACTGGTCGGAGACGCTCCCAACTGGTCGGGAACAAGACGTCTTGCCAGTGATAGTCTTGACAGGGAGTCCTCCTCGTCTTAAATCTTGGCCTTCACGTTGTCAATCTTGGCCTTCACATTGTCAATGCTGTCAGAAGGCTCCGTCCCGTGAAAGATTATCTCGGCGTCAAAAGGGCCCTAATCCGGGCTCTCGTCAATTGGTTTGAAGCCGGTCTTGCAAAACTGATTGGACTGACCGCTTTGGTTTGAGTGGGTTCCCTGGTTCCGAGTTAAATGTCTTGATAAAATTAGATGTGTAAAAGAATTTCCTTGTCGAGTAAAACCTCCTAACTCTATAAATATAAAGGTCACTGATTGAGGCATCCACTCGAAACAAACGTATCAATTACTATTTTCATATCTTTTCCTATTATATTTTTTCCTTAGCTTTTCCAACTCCATTTGTTTTTTCTTCTTAGTCTCGGCAATGTCTGAGAATGTTCTAGGTGGCCCGCCGATCCTAGAGCAACCCTACATATATTAACCCTGACGAGAAGACGTTCATCAGACTACAGCCGGTTAACCAACCAACCAATCCGATCGCCTCCGACCACCGGTCCGACTGGCCTGCGTAGGGGAGCTGTAGTGAGCTCTTCCACACGCCTGTTGACTCGAAAAAGACGTCAACAGATACAAACAACACAAGGAGGACAACCGTCAAAATTGAAGCAGAATTTATATGCGCGTCTTCAATTGACGTACTTTTCTTCGTTGGTGAGGATTTAAATATTTTCCACATATTCCGCGTAACGAAAAACTGTGTAACAATAGTGTTAAAATTGATACATTTGATTTTTTTTGAAAAACTTTCGATCTCTTTATTAATCATATATATACCCCAAAGATATGTCCAAAAGCATACTTTATTGCCCTGATATTATTCGAGTTTTTCCCGACGACAAGTTATAATAGAAGTGATAAATACATTAACGAACTTGTGAAATTTTCGATGCACTTTCATAATTTGAGCTAAAACGGAACATACTTCCTTGTCATTTTTCTGCAATGTTTTTATCTTATTTTAGTTCAAACATATGTTGATTTCAGTGAAGATCCTTATAATCATTTAAATTTTAAAAAATAGTAAATCACTTTCAAAATTTTTGAAATGCCTACACAACAATAAATATGTAGTCTAATACACACTTAAACTATTTTTTATATCCAAAGTAATTTTTTTGCTAGTTACACACTTTTTGCCTATCCAGTTCATAAAAATTGAAAAGCATTTGTGCTGACTGGTCACATAAGCACCCGTTAGCACAAATGAAGGTCATTTGTGCTGACAGGTGCCTTATGTAGCCCGTCAGCATAAAGGCATTTGTGCTGACGGGTGCTCACCCGATAGTCTCGTACACTTTTGTGCTGGCAGGTGCCAATTAGGTCCGCCAACATGCTCATTTTGACGTGCCAACACAAGTCGTGTATAGTCCAGTTATACTCTTGAGATCTGATACTGGCGGGGAATCACTGAATCAGCCAATAAAGAGGGTAGCAGCATCACTAGATCACCTAAATATAGGGGAACTGTTTGTTTCAGCTTATCTCAGAATCAATTGTCTGGGAATCTGGATTTTCTTTAAATCTGCTGTCTGGATAAGTTGGAAGTTTGGCCATCCTGATTATTTATAGTTGATTATTTGTTCTAAGTGTAAAATGACATGTATGACCCTGCGAGGAGTAAGACCACCCCACGACATTGTATTAAGAAGAAGAAGAAGATCTTCTCACATATATCGAGAAAATCGGCGATAACTGGTAATGAAATAACTTATTTGATTCATGAGTACCAGCAAAAGATGATTGTGACAATTTTTTTTGAAGTTTTTAAAATCATAAAATCGGCGGCAATGAGACTTGTGAACGACAGCTTTGTGACTTTGTCACCCAGCAAAAGGCCCACAACAGATATAAGTAACTATGTGCCTCTCTGATGACTCTGCAAGCTACGCTTTTATATCAGCAAAGGGAGCACAAATGGGGAAAAGAATTATCGGCACTACCCTATAATATGGGCCGAACCTTAGTCCCTCCCTTAGCCGATGGGCCGAACCTTAGTTCAGGCCCATTACCGCCCTTCAAATAGCTCTTGAAATCCCCTGTACCCAAAGACCTGAAACTCTGAAACTTCGTTTTTTGAGCAATAAGTCTGAAACTTTGACAAAGATTTGAAGTCAAGCTCTCACTGTCGCAGAATACTCGTCATATAGCTTATCTAGCAGCGGTGAAGATGATCAATTTGGCCAAGTAAGCACCATCTGTTAACATCTGTCACAGTACCTTTGCTTGCCTGTTGAGCATACTGCGAAAGAAAGGCTTCTCTGAAAGACAAGTGACTGTGTGCTGCCTTGCTGAGTCTTGTGATAAGAGCAGGAGGAGGGAGGAGATGCCTTCCTCAGATGGGGATGAAAGCTTCGCCATCACAAGGGCATCCACGCATCAACGCCTTGCTCTAGAAACAAAGAAATCTGTCCCATCCCCACTGGCTGCCACCGGAAAGCGCCAAAATTCCGCCAAATTATTTCCTCCTCCAAACTAAAACTATCGCCATCAGATTTCAGGCTCATTTAGAAGAAATTTGCAGACACAGGAGAGACATCTCACCTTACTGTAGCGCCAGCAAATCTTCAGATCTCATACACGTTGGTGCGATGAACTCAATTCGGTATCCATATGTGTCGGAATTGGTGAATTTCAAGTGTATTTTTGAGGAATTTTGAATTGATAAGATCTCATAGAACATAGCATCCAATCATTGAGATATATAACAAGATGATTAATAACTACAATTAGGGTCCTTGTTAATCTTCTGAAAACAACCAATTAGCATGTGGACATATTGTTGCCCAGGTGATGGTGATGACCAGAACCACAAGCGCAAGCCGGCCACACTCTCCCCCCCTCCACTTCCACCCATCTCTGGTTTGCTCTGCACGCTCGAGCCCCGCAAACCGGCCTCTCCTCCACTAGCCTTTGCTTCCAGAATCATCCAAGGCAGCCAGGACCACGGCTCCCAAGTAGCGCAGAATCATCCCGGCTATCACATCAGATTTCAGTCACAGAAAAAAATTGACAACCATGGCGTCCTAGAGAAGTCAAACCAGTAATCCAAGAACCATGGCGCCGTAAGAGGGCGAGGGCCAAGACATGGCGAGAACCATGATCGGCGACGGTATGCGGCGGGGGCCTAGAGGCGGCTGGCGGCGTCGTTGAACGCATGGAGGAGGACGAGGCGGGGGCGTCGTCGTCGTCGCCGCCCATCGCGCAGCTGGGCTACGACCAGCTGCTGTCGGTCCTCCGCCTGCTCCCGCCCGAGGCCGTGCTCTCCTTCGCCGCCACCTGCCGCGCGTTCCGGGCCTGGGCCTCCTCCGACGCGCTCTGGGAGGCGCTGTGCCGCCGCGACTGGGGCGCCCGCGCCGCCGCCGCGCTCGCCGAGCGCCGGCGCGACCGCGAGCGTACCGGCGGCGGCGCACCGCCGCCGTGGAGGAGGGTCTACGCGGAGGTCGCCAGGCTGGGCGCCCTGTCCGCGCGCCGCGTCCCCGTGAGGGGCGCCTCGCCGCGGCCCCGCGCGTCGCACTCGCTCAACCTAGTCGCCGGATGGCTCGTGCTCTTCGGCGGCGGCTGCGAGGGAGGTAATTGCATCCAAACCGTTTCTCCACAACGTTCTTGTTACATACTTGGTGCACTAAGGTCGAAAAGGTGATTGCTTTGTGCGTGCTCTATGAATAGATTCGCTAGGAGAAATTCGATCACTGGGGCAGATTACTAGGATGGGCATGATGAGTTGCAGTTGATTCGGTTGTGATTAGTTTCTCTGATATGCGTGTTTTGTTTGTGCCTTGCTACTGTATTTTACATTAATTTCATTGAAAAAATAATTTACTTTATCAATTATGAAGTTTGCTCATTTCTGACAGTTACGGAAGACTTCCTAATGATGTATGGAGAGCCTTCCTGCAATATATCATGTATCCTGTTACTGTAAGGCCCCGTTCGGTTCCCATAAGTAGGGTGACTTATAAGTTACCCGACTTATAAGTCACGCCACTTTAAGTCGGTCCTGTTTGGTTGCAGTGACTTATAAGTCAGTAGGCTCCACACAGGGTGAGTGGTAGAGGAAAAAGTGGAAATAAGTGACTTTAAGGACTTGTTTGGGAAATGGAGGATTCAAGAGGATTGAAGGGGATTTTGAGAAATTTTAACTTATAGTGGAAATTCCTCCACCCCAATGCCCTTCGTTCCCGTTCATTCCACTAATTCCCGAACAAGTCCTAAGTAGGGGTGGAGCTACTTATGCAACTTATAAGTTGGAGCACTTTGTCAGGGTTGTTTGGTTTCACAGGTGACTTATTTTACACTTTAAGCCACCCTACTTATGGGAACCAAACGGGGCCTAACATATTATGGTATCTGCAGTAGTGCAGCACATCAGGCAGGTTTATATCATAACTGTAGGAGGAAGAATTCCTTGAAAAAATTAGGAGCTAATTTCAAGTTTCAACAAATCCTCGATTGAATCCAAATAGTTCATTAGCTGGAACTATTTGACTTGCAAATCAAGTTAGTTGCTTTCCCCTTTGACTATTCTGCTTGAGTAATAGTGTTGGTTATTTGATAATTTATTTAGTTCCCAAAAGGATGGATACTTTATGAGTTTTCAGAGCAAGAAAAGAAAAGAGGAGAATTCATATTGTCTCCTCCTAAATTTCTGCCCTTTCAATCCTCTTTGATGAAGTAGGCTCAGAAATACTGTATTTGAAGGAACTTTTGATGATTTGGAGAATATCACCTTTAACCTGATTATTTTCATTAACTTAGAAGTCTAATTGTTAATCTAGTTAAGACTGATTTGTATCAGAGTATAATACTTGTATGCACTACCTGAAATGACTACTTTTGGTTCTATCTAGCAGGAAACTATACCTTTTCACCATCGATGCACTGATTGTTTATTTGTGGTCTTTTTGTTATTGCTTCAGTTTTCTTTTATATTTGCATTCGTCATTCCAGTCGAAGGTTTCTGTTGCTCTTTCTACTAAATGTGAGCACTACGTTTGTCATCCTGAACTCCTGATTTTGTTGTTTTCGTTGATTTGTAGGTTGAATACAATCTTAGTAGCTTTCTCAAGTAGGTCAAAGAAAAATGTACAAAAAAAAGCCTTTTTCCTGAGAATGGAGAAACCTTTTGTGCTCCAAGATTAAGATTTTTTCAACCAATATGACAGAAAGTATCCATAAGTTAGTATTATGGTCAAAAAGGAGCCGGAGTCCCTGATCTTGTGACAGGTTATCTACTCATCTTAGATTCAACATAGCTATACACATGAGTGCGTATGTGTGTGTGTGTGTGTGGGGGGGGGGGGGGGGGGGTCTTTAAGAAACAATCATCAATCATTCTCCCAAAATTAATAGTAACTCTGACCTTTGCTGTGTTGTTGTTGCTCTCCCTCATGGTGCTTATACATGCATTTCAGTTGAACTATTAACATGGTCCACAATCTTCCTTCAAATAATCCCACTTATCCTTTGCACAGACGTAAGCCTGATGAGAAAGTTCACCTCCCTTGGTATTGAACACAGTTACTTTTGCTACAGAGAAGATATTGACCGTCCACAAATATTTGGCACTATGCTTACTATGTGGATTCTGCAAGAGATGAGCATGATACCCTCTGAGTTATGATCTCCAAGTGCTATACGATGAGTATTCCTCATCAAGTCGTTGATTCTTATGGTGTCATGGGGATGACCGAACCATGTCATGACATGAGAGGTCAAGGGTTGCAGCCTTCATCAAATTATTTTATATTATTTTATTCCTCGATGAGGTACAGGAAACATTTATATGATGCCTGGGTAGCTTGACATGAGCTGCTGCTCTATTTCTCTTCCATGATCAAGACATGGGAGGAATCCCTCTTACCTTATAACAAAACTCATTGGATGAGATTAAAGCATTGCAAAGCCCCAAATGGAAGGAGGACAGCATGTTGCTGCGCCTACCACATCACTAAATTTACCGAGGGACCAACACAACTACACAGTCGTAGATTGCATTACTGCTAATCACCATTGTTAGCCACCAGGACAGGGAAAAAATTGTTCTCATTGTTCCACCATCCTGTTCTCTCTGGGTGCGGGAGCTATCTATGGTGCTGTGTGGATTCATCACCACGTGCTGGGGTAACGATGTTATTGTGCCACTGCTGACCCTGCCCATGTCACTGATTACTTCCATGATGTAGAGGCATGCTAGTGGCTGTTCACATCAATGTGGGGCAACCAAGGACCTTGATTGTGGCTTCCACCTTGCAGCTTGATGATGAGCTGCTTGTACTAAAAGGTAGAAGGTTGAGGATAAGAAATAGAAGGTATGGAGACAACATGTAGCCATGCAGTAGCATGGTGGCGGTGTCAGATATGTGTGTATGCAGAAATCTGATGTCAGCATTGCAAGAAGTCCAGGAAGTATAAGAAGATGAATTGCATTTGCGGCTTTTGTTGGGTTTTGACTCTAGCCAACCTAAACCTGCTTGAGCCTGAAACACTTGGTTGTCGTTGTTTAATCGGTTTTATCATTTAGTATCTGTTTGATTGCAGAGAAGAGTTATGCTAGTTGAGTTAGAGTATATTGGTCCACCCCCCCCATAAAAAGGGCAGGAATCATGTCCTGGAGGAGAAGAGAAAGTGAAATTAGTCTATTCCTTTTCTAGTATTCTCTCGTCTATATTCCACCTTCTACTTTCAATGCTCTTATCCCCTTTCTATCCACGCAGACAATCCTTCCCTCTCGCTGATAGTTGCTCTGATGTAAAAACTTTATGCTCTGTTCAAAGATCTAGTGTTTTTTAGTTATTGGAGATCTTCTTTCTTTGTGATAGGAATTAGGATGATTGCATATTGTGATTCTATGCTTTTGTTACCATTATGAAAACCTATTTGATTGTATTTTATCCCTGTCTTTTGTTTCTGACTAGTATTCTGATGTTCTTTGTTGCTCTAGTTAGGTCACCATCTTGATGATACTTGGGTGGCTTATGCTGGAATTGGAGCTGGAAATAGACCGCCTACTGTACTTAGCTGGCAGCAGTTAGCCTCTGGCACCCCAAGTGGGCGTTTTAGTCATTCATGCACTCTAGCTGGTGACACATTAGTCTTGTTTGGTGGAATCACTGACCAGGGGCAGCGTTTGAATGATACATGGATAGGCCAAGTTATTTGTGAAGAACCTCGAAAGATGCGGATCTCATGGAGACTGCTGCAGGTAGGTCCACTTGCACCACCTCCTCGTGGAGCCCATGCAGCCTGCTGCGTTGATGATAAGTTCATTGTAATTCATGGTGGGATAGGGCTCTATGGAAGCCGGCTTGGTGATACATGGCTTCTTGATCTGTCAAATGGCCTCCGATCTGGCAGTTGGCATCAAATAGGGAACGCGTGGCCTTTGCCTCCACCTCGTTCTGGTCATTCTTTAACTTGGATTGGTGGGACACACATGGTTCTATTTGGTGGTAGAGGATCAGAATTTGAAGTTCTTAATGATGTCTGGTTGTTTGATATTAGTGATCAGTACCCAAAATGGAAGGAACTAAAGTACGACTTGTCTACTGCTCTTGGTGAAATGCCTTTTCCACGGGTTGGGCATTCAGCAATACTTGCATTGGGAGGCAAGGTCCTTGTGTATGGTGGAGAGGATTCACAAAGGCGGCGGAAGGATGACTTCTGGATCTTAGATACGCAAGCTCTACTTCAATACGAATCAGGTTCCAAGAAAATGACCAAAAGGATGTGGAAAAAGCTTAGAATTGATGGTCAGTGCCCAAACTACCGATCCTTCCATGGGGTGTGTGTAGATACTTCTGGTTGTTGTGTGTATATTTTTGGTGGAATGGTTGATGGCCTTGTTCACCCTGCAGAAGCCTTGGGTCTGAGATTTGATGGGCAGCTGTATCAAGTGGAGCTTGTGCTGCATCTTTAGAATGTGTATGTGTTGTTGCCATGTAAATCTGAGAATTTTCCTAGGTTTCATCTTTAGCATCTGGTGTAGTTTGTAGAAACTTCATGATAAATCTGCTATTCTCCCAGAAAATATTGAAACGACTAGTACCACTACCATGTCACCCAGGTTTTCAACACTACAAGGACTCTCCAAATGGTTTCTGCCAGTCAATCGTGCATGGGTGCATGCCCGTACCTGTCGCTGACCTGTGAAAGGAACAGTGTCCATTGTAATTTTGTGCCATTAACATCCGATCTGTCTGTATGTGGGTTTGAATCTCCATTCCTTTGTCAGATTCATATGTTCCAAAGAATGTCTGTCAATACCGTCTGGAGCAGATGGTTGTTTTGGTACCTGATGGGCTCTCATATGGTCATGGGAAGAGGGATAAATGTTGCTGCCCATAATAATCCAATGTGAGAGGATTGCTCGGGACCATCTGGAGCTGCTCTTGATCTTTGCATCCCGGTCACCAATTGGCTCACTGCAGGAGGATCATGTCTCATTCAGCCCTTGGTTCATCACATGCACAGGACCTGATATTTGTAATGATCTAATGATGGTGTATGAGTCACACCGGCAACACTACACAACGCAAATTTTTTTGGAAGATCATTGATCTTGGGTCCACTGGTACAAGATGTTTTCAAGTCTTGTAACGGTGTATCAGTATGCAGGTTGTGTCATGTGCTCATTAATTCTGCGATATCGGGACCGAAACTTGTTTGGATTATTTCAGATTTGGGACCATTTGCAGTGTGATCGTGCATACATCACGGAGAAAAACATGTAGCTCCTGTTCAGATCCACTTTGTGACAGCAAGGCAAAGCTTCTGCACCAGGAATCCAGGACCCATGTATGCGCAGAAAGGTTTTACCTAGGCTTGTATTCAGCTTGTCTGTGTGATATTTTAACATTCTTGATAGATTATATTTGCCTGTGATGCTTTCAGAATATCTGAACACAATTTAGTTCAGGCTCCACTGAAGTTTGAATCTAATTGTTGCATGTTGGCTAATCCGAGATCGAGTCAGAACACCCTTACCATGCTTTCTACTGCTGCTGCATTCACATCTACCTTCGGTTATTTGTAATTTCAAGTGACAAGATGCATCACCAAGACATATCGATGCTGGAGATTTCCAGCCATGCAGTTGCAGCTCCTGTTGCTACATTCATTTCTTATTCAGCATTATTACACCATTCTAATTTTCTTAAAATAATAGTAGTACACGGTTCCCGCCAAATATATGTAAAATAAAAGGAGAATACTCGCATCAGGCAATCTATCAAAAAAAAAGACTATACTTGAACTTAGCAATCTTCCATTATTCTGAAAGTCAGTATGTATGTGTATAGTGATGAACCACTAAGCCTAAAAAAGTACACAGAAGTTGAGAAAGTGGTCTTTTATACAAATACTAGAACGATGTTTTTTTCTTATATACATGGTTGAATAAAATTTTGAGAATTCTATTAGCAGTCCCTCAAGTCCAAACAGAAACAAACTAGAAATGTTGCACCTTGCTACTAAATAATGTGTTCCCATCGACATTTTGGCAATATCTTTTTTAAATATGTACAATGGTTAAAGCCATTTTGATTACATTCGCAAAAAAAGCTATTTTGATTATGAATTTACACAATCCGAACTAATTAAGTAAAATCCTCTTGTTGGTATTCATAAGTCAGGCGTGTACTGTGACTGTGTACATGCTTCACAAGGGAAGATTAGAAGTAAAACATACCGTTTGCACATCGTTTTCGTTCCTGAGATTTGTTAGACTTGCCTTGCAAGCTGTGGTTGTGGTTGGTAGATGGTGACAGTGAGCAAGTGATGCTACAGCAGCAGTGGATGTGACAGACAGGGGACCAAACCCCGGGTTGCTTCCTAATTCCTGCCCAACGGTAACGAAATGCAGCTTGTGTTGCTAACCTCTAACCTAACTCTGACAGTGCGTGTGGTACACCGGCCGGTCGGTATGGCACTGAACCGTGCAGATGTCCATGTCCTTCGAGGTTCAGAGAAACGAAGCCAGACGATCTCATACTAGATATCATCATGGTGAGCACCTCACAGCTCTCAATACTGGACAGGAATCAATTACATTGACTTCTTACCATTGCAAAGGCAACCTACCATATGAAGAGAACTTTGTTTTTATGGAGATCATATGTACAAAAAGGAAATTGCAGGCTTCATGGTGTTGCTGGAACCCTACCTCCAACAAAAAAAAAGGAAAACATAATATAAACTGGAAACCACTGAATCTCCAAACAGGCTCCATGGTAGGTAGGTAGGTAGTACTGACATCAAGCCATCCATGTTACAGGTATCATCCATGGCTCAACCAAAAAGAGAAGAGAAAATTACATATAATATACTATACAACCAAGCTCCATGTAACCGACCATCCACTGATATTGTTGTACTTACTTAGCCCATATAATCACACCCTGCATTTGCACATTCTTTCAATCCTAACATCCCCACTGAAAACCAAATCAAAAGTCAAGGCATCTTTTTTTCTCTCTTTCTCCGGACCAGAGGATCGCCAGAGCCAAGCTCCCTACCTAGACCGGTATCACATCCATGTCGGATGTATCTTCGCACCTCAGGACCAGGCCATCGAGGCTGGTTGGGAGCATGCACTTGGCCCACTGGCAGCCAGTGGAGATGGGTTCAGCAGGAGGAACGATCATCAGCACGTTATCGTTCCTTTGAACAACACCCATCACGCTAACAGTGCTGCCCTCCTTGATGTACCTGGTACAGCACAAACAGCCATGTCAATGAAATGAATAGTTATCACTTGACAAGATCTGTGAATGCAAGCAAAGCAAAAAAAAATACCCTTCTTTCAGGCGCATAATCCGATCATCGCTCGAGAGGTTCCTTCCCCGCAGCCACCTTAGGAATTCAGGCGACATGTCCTTGTTGTCTGGGTTTATGTCAATAACGACAGATTCATCAACATATGGGGTTACACGTGCACCAAATCCTGTTTTCACCTGTGCCCGCAATCCTGACTGGAAATCAGAGATGTAGAAATCCACTGCATGTCGCTGCCATTGTTGCATCGGAAAAAATGAGAGTGAGGATTAAGGTGACAAGTGCCAGGCATTATTCAACATTTTAAGTTACAAGTAAACTCACCTCCATTGACCTGAGTCCCCAAGTGAACCGGCGATGTGTAGTGTTAGCAGCTTTTGAATCCCAACCCCTATACTCATACAAGCAAGTGGAAGTGTAAACACATCTCGGAACCCGTTGGAATGAGGACTCGAGGGGCAAATTTCCACAAGTAACAACCTGCAGAATACAATATGATGAGTAAGTATTGGCTGTTATTAATGATGGAAAAAGTTGCTATTTCTTAAAAGCCATTCTGAGTTTCTAACAATAATTAAAAAAAACACTGAATGGGAAACATTATCACATAACTGCTAAATAATGTACAAGAAAACATCATATCATGTTGGTATTGATATACTCCCTCCGGTTTGGTAAATGAAGTCGTTTTGGATATGGTTTGAGTCAAACATTGGGAATATAAATCATGAATAACTTTTAAATCATAAAGTTTGAAAATGTGAAAACTACATGAATAGATTTGTCTTGCAAAATACTTTCATAAAAGTATACATATGTTAGTTGTTAACAAATACTTTTATAAAAATAACAAGTCAAAGTTGTACTTTGGAGACCGTGTCGCTGTCCTAAACGACTTTATTTACCAAACCGGAGGGAGTAGTTATTTGCCACTGGTAGTCAATGAACCTGTGGGAGTAAAATGGCATTTATGGTCTCTGCATCTAAACTACTACTTGAATAAATAATTGAAAACCATCTAAAGTGTTATAACAACATTATAAAAATACATTTAAACTGAAGCACGATGTTGAAAAACACATTGCAAAATAGTTAGCAGAGCTTGACAGAACCAGCCAGAGATGCAATTGCAACAAGACTAGTGGACTAGTCAAAATATAAACAATCTATCCTGCACAAAGGCAACTAGAAACAGTTTACTTTCAAAATAAACTATAGCATAAGGAAACACATAGGACGACATCAAAACTGCATAAAAACAATAGAGGCTGATGATTAAACAGAATTAACTGAATACAAATAAAAAAGTAATCAGTACTTTACATACCCCAGTAACCTTCACATACTCTCCGTCTTTTGCAGTTCTAAGATCTGCATCAGGATAGCGTCTGACAAACGCAGTCACACCTTTTGTTCCCCAGCAGATGTTCCAGGTGACAAGTGCAGCAACAAAAGCAAATATCACCACAACAACTATGAGCAAGGTCGGATTATGAATAGCAGCAAGAATGAAGCCTCCTGCCACAAATCCAACCACAAAAAGCAATGCAACCAACCACATTATTGCTGCTGGAATGCTGCCCTTAATCGAGTAACCATCCTCTGCATTGAGATTTGTGACAGCTGGGTTGTGTGCAAAAGAGGCAGTACGCATCTTCATTGATACACTGGAATCAAGAGGGCCTGATACTTTCCTTTGAGCACCAGATGAATTCATCTGACCCGAGGTGATTGGACCTGATGTAATTAGCCCAGTTGTAGGAAGAACAGGAGGTAGAGGGCCAGAGTTCTGGCGGGCCATGGGGGTTACTCCACCTGATTGGGGGCCAGACGACCTCTTTGTCGGCTCTCCATGCTTATTGAGAGGTCCAGAATTAGATTTTGTCCTTGAAGATCCTCCAGTCCCAGGAACTGCAGATGAAATAGAACCAGAGTAGTTGGAGCGACCAACAGCATTAGAAACTGGTCCAGAGTTGGAGGCAGCACCACTGAACGAAGTATTCCTTGAAGGTTGGTTACCCAAAGGACCAGATTTTCTATGGAGATCAAACATCTTCCCAAGCTCTCCAGATTTCTTTATGTCCCCGCCAGTGTATGGCATAGCTGAGGAGCAAATGACTGGGGCCTTCTCCTTAGGTTGCTCAGGTCGGCCAGAGACATACAGGCCATTGCTTAGCTGGTGGGATGGAAATCGTGAACCCATGTTCTGAAATGGCCAATCCAACTAAACCTTCAGTGTGATTGTGTTGTGTCAAGTGAGATTGTTGAGGTTTTGAAAGCCTTGCATCAGCACCTGAAAACAGGAAAGCAAAGTAAACTAGATCACATCACTAATCCTGAAAGAATTGGATTTGCAGTTTTGCACAACACATTCAGCACATCACATCAAGATGGAACAGCTTTACAACAAAAGCCACCCAAAAAAAAAACAAATATCACCCTGCATACATACTTCAACAAATATAAAGCAACGTCCAGCTGGCTAGTGCAAATACTACCAAAACATGTTGCAGCTAAGTAATAAATGATACTATAAAAAGTAGCTAAGCTAAAATGTTACCATGTTTACAATGAAGAGCAAAAAATGAGCACTGGCACAATAAAACTTTTCTTTGTGTGCTAGCAAATTGACAAGTCTGTTTCTGATACCCCCTGTATCTCGTTAAAAGCTGGATTAGCTTTGATGTTTGGCCTGAATACTGTCCGGCTATATCTGGTGGTGTTAACTGGGATGACAATAGAAAAGGTGTTAATTTAGCTTAGCACAACTGTCAGTTTGGAGCACTAAAAGGCTTTGACTGGGTTATGTTGACTCTGATTAACCCATTGGGGAATTTACCAGGCCTATACAATTGGACAATTAGTTAATCCATTTTCAAGTGTCAGCAATGACATAATTCTGTGAATTGCATTTTGCAAAAATGGAAAGCGATAGTTGTGCTGACAACACTTCAAACTGCAGATTAAACGCATGAAAACTAGACACTTGACCTGCAAACCTTACTTCCATGGTACAATAATATAGCACAAACAGAAATATAGAGACTCAAGTAGGCACAGCAAGCACTCATTGAGACAACCTATAGCTTTGGAAGCACCGTTTCAGGTTTCAGCAACAAGTACGGAGTAACGCACATCACTGCGATAAAGTAAGATCCACTTCCCTCCAAAACAAGCTAAAGAGTACAGACAAACACCCCAAAACATGCAGAATTAAAGGAAACGGCGCCCGTCCTAGTAACGTAACGGCAGTCAAGCAGCTAAATGTCCCACTAAAAAAACTGATAGCGACGGTTACATCTGTGTCCCAAAGTGCATCCGACGCTAAGAGCACACAGTGCCTACCAAATGATTTCATGCAGCACAGGCAGTGGATTAAACAACAACCAGGCCACCGACACCATTAGATCACGAGCATAGCTTAAAGCTTGGGCAAAGAACTTGACAGGTACATGCCAACATAATTTCAACATGAAGCAAACTCAGCAGCACATGCACAACCTACAGCCCACTCCCAGGGTCCCACCACCACCTCGGAAGAAAATTCTACCACTCCCGATTTCTCTAGGCTTTAAGCCTCAACCTGGAGCTAAAAAATCTATGCGCAGAGTAAAAGTAGCACACATCCCGCTCACTCACTGAACTGATGAGCAAGCTTCTGTTCGACCCTGAGAGGAATCACAACCTACACGCAGCAATGCCACTAGTCCAGATCCAGAAAACGGCACCAGATCCAGGCACAAAACTCACATACGAAAAACTCCGTAAGTCTCCACTGCAAAACTCAGCTAGAATCGGAAGGGGCAATTGACCCAAGCACAGGCAGAAGGTGAACCGTCGGAGGAACCTGAAACACCCATCGAAAATTTGCAGCTTGCAGCAATTGAAGTCACACGCTTTGCGCAGATCTACCGCCTGGGAGGGACAGATTGATGGAGATCTCAATCTTCCCCCACGAAATCCCACCGACATTGCAAAACCCTCGCTCCACACCGCTTCCCACTGCGACGGGCAAGAACCGAGAACGCCTAGATCCCAAGAAACGCAGCGAAACGGCGGAAACCCATCCATCCAAAAACTCGAGCACCCACGCTTTGCCCCCCACTCCCTCGCGCCAAGAAAACCAAGAAGCGTCAAGAAACCAGCCTCCGGATCCCGGCACAGACCCGCGGACGGGGCTAGGCAACCGAACCGTACCGGCGGGGGCAAGTGCCCCGGCCCAGATCCCAGCAACCCCCAGCAATGGCAGCGCGCCGCGCGTCGGCAGCAGCAAGAAGAAGAAAGGAACAGTGCAGGCTCCGGCGCTCACCTGAGGAGAGCGGCGGCCGACGGTGCTATCCCCTTTCCTTCCTTCCTTCCTCCTCCCCTCCCCACCGCGAGACGGTGGGTTTTCGGCTGTGGAATGGCGGAATGGGGGTAGGGGAAGCGAGAGGGAGCCAGGGGGAGGGATAGAGAGAGAGAGGGGGGCGCTGGGCAGGCTCCCCCCACACGCAGGCAGGCGCAACAAACAGACAGAGCAGAGAGAGGGATCCCAGAGAGAGAGGGTGGTAGAGAGAGAATAAAGAGGGAGGTGGAGACCGGCAAGAAATATCAAATACTATCCTCGTTTTGCTTCTCACTATAATAAACAATGATAATTTGGGATACAGTAGGAGAGAGAGGGAGCAGCGGCTGCAGCAGACCTCTTTCTCTCTCTATCACTAGCAGTCCAACATGGTCACTCATATACCAGTGCTGCAGTCATTCTCTCTCTCTCTCTCTCTACCATCCTCGTGCTCGTCTGTCAGATAATGCTGATTCCATCCGTGGCTGTTTTACAGCGCTACAACGGCTCACACTGCCCGCCAATCTTGAGGCTGATCCTAATTACTATTTATAATCCCGGGGATTTAGAGAAGGTAATACTACCTGTTTCCGCGGTTTTCTCTGCCCCCAGAATGAGGAGCAGATTGGTTGGAGGAAAGGAATTAAAAACCACTTTCATTCGTCTTGATGAATTTCTTCGGCGTGAAATTTACCTTTGCTTCTGAAAAGAAATACATGCAGGACGGGTTATTGTTTTCTATCTTAGATATTAGGCTGGACCTGGAAAAGTATTTTACTATACTGTAGAAATGAGTTAGTATTATGGCGTTTTTGCGGAATGCATGAGGATAACGTTGTACTGCAACGGAAATCTCGCATATTTACAACTGGTGTTTTGAGAAGTAACGGTCGTGCTATCCTATCACATTTGCAAATTGTGATAGTATGAATCTTTTTTGGCGAACTGTATCATGTGTTATATTTTGTCGCCTAGTGAAATATTCAAATTTTTGCCGTTACTTGAAACAACATTGATATTAGTTGCTCTACGTTAGTTTTGATGATCGGTGAATTCTTGATGAATATAAACATATTTTTGCAAATTATACAAACAATGCCCTAAATATTTTTGATTTTCTTTTTATTCTAATGTGAAGATTTAGTTGCAACTATAAAAATTGTCTATAATACATAAGGAATTAATCATCTTTATTCCAGTTTTCCTAAATTTCTTCGACGTCAAGATTTATATTTGCCTTTTCTTTTAAAAAGATATACTATGCAAGATAGGTTATGTATTCTAGTTTACAAATTAGGTTGGATCTTGAAAAATATATATGTTTCTGCTCCACAGTAACTAGTAATATTATTGCATTTGCGCAATTCATGAGGGTAACACAAAAATCTCGTATATTAGCGGCTGGCATTTTGAGAAGTAACGGTCGTGCTAGCCTATCATATTTGCAAACTGTACTAGCTGACGGTACTTCATGTGCGATACTTACAAATCTCTTTCGATGAATTGTCTCTTGTGTTATATTTTGTCGCCTAGTGAAATATTCAAATTTTTGTCGTTACTTGAAACAACATTGATATTAGTTGCTCTACGTTAGTTTCGATGATTGGTGAAATTTTGATGAATATAAACATATTTCGCAAATTATACCAACAATGCCCTAAATATTTGCTAAATTTCTTCAACGTTAAGATTTATATTTGTGTTTGCTTTTAAAAAGATATATTGTGCAAGATAGGTTGATCTAGTTTATAAATTAGGTTGGATTTTGAAATTAGTAATATTATGGCATTTGGGCAATTAAGGGTAACGTGGAAATCTCGTATATTGGCAGCTGGCAGTTTGAGCAGTAACCGTCGTGCTAGCCTGTCATATTTGTAAAGTGTACTAGCTGACAATACTTCATATGCGATATGTATGCTATGAATCTTTTCGATGAATTGGCACCTGTGTTATATTTTGTCGCCTAGTGAAATATTTAAAATTTTGTCACTACTTGAAATAGCATTCCTATTAGCTGCTCTATGTTAGTTTTGATGATTGGTGAAACCTTGATGAATTACATATTCTGCAAATTATACTCACAATGCCCTAATTACTTTTCATTTTTTTCTGATGTGAAGGTTTAGTTGCACTACAAAAATTATCTATAATACATAAGAAATTAACCACCTTTATTCTAGTTTTGTTGAATTTATTTGGCATTAACATTTATATATGTTTTTTATTCAAAAAGATGCACGAAGGATAGGTTGTGTTTTGTAGTTTAGATATTAAGTTGTATCTTGAAAAAAATTCTATACTGCAGAACTAAGTAATATTATGGTGTTTGCGCATTGCATGAGAGTATCATTGCAGTGCAACGGAAATATCATATATTGGCAGCTGGCATTGTGAGAAGTAACGGTCATGCTAGCCTATCATATTTGCAAACTGTACAAGCTGATAATACTACAAATTTAATATGCATGTTGTAAACTAACAAATTTGTAGAATGATTTGCAAACTGTACGAGCTGATAGTACAAATACGCTGTAAATGATTTGGAGATTGATGGATCAACAAAACAGTGCATTCTTCACTAAAGATGATGAAGAATGAAGAGTAGTGAAATAAAAGGAATAATAATATAATCATAATGTTTACATTTATTCTTTAAAAGACTCAAAAGGAACATATTAGTGTTGGTTGTACATACCATATTACTTAACAACAAAACATTTATAACCATCATAATTTTTTAGCATTCTACATGATGGTAAGTAATTAGCGCATTAGTGGTTTTTTCGCAATATATATGCAGAAAAAGATGTTCAAAGAATGGTAACTTTGTATATACCGCGCCACTACCAATGCCACCTCATTCCCTGTTTTAAGTGAGTTTAAGAGCAACTCCAAGAGACTAGCTAAAATGACTTGACTAGCTAAATTTTGGAAAAAAATCTCAAAAACACTCTTCCAACAGACTAGCTATCTACCCAACTAGCTATCCTAACTAGCTAAATTCGTTGCCCCGCTAGCTACCTTTGGCTAGTGGCCAGTGACTAGCTATCCTGATTTTCATTAGTATGGCAGGCGGGACCCACAGACGGTGGAGCATATAGAGAGTTCAGTTTAAAGAGGTTGTTGGATGTCAACAACTTTTCGCTAGCTATTTCATTTTACATACTAGCTAAATCATGATTTTAGCTAGTGATTTTTAAAGAGGCTCTTGGAGTTGCTCTTAGGTGTGACATCCCTAGGGAGAAAAAACTTAATTTAGGTGTGAAAGTGCATCTAGGCCCCTAAGTGGATTTTGGTGAATTGAATGACAAGGCGATTAAAGGACTAATGTTTTTGTTTAAGATCGTGAGCAGGTTCTCATTGTATATTCATGAGCTACCGTTGAAGTATTTTAAATATGGATGTATTTTATGGCTCACATCTACAAAGATAAGTATTTGGTGCAAGGCTTCATGAGTTTATTAAAAGAGAACAAGATGATGAGTATACATTTCATGGTTCTAAAAATGGAAGCTTGCATATCCGTTGTCAATCAAGATCAAGCATTTGAAGCGGGACTTTCAAATGAAAGCTAATTGCGTGTGAAGCAAAGTGGAACTCAAAGTGGATTGGATAAGTGATGAAGAGATCAACCGAGATGTCTAGGGTGAGGGACTAAGCAATCTTTGGGGCCGTAGCTAAGCCGCCATAAGTGTTTTGCTAGGGTGAAGGTCTAGCATCCGTGGGGTCTTCAAGTATCATATTCAAACCTTAATCGAGGGAAGCTTTGCAAGTCATCAACTCGTTAAGATTGGCAACATGGAGTGGCCATGGATCCAAGTGTGCATTCTTATGCTATATGGAAAGATCCTAAGTCACTAGCTCAAGTATGGACATGCTCAAGTCAAAGGCTATGTTGAAAGCCCTCAAGTGGTTATCGATCAAGTATGGCAAGAATTGAAGTTGTTCAAGCTCAAGGGGTCATCAAAGCTCTTTTACTCTTTTCTTGAGTATAGGTATGCCGTACTATCAAGAGGGATGCAACTTAGCAAGTTGACCAAGTCAAAGTGCTCATTAGTTGACCTAAGTGAGATCTAGCCCTTGAGTGTGCTAACTAACCCTCCTAACCTAACTCGGGTCATTTCATCTTGATGGTGAAGTGCTAGTTTCTCTAAAAGAGGTTTTGGGGCAACTCGGGGCCTGACCGGTCTGACCGGTCAGAGGCACCGGTCCGACGGCCGTGCCGCTAGCCCAACGGCTAGTTTTTCATACACCGGCCGACCGGTGTAGGGCACCGGTCTGACCGGTGCCACCCGGGGTCTAACGGCTAGTTTTCTTCTTTGAGGGGTATAAATACCCCAAGCCCTCTTCAGGTGAGGGTTCTCGCTTCTAGTGTTGTTGCTCGAGATCCCAAGCCATTTCTAACTAGCTCTAAGCCTTAGTGGCTCTCCCCAACCATCTCTTTGTGAGATTTGTGGATTCAAGCCATCATCTTTGTGTTGGGTTGAGAAAGTGAGCCTAGGAGTGACTTTGTGAGCTAACAAGAGCAGGTTCCATAGCTTGAGCACTTTGGTTACGAGTCTACAAACTTTGGTGCATTTGTTACTCTTGGAGGTTTGCCTCCTAGACGGCTAGGTGTCGCCGGCTAGCTCCCAAGGTTGTGGTGAGCAGCGGGAAGTTTGTAAGGGCTGCGATCTTGCCTCTTCGTGGAAAAGATCACCTTAGTGGAAAGGAGGAAAGTGGTTGAAAGAGACCCGGCTTGTTGTGGGAATCGTCCCTTACAAGCTCCTCAACGGAGACGTAGCCATTCCTCAGTGGGTGGTGAACTTCGGGAAACAAATCCTTGCTTCCTCGTGTGGTTCTTCTCTCTAAGTTGTTTTTCTAGCATATATCATTTGCTTCCGCTTCGATCTACTTGGGTGTGTTACTTGTGTGTGCAGGGCTCATTACTCTGTTTGTGATCATCTACAAGAGCCACACCCTGAGTTTGGTTCGTGCTAGAAGCCAAGAGGCGCTTGAAGTTGTTTTTGCGGGCTCTCTCGTGCTACACCGGTCCGACGGTGAGGTGCACCGTCCGACCGGTGTCATCTCGTGAAGACCGTGCTTGACCGGTCCGACCGGTCACCACCACCGTCCGACCGGTGGAGCACTGCGTCACTCAAGTGATTTGGGGGGAAAAAGTTTAATTTGGTTGTCACGCCTATTCACCCCCCCCCCTCTAGGCGACATCAAGGTCCTTTCAATTGGTATCAGAGCTTGGTGCTCCGATTCGAGCTTAACCGCTTGGAGTTCTTCGATGTCGACAACTTGTGAGGTACCGTTTGAGCCTCTAGCTCTAGATGGCTCAAACTATCCTTCTTGGTGCTCTAATGTTCTCATTGCACTTAAGGTTTTGGGCCCTACCGCTGAGAGCATCATGGTTGCGAGTATCCTTCCAAAGGATGAGACATGTGTCTCGCCAATGGACTTGGAGAAGAAGCAACTCAATGCCGTTATTACTAACCTTTTGTGTAGCTGTGTATGTAGCGAACTAAAGTACATTATCTTGAAGAGCAAAAAGATTTCCGAAGATGCACATCTCATTTGGAAATTACTACTTGAGTTGGTAAACACCAAATGGGATGAACTCGAGAGTGATGATGAAGATGAGTCGGAGAGAGATGTGCCCTACCTCTACAACATCCACCGAGCCTCAAGCATCAAACCTCAAGCAAGAAGAAGAGCAAAGAAGCGAAGACGCTCGTCTCTCTCTCGAGGGACCGGTCGGACCGGTGACACCCACCGGTCGACCGGTGCCAGCAGAGGCACACCAACTTGCTTGATGGCCAAGAAGGAGAAGAGAAGCAAGAAGAAGAGACAAGCCAAAGGGGCTAAGGATCAAAAGATTGAAGCCTCAAGCTCTTCGTCAAGAGAACTTGAGCTTCTCAAATCCGAACTTGCATCCTTGGTTTGTAAGTATGAAACATTGGCTAACAAATATGATCATGACATCAAATCCTTTGCTTGTAGAGCTAAATTAGAAGAAGATGCCAATGATGATCTAGAAGCCAAACTAGCGAAGCTCACTAGCGAGCATATGGTCCTACAAGCTAATCACAATGAACTTGAACTTTCCTTTGAGAAGCTTGTTGATTCTTATGCAACACTAGAGATAGCCCATGAGGTTGTGCTTTCATCGGTAAAATCTCTACAACCTCTATCTCACACATGCACTTGCTCACAAGTTCAAGTTGTTTTATCTAGCGCTAATGATTGTTTGTCTCAAGCAAGCCAATCTAGCATTGAGCATGTACTTGTAGAATCTTGTGAAGACCTCATTGTCGCTGAAAATGACAAACTAAAGCAAGAGGTCGAAAAGCTCCAAAAGGACTTGTGTGTGTTGAAGGAGAAGAGCAAAGTGCAACCTTCTCAAGATAACCGTGAAAGCACGGTGAAGAAGCTTGGGAAGGGATCAACCGCCACTAGTTCAACCCCTCAACAAGCTACAAGGTTCCACAAGCACAAGATTCAAGAAAAGAGCGAGGTTGGGCAAATCAAACCCCAATATCGCCCGATCAAGCACAAGGCACAAGAGTCACTCTCCAAGAAGCCTAGAAGCTCCAACAAGTGGAGGGTGTGCTACAAGTGCAGAGAGAAGGGACACCTTGCCAACTCGTGCCCAAAAGCAACAACGGGCAGTGGCTCTGACCGTGACCGGTCAGACCGGTGCATGCCACCGGTCAGACCGGTGCTGGCCAGGACAGCCTCACTTCAAGCAAACAAGGCAAGGAAGCCACCTTCTCCAAGAACAAGTCTCAGAAGCAAGTGTAGAAAAGAAATTGTAAGGAATGGGGTGACCAACAAGAACAAAAGTCGCATTTGCTACGAATGCCGTCAAAAGGGTCACATGGGCAAGGATTGCCCAAATGGTAACGTTCCTAAATCAAACCTTGTCCATTATGATTTCCATAAGCTTAGGAACGATAAGAATAGAACTTGTGCTATGAGGGAGATTAGTTCACCACATTGTAGCATGAGAACTATTTGGGTTCCTAAGCACCTTGTGACTAACCCAATAGGACCCAACAAGTGTTGGGTACCGAGGAATGCTTACTGAGCTTGCAGGTTGAAAGAGATGCATTGAGCACATGGTTGGAGGACTTAGAAATCTTGATGAATTCAATTGACCATGTGAAGAGCAAACTCATATATTACGTAAAATCAATGACATCTCGGTAACTAATGCGCCCGATTGAGTCTAAGTCACTTTGGTTCTTGGTGAACACTCATGTGAAGCTCTTCTTGCATGAGCAAAGCATGAGGTGGTGACTTTGACTATTTTTTTGAAGATTTACCTTCTCATGCCATTCGATGCCTTTAATGGCTCTCTAGTAGAGCAATGCCTTATCCTTGGATGCAGGTCTGAAATTAGTGATTCATTCACTCACTCAAGGAAAAGGGAAGGAAAAATCACCAAAATGGGTCAGAGGGTGGTCACCGGTCTGACCGGGTGACAGTGCACCGTCCGACCGGTGCCAACGCAACCGAAATTTGAGCGGGTGACCCGGCACAAGTGCCCGGGTAACCCGGTACGCCTCTGAATGCTGCAGGGTGACCCGGCATGAGTGCCCGGGTGACCCGGGGTTGTCCAAACTCTCAAGAAGAAGGGTGATTTGGCGTCAAAGGTTATGAGGAGCTAAAACACATGTCATTTATCAAATCATTCGTGTGTTATGACCAAGTTTTGGAATGAGCCTCAACATGTTCTTGATTGAGCAAAGTGCCTTGGTCGAGAAATTCAAATTCTCTAGCACTACTTAAGGGGGAGCTCATTACAAAACTTGAGTCACTTATGGGACTAACAATTTCGTCTGAGTGATCTTGTAGTCTCATGCGTTTGTGCATCTCAAAGGAAGCTCTCGATAAGCGTAACTTCCAAAAGAACAAGTAAGAGCTAACGTTGTTTGAAAGTAAATATATGCACAAATGAAATGGTCTTAAGGCAAAGGTATGTTTTCATGAAACTCATTGATATACCGTAATGCATCTAGGCCATAACAACATGCTAGTGTGCCATCCTTGGCATGTAATTGCTTCAAATGGACCTCTTGCGCTCCTCTCTAGATATTTGGTTGATATCTTTACTTCTACTCGTCTTTGTGTCTTGAGGATGAAGATATGAGCCAAATATGCTTGTTAGGGCATTCATTTGAAGTGGATGCATGCACTTTGTGATATAGGATAGATTTTTCGAAAAATCAACTAGCATGTATAGGAAGTGTGCTTTCTTTGAAAATTATTTGGTTCTTGGTCTTAGTGACCCAATCAACTTAGTTGTGACTATAGTTCTCCTTGTTTGATTGATGGCTAGTCACAATTAAGAAGATTGTCTCAAGTCCCTAAAATCCGTTCTTTTATCTCTCTCTCTCGGAAGGATCAAGTATACTCGCTCAAACTCGTTAATCCTTCCTTCCTTTAAGAATTGATGGTTTTTGGATCAATATCATCTTAATATCTCATATCCAAAACATCTCTAAAGGTTGAGATGAATTTCTTCATTGTGGCTCAAATTTGTTTCTCAAGGCCGCACCGGTCTGACCGGTGCAAGCCACCGGTCTGACCGGTGGATACCTTGAAGTCACATAATCGTGGTTATGCAACCTAAGTGGATGGAAATTGTCCTATAACCTTTTTGGAGAAGTTTCAAGGAGCAAAATCTCAAAAAGGAGGAAAAGGGCCGGTACTACCGTGGGCGCGTCGGTTCTCTACCGATAAGGACTCTCTCGTTAAATTTTATCGGGATCTTCGGTTCTACCGACGGGGGCGGAAAAACCGATATGGCCTCTCTGGCTTGACCAGCGGTTGTCACCGGTCTGACCGGTGACCGTCACCGGTCCGACCGGTGATGCCGCGTCGGCCCGTGGGGCCACAAGAAAAGGAATCCTTTTACCCCCCTCTTCCTTCTCTCTCCTCTATCATTTACCATCCCACCCTCGCCTCAAACCGTGGACATCCTCCTCCATCTCCTCTCTTTCACCTCTCTCACAATCCATGGTGATTTGAAGTTTGGACCAAGGAAAAGGATCAAGATTGCAAGCAAAAGGATCTCCCGAGGCCCCTCTTCACTTTCCCCTTCGTGTTTCTCGGATTCAACTCGAGTTCATCTCTCCAAAGGTATTCAAAACTTTCTTTTGCCCGATCTCCTCACTTGGTGCAAAGTTTTGAATTCCCTTTGGTAGAACATCTTCTGAGATCACCTAGAAGACATTCCTATAGATCCATAGCATTTTGTTGGACACATTGTGAGAAATCACAAATTGGGTTCGGACGGCTTTCACCGGTCTGACCGGTGGCCGTCACCGGTCTGACCGGTGGCGCATGTCCACCCCAAAATGTGTTTTCTTCTTGTTTTTCAACACATATCTTTTCTAGGATGTCTTTTGTTCATATATACCAAATCTTAGATCAACAGCTGCTCAGATTGATTGTGAGAGCTATTGGCTCGTTGCGGGTGGCACCGGTCGGCGGGTGCCCCTCACCGGTCCGATCGGCGGTGTGGCCCGAACAGGACCCAATTGTTCTGAACTTTCAAGCTTTAATTCCATTTCAATTCAATCTTTTTCCCTAGAGTCTTATACACTCCTGTCATCCTTTGTGTGACTCAGGACAACAGCTATGGTGCGGGAAAAGGAAGGGGCTAAGAAAAGAAGAGAAGAAGTCCTCACTCGCCGAGGAGCCATCCCCGGTGATTTTGGGGAAGGGGGCAAAGATCGTAAACATCGGCGGCAAGAGATTGAGACGCCGCTCAACTCAAGCTAGTGCCGAGGATCCCGATCTAGGAGGTGACACCGGAACAAGCGGCGATGACAATGTTGAAGATGAGACTTATCCGGTCGGTTTGAGTTGAGAAGACACCGGGAGGCTGGGTCGGGTCGGACGGCGATGGTGCCGGGGATGAGGATGAGGAGGAGGATGAGGAGGAAGAAGAAGAGGATGTGGATCCCATGGAAGAGGACGACGACGATCGGGGTAGGCCGAGGATCATGCCACCTACCTACATTTATCCCGATCGGCCGGTTAAGTACCACGGGTCGGGGATGACCAAGGCCCCGAAGAAGCTAAGGGACAAGAACCCTTATGAGGAGGGCAAGACCGCTTCGGATCCCGGATTTTGGGCTAAATTTCAGCAAGACTACTATGCTACGGTGATTATAAAGAAGCCCAAGATCACACACAAGGCTCGGTTGTGGATTGGGGGCACATGGCAAGGAAAGGAGACCCTATTTTTGATGAAGTAATCAAGCAATCGTGAGAGGCAAAGGGTCAAGTCACTTATGGGGTTCCGACACGATTGGAACAAAGAGATCATTGCCCAGTTCTTTGCCACAAGTGCACTTTGGTCACATTGAGGCCGACGGGGCCATGATTTGGATGACTAACGGCCAAAGGTACTCCATTACGTTCCACGGATTCTTGAGATGCTTTGGGATCATAGCAGGAGATGGGGAGCTAAGGAAGCTCCATGATGAGGGGGAGCTAGAGAAGGATGCTTTGCACGTGATGTACCCTCGCGGTGAGCACGCCAACTTTGGGAAGGTGAAGAACCTCTATACCTACTTGGTTGTCCTAAATAGGCTACTTAGGGTATCTATCACACCTAGAGATGGAAACCCCTCGGAAATCACTAAGTTTCGAAAAAAATTGATGGTGGCTTTGAGGCCGGGAGCTCGGAATTCGGTGTTGGGGACTTCATTTGGCAAGAGATTAAGCATCTATCCGAAGACCCCAAGAAAATTTGCAGCTACGACCCCTACATCATGTATATGATTGAAAAGGTTGCAAAGACGAATTTCCGAAGAATGTGACACACAAGCCTGCGAAGCTCAATCCTAGCAAGAATCCTCGGGTTCCATCTCCTAGAGTTGAGCATGCACCAGAACAGGAGGAAGAAATTTTTGAGGAGGGTGCAGGTCGGCCAGTTTCGCCTCGGGTCGGTGCTCGAGAAGACCGCCGGTCCGACCGAGGCCGAGCACCGGTCCGACCGGTGGGGAGGTCGGCGGCCGGGCGGACCCGCAGATCCACCTCTCCTTTGAAGAAGTTTCTCAACTTCATTTTTGGGATGTGTCGGAGCCAGCATGACATCCAGGTGGAGCAGCAAAGGTCAAGGCGGGCAAACAAGCAAATGCGGGATACGATGAAGCTCATGCACAATGCCCAAGGTTTTCAACCACCTCGATCTCCACCATCTCCAGAATCTCCTCCAGCTGAGATACCTTCCTTTGAAGAAAGGATGAGAGGATGGGCCAACTCGGATTTGCTTAATCAATACGGCCCTATGTTCTTCGAGTCTCAGCAAGGGCAAGGATCATCTTCATCAGTACCTCCTCCTCCACCACCATTTGTACCACCTCCTCCGGACGTAGCGGGGATCGTCTCACTTCATGGAACAGGAGCAAGCACCCCCACCTCCTCCACCTCCCGAGCAAGTACACGATTGGGGCGCTCGCTTCTCCGCCGAGATCTTTGGCTACGACCCGTACTTCTATGGTAAAAGCGTGCTCCCATAGCTCATCCATCTCAGATCAACGTCTCGGAATCGATTTACCTAAACTCTCCTTTGCATTGGATTCTTGACGACTCTCAAATAGGAGGGAGCTCTCACCCAGGAGACGGATCTCACGGACAGGTGATCGTTCGCTGCTTCTTCTCCAGGCCCTTCTTGGATGCTTGATGACAAAGGGGGAGAAGAATCGCGATTAAAGCCTCAAGTTTGTACCGTCGGGTCGGCTGTTCGTGTTGCACCGGCTCGACCGGTGCCCCGCACCGTCCGACCGGTGGATCGCCGGCATTTGAGAGAAATCGTGTAATAAGTTAGAATTTGATCTTAGTGGACTTGAGAACTTTTGTATGAGTGCCACCGTGTGTTTTAATCCTTATTGTAATATTTTAAGCGATCTTATTGTTAGATTGTGATGCATGTTTTGAATGATGATTGTTTGTGTTGGCTAAATGGAGCAAGGTGATCTAAACCGACTTGCAACCCCGGCATGACCACCTTGGACCAAATAGCACACACTTCGTTGCTTTGTGCGTCGATCGGACCTCGACCGGTCTGACCGGTCAGGGGCACCGGTCTGACCGGTGCCGCCCGCTGAGCGAGCCGGGCCGGACAGACCGGTCTGACCGGTCAGGTGCACCGGTCTGACCGGTGCTGCCCTATCAGCTCATTTTTCTTTGCTTTGTGCATATCTTGTCATACGCATCACGGACTTTATTTTGTCGCTCTCACATGTTGCACTCCACTGATTCTAAGATATAGGGGGAGCTCACACGTCTTTTCTTCCAAATTTGTGCTAATGGCATTTAAGGCCATTCTCTTGAAATCTAACTCAAAGCACAAATTAAGGGGGAGCTCTAGCTATATCTAAGAGTCTAAATGCGCTTTATTGTTTTATTTGTAAGCTTTAATCGAGTTGTCATCAATCACCAAAAAGGGGGAGATTGAAAGTGCATCTAGGCCCCTAAGTGGATTTTGGTGAATTGAATGACAAGGCGATTAAAGGACTAATGTTTTTGTTTAAGATCGTGAGCAGGTTCTCATTGTATATTCATGAGCTACCGTTGAAGTATTTTAAATATGGATGTATTTTATGGCTCACATCTACAAAGATAAGTATTTGGTGCAAGGCTTCATGAGTTTATTAAAAGAGAACAAGATGATGAGTATACATTTCATGGTTCTAAAAATGGAAGCTTGCATATCCGTTGTCAATCAAGATCAAGCATTTGAAGCGGGACTTTCAAATGAAAGCTAATTGCGTGTGAAGCAAAGTGGAACTCAAAGTGGATTGGATAAGTGATGAAGAGATCAACCGAGATGTCTAGGGTGAGGGACTAAGCAATCTTTGGGGCCGTAGCTAAGCCGCCATAAGTGTTTTGCTAGGGTGAAGGTCTAGCATCCGTGGGGTCTTCAAGTATCATATTCAAACCTTAATCGAGGGAAGCTTTGCAAGTCATCAACTCGTTAAGATTGGCAACATGGAGTGGCCATGGATCCAAGTGTGCATTCTTATGCTATATGGAAAGATCCTAAGTCACTAGCTCAAGTATGGACATGCTCAAGTCAAAGGCTATGTTGAAAGCCCTCAAGTGGTTATCGATCAAGTATGGCAAGAATTGAAGTTGTTCAAGCTCAAGGGGTCATCAAAGCTCTTTTACTCTTTTCTTGAGTATAGGTATGCCGTACTATCAAGAGGGATGCAACTTAGCAAGTTGACCAAGTCAAAGTGCTCATTAGTTGACCTAAGTGAGATCTAGCCCTTGAGTGTGCTAACTAACCCTCCTAACCTAACCGGGTCATTTCATCTTGATGGTGAAGTGCTAGTTTCTCTAAAAGAGGTTTTGGGGCAACTCGGGGCCGACCGGTCTCGACCGGTCGAGGCACCGGTCCGCCGGTGCCGCTAGCCCAACGGCTAGTTTTTCATACACCGGTCGACCGGGTGTAGGGCACCGGTCCGACCGGTGCCACCGGGGTCTAACGGCTAGTTTTCTTCTTTGAGGGGTATAAATACCCCAAGCCCTCTTCGGGTGAGGGTTGCTTGCTTCTAGTGTTGTTGCCGAGATCCCAAGCCATTTCTAACTAGCTCTAAGCCTTAGTGGCTCTCCCCAACCATCTCTTTGTGAGATTTGTGGATTCAAGCCATCATCTTTGTGTTGGGTTGAGAAAGTGAGCCTAGGAGTGACTTTGTGAGCTAACAAGAGCAGGTTCCATAGCTTGAGCACTTTGGTTACGAGTCTACAAACTTTGGTGCATTTGTTACTCTTGGAGGTTTGCCTCCTAGACGGCTAGGTGTCGCCGGCTAGCTCCCAAGGTTGTGGTGAGCAGCGGGAAGTTTGTAAGGGCCGCGATCTTGCCTCTTCGTGGAAAAGATCACCTTAGTGGAAAGGAGGAAAGTGGTTGAAAGAGACCGGCTTGTTGTGGGAATCGTCCCTTACAAGCTCCTCAACGGAGACGTAGCCATTCCTCGGTGGGTGGTGAACTTCGGGAAACAAATCCTTGCTTCCTCGTGTGGTTCTTCTCTCTAAGTTGTTTTTCTAGCATATATCATTTGCTTCCGCTTCGATCTACTTGGGTGTGTTACTTGTGTGTGCGGGGGCTCATTACTCGTTTGTGATCTTCTACAAGAGCCACACCCCGAGTTTGGTTCGTGCTAGAAGCCAAGAGGCGCTTGAAGTTGTTTTTGCGGGCTCTCGTGCTACACCGTCGACCGGTGAGGTGCACCGGTCCGACCGGTGTCATCCGTGAAGACCGTTGCTTGACCGGTCCGACCGGTCACCACCACCGGTCCGACCGGTGGAGCACCGTCGACTCAAGTGATTTGGGGGGAAAAAGTTTAATTTGGTTGTCACGCCTATTCACCCCCCCCCTCTAGGCGACATCAAGGTCCTTTCAAGGTGGTACAAAATGTTATAGTGATGTCCCAGGTATGCGCGGTACTAAACTCAAAGAAGCATATAGAAAATTTTACATGGTGCTTGGAGTTTAGTGTTCTTACTCTAAAGTTTAGGAGAAAAGGAGAGCTAAGGTCATATAATCTTGAAGTCTTCATGCCATCCAATGAACAAAAATCATACTTGAAGGAAAATTCCATTGACCCTCTCACATAATTATTACTCACTCCAGTCATAAAACACTTCTAAAACTTTATTACCAATAACATTTAAGTGTTTTTTTTCAAAATATGCACATAGCAAGTGTAGATTTTTCTTCAAATATATTTTCATAAATCTATTGGATTTTAATTGGATGATATGATATACATGAGAGCTAGACCTCACCAGACTTTCATTTTGACTTAAAAAAAAGGAAAATAAAGCTCTAGAGGATAAAATATAATTTCTCTTTGCCTAGTTTTTTCTATAGCAAACCGATGCAATGCAAGGTACACTAGCACATTTATTCTAATTAGCTCTCAGCTGCATGCCTACAATAAATTGCATAAACAAATGGAAGATTTATTTTTTTAAAAAATAATAAGAAGAAGGAGAGAGAGAGAGAGAGAGAGAGAGAGAGAGAGAGAGAGAGATGTAGGCTACCAGTAAATGTCATTGGAAGATTGTGGGGACGATATACCTTTGCTCAAACCACAAGTTGGACAACACAACTACTAAGACTCCTACGCTTTTGTAACAACAAAGCTAAAAAAATGCCAAGATCATGTTCTCATTTGGTCGGACATATCTACACTTTCCCTTTGCTACTCATTCACTTGGCTATACGTAATGCATGCACACACCAGCAAAATAAAAAAAAAAGAAGGGATATGAGGTAGTTCCAAGCTGCCATTAGGTCAGGGTTTCTTGAGATCACATGGCTTTAGGCAGTGGCGTAGCCACATTGGGGCTAGCTGGGGCAGCTGCCCCACCTAGATTTGCACTAGTTTGAATATGTTTCTTCTTCTCCATCGTTTTTTTAAAGCTCCGTAACACTCCTAGATGACGCTATGGCTCGTAGGCTCTTAGTATTTGCTAATTTGTGTCTTTATTCTTCAAATTTGAGGCTAAATCTTTAAACTTCGCATAAAATTTGCACAATTGCAGTGTATGAATGTGTGAATTGGTGTGTGATTCATTTTGGTTTGGTCGTCGTTAGAAGTTGCCCAGCCTAATTTTTTTTTTTTCCCGGCTCCGCCACTGGCTTTAGGTGTGGGGCCACCTACACACACACCACCCTCCCTCATGCCTTTGGTTGGAGCCACCTAATTTGGCATCAACTTATGCCAACCCCAACAAACTAGATATATACTCTCGCAAAGTGCACAAGATATGCATGTATTCCCAAGAAAAGGAAGAGGGGAAATAAAGAAGGAAGAAAGAACAATCTTGAGTGTTAAGAAAGAACAAGAAGATCTTTGGACTTTGGCTTTGGCTTCTCAATTTGGAACATCAAAAGATTGCAAACGACAGCCCGAAATCATGAGGAGTTGCGGGCTTGGTGAATAGACTCTAGCGAGCGAAGATGATAATGATGATGATCAATCGCCACGGCGATCTCGGTTTTGCTCCTAAACGGCTTAATGAGGTCTCTTTTGTTTCTTTAAGTACACGGCACATGGTGATTTAGTGGGTCTCTTGGTGCATTAAGGACACGGTACTAATAAGTGCTCTTTATGCTTCACACAAGCATGGCTCTTTTGTTTCCTTGTCACCTCTTTCTACTTTCCTGGGAATGGATGTTGTGTGACGAGCAGGGAGCAGCATATGACATGTGTATGGTTTACTAAAAACTCGTTTTGGTTCTGATAATGGGAACGTAGGGGGTTGCTATTCTCTGTTCCTATAGCTGACAGCCGTCAAGCTAGCTGGGAACCCTATGCAGTATATAATGAAGGCCAAAAACCTTAGATGGCTGGGGTTTTCAGTACTGTAAACTGTAAGAACATGCCACATGGGGAGGTTCAGGCAAGATTAAACGGGCTAGAAAGTAGAAACCAACACATGCATGGATGCAAACTTCTGCAACTGCAAAGCAGAGGAACACTCTTCTGTGTTTGTCGTAGCGTTGGAGCAGCAGCAGAGTGTTGCAGGACGAAACAACATCCTTTTGCATCGACGCCTGAAGATGCTGAATTGTTCGGGTCCAGCTCAAGTTCAGCTCTGATGCTAGTACGTGTGGTCTCAAATTGCTCTGAACACACCTCCTGATGTTTTTCCTGTCTCTGTCTGGACGGGGTGCGTGCAACGGTAGTTTAACTTGGAAGGCTGCTAAGTTGCTAACGCTTTGCACGGACCTCTCACGTCTGAACCTTCAGGACGAACTTCCTACCATCAGGGTTTTTTTTACCGACCGCCGGATTTTTACCGCTCGGGAGCGGTAAGGGTAGCTACCGAGGTTACCACGGTATACCGCTAAATACCGCTCGAATTCAAATTTCAAACCAAAACAGCTAAAAACCTCTAGTTCAAACGGTATCTAGGGGTATACCGCGGTATAAACTATTTTTACCGCGCGGTAACGAGTTTATACCGGTGCAAAGAAAAAGACCATCCGACTTCGAATAAATGAAAATTTTGGCATGGTGTTGGCACAAATTAGTGTTAAATAGCACCCCAATCAATGATTTATAGTTATACATAGAAATACTACACCAAACACAATAATACTAGCCGTGCATAAGTGAGTTGGTAGTTCAAATACAAATAGTTCATACAAATAATTCACAACACAAGTTCAATGGTAGAAAGGAAAGATCCCCAATTTGGGTCGCGGAGTGGTACTCGGCGATGGACATGACATTCAAGCCTCTCGCATCCTAAATTCCATTTCTACCTAAAGCAACAATTCTATTTCTACCTCTACCTCACATCCTAAATCCTACCAAAAATCCTAAACCAAAGTAAACCTAAATCCTAACACAAATCCTAGATCCTAACACAATTCCTAAAGCCTAAATCTACTCAAAAGCAAAAAAAATTACCTAACCGCGGTATACCGCGCGTCGCCCGCGTATACCGTCGCTCCCGCGCGCTAACCACGCGCCCGCGCGTAGGGGGTAGATCCGCCGCGCGCGCGCCACCGCCGCACCGCGCGGTAAACCGCGGTCGGGGCGCGGTAAACCGCCGGGCGCGGCGCGCGGTAGGGGCGAAGAGGCGGCGGACGACGCTTGGAAGCTTGCGGACGGGGAAGAAGGAAGGCTGCGGATGCTCGGGGGAACGCGGTTTGGCACGAGCTAGGTCATCTAGTTCATTTGGGCTTCATGGGCCTTAACGGGCCGGCCCATGTTTTTTCTTTTTTCTTTTTTTTTTTCAACTTCTAAAGCTCCAAATAAATACCAAATGCACTCAAATTTGAAAACTTTCAACACCATAAGACTCTACAAATCATGAACTATTTTTTGGTGATTTTATTGATTTTTTCGTTTTTTTAATTCAAATTCAAATTTGAATTTTGGGATCGGTTGCTTACCGCTGGGTACCGTTACCGTACCCCAGCGGTAGCAGCGGTAACGCGGTATACCGCGCGGTTACCACCGGTAAAAAAAACCCTGCCTACCATTTGTGAAATGTTCTGGCACCAAGTCACACGACTTTAGTTGGTATATGAGCGCAACAGTCCGCCCGGCGCATCTTCTTCTCCATGGATCTGAACACCACACACAAAACCTCACTATGCGCTAGTAAGTAGTAACCATCTGAATGCCATTGCGTCTTCAGTCTTCCTGAGTGCTTGTCCTTCAGCTGTGGTACTGGTGAACTATACAGATTGCTGGATTCCAGTGAAATCCAAGCTCAGAAGGCGCAGCAATAGTATCTGCAATTGCTGTCCATGACTGGGGAGATGACCACCACACAGATAGATCTTTCCAAATCTATGGACATTATGACTGGGGGCGTGTGCTGTGCGAGAAAACAAATCTACGAGCGAGCAGCATTGCCACAAACAAACAAGGGACGTTGCATTTTCAGGGAGAAGCTCCCTCGAGAGTCATGAATAAGGCTTCCTGACACATAAATTCCAAAATAGTAATCACGTGCGCTTCTTAGGCCCCGTTTGGTTCCCATAAGCGAGGGGGACTTAAAGTGCAAAATAAGTCACTTTGAAATCAAACAAATTTCGACTTAAAAGTCGCTCCAACTTATAAGTTGCATAAGTAGCTCCACCCCTACTTATGACTTATTTCCACTTTTTCCTCTATCACCCTGTGTGGAGCCCACTGACTTATAAATCAGTACAACCAAAGAGGATCGACTTAAAATGATGTGACTTATAAGTTGGGTGACCAAGCAGGGCCTTATATAGTATACAAATGACATTATGTTCGTGAAATAGCAATCAAACATCATACAGATTGAGACCACAAAAGCATCGGAGGTAATCATAAATCTCTTTACTTGTCCACACAATGACATTAAAACACAGTTTGTAACGCATTTAAAAATGTTTTATACGGAAACAGTTTAGGATCAAAGGGCAAGATGCTCACATCAATTTTACAAACATTGTCCATCATAGTTGGTAAAATCACCCATCTAGAGCTTATGGTGGAGTCCAGCTACTGTACTACTACCAAGTCCAATTATCATAATTTATAGCACACATTCAGCTGCCTTCTCCGTGCTTATTATTATTACAAACAGAACCTTGGTGCATGGGCTTGATACAATGAACACTAGAGCTTCGGACCAGGTTTACAGCATTGCAACCGACACAATAGCAGTTGCAATGGTTTACCTTCCAGGACGAATTGTGACGACAACATCAATGGTAGCAGTTGCAGTAGTTTATCAGCAATGGGGTCCTTGCCATCCATATATTGTACATTAGTCATGGTAGAGTCATGAAACGCTGCACTGCCTATTCTTGTAGGACCCTGCACAATTGCGTGTGTCATGGTATGGAAACATCATTCTTATAGTGCAGATAGCAATAAATGGCAACTACACATAAGTGGGTAACAACTAACAACTATCAACAATTGAATCAGTCTGACAGCCTGTTAGGATCCAGTTTCATTTTCTTGTCACCAGCTAATTTGTGTGGTATTTCTTAGAGAATTGTACTTTCAATGTTCTAGGAATGAAGATAAAGAAACGTAAGAGAATATCACCATATCCATCTCAGGCATCAATAATAACAAGATCCTGTTGGTGCCAAATCTCACATGCAACAGCTCACCAGCAAGTATAACTACACTACACCTCAGCAGTCCATGGCCTTGTTAACAAGAACCTCCTTGTTTGCATGGTTTGATGTTCTAAGACAAATATTTGTCCCCATATATCCAACTATGTAGGAGCAGCCATTCTTGCTCCAGCCAGGCCTCCAGTCATGTTGTATGATAAGCTGATGTGGCAGAATCACATACACACACACAAAAAAAGAGAACATAGAAACCCCAAATCAAATGATATTTTTTCCGACAAGCATTAAATGGTAGCACAGCCATATGCAAGAACTGCAAATGTATCAGGTGCAGGTTATAACAGAATCGACTACATAACTCAATGCTAGACATAATTATTAATTAAAACAAGTAACAAACAACACACTACAAGAAACCTATATAGAGGTAGTTTGTGTTAAGATAGTATGTTGGTTAATGTGGGTTGGGGCAAGCGGCAGGCACATGCACCGGTTGCTACCTTGGGTGTGTGTGGGGGGCCTTTCTGTATGACAACTTTCTTCTACTAATACAATGATACGCAGTTCTCTTGCGTCTTCGAGAAAAAGTATGTTGGTTAATGAAAAAGTTAATCTTACCCCTGACAATGTAGCACAAACCAATCAGCTTTCTTCATCATCAGTTTGAGGTGCCCCCAATTTGTTCTTTGAATGTTGAAATTTCCCTTGAAAAGGACAAACAAGCATATAAGAAAATAATACTATTAGGAAAAGAAATTAGTGCTCCTCAGTTCCAAGTCGTTTTGGGAAATCTAAATTCATAGTTGTTATTATGAATCTAGACATAAGTATATATCTAGATGCATAACAAAATTGTGAACAGAGGAAGTATTAAGATTTTGCATATGCACAAACAAGAACCAAACAAAAATATTATCATCCTCTTGACACTAATACATTCACAACTCAAGGTAACTACTAACTATTATGTGTTGATATATGGAATAAATAAATATTGTAGTGGTGTCTACCCTTGAGAGATCCAGGACAGAGATCCAAAACATTTCCCGAAAAAACATTTCTCCCAAAATAGAATTGGGTTATGAATTACATACTAATAATACATGTGTACCAAGGGAACTGGATGGAGGTGGTTCAAAATAATAGCAGAATTATGTTGACAACAAGAGTAAAAGCAAATTCTGAATGCGCTTCCCCTAATCCACTCATAGACTATTTCAAACAAACATGGCCCCCAGTCGCACACAGACAAAAGAAAAAAAAACCTGCGAAATTCCAAGGATCAGATCGCGGGCGGATCTCACCATCGACGAAGTAGGACGCCGAGGGCCACCCCCGCGCGGTGGAGAAGGAGAGCGCCTCCTCCTCCGTCATGGGCGCGTCGATCTCGACGACGTCGACCGCGGCGTCCGTGGCCCCGATGACCCCCTCCGCGCCGCCGGCGGCCGCGATCCGGCTGAAGATCTCGGCGACCCCGTGCGGGCGCCGCAGCGGGGGCACCCAGAAGGACCCGCCCGGCACGAAGGGGAGCCAGTCGGGGGTGGCGCGCCGCACCATGACGCCATGGATGGCCTCCTCCAGGCGCCGGATCCCGACCACCTCGACCGACGGGGAGGCGGTGGGGGAGGAGGAAGAACCCGCCGGGTCGTCCTCTGTGAGGTCGATCTCGATGACCTCGACCTTGGTGGCGAGGCCCCGGAGCGAGGCGGAGGAGGGGGAGGGGCCGGGGCGGGTCAGGGTCAGGGTTTGCGCGAGGAGGCGGGCCATCATCGGCGGCGGCGAGGCGACGGTGGTGGTGGTGGTGGTGGTGGAGATGCGGGTCGGAAGGGGACGGAGGCCGAAGAGATAGGGACGGGGAGATATGCCGCTGCCGCTGCTGGGGTAGTTCGTTCATGTGATGGTTTCCGCGGCCGACGACGTGGGGCCGGATGTCAGGGAATGGGCTCTGCATGTCGGTGCGAGAGAGCGGTCCACCAGCGGAATACGCACATCTAAATAATCTCTCGAATCTGTATTTTCCTTTTTCGTTGGAGTTCGGTTTGTAAAAGGATAATAGGCTAAGATCGATGCATTTTTCTTAAGAAAATCTTGAATCTCTATTTTCTTTTCCATAAAAATTTCACTTCATGTTAAGCAGCTCACTAGAGCAGACTTTTCATTTGTTACTCTCCAAATCTAACAACATTCAACATTTCCTCTACACACTGATGCACGGCTCTCACGTGCCATCCCATTGCCAATCTAAAGTTTGGCTAGCAAATTTAGCCAGCGAGAAGACCAATTTATTTGATGAACAACTTATCCAACATTCTTTATGAGTATTAAGTTCATTTGTAGCCCAAAACTACCCAAAGTCTCCATATAAAATTTCTCAAAAAGTAGCTCCACAGTTGACTGGTTGGTTCTGTTTTAAGACTTAACATTTTTTTTAAATTTGATGTGTGACCCAATAATACTTAGCCTATTTAGAAAATTGATTTTCTCATTTTCCACATCATGATTTAGAGTGCAAATACTTGAGATGAAATGCATCAACTCTGTAGATTATGCATCTAGACTCTCACAAATTTTAGATTTATTTGCTAATTAAAATAGAGTGGAACATAGCTAAATAAGATGCACTTTTGTGCTACGACTCACACCATGCTCTCTGGCACATCCAGATGGCTTGCCACGACTTAGATTTGCCATGTCAGCCGGTCGGTTTTTTCTAATACCATTGTGGGTACAATGGTCGTGTCATTGCACGTTGTTGTGACTTAATTATTAGTACTAAAAGTACTAATTTTTGGAAATATAGATTGGAGGAGTAATTAAAAAAATAAAAAAATAAAAAATAAAATAAATTAAAATTTTCACTATTGTTTGGCTTCAGTTTTGACTGAATCAGTGAATTAAAGAAGCTGGCACACAAACAATTGTTTTGCAGAGTACAATAATCCATAAAACTGAATTATCTTCTCTAGAAATATTCAAGGTCATGGAATGGCTTGCCTCTTTAGATTTTATTTATCTAGTTTACTCTTTATCTAATCTTCGAGGTAATCTGTTTCTCGCCTTTTATGCACGGGATGACATTAATGTGCTATATGTTTGTGGATTTAATTACTCAGAATAATTGGCATGATTCTTAGGCTATACGCATTGGGTGCGGTACGCCCCCTGCAGTACGCCTTTGGCGTCAAGAAGCCCGCACCGACGTACTGGGAGGGCAGTGCTACCGTCCCATTTCCCCAACCCACCCTATTCCCAACGCACTCCGCGTATGGACGCTATGCCTCCACACCCAACCACCCCGCACCTTCCGTCCGCGCTCGGAGCTCGCTGCAGAGAGGAGGACAAGCTGCCGCAGGACAGGGCGCCGAGCTTGGAGGCCGATGTGCCGGATCCGCCCTCAATTCGGAGCTTGGAGCAGCTTGGGCCGGTGGTGGAGCTAGAGGTGAGGCCGCCGGAGGGAGCAAGGGAGGAGCCGCCGCGGCCCCGCGCCCACGCCGCACTACCGAGAAAGTAGGGGCCGCACCTGCTCCCGAGGTTCAAGTCGCCCGGGGAGGGAGTGTTAACACCAAAATTTGGTAAGGAGTCCGACTTGTGGGTCCGGCTCGATGAGGAGTCCGTCCGGCGGAAGGAAGGTTTCCTCGGATGCATTCGGCGAGAAAAATCCGCGGTCGGCTATCCGCTTCCGTTCGGCAAGAGAACAATTGAGCCGATTTTGCGGGATTGTATGGTGACGTGGCTCAAGCGAGAAGGACGAATGGATGGATAAGCGATCAAGCTTAGAGATAAATTAGGTATCAAATCCATTCGAAGTTGTGCTTGGCAAGGTATAAATATGAGACCCGAATGTATGTAACGAGTATATACGTAATCATTCGCAATACAAACCGGCTTTACGCCAAACCCTAGAGTCCATTTGTCGTGTCGTCGAGTTCTTCGAGAGGGTTCATCGATCCGTCGACCTCCGTGAGTACGGCAACCTTGTATCATATCTAGTATCATGCGGTGGATTTAGATCCGATGCAAGTAGTCTTGTTACCATGCTTAGTGTCATGCGGTAGATTCAAGCTTGGTTCAAGAAGGTTTCTTGTTAGGTCATGAGCCATGCGGTAGGCTAAGGTCTAGCTTGAAGCTAGTTATCGGCTCTATTGGATTTTGGCAAGATCCAATAGATTCATTAAGTTACCCCGTGTTGCTTTGAGTTTTCGCTTTATGTTTAAATTCATGTAACACCTTTTTGCCCAATCTAGATGGGTTTGGATCGGCTTTATCCCTTTTTGTGATCCTTATGCGAGTCGAGTTCGTGCCTCCGGCAAATCTAACACGTGGATCACGTGCTCCTTGATAGCCGAAACCGAATCGATCTAGGTTGTTACGTGTTGTGGGTTCAAGCTTGCCAACGTTTGTATAAATCTTGAAAGAACCGAGTATCACGCGGTAGATGCGAGCTTTTTGGGTTGATTTGGAGCTAGTCATCCGGTGGATTAGATCTCAAATCAATCGATAGATTTGTCTTGCTTGGTAATGTTCGTTCCTTCTCCATGGACCCCGAATCGGTACTGTTCACCCGCATTCGGTTATGTTTCTATGTTTCTCACGAGTAGAACATGTGCGTAATTTATGTTTTAAATAATGTATGCTTTTAGCTTTCCATATTTAGATCGTATCATGCGGTGGATAGATCTATTTGTGGAAAGTGGTACGATCCCCACGCAAGTTGTATCATGCGGTGGATAGATTTGTTTGGTGTCGTACCCGACGGGTTTTAAAGTACCTAGACATGTGGTAGACTAGTGCTTTGGATCTATGCATGCTTGTTTATTACATGTTTATGCTCGCGCTTTACTTTATTTATTTATTTGACGTTGATCACCATGGGGATCGGTCACGGTCTTGCGCCCGTGCATCTTTGTCCAAACAAAGACCGATCGCCGTCATGCCGACGTCATCCATTCGGCTATGTTACCTTTTCCTTTCTAACGCTCTCAAATGGTTTCGGCCATCGCGTATAGCTTTCTATAGCTATATGCCATCCCATCCGGCTTTGTAGCCGTAAATATGGAACCGTCGGTACCACCCGGCAAGTTCCAAGCTTTGGAATTTAACTACTTTGTCTTTTGTTAATTTTCGGGGAAAATTGACCGGCACGTCTTGTGATTCTTTGCACGTGTGAAGCCGCCTTGTTCGGCTTGCCGTGTGCTTGGCGCTAGGTGCACATTTTGCGTCAACACACTTTTTGGCACGCTCGGTGGGACGTTGCCGGGATGCCGCCGGCCGTGCGTGAGAAGTCGTTTGGCATGGAGTTCGATAACCTGGGCCAGCCTGTCCCAAAAGCCGTCGTTAATGAGCAACCAAGCATACGGTTTCAAGAAGGATGCCGGGTTCGGCAAAAAAGACGACGTGGCGGATATCTACAACCAGCTTCCGGACAAGGCCGACCCGATGGAAGATTCGATGATGAACGGGACGTGGCCGCGGCCGAAATCATGTGGGGAAAAGAGCCATTGACTATGAATCGGCCGGGTCAAACAGACCAAAGGCACCTACGATTTCGACATCACAAAAAGCCGACAAGCCGTTTGAGCTCCCCTGGTGAAGGAAGGCCGAATCGATTGCACCGAAGGGCATTCCATGCTTCGGCCCGATGGAGTAAAGGAGAAACGTTATCGTGGCTTTCACGACAGAACTCGCACTCCATGAACGACCGGGGGTCTTCGGTGATGAGGATCCGTAAAGCCATCCAAGAGGGACACCTCAAATTTGATAACAAGATGAACCCGGACGGCCACCCCTTCCCTCGAACATGGTGGGTTTTTCCGTCAACATGGTGACAAGCTCGAGGAGAAGGGCAAGGTCAAAGTCTTGACCTCGGCCGAGGCAAGGCAAGGCAGATGGAGCGGTAGACCCGGAGCGTCAAGTAACCTTGGAGCGGTGCATGGTGAAGCCCCCCGCGTTCTCAAGAGCCACGTCGAAATCGGGGAATCATCCAAAGCCAAGCCCAGGGTGACCACGCGTATCCTCCTCAATAAGTGGCAGCGCCAGTTGGAAAAAAGAGCACTACCAGAAGCGGAAATACGAGGAGGAGAGGCGCAGAGCCGAAGAGGAAGCACGCAGAAGAGACCTGGAGCGATACACACGCGAGCAGGAGCGCGCGCACTGGGGATGTGCGTTCTTCAGGCACTGTTGGAACGAAGGTTTGAAGCCGCCCACGCCGAGGAACCGCCCTGAGTGCAGTGATAGGTATTTTGAGTACAGGCAGGAGACTGCCAATCGCCGATCCGTCCATGAAAGAATTGGAAGGATACATCCTAGCGAGGATTGGCGCCAAAAAATTGAAATCATTGATCATCCCGAGAAAAGGCAAGCTGATTTAAGGTGGGCCGATCAAGAGGAAGATGAGGACGAGTACATCCGGCGAAGGGGCAATGGTGCCCGCTTGGCCTAAGAAAGAGTCGAAGCGAAGGGTTCAACGCTTGAGGAGCCATGAACCGAGGCAGGCCGGGATCCGGACAAGGCGGTGTGGCGTCCAAAGGATAAACCCGAAGGGGCAAAACGTTCGGCTCCAAAGATGCATGGTATATTTTCTCGCCGAATGAATTTACGGCTCCCGCTAATCGGGTTGTGTAGGAAGAGGCGTCCCTGGATGATGAGCAGGTTGAGGGGCTGATGGCGCAGCTGGTGCTAGCCAAGCAAGCCGTCTTCGACAAACCGACCAAAAATCGACACATGAGGCCGTTGTACTTGAAGGGGTATGTCAATGGCAAGCCATTGACTAAGATGTTCGTCGACGGTGAAGCGGCGGTCAACGTAATGCCGTACACCACCTTCGAAAACTTGGCATGGGCCCTAGCGATCTGACGCCTACAAGCATAATACTGAACGATTTCGCGGGAATCCTTCAGACACCAAGGGATGCGCTCACGTGGATCTGATGATTGGGTCCAAGACGCTGCTCACGACCTTCTTTGTTATCGAAGGTAAAGGAGCCTACAGCCTACTGCTTGGACGGGACTGGATTCATGCCAATTGCTGCGTCCCATCCACCATGCATCAGCAGCTCATCCAATGGGTGGATGATGATATTGAGGTGGTCCAAGCAGATGACTCCGTGAGCGTTGCAAACATGGAACCAGCTTTCTGGGAGTATCAAGGCATTGACTGTTTCTCAGGGAAAGACTGGGGAGAAGGTCCTGTTGAACCTGTCAGCAGCGATCAACAGCCGATTCAAGCAGTCGGCTCTTATAGTAATTTTTAATGGAGAACCCCGTCGACGGTACTGATGGCAAGTTGGGGCGAGGATTCATGTCGGCCGATAAATTAGAAGAAGTTGACATTGGAAGCGGTGATAAGCCAAGGCCGACGTTCATCGCCGCAAACTTGCAATCGGACTTCGGGGAGGAATTGATCAAGCTACTCAAGGAATATAAGGATCGCTTCGCCCGGGATTATTCGGAGATGCCCGGACCGGATCGTTCCATCGTTGAGCATCGGTTTCCAATCAAATCGGTTTCAAACCATACAAGCAACCACCCCGGAAAATCTACAAGGATGAGGTATTGGCCGATGTGAAGAAAGAAGTTGAAAGATTACTTGATGCAAACTTCGTTCGGCCATGCGGATATGCGGAGTGGATTTCTAACATTGTCCCCGTTCACAAGAAGAATGGAAAGATGAGGGTCCGCATAGATTTCAAGGATTTAAACAGAGCTACTCCGATGGATGGTTACCCCATGCCCGTTGCCGATTTGTTGGTTGACGCCTCCGCTGGACACAAAGTTATCAGTTTCATGGATGGCAATGCGGGATACAACCAAATCTTCATGGCAATAGAGGATATATCAAAGACGGCCTTCAGATGTCCTGGTCATATAGGCCTGTTTGAATGGATAGTCATGACATTTGGGTTGAAAAATGCCGGTGCAACTTATCGTTGAGCCATGAACTACATCTTTCACGAGTTGATCGGCAAAGTTGTTGAAATCTACATTGATGATGTCGTGATCAAGTCCCTAAGTCATGACACACATTTGGAAGATGTGAAAAGGACCTTGGAGTGCACCCGAAAGCACGGTTTAAAGATGAATCCAAACAAATGCGCTTTTGGGGTATCACTGGAGAATTCTTGGGATTTTTGGTCCACGAAGGGGGATTGAAGTTGGCAAGAAAAGCATGAAGGCCATTGATGAAGTTGTCCCTCCAACTAATCTCAAGGAGTTACAATCACTTGCTCGGAAAAATTAATTTCGTAAGGAGATTCATTTCAAATCGTCACGAAGGTTTTGCCGTTCTCTCCATTGCTGAAGCTAAAGAAAGATCGAAGTTCACATGGGGCGACGAATAACAAAAGGCTTTTGATGAGATCAAGCAATACGTGAAGGAGCCACCGGTCGGTCCCTCCTCGGTTGGATAAGCCTTTCAAGTTGTACGTGGCGGCCGATACCCAAACCATTGGATCGGCCCTTATTCAAGAATTCGAAGGAAAGGAGCGGGTAGTAGCATATCTTAGCCGAAAATTACTTGATCCCGAGACCGGGTATTCGGGCCAGTGCAGAGAAGCCGTGCTCGTGCGTATACGACTCGTGTACAAAGTTTTGGCACTACTTGTTGAATGCCGAATGCACTGTATATTCCAAGTTTGATGTAATAAAACATATGTTATCTATGCCAATTTTGAATGGCAGGATTGGCAAATGGATCTTGGCTTTATCAGAGTTTGAGTTAAAGTTCGAATCGGCAAAAGATATTAAGGGACGGATCATTGCCGATTTTATAACCGAACATCGCGATCCGTCAATTGATTTGCTTGAAATTACTCCTTGGGCTTTATTTTTTGATGGGTCATCATGTGGTAAAGGTGGGAGAGTAGGGATTCTCGTTAATTTCACCCGGAGGGGAGATGTTTGAGTTTGCCATCCCTATACACCCCACCGTTACTAATAATCAGCCGAGTACGAGGCATTGCTTCGAGGGCTTCAATATTTGAGAGAAGCCGGGGCCGTTTCGAGTTGAGGTTTATGGAGATTCGAGTTGGTAATCAAGCAATTGAACGGCTAATATGAATGCAAAAGTGAAGCACCGAGGAGTTACTACAAAGAATGTAGGGAGATCTTGAAGAGCTTTCCGTGGGTAACTCTACTGAAAGATATTCCTAGGGAACATAATGAAGAAGTGAACAGGGTTGGCTCAAAGCGCCTCGGTTACAAAGAGAGTCAAGAAGCGTTTCTTCACGCAGATATATGTGCACTAGGGATGGATCTTGCGGAGGATGATTGGAGAAAATAGATCGTTGACTATTTGAAAGATCCATCCCGAAAGGTCTCTAGGAAGCTCGGTGTACAAGGCCATAAAATTCGTTCTTCCGGATGATAATTTGTTTTACAAATCATTAGATGGGGTATTGTTACGATGCTCGGGTCCGGAAGAGGCCAAGAAGATGATGAGTGAAGTGCATGATGGGATATGTGGAGCACACCAATCGGCCTACCGCATGAAATGGGTGATCGAGCAAGCCGGGTGCTTTTGGCCGACGATATTAGAGGATTGCTTTGAGTATTACAAAGGATGTCAAGATTGCCGAGGTTTGGAAATATTCAAAGGGTCCCCGCGTCAAGCATTAAATCCCATTATTAAGCCATGGCCATTCGGGGGGTGGGGTATAGACTTGATTGGCCGATTAATCCACCATCTAGCAAGGGGCATAAGTTTGTGCTTTTGGCTACAGATTATTTCACTAAGTGGGTTGAGGCGATCCCACCGAAGAAGGTGACGTCGGAAAACATGGTTGAATTTGTCAAGGAGCACATCAACTATCGGTTTCAAATCCCTCGACAATCACAACCGATCAAGGGGCCCAATTCGTGTCCTTGGAGTTCGGAGAGTTTGCCGAAAGCATGGGAATCAAATTGTTTAATTCTTCTCCCTATTATGCCCAAGCTAATGGTCGGGCGAGAGGCTTCTAATAGGATCATGATCAAGCCGATACAAAAGAAGATCGACCGAAGCCAAGAAGGTGGCATTCGGTACTCGGTGAGGCACTATGGGCTTACCGAATGGCCCCTCATGGAGCTACGAGAGACTTCTCCTTACGAATTGGTTTATGGGCATCATGCGGTTCTACCTTGGGAGGTGCAATCAGATTCCAGGAGAATTGTGTTACAGAAAGATTTAAGCTCCAGAGATTACAGTGGCCTAATGATGGATGAGCTAGAGGAGTTGCACATGATCCGTCTTAGGGCCCCGGAAAACATCAAGAAAAACAAGCCGCGGGTTGCCAAGTATTATAACAAGAAAGTAAAAGTCAGGCAATTTGCAGAAGGGGATTTGGTTTGGAAAGCGTTATTGCCAATTGGAACTAAATACAGCGAATTCGGCAAATGGTCCCCTAACTGGGAAGGACCCTTTCGCGTGGTCAGATGCGTCCCTGGTAATGCATACATATTGAAAACTTTACTGGGAGAAGAATTTTCCGCTGCACTAAACGGGAGATATTTGAAGAAATATTATCCTAGTATTGAAATCGATCGGTGATCACCAGCAGTGGGATTACATGCATCTGACACAAGAGTAGCCGGCGCTCAAGAACGAGGCCGCCTTTAGAACAAAAATTCACAGACAGAAGAAATGGCCAGTGCCTAGATGCATTGCCCTTAGCACAAAACTACATTACAACTGCCTCTTGCAGGTTTCATCCAACAACCCTGGTGATCAGGACTTCGAGGAGGTGGGAAGCAGAAGGCCTAGAGGAAGAAGCGGAAGTATGATTCAATCTTTTCTTTGCTTCTTCGATCGCTCCCTCTTCGGTTGCTCCGGGACCACCGTGACGGCAACTTGGAATGCACGGGGATGACCATGATTTGCGGCCTCCACCAAGCCGCCCCAAGCCGCTTTCGGGTTGTTGTACCTATCGGAGACATCCGAAACGAGAGGAGTGGGTGTTAGGGGCAAGAAATCCAGATATGAGCGCGAAATCAAGAAGGAGTCAGAAACATTTACCTCCCACTAATGCCTCCAGAGCCATGCGACGCTCGCGTTCGGCCTGGCAACGAGCGGTGATGTCCCTGAGGTCATGCTCCAGGTGCCGAACGCGGCGGCGCAGTTGATGGCTGGTCCTCTGTTCAGGCGTGGCGTCCTCTGCTTCGAGGGAGGAATCGGAGGAGATGTACTCAGGCATGTCTTCGGTCCCGATGATTTCTTCAGGAAGCAAATCAAGGCTGAAAGAGGAAAGGAAGAGAGAAGGTAAAGCGCAAGATCATATGAGGAAACAAGGAGTAAATCAAGGGAAAACTCACTTTCGAATCGTGCGTTTCTTTGGAGTGCTGCTCTCCTGGGGTTGCTTGCCTTTGTCCATGGCCTTGGGGTTTTTTCCTCTGAGGACAGGGGAGGAAATGAGAAGTGATGGATGAGTGTGCGAGTGGATTTGCGGTGGCATCTCGGCATGCTATTTTATTGACCGAGGGGGTGCATTGGGAGTGATGATCGGCCGGCGTGCACTATTGGAATACCAAACGGCGAGGTTTTCTTCCCGAATGCGAAGGGTTTTCGCTTGAACAAAGTGCTTACGGATTGCCGATTCCGGGATCTTCCGTGGATTTTGCACCAAGGGGCATCCGTTCTCGCGTGTTCGGCTCAAGACGAGTTCCGGATACGTTTAAGGAAAAACAAGATTCACGGATGCAAACATGAAGAAAATCATCGCAAGGTGCAAGCACGGAATTCAAAAGTCTTTTATTTATTGCCGATATTTAAACATCCCTAATACAATCTAGTCAAAGAGCCTATTCAACACGGATTGGGGATGAGTGAGTTCGGCAATGGCGTCGCCGTGGCCATCGAGGCGCTCCTAGATGAGCTCGATCTCCTCGATGTCTTCGGCGCGCCGCCCCGAAGCCGCACGACCCGGTGGAGTAGTCGACGTCGGTGTGCGTCGCCATGGCGGCCGTGCCCAAAGTGGTGCCCAAGCGGACGCCATGGGTGGCCACTTCATCCACGCGGTGCTCCACCGCAGCAAGGCGCTCCGCCGGCGTGTCTCCGCGGGCGTTCACCTTATCGGCCAGTTGCTCCACCAGCATCTTTAGCTGGTTGAGCTCAGCATCACGGGCTGCAAAGTGCAAGAAAAAGGGGGATTAGCATCAAAGGCCGGATTGGATCAAAGAGCGGTGTCGGGGGCCGTACCGTCGATGGTCTCCAGCAGCTGCTTGCGCTGGTCTTCCCATTCCAACTCGGCTATGCCAGCCTTTTTGGAGACGTCCTCCAGCTCACGCTGGGCCGCCTCCAGTTCCGCCTTGAAGCGGAGAGCGTCGAGTTCCCCGTAGGGCACGGGGGGAGTGGCCGTTAGACTCGAGGAGTCGTCCGGTAGGGGCCGGCCGGCCGCGCGGGAGATGGATTCCATTGAATCAACTTCGAGAAGAGGATGATCGTCAAAACAAAAGGAGATCAAAGATGAATCGAGAGAAGAGGGATTGACGATCATTGCCTCCGACGCGCACCGGCGCGGCTCCCCTCCGCCTCATCGGAGGCGCGGCGTCGGTTGAGGGCCGCGCACCATGTTTCTCTCGGGATGTGCACCGTTTGGAAAAGAAGAAGAAGACTTGAGATTGGCAAAGCTTCGATAGCTAAAGGCTTGGTGGAGAGCTAGGGGCACCTACGGTTTCATTTATAGGCCTGGCAAGACAGATCGTGGCCTCAAGTCGTGGCTCTGGATCGTGGCGCATATCCCAAGAAAATCGGAAGGTGGAAAGGTTTCCTTGACCAATCCGCCAATGGGTCGTTTGGAGTTCTAGGCCGAGTCATATTCGTTTGACTGGCTCGGCTGAGAGGAGTCAAAGTGCCATTCGGGTATTGGCATTTCTTTGCCGAATGGGTCGTTCAGCATTGCATTTAAGAATGCGCAGAAGAAAAAGGAAATAAAATTGCAAGAACAAATGTTACAAGAGCGACCAATTCGGTTACACATCGATTGAAGCATCTAGATGTTCAAATATTTCACAATTACACTACGGACATTCGATGTTGCTTGGCGAAAACTTTCCATCCGCTCTTGATAATCTTTCTGGGCGCCGGACGGGGGTGGTAAGTTCTGCATCACATTGTTTCACCTTAGCTATAGCCGATATTGCTTCCTCTTGGGTCTTCTCTATCAATCCAGGGAGCTCGGCTATTTTCTTGTCATCGACCTCTATCTCAGCTGACAGGCTTCTCAGTTCTACCTCCAAAGCGGCTTTTCTGGCGATCTTCAGTTCGCGAGAAGCTTGCAGATTGGCCAGTGTATCTTTATGGCTCTCGGTCTGAGATTGTGCCCCTTTCATGGCTTGTTCAAAGATCGGCCCTCTTCTTTTCAACAAGGTCGGGCGGGAGGACACCTTTCTCAAAGCTTGTCTTATGGGCACATAATGAATTTCCAGACCGGAGATAGATGCAAGAGAGGCACTGATGTCCTCAGGGAGTTCTTGGCTGATGGGTTCGAGCATTTCTTCAAAGTGATCAAGATCTTTGAACTGATCTCGCGCATCTTTTTGCAGCCAGGCAAAAATCTCCTTGAGCTTTTCTAGCACTTCCTCGACGAGTTTGAGGCGCTCCTTCGCTTGCCTCGGCAAGAATCGGATTGTTCCCCATTGATGGACTTGATGATGATGGGGCCTGATCCTAAGAAAGCAATACTGCCGAGTCAGGAGTGTTGAAAGTAAAAAATAGCAGGGTTGAGTGCAAACAAGTACCTCATGTCTGATTTCCTGAACTGGAGCAGGATTTTGTTCAGGGGCAGCCACTGGTGAAGGAGGTGTTCCAGGCAAAGCTGAAGCTTATGTGTGAGAGGGCGTTGATGCAGTTTTTGGCAACTCAGGAGCTTCTGGCTGAGGAGAAGATGGGTTCACCTCTGCTGGGGTTGATGTTTCTGCTTGACCAGTGGGTGATTGAGCCCTTGGAGGACTTGATGGCTCTGGTTGGATTGGGAAACTCATCTCCGGCGAGTTTGGTGCTTCCGTCCGGACAGGGGGTGATTGAGTCCCCGATGAAGATGAGATTTCCACTTGAACCGGCGGCTCAACCCCCGGGTGGACTTGCTTGTTGAGACACCGGGACGTCCACAAGTTGATCCTTCATTGTTTCTTCGCAAATTCCAAATTAAAATAAATGCCGGTGTTCATCCTCAAGAAAAAGGACAAGAAAGGTCATACCGGTGGATGGAGCATTGGCGGGTTCTCAAGCCGAGGATTGCGAGTTCTAGTCCGAAAATGCACAAGATATGATTTATCGAAACAGAGTAATCCCGTGATCAAGAAAATTTTTTTTTACCTCAACAAGGACTTTCTTGATAGTTCTTCTCCTCTTGGCATTTGGAGGAGCAATCGGAGACAAGCCTTGCTTCCGTCGGCGGCAAAGGCTGGACGAGTTGGGTCTCGTTGTGGCATACCTAGCCATTAACCGAGCCGGGGTTGGTGATCCGAATCCCAATGCCGAGATTGGGCCCTATCGCATTACAAACGATCTCCCCGTCCGGAGGGGCGGGCATTGTTTCTGTGGGCAAAGGAAATAAGATCGGAATCATGATTGGAAGAGGAAATGTCGATTTAAGGATTAATCATATTACCTGCGAAGTTGGCTGGAAATCGGGCATCAACTCGTACGGAACAAGTGTACGGTGCTCACCGAAGATATGGTCGTGGAATTCTTGCCACCAGGAGTTGAAGGTGGGGTGAGCTATTGTTGTGGGTACAAAAGGCCGGGTGTAAACCGAAGGACCGCACACATACCGAAAGACTCGCTACTTTACATAAGTTCTTTGATTTCCTCTGCGGGCTTAAGGAATTCATGCGAAAAAAGATCTTGCGGGCATCTGGCCACATCCAAGTTGCCGAGCCATCAGGTTGGGCTGATAATATTCATAAGTGCTATGGTTCAGCTTTCCTCCACTGAATTCAGCCGGCAGAATGCATGGGCGGATAATGATATTAAAGATCTCCAGGAATCTCCCATCTTGGCGTTCAGTTTCAAAAGAGAACTCACAAGGGAGGGTCAAGTTGTCATTGTCCAGATAAGGGAGCCAGAGAGGATTTTGGAAACCTTTAAAGAAGAGCTCGAAGAGCTGGCTGACATTCTGCTGGATAAGAATAGTCGAAGCGGCTTCTCCATAAGTCTGGCATCCTCTGGTGGCTTGGGGTTCCCCTTCATGATGATTGGATGAAGGGAAGAGCCGGGTGTTCAAATCAACACCAACAATCTGATGCATGTACAGCTGCTGCCACATTTGAACAAACCACCAGGGACCGTTGACGCATGCTATCCTCTGGCTGGTGTACATCTGGGTGACAGTTTGATGAAGCATATGGTACACACTGCCTAGGAGGTATTTCCCAAGAGGGAAGCGATTGCCATTGACTAGGTGTGAAGCCATTGCAATATGATTCAGGGTAGGCTCATTGGCTTTACCACAGAAGATGAACCTGCATAGCCACATGTTCAGAAACGCCCTGTATTCAATTTCACCAAGGGGGTCGTCCTTCATATGGTTCAGGATATAGTTTTTGTATCCGCTCCCTGGTTTCACCCCTGTTTGTCTTGAGGAACTTTTGAAATCCCAGGGGTGAACGGATCCTGTAATGTCAAGGCTGGTGATCATATACACATCGGCCAGAGTTGGAGACATCGGGTCGTGACCAAAGAGGAAGGCGTTGACGCCATTTGACCAGAAATGGCAAGCTGCTATCAAGAGGTCTTCATTCTTGGGGGTCTCGGCCAAAGATAACTCCAAGCATTGGGCAATGCGGAGGGTATCCCAATTCTGGGTCCTGGCACTCTTGTCTGCAAGAATCCTCCGGTACCAATTTTTCCGACCGCGATTGGGGGCAATGGCCAGTTCTTGAAAGCATCCTGCCACTGGGGAGGTGTGGTCAGAGCCGCTTTAAAGGGGATCCTTCGAGATTCAGCTGCGATAAAATCTCGAGGATCGAGTTTCCCACGGGATCAAGGTAGTAGGATCTTGAATTGGCCTCGGTACGAATCGAAGCTCGGTGGAAGGCTCCTGAAGGGAAGCGGAGAAGAAATCTCGGTGTAAAATTGAAAACCTAAATGCCGAATGAAGCTTATGGTAGAAGAATTTACCTGAGCAGCTTGATTTTGGGCCGCCATTGGGGATTCGAGCTCGAACAAGGGGATCTAGGGTTTGGATCTAGACGAAGATTCCGGTGGATTGCGAAGAGAGAGAACGAGGTGTTGAACGGATTTGATTTGAAGACGATGGAGGTTGGAGTCAATTCGAATAAAATCACTTTTATCCCGTAATTGAAGGGGCATGTGTTAACACCAAAATTTGGTAAGGAGTCCGACTTGTGGGTCCGGCTCGATGAGGAGTCCGTCCGGCGAGAAGGAAGGTTTCTTCAGACGCATTCGGCAGAAAAATCCGCGGTCGGCTATCTGCTTTCGTTCGGCAAGAGAACAGTTGAGCTGATTTTGCGGGATTGTACGGTGATGTGGCTCAAGCCGGAAGGACGAATGGATGGATAAGCGATCAAGCTTAGAGATAAATTAGGTATCAAATCCATTCGAGGTTGTGCTTGGCAGGGTATAAATATGAGCCCTGAATGTATGTAACAGATATACGTAATCATTCTCAATACAAACCGGCTTTACGCCAAACCCTAGAGTCCATTTGTCGTGTCGTCGAGTTCTTCGAGAGGGTTCATCGATCCGTCGACCTCCGTGAGTATCGGCAACCTTGTATCATATCTAGTATCATGCGGTGGATTTAGATCGATGCAAGTAATCTTGTTACCATGCTTCGTGTCATGCGGTAGATTCAATCTTGGTTCAAGAAGGTTTCTTGTTAGGTCATGAGCCATGCGGTAGGCTAAGATCTGGCTTGAACCTAGTTATCGGCTCTATTGGATTTTGGCAAGATCCAATGGATTCATTAAGTTACCCCGTGTTGCTTTGAGTTTTTGCTTTATGTTTAAATTCATGTAACACCTTTTTGCCCAATCTAGATGGGTTTGGATCAGCTTTATCCCTTTTCGTGATCCTTATGCGAGTCGAGTTCGTGCCTTTGGCAAATTTAACACGTGGATCACGTGCTCCTTGATAGCCGAAACCGAATCGATCTAGGTTGTTACGTGTTGCGGGTTCAAGTTTGCCAAAGTTTGTATAAATCTTGAAAGAATTGAGTATCACGCGGTAGATGCAGGTTTTGGGTTGATTTGGAGCTAGTCATCCGGTGGATTAGATCTCAAATCAATCGATAGATTTGTCTTGCTTGGTAATGTTCGTTCCTTCTCCATGGACCCCGAATCGGTACGTTCGGCCGCATTCGGTTATGTTTCTTACGAGTAGAACACGTGCGTAATTTATGCTTTAAATAATGTATGCTTTTAGCTTTCCATATTTAGATCGTATCATGCGGTGGATAGATCTATTTGTGGAAAGTGGTACGATCCCCACGCAAGTTGTATCATGCGGTGGATAGATCTCGTTTGGTGTCGTACTCGACGGGTTTTAAAGTACCTAGACATGCGGTAGACTAGTGCTTTGGATCTATGCATGCTTGTTTATTACATGTTTATGCTCACACTTTACTTTATTTATTTATTTAACGTTGATCACCACGGGGATCGGTCACGATCTTGCGCACGTGCATCTTTGTCCAAACAAAGACCGATCGCCGTCATGCCGACGTCATCCATTCGGCTATGTTACTTTTTCCTTTCTAACGCCCCCGAATGGTTTCGGTTCATCGGCGATAGCTTTCTATAGCTATATGCCATCCCATCCGGCTTTGTAGCCGTAAATAAGGAACCGTGCGGTACCACCCGGCAAATTCCAAGTTTTGGAATTTAACTACTTTGTCTTTTGTTAATTTTCGGGGAAAATTGAGTCGGCACGTCTTGTGATTCTTTGCACGTGTGAAGCCGCCTTGTTCGGCTTGCCGTGTGCTTGGCGCTAGGTGCACATTTTGCGTCAACGGGGAGCAGCCCCCTGCTCCCACGGCGAGATCTCCACCACCGCCGCCTCTGAGTTCCTCCTACGCTTCTCCCGCCGGGGCCGGAGGTCCATGCTCACCTCGCCGGTGCGGTCTCTCAGATCCGGTCGGTCGCGCTCATCTCTGGACTGCTGCTTGCGCGCTAGAGGGGAGAGACGCCGGTGGGAGTTCGCCGGCGCTGGGAGATTCGGTTGGCGCGCCGCGCTCGCCCATGACCATCGCGCGAGGCACGCAGGGGAGGTCCGCCGTCGACGCAGGGGAAGAGGGAGGGCTCACGCCGGCCGGCACCGGGGGAGAGGAAGGGTGCCGGCGCCGCTCCGGGCGAGCTGTCGGCCTGGGAGCTCCACCGCCGTCGTCTGAAAGCAAGGGAGAAGGGAGGGAGGGGCCGTCACCGCGCGAAGGGAGGGATATCCACCGCCGGCCTTGGAGCTCCGCCTTCGGGAGGCCGGTGCTGCCGCAGATCGAGGGAAAGGAGCCGGCCGTGGGGAGGGTATGCAGGCGGATTGACCCAGGAAGGAGAGAGAGTTGGAGGGGTGGGGAGGGAAGGGGATAAAAGAGTATGACAAGTGGGCTCCTCATCGGGTAGTTGGTACGGAGTACGAGATATAGGGGATAACGAGTACATCAAATTTGATATTGTACTGTAAAATGTTGATGACCATGCAGGAGTAATATTTTAGGGGATTGATTTGGAGTATGACGTATGCGGGGGATTGATTTGGAGTATGATGGACGGATAGCCTTAAGGCGATATGTCGCCAGCTTGAAAGGTATACATGTAGATGCTAATTAGCTACATTACTTATGGACTTTATGTCACATCCTGCATCATCATTCATCCATGCCTATGCGCCAAACGAGTACAAAATTGGCGCAACCTATCCAACATTTAACTCGGTACATTTCGTAGCGATTGTGATGGCATCTTGCTATTCTGAGGTCTGCACATCTGTCTGTCTGTGCATAAATTATATAATTGTTACCCACTAACCATTTCTCTTGCATCTCCACGCATCATGTCATAACCGACTACACGCCATGTCACTATCCACTGTAAGTCATGTCAACATCCACCAAACTATATATTTATGTCTCCGTCAATTTTTTTTACTAATAGCATGTTGTATTTGCGAGTAGCACACCATAAAATTCTCACAGTTGAAATACATGTATGATCAATCCTTTAAAAATGGTTCTTTCAACAAAATTAACATACTTTCATATATAATATTGTCTACACATGAATATCGCGATGTAACGGTTTCGGTGTCTCTGCTTTCACATTTCACCTTAAAATTTTGTTTAAAATTCCCGCGGCAACGCACGGGGTATCACCTAGTAAAATGTAACACTTTGACATATCGAGAGCATCTTCAGTAGTTTGACAAACTAACTTGACATTCATCTAATTTTGAATTTTGGCAAAAATAATTAATCTCGAATAGTTTGGGAAATCAACTTAGTAAAAATAGAAATCTGACAAAACTCACACCCCCATGCTACACGTGCCGATCCGGGTTTGGCATCGGTGTTTCTCCTACGCGCCAAGCCTGGTGGGAAGGTGAAAAGAGAATAAAGAATATAGAAGGGTTCTTGATGCAAATTTTTGTTTCTCTCTAAGGGTTCTTTATGTAAGTTGGATCTAGATTTAGAAAGTGAATTATGCCAAATTGTTGAAAATAAGTTTTTTTATTTAGTATATCTTTTTAAAATGAGCAAAACACAAGATTTGCAAAGTAAATTTTGTCACGCTCAACAAAACCATGCATATATCTTTATTAAGCCCAAACTATTAATGGGTCAAAGTATTACCTGAGTGGCCCAAATGCTGTGCTTGTGCAGTTTGAAGTGGCTTGCTCAGTAGTTAGTTAGTCGGCTTCTAACTAATGGGCCGACTCGAACGCTTCCGATTGTCCGGTGGGATTTTTAATATCTTTTTAATCATTTGCAAAATTATACTACTATTTGAAATTTTTTCAGATTTAGCAATCAACCGTCGTTCGCCACGGCGGCCATCGTGGGTCACGACGGTACCACCTCCAACCGCTGTGACCCACGGTGACAAGGTGGCCGCCAACAGTCCGTTGTAGGGTGTGGGCCACGTGGCAACCTACCGCTCTGGGCCACAACGGTAATAACTGCGCCCGCCGAGGCCCACAGCGGTAGGAACATACCGCTGTGGCGGATGGCGGCAGCCGCGCCTATATAAGAGGCGATAGCGGCTGCCATCCCGCCCACCCCTACCGCAGCCTCCCGTCCCCTCGCCGCCGCCCCTCCTCCCTCGGCTGAGTTTTGAAGGACCGATACGGCGAACCAGAGAGGGGGGGAGTGAATGGGAGCCGATAAAAATTCTTCTCGATGGAGATGAGAACTCCAACAAGACGAACACGACTTCCAACACACGTCTCCGACTCACTACCCAAGTTGGCCAAGCCCACGTAGCCACTGGAGTGCCACTGGACCTAGGAACCAACACACACAACCTTCCGACTCGAGAACGCAGCGGAACAACAAACCCCGAGTCTACAGACCCACACCGGTCAGACCGGTGAGCACCACCGGTCAGACCGGTCCCTGCTGGTGAACCTGAGCAACTTCCACTAAGTGGCTCTACACCGGTCGACCGGCGGAGACGCACCGGTCGGACCGATGGCGACGGAAAGCCCCCAAGGCACCAAACAAAGCCAACCGACCACCAAACGGACCCAAACTCGAAACAAGGCAGCACCACGGGACAACAAAGAACACACCAAGACACTCACCCGAGCGAAAACCCACAAGGGATAGCACCGGTCGGACCGGTCAAGAGCACCGGTCGGACCGGGGGTGTAGCACGGGCGACTCGGGATGAACAAAGACCCGCGGGTCAACTCCCCCAAATCCAAATCTCGATCTCCCGAATCGCTCCACGGACTTGAACAAGACTTTGGGGATATCGGGAGCACCTCATGAGGAGTCCATAGCCAAGTTTAATCCCACCAAATCTCGTCCAAAAAGGAGGAATCGAAGAAATCCCGCCGAGAGCACTTCCAACTCAAGAACTCAAGAAACCCCAAATTCGAGCAACTTTTCTCACGGATTTGGGAGGGGAATCACAGCCCAAAGAACCACGAAGGGTTCCCACAAATTTCCCCCACTGAATCACCAAGAGAAAAGCCCCGAAAACACCCCAAAGAAATCACGAAGAAAGGGCTCCGAAAATCACCACCAAGAACAACCGGGGAAAACACATCCAAACCTTGAGGAATCACGCCGAATCATCTATACATGAAACAAAGATTCGTACAAGGTCTAGCAAGCCGCCCGATCATCCATCCCTCTCTACAAGATCTCTCCGTGAAGCTCTCTTGCTAGTCCTAAGGAAAACCTAGAGAAAATAGGTGGAAAATAGGAAAACTAATGAGCTAGGGTTCCAAGAGTTGGCTGCCATCCTCTCACCTCTTGGGTTATATAGGCGGCAACCGAATGTCTAAAATGCCCCTCTCTACTAACTAGGGATACAAGCCCCTCAAGGGCGGATTTGGAATTCTTGATGTCTTCACCATCGGACGGATGCCGGCGACCGCACCCTGCGTAGCCTCGACGCAAGCCATGCGATCCCGACGCGTGTCCTCCGCTTCGAAGATTCCGGACTGCGTCGTCGCACACCGGTCAGACCGGTGCTCCTCACCGGTCAGCCCGGTCCCCACCGGTCAGACCGGTCTGGTGCTGCTGCACCTCCGTCTTCGGTTCTCCGGTCTTGGCTTTGTGGATCAACCAAGGAACCCAGTGGTTTTTTGGTGAACCACCGGAAACCCCGCGAACTCGGTGTAGCCTCCGCCAATCTCCACTCATGACTTGGCTCCCACGTAGTCCCGGCTCGACCTTGGTTTTGAGGCTCAACCAAGAAACCGTCCACGACTTCATCTTGCTGTTCATGCCACCATGCGGCCCGCACTTGACCCCCGCCGGCCACCGGGTCCCTCGAACAAAGCCTACTTGTCTTCTCCACACCCGGAGGCCTCACCGGCGACGACCTTTCGCGCTTGTTCTTCACCCGCACCAACACGAGTCAAACCGCAACCCGCACCCGTAATACTTAGCCAAGAATCGGTCCACACAACGTTGTCAATCACTCATCACACAAGGAAGCGACCATCCACCGGTCCTCGAACCACACATGGTCCTCAATCTCCCCCTTGATGAGTGCATTGACAACACCCACATGAAAGTAACAAGAGAGAAAAGAAAAAGAAAAGAAACGAACAAAAAGAAACTCCAACAAGCGACCGAAAGCCAAACAAAGGCAAAGAGCAAGATCACTTGAAGAAGACAAGTCTCGGACCCCTTAGGCAAGGGCCACGGCTCGACACATCCGAGACAAAGCAAGGCTCAAGCAAAGAGCACAAACCACCGAAACAAAGCTCGAAAACTCTCAAAGAGCTCCCCCTGCACACATGCAAACTCCCCCTGAACCAATGCAACTCCCCCGGACGAATGCATGCAAGAAACCACATGAAACGAGACGGTGCAAAGCACTTTCGGCTCACACCGGTCGGACCGGTCACCACCACCGGTCGGACCGGTGCCTAACATATGTACGGGACCGAAGCACTCACACCGGTCGGACGGTGCTCCTCACCGGTCGACCGGTGTACAACGAGAGCCCGTAAATGGCTCGAAACCACCTCGAAAACCTTCCAAACGCGTCCAACAAGCCATTTCAAGCTCAAACTTCTCCCCCTTGTTGGCAATGCATGAATCAAGCCAAAAATGCAAAACTTTCAACCTAGAGCTTCTCAAATAGACAAAATTCAACAAAGAATGCTACACATGTCCAAATGAGCAAGTTAGATACTCTACGGCTTCGTATCGATCTCAACTACATGATCACCAAGTTTCACAACCATTGGACGAAGCTAAAATGGATTTTGGCAATTTTGCGAAAAACTTGCCTCTCATGAGCAAAGTCCTAAACATGATCAAAGCATATCAAAATGGCAAAGCCACACAAACTTCATGCTAGGACAGCTATTCTAACCATAAGACCATCACAAACACCCACAAGTACCTCATGTCATGTCAAAGCCACCGAGCCATGTGCCTACTTCTATTTATGAGACTTCTCATTGGTAGGCATCATGCAACGGTTTAGCACCCAAAGCAAATTAAATTCAGCACATATGACATGGGAGCATATTTTCCAAGCATTTTTCATTTCATTTTCAGATTTGTAAATGGTACATGAAATGCCTTTGCGACAAAAAGGAACTTATGCTCCTCCACAAGATAAATCTAGAGGGCTAAACATTCATGATGGCAAAAGAGCCTTTGGCCCCATATGATCAATAAGCTAGCTATCCAACCACAAATTAAGCATAGCAAAGCCACAAAAACATGTCAAGAGCATGTAAAGGCATTTACACATGAGAGAGCATACATGTGACATTTTTCAAAAGCATAACTATCAACCACGGATTATTCATCAAGATCATCAAGAGCTAAGTCAAACTAAACATAGAATACCAAACAAGCTCACAAAGACATATATCTCATTCCATGGTGAACAATGTATATGAGAGAAGCTTTTCCTAACCAATGCATATGATACAAAATGCATGCAATCTAAGATACAGGGATGCCTATACATCATGCTACATATGCCATGCCAAATGCAAGAAAAACACAAAGAAAAGCTATACATATACTACAAACCGGCTCCTCGAGGGGAGGCAAAACGGGCTCGACACCACCGGCAAAAGAAAGCTCACACACACCCAACTCGGGAAATCAAACACACACCAAGTTCCCCCCGCAAACGAGTGAAAGTTGCTTGATCTAGGGGTTTGGTGAAAATATCGGCTAGTTGGTCATGTGTGGGTACATGGATCAACGTTATCTTTCCTTTCTCAACGTTGTCTCTCAGGAAATGATACCTCACTTCTATGTGCTTGGTTTTAGAATGGAGCACTGGGTTCTTTGCAACGCTTATGGCACTGGTGCTATCACATTGAAGTGGGACATGGGTATACTCCTCACCAAAGTCACTCATGGTGTAGGTGATCCAAAGGAGGCGAGAGCAACAACTAGCGGCGGCAACATACTCGGCTTCGGTCGTGGATTGAGCAACACTCGACCGCTTACGAGAAGACCAAGACACCAACGAAGAACCCAAAACGCGGCAAGTCCCGGAAGTGGACTTCCTATCCAACCGACACCCGGCAAAATCCGCGTCCGAAAAACCATGAAGCGCCAAAGAAGAGGACGCGGAGTACCAAAGGCCGAAGTCGGGAGTGTGACGCAAGTACACTGAAAATTCTCTTCACCGCTTGCCGATGCGAAGTCCTCGGAGACGCTTGAAAACGAGCGCACGGACACACCGAGAAGCGCGTATGTCCGGCCTCGTCGCCGTTAAGTAGAGGAGTGACCCGATCATGCTCCGGTACTCATTACGGTCCACGTGTTCACCTTCCTCGTCCGCATCAAGAGCCGTAGTCGTACTCATCGGCGTCGTCATAGCCTTGGAGTCCTCCATCTTGAACTTCCTCACAATGTCCTTGGTGTACTTAGCCCGGTGAACAAATGTTCCTTCCTTTGATTGCTTGATTTGTAGCCCGAGGAAGAACCGCAACTCACCCATCATGCTCATCTCAAACTCCCCGCTCATATCATGCGCAAACCTCGCAACAAGAGAGTTAGACGAGCCACCAAAGACAATATCATCCACGTACACACCGCACAATCGAATATCTCCGCCTGCCTCGGCAAAAACAAGGTCCGATCGACCTTCCCCATCTCAAAACCTCTCTCAAACAAGAACCCCCTCAACCTCGCCATACCAAGCTCTAGGCGCCCGCTTCAACCCATACGGCCGCCTTCCTCAACTTGTACACCCGGTGGGGGTACTTCTCACTCTCAAACCCCGGAGGTCGCCTCACATACACTTCTTCCTCCAACACTCCATTCAGAAAAGCACTCTTCACATCCATTTGGTGCAACTTGAACCCTTTAGCCACCGAAAAGGCTAGAAGGATCCTAATCGCCTCCAAACGGGCTACGGGAGCAAAGGTCTCCTCGTAGTCGATCCCCTCCTTCTGACTGAACCCTTGAGCAACAAGTCTCGACTTGTTCCTCACAACCTCACCCTTCTCTCCCTCTTTGTTTTTCCACACCCACTTGGTACCAATCGGCTTACACCCCGGGGGAGGGTCAACCAACTCCCACACCTGATTCCTCTCAAAGTTCTCCAACTCCTCATGCATCGAGTTAACCCAATTGTGATCGGATAGTGCGTGTCCAATGTCTTTGGGCTCGAAAGAAGCAACAAACGCAGCATGAGCAAAATGGGAATTGTTTCGAACCCTCGACCGTGTAGTGCGTTCATTCATGTCGCCGATGATCCTCGAAGCCGGGTGATCCACTTGAACTCGCCGGGGAGGTTCTCGCCTCGAAGCTACCTCCCCCTCAACATCGCCTTCTCCTCGTTCTTGATTTGTCGTCGTAGGTGTAGCAGAGGGTCCATCCATCATCGTAGTCGAAGTAGTGGGTACATGTTCGGTTGGGGGCACCACACCGCCATCTTCATCATCACCATGTTCATGCTCCTCCTCCGAAAGATCTCCTCGCCAAGCTCATCATCACCTGCACACTCAAAGACAAGCTGACTACGTGGCTCTGTCTCGTCGAAGGTTACCTCGCAAGTCTCCACGATTTGGTTAGTTTCAAGATTGAGCACACGATATGCTCTAGAATGAGATGCATAACCAAAGAAAATGCCATCGACGGACCTAGCCTCAAACTTATCCAACTTCCCGCCTCTCTTCGGAATGAAACACTTGCAACCAAAGACATGGAAGTGACTCACTTTGGGTGTGCGACTATGCATCAACTCATAGCATGTCTTCTTCTTGTGCACTGCGAGGTATATTCCGTTCGACACATAGCACGCGATATTCACCGCCTCGGCCCAATACCTCCTCGGAGTCCTATGCTCATCAAGCATCGTCCGAGCCATCTCGCACAAGGTCCTATTCTTTCTTTCCACAACACCATTCGGGGAGGCGTATACGGACTCGAAAGCCGGTGCTCAAGACCCAAGTCATGACAAAAGGTTTCAAAACGAGAGTTCCTGAATTCCGAGCCATTATCACTGCGGATAGCTCGTATGGCATCTCCGTGCCTCTCGTTCCTCAACCTCAAGACTAGATCTCGAACAAAACCAAACGTCTCCCCCTTATCCTCCAAAAAGAACACCCACGCATACCGAGAATAGTCATCCACCACAACAAGGACATACCACTTCCCACCGCGGGATCGCACACGAGCCGGGCCAACAAGGTCCATATGGAGCGACTCGCATGGACGCTCAGTCATCACATCGGTGAGAGGCGGGTGAGAAGAGGCCACCATCTTGGCATGCCTACATGGAGCACAAACCAACTCTTTCTCAAGCTTCAACCGTGGCAATCCTCGGACCAAATTGAGTTTACTCAAGCGAGACAAAAGGTCAAAGCTCAAGTGACCCAACTTCCTATGCCACTTCCACAACTCACTCGAAGAACCGACCAAGAAACAACGCTCAACACCCGAAGACCGAGAAAAATCAGCACGAAACACCGACCCTCGGGAACGACCATACAAACAAGGTCCCCTCGAGAGTCCACAATCCGAGAACCACCAGGCCGAAACAACACCTCAAAACCCTCATCCAACAACCGAGACACGGAAAGCGATTGTACCCCGGCGATTGAACAAGAGCAACACGCCTCGAGTGATCTTGTCACTCACTTTTATCTCACCTTCGAAAGCACACGCCCACGCCCATTGTCCCCAAAAGTGATGTACCTCTTCGTCACCACGGGACGAGACTTGAGAACCACCCCCTATCTCCGGTCATATGCCTCGAGCAACCGGAGTCAATCAACCAAATGTTCTTCAAGTCTCCCACCCGAAACTCAAAAATAGGCACGTGAGCGAACAAACGACTCAAAGACGCGGGGTTAGTACCAAAAGAGGAAAACCGAAGTGCGCCGAGCCATTTGCTCGAAAGTGGGGTTAGCACCAACCAAAGCATCTCTCCTACCAAAACTACCTCCACGAACACCACCACGGTAACCACCCCGAGGGAACCACCCCTCTCGCCCGGAGGAGGACCAAAACCACGCAAGAAAGCCCGTGGAACGTCCTTCCTCTCCAACTCAACTCCACGACTCCTCCAATCCCCGTATTGAGCACGAGGAGGAGAACGTCTAGCAAGCCGACCACCGCACCCTTTCCGGCCCAACCACCGAACCACGACCACCGAAACAACCCTCGCACCCGCACGAGCTCGAAACCCGAACATCCGTCCGTCTGTGCCCGCACCGGTCCGGTCGGGTGCCCCACACCGGTTTGACCGGTGTGACACGGACAGCAGCACCACCTGCAGCCCTTCTTCTCTCCCCAAGCCCGAACTGTCCTCACAATCGCCTTGCCCCTGGGCATCTGCATACGAGGCTCAAGTACACCATCGGAAGGGTGGTACTTGTCCTTGTTAGCCCACTCCTTCTCCATTCTCTCCTCGCGCTTCCTCTTGAAGCAAAACTCCTCCTTATGGCCATCTCTCCCACAATAGCCACAATGGAACCTCACAAGCTTAGGCTTTGGCTTGGGATGTGGCTGCTCACTTGGTTTCTCTCCACTCAAACCCTCCACCGGTTTCTCACCACTAGCCTTCTCACTCTCCTTCCCAAAGAACACTTTCCCCGAAGTGCTCACAAACTTGATAGGCTTTTGTAGGTCATTTGTGGGTGTAGGAAACACGGGTGGAGGCGGGGTTGTGTCTAGTCGGTTCCTTAGATGGTTAGGTTTTGGTGGGAAATCATTCTTGTGGTGGGTTTTTGGTGGCTCCGGGATATTCTCTCCACTTCCCTCACCAACCTTGTTTGCCCCAAGCCCCTCACCATCTTGCCTCTTAAAGGCCTCGATCATCATCCTCAACCGAGGCTCGTGACCAGGACAACCAACCCATCAACTTCCTCAAATCATCATTCTCATCCCGCAAACGATCAACATAATGTGCAAGCTCCAAATTTTTCAATGCATGCATTTCACGGGTAGAGCAAGATGTAGGCATGGGTTCCTTCAATTTAGCCTCGAGCGAACTAGTGTAAGCATGCATCTCATCAATCTTAGCATGCAAAACGGGGCAAGAAGTGCAAGCACCTAGCAAAGCGAGTCTAGACTTAAGCTCAGCCACTTCAACCCTAAGCACATCTAGTTCCTCACACTTGGAGGCATGCTTCTCCTTGAACAAAGCAAGATCAGCAAGGAAAATAGAGCAATCAGCACAATCATTCTCATCAGAAACAACAGGGCTAGCCTTAAGCGAATCAATCTCAAGCTTGCTATCAAGCACCGTGTCTCTAGCTCAGCCACTCTAGTCCTAGCATCCTCGAGTGAAGCCCTAAGCTCTTTCCTCATTTTCTTGGCCTCTCTAAGCATGTCATCACGGTTATCAAGCAAAGAGCCAAGCCTCTCATTCTCCGGCGCAAGAAGGGAAGCTCATCACGCACCTCGTCGTCGGACTCGAGTCCGAGTCGCTGCTGTGTGCTCTTCTTGCCGCCGGAGCTCCAACGCCATGGTACGAGGCCGTCTCTCGCGAAGCAGCTCAGCCCGCTCAGGTTCTTGGACGACTTCTTGTTCTTGCGGCGATCTCCCTCGTCTTCACTGCTGCTCGAGCTCGAGGTGGAGTACGCGGGCCCGGAGTCGACGTCGCTCGCTCCAACCATCGCTCGGGCCTTGCCTCGGCCCTCCTTCTTCCTCGATCGTCGCTCGTCCTTGTACCTGTTCTTGTGCTTGCTCTTGTGGTCACGCCTCGAACGGTACTTGCCATCGTTCATCCTCGGCTTGTGCTTGTAGTCGTCCTTGCTCTCGGCCTTCTCGGGCGGTCGGCGACGAAGTGTCCCGCTTGCCGCACCGGAAGCAGGTCCTCGTGTTCCTCCTCATGTTCACGCGGTTCTCGTGCGGCCTCTCGAACCGCCTCATCAACGGCGCCGGCTCATCCTCTCCAAGATCATCAAACTCCTCATCCGGCATGGACATCAAAGAGGAAAACGAGAACATCCTGGTGGATGGGTTAGAGTTAGTCTTTCCTTTGAAACCACCAACGAGGGCAAGACTATGGGAGTCGGTCCGTCCCTCGAGCTTGGCGATCATGCCCCTATCCACCTCGGCCGACTTGAGCTTCGAGAACGGCTCGTTCACCGTCGAGTATCATACCTCTCCGACTCGACTATGGCCTCGAACTTTCCGCCCCATATCGTACGATCCAAAGAGTGTAAGAGCTTGACCGCTCTATCATGATCATCGTACGGGAGCACGTCCACATTGGCCCTCATGTTGTTCACAACCACCGTGAACCTTCGGAACAAGGCATCGATGGACTCACTCGGGAGATGAGTGAAGTTCTCGTACTCTCTCCGTAGGTCGCATACAACCGTGCCTCGAACACGGGCGTTCCCAACATGAGCCTCCTTCAACACCGCCCAAATCCTACAAGCCAAGTGCTCGGTGTGCACCCGATCGAACTCGGGCCGACACAAAGCACGAAACAAGTAGTCGACCGCCTTATTGTTGGCGTCGAATCCGTCCCCTCGACCCCGGAGCAAGGAAATCCATCGGTGGACATAGCCTGTGTCCACCGTGACATCCCAAAGCGGTCGACCCTTTCCGCGGAGGAACGCACCCATCCGCTTGCTCCACATCCGGTAGTTCTTGCCATCGAAGTGTGGAGGACCCGAACCCCGTTCTCGGTACGCCATCCTTGGATCTTAGACTGGTTAGAGTCAACAAAGACCCGAACCGCTCCGATACCACTTGAAGGACCGATACGGCGAACCGCAGAGGGGGGGGGGGAGTGAATGGGAGCCGATAAAAATTCTTCTCGATGGAGATGAGAACTCCAACAAGACGAACACGACTTCCAACACACGTCTCCGACTCACTACCCAAGTTGGCCATGCCCACGTAGCCACCGGAGTGCCACCGGACCTAGGAACCAACACACACAACCTTCCGACTCGAGAACGCGGCGGAACAACAAACCCCGAGTCTACGAGACCCACACCGGTCGGACGCGGTGAGCACCACCGGTCGGACCGGTCCCCCGCCGGTGAACCCGAGCAACTTCCACTAAGTGGCTCTACACCGGTCGGGACCGGTGAGACGCATCGGTCGGACCGATGGCGCCCGAGAAAGCCCCCAAGGCACCAAACGGGCCAACCGACCACCAAACGGACCCAAACTCGAAACGAGCGGCACCACGGGACAACAAAGAACACACCAAGACACTCACCCGAGCGAAAACCCACAAGGGATAGCACCGGTCGGACCGGTCAAGAGCACCGGTCGGACCGGTGTAGCTCCGGCGACTCGGGATGAACAAGACCCGCGGGTCAACTCCCCCAAATCCAAATCTCGATCTCCCGAATCGCTCCACGGACTTGAACAAGACTTTGGGGATATCAGGAGCACCTCATGAGGAGTCCATAGCCAAGTTTAATCCCACCAAATCTCGTCCAAAAAGGAGGAATCGAAGAAATCCCGCCGAAAGCACTTCCAACCCAAGAACTCAAGAAACCCCAAATTCGAGCAACTTTTCTCACGGATTTGGGAGGGGAATCACAGCCCAAAGAACCACGAAGGGTTCCCACAAATTTCCCCCATTGAATCACCAAGAGAAAAGCCCCGAAAACACCCCAAAGAAATCACGAAGAAAGGGCTCCGAAAATCACCACCAAGAACAACGGGGAAAACACATCCAAACCTTGAGGAATCACGCCGAATCATCTATACATGAAACAAAGATTCGTACAAGGTCTAGCAAGCCGCCCGATCATCCATCCCTCTCTACAAGATCTCTCCGTGAAGCTCTCTTGCTAGTCCTAAGGAAAACCTAGAGAAAATAGGTGGAAAATAGGAAAACTAATGAGCTAGGGTTCCAAGAGTTGGCTGCCATCCTCTCACCTCTTGGGTTATATAGGCGGCAACCGAATGTCTAAAATGCCCCTCTCTACTAACTAGGGATACAAGCCCCTCAAGGGCGGATTTGGAATTCTTGATGTCTTCACCATCGGACGGATGCCGGCGACCGCACCTCGCGTAGCCTCGACGCAAGCCATGCGATCCCGACGCGTGTCCTCCGCTTCGAAGATTCCGGACCGCGTCGTCGCACACCGGTCGACCGGTGCTCCTCACCGTCGGACCGGTCCCTACCGGTCAGACCGGTCAGACCCACCGGTCAGACCGGTCTGGTGCTGCTGCACCCCCGTCTTCGGTTCTCCGGTCTTGGCTTTGTGGATCAACCAAGGAACCCGGTGGTTTTACGGTGAACCACCGGAAACCCCGCGAACTCGGTGTAGCCTCCGCCAATCTCCACTCATGACTTGGCTCCCACGTAGTCCCGGCTCGACCTTGGTTTTGAGGCTCAACCAAGAAACCGTCCACGACTTCATCTTGTTGTTCATGCCACCATGCGGCCCGCACTTGACCCCGGCCGGCCACCGGGTCCCTCGAACAAAGCCTACTTGTCTTCTCCACACCCGGAGGCCTCACCGGCGACGACCTTTCACGCTTGTTCTTCACCCTCGCACCAACACGAGTCAAACCGCAACTCGCACTCGCAATACTTAGCCAAGAATCGGTCCACACAACGTTGTCAATCACTCATCACACAAGGAAGCGACCATCCACCTGGTCCTCGAACCACACATGGTCCTCAAGTTTTCTTTTCTTTTTATTTTCTCAGTTAATTTAATTAGTTTAGATTTAGAAAATTAGTTTTCAGATTATACAATTTAGAAATTAGTTATTTCAATTAGTTTAGATCTAGAAAATTAGTTTGTAGATTAGACAATTTAAAAATTAGTTAATTCAATTAGTTTAGATTTAGAAAACTTGGTTTTTTAGTTTAGAAAATATAGAAAAAAAATAGTTTTTAGATTAGAAAATTTAGAAATTAGTTAATTCAATTAGTTTAGATTAAGAAAAATTAGTTTTTTATTTATAAAATATAGAAAATTAGTTTTTTATTTAGAAAATGTAGACAATTAGTTTATTAGTTCTATATCTGCTGTCGAAGTTGTTGAAATTACTTTAATTTGTTTAGAAAATATAGAAAATTAATTTATCTCGTTTAGTATTTGTAGAAAATTAATTTATCTCGTTTAGTATTTGTAGAAACTTAATTTATCTCGTTTAGAAATTGTAGAAAATACATCAATTCGTTTAGAAATTCTAGAGAACTAATTTATGTGTTCTAGATGATGTAGAAATTATCGTAATTACTTTAATTTGTTTAGATACTGTAGAAAATGAGTTTATCTATTTTAGAAATGGTAGGAAATACTTTAATTTGTTTAGAAATTCTAGAAAATTAATTTATCATGTTTAGAAAATGTAGAAAGTTACTTTAATTCGTTAAGAAATTCTAGAAAACTAATTTATCTGTTCTAGATATTGTAGAAATTATCGAAAGCATTTTAGTTTGTTTGGAAAATGTAGAAATTTAGTTTATCTGTTTTAGAAATTGTAAAAAATACTTTAATTTGTTTAGAAAATTTTGCAAAATTAATTTGTCTCGTTTAGAAATTGTAGAAAAATACTTATCTGGTTTATTATTGTATATTTAATTTTTGTATGCAGCTGCAACTATGGACCACACTTAGGCTCAGGCTCAGGTCGAGGCTCAGGCTCGGCCCAGGCTTAGGCTCAGGATGATGCTGAGGCTCAAGCTCAGGCTCAGGCTGCTCGTGCTAAAGTTGAGGCGTACATGACACCTCAGTTGCTGGACTGGGAGATCGACAGTAGGCATCGCTCGTTCCTGTCTGCCGTCCTCGGAGAGGATGTTGGACATGTGTGTTCCCGCACTACGCACACGTTGCTGCCGATCCACAACCTTTGGGTTCCCAAGTACATGAACTGATGTTATGTTATTATTTGTACTTTCATTTATCCTTTTGTTGTAACTAATAAATTACCTTATTTGTTTCAGGCTACATGTTGAAGGACTCCTGACTATAGCGCGGTTAGTCCAGGGGACAGCCACTGCGACGCGATTCCTCAGAAGGATCGCATGACACGCTTCCAGTACGACTTCTCCCTCCTCAGCGCGCTTCTGGCCCACTGGAGGCAGGAGACCCACACGTTCCACTTCACCGTCGGCGAGATTACGATGACTCTTCAGGACACGTTGTTGTTGTCAGTGTTTAAACCTGTCGACCTCCATACGAGGTACCCGCAGCAAGTTAGAAGGTGGGGATCATCATGATCTGGAACCCGAGGTATGCGCGAGGACACAAGACACAAGATTTATACAGGTTCGAGTAGCCGGAGTAGCTACCCTACGTCCTGTTTGGAGTAGTATTGCGCCCTGTGCTTGGGTGTTATTCCCCGGAGGGATTGTGGATGTTCGGCTAGGTACCCGACCCTCCTTTATATAGTCTAGGGGCAGGTTCCTAGTCGGTTACAAGGCAGGAGTCCTAGCAGGATTACACGGAACGAGTCCTAGTAGAATTACTGGGGAATTCTAGTAGGAGTCCGTCTTCATCCTTCCTCGTATGGTACCTGGGGAGTATGCCCGACAAGCCCCCGAGCACATTGTAGTCAAGAGTAGTAGTTCGAGTAGTCTTGAAGCATCTTCGAGTAGTTCTTGAGCGTCCTCGAGTACTGCTTGGAGAAGTCTTCAATAGTACTTGAACTGCCATGATGCTGGAAGGTGGTCCAGCTCATTTGTCTTGAAGTCGAGATTATATGGAAGTGCGATTGCGAAATCGCACTCCATATGGAGTAGCCCCCGAGCCTTAGGTTGAGTTGTAGACTCTGGCTGAGGGTCAATCTTGATTCTGCTTCCGTCTTGAAAAAAACAACTGATGGGTGTAGCCTAGTAGCCTCCGAGCCTTGGAATGATTAAAGAATCAATCCAAGGATCTTTAGTGTTCGTGGAAGTCATCATCTGAGTACTCTTGTAGCGTTCAGCCCCCGAGCTCGTCTCCAGGAGAGCCGTAGGAGCCACGTTGAGTAGTTGTTGGTGCTGAGCCCCCGAGCTAGAGAGCTAGCGGAAAGTACTCGAGTTGTCGTCGAGTAGTAATTTGGTGCATAGCCCCCGGGTTTGGGAACTAGCCGCGCTGATGGAGGTACACGGAGCGTACTAGAAAGTCATCGCCGGAGCTTGACCTGAAAGTAAAGATGCGTACATTATGTAGCATTTTTGTAGAAATTGAATCTACTAATGACAAATACAAATATGAATATAAATGTAAATGTCATGTGTCATGCTCTTGTTGTGGTCATTAGGCGTCGAGTAGTTAGCCTGATGCTGTTTAGCGCCCAGTGTCTTTGGTCACTGTTTAGCCATAGCTGCTGGGAGCATGGAGGCATGACAAGAGAGCTGGTTTAAGTGCCCGGTCTCTGAGGAGCATGTTTAGCCATAGCCGCTGGGGACGTGGAGGCATGATAGGAGAGCCGAGGCTTTGCGCGGATCAAGGCATGTGCTACTGGAGCGAGTCCATTAAGAGGTAGACGAAAGTTGTTGGTGAGGCGACAAGAGATAGCGCGTTTGCTCGTTGTTCCGCATGGAGGAGAGCAAGATTGCACAGTGCCTCCTCAGGGTGTAGCCGTTGTGTGCCTCCAGCACCCAGTACACGAAACGTCGTGGCAAGAGCCTCCTAATTTGGTGCACTAAGCTTGTGGCAGTCAGTCAACATCCCCAAAGAATAATTGGCACGTTGTAGCTCTGGTGGCAAGTAGCCGTTGAGAGGCGTAAACGAAGTAGTCTTTCGTGTTGGTTTCTGTATGTGGATAGCAAGCCAAAGAAAAAATAATTATTCAAATAAGTGACTTAGCTTGATTCGTGGACGAGCGTCGACGAAGCCGTGGCGGTCGGTGATGGAGCCGCGACGGTTGCTGATGAAGTCGACTAGTCGGAGGTGGATCCGACTAGTTGTTGATGCCGCGGGAGCCGCCCTCGACTAGTTTTCTGGTTGAGTCTAGTTGAGGTAAGTAGTCGAGGTAGAGTTGATGTACTCGCGTACGTCTTCACGTGTGTGACAAGCAAAGTTCTTGAGGTTTTGGTAGCCTTCAATGTGCGTATAGCACAAAATTCCTCAAAATTTCTTTTTACCGCAAGTACTCAGACTTTGTTGATTGCTTTGATTAGTCCACATGCTAGCTGGAGTGGATCAGACTCGGCGCAGTACATCGCATGTGCCTTTCTTTTTGCCTTCCCTTGATCAACGAGCCGTTCACATGCACCAACCCGCGGCGGAAACACACTCGTCCTCGAACATGTCCGCTCAGAAGTCTACGGACTGGTTGGTCAGCACATAGCAAAATTTTTTTGACCCTCGCAATCTGGAGGTTTCCTTCCGAGCTGCTGGTGTCGCAATTTTCCCTGACGGTGCTGCCTTGGACGCGAACTCGGTCTTCGACTGGCATGCGGATGCATCGACTTGATGTAGATTTGTCCACGCTCTGACCTGTAGCCTGACGAATTCTTCTGTACTGAGCATATTGATCTTGATAACAGGTCCTTCGGATTCTCCTAATGATCGTGACGATGGCCCCACGGTGGGCGCCAACTGTCGGTGTTTAAATCTGTCGACCTCCGTAGGAGGTACCCGCAGCAAGGTAGAAGGTGGGGATCGTCATGATCTGGAACCCGAAGGTATGCGCGAGGACACAAGACACAAGATTTATACTGGTTCGGGTAGCCGGAGTAGCTACCCTGCGTCCTGTTTGGAGTAGTATTGCGCCCTGCTCTTGGGTGTTGTTCCCCGAAGGGATTGTGGATGTTCGGGTACCCGACCCTCCTTTATATAGTCCAGGGTGCAGGTTCCTAGTCAGTTACAAGGCAGGAGTCCTAGTAGGATTACACAGAATGAGTCCTAGTAGAATTACAGGGGAATTCTAGTAGGAGTCCATCTTCATCCTTCCTCGTATGGTACCCGGGGAGTATGCCCGGCAGCTGTTGATGGGACTTCCTTGTGAGGGCGAGCCGCTGGGGCCTGAGGACATCTCCACTGAGTGGCGTACGGAGTTCCTTGCTCGGTTCGTGAATGTTCCTCGGAACGATTGCGCCCCTGCCCCGTACCAGGAGTTCGCAAACCCTCACAGGCCCACCTTGACTTGGTTGCAGCAGTTTAACATACGTACCTTTACCTCATATTTCTCTTCGTTTTTGAAGATATGGAGACAATATAACTAATGTTTGATTTTGCTTGTGCAGGCTGATTACCTAGCAGATGACGCCGAGCATGAGACAGTCGACAGGTTCTTCGAGGCGTACCTGTTGTGGCTGTTTGGGTTCGTGTCATTCTGCAGTTCCCAGGGTGACGCGGTGGCAAGGTACCTGATCCCCCACGTTCAGGGGATCGCCGATGTGCCCTTGGACGTCGTGCCCCAGATCAGTTGGGGCAACTCTGTTCTTGCGAGCGCGTACAGGGGCCTTTGCTCGGGGGTGTTGGAGGGTCGTTCGGCGAAGCCGATTCTTCTCGGCTGTCCCTTATGGTACATTACATTCTACCATTTACTAATAATTTCTTTTGCAGTTCGACGTGATTGCAGACCTTTCACATATTATTAAGGACTTGACGGTGAGGTTGAACCAGATGTCTGTTGACGGCTTAAACTCGTATCCACTTACGATCCGCAAGCGTACGGACCTATACCTTTTTCACCACGAGGGTTCCCTAGGTTCTTATCAATCCGCAGAGCAAGGGGATTACAAGCGTTTGATCTAGCACTACTACTAACTTAACCAAACCACAATCTATGGTTATTCTAGAGAACTACTATGCTACACTAGAGAGAATGATTAAACCAACAAGATATACAAAAGACACTTGCCCAAGGGTCTACGATACTTGAACATGCAACCGCTTAAGATATCAAAATCTATCTAATCTATCGGGGGTTGTGACCATGATTTCGCCCTTTCCCTCCCCCCGTATTGTCACTATGCGAAGGTATTCATGACTAGACCTATGATGGACACGACATATTGAATGGTTACAAGGGAGCATTGAGATCTTTACTCCCTAAACAGCATGGTAGCTAACATTAAACAATAAAGCTTCTTCAACACTAGATGATAGATAGATAACCATACAAAGTAGCGATTACATCTCAAGATCGATTACAACCTATGGACAAATGAGAAGATTACCCATCAAGGTGCCAGACATAGCACCGTTGATCATGGTGATGCTTCCGACGGTGTCTTCCTTCTCCTCCGGGGGTGTCTTGACATGTCACACCCGACCCAATTTGGATGGCCCATGAGTGGCCCATGAGCGCAGGTGTGCGTGTTTAGTGCCACATTGCTAGTTGAGCAAGGGTGGAGCCAACTTATAAGCCTTTGTCCACCAGCCATACCACCCTCGGGTTAACCCTTTTACATGAAGCGAGGACGGAAGTGTAAACAGGGTGCTATGTGTACGCGTGCTCGCCCCTACGGAAGGGCTGGGCGGTGCGGCTTTGGTAGGCGGTGTTTTACAAATGGTATCAGAGCCGACCCTCGCAGTTGCGCGTACGGGTCAGTGTGCGAACATAGGGCGCATGGCGCATGTGGGCCTGGGATGGGACACACGGCATGGCATATGGGTCGGCACTGGACGTACGGTCGTGCGCTAAGAGGGAAGGTTCCTGGACATTTGCTCGGGTCAGTGTGCAGACATATGCATGCGCGTGTGGGCCTAGGATGGGGCACACGGCATGGCTTATGGGTCGGCACTGAACGGGTGAGTTGGACCGACGAGGACGTCGGGTTCTTTGAGGGGGGGGTTAATGTCACACCCGACCCAATTTGGATGGCCCATGAGGAGCCCATGAGCGCTGGTGTGCGTATTTAGTACCACATTGCTAGTTGAGCAAGGGTGGAGCCAACTTATAAGCCTTTGTCCACCAGCCATACCACCCTCGGGTTAACCCTTTTACACGAAGCGAGGACGAAAGTGTAAGCAGGGTGCTATGTGTACGCGTGCTCGCCCCTACGGAAGGGCTGGGCGGTGTGTTACATGACAGGGCCTAAATGTCATCCTCCACTTGTGGTTGCTTCCTTCGAGTAGAGCAATGATCGTCCCTGCAAACGGACCGGGAAAAACCAGAGTTTTGCTCCGTGTGCCTTTGATAGCGAGCGCTCAGGTCACCCACGTTGGCCCAACTAAAACCCAGCCCAAGCACTCTTCCGCTACCGTCGTTTTGCTCCGCTCAATTCCTCGCTCGCATGGCGGCGGCGGATCACGATTCGCAATATTGATTGATGGTGGCGCATCCTGATTCATGAGTAGGCCGGTGGGGTTGGTGGCGTGTCGCAAGTAGACGGTGGCCGTTGTTTCTTCTCCGCGTCTCCAGCAGCCCTGCCTACGCTGCCGCGGCCCCTAACCCTGCTGCCCTGCTTATTCTTTGTTGGCAAATGCATGTTGTCCTTAAGACACTGTCCGCCTTCCAATTCTTCACTAGCAGCAGCAGGCTGAGGCCAAAGATCTGCAGGGCACAAGAGTAGATTGCAGAGGTTCCTTGTGGCTGAGAGTGACCACGACACAACCGAACCACATGGCAGGGGGACATGGCGAACGGTGAGTGTCCAACCCCGTACTAAAGTGATTTGATTGATTGACCGTGGAGTGGATGTGGTTATCTAACAAGAATAGATTTTAGCAAGATTGAAGTTTTTATTAGCTGTGATATTTCAATGATATATTGGTCGTGCTTCTACAGTTCCGTGGACTCTGAAGGAATACTGAATGGCAACAGTATTTTTATTAACTTGGAAATTTGATTGAACTTGTTCTGGCAATGTATTTGTGTTATCTATGTTCACTATATATTTATAGATATCAATTGTATAAGTGTACATGGTACCAGTTTGATGTTTTCTGCAACTGGTTCAGTCTAACGGTTCAATAATATCAAACCGGCGGTTCAACCGGTTTATAACGGTGAACCAATGAACCATTGAACCGAGACCATCACCGGTTAGATGACCGGTCCGGTCCTAATAACTATGCTTCTCGCGAATGATCTCCCTCCTCCTCCTCCTCTCTCTAGCTTGTGGACGGCCTCTCGGGCGAATGGCTCTCCCCCTGTGAATGGTGGCGCCTTTACTTGTTTAGGGTTGACTCATCTTCACGCTCAAGAAACGGGGGACCGAACCGCCTCGGGGATGGGCCAGGCCGGCCGGCCTGGGCTGACTGGCCCAGGCCCATTTCGGCCCGGTTCGGTCGCCGCTTCGCGCACGTGGGCCCTCTTGTTGTTATGCACTTTGCCCCCTCCATTTGCACCATTTTTGACGATGTCATCCTCGTGTCCAAGATGGAGGGTCTTCTCGCATGAAGTTCGGTCTTTTACGCTTTAATCCTGGGGGATGTTCCTTTGTAACACTTCGGTCCTTGGCACCTTTGGGAGTGATTTCATCATGCTCTCGAACACGAATGAGACTCCTCAATTACTCCTTTGAACTTTTTGTGACTCCGTCCTTTATGTCCATGTTTTCCTGCAAAAAACCTAACACTTCCAAATGCACATACAAAGATGAACTTGTTATATCATTAGTGTGCCTAGTGGCGGGTTAGTTCCATAATCAAATCCAAGCCAAAGTGTAATGAACATGTTTGGTGTACCAAAATACACCGTCAACATCCCCCCACACTTAGATCTTGCTCGTCCTGGAGCAAGTACTGGTAAAAGAACTTTCGTCCAAGGTGTTGGAATCGTGCTCCGCTAATTCTTTCTTCACAAGTTAGTCAATCCTTTATCTTTAATATAATAAACATAAAGCAATGATCATCATACATAAACATGGACGTTTATAATTTTTACTAAATCGAGATTTACCCCACAACTCATACCTTTCACTTGAGATCCTCAATTCTAGCCATGCTTACTTCTTTGCTTCCATTGGAGGGTTTTCATGTTTTTTTTTCAAAAATAAAAATCCTGCAACAAGTATTAGACAAAAAACCTTTCTCCAAGTTCTCACATGTCGCTCATATGAAGTGGCTATCATAAACAATTCATAAACTCTCACCTGCTATAAGTCTCTCATATATTATGTAAAGTGGAGCTATGGGTATGGCTAGCGTAGTCAACACAAGTATTGTCAAGCTAATAACTTCCTCTAGTGGTTGTTTACCTTTCAAAGCCAATGATCATGAGAATTAAACCATAATGTAGGGATATCAAGGATAAGAAGATATAGAATGGTGGACATGTGCAAGGGCAAAAGAAAATAAGACTACGAGGCACCGATGACGTCCTCTTTGTCGGATTGCACATGGTTGGAAAAAGAATGGAAGTTTCGTCTCACAACAACAATGTGACATCCTTCCTTACACTTTATTTATCCTTCACTTGATTCATCCTCTTCATATCTTTCTTGCCATTCCTCTTTCTTTCTTTTTCTTCGTTTTCGTTTTCTTTTCTTTTCCATACACATATTTTTCTTTACTTCTCTCTCTTTTGACACCTTTCCCTCTCTTTCAAAGCTCTTTACTCATCTCATCTTACATAAACACAATCTGAATTTAAAATAAAAGCCATGCTAGAGACCATGCGATGTTCAAGGAATATGATGCACAAAAGAGATATTATGGTTTGGGTATGGAATTCGGCGATGCACGAGACTTTCGATGTGAGAGTCTCATTACCAAATGCATGGCGAGGCTAGCAATAAAAGATAAACACAAGGACATGACCATTACTCGAAATTAAAACTTCCAAAAGAGAAGGATCCTAGCCCAACTCATTATGCTAACCGCACTTATGGTGGAGCGAAAATTAAATTGGATTTGTATTGGTTTTTTCCTAAATTCTCAACTTGGAAAAAGAGAATTCGCTAACCTTTATTACAAGGGGCTTTCAATAATTTTCAGAATTAAATTCCTCCAATTTTAGCATCAAACTTAGCACAACCAAAACGAAGTTCTAGATCAAAGCATGATGCGGGTACTTTTAAAGGTAAAAACTCCACTAAGCACCACGGTAAACGTTTCAAACCAATCACTTATGCTTATATATCAAAAATTAAAGACAAACGTACAAGTAAAGGAAGAAAAGAATTGCAAAAGACAAAAATTTAAAGGACACTTTTTATTTGATTTTCTTGACTCGAACGCTAAATTTAAGACAATTTAAACTTTGAAAAATTTAAAAGCACACCTAAAACTTTAAGACTCTCAAACTCTAGCGAAATCTAAACCAAACCGAACTAACTTTTAAAGCAAAAGGATCTAGCTAGTTAGCTCTCCCCCACGCTAAAACCATACGACGTCCTCGTCGTATCTTACAAAAAACCTAAGGGGGGGGGACTCTATTTCCTAGTGGAACTTTCCACAGCTCTTGCACCATTTGTTCTTCATGTTGCCCACCATGCCAAACAACTTCCGCATGTTCCGATTCAGGAATTTGTAGTCGTCCTCGACTACTCGTTCCAAGTCCTCCATACGCTGCCTCATCGCCTCCATAGCCTGGAAACATTCATTAACCGATGCGTAGAGCTTCGAGATGGAGTGACAACAAGCCGCACAACATAGCAGAGCAGATGCATACCGAAAGGGTCGACATCGCCAGGGTCATCACCGTCGCCGCCGTCATCGGGATCTCCATCGCCGTTAGGACCTTTGGGAGTCTTCTCCTTAGGCACCTCTTCCCAATAGAAGAGGTCGTTGTCTTCCCTTCCGGCGGCCGCACATGAGCTCAGGCTGTGGTCATCAAAGTAGTCACTCCCCCGTAATCTTTTGGCTCAGGCGACACCTCCTTGTAGTCTTTCCTTTTCATGCCTCGGATGCGCTTCGATCTGCAGATGGGAGTAGAGACCCTCTCCTCCTTGACATGGCGGCAAGATGCGATTGGCCCGGTCGGGACACACCCTCCGCAACAGATGCGGGCGGTCCTCTTGATCTCCATTGATGGCTTGAGCTCGCATCGCTTCGCTTCTTCCAGCTTCAAAGGCTTCTCGGCGCCTAGCTTGATCTTTACGCTCCTTGGGGACGTCATGGCTGCTGCTTGGGTGCAAAAGGATGCGAATTGAGATGGATTCCCGAGCTCCAACCTCGTCCCTTTAAATAGTTCGGGAAGGAATGCCCTAGAACCCATTTTCTCCTTTTCTTGACTTGCCTAAAATTTTCTGACCAAACAAGGAAGTCAAAGACGCGCGTCCCAGAGAAAACCGGGGGTGAACCACTACCCAGGCCCTCTGGGCCGATCCGACCGGGCTGGCCGGTCTGCCCTGGTTTGTGGGCTGGTCCGGTCCAGTTTTTCGCGTGCCCCACTATTTTTCAATTGCTAACCCATGTGAAAAAGTTAGCCTGGTAAATCTTCACGAGAAACTCTAGAAAAATAAAAGAAGAGCTATTTACAAATGTTCACCTTGTTTTACGTCCTTGGCTTAACGTTCGGGCTCATCCTCCATGATAAAAACATCAATATGGTGAAGGGGTACAACGTCGGGTTCGTAATAAACCTTAAGCCATTGACCATTCACCATGAATTGATCACCTTTCACATCCATGATGATTACCACTCCATTGGAGAGTACTAAAGAACAATGTAAGGTCCATCCCACTTGCATTGCAATTTACCCTTTCCGAAGGTTTTAAACCTCGAATTGTAGAGGACCTTATCTCCTTCTTTGAATTCATTCTTCTTAAATCTTTTATCATACCACCTTTTAATTCTCTCTTTGTATATGCTCGCATTTTCATAAGCTTTTAACCTCATCTCCTCTAGCTCGCTTATTTGGATTCTCCGTTTTACTGCCGCGGCATCTAGATCGAGGTTCATCTCTTTAATTGCCCAATAGGCTTTATGTTCTAACTCAACCGAAAGGTGACAAGCTTTGCCATAAACAAATTGATAAGGGGTCATACCTATCAGTGTCTTGAACGCCGTTCGATATGCCCACAAAGCTCCATCCAACTTCTTTGACCAATCCTTGCCTCCCTTCTCTATAGTTTATTAAGGATGCTCTTTAATTGCCTATTCAATGTCTTCGCTTGTCCGTTGGTTTGTGGATGATAAGCCGTAGGGACTCTATGTTCAATCCCCAACTTGGACAAGCACTTCTTGAAGTTCTTCCTGGTGAAGTGAGTTCCTCTATCGCTTATCAAAATTCTCAGGGTACCGAAGCGAGGGAAAATCACACTCTTGATCATAGAAATGGATTCTTCCGTCGAAGCTTTACGACATGGCATGGCCTCTACCCACTTGGACGCATAATCAACAATGACTAGGATGTGCTCAAATCCGTGTGAGTTTTTGAAGGCCCCCATGAAGTCAATTCCCCAAACTTCGAATAAATCAATTTGTAGATTATATTTCAAGGGCATCGCATTCCTTTGAGAAATTTTCCAGTTCTTTGGCATTCGGGGCATGGTGCAACATATCTTTTAGTATCTTCATGCATCTCCGGCCAAAAGAATCCACTGGACCTCAGTTTTGCTTGGGTCCAAAAATGGCTATAGTGTCCACCGTACTCCGCCGAGTGGCACTTTCTCAAAATTTCTTGTCTCTCTTCTCTTGGTACACATCTTCTCATAACTCCACCATTCCCAATTTTGAAGAGATAAGGTGAATCCAAAAAATATTTTTGGCTTTTAGAGACTATCCTCCTTTGAGTGTTTTATCTAAGTGATCAAGATGCATTCTCCGGATTGTTTGAATGATATCGATCATCCAAGTATCTTTGTCGAGTATCCGGTAGAGGTGGTCATCTCTCATCTTGTCCTCTATGGGCTCTTTATCATCTTGTCCACGGTTCATCCTAGACAAGTGATCAGCCACAACATTCTCCACCCCCTTTTATCACGAATTTTAACATTGAACTCTTGGAGAAGAAGGATCCAACAAATCAATCTTGGTTTAGCATCCTTCTTAGCCAATAGATACTTGATGGTTGCATGATCTGTGTAAACAATGACCTTCGAGTTCACGATGTAAGATGTGATTTTTTCAAAGGCAAACACCACCGCTAGAAACTCTTTTTCCGTAGTGGCATAATTTTATTTCACCTCTTTAAGAGTTTTACTAGCGTAGTATACGACATGAACTCAGGCTTCCTTTCTTTGACCTAAAACCGCCCCTACGACGTAGTCACTTGCATCACACATGATCTCAAAAGGTTGGCTCCAATCCGGAGGTTGAATAATGGGAGCACTCACCAAAGCACTTTTCAAGGTCCGGAATGCCGCTAAGCACTTCTCATCAAAGTCAAAAGCCAAAATTTTTTGAAGCCGTTAAGTTCTTGACTTGATGTACACTTCTTCAAGCTTTTCCGGGATTGGCTCCTCTTTCTTGACTTCTAGGGTTGCCTCTTTAGAATTTTCAGCACACGTCTTCATCCTTGAATTGTGTTCCGGCTCTCCCGCAAGTCTTGTTTCCCAATCTCTTCGCATGGCCGCTGCTGTGCTAATCTTTTGTAAAAGTTGAGCGGCTTCCGTGAGTGTTTTCTCCATGAGATCCCCACCTGCACACATTTGAACATGTTCCATGCAACTAGGGGTTAGGGAAAAGAAAAATATATGCAAGAGTACATCACAGGAGAAGCCGAGTCTTGGTCCTTGTTCAATCAACTCCTTAAATCTATTCCAAGTGTAACATACCGGAAATTTGACTCGTTTTCCATGTATGAGTTTTCGCAAAAATTTAAATCTTTTTGTTTGAATATGTGTGCTACCAAATTTCGAATCAATTTGCTAGCCTCGCACCTTAAATCCCGTATAAAATAAAACCACATATATAAATTATTTTCAAATTACGGTATAATTGTGATTTGGATTTTTTTGAGGTTTTATTTGGTTTTTATTTGAGAAAGTAATCAAATTCAACCTAAGTTTTAAACTTATTTCAAAACTAAATTCAAAAACCCTTTTAAACTCTAACTACTAACTGAGCCCTATCTCTGCCACTGCAGTCTGCCTGAGACCCCTCAACCCAACTCCAAGCCATCAGGCTTCACCCTGGACTTCACCGCGTGGCCCAGTTCGGCCTGTTTACAGGCCAGCCCAGCCCGCCAACCTTCTCCCTCTCCTAACTCTCACCGCCACCTGGGGCCCACGCGTCAGCCGGGGAAGACTATTCCCCTTTCTTCCCCGTGACGCACGCGGGATGGCGACAGGGGTCGCGGCGCACCGCGCCCCTGGCCTTGCCCATGGCGCCGCCCCTTGCGTCGCGCCGGCGTCCGCGGATGGGAGACACGCGTCCCGTGTTGCATCTTAGCCGCCCGCGCTCGCCCAAACCCTAGCCTCCACCTATAAAATCCATCCGCGACCACCGTTCCCGAGTCCGCCGCCGCCCGGGAATTTTTCCCATTCCCGTGCACCATCGCTCAAGAGGAGTAGAAGAGAGGGGCGCCCGTGGAGAGGAGCGGGAGCCAAGCGCCACCGTGCCGAGCCGCCGGTGTCGTGTCACGTGGAGCGCCACCGCGCCGGCGGGGACGCCGGCGCCATCACGGCCGAAGTCGATGTCGAGGAGGGTCGCACCGGGAGAGGAAGCCGTCGCCGACCAAGGGCGCCACGACGACACCAAGGACCGAGGGAGCCATGGGGCTCTGGAGCGTCGACGAGGCCTCGCCACCGCCGACCCCGCGTCCTCGACGACGCCGCACCCGCTCGTCGTCCGTGAGGGGCCATGGACACCCACGCCACGCCGACGTCCTGAACCATGACGCGCCGTCACCCCGAAGCCGAAGCCGCACCCACCGGAGCCGGCTTGTGTGAAGGAGGAAGGCTGTCCGCGTCAAGGACACCGCCGTAGCAGAGCAAGGACGTGCCGCCGCGAGCACCTTCATCTCATCACCGACGCGTCCTTCATGGCCACACCTTCACCTACGCCTCGCCGTAAGCACCCCGCCGGTCTGATTCCTTCCCTTCTCCCTTGAGTTTCTGTGATGTGAGGGAGCGCGCCCCGCGCCGCGCACGCCGCCGTCGTGCCGTGCTTCGTTCCGCGAGCTATCGCCGTGGCACACTCCGCAGCCGCGCCGAACCTCACCGCTCTCTATTTTGCTCTACACGTTGTGGCGGACTTCGTGCCGAGCACTTGCTCCTGGAGCCAAGCGAGGGTGAACGGGACCGTCTGCTCGATGGTCTAGTGGATGCCCGCCATGTGTTCGACGCTTTGCACAGACAGAGCACAGCAGCTCGTCCTTCTTCCTTGAGTCGTTGTGCCTGGCCTTTTGTGTTGAGATCCTCTACTCTGTGCATCGGCCTTCGCGCCGAGGAAATCGAGTGCGCCGCAACACGCCGTCCTTCTGATCTGCCCGACCATCGCGCCGCGATTCTGTGCAGGCGTTGCGCTGCGTCGCCATGCCGTCCCGCTTTGTGCCGCACTCCTGCTAAGAACCGCGTCGCACCGCCACTCTACCTCGTGTCGCTGCCGTATCGCTTTGCCTGCCTCGCACGGCCCTTGGTCGGCCAATCTTCCACCGCATCCGTGCCGGTGTGCCCGTGCTCTTCGTGCTCGTAATCGCCGCACCCATGTTTACATTGGAGCTTTGGACCGGCCTTCGTGCCGAGGTACTCTCTCTCTAGGTGAACGCGTCGCCATCACCGCCGTAGCCAAGCCTCGCCGCCGGCCAACTCTTGCCGCGCCGGCGTTTCCTTTCGACTTTCCGTCGAACACCTTTCGCGCACCTCCTTTTTCTGCGAACTCCGTGTGGCACCACACGCTAGGCCACACGCCGACGGCCACACGAAGCCGCAACGGATCCCGGATCCGGGGAATCGGATGAACCCGGAGTAGTTCGGGGTGCATCCTTGGACTTGCTCACGATACTTGGTATGGGCTTTGGCCCACGGAAGCCTGCTTAGCCCAACAAGCTAACCAGGCCGAACCAAGCAGTTGGAGGGCTTTTTCTAGACTTGCTAAACCTTGGGCCGGATCGGGGCGGCCCAATGGGCCACTAACACTTTGGGCCCAACTTCGGCCCACTAAACCTCGCCGACCGCCGACGTCATGCGGACGTCGGCAATATTTTAATAAAATTATTTTCCGATTTATAAAAGGTTTTAATAAATGTTTATAGACCCCTTTTCCCTCAAAAATTCATAACTAATTATCGAGACTCGAAAACTATGAAACCACTTGCGTCGGTTTCATAATTTCGAGACGCTCACTGCTATCCTATCCTTACCCACTCTTACCCTTGAACCGAGCCCTTTTCGCCCGGCGTTCTTGGAGCGGTCGTGGCTGCTGCTCGCCACTGTGCCAATGTGGGTCTGGGACGCCGGAGCCCCGCAACTAACAATTGGCGTGCCGCGGACAGGAATCCTACCCCATTATCTCATCGCCTACCTTTTCTACACCTTTGCCTTCTCTCTTTGTTGCTTCACGCATATCCACTCTCGCTCTACTTGGCTTCGTGCTGTGAAGCATGTACCGTGTCGTGTGCTTGAAGCCAGGATGTCGCCCGTGATGGATGGTCGTGTTGTGAGCAGAGGCCACTGCTTCACGAATGGCAACCCCGAGCTACAACCTAGCTTCCTTGCCATGGATGATGCTGCATCATCAGTACATGCCTTGTAGCGCTCTTAAGCATACCTTACCTCATCGCCACCCGATGTCGGTCACAAGTTGATCCTCTCATCCCCTCCGAGCCGTCGCCGCATATCTTGGTATGATAATGCCTTTCTAGTTATCTTTGCTTCGCTCTGCTTTCATCACCCTTCGCGCTACCGCTTTGATCATCCAAGAGCTAAAACCTAGCAAGTGCTTGATCTCAGCCTCTCCGCTTTCTTGCTTGCAGGCTTGATTACCTAAGATCTTAGCCGTAAGACCCGTAAGCTAACTTTGAACTAACTCTTGATCCTACCCCGTTTTCAAGGATATAAAAACTAGTTGCTTAAACTACTTTTGTTTTAAAATCATCTCTATTTTTATTAATTAAACCAGTCGCTTGTATTTACTCTAGAGTTTATTCGGATCTTCTAATTTGGTTCTTATTGATGTTTTTGCATTAGATGAATGCTCGTTATTTATTTCCACGTCGCATCTTGTGTAGGTGGTGTTCTTGTTGAAGACCCGAGCCGCGACGACCGAGGAGATGCGACTACCCCGACTTTGCCCGAGAGGACGCTCAACCTCTACTACTCTACGACGACTACGCGCGGGTGTCATGTCACTCCCAACCATGTAGAACCCATGCATGCTATTAGTTGCTAGTGCTATATTTATGTTACTTGATTTGATGGATTGCATAGCCATTTGATTAGCCTTGCCTTGATATTTGATATATCCTCGCTTCCTTGCTTTACCTACCTCGGGACTAGCTACAGACCCCTAGCTAGTCCCATATACTTACTATCCATACTTTTGTTGCTTGATTATGGATGGTATTCTGGGCTTGGACTGAGATGTGGGAGATCTCAGTGTGTTCTAGCGTGAGTTCTGGGTGTGTTCCCCCTTGACGTGTTTCTGGCGGGAGCGAGCCGCTTGGTTACCGGTGAACGCCTGCCTCGGGAAGATGCGATCTGGCCTCTAACCCGAGCGGCGTGTCGTATGGGGTGGAGATGGGGAGTGCTCGCTCTCGGCCCTTAAGGACCGATCGTCAGACTAACCATGCTTCTTTGGACTCTTACCGTACAAACCGCTCGCCTTGTTATGGGCGGGGGTGCGGGGTGAGACTCGTAGTGGATAGCACCCCTCCTGTAGGCGGATCGGTGTGATCGTGTCGGGAGACGGCTCTTTCCTCCTTAGAAGACTTCGCCCCGGCGAGGCCGGGGAAGGGTTCCACAGCTTCGAGGGACCTCTTGCGGGCAGTATGAGCTCTACCGCGGAGGCTGCGCCAGACTCGGAGACGCAGGAGGGTACTATCCACTTACTTGGACTCCAGCCGTATGGTAGGGTTTCGGGTGGTTCGCTACCATCCGGGCTCTATTCGGGCGGGTACAGTTGTACAACCTCTGCAGAGTGTTTAAACCTATAGCTATAGTCCGTGTCCACGGGTTATGTACGATCCCGAGATCCGTTATTCCGGCTAGACTCTTTGCTTGTGCTTCTTCTCTCCCCCGAGTGAGTGAGCCCGACCCCGAGGCCGTTGAGATGTGGGGATAGGAGAAGGTGGGCCCCACATTGCGGATGAGAGTTGGGAGCTGGATCGTGGGTGTGATTCGGTGTTTTGGTGTGGACATCCTTGTTGAGGGGTGTGGACCCCGAGGTGTGGACCTCGGAGGTGCGGACCTCCGGAGGTGTGGACCTCGGAGGTGTGGACCTCGCCGCTTATCTCGCATACCTTGAATGCGCTTTCGCGCTGCTGCATGCATAACTTTCTACAGCCAAATATAGGTTTTATCCATGCATATTAGATTCAACCACCGCTTTTGCTCTTTGTTGGGAAGCTGACATGACCTACCCGCTTATCGGGTAGATGCTGGCGTTTCAGACTTGGTAACCGTCTACGACTACAACTTCAACGACGAAGGTGTGAAGACTAGAGCTGGTCCTATGCTCGAGTTTGCCTGTGGAGCTGGAGACGCTTCGCTTATGTAGATCCGCTGCGTAGGTGTTTTACCTTTCTTGGTTCGATCCGTTGGACTTGTACCCGGCTTGTGCCGAAGAGTTGTACTCTGATGTTGTAATAATAATATTATGTAATTCTTCTTTTATTCCCGTGTTGTATGGATTTGTACCACTTGAGACAGGGATTGCACGTGATAGCCTCTTCCCGGGACTATCACGGAGGTGCGAGAGTCGGGTTTCGTTCGCGGAAATTCGGGTCATTTCGAGTGGTATCGAGCCGTACTTGACCGTAGGACGAGCTCTAGCAATGGTCGATAGTTTAGGACAGCCTAAACATTCTTGTTTGAGTATATTCTTCTTGATTTCTATATAAACCCCTTGAAATCTACTATTACATCCTTGATTTCTCACTAACCGACTCACTAACAACCCCTCTACGCGGTTGGTGATCTAAGGAGAACAACTGATGTCACATGCTTGCAACTCTGAGGAACGACGTCTGATACAAGGGAAAGACAACTACGACGGTGACAACTATGAAGATGGAGTACGAGGACGAGATGAAGCTGAATCTACAGGACTCAATTGGATTATCCCTGCTGACTCATCAGTGTCATGTTACGTCAACCCGGTTGTCTCTACTTTGGAACTAAATACACCGGGGAATGATTAGATTGCCCCGTGATACATGAAGTCTGCATACAGATGAATCTACAACAGACAGGCTGCACCCTTCCACCTTTTGCTCGGAACAGAGCTTGGATAACCCAAGATGCCCAACTCCGAGGACAATGAGGAGTTAAGACTTTAAATTTTAGTGTGCCAACATACATAAATTGGATGCACTATATGGAACTAGCACACATAAGCTTGGATGCAGGAGTCGAAGATTTCGATATGCCGTAGCTCAACGAGTTGGATGAAGATCCAAAGGCTCGAAGCTATACGAATGGCCGAGTCGCGAGTATTAAGATATTATAACAAGTTGTAGCTACATGAGGCAACCAATGGATTGAACGGTCAAGTTAGCACCAACTTACAAGCGAGCATCACATACTCGGAATAACGAGTGGATAATTGACCCAACGGACTTTCCCCTCGGTAAGCAATATGAAACTTGGATGCTCGCGGGGTCGACGACTGGAATAAGATGAATGAATGAGGAACAAGGGGCATGGATACAACAACAAATATAGAGTACCCCCTTTTCTTCCAAGGACAAAGCCATGAGAGCCAGCATGAAGAAGAGTTCCACCAACTTACTTTGGAAAGACCAGTGCCGAAACACCATATGGCATGCGTTCTTTTAAGTGTTGTATAACTAACATTAGGAAAAGTCCCACAAGTGCTCACGATATACTAGTATGCTTACGTTGGTGTAACCTCGAAGGTCTTAGGAGTCAGCCTCGAGGTACACATTTGTTGTGGTGCATTGCTTGAGTGGTTGGATCTTTTTGGTCTTATAGTTGTTATGCCTCTTCATGATTGTGTGTAATTGTATTGAGTGCTTATGCTTGTTAGATCTTTAGATGACTCTTTTAGAGGCCTTAGCTTCCCATCCTACAAGATCGAGTTATCGGTATGAAGATTGACGAGCTCAAGCCAACATTACAAGGTCATGCTCCGAGAAACGAGAAGAAGATTTCTTGCAACCTCAAGCAAACCGGACTAGGACTTTGGATGAGATACCCTATGAACATTGGACTCCGGTTCGTAAATAAGAAAATGAGTACCTCAAGAATTTGCAACCTTTGAAGCTCGGAATCGCAAGTACCGTGGCGGAGGCATACATTGGTTAAGATCAATTGAGTACCCTAGATGTCGGCAACGCATTTAGGATATTTCGGTTGGGACTCAATTATCGGATAAAGATGAAGTACTCCATATGGGACAAAAATCAATGTAGGAAGTTTTATTCGAGTACTTTAGCTCCTGTGAAGTACCTTATGAATGACCCGCCTTGGAATTTGCTAATGCAATACGGAGTTGCCTATAAGGTTCTCCGCTTAACCGCGAATTGACCCGTGTGGAGACTCGAAAGAACATGGTAACCTCATATCTTGGTAATAATTCCATTGACGAGAGCAGCTAACATATCAGAAGGCAACCCAAGATATCGAGGGAGTGGATATAAGTGCATCAAACTCTCCACAGATGGATCATCACGCATGTTTTTATGGAACTGCACCTCCTACCAAGTGATCGAAAGTAACGAATCCATGCATAAGGGATCATCCCTAAGTAGACAGTACCTCGCCCTAGAAGATATTGTTGAGGTTTTGGATTTGATTCGGATGACTAAACTCAAAGAATATAAGATTTGCACTACACGAGCAGTCATCCTAGAGTCAATTTTATTGGATTAATCCCTCTTACACCCATAAGCAGTTGTTTTGGAACTTCTGTGTAAACAATAAACAGCTGTGCACCACAAGTTGTGCTTCTGGAATAGGATGCCCGGAGAGTATGTAAAGGAATTACGAGGTCGACTTTTGGAATAAGATATGGAGTTCAGTCGATCCCACTTTTGGAGTAAGCAATTAATAAAGAAGCTCTCTTGGACACCGTATATCGAACAAATGGGAAAGAGAATGACTTCGACAACTACGGGACGTAAGTTATCTGTTCGACCTCACAGATGGAACCTACCACCTTATTGGAAAATAAGTAAGAAGAGTATGTGAGCATAAGTGGGTAATATTGCTCACCTAAACGGGTGTCATTATTTGGAATTGTTGAATAAGTATGGCAAAGACATAAAGACATGAATATTTCCAGGATACCTAAAGGTGAGAATACCATCATGAGGAGTAACTAAAAGGAATGGTAAAGGATCAAGGTCTACACTAAGGCTGCACAAGTGAATCGATCCCTCCGCGAGGTTATGATAACTACGGACGTTCGAGGAATTAAATATGCTTCGATGGTATTCCTAAGGGAGGACATCAACCATGTATCCCGAGTTTGCTAAACATGCATGAGTGAGTTGGATGTGACTTCACCGAGAAGATCTATCCGAAGAAGTGGAAACCAAAGGACTAGTGTGAGATATTGGATGGACAGAGTCACTCACACCATCGAGGGCATTGCGAGATAACCTTCTTAACATGGGCTATCATGAATGGGAAGTAAACATTCATAATGTTTATGACCAAAAGTTATTCGGACATGTCAGATATCGCCAACACCCTAACGAGAATAGTAGTGGAGGTGCTAAGCCAACCGATGGATCACAACATGAGGGACATACGAAGTTGGTAAGGATTATTAGATCTTCAGAGGAAGGAAGTTGGAAGGAAGTTATGTTCACTCGGGTTCAGCTAGTTGCTGAGAGTGCACGCCATAGGAGTGTGATTGAACTAATTCTTTGGAAAACCAGGATATCTAACTATGGACTAAGAGATGGACTAAGATAAGGGACGTAGTTGGAATTTCTCACGTGCTCGAACCAAAGTATAGTCGTGAGATATATGGATTATTTAGGAGAGTGCTTATGGATGCTACCGACATAGGACATAAAATCACTTAGCTTCGGAGGCCCTCGCACCGGAATCGGGACATGGTGGGACTAAGCACAAGCGAAACCTTGGAATAAAGACACTATCGATGGAGACCCACATCGTCAAAGACATCAACATTTGGAAGGCCGAACTTAAAGCCGAAACGGGGGGCATATCGAAGTGAAGACCCTCACCACACTGGTATGAGCTTAATCTCGAGGACGAGATTCTCGTGAGGGGGGTAGAATGTAACATACCGTAAATTTGATCGTTTTCCATGTATGAGTTTTCACAAAATTTTAAAACTTTTTGTTTGAATATGTGTGCTACCAAATTTCGAATCAATTTGCTACCCTCGCACCTTAAATCCCGTATAAAATAAAACCACATATATAAATTATTTTCAAATTACGGTATAATTGTGATTTGGATTTTTTTGAGGTTTTATTTGGTTTTTATTTGAGAGTGTTTGAATTTGAAAGTAATCAAATTCAACCTAAGGTTTAAACTTATTTCAAAACTAAATTCAAAAACCCTTTTAAACTCTAACTACTAAGCGAGCCCTATCTGCGCACCGAAGTCCGCCCGAGACCCCTCAACCCAACTCCAAGCCATCGGGCTTCACCGCACTTCACCGCGTGGCCCGGTTCGGCACGCTTCCACCGGCCGGCCCGGCCCCGCCAGCCTTCTCCCTCTCCTAACTCTCACCGCCACCTGGGCCCACGCGTCAGCCGGGGAAGACTATTCCCCTTTCTTCCCCGTGACGCACGCGGGATGGCGACAGGGGTCGCGGCGCACCATGCCCCTGGCCTTGCCCATGGCGCCGCCCCTTCTTCGCGGCGGCGTCCGAGATGGGAGCCATGCACCCCGTGTTGCATCTTAGCCGCCCGCGCTCGCCCAAACCCTAGCCTCCACCTATAAAATCCATCCGCAGCCACCTGTTCCTGAGTCCGCCGCCGCCGGGAATTTTTCCCATTCCCTGTGCACCATCGCTCAAGAGGAGTAGAAGAGAGGGGCGCTCGTGGAGAGGAGGCGGAGCCAAGCGCCACCGTGCCGAGCCGCCGGTGTCGTGTCGCGTGGAGCGCCACGCGCGCCGGCGGGGACGCCGGCGCCGTCGCGCCGAAGTCGACGTCGAGGAGGGTCGCGCCGGAGAGGAAGCCGTCGGCCGACCAAGGGCGCCACGACGACACCAAGGACCGAGGGAGCCATGGGGCTGCGGAGCATCGACGAGGCCTCGCCACCGCCGACCCCGCTTCCTCGACGACGCCGCCACCCGCCGTTGTCCGTGAGGGGCCATGGACGGCCACGCCACGCCGACGTCCCGAACCATGACGCGCGCGTCACCCCGAAGCCGAAGCCGCACCCGCCGGAGGCGCTTGTGTGAGCGGGGAAGGGCGTCCGCGTCGAGGACACCGCCGTAGCGAGCGAGCAAGGACGCGCTGCCGCAAGCACCTTCATCTCATCACCGACACGTCCTTCACGGCCACACCTTCACCTACGCCTCGCTGTAAGCACCCCGCCGGTCTGATTCCTTCCCTTCTCCCTTGAGTTTCCTGTGATGTGAGGGAGCGCGCCCCTGCGCCGCGCACGCTGGCCGTCGTGCCGTGCTGTTCCGCGAGCTATCGCCGTGGCACACTCCAGAGCCGCGCCGAACCTCGCCGCTCTCTGTTTTGCTCTACATGTTGTGGCCGGACTTCGTGCCGAGCACTTGCTCCTGGAGCCAAGCGAGGGTGAACGGGACCGTCTGCTCGATGGTCTGGTGGATGCCCGCCATGTGTTCGACGCTTTGCACGGACGAGCACAACAGCTCGTCCTTCTTCCTTGAGTCGTTGTGCCCGGCCTTTTGTGTTGAGTCCCTCTACTCGTGCATCGGCCTTCGCGCCGAGGAAATCGAGTGCGCCGCGACACGCGCGTCCTTCGACCGCCCGGCCATCGCGCCACGATTCCGTGCGGGCGTTGCGGCCGCGTAGCCATGCCGTTCCGCACCGTGCCGCACTCCGCTAAGAACCGCGTCGCAACACCACTCTACCTCGTGTCGCCGCCGTATCGCCTTGCACCGCCTCGCACGGCCCTTGGTCGGCCAAGGCGCCACCGCATCCGTGCCGGTGTGCCCGTGCTCTTCGTGCTTATAATCACCGCACCCATGTTTACCATGGAGCTTTGGACCGGCCTTCGCGCCGAGGTACTCTCTCTCCGGGTGAACGCGTCGCCATCACCGCCGTAGCCAAGCCTCGCCGCCGGCCAACTCTTGCCGCGCGGCGTTTCCTTTCGACTTTCCGTCGAACACCTTTCGTGCACCTCCTTTTTCTTCGAACCCTGTGTGGCACCACACGCTAGGACACACGCCGACGGCCACACGAAGCCGCAACGGATCCCGGATCCGGGGAATCGAGATGAACCCCGGAGTAGTTCGGGGTGTATCCTTGGCTTGCTCACGATACTTGGTATGGGCTTTGGCCCACGGAAGCCTGCTTAGCCCAACAAGCTAACCAGGCCGAACTAAGCAGTTGGAGGGCTTTTTCTAGACTTGCTGAACCTTGGGCCGGACTGGGCCGACCCAATGGTCCACTAGCACTTTGGGCCCAACTTCGGCCCACTAAACTGTCGACCGCCGACGTCATGCGGACGTCGGCAATATTTTAATAAAAATATTTTTCGATTTATAAAAGGTTTTAATAAATGTTTATAGACCCCTTTTCCCTCAAAAATTCATAACTAATTATCCGGAGCTCGAAAACTATGAAACCACTTGCGTCGGTTTCATAATTTCGAGACGCTCACTTGCTATCCTATCCTTACCCACTCTTGCCCTTGACCGAGCCCTTTTCGTCCGGCGTTCTTGGAGCGGAGTCGTGGCCCATTGCTCGCCCTTTGTGCCAATGTGGGTGCGGGACGCCGAGCCCCGCAACTAACCATTGGCGTGCCGCGGACGGGAATCCTACCCCATTATCTCATCGCCTACCTTTTCTACACCTTTGCCTTCTCTCTTTGCTTGCTTCACGCATATCCACTCTCGCTCTACTTGGCTTCGTCTCGTGAAGCATGTACCGTGTCGTGTGCTTGAAGCCGGGATGTCGCCGTGATGGATGGTCGTGTTGTGAGCAGAGGCCACTGCTTCACGAATGGCAACCCCGAGCTACAACCTAGCTTCCTTGCCATGGATGATGCTGCATCATCAGTACATGCCTTGTAGCGCTCTTAAGCATACCTTACCTCATCGCCACCCGATGTCGGTCACAAGTTGATCCTTTCATCCCCTCTGAGCTGTCGCCGCATATCTTGGCATGATAATGCCTTTTCTAGTTATCTTTGCTTCGCTCTGCTTTCATCACCCTTCGCGCTACCGCTTTGATCATCCAAGAGCTAAAACCTAGCAAGTGCTTGATCTCAGCCTCTCCGCTTTCCTGCTTGCAGGCTTGATTACCTAAGATCTTAGCCGTAAGACCCGTAAGCTAACTTTGAACTAACTCTTGATCCTACCCTGTTTTCTAGGATATAAAAACTAGTTGCTTAAACTACTTTTGCTTTAAAATCATCTCTATTTTTTATTAATTAAACCAGTGCTGCTTGTATTTACTCTGGAGTTTATTCGGATCTTCTAAATTGGTTCTTATTGATGTTTTTGCATTAGATGAATGCTCGTTATTTATTTCCACGTCGCATCTCGTGTAGGCTGGTGTTCTTGTTGAAGACCCGAGCTGCGACGACTGAGGAGACGCGACTACCCCGACTTTGCCCGAGAGGACGCTCAACCTCTACTACTCTACGACGACTACCGCACAGGTGTCATGTCACTCCCAACCATGTAGAACCCATGCATGCTATTAGTTGCTAGTGCTATATTTATGTTACTTGATTTGATGGATTGCATAGCCATTTGATTAGCCTTGCCTTGATATTTGATATATCCTGCTTCCTTGCTTTACCTACCTCGGGGCTAGCTACAGACCCCTAGCTAGTCCCATATACTTACTATCCATACTTTTGTTGCTTGATTATGGATGGTATTCTGGGCTTGGACTGAGATGTGGGAGATCTCGGTGTGTTCTAGCGTGAGTTACGGGTGTGTTCCCCCTTGACGTGTTTTTGGTGGGAGCGAGCCGCTTGGTTCTCGGTGAACGCTGCCTCGGGAAGATGCGACACGGCCTCTAACCCGAGCGGCGTGTCGTATGGGGTGGAGATGGGGAGTGCTCGCTCTCGGCCCTTAAGGACCGATCGTCAGACTAACCATGCTTCTTTGGACTCTTACCGTACAAACCGCTCGCCTTGTTATGGGCGGGGGTGCGGGGTGAGACTCGTAGTGGATAGCACCCCTCCTGTAGGCGGATCGGTGTGATCGTGTCGGGAGACGGCTCTTTCCTCCTTAGAAGACTTCGCCCCGGCGAGGCCGGGGAAGGGTTCCACAGCTTCGAGGGACCTCTTGCGGGCAGTATGAGCTCTACCACGGAGGGTCGCGCCGGACTCGGAGACGCGGGGAGGGTACTATCCACTTACTTGGACTCCGGCCGTATGGTAGGGTTTCGGGTGGTTCGCTACCATCGGGCTCTATTCGGGCGGGTACGGTTGTACAACCTCTCGCATAGTGTTTAAACCTATAGCTATAGTCCGTGTCCACACGTTATGTACGATCCTGAGATCCGTTATTCGGCTAGACACTTTGCTTGTGCTTCTTCTCTCCCCCGAGTGAGTGAGCCCGGCCTGAGGCCGTTGAGATGTGGGGATAGGAGCAGGTGGGCCCCACATTGCAGATGAGAGTTGGGAGCTGGATCGTGGGTGTGATTCAGTGCTTTGGTGTGGACATCCTTGTTGAGGGGTGTGGACCCCAGAGGTGTGGACCTCAGAGGTGCAGACCTCCCGAAGGTGTGGACCTCAGAGGTGTGGACCTCGCTGCTTACTCTGCATACCTTGAATGTTGCTTTCGCGCTGCGGCATGCATAACTTTCTACAGCCAAATATAGGTTTTATCCATGCATATTAGATTCAACCACCGCTTTTGCTCTTTGTTGGGAAGCTGACATGACCTACCCGTTTATCGGGTAGATGCTGGCGTTTCAGACTTGGTAACCGTCTACGACTACAACTTCAACGACGAAGGTGTGAAGACTAGAGCTGGTCCTATGCTCGAGTTTGCCTGTGGAGCCGGAGACGCTTCGCTTATGTAGATCCGGGTTGCGTAGGTGTTTTACCTTTCTTGATTCGATCCCGTTGGACTTGTACCGCTTGTGCCGAAGAGTTGTACTACGATGTTGTAATAATAATATTATGTAATTCTTCTTTTATTCCCGTGTTGTATGGATTTGTACCACTTGAGACGGGGATTGCACGTGATAGCCTCTTCACGGGACTATCACGGAGGTGCGAGAGAGTCGGGTTTCCGTTCGCGGAAATTCGGGTCGTTTCACCAAGCTTGGTCTATCCCTTCCTCTTCTCCTTGCGTGAAGGTGATCACTTGCCTCCTTAGATGTTGAACCTTGCTTATTGGAAAAAACTTCTCACAAAATTTCTTCGTCAACTTGTTCCAATTGCCTTCAACTTCAAAGGACGTAAATGAGTACCGCGTCTTTGCTTCACCGGCAAGTGAGTAGGGAAAGAGATTCCACTTGAACCATTCATCAGGAACTCCTTCTTGACGAACCGTGTTGCATATCGTCGTGAAATGCCTTATGTGTCTATATGGGTTCTCCGTGTCCATCCCTTCAAATGGGGTTGCCGCCGCCATCTCGATGATCCTAGCTTTGATTGCATACTTGGTCGCTTTGAGCTTCGAATCCAACTCTTGTACCTTTATGTCTTCACATCGAGGACTAGCGTAATCCCTTAGTGATTTCTCTGGTTCTTCCACGGGGTGGTTGACGAACGCCATCTAGACAACAAGATAAAAACAAAAAACAAAACAAAACAAAGTGGTTTTCTAGGTAATAGGGGTTAGATGTTAGCAACAAACGATAAACAAAAACTAAAACAAAATTAGATGCAAAACCAAACGATGTAAACTGGCTTGCTCCCTGGTAACGGTGCCAGAAAAAGGGGCTTGTTGACGGATAAAACTCGTATCCACCTACGATCCGCAAGCGTACGGACCTACACCTTTACCACCACGGGGGTTCCCTAGGTTCTTATCAATCCGCGGAGTAAGGGGATTACAAGCGTTTGATCTAGCACTATTACTAACTTAACCAAACCCTAATCTCTGGTTAATCTAGAGAACTATGCTACACTAGAGAGAATGATTAAACCAACAAGATATATAAAAGACACTTGCCCAAGGGTCTACGATAATTGAACATGCAATTGCTTAAGATACCAAAATCGATCTAATCTGTCGGGGGTTGTGACCATGGTTTCGCCCTTTCCCTCCCCCCGTACTGTCACTACACGGAGGTTTTCATGACTAGACCTATGATGGACATGATGTATTGAATGGTTCCAAGGGAGCATTGAGATGTTTACTCCCTAAACGGCATGGTAGCTAACCTTAAACAATAAAGTTTCTTCAACACTAGATGATAGATACATAACCATACAAAGTAGTAGGGATGGCAGTGGATCGGGTTTGGAGCGGATATCCGTGGATTTTGGGTATGCGGGTTGTGGGTTTGGTTCAAATTTTCGCCCACGGGTTCGCCGATTTGGATATCCGCAACACTATGGGTTTGGGGAGGATTCTACATTTCACCCGCGGATATCCGTTGGAGCTCCGAAAAATTGATCCCAATAAACCCACATAAGGAATTCTAATCACATAAGAAATATTATTGTTGTTGTTTATTTTTATACTCAACTTGTTAATTTTCAATCCTCTAAACATGTAAGTAATTGTGATTCTATTTTATTTCACAAGTGAAGTTGATTCCACCATAACTGATGAATGATAAACTATGCACTATTGTTCATTTGGAGGACTATGGATGTTGGTTTGTGTTGTTTTCCATGTGTATTGAACTTGTATTGTGTTGAATTGCATATTTTTGAAGTAATCTGGACAATACTAATGTATTATGTGCTATTGTTTATAAAAATCGAACCAAGTTTTGGATTATCCGCTGGGTTTTGGATATCCGCGGATTTGGGTTTGGATCTGAATTATCACCCGAACTAATTTTTGGGTAGGATTTGGGTTTTAGGTTTGGGTTATGGGTTTGGATGCCCTCACACTACATCCGACCCGAATCCGACCCATTGCCATCCCTACAAAGTAGCGATTACATCTCAAGATCGATTACAAACCATGGACAAATGAGAAGATTACCCCATCAAGGTGCTAGGCATATCACCGTTGATCATGGTCACGCTTTCGATGGTGTCTTCCTTCTCCTTCGAGGGTGTCTTGGCAGAGCCTAGATGTCCTCCTCCACTTGTGGTTGCTTCCTTCGAGTAGAGCGATCCTTCTCTCGAATGATCTTCCTGCTCCTCTCTCTCTAGCTTGTGGATGGCCTCTCAGGCGAATGGCTCTCCCCCTGCGAATGGTGACGCCTCCACTTGTTTAGGGTTGACTCATCTTCACGCTCAAGAAACGGGGGACCGAACCGCCTTGGGGATGGGCCAGGCCGGCTGGCCTGGGCCGACCGGCGCAGGCCCATTTCGACCCGGTTCGGTCGCCCCTTCGCGCATGTGGGTCCTCTTGTCGTTATGCACTTTACCCCCTCTATTTGCACCATTTTGATGATGTCATCCTCACATCCAAGATGGAGGGTCTTCTCGCATGAAGTTCGGTCTTTTACACTTTAATCCTCGGGGATGTTCCTTTGTAACACTTCGGTGCTTGCCACCTTTGGGAGTGATTTCATCATGCTCTCGAACACGAACGAGGCTCCTCAATTGCTCCTTTGAACTTGTTGTGACTCCATCTTTTATGTCCATGTTTTCCTGCAAAAACATAACACTTCCAAATGCAAATACAAAGATGAACTTGTTATATCATTAGTGTGCCTAGTGGCGGGTTAGTTCCATAATCAAATCCAAACCAAAGTGTAATGAACATGTTTGGTGTACCAAAATACACCGTCAACAATGTCACACCAGGAGATCGAGGAGACGTTCCACAGGATGAGTGCCATCACCATGAGGTTCCTTACCACGGTCAACTACCACAGCAACCCAGCTCTACCATTGTTTACACGGTACCCCCAGTCGTCCTCCAGCTCTGCCTCGACTGGTCGTTCCCACACGGCACCGTCGTCCTCATCACGGCCACCCTACCAGGCAGCTTTCTACCCGGCGCGCCCTCCGGCGCATCCTCCATTAAGGATGTCTCTGCTAGGGGGGCCTTCTCTCAGAGGTCCTGCACCAGGAGGGCCAGGACTGGCACCACGAGGACCCACACCTGGACCAGGACCAGTACTAGCAGCAGCAACAACAACAACACAGGTAGCAGCACCAGTTCCTTCCTCGACCCTTGGCACTGCTCTTCCATCAGGTAATGATCACTACTCTATGTCGAACCATATACAAATACTAGATTGTATTAATTAGGATACATGATTTAATAATACTATTTCTTCCAGTTTACAACTGCATCGTCGACACTCTTACCGAAAACCTAGGGGACCAGGCCAGAGCGTCCGAGTCCGAGTTGGACGTCTTGAGCATCGACTTAGACTTCTTGCATGGTTTGCAGCCGTAGGACGAGCTTGCAGGGTCGCAGCTTGGAGGTGCGCCACCCACGTGGACTCAGGAGGGAGAAAGGACGCAGCCAGGAGGCTCGCAGCTGCCAAGAGCGACCGGTGGGGCGCAACCAGGAGCCCCAAAGCTGCCAGGCGCAAGCGGTGGGCCGCAGTCGTCTCCAGGAGGCTCACAGTTGCCAGGCGTGAGCGGTGGGGCACAACAGTCTCTGGGAAGGCTGCCAGGGTCGTCCCACAAGGTTGCAGGGTCGGCGGCGGCAATGGCTACACCACAACCGACTGGTGATGCTAGGCGTCGGCAGATCCACCCACGTGACTCGTTGACGTACCCTCGTGAGCAGACGCACGCCGCAACCCGAGCTGACATGCTGCTCAAGAAGACCAGCCGATGCTAGATTAGGTCTCATATTGTTTGTACAGGAGCACTGTTATATGTGATCATGACTATTTTTTAGTATATCACTTTGCTTTTATTTATTACAACCTAGTTTTCTTTGCCATAAAGTTTAAAAACAAAAAATTAATCACTAAGTAAAAAACAACCCACCGAAAAGCAACCGCGACGGTACGATACGTAGTAGGTTCGAGATCGAGTATCACTGAAGTCGAAAAGCAACCGTCGTGGACCACAGTGGTAGATCAGGATGCCGTGCTTATATAAATGGCGACGACACAAGCCGTCCTGCCCGACCCTGCCGCCGCCTCCCTCTTCCCACAAGCTACTTCTTTTTTCTTAGGTAAGTTTGCTCTCTTTATTTATTTTATGTTATTAGTTTAATTAGTTTAGAATACTGGAATTAGTTAAATTAGTTATGATTTTGTGTAACTAGAGATGTCTACTTCTGCCACCGGAGGGGGTGAGGATGGTAATGGTGGTGGTCATCCGAAAGGGAAAAACACAAATGCGGCACCTGATCCGAAGAAAATGAGCACGCTCAAAAGAGGCATGGTTCGATACATGCAAGAAAAAACTGCAGATGCCATTGCAAGAGGAGAGGAACCTCCTTGGGATGCTTTTTATGCTCCACCAGACATGCATCATTATTTGCAAAGAAAAACTACAGATGCCATTGCAAGAGGAGAGGAACCTCCTTATAGTGGTCTTTATGCTCCTGGTGGTCTTTATGCTCCACCAACAGAACCGTGTGTTGCTAATTCACCAGCTAAAAAAGGTACAAGGAAAGATAAACCTTCGTCATAACATCGCAAGAATGGCTGAACTTTGTCAATTTTTTAAGATTTTGTAATCTTTTTTGCAGTGCTGTGTAATATTTGAACTGGATCCTATTGTGTTGTAATAATCGAACCAACAGTCCTACCAGATTTAATAAAGTTTTATCAATTGCCCCAACCGCCATGGCCCACGGCGGTTGGGCCTAGCCGCCGTGGCCCATGGCGGTTGAGCCTAGCCGCTGTGGGCCATGGTGGTTAGGTCCAACCGCCGTGGCCGGCCGCCAACTGCCATGCGCCATGGAGGTTAGGTCGTAAACACCGTGGCCCACGGCGGCCGCCGTGGCACACGACAGTTGATTGCCAAATCTGGTAAATTTTCAAACGGTCATATAATTTTGCAAAATGACTAAAAATAAATAGAAAAACAAAATTCGAGCGGCGGGCTATCGTCGTCACGCAAGCACATGCACGCAGCACGCCGCTGTGGATCAAGCATGCCCGACTCCAGCAATTTAGTGCATCTGCAAATACGTGCTATGCGCGAAAGAGAGAGAAGCCATGGGTCTCACAAAAGGAAGAAGCTTCCAGCGGTGTTGCGCATCATAGACGCGCATCCACCCAGGCAGTTGCCTCTCACGTCGCCAGGGAGGGACTACTGCGGACGCAGATCTCATCCACCGCTGCGACCCGCCACCATCACAGTCGCAACTCACAAATCCAATCCATGGTAGCTCGCCCGCCGTCGCAGCCGCAACTCGCTCGACGCGGCAGCCTCACCTCCACCGCGGATGAGCAACAGCGAGCACCATGGAGGTTCACCACGTGCCTGTGGAGGAGCTCGCTCGCATCGCCACCACTCCAGGGCCGAGCCAATCTCCACGGCTGTCGTCGGGGGCACCACTCGCTTGCAGGCATAGTGATGACGGGGCAAGAACGAGAGCATCGGGATGCAGGGGAGCTCCCCCAGCGCGGATTCATCACGCTGCCGCTTGCGCCCTGGCCGTCCCCGTTGCCGCATCCTCTGCTGCCGCCACCACCGGAATTCCCGAGGAGCCGCAACCGACACGCAGGGTGTTGACGGTATATATTGTGTTAAAGTTCAAGTATACTTGCAAGCGGACAAGTCTCCCGTCGTAGTCAAGGGATGCTTCTTCCCTCGAGTGGTGAACCTAAGGTATCGAATCCGTGGAACAAATGTGTGGTGCAAGAGTTGATCTATTAAAGCCGAGAAACTTAGATCTTCAAGAGGAAAGTCTAATGCATCTAATCTTAAAGAACATCACAAGAACGAATCTAATCTATTAAAGACCGGAGGTAGCAAGAGATAAAGGGGGATAGATAAACCAATCTAGAGAGATTGGATCAAGCCTTCGTTGAAGTTCCGAGCAAATGAAAAAGTAACAAGTTCAATCTCATTAAAAGCCTCTTTAAATCACGGTTTCCCGTCCGACTCCGAAAACGCCCGCCTTTTGGAGCCTCCGTTCTGTCACAACGCACCCCTATTCATGTGGGTTAGTCTAGGACGAGTCTAAGGACAAGTTGAAATCTTTCGGAAGGTCAGGCATGCACCTCTAGCCACCACGGCTACAAGAACATCCTCGATGATCTATCTCAAGAATATATCTTAAGATATGAAAAGCCGATCGAAATCAAAGACGTAGGAGAAACACTTGATCGCTAGAAATCGGATTGCAACTTGATAATTCAACATAGTACATGATACTTGAATCAAGATCACCAATGGGATCCTACCTTGATCCTGCTTCTAGCTCCGGGAACTCCGACGTGGTCTTCCTTGCAAGGTTCCCACGTCGACTTGGAAGATCCTAGTCAACTAGCTCGACCCCTCCTCTCCGAGTTGGTGTCCCTCTCTTCTCTGCTCCTCGGTGGCCGATGACGAATGAATTGATGCGTGGCTCTTGGCCTCGGGGCTATAAATAGTCCGAATGGCGGCTAGGTCAAAGGGGGGGCTGACTGGGCCCCGAAATGGGCTGGGCCGGCCGGCCTGGGCCGACCGTCCTGGGCCCACTTCGGCCTAGCCAGTTGCCTCCTTTTCCCGGTGCCGGTTCCCGAGTCTTTTAGATCCTTTCGCCTTCTGCATGTGGGCCCTTGTCGTTAGTTTCTCTTCGGATGTAGCTCCTTGTCCTGCAAGGTTCGACACTTTTCTGACTGGGTCCTCGGAGTTTGTCATCTTCTCGGGTTTGGTCCCTGGGCTTCTTGGAGTCATGTTTGCTTCATTGCATGACTTGTACCGGGCTTCAAGGTCTTGTCACAAGGTGCTTGATGAACTTATCCCGAAAGTCTTGCTTTCAACACTAAAACCCTGCATAAACACTAAACTCCAAAACCGACATGCACGAACGAACTTGTTATACCAAGGGGGTTAGTACCAATGGATAAGGTATAAAAGACATGCCAACACCGAAGGTAAACTCATGGCTAGGTTGACGGAATTTCACCGTCAACATCTCCCCCATGCTTAAACCTTGCTCGTCCTCGAGTAAGCCTTCGATGGATATCATCATTGCCCTTCATTGTTTAAACCTTGCACTTGATTATACACAACAAAATATAATACTCTCAAAAATAATTCGTTAAAGTTTCATAATGTACTAGCCTTCATCCCTACGGAGGGTAGATTATTAATTAAGCTTATCCCACAAGTATTTAACATGCTCGCAAAGTTTAAATAGATCTCAGAAATTTTAAAATAAAGAACGAGATGAAAAAGAGCTAAACCAAGTTCACAAATTTAAACCATCTTGCATCTTTCTCATGAACTCTCATCTCATCTTGTCTCTCAAGCCTATTTATTCTACTCCTTTCTCTCTCATAACATATACACATGTAGTAGGCTTTATATGGAGCTTTCTGGGAAAGTTTAATCCTACCAAGATATTATAAATGAGATGTTGTCAAAACAAGACAAGCTTCTCATGGTCTTACCGAGACTCATCAAAAATGTCATTGGAAAATATGTTATATCAAGGAGGGGGAGAGAAAAATACACACACTTGAGATATGTGGACATGTGTAAGTGGCAAAGAATGATCCCGAGGCACAAAGGAAGTCCTCGTTATCGGATTGCACATGGTTGGAGAATGAGTATGGATCTTTTAATCTTGAAACCTTGAAATTCCTAATGCACTTTAAAGAACCGGGGAGCTTACTTTATTTTACATACTCACATTTTTCCTTTTTCTTATACATATATATATTTTTTCTTTATTTCTTTTTCTTTCTTTCTCTTTTCTCATTTTTTCTTTTTTTCTTTCTCATCAATTTTTTTTATTTTTTTGCTCCCCTTTGAAATCTAAAATTGCATTGTACCTACCTCCTCCCCCATGCTTAGACGTTTGCTCGTCCTCGGGCAAAGAGGTGATAGAGATAAGGTAGGTACCGAAAATATTTTTCCTTTGGAGAGATACTTGAAATCTTCAATCTTGGCACCATCTTGCAAGTTTCCTTGAATTGATGATCCATTCTCAATGATAGGTTGTGGTCAATGAGGTAATCGCAAAAGATGATTTTTGGTTTTAAGGGTGGATATCCGGCGAGGTTTGTGAGATCTCCGATGTGGGTATACACAATGCACGGATAAGAGGCTAGCAATAAGATAGATACGCAAAAATGGAATGACCAGCTTCTTAGTCTCGGGCTAGAGAAATCTTGGCCTGAAATAACTCACCCAAAAATAAATCTTGTACACTAAGGTTTATGCACTCAAATATATATAAGGCTCTGGGTAGGTAGAGCAACATGCAAGTGATATTTATGACAAGGTTAGCATTACTTTTAGGAATAAAAGTCATCTTTAATCCATCTAAAACTTGAGAGCATATAAAACACTATGAGTCTTTATTTTAATCATAACCTCCGCTAAAGATTAAGCTAGCATTTAGATAAATTCAGATTTGTATTTTAAGAGAGCATTAGCTTAATCATGCATAAAACAAATACAAAGATAAACAAAGCGACAATTATAATCATATATCATCATTGCATAAATTTTGTAACTTTATCAAAGGTAAAAACAAAGTGGTGACTTTATTCATGATGAAAACAAACTAACACACATGCTGGAATTTAAATAAAAACTGAAAACACTACGCATGCATAAGCAAACACAAGCTGAAAATTAAAGAAAAGGGGAAAAAAGAAAACTAAAGCTCCTCCTTCTAATCTTCCGCTGGTGGTTGGTATTGATAATCTTGGTAGTTGTACCCTTGCTCACAATAGGTTTGGACACCCCCTCCAACGAATTGATCCGGCGGTACTAGGTGAAGACGCCCAAGCTCATAGGCAATATTTGCATTGCCTTCACCCAATTGAGTCGTGTTGGATTGGATGGCTGCGACGTTTTGCATGTTTCTCGCAGCATATCCTCCTATTATGGCCACACTTTTTTGTGTTTGGGGGTATTGTGAATAGGGCTCGACAAAGGTTACGTTGGGCACCACATAATTTTGTGGGGGCATGGCTGCACCACTCCCCCATGCTTGCATTGGTGGCCCTCCGTAATAACCTGACGGTGTAGGGATTCCTCCATACGGTGGCACATAGTTTTGTTGTGCACCTCCCGAGGAGGATCCCTCCTCTACAATTCTTCCTCTTTTATTCTTCTTTGCCAGCACAAGGATTCCTTCCTCCAACCAATCTTCCTTCCCTTGAATGAAGAGTCTAAGTCTTGGATCCGGAAGGGGTATGTTCACTTTGGCCACATTAAAGCCTCCTCTCTCATCTCCACTTATATATTTTCCTTGCTTCAAGTATTCAAATCCGAGAGAGGTCCCGGGTAGAAGATGTTCGAGATTTCTTGGAATTCCCGGTCTTAAAGAGATGGCCAACATGGAGAGGTAGCACCCTGAACCAATATCTCCCGATCCATCACAATACCATCGGTTGATCATGAGGTAGGAGGGGTCTATTGGCTGGCTCACAACTAAAACTGAGTAGAGCCAATTCAACTCCATGTCGATCACCTTCGTCTCCCTCATCCTCCCCAAAATCCTTTTACACATCCATGAGTGGAATACTTGGATGATGGGTTTCCGGATGGAATTTCGCTGTTGGTGGGCTTCCCCGGAGATTAAATTCCAAAATCCATCCAACATGCCTTCTGGCACGTCAATCTTCTCCAGAGCGCTCTTTTGGAAACCAAGTAGCTCCCTAATATGTTCATAGGGAACCACTTGCTGAACCCCCTCCAATCGAAATGATAAACTTGGCACCCCCTCATCAAGGATAGGTGCCATAGTCATCAAAATTTATAAGGCAAATTCCTTGTGGGTATTTGCTAACACCCCGTTGGAGAATTGCACCCATCCAAGGTGCCCCAACATATAATAAATGTCCGTGCCAAAACCCAATGAGTTGAGAGCTTGATCGTCGAAATCGATGTTTGCCACAAGCCTCTTCTCAAGACGAGAGAGTTTCTTCTCCTCCTCCTCTGACAAGATGATGAAGCTGTTGACGCAAAATGTGCACCTAGCGCCAAACACACAGCAAGCCGAACAAGCTGGCTTCACAAGTGCAAAGAATCACAAGACGTGCCAGTCAATTTTTCCTGAAAATTAACAAAAGACAAAGTAGTTAGATATCAAAACTTGGAACTTGCCGGGTGGTACCAGACAGTTCCATATTTACGGCTACAAAGCCAGATGGGACGACACATAGCTATAGAAAGCTATCTGCCAATAAACTGAAACCATTCGGGAACTTGCAACAGGAAGAATAACATAGCCGAATGGATGACGTAAGCATGACGGCGATCGGTCTTTGTTTAGAGCAAAGATGTACGTGCGCAGGATCACGACCGATTCCCATGGTGATTAACATTAAATAAATAAATAAAGTAAAGCGCGAGCATAAACATGTAATAAACAAGCATGCATAGATCCAAAGCACTAGTCTACCGCATGTCTAGGTACTTTAAAACCCGTCGGGTACGATGCCAAGCAAATCTATCCACCGCATGATACAATTTGCATGAAAATCATACCACTTTCCACAAATAGATCTATCCACCGCATGATACAATCTAAATATGGAAAGCTAAAAGCATACATCATTTAAAGCATGAATTACGCACATGTTCTACTCGTGAGAAATATAATCGAATGCGGCCGGATAGCCGATTCGGGGTCCATGAAGAAGGAACGAACATTACCAAGCGAAATAAATCTATCGATTGATTTGAAATCTAATCCACCGGATGACTAGCCCCAAAGCAACCCAAAAACCTGCATCTACCGCGTGATACTCAGTTCTTTCAAGATTTATACCAACGTTGGCAAGCTTGAACCCGCAACACGTAACAACCTAGATCGATTCGTTTCGGCTATCGGAAAGCACGTGATCCACGTGTTACAGCACGAATTCTACTCGCATAGGGATCACAAGAGGGATAAAGCCGATCCAAACCCATCTAGATTGGGCAAAAAGGTGTTACATGAATTTAAACATAAAGTAAAAACTCAAAGCAACATGGGGTAACTTAATGAATCTATTGGATCTTGCCAAAATCCAATAGAGCCGATAACTAGCTTCAAGCTAGATCTTAGCCTACCGCATGGCTCATGACCTAACAAGAAACCTTCTTGAACCAAGCTTGAATCTACCACATGACACGAAGCATGGTAACAAGACTACTTGCATCAAATCTAAATTCACCGCATGATACTAGATATGATACAAGGTTGCCGGTACTCACGGAGGTCGACGGATCGATGAACCCTCTCGAAGAACTCGACGACACGACAAATGGACTCTAGGGTTTGGCGTAAGGCTGGTTTGTATTGCGGATGATTGTATCTGTTACATACATTCAGGGCTCATATTTATACCCTGCCGAGTACAACCTCGAATGGATTTGTTGCCTAACTTATCTCTAAGCTTGATCGCTTATCCATCCATTCGCCCTTCCTGCTTGAGCCACGTCACCGTCCAATCCCGCAAAATCGGCTCAACCGTTCCCTTGCCGAACGGAAACGGATAGCCAACCGCGGATCTTTCTCGCCGAATACATCCGAGAAAAATCTTCCTTCCACCGGACAGACTCCTCATCGAGCCGGACCCACAAGTCGACTCCTTACCAAATTTTGGTGTTAACGAAGCCATACGCGGAGTACCGCAGAGTGTATGGAGGTGGAGCGGATTATCGGGTCGATCGACGAGGTGGGACGGGCGGCTCCTCCGTACGTCCTTGAGGTTCGGTAAACCTCATGGACGAGCTCCTTGTGGCCCTCATACCACCGAGGAGGAGAGTGTCGTTCCTCCTTGGCGGTGCCATGTCCTCCTCCATGCTCCGAGGAGTCTCGGAAACCGAGTGCCTCCTCGAAGACGTCGTCGAAGATGGCTTTGACGACGACCACCCCTTCTTCTTGGTGAAGAGACTTGTGGTTTTATTCCACATGATTACAACACTCTTCTCTCTAATATAATTCTGGGGTTTTAACCGGTAATAAAGCACTCAAGAATTATTTCAGAGTATGGACTTCAAGTGGATTAAGGGTGTGATTTTGTTGAGCAAACAAACTTGGGAAGGATGGCTAAGTCTAAGGTGGTTCTGGACTAAAACTTCGAGCACACAAATAGGGAGAGGGAAGAGCTGCTTGCCTGCTGAAGACGAGCACTGGGGGTGCAATTTATAGGGGAGGCCAGCCGGCCTGGGCCGACCGGCCTGGGTGGCTTCTTGCCTCCCCTGGCTCGGCTTTCCTCCAGCGTGATGATCTCCTATTTGTGACTTTCATGACCGCGTGCTCCACTAGTTGCACCGCCCAAACTCTCTCATCCACTCCTTTGCTTGCATTATTGGTCCTTCCACTTGATGCCTTTGCTTTGAGTCATGTCCATGCTCCCTTGCTTCACATGCCACCATGAATTTCCTGCAAAACAATGCTTGCTGCCCCCATGCTTGTCCTTTGCATGTGGTCTTGATGAAAGTTGTTGAAAGGGCATCCAATGATGCATCATGATGCATGCATGATTTGTTTAACTAGATTGACTCCCTCTAAACATGTCTTAAGGCTAAGCACTCCTCTAATTTCGAAAATAAAAAATAATTTCAGAGCTATGGGAGAGCTCAAGCATAAATTTAGAGAAGTTTTTAAACCATTAAAAACAAATGTAAGTTGAAAATATTTTCCGACTACATTTATATCGGTCTCACCGGCATTATTTGCCTTCATTAGTTGAGAGCAAACTTTTTTCGGTCTGATCATGGGGGCATAGGTTTAGGTTCTAATTTTGGCTAAATGAGAGAGATTTTGAATTAAATAAAATTAAATGAGGCTTTAGAAAAATTCTAATTTTAGAGAAACCAAGGATATAGATTTTCAAACCAACCAAAAATTAAGTTTTCTAGGTTCACGCGAGTCCTACCACGTGCTGAAATTTAAATAACATCTAGATACAAGTCATGGATCTACTTGTGTGTTTTTAGCATGAAAAACAAGTCAACCACAACATCATAAAGAGGATGAATGGTTGAGTTAGGTTCTGAATTTATTTGGTTTTGGTTTCTCGAAAAGAAACAAGCAATCACATAGGATGGTTCATGTAAAGAGTTTATGATCAAGCAAAATATTCAACCAAGAATTATGTCTCTAATATTGTCAACCACTTTAAGTCTAATGTCTTTGCGTAGTAAAATTCAAAACTGACTTACTTGAAAAGACTCGAAAAACCTTGAATCGGGTTGTCCTCCTGGTAGCTTATTCTTGACTCGACGAAACGGGTTGTCTCCCGCCTAGCGCTTCGTTTATAGTCCATGGCTAGACTTCTTCACTTGATTGCTTCGGATCAACGCTCTTTGTGGGTGTTGCAATCTTGGGTACCCACTTCCGCACCATCTTGGGCACGGGCTTAATCTCTGGCTTAGTCATCTTTTTGGCCGACACAGGCGGCTTTTGTTCTTTTGTCTTGACGGATGCAACAACTTCTTTGATTTTCTTAACGTCCTTCTTCTTCGGCTCTTCCTTCTTCCTTGGTTCTTCCTTAACAATTATACGATGAGGTGGAACATATTTAACTTCAATCATATTGCATACCTCGAGGCGTGGTCGGAACTTGAAGGAACTCCTTTCTCCGTTAATGTCGAACATGATCCCCCCCTTGCCAACATTAATGGTAGCTCCCATGGTCTTGAGGAAAGGCCTCCCAAGGATGAGTGGTGGCTTCTCCCTCTCTCCCATCTCGAGTACCACGAAGTCGATGGGGATGAAGTGGCGTCCGACCTTCATGGGCACATCTTCGGTGATGCCCAAGGGATAGCGAATGGAGTTATCACCCAACTCCAAGCACATACCCATAGGCTCCAATGGTAGGTGTAGCTTCTCGAACACATCCCTTGGCATGACGCTCACACTTGCTCCAAGGTCGCATAACGCCTTCTCGAACTTGAACGAACCAACAGAACATGGAATTGTCGGGCATCCGGGGTCTTTTTGCTTCTCTAGTCCATTAGCAATAGCGGCACTACATTGCTCGGACATCTTGACATGATCTACCCCGAGTGTTGCTATCTCATATTTATTTGCAAGGATATCTTTGAAGTAACAAGAATATGTAGGAACTTGAAGGGCATCCAATAATGGCATGTTGATGCTAAGTCTACGCACAACCTCCACAAACTTCTCAAAGTGAATATCAAGTTTACCTCAGAAGTAGCGTGGCTTGAGTTGTGGTATCTTTGTGTCTTCTCCCGGCATCTCAAACTCGGGCTCTTCGGTGACGATCTCCGTAACTTTCTTCTTGGCAAATTACTCCACCTCGGCGGATGGTTTAGGCTTCCTTGCTTCCGCGGAACGTTCCGGATCTTCGGTCTCCTTCCCCGAATGAGTTTGAATAGCCTTCGCCGTTTCGGGACCTTTAGGTAGTCATGGAAGCTTCCCTTCATTAGCGGATAGGCGCCCGGCAAGTTGTCCCACTTGCGTCTTTAGCATCTTCATCATGTTGAGCACTTGATGGTTGGAGCTTCCGACCTCTGTCACTTTGCTATCGATGTTCTCCAACACCTTGTCTATGGCCTTGAACTTGGTGACCGTGTCCTTGTTGATCTTAGCTTGCTCGTCCATGAAGTCCTTCAATTGTATATGAAGCGGAACTGAATTCAGAATGGATGAGCTTGCATTAAATTGAGGTCTACCTTGCCCGTAGCGAAAGTTCAGCAAATCTCCCTTCCTCATGTAGTCGAGCACCTTGGCTTCCTCCGGACAATCCTTGTGGACATGGCCATATTCTCCGCATTCTTCACATGTGGATCTTGCTTCGACAACCTTTAAGTCTTGAGCCTATTTCTTTTCTATTTCCATCTTCTCCAACCTCCGCATAAGCGAATCAATCTTGCCCTCGAGTATGTCTTCCTTCTCCACTTGCAAGACTCCTTTGACGTTCCCCGTGGGTTGGACTGGAAGTAAGTGTCCGGATGACGCCCACATGTCATTGTCCGCAACCTTCTTGAATAGAGTGAAAGTTTGAGTTGGCGTAAGCTCGATGATAGATCCTCCCGCCGATGCATCGATGACCGTCCTTGATGCCATGGTGAGTCCTTGGTAAATTTTTGAACGAGGTCCTCCTTCGGGAACATGTGATGTGGAACCGCCCGAGTGTACTCATTGAAGCGTCCGAATGCCTCTGAGATAGTCTCCGTAAGATACTGAGCAAAAGTGGTAATCCTATTACGTAAGCTTTGAGTTTTACCCGGTGAGTAGTATTCCTTCATGAAGGCCCTCATCAATGCATTCCAATCTTGCACCGTCTCCGTCGGTTGAGAGTAGAACCATTGTAAAGCCTTCTCGAGTAGAGAGAACAAAAAGAGCCTTGCCCTCATTTGATGTTGAGTCACCCCGTCCATGTTGAATGTCTGACATAGTTGAACAAACGCTTGAAGGTGAAGGTTCGGATCTTCTTTACCGGTGAAGGGTGAATGTTGCACCATGCAGATTGTCGAGGTCTTGATCTCGAATGGCCTTCCGATCTCCACGAGGTTCAAGATTGGTAGGTCAATGATGTCCGGGGTGCATAGCTCCCCGATCTTGCGTTCTTGCGGTTGTTCTGCCATCGGTGGTAGTCGATTCTCCCGAGGACTTCCATCGATGGTGAATTCTTCGAAGATTCCAACTATCCTTTATCTTCCGACTTCGAATCTACAAAATCCAGCTTCTTAGCTTGTTGTGCTTCACATCTCCTTAGCCTGTAAAGTTTTTCTGGATCATCCACAAAATTATCGGGTTTGTTGGAGAGGTAGCCGTCCATCTCCTGTTAGGGTTAGCGATAAACAAAATATACAAAAAACAAAAAATAAAAACAAATCTAAGAAAACTAGGGTTAGACAAACTAGATTAGATTGATTTTGAGGATGATCAAAATTTAGTAGATGCAAAAAACCAAAAGAAAACTGAAAATTACACAAAAAGCAATAAAAGATCGAATCTTGATCACTAGTCCCCCGGCAACAGCGCCAGAAAAAGGGGCTTGTTGACGGTATATATTCGTGTTAAGGTTCAAGTAGACTTGCAAGCAGACAAGTCTCCCGTCGTAGTCCAGGGACCCTTCTTCCCTCGAGTGGTGAACCCAAGGTATCGAATCTGTGGAACAAATGTGCGATGCAAGAGTTGATCTATTAAAGTCGAGAAACATAGATCTTCAAGAGGAAAGTCTAATGCATATAATCTTAAAGAACATCACAAGAACGAATATAATCTATTAAAGACTGGAGGTAGCAAGAGATAGAGGGGGATAGATAAACCAATCTAGAGAGATTGAATCAAGCCTTCGTTGAAGTTCCGAGCAAAGGAAGAAGTAACAAGTTCAATCTCATTAAAAGCCTCTTTAAACCACGGTTTCCCGTCTGACTCCGAAAACACCCGCCTTTTGGAGCCACCGTTCTGTCACAACGCACCCCTATTCATGTGGGTTAGTCTAGGGAGAGTCCAAGGACAAGTTGAAATCTTTCGGAAGGTCAGGCATGCACCTCTAGCCACCACGGCTACAAGAACATCCTCAGTGATCTATCTCGAGAATAGATCTTAAGATACGAAAAAGCCGATCGAAATCAAAGACGCAGGAGAAACACTTGATCGCTACAAATCGGATTGCAATTTGATAATTCAACATAATACATGATACATGAATCAAGATCACCACCGGGATCCTACCTTGATCTTGCTTCTAGCTCTGGGAACTCCGACGTGGTCTTCCTGCAAGGTTCCCATGTCGGCTAGGAAGATCCTAGTCAACTAGCTCGACCCTCTCCTCTCTGAGTTGGTGTCCCTCTCTTCTCTGCTCCTCGGTGGCCGATGATGAATGAATTGATGCGTGGCTCTTGTCCTCGGGGCTATAAATAGTCCAAATGGCAGCTAGGTCAAAGGGGGGGGGCTGATTGGCCCCAAAATGGACTGGGCCGGCCGGCCTGGGCCGATCGGCCTGGGCCCACTTCGGCCCAGCCAGTTGCCTCCTTTGCCCGGTGTCGGTTCCCGAGTCTTCTAGATCCTTCCCCCTTCTACATGTGGGCCCTTGTCGTCAGTTTCTCTCCGAATTGATTGTTGCTCCTTGTCCCGCAAGATTCAGCACTTTTCTGACTAGGTCTTCGGAGTTTGTCATCTTCTCGGGTTTGGTCCCTGGGCTTCTTGGAGTCATGTTTGCTTCATTGCATGACTTGTACCGGGCTTCAAGGTCTTGTCACAAGGTGCTTGATGAACTTATCCCGGAAGTCTTGCTTTCAACACTAAAACCCTGCATAAACACTAAACTCTAAAACTGACATGCAGGAACGAACTTGTTTATACCAAGGGGGTTAGTACCAATGGATAAGGTATAAAAGTCATGCCAGCACTGAAGGTAAACTCATGGCTAGGTTGACGGAATTTCACCGTCAACACAGGGGCGGATCTCAAGGCCGGCGTCCTCCACCAAGGCGCCGCCGCAGCCTCCGCCTCCAGAGGCAGAGGAGAAGGTGAAGAAGGCTGCCTGCGCCCAGATCTGCTCCACCAGTGGTCGGAGTAGTAGGAGGAGGCGGCCGGCGGCGCTGGTGACCAGGGAAGTAGGTGGTGTCGGTCATTGGGGAAATAGGCGGTGCCGGTGACTGGGGTCAAATCCGCCACTGTGGCTTGCTTTGTTCTCTGCTGCTGTCGAGGAGAAGGGATAGGAAGAGGGCCGTGACCGACCATAGATGAGCTCCGCCCAAGGCCGTCGCGCCCCTGGACCAAGGGAGATGGAAGGAAGGGGGTCGCCGGCTGCCTTGGGCACGGCGACGGCGTGCGGATGGGGAGGAGGAAGGGGCCATCGCTAGGGGAGAGGAAGAGGGAGCTCTAGGCGTCCTGCTTCGTGGCCTCATGGGAGAGGGAGCAGGGGTGGCACGACGTGGGGACGAAGAAAGAGAGAGAGACAACGACGTGGTGGCAGTTGCAAAAAATCGGATGAAGAATGCACATCGGGAGAGCCGGTCTCGCAAAATGCAGCGATTGATGCAGAAACTGCTGGAGGCTCTACAGTACTTGTTTCTTCCTCATTTTGAGTATGCAGCACCGGATACACAAGCTGCTGGTGACAGTCTCAGCCCATCACTCGCTCATCAGGCCTCACCACATCATCATCTTATCATTTTCGTTTTCCTCCGGTAGCATCAATGGTTGAACTGGTCATGCTACTATGGTTAACTGGTTGAACCGGTTGATCATCGTTTACCAAAATAAAATAGAAGATGAAAAAACTATTTTTATAAGAAACAAAACAAAATAAAAATGTAGGTGTTCCGGATCGGCAATACACGAAGAGACTATTTTGTGAACACGTCGAAACGTAAGGAAAAATACACGAATGAAAGTGTTAGCAAAATTTCAGGATTAGAAAACAAATACGCAAAATGGTAGCAATTGCACAAAAATTACTTTGGTTTGTGTTGGTTTCACATTTCCTCTTAGGTGCACGATGAGATGTTGTGTTTGGAATATTCTGAATAAAATTTGTCTACTCATCATGATGGATAGATAAACAAAATTGATGGAACCATGTCAAATAACAACAACAAAATTGATGCAAGTAGTAGTTTGAAATGAAGAACAAATCAACTTACATAAGTATTGCATCTGAGAAGTCATGCCTCCAAAATAGTATTTTCGTCGTTTGAGAATTCAGTTTTACAGGGAACACGAGGTATAAAAAAGGAAGGAGTATTGATTGACGTGATTGACGGTAATGAAATCAAAAGGACATAGTTAAGAACTCAAAATATCATTTACATATAAATGGCGTCCCTATAATTGCATTTGAATGGCATCGATCTAATCATGTAGTGATTCTTTCCTTGTTTTCCCTTTCCTTGCTAACAATTTATGAATGCCACGGAAACCATTGACAAAATGAGGCAACGCTACTTTCCTTAGTTCATCTAATCAGGTAGTGATTCTTTCCTTAGTTCAATTTTTCTTTACTTTATACATCAATATCTCTTTCCTTTTGAGTCATTCGATCAATCACACCAACCAATTTCTATTTCCTTGAAAAAAGAATGAAGAAACGAAACAACATCCTTGATTGCCTCCAACGTTTGAAAAAAGAATGAAGAAAGGAAACAACAAATTTGATTGACGGGGCGGGTCGGGTGGGTACGCGTGGGCGGGTAAGAATGAGGTGGGTGATAAAAAATTGTGATTTTCGACAAAAACATTTTAGAATCCTTGAAAATATTCGCCGTCACACCCTTTTGTCATCCAAAACGGGTGTGCCAGGTGGGGCTCTTGTTGTGAGAGGTGGATAGACTTAAACCTAAGTGAAAATTGTTTTAAATTCTTTCTGCTTTTATAGTAGATATTTATATGACTAATATGCAAGCTTTATTACCAAAATGTATGACACATGGGATAAAACATGGGATTAAATAGAAATAATATAATTCTCGGTACAAGGAGGGTATACTTTATTAGGACGATCGGTAGAACGTGAATCAACAATTTTTGAAACGATTTCATAATTATTTATATGACTTAAATAGTTTTAGAGATGGTGGAGATTGACATGTGCAACCAAAAGGATAGGAGTCATTGTTAGATAATAAGCCAAATTTTAGTATATTTTAATTTCAAAATAAATAGTATTTCAGAAAAATGTTTATCATGAGTGAGATAAAGCATGTGCATGTGTTCATGTTTAAACATCTATCAAACATAAACATGTTCATTATTTAACAACTATTAAACATGAACAAACTTAGAAGTTGAAGGATCGGATGGCGACTAGAGAGGGGGGAGTGAATAGGAACCGGTAAAACTTCTTCTCAAAGAACCCGGCCTATACCCTAGACAAATCCCGGTCACACACGAGCGATGGATCGAATCACACACCAACCGCCAAGACAACAAGGTTATGGATCAACCTCAAGTCTTAGGAAGGATTCCTTAAAGCACACGCGGAAGCACCAAAGAAGAAGGGAGGAATCGAACCAAGAAACAAAGCAGCCAGGATCTGGCAGACCGTCCGGCCAGGAGGGGCGGACTGTCCGCACGGGCCACGCGGACCGTTCGGCTGCGTACCGTGGACTGTCCGCACGGGTACGGCGGACCGTCCGCCTAGGCCGCGGACCGTCCGTTAAAGCCAACGGAACCTCCGTAAGCGAACCCCCGAAAAACGGACCGCCCGCGGGAGCACGCGGACCGTCCGCCGTGCACCCGCGGACCGTCCGAAACCTCGCCCAACCAAAACTCGAAAACACAACAGATCGAAAACGAAAGCGAGCAAGAACACGAAGAACACACGATGAACAGCCAAGCCGCGGACCGTCCACCACACGCTTGCGGACTGTCCGCGCCTTGCGGGCAAAGCAGAAAACTGCTCGACCTCGAAGGTCAACACCTCCAATCCATCACCGGATCTCCCAAACGGTAGAAGCTGTTGAGACAAGAGTTTGGGGACATGAAAAGCGTCAACCAAGGATGCTATACCCCAAAAATTTCGCCTCCTAACTTCCTAAATCACTGGGAATCGCGGATCCTTTGAACACCACCAAAAGCTAGAGCTCCGAACGAAAATCCTTGAATCGGAGTGGTTTCCCAGCGTTTGAGGGCACAGATCAATCACAAAGATGCACAATACATCCATCCATGTTTACCTCAAAGAAATCCGGGGAGAAACCCACTCAAATCCGCGGAACCACACCAAGAACAAAGGCACCAAAACAAGCACGAAAAAGACCACGAAATTCACAATGCCGAATCTTCTATACAAACCAGGAAAGATTCACAAGGTCTAGCATGCCGCCCTAGCATCCATCCCTCTCAACAAATCTCTCATGAAGCTCTCATGCTAGCCTAGAGAAAATGGAGAAGAAAATAGTCTCAGAAAAAGAGAAAATGGAAGGGGGAAATGAAACCCTAAGTCGCGGAGAGAGGGAGCCATCCACTCACACTCATGGCTTATATATCAGGTCCCCCCGGTGTGGTAAATGACTCGACTACCCCTAACCCAACTACTGGCGATACAACCCATGTAGGGGCATTTATGTAATGTTTGTGGGTCTTGCCATCAGACGGCCACGCCTTTGCCGCACCCCGCGTCCTCCCGACGCAAGCCATGCGATCCTGTAGCGTGTCGTCCGCTTCGAAGCTTCCCGACACGCCCGGATCCCGTCTTCGTCGTGTTGGGCCTTCAGACTTGGTTTTGAGGCCCAAACCAAGAAACCGTCCTCCGATGGTTTTGCGGGCAAACCACCAAACCCCGCGTGCTCGGTCCGGCCTCCCGCCAAGCCTCTTGACTCGGCCGCCACCGTGCACCGCTCGATCGTCCATGACTTCGTCTTGCTCGTCTCGCCACCATGTGGCCCGCACCTAGTCCCGTCGTCCACCGGTCCCTCGAACCGAGCCACTTGTCTCTCCATCTCCCGAGGCCCCTCAAGGCCGAAGACCTTTCGCCCCCGTTCTTCACCCGCAACAACACGAATTAGGTCGCAGCCTACACCGCGCACCGAGCCAAGAGTCGGTCCAACACCCGTTGTCAATCACTCATCACCGAGGAGCGGTCATCCACCGACCACCGGGACACTCCCGGTCCTCAATCTCCCCCTTGATAAGTGCATTGACAACACACAACGTGAAATGAAATTCGGAGAAAGAAAGTAAGAAGAAAGAAAAACAAAGGAGCTCAACTCATGACCAAAACCAAGGAAAGGCAAAGAAGGGTCACAAGCCGAGCAAAGCACAAACTCCACATTGAAAACAAGAAGAAAGCTCCCCCCGAACAAATGCAAGCTCCCCCCGAACATGTGGATGCAAACTTCCAAATTTTAGCTCACCTCTTCTGAATTGGCATTAAGCTCACCTCTTCTCCCCCTTGTTGACAATGTATGAATCAAGGTGAAGATGCAGGAATGTAAAACAAAGCATATAAACATCTACATGAGCTTCTCAAATAGGCCAAATCGAGTGTCAAAGGCTAGAAATGAGACAAAGAGCACACAGATGGGTCATAGCATAGTCAAAGCATCGCCACAAGTAATATATGGAAATATAGGCATGTGACAAAGCAAAGTTTCAGATTTGAGCAATTTTATCAAAAGATGGCTCACTTCAAATTTAAAGGCCTATCCATGTCATATTCTAGTGAAAAACATGCATGTCATCCAGAGATCATACAAGGATATAAAATTCTCAACAAGAGATCATTGCAAACACCCATAAAGCAAAGCATGTCATGTTAAAGCTCATGAGCCATGTGTCCGCTTCGGGGAGACTTCTCCACAGGTGAACATCATGCAACATGTTTTGCACCCATGTGTAAAAGATAAGACATTTTAAGCATAAACATGATGGATGGAGAATTTTTCAAGCATACACACTTCTTTTCAAAATTAATTCATTTCATGGTACATGAAGTGCCTTTGCGGCAAAAAGAAGCTTATGCTCCTCCATGAATGCAACATAGGCTAAACATTCACAATGATATCGGCCTTTGGCCCAAATGCAAGAAAGAGATATCCAAGCACAATCTAAGCATGAAAGGCACATTTAGACCAAAACGTGACATGGATACACTACTACACATGAGTGGAGCACATTTCATCAAATTTAGTCAAGATTAGCATTTGATTCAAAAAGGGCTATCTCGCAACACATATATCTCAGATACTCCAAGAGCATAGCCTCACATAGACATTTCTCCACACACATGACCAATATCTCACAAGTAGCCAAAGAAACTCAAATAAGGCATATGAAAGAAGCTCATCATCCTAAAATGCAATATGATACAAATGCAACATGATATATAACAAGATGGCTATCCTACCATGGTTTATACATCAAGCAAAGCATGTATATACATCAAAGGAAACATGGTATGATACATATGGTACAAAAGTAAAACCCCCAAGAATCAACTAGAAAGGGCAACAAACCCCAAGTTCCCCCCGCAAGCGCACAAATGTAGCTTGGTCGAGAGGCTTTGTAAAGATGTCTGCAAGCTGATCTTGGGTAGGGACATGGCTCAACACAATGGTCCCTTTCTCCACATTTTCTCTCAAGAAATGATACCTCACTTCTATGTGTTTGGTTCTGGAATGAAGCACCGGGTTTTTCGCTACGCTTATGGCACCGGTGCTATCACAAAGAAGTGGTATCTGGGTACACTCCTCACCAAAGTCTCTCAAGGTGTATGAAATCCACAACAGCTGGGAACAACAACTCGCGGCTACAACATACTCCGCCTCGGTGGTAGACTGAGCTACACTAGACTGCTTGCGGGAAGACCACGAAACCAACGAGGACCCAAGAAACTGACAAGAACCAGAAGTAGACTTCCTCTCGACTCGGCAACTAGCAAAATCCGCATCAGAAAAACCATGAAGTGAAAGAGTCGAGGAAGAAGAATACCAAAGGCCAAGACCAGAGGCGGATCGTAGGTACCACGAAGATCCTCTTGACGGCCCGTCGATGTGATGTCCTCGGTGAAGCCTGAAAACGAGCGCACAGACACACACTGAACCGTATGTCTGGCCTCGTCGCCGTCGGGTAGAGGAGGGAGCCGATCATGCTCCGATACTCCCGCCGGTCCACCGGTTCTCCGTCCTCACCCGCGTCCAAAGTAGCCGTACTCCCCATGGGTGTCGACATAGGCTTCACATCTTGCATCCGGAACTTCCTCGCATGTCTTTCGTGTACTTGGTCCGATGTACAAATGTTCCGTCCTTAACTTGCTTGATCCGCAACCCGAGAAAGTACCGTAACTCGCCCATCATGCTCATCTCGAATTCCCCGCTCATCTCATCTCGCAAACTTGGCAACAAGGTTATGTGACGAGCCACCAAAGACAATATCATCCACGTATATCTGCACAATCAACAAGTCATTCCCATGCTTGAGGAGAAACAAGGTCCTATCCACGGTACCCATCACAAACCCTCTGCTCAACAGAAAACCTCTCAATCTCCCATACCAAGCCCGGGGCGCCTATTTCAACCCATACGAGCCCTTTTCAACCTGTACACCCTGTGTGGATACTTCTCACTCTCGAACCCCGGTGGCTGCTTCACATACACCTCCTCCTCTATGACCCCATTCAGAAAAGCACTATTCACATCCATTTGAAACAACTTGAACCCTTTAGCCACGACAAAGGCTAGAAGAATCCAAATTGCCTCAAAATGGGCCACAGGAGCAAAGGTCTCCTCATAGTCGATCCCCTCCTTCTGACTATATCCCTGAGCAACAAGTCTGGACTTGTTCCTCACAACCATCCCATTCTCACACTCTTTGTTCTTCCAAACCCACTTGGTTCCTATAAGATGGCAATTTGGAGGTGGTTCAACTAACTCCACACACCGGTTCCTCTCAAAATTTCCAACTCCTCATGCATAGAATTGACCCAGTTTGCAACGGATAAAGCGTGTCCAATGTCCTTGGGCTCAAAGGAGGCAAAAAATGCAGCATGAGCGAAATGAGAGGAATTTCTCGGACCTTGATCGTGTGGTACGTTCGTTGATGTCCCCAATGATCCTCGATAGGGGATGCACTTCTTGAATCCGCCGGGGAGCCTCACGCCTCGAGACTACCTCTCCCTCAACTTCCGCCTTCTCTCGCCTGGTCCTCTTGTCGCACCGTCGTTGTCCATGAAGTAGACGGTCCACCCTCCGTAGTGGTCGTAGGGGAAGTAGTGGGTACACACTCAGCTTTAGGCGCATGGTTCTCTCCATCATCATCTCCAGCTTCATCCTTCTCCTCCTCAAAGAGGTCCTCGGCCATCTCCTCATCACCTGCACATTCAAAGCCAAGAGAGGTACATGGCATTGTCTCGTCGAAGGTTACCTCGCAAGTCTCCATGATTTTTTAGTCTCAAGGTTAAGCACTCTATAGGCTCTAGAATGGTTAGCATATCCAAAGAAAATCCCATCACTAGACCTAGCCTCAAACTTATCGAGTTTTCCCTTCTTAATAATAAAGCACTTGCAGCCAAAGACTCGAAAATGACTCACCTTGGGTGCCCGACCATGCATAAGCTCATAACAGGTCTTCCTCTTGAAAGCCCGCAATAAAATCCTGTTGGAGACATGACAAAGCCGTATTGACCGCCTCGGCCTAATACCTCCTAGGAGTCCCGTGCTCATCGAGCATCGTCCTAGCCATCTCACAAAGAGTCCGATTTTTCCTTTCCACAACACCATGTTGAGGGGGCACAAAAGGGGTCGAATACCGATGCTCAAGACCTAGATCACAACGAGAAGGCATCAAAACGAGAGTTCTTGAACTCGAGCCATTATCACTTTGCGGATAGCTCGAATGGCATTCCCATGCCTCTCGTTCTTCAACCTCACGATCGGATCTTGAACAAAACCAAATGTCTCACTTTTGTCCTCCAAGAAAAACACCCGTGCATAGCAAGAGTAATCGTCCACCACAACAAGGACATACCACTTCCCACCCACCGAGCGAACTCGAGCCGGCCCAACGAGGTCCATATGCAACGGCCTCCGTCGGACGCTCGGTCATGACATCGGTCAGGGGTGGATGGGGAGTGGCTACCATCTTGCCATGCCTACAAGGAGCACAGACCAAATCCTTCTCAAACTACAACCTTGGCAATCCTCGGACAAGGTCAAGACCACTCAAGTGGGAAACCAAATCAAAGCTCAAGTGACCCAACCGCCTATGCCATTTCCACAAATCAGAAGAAGGACCGGCCATCAAGTAGCGAGCAGGACCCAAAGAACGAGAGAAATCAGCCCTGAAAATCTGACCCTCAGGGATGATCATGCAAACAAGATCACCTCGAGAATCCAGCAAACGAGACTCACCAGACTTGAAACGCACCTCAAAGCCCTCATCAAGTAACTGAGAAACCGAAAGCAAATTGAAACCCAAAGACTTCACAAGAGCAACCCTCTTCAACGTTACCTTGTCACTCACATGCACTACACCCTCAGAAATCACCCTTCCTCGTCCATTGTCCCCAAATGTGATGTACATCTTTTCCTTCACCGGGGTGAGGTCGGAGAATCACTTCTTATCTCCGGTCATGTGTCGGGAACATCCGGAGTCGATCAACCAAATGTTCTCCAAGCCTCATGCCCGTAGTCGAAACAAGAACCGGAATGAGCCAACGACTCGACACTAGGGTTAGCACAAAGAAAGTTGAACCGGTTGTCGAGCCATCTCGCTCAAAAGAGGGGTTAGCAAACATCATTCCCTTGCCACCAAACTTCCCATGTCCCATGGAGGGAGTACGAGCACCACGAGGGGGAAAACGTGGTCCGTAATTCCTCCGGAACCCAAAGCCGCGATCATCTCTCCTAAACTCGTATTGAGGACGAGTAGGGGGACGTCCGCAAAACCACCACGAGCCCGACCAAACCTCTCACCAAGCACGCACACCATCATCTCTCCTATCAAACCTCTCACCACCACCTCTCGTGGGAACTTGCCACCCCGAGCTCCAACTCTACCAACACTCCTCACACTTCCCACACCCCGTGGAAGTGGCACTCTAGGCTCGGGAATACCATGAGACCGGCGATACCCGTTCCGGTTTGCTTGCTCCCTAGCAAGCCTCTTATCCCTCTTCCTCTTGTAGCAAAACTCGCTAGATGCCTCTCCTTGCCACAATACTCACACCGAAGGGGGTGGGTTTTGGTTTTGGCTCGGCTTCTCTCTAGGCTTCACACCCTTCTCACTCACAAACTTCACCGGTTTCTGGAAGTCATTTGTTTTAGGTGGGAATTTGGGTGGATCTTGGGTTGTGTCAAGCTTGTTGCAAAGGTGGTTGGGCTTTGGAGTGAAAGAGTTCTTGGGTGCTTTTGGAAGTGGGACTTGGATGTCTCCGATCACCTCAAACTCGGGGTTAGACTCAACACACTTCTCATGCACACTCTCCCCACTGTTCTCTCCCACTTTCTCACCCAACTTCTCAAAACCCAAACCACGACCATCAGCTCTCTTGAACTCCTCAATCATGATTTTCAATTGAGGTTCCTGCCCAGACAACCAACCCAACACCTTCCTCAAATAATCATTCTCCTCATAGATGACATCCAAACGGGAAGTAAGTTCAAGGCTCGCGCAAAGTAACTTCATCACGCCTAGTGCATGCATTGACAACAGGAGATTTCAAAGAAGCTTCCAAAGTGCTAATGGTAGAACGAGCATCAACAAGCTTAGCATGCATAGTAGGACATGATTTACAAGCACCAAGCAAAGTGGGTCTAGCCTTAAGCTCATCATACTTAGTCCTAAGAGCATCTAGTTTAGCCAAAGTGGAAGCATTCTTCTCATTAAGCAACTTGATCTCATTCAACCATGCATCACATTCAGGACAATCAACATCATCGAAATAGTAGGAGTAAGTTTCAAAGAGTCATTATCAAGTTTCAATTCAAGCAATTTAGACTCTAACTCTCCTACTTTCTCACTAGCATTCTCAAGTTGAGCCCTAAGATCTTTCCTCATCTTCTTAGCATCCCTCAACACACTATCACGGTTGTCAATCAAGCCATTCAACCTAGTGATCTCAGCAAGCAAAGCGTCGGGGTCACGGTTTACCTCATCCTCTGAGTCGGAGTCGGTGTCTTCCTTCTCGTCCTTCTTGCTGCTTGAGCTATGGGCCATGCCACAAAAGCCTCCAAGTGCAACACAGCTCAAACCACTAAGGTTCGGCTTGCATTCTTCTTGCCCTTGCGCCTCTCGGCGTCTTCATCCTCACTGCTTGAGCTTGAATGCACGTCGCTTGAGCTTGAGTCGACGTCGCTTGCACCGGCCACCATGGCTCTTGCCTTGTCCTTCTTGTAGCCGCCCTTGCTCGATCGCCGCTTGTCCTTGTCCTTGCTCTTGGACTTGCCGTAGTCATTGCCCTTGGAGGAGTACTTGTCTTCACGCCTCGGGTGCGCCTTGTACTCGCTCATCTTGTACTTGTTCTCCTCCGCTTCCGGGCACTCGGCGATGAAGTGTCCACGCTTGCCACACTTGTAGCATGTCCCCGAGCTCCGCCTTGCATTCCTCCGGTTCTCATGTAGTCGATCAAACCTCCTTGAGAGCAGGGCCAGTTCCTCCTCGCTCAGCACATCAAACTCATCATCTGGAATGGACATGAGAGAAGACAAGGAAAACTATCGACAGGAAGGGTTAGTGTTGGCTTTGCCCTTTGATCCGCCCACAAGAGCAAGACTATGATCAGTCGAGCCCTCATGCTTGGATTGCAACTTCCTGTCAACCTCAGCCGACTTGAGCTTAGAAAAGAGGTCATCCAACTCAATAGTCAAGTATTGCCCGGACTCCTTGATGGCCTCAATCTTAGCACCCCAAACATTTGGGTCCAAGATATGAAAGAGCTTCAAAGCTTGATCATGCTCGGTGTAAGGGAAATCCTCAACATTGGCCTTCATGTTGTTCACGATGGCGGTGAACCTCTGAAACATCGCATCAATGTCCTCACCGGGAAGTTGAGTAAAGTTATCATATTGCATCCGTTAAGAAACAAAGAGGCGAGCCTTCACTTGGTTATCACCACCGTGAGCAACCAACAACTTCTCCCAAATTTGCCAAGCAAGATTCAAATGGCGAACACGCTCAAACTCAGGATCACACAAGCTTCGGACCAAGTGATCAACGACTTTTGCATTTGTCTCATACTTGGCCTTAGCACCAGCATCGGTCACCATAAGAGTGTGGATCTCAGCCGGAATAGCATAGGTCTTGTCAAGCACAATGAAATCCAACATCTTGCCACGAAGAAAGATCATCATACGAGCCGCCCACTAGTGGTAACCCTTCCCATCGAAGTGCGGCGGACCGCCCCGCTCACGTACGCCATCTTAGGATTCAAGACTTGTCAAAGTCACCACGAATCCGGCACCAAGCTCTGATACCAATTGAAGGATCGGATGGCGACTAGAGAGGGGGGAGTGAATAGGAGCCGGTAAAAATTCTTCTTAAAGAACCCGGCCTATACCCTAGACAAATCCCGGTCACACATGAGTGATGGATCGAATCACACACCAACCGCCAAGACAACAAGGTTATGGATCAACCTCAAGTCTTAGGAAGGATTCCTTAAAGCACACGCGGAAGCACCAAAGAAGAAGGGAGGAATCGAACCAAGAAACAAAGCGACCGGGCTCGGCAGCCGTCCGCCAAGAGGGGCGGACTCGTCCACACGGCCACGCGGACCATTCGGCCGCGTACGCGGACCGTCCGCACGGGTACGGCGGACCGTCCGGCCCGGGCCGCGGACCGTCCGTTAAAGTCACCAGAACCCCCGAGAAGCGAACCCCCGAAAAACGGACCACCCGCGGGGAGCACGCGGACCGTCCGCCGTGCACCCGCGGACCGTCCGAAACCTCGCCCAACCAAAACTCGAAAACACAATGGATCGAAAACGAAAGAGAGCAAGAACACGAAGAACACACAACGAACGGCCAAGCCGTGGACCGTCCGCCACACGCTTGCGGATCGTCCGCGCCTTGCGGACGGAAAGCGAAGCGCTCGACCTCGAAGGTCAACACCTCCAATCCATCACCGGATCTCCCAAACGGTAGAAGCTGTTGAGACGAGAGTTTGGGGACATGAAAAGCGTCAACCAAGGATGCTATACCCCAAAAATTTCGCCTCCTAACTTCCTAAATCACTGAGAATCGCGGATCCTTTGAACACCACCAAAAGCTAGAGCTCCGAACGAAAATCCTTGAATCGGAGTGGTTTCCCGGCGTTTGAGGGCACAAGATCAATCACAAAGATGCACAATACATCCATCCATGTTTCCCTCAAAGAAATCCGGGGAGAAACCCACTCAAATCCGCGGAACCACACCAAGAACAAAGGCACCAAAACAAGCACGAAAAAGACCACGAAATTCACAATGCCGAATCTTCTATACAAACCAGGAAAGATTCACAAGGTCTAGCATGCCGCCCTAGCATCCATCCCTCTCAACAAATCTCTCATGAAGCTCTCATGCTAGCCTAGAGAAAATGGAGAAGAAAATAGTCTCAGAAAAAGAGAAAATGGAAGGGGGAAATGAAACCCTAAGTCGCGGAGAGAGGGAGCCATCCACTTACACTCATGGCTTATATATCAGGTCCCGCCGGTGTGTTAAATGACTCGACTACCCCTAACTCAACTACTGGCGATACAACCCACGTAGGGGCATTTATGTAATGTTTGTGGGTCTTGCCATCGGACGGCCACGCCTATGCCGCACCCCGCGTCCTCCCGACGCAAGCCATGCGATCCCGCCGCGTGTCCTCCGCTTCGAAGCTTCCCGACTCGCCCGGATTCCGTCTCCGTCGTGTTGGGCCTTCGGACTTGGTTTTGAGGCCCAAACCAAGAAACCGTCCTCCGATGGTTTTGTGGGCAAACCACCAAACCCCGCGTGCTCGGCCCGGCCTCCCGCCAAGCCTCTTGACTCGGCCGCCACCGTGCACCGGCTCGATCGTCCATGACTTCGTCTTGCTCGTCTCGCCACCATGTGGCCCGCACCTAGTCCCGTCGTCCACCGGGTCCCTCGAACCGAGCCTACTTGTCTCTCCATCTCCCGGAGGCCCCTCAAGGCTGAAGACCTTTCACGCCCGTGCTTCACCCGCAATAACACGCACCCGCGCACTGAGCCAAGAGTCAGTCCAACATCCGTTGTCAATCACTCATCACTGAGGAGCGGTCATCCATCGACCACCGGGACGCTCCTGGTCCTCAGAAGTTTGAGGGTGTGCCCAAAGGCAGGGCGGCTACCGGAGGTAGCCGACGCGTCATTATCACCTTGAATAGTCATACTATTCGTGGGGTGACCTTGTTCGATGTAATCGTATGGACTTGGTGCAGGAAGAAATTCGCAGTGCAGTCCCTCGAACGACCTCCTGTAAGTAGTTGATGTAGTCGTACAGGGAGTGAGTGGTCGAGTGAAATGCTCCTCAAAAATCTTATCGTCCGCTTATCTCGAGCAAGATCTTCAGCAGCGGTCTAGGTTCCGGAGGCTCTGCTCTCGCCGGTAGCGTGTGCATGGTGCAGGCGATGGGAATGCGAAAAAGGCAATACACAGGAGGGAGAAGGGAGATATCTCCTGAGCATGAGTATTTGAGATTGTGAATTGGCGAGTTGGGAAGGAGGAGGAGGGGCTCCTTATATAGGTGGAGGGGTGTGGGTGCGGGTGCGGGTGCTGCGTGTGCAGGCAATGGGAATGCGAAAAAGTTAGCACACAGGAGGGAGAAGGAAGAGATCTCCTAAGCAAGAGTATATGAGATTGTGAAAGGTGAGTTGGGGAGGAGGAGGAGAGGAGGAGAGGCTCCTTATACAGGTGGAGGGATGCGGGTGCTAGCAGATCTGGGAGGAGGGGCTCCTTATATAGGCTGAGCGGAGTCTTGACGCCTTCCTCTACCTGCTATATTGGGCTGGAGACATTTTGCTTGTGACAGAGAAATAATACATGATATATATACAAACCTGAATTCAAATAATACTATGTATTTGCTATTGTACATTCTGACTGGACAACATTGCTCTCAAATCTCTCAATGGCCCATTAGCTAATAGGGTGCCTCCCAATGTACTATTCACTTCATCACATCGAGTCACATTTTCACCACTTTTCCAAATTACCTTTAATATAAATGTTCACTATTCATCATCCTTTCACCCATCACATCCTACAGTAAGTGGCCCAACGCACTATTCTTCCATCACATCTCCACCATTTTTCCAAACTAAACACCCTTAATCTAAATTTCCACTATTCATCTACTATTCATTCCTTCTCATTTACCTATCTAAACAAGACCTTAGGGACGACATGTCCCTACTACCATCCCACACATCGCATTTAGTATTAACTAAACCTGGGATGTGGAGCATCGTCGTCCTGCAAACCCTGTGACACTGAGCATATGCAGCTTGTGGCCTTGTTGGAATGCAAATCCTTGACTAGCTGAAATCTAGTCACTTCATTAGTCTTGGATTAGCCACCCTATCTCAACTTGAGTCTCATATGACCTGGTGCTTTCTAGCACGCCTTCCTTGTTGGGGCTCGTGGAATCATGTGCGTGAAATGTGTAGCAAACATGGCCATCAAAGCCATTTGTTCGAGTATGATTTTAGTGATTCATGGTAACATGGTCAATGGGACTAACCATTGTGCTTGAGCATGTCTTTGTAGAGATTCTATGTCCCATGGATGCAACAACAATCAAAGTTCTAGAGTAATTTCATAAGCGAGGTGACGAAGATGAATAAAAGATAGAGGCACCGGATCAACCGACGGCCATCGGTGCAAGTGTCGGAGTATGCATCGGTCAAAGCATAATTCTATCATAAACATCCATAGAGGTTTTGGCTGTGGAGGTATCAACACCAGATGAACCAACACATCGTCGGTGTACGTGTCGAAGCAACTTTGCGTAACGACTAACTCAACGACTACTTTCAGTGCTATTAGTGACCAGATGATCCGACTCCCCCAGGGAGGAGTCCATCGGTTGATCCGATGGTGTAACTTTTTCAGAGTACTTTTTCAGTGGCTACCTCTATTTCCTAGCCTATAAGTACCTCCTCTCTGGGTAATTTGAAGGTGATGGACAATGCGGGATTCTAGAGGAGTGCAAGACACATTGAAGATCACATGCATGCCAACATAGTGATTAAGTGTTCATCCAAAGGCTTTGCACATTCTTGGAGGTTGTTTAGGGAAAGCATAGGCTTAGAGCTTAGTTGCATGTAAGGTGTGCCAGAGCCTTGAGGTCTAAGTGGCTCTCCGGCAATTCTTCAACCCTCCAGCTTAGTATGGAGTGTTGTTGACACTTGTGTGTGAGGGATGTGGAGGCCCCCTCCCTTGGTGGAGAAGCTCGTTAGTGGAGATGACATCAAGTAAGGTCACCAAGAGGCTTGGTGAGTGCCTTCATGGCCAATCCTAAGTGGCAAGTCAACTTGCACCTTGGGAGACACTTGGTGACCAGGAAGCAATACTTTGTGTTGATTGCTTCAACAACGTGGATTAGGGGTGACTTGGTGCCTATCGATACCACGAGATAAATCGCTTGTCAAAAGTTTGCTTCCTCTCATCCTTCTTTATGTTTCCACATTTCATACTTGTAATCTTTGTTTGTCTTTACTTTCATAGAGTACTATCTTGATAGGATTGACTATATATAGGTTGCAAAACTCTTTGGGATGAAGGTTTCACACTAGAACTAGTCTTAGATGCACATCAAGTTAATATGTTCTACTTTATGTTTTGAGCAAATAGTGGTAACCATTGGCTTAAGGTTTTAAATTTTGCTAATTCACCCCTCCCCAGTGGAGGAGGCACCAGTCTGGCGAGCTCTGGCCGCCGCCACACCTACCTGCCGGCAAACACCCCCTAGTGATTGGTCCCTGGTCAATCCTCTGTGTCTACGCTGGTAGTAAATTTGCAGGGAACAACAAGGATGCAAGAGAAACAAGATCAATCTTGGCCTCTAGGGCCTTTGTGCTGTACCAAGCCATGCTGAACTGAGCCCCATAGGATATTAGAATGCAGAGCGATGAACACACATATCTGGCACTGTCGCCTTCTGCCGCCAACATCTGCCCGACCTCTCGCGGTCTCACCTCTCAATTTTTCTGACAATCTGATCTCACACCTAATGCTTCTACAACATGTTCACCAAACTATCCACCGATCAATATTCGAAATTTTTGTACAATTATTGTGATTCACATAATGATCTTTGATATATTTATTCATATTTGATGACTATATATATAATCAAGTAGTAGTAACTTCGCCATAGGTAGATTTTGATCCTGGCTCCACCACTACCCCTCCCCCTCTTAGAGTCTACGAGCACGTTCCTTACACTGAGATGGGTTTGAGGTTTCTAATGATTTGTCAAAGGTACTGGACACATTGTTCAATTCACCGCCACATTATATTATCAATGACTAATGGTCTTCTAGTTTAATTAGACAGTTCTCCCGAAGGAAAACCAAGCTATCAGCTCAACACCGCCCCCCCCCCCCCAAAAAAAACCGAGCCCAGTGGAGTTGCGGTGCCGGCTCGGTGAGTCCCTTTTTTGAGATGAACCATCAGCACCACGCCACCACACATGCTGAGTAGGATAACCGATGTAGCCAAACTGGGCATCGTCTTCTTGTGACCGATAAATAGAGCCACGATAACTTGGTCTGATGACTGGTACCACAAGTTCCAATCGTAGACAAAGTCTGCTCTCATTTCTAGTGCAAAACGAAACCGCGTAGCGTCTGCTGCATGTGGCCAAGTTGGAACACCTTCACCAACCGAGACTTCAACTAACGTCGTCGTCGCGTGGCCACAGTGTGTGTACATCTTGTGCGCATGATAGACACAGGTATGACTGTCCCCGGGCCCTATTTTTGTTGAGTATACCAAGAAAAGATGCACAAAACAATTCCAAAAAAAAGATGAGATAGGCAAACCTGTTTTTTTCACTTAGCTTTACGGATGGGCACTTTTATGGTGGATTATACCACCACTTAGTGGTATGCAGTATGTAGCTATTTTTAGTAAGGGTAAATAGATAGATAATTTTACAAATTTTACTAAATTTATCCCAGTCCCAGCTCCGACTCCAGCGTTTCCTCTTGATTTCCCGATACAGCCGGCCCTCCGCCGTTTCATGGCCGCCGCTGCCCCTAATCCTCCGACTCCCGCACAGGCATGTGCCCACGGCGGCCCCACGCCCGAGCGTCGGCAGCCGGCGCCCGGTGGCTCCTCCCCTGCCCCGGCCACCTCCCTGGCTCGACGGCCCACACGCCAGTGTCCCCGCGTCTGCGTCCGCATCCTCACCTGCCGACTGCCAGGCCGTCGCCTCCTCCTTCCCGTTGTGGTCGTGAGTCGGCGTGGAACGTACGGCAGCTAGATTTAGCCTGAAACTAGTTGTTTCTAAGTCTGGCGCGAGATCGCCGGAGGCGGCGTGGCGAGGGGTCGTGTACATGGTCAGCTGGAACGACCACTTCGTGCTCAAGGTGGAGAGCAACTGCTACTAATCATCGAGCACCAGCTGGTGTGGTGATCTGATGACAGTGGGGGATGCTTCTTCCCTGATTGCATTGCATACTAAACATAATGTAAATTCATCTACACTGTAAAGGAACAGGAAGGGCACTGCAAATTACAGGCTAGTATTGTTGGTTCTCTTTGTACCAGTTTAGATAGAACACAAGCCGAGGAAAATGCAGGAAAGATGCAGGATGCTGGTTGGGTATTTCTCACATGGGGTTTTGGATCCCTTCACTTGTGACATACTCCACTTTGCAAGCGAGATCAGAATTACATGAAACTTACTTTGCCCATCTCCCAGTTGTGATCCCATCCATTTGCAACAATTTTTTATTGAAGATTCAGGGGGGATAAAACCTTCTCCCTAATTTAATGTATAATTTTCCTATCATGATTTCCATTGAATCAATATACTAGCATTCTGTCAAATTACATTCAAGAATCATGACTACAGAGTACAGACATAAATCATTATTTGACTGCATTGCATTGTCACATGTCAGCAATCCTGAATCAGTATTTCAACCAATAGCCTATTCATTCGATGTTACCCTCTGTATCCAAGATGCAGTCACACTCACACCAGAGTTCTTGCCTTCATATGCTTACTGCAATTCCATAGGATTTATCCATGGCCTTGTCTGAGTCTCAATCGTTTGATTGCACAGCAGATGTAGCAGCATGTTCAACCGCACGACCCCGATCCGGCTGCAACCACCATGGCACCCGTCACTCGCTGCAGCTTGCCGCTCTCCACTGCTGCTCGCTCGTGTAAACCGGGCATGCCGGGTGCCTTGATCTCACGCGTGGGCTGCGTGCCACCGCGGGGTCCCCATGGATCCGGCCGCCCGCGCCGTCCCCCACTTGGGGCCGGGGGTCGCGCCTGGGCCGGAGGCGCTGTCGCCGCATGCGCCGCCGCCGTCGCGAAGACAAGGGATGGAAACGAAGGAGGCTGACCGGATGAGCGTGTGAAATGAATAAGCACAATGATGTATACTAGATAGTAAGAAGGAAAATGTAAAAAATTTAAATGAAAGAAAACATATATTTCATTTATGCCACCAAAAAACTAGCGATAATACCCCTATACCACCTATGCATACCACCTTATACCTCAGATTAAGTTGTTGTGATATACAATTAATCTCAGTCATCGAATCCTCTTATACTGGTCCTTTTTTCAACAGTGATATATGGTGGTATGGTCCACCGTAAAAGTACCCTTACGGATTGCCCTGGTGACTTTCATGGTTGAAAATAGTTCCAATTTACTTCTATGATTTTTAAATATTCGTATTCGATAATAAATGAATAATCTACACTCAAAGCTTGAAAATGGTTGGATTTGGTGGACAAACAAGAACGTGCTTGGAGCTATGCCCACCGGGGGTTGGTGTAGCTATTACTAGGTGATACCCCGAGCAGCGTTGTTGCGGGACCTTTAATTTGATGAAATTACAAAAATACAAATGCTAAAGTGATTCTTGTATGGCAACAAAATTTCAAAATAAAGAATGAATGAAAGAAAACAAATTCATAAATTGACATTGTGCAATTGCTTGCTTTCAGCCGAAACAAATCAGCCCAGGGTATCTTCGGACCGTCGGCCCAACAGCGCAGCCGCCTTACGGCCCACGACCTCCTTGCGCACGACATGGCCCAGCATCACCTTCGGCCCAACAGCTAAGCCGCCTCAAAGCCCACGGCCTCCTTGCACGTTTTGCCCATGGCCCAGCATCGATGCCGGTTGCTCCTGGCCGTCCATCGTGATGGACGCCCAAGCGCCCTTCGCAATCGAACAAAAAGACGTCACTCCCTCTCCTTGCAACCCTAGACCCTGCCTCCCACAGCTCTCTCGCGCGGGTGTGCAGCAAGCGGCGGCGATGGAGGCTTGGCCCATGGCTGTCGTGCTCGTCGGCGATAGTGAGGGCGAGTGCCGCCAGCCCGCGGCCGCCGGCCATCTCCCCATTCGCTCTTTCTTTTTTCCCTCCCCTTCTTCCCTAGCCTCGCGATGGCGACATCCAGAGAGAGAAGACCATGGCGGCCCGGAGGAGGATGCGCGTCGCCGTAGACCCCATCACCGGCGCACGTCCACCCGTGGCGGAGAGCTCGTCGGCGGGCCTTGTGGCGGGCGACGGCATGCAGGTGTCGGTCGGTGCCCATTCTATCCCTCTCTTTCTCTCTCCCCCTTCCGGCGTGCAGGTCTAGGCCATCCCCTTCTCAGTGCGGTGTTGCAGCGTTTTATGGATGCAGCGCGCTGGTGGGGAGGGGAAGGGGTCGTGGCGGGGAGGCGATGGACTCTTGTGGGGAGGCGGTGCGGGATCCGCGGGGGTGCTGGTGGGGAGGGGATGGGGACGGCGTGTGGTGGTGGGCTTGGTGGAGGCAGCGGTGACTAAGTGTCGATGATGTCACTGTGACGTGGCGGGCTGTGGTTTGAGAGAAATGATGTAGTGGGGTGCTCTTATTAAGTTGTGTATGATGATGATGATGATGCCATTTTGTGTCCACTAGATTGATGATGTCATTTCTCATCCAGTTGCAATATCACTAAGCGCGTAGTGGACTAGAGGCCGGGGTGCTAGTAGTGGCGTAGTGCTATAAAGGTACCCATTTGAAAATGTTGAAGCATAAACTCAGCAACAGTAGTCTTCCATTCCATATCCATGCATTCAGCCGAGTCAATCATGATCTTGCGCCTTCTCCTCACCCTGCTCCTACAGATTCTCCCATGACATGCTGTCGTGGACACCATCTCACCTGGCAAAGAGCTTGCCAGCGGCGACAAGCTCATGTCCAGCAATGGCAGGTTTGCGCTCGGCTTCTTCCAAACCGAGGGTAATTCCTCCAACATGTACCTTGGAATTTGGTTCCACATGGTCCCCAAATTCACTCCCGTGTGGGTCGCGAATCGCGAAAACCCAATAATTGCCAACCTCACATCGTGCAAGCTCCTGCTTTCTCTCTTCGGGGTTTTTACGGTACACAATACGATCTGTACGACCGGTTGAAAAATGACTCGTATGTAATAGAAAAGGATCTATATGTAAGAATCTGACGATTGAGATTAATTCTATACGACTGATTTTTTTAGCTGTCGTACGGTAGTATTGAAAGGTCGTATGAGTAGTATAAGGGTATTATCGAAAATGTGAAATGTTATTATTGCAATATAAGAAATAAAATATATGAAATGTTTTAGATAGCATAGGGGTAGCGGGGATTTTTTTCTAAATAATATATATCTATCAAATTACCATTTTATCCATAGAAAAAATGATAATACAACCGTACCACCGTTGGGTCGTATTGTGTACCGTAAAAAAACCTCTCTTCCGATGACGGCAACCTTGTCATCCTAGACAGCAGCCATCAGGCCCTTGGATCCACGGTTTGGTCCAGCAAAGCCAACACCACAACCAACAACGCAATAGCTGCTCTCCTGGACAATGGAAACCTTGTCCTACGCAGTGCTTCCAATGCATCCATTGTTTTCTGGCAGAGCTTCGACCACCGAACTGATCCGCCGTCTTGTCTCCACCAATAACACCATTGACCAAGCTCTCGGCATGTATTCCTTTGAAATGTTTGGTCACAATGGTTACAGCTCCATGGTTTCTACATTTAACTCGTCCAGAACATATTGGTCCAGCGGGGACTGGGACGGCCGGCACTTCAGCAACGTGCCAGAGACGCTAGGGCGGCAGACCTTGTTGGAAAAAACAGCGTAATTATGAATAATCAAGATTTAATCTTGAGGAAAACCATATTGACTAAAAACGATACAATCACACAGCACAAATGAACAAGCCACATATTAAGAAATTACTCACAGTTCTTACGCAGTGAGTTGACGAACGCGTCGAAGAAGCAGTTGCAGATCCACCAAGCGGTCGTGTGTGACGCTGCCCAAAAACCTGATTACCGCCCCGTGCAGGAATGTTGCGGTAGTCGTTTCGGAGATCCCGCTTCCTCAAGCCCACGCCGAGGTCGAAGGTCGACGAAGCGCGGCGCCTAGCGGTCGAACAGCGTACGCGTGGGAGATGAAGTGTATGTCTACTCTGTGTCCCAGCCACCAAGACGTCTCCTGGTGTTTATAGGCTCCGATTCCTCTCATCAATCAGACTGATAACTGCTCAATTGATTCAAGCAGAAACTGCCACCTTTATCAAGCGGGCTGAAAGCGTAACAGCCAGTTGTACACGTACGCGTCGCGCTCGTCCCAAGTCACAAGTCACACGATAATTTACGCGAAAATGCGCGGGCTGCACGTGCGTGTATCAACAGTCTCCTTTTCTCTCACATGCATCTATTTTGCTATGATAGGAGACTCCCATATTTAAGCAAGGCAACCTCTCCTTATCTTGACAATACGAGACTATTATTGTGCATGCTTTAGAATTTACTAAATGGGCCACATGGACCAAATTCCAACAGACCTGGCTCTCGGCTAATTTCACCAGCACTGAACAAGAGAAGTACGTCGAGTTGTCACGCTGCATAATGGATGTCTCCGGGCAACTTAAGGTACTCGTGTGGTTTGAGGGATCGCGAGATCGGCAGGCCATCTACACGGCACCGAAATCTCAGTGCGGTGTCTATGCTTCCTGTGGCCCTGTCACAGTCTGCAACGATGTCCCGTTCCCCTCCTGCACCTGTATGAAGGGATACTCCTTACAATCGCCTCAAGATTGGGAGCTTGGTGATCGAGCAGGTGGATGCTCTAGAAATACTCCATTCTACTGCGACGGCAACGCTAGTGCAGCAGGCACGGCAGATAAGTTTGACCCCATGCCTTCTGTCCAACTTCCTGCTGATGCTCAGAATGTTGGGACGGCTACAAGCCTACAAGTGCAGACGAGTGCTCACTTGTCTGCCTTGGAAGCTGTTCCTGCACCGCATATTCCTACGATCAAGGTGGCTGCTCCATTTGGCATGATAAGCTGCTCAACGTACGGCAACAAGGTAACAGTGTTCTTCACCTTCGCCTCGCTGCAAAAGAATTGCAAAGTAGTAAAAGTAGTGTTAATATAATGGGAGTGATTATCGGTGCTGCTGTTGGTGGAAGTACTGCTACTTTGGTATTGATCTTCCTACTGATTGTTTGGATGAGAAAAGGGAAGCGATATGGTGATGACGTCCAGGGTGGTATGGGGATCATTGCATTTCGATATGTCGATTTGCAGTCTGCAACAAAAAATTTTCAGAGAAGTTGGGGGCTGGTAGCTTCGGTTCAGTATTTAAGGGGTCGTTAAGCGACTCAACTACTGTAGCCGTGAAAAGGCTTGACGGAGCCCGCCAAGGAGAGAAGCAATTCAGGGCTGAGGTGAGTTCAATTGGGGTCATTCAGCATGTCAACTTAGTTAAACTGATTGGCTTTTGCTGTCAAGGTGATAGGAGGTTACTTGTGTACGAACACATGCCCAATGGCTCCATGGATGCCCATCTCTTCCAAAGTAGCGGACCTGAGATTTCGGGGGCCCGGGGCGGAAAATTAAAAGGGGCCCTTAGTATAAAAATAATAGTAGCAATTATTATATTAGTGCGTAATTTATTACCGATTCATAATTAATAAGTAATCAAATAAAGTATTTATGTCATAATTTATCAAGAGCTCCTCTATGTTTCTTTAAAAAATCATCTATTTTTTCTTCTTTCCTTTCTCACTACCAGAAGATATTTTTAGATGAAACAATTAATCAAGAAATCAATACTGTCATCCGCTAATCATTGATAAATCAATTACACTTAGAATGCTCCTGTAGTTGTAAATTGCAGTGCAAATAGCAAACATGCAGTAGTCCGCTGCGTTAGAAGCCAGCGCCACAAGTCTTAGTCTTGACCAGAAAAGGGCAAAAGGTCGGCGTCGTGTCCAGTACGTCAGCATTGCCTGGCAAGGTCGCCGGAGAGATCGACGCGGCGGCGCCGTGGAAGCCTGGACGACTGGAACTGGAGCTGGAGGCCGGAACAATTTAGGGATTGCAATTGTATTTAGAAATTGGAAAGAGAAAAGGAAGGGTCAGCCATCTGCGGGTAGCGGAGAGGTCTCCGATTGCGATTTTGCAACGTGTCTGCGGCGTCTCCTCACTTCTCTCTCGCGTCTCCTTGCTTCTCTCTGTTTTTTTCTATTGACTTGCATTCGTATGTGTACGTGTAGTATTGTAGTGTAGAGGGTGGGGCCCTTGCTAACCGGGGGCCCGGGGCGGCCGCACCTTTTGCCCCCCTCGGGGCCGGCACCGAAAGTGATGGCACGGTATTGGATTGGACTATTAGGTACCAAATAGCACTCGGAGTTGCTAGAGGACTAGCCTATTTGCATGCGAGTTGTCGGGACTGTATTATACACTGTGATATCAAACCAGAGAACATACTTATTGACGGGCCTTCACTCCCAAAGTTGCAGACTTTGGAATGGTAAAGTTTTTGGGAAGGGAATTCAGTAATGTTGTGACTACAATGAGAGGGACCATGTGTCAGCAATGCAACTGTCCAGGAAGACAGCAGGCCCAGGAAGAGGAAGCCCAACCCAAGAGTGTTCGGCCCAGATTGGAGTGTGTGATTCGATGAGGGCACAACCCATGTAACGTTCTTGCTTTCCTTCTTATACGCTGGAGTGTGGTGAGAGAAGGGTATGAATTATCTTGTAACAAACTCGTACTCTGTTTTCTTCTTCCTGAAGCCTTCGGGGTTCCTTGCCGGATCCCCGGTTCCTCCGTGTCCTTACCCTTCCTTGTTCCTGATTTACCTCTGCCGTTCCTCGAATCCTTAACCAAGTATCCGTGGTTAACATTTGGTATCAGATTTAGCGATCCCATCGATCGAATTGCAAGCGGATTGGGTTTGGTGACACGGCTGCTCGATTCCTCTGCAATCGCAGTTCGTGGCCTGTAATTCCCCGTCTACCGCAGTTCGATCCGGGCTTGCCTTCCTTATCCTGGATCTACGCACCTCCCACGACCATTACACTCGCCTTCAGCATCGCCTCGGCATCATGAATCCCGAAACCAAGGCTGTGCTCGATGCGTTGACGCAGCGCTTTGAATCCCTGGAAGCAAGCGTCAAGGAGTCGGGGGCGAAGTGGGAGAAGGGGTTCGCCGAATCGAGTGCGAAGTGGGAGAAGGGCTTTGAGGAGACCGAAGAGAAGTGGGAGATCTGCTTCAGCCAGTCCGACGACAAGTGGGAGCGCCAGTTCGCCGATTTGGTTGTCGCTCAGGATGCTCGTGTTGAAGCTTTGGAGCGCGTGGCGACATCCTTTGAGGATTGGAGGCCAGGGTTGGAAGGAACTCTGGATGATGTTTGCCTGGAGGTCAGCAAGCTCTCCAAGAACCGGGAGCGTGCCATGCGTGACCGTTCCCCACCTCTTCTGCCGACAGTGCCGCCGTCCTCCCGAGACCCTATGCTCCAGCTCCAGGAGCACTTCATCTATTCATCGGCGTCCGGGCGCCCACCTGCTGCGGACTTCGTCGATAGCCCCAGCGGGCACTGCTCTGACAACTACCACCGGGTGGATGGCTTCGGGTCTATTACGACCGTGGCTCATCCCCCGGTCAAGGGTGCGTACAGTTTACCATCCCCTCCTCTTCATGATTATGTTAAGCCTAGCATAGGCAATCTGGGTCGTCTGCCTAAACTCAACTTCCCAAAGTTTGATGGTGTTGATCCAAAGCTGTGGCTGAGTAGATGCTTGGATTATTTTGAATTGTATGCGGTAGAGCAGGGTAGATGGATTATGGTGGCCACTATGCACTTTATTCCACCAGCATCACACTGGTTACCATCTGTGGAAACCAGGCTTAAATCTTGTTCTTGGTTGCAGTTTGCTTCTATGTTGTTAGATCGTTTTGGTAGGGATCAACATGAGCTGCTAGTGCCACAGTTAATTAACATTAAGCAATTTGGTTCTGTATCTGAGTACATAGATAGGTTTGCTGGCTTAGTGGATCAGTTAGCAGCCTATGAAGGTCCACCTATTTCCCTGAACCATACTATGAGATTCATTGATGGTTTGAAAGATGAATTGAAATCTGCCGTACTTATTCAGTGTCCAAAAGACATAGATACTGCCTATATTCTTGCTCAGTTGCAGGAGGACCTGTATGAATCTGCGGGCAAGAAGAGAGAGTACAGGAAGCTGGAATCATCCTTTCCCAGCAAACCTTATTTCAAGACGGCCTCACCTACACTCTCTCAAAATGCCAGACACAACAAAGCTTCCAGTTCTGTTGCCGAAGACCGCAGAACTACTGATTCAGCAAGAGCTACTTCAGCTGATGATAAATGGAGGTCTCCGAAAGCATTTCGCAGATCCAAGGGTCTCTGCCAATTCTGTGCTGAGAGGTGGACCAAAGAACATAAGTGTGCTGATAATATACACTTAAATGTGGTCCAGGAGTTGATGGCTATTTTTCAGTCTGATGAGGATGAGGACTCTGATACTGGTGAAGCTCCTCAGATCTATATGACTTTGTCTGTTGCTGCATTGTCTGGTTTGCCTGCTCCCAGAACTCTGTGCCTTTCAGGGGACATTCAGAGTCATAAAATCAGCATCTTAGTGGATTCAGGCAGTTCCCACTCATTTATATGCTCTTCGGTGGCATCCAAGCTTCAAGGGGTTTGCTCTCTACAGTCTCCTCTGTCTGTGAAAGTGGCCAATGGCCAGAAGCTCAGCTGCTCTACTCACATTGTCAATGCAGCTTGGTATGTGGATGGTTTTTTATTTTCACACTGATCTGAAAGTGTTGTAGCTATCCGCCTATGATATGATCCTAGGCATGGACTGGCTGGACGTTCATAGCCCTATGAAGATTCATTGGCAGCAAAAGTGGTTGTCTATTCCATATCAAGGTTCAACTGTTGTTCTCTGTGGCAACAGACCAAACCTCCTGAAGGCACTGTCATACATCTTTGTGAGATGCAACTGTCTGTTGTTGATTCTGAGGTGTTGGTATCCATGCCACATGAAATTCAAGCTTTGATACATGAATTTGCTGAATTGTTTGAAGTACCTCAGGACTTACCTTCATCCAGAGCATGTGACCATGCAATTCCTCTCATTGATGGGGCTGCCCCAGTGCAAGTCAGGCCCTACAGATATGCACCTACCCTAAAGAATGAGATTGAGAAACAAATCAAAGAGATGCTGCAGAGTGGCATTATACAGAAGAGCTCTAGCCCCTTTTCCTCTTCAGTCCTCTTGGTCAAGAAGAAGGATAATTCCTGGAGATTTTGTGTTGATTACAGGAACTTAAATGCAATCACAATTAAAAGCAAATATCTAGTTCCGGTGATTGATGAATTCCTCGATGAGCTGGACAATGCATCCTGGTTCACCAGTTTGGACCTTAGGGCTGGGTTTCATCAAATCAGGCTCAAACCTGGCGAAGAATACAAAACAACTTTTCAGACTCATTGTGGTCAGTATGAATTCAAAGTGATGGCTTTTGGTCTCACTGGAGCCCCAGGTTCATTTCAGGATGCTATGAACACTACTCTCCAGCCTTGCCTCAGAATTTTTGTCTTAGTTTTCTTTGATGACATCCTCATCTACAGCAAGACTTTGGAGGACCATATTCAACACATTAGAGTGGTGTTTGAGCTGCTGCAGAAAGATCAGTGGAAGGTCAAATTTTCTAAATGCAAATTTGCACAAAGACAGATATCTTATCTGGGTTATGTCATCAGTGACCAGGGGGTATCCACTGATCCCATTAAGATCTCTGTAGTGGTCCAGTGGCCAACTCCTTCATCTGCTAAAGAACTCAGAAGTTTCCTGGGGCTAGCTGGTTATTATAGAAAATTTGTCAAGAATTTTGGGGTCATCAGCAAGCCTTTAACTGAGTTACTCAAGAAAAATGTGGTATTTGTGTGGACATCTGTTCATGACAAATCCTTTTCAGCTCTGAAGAAGTCCTTAATTTCTGCACCTGTATTGGCTCTTCCAGACTTCTCCAAGCCCTTCTACATTGAAACTGATGCCTCTGGGACCGGTATAGGAGCTGTGTTAATGCAAGGTGGTCACCTCTTAGCTTATATCAGCAAAGCATTGGGCCCCAAGTCTCATGGTGTATCCACATATGAAAAAGAATATATGGCCATATTGCTGGCAGTGCAACAGTGGAGGCCATATTTACAACATTCTGAATTTACAATTTTTACTGACCAGAAGACCTTGACTCAGCTTACTGAGCAAAGACTGCATACTCATTGGCAACAAAAGGTTTTTACTAAGTTAATTGGGCTGCAATACAAGGTGGTGTACAAACAAAGTATTGACAATAGAGTGGCTGATGCTTTATCCAGGAAATCTTCTCATGACATGGTATGTGATGCACTTTCTTCTGCTTCTCCATCATGGATACAAGAAGTAGTGTTAGGATATGATAAAGATGAGTACTCCTTGGCCTTGATTGCCAAGCTGCGTATTGATCCCAATGCAGTACCACATTTTACTTATACCAATGGGCTGTTTAGGTACAAGGGTCGAGTTTGGATTGGTGCTAATCCTGAGCTTCACAAGAAATTGTTGTTGTCCTGTCATAGTACTGCTTTAGGGGGGCACTCAGGCAAACCTGTGACCCATATGAGGATGAAAAAGCTTTTTGCATGGAAAGGGATGAAAACTGACATCACCTAATTTGTTAAACACTGTTTGGTCTGCCAGCAAGCCAAACCAGATCGATCCAAGCTCCCTGGGCTGCTTTAGCCATTGGAAGTTCCTACTGAAGCCTGGCAGATTGTGTCCATGGACTTTATCGAAGGACTCCCAACTTCAGGTGCAGTCAATTGTGTGCTGGTGGTCGTGGACTATCTGACCAAGTATGCTCACATTATTGGTCTTCGTCATCCTTTCACTGCAGCATCTGTTGCCAAGGCCTTTATGTCTAAAGTGTATAAGCTCCATGGCATGCCAATGGCCATTGTCTCTGACCATGACAGAATATTCACAAGCCACTGGTGGAAGGAAATGTTTCGGTTGGCTGAGGTATCTCTTCGTAGGAGCTCTTCTTACCACCCTCAGTCCGACGGGCAAACAGAACGACTGAATCAAACTATGGAGACATATCTTCGCTACTTTGTGCATGCCTGCCCTTCTAAGTGGTATGAATGGCTGTCTCTAGCGGAATACTGGTATAACACCAGCTATCATTCTGCCACTGGGCGATCTCCTTTTCAGGCATTATATGGATATGAACATAAGCATTTGGCATCTCAGCTGAGCAGACAGTTGCTGTTCCCGAGCTAGCTTCATGGTTACAAGGCTGTGAAACAATGAATGTTCTGCTGCAACAGCATTTAGCTAGATCACGACTGACAATGAAGAGGCATGCTGACAAGAACAAGACAGAACGCCACTTCTCTATAGGGGATTCAGTGTTCCTCAAGTTACAGCCATCTGTGCAGATTTATCTTGCACCTCGTGCTAATCAAAAGCTGGTGTTCAAGTACTTTGGTCCTTTCAAAATTGTTGCAAAGATTGGTACAATGGCTTACGAGCTTCAGCTTCCATCCTCGTCTTCCATTCATACTTTGTTTCACGTCAGTCAATTGAAGCATGCTGTTACTGACCAAACGGAAGTGGTGTCCACCATGCCATCTGATATTGATTCTCCTCGAGTGCTTGAAAGAGTTCTAGAGCACTGTCTAGTGACTAAAGACGTCCATCTAGTCCAACAGGTATTGATTAAGTTGTCTAATTGTCCTTTGGAGTTGTCTACTTGGGAGGATGCTATTGCTCTACAGTAGCTGTACCCTATGGCACCTGCTTGGGGTCAAGCAGCAACTCAAGAAGGGGGGAATGTCACCACTGCAACTATCCAGGAAGATAGTAGGCCCAGGAAGTGGAAGCCCAACCCAAGAGTGTTCGGGCTAGATTGGAGTGTGTGATTCGATGAGGGCACAACCAATGTAATGTTCTTGCTTTCCTTCTTATACGCTGGAGTGTGGTGAGAGAAGGGTATGAATTATCTTGTAACATACTTGTACTCTGTTTTCTTCTTCCTGAAGCCTTCGGGGTTCCTTGCCGGATCCCCGTTTTCTCCCTGTCCTTACCCTTCCTTGTTCCTGATTTACCTCTGTCGTTCCTCGAATCCTTAACCAAGTATCTGTGGTTAACACCATGGGATACCTTGCTCCTGAGTGGATTAGCGGAACACCCATCACATCAAAAGTTGATGTTTACAGCTATGTGATGGTTTTGTTAGAAATCATATCAGACAACAGGAACTCAATTAAACAATCTACCCTTGGTGACGTCCATGAAGCATATTTTCTGGTGCAAGTTGCACAAAGTCTTCTCGATGGTGACATTGCAAGTCTGTTGGATGCAAAATTTTTGGGTGAAGCGAACCTGGAAGAGGTTAAAAGAGTTTGTAGAGTCGCATGTTGGTGTATTCAAGATGCTGGGTTTGATCAACCTACAATGATTTCAGGTGGTGCAGTTGCTTGAGGGTCTGTGCGAGGTTGAGACACCTCCAGTGCCAAGATTGCTTCAAGCTATTGCAGGAAAGTGAAATTCGAAGATAATGTAATGACTAGCTTATGTTCTTGTATAATCTTTATTTTCTTATTTGGTAGTTGCACTGGGGGTTCTATATGTTCTACCACAGAACTTCTACCCGAATATGGTTAAAGGATGAAACTATATATGTGTTCTACCCGAATCTATACTATAATAGCGAAAGAATTGTCTTACATCTTACTCTTACATTTATCAGTCCGTTGATTTTAATGAACATCCAATGGTCAACATCTTATCTTACATCTTACGAGCAAGGGTGGGATTTATGTGCAAAGGTGGGGTCTATGCATGGGTGATCTGTAAAAGTTTTCAAGAGGCAATAATAAAACTTAGGGTTTGTTATTCTTTGGAGAGTCTAAAAGAAAAATTGCCTTGAATAAATTGTGAGTCTACTCGGTGAATGGGTGGCAAGCGAATGACGCAAGTTGTTACATACACGTGCCTGTGACACGTGCAATTCCACTAGCTAGTATGGTTAAAGGATGAAACTATAAAACCTAGCAAGGGCCAGCAAGTTCATTATAGCAAGCAGCAGATCAAAGACTATTTAACTGGAAAACATTGTGACATTTTTTAAAAAAGTTGTCAACATATTCTAGGTACAAGTTGGTGACTTGGCACGTGTAGGTGACTTGGAGAGGACGGTCTCACGAGCTGAGGGACACAAAGCTGGCATGACGGTGACCGGATCCAGTGGTTGTGCGCGCAGCGATGGAGGCACTGACAAGTGGTGGTGTGGCGACAGTTGCGATTGGCAGTGGCCGTCGGAGGCAGAGGCAAACAAACGGTGGCACGCCGTGGTAGTCCTCGAGGGAGAATCCGAATGAGGGATCCTGCACGGGGCTGTTCCTTCCTCCAGGGGTCAGCTACGAGATGGTGACAGCATCATTGGACGTCATTCCCCAATTGGGGGCATCACTTTGGAACTGAACCCTTGTTGTGGGTGTGTGGGTGTGTGTGTGTGTGTCGGGGGGGGGGGTTATCTAGGTGAAATCCCTACCTAGTTTCAATATGAGAGCGATGGTGGCGGCTTTGGCATCTTGCCCTCCTTGGAGGCGCGTCTCTATAGATCTAGCAAGTTTGTGGCATTTCCAGCCGATCGTCCATGGTGGATTCACCACCACATGGCAAGTTGGAATGTTATAGCCGAGTCCACGTGTAGGAGAGCGCTATTTTGGTGGTGGCCAAGGGTGGTTGCATGTTTGTCACTTGGATGCTTGCAGTGGACTATGGCAGCTGACCTTGCTTAGAAATAGTCAGTGTGGCGTGGGATTCCATTTGAGGACGCAACTAGGGGCAACAACATCGTAGGACAAATAGGCTTGCAACGGTCAGTGGCAGGTTGCTCTGCTTGGTTGGGGCCACCTAATGTGGTATAATGCCGAAATATGATGCAAGCGACTTCCTTGGCTTGCGTTGTTGATGGCGGTGGCTAGGTCGACCAATGATGGTGGCTTGGCTTGATACATTTTTTAGCGAGCAAGGCATCCTTTGATTTCCACCATGACAATGACATAAAAAACAGATCTAGGTGTGGAGTCCAATGACTGGCGTGGTGAGGCTCCTGTGTAGTGTTACTTTGAGATATTGAGAGAGTGGTGGAGTCCAACGATATCTGTGGCAAGACCTCGCACGTGGTGTTGGCGTGATGGCGACAACCTTGAGGAAGGTCGTGTTTTCATTCAATCGGGTGGAGTGTGATGTTGCAACGACACAGTGATGATGGGTTCTTCATGGCAGTGGACTTCTTGGTGCGGTGGTGTTTGCTTCTTTCGATTCTCTATCAACACTAGTAAGGTGCACGTGCGATAGCACGTGTTTTCAAAAAAATATTATTGAGCACTTGTTATTTTACCATCCAAAAGTTTAGCTCACTAGTCCTTTGACCTGCATAATTGATGATCTTCCACAAATTAAATTTAACTAAGGTAATTGAATGAGAAGTCATTAATTCACTTACACTCACAATCCTATTTATTCAACCTGAAAAGAGAGATAAATTCATCAAAAAATATATCATGTGCATGGCTTTCAAATAAAATCATACATTTTCTCATACATTTTCCAGTATCTTGTGGTTCAACATGTCTCTGACCTGCCTAATAGTTTCAATTTGTCAACATAGGTACACAACAGTGCTAGACAGCTAGTCACATGACTGTATTAGTTGCAAACAAGCACTAACTTTTTTCACATAACAATACTCAATCGAGAGGCCACGATCTACTACCTAGGATTATTTCAGGAGCAGAAAAAACATAATATTAAAGGGAGGGAGCAATCCTTGGTCTTTTCTGGCCAATCGACCATCATATGCATGTTCGTTTCCACCGTCATTATGCGTCTATTTGTACTTTTTTCATCTAAGACTGATCACAATGGAGTCTCCAATATATCACCCTCTAAAAAGAACTAATGGTGCTCCTTTAAAAAATTTTACCCTTAAATAACATTACAATGCAAGCGTGACCCCTATTTTGCAACATTAAAAATATATTCTTTATTCATCCACCGTGTCCCGCACCCTATCCACTCCCTTCTCTCCTCGACCTTGCTTCGGCCGGCTGCCCGCCACACTGCCCGCCTCATCAGGGAGAGAACCACGAACGCTACAATGTTTTGACAGTTCTAGACAAATAGGATGTGCCATCTACAAATATATATTAATTATTCAAGTGAGAATCACTTCTGTCCAAGGTAGACCCTCAATCTAGCATGACCGTCCAGGTTCTTCCGATCTGTGGTTCTTCCGATCCGTGTTATGGCTCTATACACAAAGTCTTTTTTAATCAAATGAAGAATTGTATTATATCAAAGTTGAGTACATCAGCAAATTACACATAACACTCTCAATGTACTCAAACTCTAAGCAACTACAAATCTCAATATCAAATGTGTAAAAGTCCAAACAGAAGACTACATAGACATACACTAAGCAAATAGGCGGAGACAAACGCCCAAAGAACGACGACCAACATTCTTGTAGGCTGGATTGAGCATAATCTTCTTCTTTCTTCATGCGTCTTTCTTCTTCATCTTCTGCCACCAATGAAGAAGAGAGACTGATCTCAATCTATCCGACCCAAGACTGATCAACATTAGCTCAGGGGATATACTTATTCTCATAAGCCTTTCATCGTGGTTGGATCTAACCACGACAAAACGGAGAAGTGGTTGGAGAAAATTATTCCACGACGGTGGCACCATCTCCACCTCGATGTCGTCATTCGGAAACATAAATATCCATGTCGTAGTTACAGGAAAGTTATCGACGTTGTAGATGCGGTCACCACCTTCATCGGAGCCGCCATGGAGAAATCCGAGCCACCTTGTCTCTCCACCATTGACGAAGAGAGGAAACAAATCTCACGTATTGCGAAATGCAACATGGAGAAACCCTAACCCTAATCTAGACTCGACCTATGGGAGATTATTGAGAGCAATGGATCCCAACTCCCTTCGACCACGACAAGATGCCGGAGGTGAGAAGGGAGGGGGGCCAACAGTGGTGGTGATGAAGAGGGAGCCAACTCCCTTCAACTCAGCTTGGCTCGGCTCGTTACACTAACGAGTTGACTCGTTACACTAACGAGCCAGCTCGAGCTGTTTTATCAACTCGTTAGTATAACGAGCGAGTTTGAGCCACCTCGGGAGCAGCTCACGAGCTGGGCAACAAAAGTCTGGCTAGCAGTAAAGGCAAGCAGACAACTAACCCACGAGCATTTTAAGCCCAACATCAGCCGACCACCCAACTCCAGCGCCTTATCCATTCGCGTCACGCATGGGCCTCTCGCTTCGCCTTCGCCTCGCTTCCCTAACACGTCGCCACCTCTTTGTCTCGCTCAACGGTAACTGCTTCCTCACTACTTCAATCCCTCGGTCCTTGCTGTCCTCATTGACTCTAATGGCGTCGTGCAAGCCTGGATGGTTGCCGCGGTTGAAGAGCTTCGCAGACTGGCCAACAAGCAGTCAAGAGTGCGGTGCTTGTATGGTTGTCGTACATGTGTCCTGCAGTCCTGCTAGTCCACGCACCACGTGTGCTCGTTCATGGCGGTCTGGTAGAGGCTGACGAGCAACAATAACTTCCGTTGCTACCCGTCGGCTTGCAGGGAATCAATTTTGCTTAATTCTTTAGTTCTTTTGTTGGAAGCTAGATCTTGGTGGATCCTACTCGATACATTCGCATCCGTTGTTCTATCTTTTGCTCTCTTTTGTTTGATTTAAGGCTTAAGAGGAGCAGCTGAAGTAATTTTGCACGATCCAGTGCTGTTACTATGATTCTGATTGCAATTTTCAATTTTATTTGGCTTTTGATTTTATCTGAACCATGGGGAAGACGACCGCATCTGCGAGGTTGTCAACGTGTAGGAGCTCCCGCAGCGGCGAGCCAGACCCCCACACGACGACCTTGGTGGCGTCGCAGGCCTTGGCCTCCTGGAACCTGGGGATGAGCGCGGGCAGGACGTGGGAGTTCTCCAGGTGGAAGTTGTCGTGTGGGTTGTAGAGGTTGGTGGGCATGGCGGAGATGGCGTCGAGGCTGTGCTGGATGCGGTAAGCCCGACACATCTTGATGCCGGTGATCTTGGTGACGGCGTACAACATGTTGGTGGGCTCGAGCGGGCCGGAGAGGAGCGCGACCTTTGTGATGGGCTTCGGCGCGAACTTGGGGTAGACGCAGGAGGAGCTTGCAGATGGAGGACGATGTTCGTCAGGATCTGGAGGTTGGTGATGATTAAGTTAGCGGGGAAGGTGGAGTTGACGTGGATGCCGCCGACCTTTGCCGCCGGGCCGCTCGATGGCGAAGAAGGCCTCGACATCAGCCTAGCGGGTGAGGTCGAGCTTGGTGTGGGCGCGGATGAGACGACGCTGCCGGCCCCGACTTGTGCCGCCGCCAACCCAAGCCACTCCGCTGCTAGCTCCAGTATCCTTCGCCACCACCGAGGGTGATAGGCGGAAGGCCAGGAGTGGCCCCAGCCTCCTCCGCAACAAATGTGAGCTGCCCGCACGACCGCTTGCACCTGCTCCGCGCCCACCTCTGCGCCGCCTGCACCCGCGCCGCCATGCAGAGGTTTCCCCCTGCTTTGCCACCAATTCCTCCTCGATTTCAGTGGCGTTGGGGTGGGTGGAGATGCCGGCTACGGGCGGGAAGCCAGCAGTGACAGGCGGAGACGCCTGCCGACCATGGTGGGGGAGTCGGAGTCGGTAGATGTGGCTATGCGAGGAAGAAGCAGAGGAAGCCGCCTAGTGTGGAGTGCGGGTGGGTGGCCAAGGGGGACAATGCGGGTAAAGGTGGGTGGGTAAGACGACACCAGGTAAAAAATCTTTTCGTTTTTGGCAGGAACGCTCTCCAAATTGCGATTATATGGGTCTTCCACCCTATCCACTCCCCGAATTAGATGACGGGTGGGTCCGGCGTGAGAGGTATGGTGGACCAGATTTTGGTGAGAAAGGTTTTTCAAATTATTCGATCTTTATAGTATAGATAGGATCACATAACAATTTTCACGTGATTTCCGCGGAGCAGTTCAACAGAACTGGCGGCGCTTGGCACAGGCGCACACCCTCATCTGCTGCCCTAGCCCCTGCCTATATAAGGTCACCCTACAACCATCGTCAAGGGTGAAGCCCCCAGCCGGCAGGAAGAGAGCCAGGATCAACAAGAAAGAAGCCAAGAGGCGGCGTACGTAATACCGCGCCACGGCCGGATCCGGAGACGACCCCAGGAGAAAGAAGAGCCGCCGGGAGCCCCGGCCGGCCGGTGTGTATGGCAGAGGCGGCGGCCGTAGTACCGCGCCATGCATGGCCGGAGACTCACGCCCCGGCAGGCTGCCCGTCCATCGCGGTGCCGCCGAAGCAAAGAACCGAAGGCCTAGCTAGAGCCTTCGTTCGTCAATCTGAGAGCCACCACGCATGGAGACTCGCCGCGAGGAGATGGGCGTCTGCACCAGCCCGGCGGCGTCCGCACCACGATCTGCATCAGTGAACTTCGTCGCCCATCTTATCCCTCCAGGGAAGGCGGCTCGGCGTATTCGAGAGAAAGAGGCGACAGCCGTAGAGCTAGAGCCACGCCATCGGAGGAAGAGCCACTAGAAAGAAAAGAAGTCCGGCGCACTCGAGAGGAAGCGGCGTGAAACCGTAGTGCCGCGCCGTCGCAGTGCTAATCTTTTTCCCTGCAGGGAGCGCTGCCAGAAAAAGCCAGAAGGCCCGACGGCTTGGAGAAGCCGGCGGCAGACGTAGTGCCGCGCCGGAAGAAAGACCAGCAGGCCGAGCTGCCGCCGCAGAGCTGCGCCATCCATCGAGCAGGAAGCTGCCAGAGGAAGGAGACGGGAGTATCTCCGTCTACATCTACGTCAACGTCAGCATCTCCGTCCAAACCGGAGAACCGGCGCATTGGAGATTGGCAGCCGCGGCCGTAGTGCCGCGCCATCACGACGAGGCAGGAGTCTGCGGCGGCAGCCGCGGAGCCACCGTCAAGGTTGACGAGCCGAGGAGTGCGTCTGCCCTTCTACCACGACCGGAAACATCCGACGACGGTGACCTCCACGTCCACATGCTGTCCACGCGGCTGCTTCCGGGGCTGGCGACCACCCAGAGCGAAGTCGAGGCCGGTGAGCTGCGAGCGGAGGAAGCAGCGAACCCATGGCCTCCTCTATTCATCTTTCGCAGGTACTGATGCATGTGAAGGAGCCACCGTAGGCGAGGCGCTGCAGGAGACGCCGCCTTTCCATCCACCGAAGAGCGCTGCAGGTGCAGGAAAGAGTCGCCTCTCTCCGTCCGTCGAGCGCCGGCACGCGCCTACATCGGCTCGTTGACTCCTCCGCTGTCCGCGACGCAGCGAGGCTCCACTCTTGATCTTCGGCGTTGCAGGTTGCTCATGTTCTGCACCTATGGGTCTGTTTGGTTAGTTGCATATGGCCCAACCTCGCCCGTGGTATGCAACTTTGGTAGGTTTGGTTGCCGCATCCGGTCTCGGGCCCGGCCCGACGCGTGCAAAAGGCCCCCGGCCGAGCCCGGCTGCCGGGAAACGAAAATGAAACCCGTTTCTTGGCGGCCCGGCTCGCGCGGGCCACGAGCGAGCGCGCGGGGCCATAAAAATTGGCTCCCGCGGTGCGGTGCGGGAAGGCGGGGGAGAAACGCGGGAAGGGTTAGGGTTACCGCTTCCCCTTCGCGCCATCCGCCGCCTATACATCCTCACTCCCGCCGCCGCCGCCCCCTTTCTCACCCGTGCTCTCATCCTCTCCGCTCCGAGCTCACCTCTCCTCTCCGCTGCCATCCGCCGCCTATACATCCTCACTCCCGCCTCCGCCGCCGCCGCCCCCTTTCTCACCCGTGCTCTCATCCTCTCCGCTCCGAGCTCTCCTCTCCTCTCCGCTTCCATTGCCGGTGCTAGGAGGTGAAGGCTCTTCCCTTTCCCCTTCTTCTCCTCTCCTCTCCGCTTCTTTCCCGAGCTCTGTGATGACCTAACCTCTCCCTCCATCTTGATTTTGTGCAGGTTTGGGGGTCGATTCGTTGGGGGTCGGTGAGATTCGAAGCAGGTAACCTGAAATCCCTTGCAGATCTGCTATTTCCCCTTGTATATCTGCCGGTTCTAAAGTGATTTGGTTTTCTTTAGGGTTCGGTCCGTGTTGCTGCTTGGGGCGAAGGTAAAAGGCAAGTAACATGACCTAACATTTCTCCTTCGTAGATCTGCCGTTTCTTTGAATCTAACATGACACTGACTCATTTCCTTTCTCTCGTAGATCGCAGTCTTTCTCACCGATCCGTTGAAGTTGGGATTCTCTCTATCCTTGTTGCCGAGGACACCGTGGTAACGAGGAATATTTCCCCCCTCTCCTTCCGTTCTATTTCCCTCCGGTGCTCCCCGGTGTGATGTTTGCGGATATGAAGCGTGCGCGGATATGATGAACCGTGTGCGGTCATTTGTTTGCGGATATTATGAGCTATGCGGTTTATTTGGTACATTTGTTTGCGGATATTATGAACTGTGCGTTTTTTGGTTCATTTGTTTGCGGATATTATGAACCGTGCGATGTGTTTTGGTTCATTTGTATGCGGATGTGATGAACTGTACGATGATTTGCATGATTTGTCCGCGGAAACAAAGAACCGAGCAAAGTTTTTGCGATACGAATCCGAGCCCATATTTTATAGCCGGTGATGATCTGTTTATACATAAAAATTTTGATATCCGAGCACATGTCTTATAGCCGGTGATGATCCGTTTATACTTTAAAAAAATCATATCCGAGCACATGTCTTATAGCTAGTGATGACCGTTTATACATAAACAAATTTGATATCCGAGCACATGTCTTATAGCCGGTGATAATCTGTTTTATACATAAAAATTTTGATATCGAGCACATGTCTTATAGTCGGTGATGATCTGTTTATACTTTAAAAAAATCATATCCGAGCACATGTCTTATAGCCGGTGATGACTGTTTATACATAAACAAATTTGATATCCGAGCACATGTCTTATAGCCGGTGATAATCTGTTTTATACATAAAAAATTTGATAACCGAGCACAAGTCCTTAGTTCATGATATTTGTTTAGTAGTAGCACTTATTGTGGTTTCTTGTTCTGTCATAGATGGATCCGGTCGACCGAGAGGCGCATGCTTGTGAATCAAGCTGCTGCTTTTGCTTTTTCTTGTCATTTATGCATACTTCATGAGTAGGCTTAGGGTGTCCCGAGTGCACGTCCTCAAATCACTTATGCACCCATGCCGGTAATGGATGAGAAACGTCAAGCCAATCCGAACAAAATTTACAACCGTAATGATATCGAATGTGTTAGCATGCTGCGCATGCGTAGAGCTCCTTTTTTCACCCTGTGCAACCTTCTAAGGGAAAGGAGTTTGCTAAGGGACACCATAAATAGTAGTGTAGAGGAGCAAGTTGCCATGTTCCTTCATGTTGTAGGCCACAACCAAAGGTTTAGGGTCATCCACCAAAACTTTAGGAGGTCTATGGAAACCGTGAGTAGGTACTTTAGGGAGGTGTTGTATGCTATTGGTGAGCTTAGGGAAGAGATGATAAGACCACCATCAAGTGAGACAGCACTTAAAATCAGAAATAGCCCAAGATGGTACCCATATTTCAAGGTAAAATGAAGTTAAGGATGACCTCTAGTTTAATTATAATTGCTTTGAACAAATGGTGATGGGTTCTTGTATGATGTAGGATTGTATTGGTGCAATAGATGGAACTCATGTGCGTGCTAAAGTTCCAGCAAAGATTGCTGCAGCATTTAGGGGTAGGAAGCACTATACTACACAAAATGTGCTTCTTTGCGGTAGACTTTGACTTGAAGTTCACATATGTGCTTGCGGGGTGGGAGGGATCAGCTCATGATGCACTCATTTTAGCTGATGCCTTAGAGAGAGATGATGGGTTAAGGGTTCCACCAGGTACTTATAAAACATTTTGTTGGTTGTACATACTTTGCCATTGCATATAAACTTCAGGACTAATTGGTTGCACACTATAACTTTTTAGGAAAATTCTACCTAGTGGATGCTGGATATGCATGCCGCCCTGGGTTTCTCCCCCCTTACCGGGCCACTAGGTACCATTTGAATGAATATGGTGGAAGAAATTATCCAACTAATGCTAAAGAGTTGTTCAACTTGAGACACTCTAGTTTGAGAGTGACTGTTGAGAGGGCTTTTGGGGCATTGAAGGGTCGATTCCGTATACTTGACAACAAGCCATTCCATCCTTACAAGACACAAGTCAAACTAGTTCTTGCATGTTGCATTCTCCATAATTGGATACTTGGGCATGGGGAAGATGAAGTGTTTCCTGATGAAGCAACATGGGAACCAAATAGTGCTGAACCTAATGATCTGGGTGAGGTGGAGGATCCTGTTGTGGACAATGTTCCATGGGGTAGCAGGAGGGATGAAATGGAAAACCTTATGTGGAACAATAGGGGCAACCATCATGTTTAGTATTATGTTCTGGTGTGGTGTGTTATGTGCTCGTCATGTTCTCGTTGTTGTGTTCTATGGACATGTGCTATGAAAAAATGATGTAATAACTGTGAGGCTAAGGACATGTGCTATGATGATTTAATTCTATATTTTCTGAGGCTAAGGACATGTGCTATGATGATTTAATTCTGTATTTACTGAGGTTAAGGACATGTGCTATGATGATTTAATTCTGTATTTACTGAGGTTAAGGACATGTGCTATGATGATTTAATTCTATTTATACTGAGGCAATGTGATTGTGCTATGATGATTTAATTCTATTTATACTGAGGCAATGTGATTGTGCTATGATGATTTAATTCTATTTATACTGAGGCAATGTGATTGTGCTATGATGATTTAATTCTTTCTTTACTGAGGCAATGGGCTTAATGCAGTGATGAACAAATTGCATATTCTTTTCTTGTTTCTGTTTTGAGGCAATGGACTTAATGCTGTGATGAACAATTTGCCTATTTTCTCCTGTTTCTTTAGTGAGGCAATGGACTTAATGTTGTGATGAACATTTTGCATATGATGGTCCCTTGTTAACTGAGGCATTGGGTTGACTAACATAATTAGGGGATGGCTGAGGAGGGTGTTCACTTTGTTGGTGAGGTGGTTGAGGAGGTGCGGGGAGGTGCGGGGAAGTGCGGGTTGTTCTGCCCGGCCGGCGAGGGGTGCCATGCGCCGGACTAGTGTCATGTCCGCCTTTGTCCTTCGCCGCTTTTGCCACCTGATCTCCACGGGGGTGAGGACCGACAAAGGGTTCAAGGAGGTGCATGCGAACCAAGTTGCCGGGGCTCTTCATGAGTTCTGCGGCAATGAGGTCACCGGAACTCGGGTCTACAACCACTTACGTAAGTGGAGACAGAGGTGGATGAAGGTGTCCAAGCTTAGAGAATTGAGTGGTGCCAAGCCGGGATGAGGATGCTTGCATGATCAGCCTTGAGGAAGAACACTACAATGGGCACATCAAGGTATGCTCCTTGTTTTCATTCTATTGCTGTTCTATTTCCATTTAATTGTTATGGTTAATCTGATCCTTTCATTTTTTGTTGCTGTGATCCAGGCACACCCAAAGGATGCTGAGTTCTTAAACAAGCCCATTGAGAACTACAAGGAGATGATGACTATTTTTGGGACAGGACTTGCCACTGGCAAGTATGCTATGGGTTCCAATGAGGCTTTAGGCTCCCCATCTGATGGTGTCACAAGCTCTATGAAGACAGAACCTTATGATGAGGAGAAGACTTTCAAGGCAATGGAGGATGTTGCAAAGGTCTTTGGTGAGTCATCCAAGGATACAAGGGAGGCCACTTGTGGTTCTGTTGGTAACAAGAGCAAGAGGTCGTTTCCGACCGAGGAGGACACTCTAGTTCGTCCAACATGACCGATGCGATGAAGGATGTGGCGCTGCAATTCGTGAGACAAAAGTTGAGGTGATTCACCCCGAGCTCTATGGTGCTTGTGATGTACATGCCTGGCTTCACTGAGGAGGCTTTGATCTGTGCTTTCTCTCATCTGGTGGACAACAAGGCACAGGGTGATGCATTTGTGAAGATGACTGACTCCCATCGTGTTCTTTGGCTCAGGACTTGGCTTGCCAAGAACTTCTACATGTAGAGCTCAGGGTGCTCTACATGTTTACTGACTGATCCTTCTTTTGTGCAGTTTGCCTCATTTTGTGCAGTACAGAGCTAACTGGAGCTGGCAACATTATGCTCCAATTCTTTTGCCTTGAGACAACATGCTTGTCTCTCGTTGGTCGATACTTTATGCTAGGTGGTTCTAGGTTCTGTAGGTTATGTGTGGGTCAAGTTGGTGTCTGGTTGAAGCATTAGCTCTGTGATGATGTATGATCAGTCAGCTCAATTGCCTGTGATGTGATGAACATTTGACCATGGTTGCAGTTTTCACCATGGCTTTGCTTCATGATCTATTCTCCTTTGTCTTTGCTGTTTTGTTTTCTTACTTGTTCTTTCTCAGCATTTCTGTCCATTGCCTATGATCTGAAGCATTCATACTTGCATTATTTGAGCATTCTGTCCATTGCCTATGATGTAAACTATTTATACATGCCTGATCTGAGCATTCTGTCCATTGCCTATGATGACATCCATTTTCACTATCATTATCTGATCTGTAATGTTCATTGCCTATGATATAGCTGCCTCATTTGACATTTATCTGAGCACAATCCATTGCCTATGATCTGTCTCATTTGACATTTATCTGAGCACAATCCATTGCCTATGATAGTTGTCTCATTTGTAATGTTTTCACATATCTAGGATTATGACTTGGTATGTTGTTTCTTGTTGCCGGCAAACCGGAGTTTTTGCCACACTGGGAAGGATGCCATGCACGGGTCAATGGCTTCAAAGGAGCTTGTTACAAAGGATACAAGACAGGCTGAAGCTTTTGAAGCTTATCACAAAAAACATAGTTGTGATCTAGTCATCAATAGTGATGAGCCTCAAGATTGCAAGGAAATCAAGCAAAAGACGGAGTTTACATCATGCAAAGACATCATCATCATTGTGCTGCTTGCTATTGTCCTAGCTCAGTTCATCTGCATTTTAGTTTTACTTAACAATCGTGTGTAGTTCATCAAGTCTACTGAATGTTGTATGTTGGTATGTGGTGTCCTACATGTAAGGTGGTAACCTCACCACATTCATAGCTAGGGTGTTAGAACTCTTTTGTATGCAGGCAACTAAACAATTGCATGTGTGTATCTGTTGAACATGTTCATTCATATTCAGGCAACCAATCAACTGCTCAATGCATCCTGGCTATCATCATGCAGTCAACCAAACAATAGGCACCTGCACGCACTTAGCTTGGTCCAGGCCAGCCTGGCTGGCATATGCGACCCAGGCTGACTGGAGAAGGGAACCAAACGCGCCCTATGTCTATGTTACAGATACACACAGCTGGGCAACGTCGTCCATCGCCCGCCTCACCGTCCGGTCGCCGGGTACCCGTGGGAGTACAGGAAGTAGCGTCATCAAGCCGGAAGCGCGACGGCTGTGGCGAACGGCGTCTCTGGAGCTGATGACCGCAGGCATTCCGGCGAACAGGTAGAAGGCCGACGTGTTCACAGGCGAGTAAACAAGATGACGCCGTCGGCGCACAGAGCCATGCATGCAGCATACGGATACGGGTCTAAAGGTGCACAGGTTATTAAGGAAGCAAGCAAGAGGAGGCCCAAGGAGCAAGCCGTGCATGCTCCTCTACGTGTGGTGTACAGGGTCCAAGATGAGATGCAAGCAATATCGATGGCCATGCAGGTTATGCACATGCACGTGTGTGTGCGCATGTGGCATACTCGTGCACTCGTGTGGCCAAATCAAGACAACGGAGTTCACCCTGCCAAGATCGCCTCCGAAGTCCCTGCTGCGACGTCTCTTCGGCCCCAGCTATACTGACGATTCATGCACTGACAACCCACCTCTACTACGACTACACCGCTGTTCGCGACCGACGAGGCCGAACGGCACGAGCGGGCGGAGCTGATGTTCCAGCTGCGCTATACCGGCTCATGGACACCGACAAGGTCATGGATGACGCCGACGCCCGCATCTACATCACCACTACCATCATGCACGGAGAACAGAAAGTGAGACCGAAGACGACGACCACCGCAGCTTAATTGGAGGTGCTTTGCAAGCTACAATTGCATAGGTAATTAACTGGGAGCTTTTCGAGGCCCCGAGAGTCAAAAGACCGCATCGCCTATGTCAGATCTGCCCAACGGCGGGCTATGGAGCACACTTATGTAAGAGGGAACTTATATTTGTATTTTCTGAAATATAAATAAAATGTGTTCTCTTATCTTTGTTGTGTATACTCTAGTACACCGGCACACCCGCGTTATTTTTTCCACACAGAGAGAATTCTTAGTGATTTTTCTCTCCAAAGAGGTGCTTACTGTCATCATGACCACTGCCTTGTTGTCAAAGCTATATATACCATGGTACTGGGCGATGGTTGTGAAATTAGGTGCACAAAGGAGACGCAGGTAAAACGTGTCGCTATTTTTTGGTCGCTAATGACTCTACATCGGAGACATAGAAACTTCGTGTCTCCTTTGAGTAGGACACAAGCTAGAGACATGTCTTATATCCGTGTATCCAATGTGGAGAGGAGTTGCATCTTGCTAAAATTTAAGAATCATGAAGGAATTTAGAGAACTTTTTGAGATGCTCTTGCTTATCTCGCTCGTCTACTCAGGCCCAAGTCGTGGAGAGAGGCCACTGCAATTTTCGCCTTGTTCGCTTGGCTTATCAGCCACCAGCCAACAATATTTTCTGTCAGAACAAACCAGCTACCAAGAACCAAGAAGATACTTTCTCTCGGAATAAACCAAAGCACCAGCCATCAGCCACCAGCCAACCGAACAGGCTGTTGTGTCGAGCGGCTCTGGATCCTGTGCGAAAGCAAACTCTACTTTGGAGGTTGCTAATAGCTTGGTGAAAATCCTGGTGTTCGTAGATGAGCAAGAGCAACATACCGAAACATGCACCGAGATGCATGATTCGAGTTCATGTCTACTTGGACACATTGGGGACACTGGTGGCAAGCCAAGAGAGTATGCAAAATCAGGGATCAGCATTTCGTTTTTCAAAATTTTCAGTCTCTGGTTAAAACACCGAATTAAGCGCATCTGTCAAAATCAAAGGGTGGGTACGTACTAGACAGGTGCACTTGGGAAGCCAAATAAGTTTTGCAAGGAGAGCTTGGTAAATCTCCCTTTTGGAGAATGAATTATATATTACTGACTTTTGAATACTATTCGCGTTACAACTTTTTGATAGTAAATTAAAAATCATGCCATGTTTTTTTGTTTGGGCACTACGGGAAAACCCGAGTTTGCCATGCCTGAAAATCTTTGCCATGCGTTATCTTTCGGACGCACGGCAAAGAGGATCTTTGCCGTGCGTCTTTTCCATAGCGCACGGTGAAAAAAACGTTCGGCAAAAAAATTGTTTGCCGTGCGTTTTTTCCTCAACGCACGACAAAGAAATAGTTTGCCGTGCATTTTTTTCCTTGGCGCACGTCAAACACATCCCCCCACCGGATGTTGCCCTCGTCCACAACCGTTAACCTGTGCGTTATCTTTGCCGTGCGCTAGGACAAGGCGCACGATAAAGACAATTTCTTTGCCATGCGCCGTAGGAAAATGCACGACAAATTATTTGTTTGCCGTGCATTTTCCTACGGCGCACGACAAACATATACGTTTGCCGTGCGTTTTCCTACGACACACGGCAAAGTATTTTTTAAAAAATTGAATTTTGTACTTCTTTTTATTTCTCCACTACAAAAACATTAGTTTGTACACTACTCCCTCCGTCCCAAAAAGAATGACCTTTTAGGATTCAAAATTTTTCCAAAAAGAATGATGTTTTACTTAATTTGGCATGTGTGCATATGCATGTAGGCATGCAACAATAAATTAGGACCTAATATGGCAAATAGATAGGGGCAATCGAGGCCATTTGACATCTTTAATAATCTGTCCTAAAATTCCTAGAATGACATTCTTTTTGGGACAAAGGGGGTATATTTCAATTTTATACATGTCTCGATTAATTTGGTACTTTTAACAATTATGTGTACTTAAAGATTTTTTGTCGTATACGTCAAATTTGAACTGCAAGTGCATAAAATAATATAGTAAAGTTTGTAGAAAAATCATAGTCATGTAATTAAATCATTTTAAGACCTTATCCATGAAATTGGATGAAAGTTTGAATATTTTGTCTGCTAATCATGAAAATTCACATGCGGTTGCACTGTTTTTTAATTGTATAAATGCAAATAAAGTTTGTAAATCATGAGATTTGTCAACGGCTCAGTATATCCTATGAGAAGCTTGTGATAAATCATTTATAATGTTTTGAGCAAGTTATCATGGATGGTGTTTAGAAACCGAAGTATCTCGCTAGAAGTTTCAAAGTGTTGAGAGCCAGTTGGTTCAGTTTGTAGGCGTAGTAAAATTCAAATCTGAATTTCAATTCAAAGTTTTTATTTAGTCAATATACAACATATATTATCTCATTTTAATTTATGGTAAACTTTCGGATTCATTTAATAATTTTAATACATTAACTCCAATTATGAGGTTGAAATAAAGATAAATGAAAAAACTTTGTCGTGCGCCGTGCAGCCAAAACGCACGGCAAAGCCGAATTGGGCCAGATGGCCCACCAGACTGGCCCAACCCACCTTGCCAAACCGCTGCGTGTAGATAAGCTCCCACCCACCCCACAAACCCTATCCCCGCCTCCCACCCCACCCCGCGCCGCCCGCCCCCTCCCTCATCTCGTCGCATCCTCTCCCTCCCACCAGTGGCTCTCTCCCTCCCTGACGCCGGCGGCTCGCTTCTCTCCCTCGCTCCCCGGCGCCGGCAGCTCCCTCTCCCTCTCCCTCGTGTCGGCAACTCCCTCCTCTGTCTCCCCCGTGCCTTCTCCACGGCGAAGCGATGCGCGGCGGCGCCCCCCTCCCCGGGCGCCGCGGCGGCCCGCTCCCCAAGTGCGGGATCCGTCGAGGCGTGCGCGGCGGCGGCCCTCTCCCGAGGCGCGGGATCCGGCGAGGCATGCACTGCGCCCTCCTCCACTGCGCGGGGATGCGTGACGGCGTACCCCTCCCCAGGCGTGTTGGCGACGGTCTTCCCCAGGCGTGGTGGCTTCAGATCCGGCGGGGGCTCCATCCCCTCCACCCAATGACGCAACGACGGCCTCTTCCCTAGGTGCGACGCAAGATCCGGCAGCGGTGGCGTCCCGGCACAGCGGTTGCCCCTCCTAGACCACGGCGCGCGGCTTTACACAACCCAGATCCGCCGGTGGGCCACCTCCCCATCTTTCCCCTTGGTCGGATCTGGAGCTCAGGGGAGGAGCAGTGGAGGGACCGCGCGCCTGGTGGTGGTGATGGTGGTGCCTGGCGGTGCTAGTGGTGCTTGGCGGCAGCGGTGGCGGTGATGGTGGTGCCTTGCAGCAGCCAGTGGTGGTGCTGGTGGCGGCGATGAAGATGGTGGTGCATGGCGGGCGTTGGCAGTGGTGGTGGTGTCCAGCCAGCGGCGGTGGCAGTGGTGGTGGTGGCTAGCCGGCGGCGGGCCCGCCCTGTGTTTTTTCTTTATTTTCCTTTTGTTTGTCGTGCGTCTCAACTCCAGCGCACGACAAAGATGTTGGACACCGTCTCCATGGGGGGCGCCGTCAGGTGCTTTTATTTGTCGTGCGTCGCCCGTGGCGCACGACAAAGATTGTTTGCCGTGTGTGTCTGAGGAAAGCGCACGACAAAGTGACTTTACCGTGCAAAAATCTGTCGTGCGCTCTTTGCTGTGCGCCTCGATAATGGGGGTAGGGCATTCGTGTTGCTACTTTTGATAGTAAATTATGCCATGTTTTTTTCTGTTTTGGGAGCTTACACTACCGGAAACCGATTCTTTGCCAAGAGCCTAAATCTTTATTGAGAGCCATCCCCCAGGCTCTTGACAAAGAAAGCTTTGCCAAGAGCCTCCACGTGAAGCCACCTAGAAATCCTATGTGGACGCTCTAAAAAAGAGAAGCCTCCACATGAAGCCACTGTTGGTATTTGTTAAGCCTACAGAAATATGATGATGGATAATCCGCAAGAGCACGGATACCGGTGAGCATTCCACCCGGGAGAGGGTTTTATATATCGAATCCACAGGGAGAATGGTAAAGAGAGTATCTGAGGTATATAACTAATCAACTGAGTAGCTATCAAGGACTGTACCAAAAGAAGAGATAAGGAGCACTTAAGGATGTTTGGTTCTTATTCTCACGAGCTTCTCTATTGTTCTTATGGGGTGATTGCCTGAATGCACACTTAGGAAAGGGAACCTCCCGAGAATCTAGGGGGGAGTCCTACGGTTTCTATAGACGAGAGGTGGACTACGAAGGACTCAATGGTGCTGTCACCACCACGATGTACCACACGATCCGGAATATAGAAGGAATTCACAAGCTAGCTAGTCTAAGCACCACACTTACACTAAACATGCAACTTTAACTGAAGAGCGACAGGAATTAAAGTACTCAAAGAGTTACGAACCGTAAGAACAATAAAAACAATGGTGCTCACTTGAATGAGAAGTCGATATTTCCTGCAAGGTCTCAGGATCAGGCTCCAATGGAGTTGATCCCAGAGGTAGAAGATGAAGAGGAGACACTGACAGGTCCGGTCCTTCCTTCAGCTTCACCTCAACCGCTCTCTAATCCTCTCGAACAAGATTAGCTAGGTATAATTAGAACGTGGATCTAATCTCTCAACTTCATACTAACTCTTCAACTCTAATTCTAATATAGAGCTCTAATCTCAGGTAGGCATGGAGGATCTGATAGAATGAGTTGCCTTTGCCCTGGGGTCAGGGGGTCTACTTATATAGTCCAGAGGAGATGACGTGCACCGTAGGATCAAACTGACCTAAACATGTGGTTTATATTGATCTTCATAGGTGGTGGAGAAACATTACAGAAGTCGGGCCCAGTTGGCGCCAGGGGATGGCCGACCAGCCCCACCACTGGGCCGGTCGGTCTGGTGTGGGCCCCATTCGGGGTCCACTTTGGCCAGGTGGGTCCTTGATCCTTCTAGATGCTTGTTTTTTTAGGTAAGTCACATTGAGTTCCGGAGCCTTCTGGAGTCTTCTAGAGAGGTTTCTTTGCATATTTTCTGAATAGTCCCTGCAAATTCATAGATTCACCAAAACTCGTGGAAATTGTCAATATAAACCCTAATATGGTGATCTAATCATATTTTAGTCCTTTTTCCATTTAATGTGAGAGATAAAATTCATGGATAAAAAGTGTCAACAACCACCTAGGAATCCTAGGTGGACGCTCTAAAAAATTATCATTAATTTTAATAGCCATTGGATGTATTTGTTTCAAAAATTGCCCACCTATACCATTATGAAGAATTAACAAAAACAACCCCCTATATCTTTGTCTAAATTATATCCACATGTGCTAGTGTAGAAAACTTAAATCTAAATCATCTTCCGACCACATCTAATTGGAAGCTACAAAAGGAGCCTCCAATTAGTAATAGTAAGATGCCCTTTACATATTCCCATATTTATATCATAAAGAATTTATCCTAAAACATGTCTAGCTAATAAAACTAATAAATTAGATATGTACTTGCATAGATCTCTGCCGATCATATATCTCTTCCTTTGAATTTCTCTTCCATATTTTAATCATGAAAATAATCTATCCTAAAGGTTGTTAGCCTAACACAACAAATTATATACTCTTCTCATGCATATATAAAATAGAGTTGCCGTCTTTCAAGAAACTTCTCTTTTGTGTAGTGCTTCCATCAACTTGAGCATGTTGCTACTTTCATCTACTAATAATTGGATGCTCCCTTTGCAGTATGTGGACGCTCTAAAAAAAGAGAAGCCTCCACATGAAGCCACCTAGGAATCCTGGGTGGACGCTCTAAAAAAATTATCATTAATTTTAATAGCCGTTGGATGTATTTGTTTCAAAAATTACCCATCTATGCCATTATGAAGAATTAACAAAAACAACCCCTATATTTTTGTCTAAATTATATCCACATGTGCCACTGTAGAAAACTTAAATCTAAATCATCTCCTGACCACATCTAATTGGAGGCTGCAAAAAGGAGCCTCTAATTAGTAATAGTAAGATGCCCTTTACATATTCCCATATTTAAATCATAAAGAATTTATCCTAAAAGATGTCTAGCTAATACAACTAATAAATTAAATATGTACGTGCATAGATCTCTGCCGATCATATATCTCTTCCTTTTAATTTCTCTTCCATATTTTAATGATAAAAATAATCTATCCTAAAGGTTGTTAGCCTAACACAACAAATTATATACTCTTCCCATGCATATATAGAATAGAGTTGTCGTCTTTCAAGAAACTTCTCTTTTGTGTAGTGCTTCCATCAACTAGAGCATGTTGCTACTTTCATCTACTAATAATTGGATGCTCCTTTTGAAGCCTCCGCGTGAAGCCACCTAGGAATCCTATGTGGACGTTCTAAAAAAGAGAAGCCTCCACATGAAGCCACCTAGGAATCCTAGGTGGACGCTCTAAAAAATTTTCATTAATTTTAATAGCCGTTGGATGTATTTGTTTAAAAAATTACCCACCTACACCATTATGAAGAATTAACAAAACAACCCCCTATATCTTTGTTTAAATTATATCCACATGTGCCACTATAGAAAACTTAAATCTAAATCATCTCCCGACCACATCTAATTGGAGACTGCAAAAGGAGCCTCCAATTAGTAATAGTAAGATGCCCTTTACATATTCCCATATTTAAATCATAAATAATTTATCCTAAAAGATGTCTAGCTAATACAACTAATAAACTAGATATGTACGTGCATAGATGTCTATCGATCATATATCTCTTCCTTTGAATTTTTCTTCCATATTTTAATCATAAAAATAATCTATCCTAAAGATTGTTATCCTAACACAACAAATTATATACTCTTCCCGTGCATATATAAAATAGAGTTGTCATCTTTCAAGAAACTTCTCTTTTGTGTAGTGCTTCCATCAACTAGAGCATGTTGCTACTGTCATCAACAAAACTAGGCCCCTTGCTGTTGTTCAACAAAAAAGTACAATTAACCTAAGAATTCTTCTATGACTGCACGAAACCTTTTAGACCCATTGGTTACACTAGAGATCAGTCCATGGTGAGACATTATTTTAAAATCTGTTTGATTTTCCTTCTACAATTACATAAATTTTATGACATTTGTCACAACTACTAAATTATTTTTATTGTTTAGTCTGCTACATGCTACAATTAGATTAATTTGTCATGGCATATGCTGTGACTACTCCCTGTGTCCACGAAAGAATGCAATTCTCGCTTTTCGATGAGTCAAATTATTTGAACTTTGACCAAAGATATAGAAGAAAGTAATAACATTCATGAAACAAAATAAGTATCATTAGATTAGTTATAGAATATACTTTCATGATAAAACTATTTGAAGTTATAAGTGTAAATACTATTTACTTTAGATTTGGTCAAATTTGAGCAAGTTTGACCGGCACGGATCCCATAGTTGCATTCTTTTGTGGACGGAGGGAGTACTAAATTATTATTTTTTGTTTTTTGGCATGTCGCATGCTACAATTAGATTAATTTTTGCATAGCGTATGTTATGATTACTAAATTATTTACTTATTGTTTGGCCTGCTGTATGCTCGATGTAGATGACTTGCTTCTCACTATTGTTCTCAAACTTGTGTGTAAAAAAATAACTCAATTTGATCCATCAACATCTTTTGCTAATGTAGTTAAATAAGTTGCAATGGTGAACAAAATATTAAGTGAAATTAGAGGGAAAGGAATTGTGGAACATCAAGATAAGAGTAACCAGATTGTGGAATTCAACCTCACTCAGTTGTATGGTGAACAATTAAGTATTAACATGAACTTTATTTTTCAAAAGGTATGATATATGTTTCGTTTGATTGTCTTTTTTATTCTCTGTTTATAACGATGATGAAAAATTAGGGAATCATGATTGACCAAATTGTTTGAATAATGGTACTCCCAACTTTGACCAACAATATCTTTTAACATAATGTGTTTTATGCAAGAAAGATTACATATTTTGATTGTTGGTTTCATGATTAATCTGTAAAATCTAAACATGGCTATATTTTGGGACAAAAGGTGTACATTGGGAGCAAACTATATTAATAAGAAGATAAGAAATAGTGAGATTTGCGTTATTATTGTGGTGGATCATTCAATAAAACAAAGCTAATTGTACTTATTATTTTTTAGCATAGTATGCAGTACAATCCTAAAATTATATGAATCTCTCTTCTCAATTATGCTCTCCAAATGCTAATCAATTTATTATATTTACAGTTCATATTGCAAAATTGTGTGAACCTTATGATGCTCTTGATAAAACTAAATAACTTCTAATATTTAAAATAAAGTGCTAAACCGTGTGAAGGCACGGGTTGATGGACTAGTGCATATAGTACATATATCAAAGAGTAACATTCGGTGGCGGTCCCTAAACTTGCACGGTTGTGTTATCTAGATCCCAAACTTAGGATTTTTGAAATTTGGGTCCCTCAACCTGGAGGGTTGTGTCATCTAGGTCCCAAACTCAAAATGACTGGTATTTGATCCTTAAACTTGCACGATAATGTCATTTAGGTCCCAAATTTCAGCATTTATATAGAATAAAAGGTTCAATTTTCACCCTATTATTTTTAAGAAAGTAATAAAAATAGTATCTTGAATATATAGTAACTAAATAACTTCAAATAGAACACTCAGTGACATTTTTATAAGAAATTTGGTACCTATTCCGTATTTTTATTATTAAAAATAGTTATGACTTTTAGATTAACACATAGTTTTCTTTAAAGTTTCATAAATTAGGTGTAAATCAAACCTTTTCCAATAAAAAATTTTGAGTTTGGGACCTAGATTACACTATCATGCATGTTTAGGGACGCAAATACTATAGATCATGAGTTTGGACCTAGATGATACAACCGTGCAAGTTTAGGGACCCAAATATCAAAAATCCTGAGTTTGGGACCCAGATGACATATCTAAGCAAGTTTAGGGACCGCTAATGAATTTTACTCTATATCAAATATATACCTGCATTGCAAACTGAGAATTTGCACTGCATGATGACGTAATGATCATTGCTCTATGCTTTATCCGACGATAGAGCTACACACACCTGTTAAGCTCTGACTTATTTTTTCATCCATTTACTATCAATGCAAAAGCTGTACCGCAAGCACGTCGTGGAGGACGCGCAATGTGAGCTCTGTCAGGCACCACCTGATCAGCGGATGCCCCTGTGCTCGACGTTTCTGGTCATGCCTTGGATGGAGAAACTCAGGTCCTGCGCCGGCGGCATGCCTGTGGGAAACCACATGCCCTGTTGGTGTGCCACCGGACCTGCAGTCCACGTTGCTGTTGCTGTGCTGCTGGCAACTTTGGAACCACAGGAATGAAGTCATTTTCCGCCAGGCACAACCCAGCCTGCCGTACCTCCTCACGAAATGCAGAGAAGACGCCCTCCTTTGGAAGGATCGGCTCCCCCCTCGGCTGCAGCACATTGCGGATCCTTGGTGTTCCCTTTTCTTAATGCATTAAGCTCCCCCCTCATGTAACTCAGCGCCCGCGGTGCAAAAAACAAACAGATGTACCGGGGGCATGCCCCGTCCACTACCAGCCTCACCGGATCTGTGGCAAATTAACAGGCGGGGACACTTGTCCCCCCACCCCCCTTCAAAAAAATCCATTTACTATGCAAACTGTTTTTTTTTGTCCTACTTTATAGGTTTGCTGATGGTTGCCTCCAGGTTGATCCAGAGTAGTAGCTATTAGCAGCTGATGATAGATGGGCAACTACATATGGTTTTCTAGTTATTCCTGCACAAGTTTCACCACGAATTCACATTGTACAATAATGGTCAGCCCGCACTGTCATTGTTCGTGCTCCGTTCTCCATTGCCCCCTTTAGCACAAAATAGAAGTCCTGGCATGTGTACCATAACAATAGCACATTTCTTCTAGCTCTCGACAAGTCAGGTACCCTTTGCACGCTTTCTATATCTGTACATACATGTACCACGACATTGGGGAAGCAATGGAATACTTGCCACAACACATGCATGTATGTGCGAACAGAAAACCGTATTTGCCTAGCGCCATTTGCCGGTGTACAAAACTGCAAATATAAATCTGCTTCATAGGGTGTCATTCCTCCGCAAGTTTCACCTATACTAGTACATACTCCCTCCGTATCGAAATATTTGCTGCCATTGATTTTTTCGTGCAACTTTGACCATTGGTCTTATTCAAAAAATTATTGCAAATATGTAAACGGATAAGTCAAGTTTGAAGTACCTACAATAGTAAAGCATCTAACAAAGAAAATAGATGAAACTTGCATAATTTTTTGAATAAGACGAATGGTAAAAGTTGTAAAAAAAGTTAATGACGACAAGTGTTTCGATTCGGAGGGAGTACATTGTACTTGTACAACAATACTCTTAATGCATGTTATCCATTTGTACAAACTCGACGTGTGTACTTTCACCCATCCCCCAAAGACATTATTTCTGAACTCAAAGTTATACAAACGTATGCAATAAAGCAATCCTTGAACTTTGTCACGCATAAACTCATCACAAACCACTACAAGAAATCCCTTGATCCATGACGAAATTCCCATGACGTTTTTTGATTTCGTCACAGATCACACTGCATCCATGACGAATAGTCAGATTTCGTCATAGATTCGCAGCGCTCGATATGAAGCCTGATATGAAGTCCAAACACTATGACGTTATGCCAATTTCGTCACAGATTTTGTCACAGATCACACTGCATCCATGACAACAGTCAGATTTCGTCATAGATTAGCAATGTTGGATATGAAGCCCGATATGAAGTCCAAAGACTATGACGATGCGCCAATTTCGTCATAATACGACCCACTTTGCATTTAAACATTTCCTTAGGATCAATAAAATAAAAAATCATATAATATGTGAAAAAAGTAGAGATAATCACAATCAATAATTTAAAAATATAAACTTAATTATTTTCTAAAGCATATAATATTATATAGTTAGTATATAGATATACCTATATAAATGCAAACAAAACTAAATTCGGTTTTATGAATTTTTATAACTTACTACGAGTTTTTTACATATTAACTTCAATTAAATAAAAAAGAAAAGACAAAACCATTTTTTAAACCACGCAAAACCAAGCTTGTGATGTAATATGGATGGTTTAAAAGGTTGAAAGATATGGTTTGTGTAGTTACTAAGTTTAGGCATGGAAACCGGACTTTAGGCGAATAATGAATAGGAACCATAGTAACATGGGCTTGCTAACCCGAATCAAAGTCTACTCGGTTGCCCTCTAACTCATTAACGAATTCCGGATAACCACCTCAAGATCCCAAAACCAGCCCGTGCAACCCAACCGGCCGGCCCACTGCAGAGCCCAACTGGTCGGCCCGGCCTCCGCGAGAATGGAGGGCCACTAGCGGACTTTTCCCCATAGTTTTTTCTTTTTAATCTATACTTAACATTTGAAACTAGTGTTTCTCGGTCATAGTAACTCCAAATTCATTAATTCTTTTTTTTGATTTTTTTGTAAAATCACAATCTTTCACGTAATATCATTCGTTTTCAAATTAGTTGCTATTACATTTATCTTTTTCATACAACTTCTTTTCTTCTATCGATAGTGAATAAATAAAAGATATTTTTCAATAATAAATGGTAACATAACTTCATATTTACTAATGTTATGATAAACACAAGGTTATGGTAAACTTTGAAGTGCATGTGAATTCAAAAATTTCGAAAGGTATGATACACTTCAATGTTTAAGTAATGTTTCATGAAACTATGTGAGACATGTATCCATTTCAAAACAACGTAGGTTCCGCTGTTACCGAAATCATTTGCAAGTTTGATCACAATTTTATGGGCCCAAATTATGTTACCACGTCAATTCGTAGAACAATTAGAGCATTTTATGATATTATTTGAATTATGATAGTGTAAATTCGAGATGTAAGTTTAAATTACCCCTATTAAACTACTGTCAAAATCATTTTTCATTTGTTAAAGTTGTAGATCTAGGTAGAGAATGATTTTAGAAAATTTTAGAAAAAAGAATCATCCAATTTGGAGTTAGTATGAGGCAGCAAAACTAGTTACAAGTTTTAGTCAATGATTAAAAAGAGAAAACACACTTGTTCATCTCAGTTCATAGCAAACACAATTTCTGCTTTTAATCTTGGGATAAAACTTGTAAACTGTTTTTCTTCCTCATACGAACTCCAAATCGGTTGATTCTTTTCCGTAATTTTTTCTAAAATCGAGATGTTTTACTCAGTGTCATTTGTTTGTATCTTAATTACTATTTCTTGATTGCTTTTCATATAACATATCTTTTCCAACTAAAAAGAGAATATAAAAAACATGTTTTTTATAATAATTGCTAATATAATTTAATATTCTCCAATGTTATGGTCAACACAAGGTTGCATCCAAATTTGAGGTGCCCATGGGTAAGAAAGTATTTGAGTGTGTACAAACTTTGAAGTTTAAGTTGAGTTGTAGTATGAAACAATGTGATGATCTAGCTAGTTTATGAACAATGTATACTCCAATTTTCACAAAATGTTATAAAACTTTATTGTCAAGCTTGTAATCCATAAAATGATTCTATTTCAATTTACACATCCATTCAATGATTTCATAGCAATTTTCAGAAGTTTTGACGAAGTTTTAGATTTTATTATCATTATTTTGTAATAAAGGGTCAAGTAGAAGTTCGAATTGTGAAAAAACATTTGAATCTTTCATCTATTTTTAGAATGCAAGTTATAGTAGATCATAAGTACTTAAAATTTAGTTTTGACAAATTTTTTAAATTTTACTTGACAGACATATAGTTCAAATTGTAATTATTTCCATATTGCAAAGAAATAAAAAAAGAAAAAGAAAAATTGTTAAGCAGGTGTACAAATGAATGAGGCCTCGTTTCGGTCCGAAACGGCCCAACTATTTTCGACCGTTCATCTGTGAACCGATGGCTCTGATCACGTTTCCATTGTATATAACATGCTGCAATCTGCCCCAACCCTAGCCTCCTCCCGCGGCCCCCATCCTCTCGTCGCCTCTCTCCTCTCACCGTCCCCTCCTCCTCCTCATCCCCTCCGCCGCCACCCTCTCTCCTCATCCCATCCGCCACCGCCCTAACGGTAAAAGACCCCGCTCTTCGAGGCGGCCGACCCCCGACGCCGACTCCCCCGCGGTGCCGCCGTCGTCGTCGTCTCCGCCGCGCACGCGGACCCCGAGAGGAGAGCGGCGCTCGGCCTCGCCGCTCCGTTGGCGTCCGCTCCCGCGGCTGCGGCCGAGCGCCGGTGGATTCCTCACCGCCACCTCCGCAGCGGGTGCCTTGTGCGCCGAGGCGGGGACGCGCGTCGCCGGCCTCGCCCTCGTCGACGACCGGCGCCTCCCGCTCACGCCCCGGCACGATGGGCATCGGTGGCACCGGGTCGGCCGCCGCCGCTGCGATGGGCCTCGGTGGTGCTGGGTCGGCCGCCGAACCATGCCGCGCGCTCTGGACCTGGGCGACGAGGGAGGCGGCGAGGAGGACCCCTCCGACGAGCTGAGGTATCAGCAGGCGCAACGTCATATGAAAGCGGTAGTGTACATGGTGTGCTTAAGGAGGCGGGTTGAGGTGGCATCTGACTTGGTATGTCCCTGTCTTCCATATCCATATCTACTTATTGGTTGTGCTTTACATCGTTGATGATAGCTACTACTTGGATGTGTGTGATTTGGATGTCCGTGATGTCATGAAACGCTTGGGTGTTCTTCTCGTAATATCCATGTCTAGTCTTGTCCTGCTTTGCTAATCGTCAGGAAACTACTATACTTGAATGTGTGTGATCTTGGAGATTGAATATGCTACCGATGTTTGATGTTAGTTTTTTTTCCGGAGGGAGGGTGACTTTGTCACGAAAGTCATCGGCCCAAACAAATATTGCTAGGGAAAGGTAGATATGTTTATATGGATAACTAGTTTTCGGTTGGTTAAAATGTAACATAATTCGATTAAATATCTTTGCATGAGGTGGTTCATAATCAATTTATATTGCAATCGAATTCTTCACCTCTGCAATCTTACAATGTTACTAGAGTGCAACCAAACCAATAGGATAATCACACTTCACCCATTTTGCCCCCACATTGTAATAATCACACTTCACCTATTTTGCCCCCACATTGTAATCTTATTTCCTTTGCGTTTACACTACCTTAGAACGACTAAACATTATGATAGAATCATTTGTATGTTTTTATGCTACTAAATGGAATAAAAGTAATCGCAAGCGTAATCATTTGTCTTCATTTAAGTGAAACTCTTTTGTTTAAATATTTGTTTGCGACATTTCCTATTCGTTGATTCATCTAAAATTATATGCTCATTGATTAGTAATTTTCTATTTCTTGAATATATTTTTGAATGTTGCAGATAGAGTCTCTTTCATTAACATTCCATGGGCATGACATTATCTTGCTGGCATGTGGAGTTATGTGTAATCTAGAATGTATGCTGCCATGTGGCCAACTCAAATCGTGTTTGCACGCCGGATTTTTCCCATTGGTTACTTGCTGATTTGCATTGTTGATCTAACTTTGCTGGTTATCCTTGCTGCAGCGAGATGTCGAAGTACCAAAATGTTGTTGGGGGAAGGCTGAAGCTGAAGGGGAAAGCACTAGATGTCAAGGAAGGTGGAGTCAAGAAAAAAAGAAGAAACAGGAATGTGAGGAGTAGTCTCAGATCGGACACGAGCTTCGTGAAGGTTTGGCTCATAACACTAGCTAATGCAAGTTGTAGTCTGTGCTTGTTTTTCTTGTCCAAAAGATATGTATGCACATGGATGCATGATTTGCCAAGTTTATCTCTCGATCTATATCATTTGACTACGGTTTTTGTCTTTGTTGCTTACATTGCAATGGTAGGTTCAATTTCTAGCTTGTGATAGAATATCTTCCTTTTGTTAAGTGCTTGGCATATAATCGTATGTTTCCTTTGACATTTTCATTCTATCAATCACGTACTGATGACCTCTTTTGGAAAGCTTGGGAAAACTCTTTTATTTTTTCCCACTTGAAAAAAGTTGAAAGCTGCTGACGGAGGTAAAAAATTAAAGAGGATTTTGTTGTCGTCTCATGCATGGTTGGACAAACGATAGTGATAACACAGGCTTTAGTTTCATATAAGCTAATCATATTCCACATGCTATAACCAGTGAATATGTTTGTTGAATTGGTAGTTGCATTGAGCTAGCATGGAAATATGTTTGTGGGGTGGCAGTACCATAATCAAATGTTTATTGATTGCACTCCTGCAATATTGTAAGATGTACCACATTAGTACTTAAGTTATCCTGATCTGATGTTGTATTAATCTTAGTCCGCACATTGTTCCATTTGGAAAGTAGCAAGTACTTATTCTTGCATAGTTGTGAAATTGTAGTACTTAACTCATTTATCCTTATTTCGAGATATACTAGTATTTTGCTTGCTGGTCTTAGAATATGTACCGTATGCTTACTCGCAGTAATTTGCTTTGCCATTTCTATAACTTCAGTCTAGTGTTCAACATACCTCACAGTTGTTTTTGTACTGCAGTTTTAAATATTAATTCAGAGCTTATGAAGCCTACTCTTGCCTTAATTTTTTTTGCTTAGATAATAACAGAGAACTCCTTGCAAGGAGTCCATCTACTATGACACTGGCTTATGTTCTGAAGTTTGAACTTGTAATGCATCTAAACCATGGCACTCTAACTAAACTTGTAATGTTGTTGTCACTAGATCTGCACTTCTTTGACCTCGTATCTGTAGTTCAGCCTCGACTGCTAGCTATTTGCCAATCCTTCGGCTCTATCCATGGCTGCAATTTTGCCAACCGAGTTCGGTGTGACCGGCGGTAGTTTTTGTTAACCCCGTAGCATTCCTTGTTCTGTTCAGTAACTTCACTTCTATATTTTTTGGTTCGAGTATTTCGTTTTAACTACCTTGCATTTAAGTACTACGCTTAAGTATCTAATCACATTTAATTTATTTTCGGGCAAGCAAATTGGTAGCTGTTGAGCACCCTGCAGCATGTGTGGTGTAGAGGTTAGTTTCTCGCCATATATAAGAATGCCATTTAGGTCAATCTCTAATCCGATAAACACTATTTTGGTGGAACTCAACTTTGCAGAACCAAACCGGTGTCTATACCGCCTTACCTATCTTTTGATGGTGATATTCTGGTAGATGTAGTCTTGTACTTTTGATGTGGCTTGTGCCAAATGGTGGATGTAGAGTGTTGTCTTTTCGGCGATATATGGTGATTTGGTGTCTATTGTATATGCTTGATCTATTGTATATGCTTGATCCGGTGATATATGTTGTATATGGTGATCCGGTGCCAAATGATGGATGTATTTTTTTGCCGATTTGCTTTGTTTTTCGGAATCTAGTTGTTTTGAATCGTTGACACATTTATTGGGCTGAAATGTGTATGAGTTTTGCCCGAAATGTGTGTGGGTGGGTCGTAATGTATTTATATGGGCTAAAACATCCGCCCAATTTGAGGCTCGGTTTAAATTCGGCCTAGTAAAAAATTGCTCATGCTTACGCCATCATCCGCCGCGTCGGTGCCACGCGCCCGCCATAACGAATGCCATGCGTCCGCCACGTCGGTGCCACGCGGTGCCACATGTCTACCACGTCGTGCCACGCGTCCGCCATGTGGTTGTCACCTCATATACCACGTGGCTACCACGTCATCAACTGACATGTCATCAATCGCCATGTCAGCACCACGTCAGCACTCAACTCATCTCCATAAGTGACGTGGCGAGTCAATCCATGACGATCACTTCCGTCACAGATTTTGGGCTTCGGGCTGGGTTCAATGGGCTTTACACCAATCTATGACGACTTGAGAACGTCATAGATCACGCTAATCTATGACGAAAATTTAAGGACGTCACGAGAAGGGATCCGTGACACTCAATACATGACGTTCTCAAATTTCGTCATAGATGTCATTTTATGACGAAATTTTGATGATCCGTGATGAAAATTGACCGTCATAGACCACGAGATTTTTTTAGTGAACCACCATGGCAACCAGCATGCTGCGCCTGCCCCACTTCCTCCTTGCCTCATCGTCCTCTCCATTCCATTCCCACTCACAACCCCAGCACATAGCTCACCAACGAGCACCTTGCCAAGCTACCATCATCAGCAAGATGCCGCATTGGTTGTCGCCCTCTGATAGTCTGATGCTTCACTGATCACCAGGCAGCTAAGGACAGATGACATCACGGCCGATGCAGCTCGGCAAGACATGTCATCCACATCAAAATTTGGGTCTACAACGAGTACATCTACATCACTGTAGACACTTGGAACCAGTGGCGGACCTAGAGATTGTCTAGATCAGCCTAGGCAAAATCTGCAGCACGATGACGATACACGAATGGTGCTTACCTTTATTTTAAAATTATACAGTACAACGCAGGCGTTCACAACACACACGCACACCCACCCCTATGAATCATGTACGCAAACCCTACCCCTATGAGCACCTCTGAAGGACTGAGCACCGCCAGATCTGGAGATTCTCGAAGTCACCAATGGCGTCTCATCGTCGATGGGAACATCGCTTACCACTTAGCGCATAACGCCGGAAAATCTCGGAATAAATCCAGGAAAAGGTATTGTGCTAAGGTATTTTATTTTACCAGGCTCAACTGCCAAGTGCAAACTGCCATGTGCTTCTACTCACGGAGCCTGGGTAGGCGCCCAGGGTCGCCGGGCCTTGGGTCAGCCAGTGCTTGGAACCTCATGGGATCGGTGACGGGATGGAGAATACAGTCATCACTAGGGCTAGGCGCCAAGCTAGGAACTTGCGAGCCAGCTCAAGTCCGCTTGGGGATTTTTTAACGAGATCTGAGCAATAATTTTTGCCCGTTAAACTAACGAGCTAGCTTGAGCCAGCTCGTAAGCTGCTCATGAGCTAACCGCGAGCTAGAAGTCAAAAGTTCAATGTAGGAAAGCAGACTTCGGTTCGTCTGCTCTGTTCCCATAAAGTTCCATCGGCTTAGCTCATATGCTTTAATTCTATTCGTTTAATTTGTTCATGATCACCTAGGAGATAAAGGTTTCTCTTCTCTAGGAGTTGATGCATCCATCATTTGATTTTCTTGACATCGCAAGATGAATGAGCAATGAGATCAGGTTCAGGTCGTGCAACTAGCAGTTGATTATGGCATCTAATTCTCATACAATTTTTATCATTCAATTATCTTTTTCCTACTAGTGACTATATATTTTGTGTTTCAAACAAACTAAAATATGAATCTTAATATACATTCATCTAGCTCGCAAGCCAACCAAGCTAGCTTCAGAAGCCAAGCCGAACAAATCTTTTTGCTCATTTTGTTAATGAGCCGAGACGAGTTGGCTCGTTTGACTAACAAGCCTAACCAAGCCAAGACAAACCGAGCCGAGCTGGCTCGGCGTCCAACTTTAGTCACTGACAATCGTAGTGTGACCACTCACTATGACACAATGTACTCCAACACCATCCGTGAGTGCTAATTCCCTTGTTTTTGTTCTTCTTAACTAGCTAATTGAGTCGTTAGCCGGTAGCTAGCTTCTATATAGTCAGTCGATCTAGGACCTGTTTTTCATCAAGCCTTTTATAGAAAAATAGAATATAATAATCAGGCATAGAGACAGGACTAAGATCCACAGGAAGCTCTCATCTCCTTATTCTTCCTCCAGCCACCCCTTTCCTTCTTAATTTTTCTTGTTCAAATTTGTAGGGGCTCCATGGGATCTTGGTTGGAGGGGGCGTGGTGGTGATGTGGGGGGGGGGGGGGGGGGGCTCAAGCCCCCTCTAGCCCCATAGCTAGCTAGATTAGTCTTCTCTGTATCATTGTAGTGCCAAATTTCTGGAACATTAGATTTTGTATTCAGTGATGCAGCTGCCGTGTTCCAGAACAACACAATCCTCGCCCTGACTTCCTCAACAAGGTCAAGAAAACACCACCACTGCTCAAGGTCAAACTGATGGCGGCCATGGAACCAGATTTCTTTTCTAGATTTGCATAGTGTCAGCTGATGATGAACTTCTTCATGCCAACTTCACAGTTAACACATATCTTGGTAAATATTGGAGAAACTACACCAAAGTCGTATTCATGTATTCTTTCCTGTTCGACATTGTGCACCCTGATAGATGGCTAAAATAGGATAATACTACGCCCTTGGACAAATAGTGGCCCTGGCGCGAAGGTCACTGACTGCGCATGCACAAAACGATAGATCAAGCCACAACTTCTGTCACACCCTGAAATTTCCAATTTCAGGATGTGAATAGAAAGAATAATTAAACAATGATTTTCGCATAATTTTAAAATTTTCTCAACATTTATTTTGTTTACAGGAAATATAGTATAGGAAAAAGTCTTTGTTTGATTTTCTGAATTAAATAAATTGGTTCGATGTGAGTGTTGCATTCATGCCAATGTATCATAGTGTTTGTTGAGTGTAAAAGGTTTAAAAATACGTTTACGTGCTGAGCAAAATCCTTCCGATAATTTTCCGGACTTTTCTGGAATTTATTCTCACTTTCCTCGAGCTATTTCTATTTATTAGAAGTCTCTAAAATCTTTTTTCCATGAGCACCAAATACTTTATTTGGATTGTTCGTGTCCCCATCTGTCTCTGGGAATTTCCCTGGAGTTTCTGTGATGTTCGGAGTTTTTTCTGCCTTTATACAATTTTTAGTCTTTACTGGAATTGTTTTCGCATTAAAAATAAATTCGGATATAAAAATACCTATCCTATCCTTTTGGGCCGAGCCCGCATCCGCGAGCCCGACCCACCTCCATCCCGGTCCTCCAGCCTGCAGGAGCCCATCTGGGCTGAACGCGCAGCAGAGCTGCTGCGTGGCACGGCAGGCCGCCGCCGCCTCGGCCTTGGTGTGCGCGGCACGACCATCCTCGCGCCCCGCGCCTACAAAAGGTGAGCCCCACGTCCTCGTGTGCCCTAGCTCTCCACCGCCACCAAGCTCGTCTAACAGCAAGCGCCATCGCCGCCGCGCCTCATCATCCCTGGGCAACCGAAGCGCCGCCGCAGCGCTCGGAGACGTCGTCCGTCGTATGCCCTGCGTGATGCCTAAGCTCCAAACCATCGCTGCAGGAAGGTCGTCACAAAGGCCATCCGGAAGCCACCGTACATTGTCGAGTTGTTCGTGGAAGAATATCGTCAACCCGAACAACAACCGTCCTCATCGAGTTTGATCTCAAGCCGTTGTTCATCTTTTTATTGGTGGGAACACCATCACGTTGCCAATCTCCTCCTCGTTTCTTTTTTTTCATCTTATCCTTCTCCCATGGCTGAAGCACCGCTGCCGCAGAGATCCGATCGAGCCAGCCCTGACCCGCGGCACGGTCTCAAAGCCCTTACCACGTCAGGTCATCAGGAGCCTAGACTGGCTGCGCGAAGCAAGTCATCCCCGTCGATTTGCTGCCGGCCGGAGCACACGTCTCTTCTATTCCTGTTTGATGTTCGCCCGGTCGTCGTCCTCTTTGCTGCAGGTCACAAACCACGCATCCCAACCTTCCTGAGTTTCTACAATTATTCATCTCTCTCGTATGCATGTTAGTATCAGAAACTTGTGCTTATATAATCATCCACTGACAGATGCCCTCCTTCGTCTATCTTTTGTCTTTAATCTATGCTACCCGCAACTCTTTGCGCCTATGGCCATGCCCGTGTTCCACGGTCCCTGCTGCCCTAGCTACATGAGCTGAACCGCCTTCCCTGTCTCTACAGCAGATAGCGCAGGCCATCAGGAGCTAATCAGCAGCCATGAAGTCCAAGAAACAGGGTTACATCCTTGTACAGAAGCAAAAGCCATGCATCGTTCGTACTTGCACTCGCCGGTGATGACATCATGACGGCATCATGATTATGTGGTAATTAGGAGTTTTCCTTTACCAAATAATCAGCACTTTTCCTACCCTTTTTCCGGTATTGTGAAACTTCATTGATCATTAGGCTTTACAAATCTTTGATGTATGGAATAACTATTTTTTTCATCTGTAAAATCCTTGCTCACAGTCATCCAATCTATCTATCATTTAATTTCTTTTCTTTATTATTACTCATAGTGACATACTCTTTATGTCCTATTCAATCAGTTATCTTCTTCTTGTTATTAAAATTCATATCTTATTCTATTCAATTCCGATCTCAGTAATTCCTTCACTAACATGTTCCTCCTAACGTGTAGATTAATTTTGTACTGTTATAGTACGTTGGTGTCGTTCTAGTTCGTTTCACCTTAGCCTATGCGTTAGCATGTGTACCACCTGTTACTTTTGTTTTAACATCAAAGTTGCATGTTAATCTTGACTAATACTTAATCCATTGGTTTCTAAATAAAAGTGATTAAGTTCAATCCCGACTTTCTCTAATCATGATGTAACTTGGTAAATTCTTATATATAACCAACTTTGATAAATAAAACATGCTTAGTGTTATACATCTGTTTTCATAATAAAGTTAATGTGCTTAATGATATTAAATGTCTTTTCAATATTAACATGTTTAGTTGAACACGCCATATAAAGTTATTCGATTAGATTCTTTCACATGCTTTGTCCTTTTAATGTTAACTGTTAATTTGACATAACTTCCACTTGAATGTTATAAATAAAACATGATTAGGTTTATCATGATTTCTTTAATTAAATGTAACTTGTTTAATGGTAACATAGAGTATTTCTCCGAAATATTCTTTCCACATGATTTCTCATTAAAATATGAACAAGCGCGTAGTCTCCTGTTGTTTGTTAATGATCTCACGATAGATTCGAGCTTAGTTTTGTTTTCAGCGTTCCTTGCGCTTGCATAACCGATAGAATCGAGCTCTATCTCATTGTGATCTTTCCGGTCCTTGCTCAATCATCCACAACCATCTCTTTAAAGCTAACCAAGTCTTTTCCTTCCAAGCACGGTTTGTGTTCTTTAGTGATCCATCTAATCGAGCCTATCCTTTAGTGCGTTCTTTTAAAGCTTTCTTTTGATTGGTGCTTTGTTCTTAGTATATGCTTGTTTGTTTGCTTTGTGTATGTTTGTGCCCGATGATTGATGCGCTTAGAGTGAACGTCGTTCGGGAAGCTTTGAAGAGCAAGAGGTTGAAGATATTCTGAGCAGCGACATTACTTTGGTTAAAGGCAAGTGTGTCCTTGATCTTTTGTCCTAAGAATTATGTTTAATCACTCATTGCATATGCTTGCATTAATTTGATGGGACCCATGTTTAAGGTTTGACTAGTGTTATTTATCCTGTGCCTTGATCAATCGGGTTTATCTTTATGTTGGGTAGCTATGCTTAGTTGCTATACCTTGGGATATGGTGGTTTTAATGAACAACAATGATGAACATGTTTTACTTTGATGCTATATATCTCTGTTTAATACAAGATCATATGTTTAATCGGAACATGGAGCGACCACCCAGGAAAACAGTGCTACCACAAGACATATGGCTCTGTCTTGGCTTATTAATTAGTGAACTAGGTGTTAGGTATGCTTTACCTGATAAGGGTTGGGGGCTGGCGGGTAGTGGCGTATGGACCTGCTCGGGCGTAGGTGTGGGCTTAGCTAAGACACGGTACTCGTCCGGGAGCTTTATACGTTGCACCGACCGGGTAACCTAGCGGGCGACCTACATCCGGGGATCTTTGTAACGGCCTCGTAGCGTCCCTATGCAATCACACCTCGGTAGTGTGGTATGATGCTTGGCCGGCATCGCATGGTTGGGTTTAAAGTTCTTCGGGACTTTTACGTGACTTGTGGGTAAAGATGTACAACCTCTGCAGAGTGTAAAACTAATCGATTAGCCGTGCCCACGGTTAAGGGCGGCCTGGACCCTCACATGATAATTAAACTTGAAGATGGACTTAAATCGTGCTCTCTGGTTGTGCTTGCCATGTGCTTATGGCGTATTTCTTACCTTATGCTTAATTGTGGGTTGGTATAAACTTATACTTTATTAGTAATCAGGTGCCAATAAAACTTGACCAACTAAAATTGCTTAAATGCTTATAGCCCAGTCCACTATAAAGCCTTTGCATTCATCCTTTCCCACACTTGCTGAGTACGACAAGTGCTCACCCTTGCTATATATATGTTGCTCGAAGGAGGAAGCCGATATGAAGTCTTGTGAAGATGTTGCCGGTGCTAGGCGTACGCAACCCCCGCCGATCGGCTCGTGATGTTTGGAGCCTTCGTTTCCAGGATTAAGCGTAAATCTCTGATAATCTTTCTTTTTCTTTACGTGATACTGTTTCTGTATACACTTATATGTCACTATATGCATGAAACTTGATCCTGGCATGCATATAGGTTTGCACTTGTTTTTTTTTGGAAAAACGGGTGTGACAACTTCCAACTTCACTGTGGAGAAATGTATTTACGGCAGCCACTAGCTCCCTAGCACCAGAGTGAGCTACATAATAGGGCTTATCCTTTGAGCTTGCTACTTATCATGTCTGATTGAGATACGTAATAACGAAGGACCAGATTGGCGACCAGAGAGGGAGGGGGATCGGAGCTCATACAAATTCTTTGATGAGAACTCGGCCTATGCCCTAAAATCAGTTTCAACGTTTTCACACAATCTTGCCAAGATCACGTAGTTATTGGAGTACTATTGACTCTAGGAACAAGTCATCCACCAAATCAAAACAAGCAAGAACAACATACACCTAGGAAAGCTTGAACATTGTCTGTCTAGCAGAGGGCGGCTAGACCGCATGCCAGGGCGTTTAAACCTCCTTGGACAGGGATCACCAAGAACAAAACGAAAACTGAAGAAAACAAACTCGAAACAAGCTGAGATTTTAACCAAGGCTTACTTTGATCAAGGCCAACTTGCTCCCAAAAGATTTCTTTAAAAAACCACATTTTTCCCAAGGGTGGTTAGACCTCCTACCTGGGGCGGTTAGACCACCCTAGCTTGGGTGGCTAAGGGAAAATTCAAACTGCGGGTCAAACTCAAACTTCAACTCGACCGATCTCCTTATTCACACAATGATTCAATTGAAACTTTGCGGATAGTAGGTTTGCCTCATGGGCAAGCAATATCTAAGGGATCAAGTCCCCAAACCCACTAAATCTTGCGAAATAGCGAATCAAAGGGACACATCTCAAGAACTCGAGTTCAAACGACATTCGCCAAATCGAAGCCTTTTCCAGGAGTTTGAGAGGGGAAAATCACCAAGAAAAGAGTCACCAAAGACTCATGCGTGAATCCCTCAAACAAATCCACAAGGAAACGACCTCAAATCTCTGAAACTAACAAAAAAATAAAAACATAAGGGAAACAAATCGGAGACAAGGGAACAACGCCGAATCTTCCATACATCCGAGGACAAGTTCTTTACACACTAGGACTAGCCTCCTCCCTTCATCCAACCCACTAGAAAGTAGTGAAGGAAATAGAAGTGAAGTAGCCCGCTCCTCTCTCCCTCACAACATGAAGCACTTGGCTAGCCAAAAGAAGGGGGAAATGGAACAAAGAGCCCAAGAGTTGGCTGCCATCCCACTACTAGAGCCTATTTATATGAGTTCACTTGGCGGATGCAAAAGACTAAAACTACCCCTACAACTTAAAAAGAAGATGTACACCCCTTGAGGGCAAACATGGAAAGTTGTGGGTAAACTCATTGGACATGCACACATCCACCGCAACTTGCTTAGCATCGATGCAAGCCTTGCGATCACACCATGTGTCATCCGATTCGAAGCTTCCTGATGCACTACAATCACCACGGTCAGACCGCCTGGTCCATGCGGTTAGACCACTTGGCCCGGTTAGACTGCCTGGTCCACCCTGTTAGACCGCTGAGGATGTCGTCTTCGTCACGCTGAGTCTTTGGACTCAGTTTTGTGGCTCTACCGAGAAACTTGATGGTTTTGTGGGTAAACCATTGAAAACCCTACGGACTAGGCGCGACCCCATGCCAAGATTCAAGCCACAAGTCTTTCACTTCTTGCACCCGGACAATCTACTTGAACTTGCCTTGTTCCTTGACTAGGCCTCCACGGTCATCCCGGCTTGATGTTGGTTGTGATGCCTGAAAGTGCATCTACAACCCTAAGTGGATTGTGGTGAATTGAATGACAAAGCGATTAAAGGTATAACTTGTTTGTCTAGGATTATGAGCAGGTTTTTATTCAATATTAATGAGTTATGATTGTCATGTATTTGAAGGAACATTATTTGTCTCACATTATTTAAAAGTCAAGCAAGTGTGTGATCCTTATGCAAAGTGATAAATGCCAAAGCAACAAATGAAATTAAATGTTGGGGATAGTTTGCAAAGATGAATTTCATGTCTCCAAAGAGTGCAGTAGCTTGACTTAAAATACAAAGGATCATAAAAAAGAGAAATTGGCAATTCTCTCTCTAAATAAGTGCAAGGCTTCATGTGGTATTTGAAAAAGGATATAAGGATGAGTGTCTATTTAATGGTCCTCAGTTGGAAGCTTGCATATTTGCTGTCAATCAATAACAAGTATTTGAAGTGGTATTTCAAATGAAGATTAATTATGGATGAAGCAAAGAGAAACTCAACGTGGATTGGGTAAGCGATGAAGAGATCAACCAAAATGACTAGGGCGAGGGACTAAGCAATCCATGGTTCAAGCTAGGCTGCCATTAGTGTTTGCAAAGGTGAAGTAACTAGTATCTGTGGGGGTCTAGAAGTATCATATCCGAGCCTTAACCGAGGGAAGCAATGCAACTCATCTAAAGGTTATGATTAGCAATATGGAGTGACTTAAGGATTCAAGTGTGCATTCTTACGATAAATGAAAAAATCCTGAGTCACCAGCTCAAGTGTGGATATGCTCAGGACAATAGCTATGTTGGAAGCACTCAAGTTGGAATTGCTAAAGTATGGCAATATTGAAGTTCTACAAGCTCAAGAAGTTGACATAGTTTTATATTATTCTTGAGTATAGGAATGTCATACTATCAAGAGGGATGCAACATTAGCTTTAAGACAAACATCAAAAGTGCTAATTAGTTGACCTATGTTACAAAAAGCCTTGAGAGAGTCCCTGGGTGATCTAACAAACCTCTAACCCAACCTTAGCCACATCAACACGTCTCGAAGTGTTTGTAAGAAGAGAAAAGGGTTTTTGCGCTCTCTCTACCCAGGGTGGTCTGACCGCCCCAGGCAGCCAACGGCTAGTTTTTCAAATTGGTCAGGGGCAGGCGGTCTAATCACCCTGGCCAGTTCTCTAACAACTAGTTTTCCTTGAGAGGGGTATAAGTACCCCCCGATCTGCATTTGTTGGGCTGCTGGTTCAAGGGTTGCTGGTGTGCTTCCCCCACTATTTTTCATAAGCCAAAGCCAAAGAAACTCTCCTCAACCCTCTCTTTGTGAGATTTGTGATTCAAGTAATATCCTTGCGTTGGGTTGAGATATGAGCCTTTGTGAGCCATTATAAGTTGAGCAAGAGCATTCTATAGCTTGAGTACTTGTCATTCATGTCGAAAAGCCTTTGAAGCATTTGTTACTCTTGGAGGTTCACCTCCTAGACAGCTAGGTGTCGCCGGCTAGCTCCCAAGGTTGTGGTGAGTAGCGGCAAGTTTGTGAGGGCTGTGATCTTGGCTCTTCGTGGAAAAGATTGCCTTAGTGGAAAAGGAAGAAAGCGGTTGAAAGAGACTCATCTTGTTGTGGGAAAGTTCCCTTACAAGCTCCTAAATGGAGACGTAGCTTTTCCTTTGTGGGAGGTGAACTTCGGGAAACGAATTCTCATCTTCTTTATGGTTTGCCTCACTTGTTGATTTCTAGCATACTTACTTTGCTTCCGCTCGATCTACTTGGGTGTGATTGTGTTTGAGTGCATGGATCATTACCCTACTTGTGATCATCTACTGAAGACACTCAAGAACTTTGGTTCATGCTACAAGTCAAGAGAAGTTTGAGTTGTGTTTTGTAGGTTCACTGCATGGAGGTGGTCAAACCGCCCCCTCTATGCTGAGTGCACCTAGGGCGGTCTAACTGTCTGGTGAGGGTGGTCTAACTGCCTGAGCCAGAGAAACTCAAGTTTTGGGGAAAGTTTTATTTGGTCATCTTGACTATTCATCCGCTCTAGGCGACATCATGGTACTTTCAAGGCCAAACCAATAAACCGTACATGACTTCATCTTGCTCTTCTTGCACCATGTAGCACGCACTTGATCCCACTGTTCACCGGGTCCCTCGAACCAAGTCTACTTATATCTCCATCACCTCGGAGGCCACTCTTGCTAAGACCTTTCACACCTATTCTTCACCTGCAATAACACAATGCAAATCGAGCTCCAACCTACACCTGCAATAGTCCACACAACGTTGTCAATCACTCATCACTGAGGAGCGACCTTCCACTGTTCCTCGGATGCTCCTAGTCCTCAAATAGTCATGTCATGTTATCTTCTGTGTGTGATGACATTATTAGCAATATATATGTCATTCGCCATGCGTTATTACAATTAGTATCCCTATAAATTGTGTGATTACATTGTTGGTAGTTGTAATTAAATATATGTTGCTTTTGCATTTTGGGGGCAGGAGATTCAATCATGTGCAATTCGATAACGATAACATGAGGTGTGTCTTCAGATAGTTGCTTTCCATTTGCATATGTCCACTCTATCCGTGTGTCTCATTTTTATTTCCTCTCTAACAATTACCTCGAGATGGATGGATGATATGCATTATGAAAGGGCAATGCTGATTTTCTATTAAGCAAGTATCATCTACTTTAGGACGCATAATGTTTAAGCATAGCGCCCTAGAATGACAAATTATATTAACCACATCGTCTTCCAATATTAGCACGAAAGTCGTATAATTAATACATCTCATAACTAATTATTTTCCACTATCTATATCTATATCTTCTTCTGTCTTATATATTACTAGGTTCGTGCTCGTGCGTTGCTACCCGCGCGTTGCTACGGGCATCCAATTATCTACAACACAATACACAAACCATATAATAAAATTTATATAGTATGACATTGTATTTCTCAATTTAAGACATCATATCCGAAGAATGACTTGAAATTGAGCACCCACATTTTGATGTTTGATCGGTAATTTTCCTACACATGTCTAAAAATCACAATAATTAAAACAAAGTTGGTATACCAAAACCGTGTGATCAATACATTGTCTGCTTGAAAACATAATGTCCTTATTGGATAGAATGTAGATAATAAATTAACTAATGGTTAACCAGTAAAATGATAGTAAAATAAAAAATTGGCCAAGATTGCATGACAGTACAACACATTTTCCAATGTATTATAACATAGTAGTAGTTGTTTGCAACTCCTCCTAGGCTTCCAGCATCATATAGGAAAATACACCCTTGTTCTCATTTGAGTCAACACGGCTGACTGAGATTAAATAACTTGAATGAAGTAGAATGGCATGAACGGACAATTATAACGGTTTGCTTAATTATGTCGGAAGATCAAAATTGAAAACTCATTATAAAATGGTCTGCAAAACCATCATCACTACCCATCAAATGTGTATCAATCATTTTGGTTGCCTCAGTCATTGCCTTCAAAGCATCTGTCTCTGCATAACCAAGTCTACCTTTTTGAGATGCTGTGGTGCCAACATATGCAGCAGCATCAGCCCAACAACTATCATCACAACAAACTCTTTTGACATACAAGCTGTAGCCACCAAGGTCATTTCCATTCAGTTCATATGCTTTGGAATCTGCCATTCTGCAAAAACTATTCCAAACAGCCTGTAGATAGTGAGTTCTGATTTTTTTAAAATATAATCTCAAAAAATTCGTCTAAAATCTTGTGCCCAAAACAGTTGATTTACTCTAAAGCCTAAAAGCATTCATAAATGGAGTGAGAGCCAACTGACCCTTTGCATACACCAGTGTCACTCTCAATCTGCCAAAGAAATGATGTCAGATGTGATGTAACATGACATGGTTCCACAAAAGACACACATGGATGACAAAAGGAGCTTCAAATTACCTGGTCGTCACCACTAGATGTGCCAAAGCAGTAAAGCCTTTAATAAATACAGTGTTGCCTAATCTTTGGGCATGCTTCGTAAAAAAGAACTCTTACCCTCCTGAGCAAATAAATTAAATTACAGTCGTAAAAAAGAACTCTTGCCCTCCTTGATGAATAAGATGATCTAACTAAATGCAAAAGCCATGTCTAGTTCCATGTATAAGCCTTTTGATTACTTCTTAATAGTGTTGTTTTTCTGAGAAGAAGTAAAAGTGTTTTCTAACAAATATTTGAAATAAGCAAATACAGAAAGCCTTTCAATTTTCGAATCTCCAACCCTGACAAAATACAAAAAAAATAAAGGCAAATATCATATGCCCAACTATCAGAATGAAGAAGAAAAGGAACCACCAGTGTTCAACCATCATTCATGTCCTCTTATTTCCACTGAGCAAGCAATCCACAATAGCTAGCTTCTTTATTTTCCTTCCTCCATAAATCAGCAAGCAAAAGCCCGAAACACACACCTTTAGCTATGTTCTTCTGTCCACCAAGACCGCACTGCAACCACCTACTAGTAGTTCTTCCTTCATCCTGTCGGCAAGCACCAGGAGGAGATTAGGCACCCAGCTAACTGCCTTCCTTGCAAGTGCAGGAGTAGGAGCACACCAAATATATATCTCAAAAATCCCTAAGGCTTCAGCTTATCAGGACTTCTCACTCCTCTGTACCAGTAGGAAATGAAAAGGCCAATTTGTTAGAAAAGTCAATGGAGAAAAACTTGCTTTATCTTCATGGGCATTCTGTCGAACATTTCACCTTCCATGAACATGGTCACCAGCGGGATGTCCAACACCATCTCGCACCTCTTGATTGATGCCACATGTTTTTCCACGAGACTATACCACAAAGGTCTGACTCACTGCTGCAACATCTGCATCTCAAGAACCCTCGACAGGGCAGCCAGAGGGCTGCGGCTCAACACCACACAAGAGATGTAGAGGGGGTCCGGTGGATCTCTGGTATCATGTTCTTCACCTGTGGAATGTCCAACACCAGTGCAGGAAACGAGTGGCGGCATGCTTGTCGGCCGGATCCACCTACATGCTCGTGCGTAGGCATCGGGGGCGTGCAAAGTGCCCATGCGTGCCGAGCGGGTGGGTGGCAGCAGCGAGCTGGTGGCCGAGGGGCCACAGAGGTGGACTGGGGGTGAGAGGCGGCGGGCTGGCGGGCGTGGTGGCCGAGGGTTAGGGTGGAGAAAGGGAGGCGATAGGTGCGGGGGGCATGGGGTGGTGAGGAGGCGACGCAGAGGCCACGGGATTCGTAGGTAGTGGAAGCGGAGGGAGTCGCGAGGGGGGTGGACCCATGCGAGCGGTGATGGACGATCTACGTCGTTTTCATCTCTGATTCAACGGTAAAAATCAAACGCAGGGTTCACCCGTCCTAGCGGAGGCAGACCAGGCAGACCCATCGAGGGGAGGCATACTGCGAGAGGCTCTCGGCAGACCCGCGCGAGCGGAGCGAAGGGAGGACGAGATTTTTTCTCCTTTCTAAACTTTTTAGGAGTAGAGATAGAGATAATCAGATAAGAGATACTATATAAAAAAAGTTTTTTTAAAACTTTTCTCAACCAATTCGAGTCCGTCCTACCCCTCACGCCGGACCCACATGTCATATATTTGAGGAGTGGGTAGGATGGAAGACCTATAGAAATCGCAATTTGGAGAATGAATCTGCCAAAGTATTAATTTGTTTCTCACTATTGTCACCCCTACCCACCCACCTGTACGGCTGTACCCACATCTGGACCCACGCAAGAATAGGTGAAGATACAAGAAGTCATACACGGGTACCACTCGCCTTTAAACATTTTTTTGAATAAAACGTATTTTTGGCCTCAACGGCGCCCCGTACGCGTTCGCCAACTTTTCAAGGCCTCTGCGGCAAACCCGCACGCTGAGATTTGGCCTCTCACTGCTGCATATGTTGCCATCGGAACCATCAGCAAAATGATAAGGGATCTCCATAACTCCATGCCTTGCTGATCTATCTGTTATCCTTCACTATTTTCAATCTGCTGCATATGTTGCTGATCTATGAGAAACTCTCGCCCTTTTACTTTGGAGGAATTTCGATATTTGACGTCCTTTGGGGGGCGTTTGATATGGGGCTTTTGGGTGGCCCGAGCCCCCCGCATGCAGCTGATTTGTGTTTGATTTCGTTTCACTGTTCTCTAGCCTGTCTCCCGACATGCAAAAAAACCACCTCTCTCCTGCATCCCATGAAACGCTCAGGAGGTCCGTTTTTTGGGAGCCAGGCTCAGGCTCGTTCGGTGCTCTCGCGAGCCACTGGCGACCGATAGCGATATGAAGGATCAGATGGCGACTAGAGAGGGGGGGGAGTGAATAGGAGCCGGTAAAAATTCTTCTCAAAGAACCCGGCCTATACCCTAGTCAAATCCCGGTCACACACAAGCGATGGATCGAATCACACACCAATCGCCAAGACAACGAGGTTATGGATCAACCTCCAGTGTTAGGAACGATTCCTTGAAGCACACGCGGAAGCACGAGAAAGGAAGGGAGGAATCGAACCAAGAAGCAAAGCACACAGAGCTCGGCGGACCGTCCGGCGGGGGAGGGGCGGATCGTCCGCACGGGCCACGCGGACCGTCCGTCCCTGCCGCCGCGGACCGTCGCGCACACACACCGCGGACCGTCCGGCCCTTCGCCGCGGACCGTCCGAACAAGCAAACAGAACCTCCAGAGACGACCTCGAATAACGGACCGTCCGCGGGGAGCACGCGGACTGTCCGCCAGGCACCCGCGGACCGTCCGTGCTCTGCCGCGGACTGTCCGAAACCTTTCCCAACGAAAACTCAAAGCCACGACAGATCAAAAGCGAAGCCGAGCAAGAACACGAAGAACACGGGAAGAACTCGCACGTCACGGACTGTCCGCCACCTGCTCGCGGACTGTCCGCGCCTTGCGGACAGAGCTGAAACCAGCTCGACCTCGAAGATCAACCTCTCCTATCCATCACCGGATCTCCCAAACGGTAGAAGCTGTTGAGACAAAAGTTTGGGGACATGACATGCGTCAACCAAGGATGCTATACCCCAAAAATTTCGTCTCTTAACTCCCTAAATCATCGGGAATCGCGGATCCTTTGAACACCACCAAAAGCTAGAGCACCGAACGAAAATCCTTGAATCGAAGTGGTTTCCCGGCGTTTGAGGGCACAAGATCAATCACAAAGATGCACTAGACATCCATCCACGTTTCCCTTAAAGAAATCCGGGGAGAAACCCACTCAAATCCGCGGAACCACACCGAGAACAAAGGCACCAAAAACAAGCACGAAAAAGACCACGCAAATCACAATGCTGAATCTTCTATACAAACCAGGAAAGATTCATAAGGTCTAGCATGCCGCCCTAGCATCCATCCCTCTCAACAAATCTCTCATGAAGCTCTCATGCTAGCCTAGAGAAAAAATGAAGAAGAAAATAGCTACGAAAATGAGAAATGGGATCGGGAAATGAAACCCTAAGTCTCCGAGAGAGAGCATCCACACACACTCATGGCTTATATATCAGGTCCCGCCGGAGTGGTAAATGACTCGACTACCCCTAACTTAACTACTGGCGATACAACCCACGTAGGGGCATTTAGGTAATGTTTGTGGGTCTTGCCATCGGACGGCCACGCCTTTGCCGCACCCCGCGTCCTCCCGACGCAAGCCATGTGATCCCGCCGCGTGTCCTCCGCTTCGAAGCTTCCCGACACGCCCGGATCCCGTCTCCGTCGTGTTGGGTCTTCGGTCTTGGTTTTGAGGCCCAAACCAAGAAACTGTCCTCTGATGGTTTTGTGGGCAGACCACCAAACCCTGCGTGCTCGGTCCGGCCTCCCGCCAAGCCTCTTGACTCGACCGCCACCACGCACCGGCTCGATCGTCCACGACCTCGTCTTGCTCGTCTCGCCACCATGTGACCCGCACCTAGTCCCGCCGTCCACTGGGTTCCTCGAACCGAGCCTACTTGTCTCTCCATCTCCAGGAGGCCCCTCAAGGCTGAAGACCTTTCGCGCCCGTTCTTCACCTGCAACAACACGAACTAGGCCGCAGCCTACACCTGCGCACTGAGCCAAGAGTCAGTCCAACACCCGTTGTCAATCACTCATCACCGAGGAGCGGTCATCCACCGACCACCGGGACGCTCCTGGTCCTCAATCTCCCCCTTGATGAGTGCATTGACAACACACAACGAGAAATGAAATTCAGAGAAAGAAAGAAAAAACAAAGAAGTGCAACTCATGACCAAAACCAAAGAAAGGCAAAGAAAGGTCACAAGCCGAGCAAAGCACAAACTCCACACCGAAAACAGCAAGAAAGCTCCCCCTGTACAAATGCAAGCTCCCCCTGAACATGTGGATGCAAACTTCCAAATTTTAGCTCACCTCTTCTCCCCCTTGTTGACAATGTATGAATCAAGGTGAAAATGCAGAAATGCAAAACAAAGAATAAACATCTACATGAGCTTCTCAAATAGGCCAAATTTATTGTCAAAGGCTAGAAATGAGACAAAGAGCACATATATGAATCATAGCATAGTCAAAGCATTGCCACAAGTAATATATGAAAATACAAGCATGTGACAAAGCAAAATGTTCAGATTTAAGCAGTTTTACCAAAAGAAGGCTCGCTTCACATGTAAAAGCCTATCCATGTCACACTCGAGCCACAAACATGCATACCACTCAGAGATCATACAAGGATATCAAATTCTCAACAAAAGATCATGGCAAACACCCATAAAGCAAAACATGTCATGTCAAAGTTCATGAGCCATGTGTCCACTTCGGGGAGACTTCTCCACTGCTGAACATCATGCAACATGTTTTGCACCCATATGTGAAAGATAAGACATTTTAAGCATAGACATGATGGATGGAGCATTTTTCAAGTATTACACACTTCTTTTCAAGATTAAATCATTTCATGGTACATGAAGTGCCTTTGCGGCAAAAAGAAGCTTATGCTCCTCCATGAATGCAACATAGGCTAAACATTCACAATGATATTCGGCCTTTGGCCCAAATGCAAGAAAAAGGCATCCAAGCACAATCTAAGTATAGAAAGCACATTTAGACCAAAACGTGACATGGATACACTACTACACATGGGTGGAGCACATTTCGCCAAAAATTAGTCAAGATTAGCATTTATTTTAAAAGGGGCTATCTCACCACACATATATCTCAAATTTTCCAAGAGCATAGCCTCACATCACCATTTCTCCACACATATGACCAATATCTCACAAATAGCCAAAGAGACTCAAATAAGGCATATGAAAGAAGCTCGTCATCCTAAAATGCAATATGATACAAATGCAACATGATATATGACAAGATGGCTATCCCACCATGGTTTGTACATCAAGCAAAGCATGTATATACATCAAAGTAAAACATGGTATGATACATATGGTACAAAAAGGAAATCCCCCAAGAATCAACTAGAAAGGGCAACAAACCCCAAGTTCCCCCCGCAAGCGCACAAATGTAGCTTGGTCGAGAGGCTTTGTGAAAATGTCTGCAAGCTAATCTTGGGTAGGGACATGGCTCAACACAATGGTCCCTTTCTCCACATTGTCTCTCAAGAAATGGTATCTCACCTCTATATGTTTGGTTCTGGAGTGAAGCACAGGATTTTTCGCTACGCTTATGGCACTAGTGCTATCACAAAGAAGTGGGATCTGGGTGCACTCCTCACCAAAGTCTCTCAAAGTGTATGAAATCCACAACAGCTGGGAACAACAATTCGCGGCTGCAACATACTCCGCCTCAGTGGTAGACTGAGCTACACTAGACTGCTTGCGGGAAGACCATGAAACCAACGAAGACCCAAGAAACTGGCAAGTACCAGAAGTAGACTTCCTCTCGACTCGACAACTAGCAAAATCCGCATCGGAAAAACCATGAAGAGAAAGAGTCGAGGAGGACGAATACCAAAGGCCAAGACCAGGGGCAGACTATAGGTACCTGAAAATCCTCTTGACGGCCTGTCGATGTGATGTCCTCGGCGAAGCCTGAAAACGAGCGCATAGACACACACTGAACTGTATGTCTGGCCTCGTCACTGTCAAGTAGAGGAGGGAGCCGATCATGGTCCTGTACTCCCACTGGTCCACTGGTTCTCCGTCCTCGTCCGCATCTAAAGTGGCCGTACTCCCCATGGGAGTCGACATCGGCTTCACATCTTGCATCTGGAACTTCCTCAGCATGTCTTTCGTGTACTTGGTCTGGTGCATGAATGTTCCATCCTTCACTTGCTTGATCTGCAGCCTGAGAAAGTACTGCAACTCGCCCATCATGCTCATCTCGAACTCCCTGCTCATCTCATCTGCAAACTTGGCAACAAGGTTTTGTGACGAGCCACCAAAGACAATATCATCCACATATATCTGAACAATCAACAAGTCATTTCCATGCTTGAGGAGAAACAGGGTCCTATCCACGGTACCCATCACAAACCCTCTCGCTCAACGTAAAACCTCTCAATCTCCCATACCAAGCACGGGCGCCCGTTTCAACCCATACGAGCCCTTTTCAACCCGTACACCCCGTGTGGGTACAACTCACTCTCAAACCCCGTGGTCGCTTCACATACACCTCCTCCTCTATGACCCCATTCGAAAAGCACTCTTCACATCCATTTGAAACAACTTGAACCCTTTAGCCACGGCAAAGGCTAGAAGGATTCGAATTGCCTCAAGACGGGCCACGGGAGCAAAGGTCTCCTCATAGTCGATCCCCTCCTTCTGACTAAACCCCTGAGCAACAAGTCTGGACTTGTTCCTCACAACCATCCCATTCTCACCCTCTTTGTTCTTCCAAACCCACTTGGTTCCTATAGGATGGCAATTTGGAGGTGGTTCAACTAACTCCCACACCTGGTTCTTCTCAAAGTTTTCCAACTCCTAATGCATAGAGTTGACCCAGTTTGCATCAGATAAAGCGTGTCCAATGTCCTTGGGCTCAAAGGTGGCAACAAAAGCAGCATGAGCAAAATGAGAGGAATTCCTGGACCTTGACCGTGTAGTTCGTTCGTCGATGTCCCCAATGATCTTCGACAGGGGATGCACTTCTTGAATCCGCCGGGGAGCCTCACGCCTCGAGACTACCTCCTCCTCAACTTTAGCTTCTCTCGCCTGGTCCTCTTGTCGCACCGTCGTTGTCCATGAAGTAGACGGTCCACGCTCCGTAGTGGTCGTAGGGGAAGTAGTGGGTACACACTCGGCTTCGAGCGCATGGTTCTCTCCATCATCATCTCCCGCCTTCATCCTTTTCCTCTTCAAAGAGGTCCTCGGCCATCTCCTCATCACCTGCACATTCAAAGCCAAGAGAGGTACATGGCATTGTCTCGTCGAAGGTTACCTCGCAAGTCTCCATGATTTTGTTAGTCTCAAGGTTAAGCACTCTATAGGCCCTAGAATGGTTAGCATATCCAAAGAAAATACCATCACTAGACCTAGCCTCAAACTTGTCGAGTTTTGCATTCTTAAGAATAAAGCAATTGCAGCCAAAAACTCAGAAATGACTCACCTTGGGTGCCCGACCATGCATCAGCTCATAACAGGTCTTCTTCTTGAAAGTTCACAATAAAATCCTGTTAGAGACATGACAAGCCGTATTGACCGCCTCAGCCCAATACCTCCTAGGAGTCCTGTGCTCATCGAGCATCGTCCTAGCCATCTCACAAAGAGTCCGATTTTTTCTTTCCACAACTCCATTTTGAGGGGGCACAAAAGGGGTCGAATACTGATGCTCAAGACCTAGATCACGACAGAAGGCATGAAAATGAGAGTTCTTGAACTCTGAGCCGTTATCACTACAGATAGCTCGAATGGCATTCCCATGCCTCTCGTTTTTCAACCTCACAATCAGATCTCGAACAAAGCCAAATGTCTCACTCTTGTCTTCCAAGAGAAACACCCAGGCATAGCGAGAGTAATCGTCCACCACAACAAGGACATACCACTTCCCACCCACCGAGCGAACTCGAGCTGGCCCAACAAGGTCCATATGCAACGGCTACGGTCGGACGCTCGGTCATGACATCGGTCAGGGGTGGATGGGGAGTGGCTACCATCTTTCCATGCCTACACGGAGCACAAACCAAATCCTTCTCAAACTTCAACCTCGGCAATCCTCGGACAAGATCAAGACCACTCAAGCGGGAAACCAAATCAAAGCTCAAGTGACCCAACCGCCTATGCCATTTCCACAAATCAGAAGAAGGACCGGCCATCAAACAGCGAGCAGGACCCAAAGAACGAGAGAAATCAGCCCTGAAAATCTAACCCTCGGGGATGATCATACAAACAAGATCACCTCGAGAATCCAGCAAACGAGACTCACCAGACTTGAAACGCACCTCAAAACCCTCATCAAGCAACTGAGAAACCGAAAGCAAATTGAAACCCAAAGACTTCACAAGAGCAACCCTCTTCAACGTTACCTTGTCACTCACATGCACAACACCCTCAGAAATCACCCTTCCTCGTCCATTATCCCCAAATGTGATGTACATCTTTTCCTTCACTGGGGTGAGGCTAGAGAACCACTTCTTGTCTCCGGTCATGTGTCGGGAACATCCGGAGTCAATCAACCAAATGTTCTCCAAGCCTCCTGCCTGTAGTCAGAAATAAGAACGAGAGTGAGCTAGCGACTCGACACTGGGGTTAGCACACAGAAAGTTGAACCAGTGTCGAGCCATCTGCTCAAAGGAGGGGTTAGCAAACACCATTCCCTTGCCACCAGACTTCCCATGTCCTATGGAAGGAGTACGAGCACCACGAGGTGGAAAACATGGTCCGTAGTTCCTCTGGAACCCAAAGCTGCGATCATCTCCCCTAAACCCGTATTGAGGACGAGTAGGGGGACGTCTAGCAAAACCTCCACGAGCCCGACCAAACCTCTCACCATCACGCACACCATCATCTCTCCTAACAAACCTCTCACCACCACCTCTCTGTGGGAACCTACCACCCTGAGCTCCAACTCTACCAACACTCTTCACACTTCCCACACCCCGTGGAAGTGGCACTCTAGGCTCAGGAATACCATGAGACCGGCGATACTGCTCCCGGTTTGCTTGCTCCCTAGCAAGCCTCTCATCCCTCTTCCTCTTGTAGAAAAACTCTGCTAGATGCCTCTCTTTGCCACAATACTCACACCTGAAGGGGATGGGTTTTGGTTTTGGCTCTGGTTTTTCTCTAGGCTTCTCACCCTTCTCACTCACAAACTTCACCGGTTTCTCGAAGTCATTTGTCTTAGGTGGGAATTTGGGTGGATCTTGGGTTGTGTGAAGCTTGTTGCAAAGGTGGTTGGGCTTTGGTGTGAAAGAGTTCTTGGGTGCTTTTGGAAGTGGGACTTGGATGTCTCTGATCACCTCAAACTCGAGGTTAGACTCAACACACTTCTCATACACACTCTCCCCACTGTTTTCTCCCACTTTCTCACCCAACTTCTCAAAACCCAAACCACGACCATCCGCTCTCTTGAACTCCTCAATCATGATTTTCAATTGAGGTTCCTGCCCAAACAACCAACCCAACACCTTCCTCAAATAGTCATTCTCCTCATAGACGACATCCAAACGGGAAGTAAGTTCAAGATTGCGCAATGTAACTTCATCACAGCTAGAGCATGCATTTGCAACAGGAGATTTCAAAGATGCTTCCAAAGAACTAATGGTAGAACGAGCATCAACAAGCTTAGCATGCATAGTAGGACATGATTTACAAGCACCAAGCAAAGTAGGTCTAGCCTTAAGCTCATCATACTCAGTCCTAAGAGCATTTAGTTTTGCCAAAGTGGAAGCATTCTTCTCATTAAGCAACTTGATCTCATTCAACCATGCATCACACTCAAGACACTCAACATCATCAGGAGTAGTAGGAGCAAGTTTCAAAGAGTCATTCTCAAGTTTCAATTCAAGCAATTTGGACTCTAACTCTCCTACTTTCTCACTAGCATTCTCAAGTTGAGCCCTAAGATCTTTCCTCATCTTCTTAGCATCTCTCAACACACTATCACGGTTGTCAATCAAGCCATTCAACCTAGTGATCTCAGCAAGCAAAGAGTCGGGGTCACGATTTACCTCGTCCTCCGAGTCGGAGTCGCTGTCTTCGTTCTCGCTCTTCTTGCTGCTTGAGCTATGGGCCATGCCACAAAAGACCTCAAGCGCCACACAGCTCAACCCACTGAGGTTCCGGCTTGAACTCTTTTTGCCCTTGCGCCTCCCGGCGTCTTCATCTTCACTGCTTGAGCTTGACTACGCGTCGCTTGAGCTTGAGTCGACGTCGCTTGCACCGGCCACCATGGCTCTTGCCTTGTCCTTATTGTAGCCGCCCTTGCTCGGTCGCCGCTTGTCCTTGTCCTTGCTCTTGGACTTGCTGAAGTGCTTGTCCTTGGAGGAGTACTTGTCTTCACGCCTTGGGTGCGCCTTGTACTCGCTCATCTTGTACTTGTTCTCCTCCGCTTCCGGGCACTTGGCGATGAAGTGTCCACGCTTTCCACACTTGTAGCATGTCTCCGAGCTCCGCCTTGCATTCCTCCGGCTCTCATGTAGTCGATCAAACCTCCTTTGGAGCAAGGCCAGCTCCTCCTCGCCCAGCACATCAAACTCCTCATCTGGAATAGACATAAGAGAATACAAGGAAAACTGTCGACAAGAAGGGTTAGATTTGCCCTTTGATCCGCCCACAAGAGCAAGACTATGGTCAGTCGAGCCCTCATGCTTGGATTGCAACTTCCTGTCAACCTCATCCAACTTGAGCTTAGAAAAGAGGTCATCCAACTCAATGGTCAAATATTGCCCAGACTCCTTGATGGCCTCAACCTTAGCACCCCAAACATTTGGGTCCAAGACATGTAAGAGATTCAAAGCTTGATCATGCTCAGTGTAAGGGAAATCCTCAACATTATCCTTCATGTTGTTCACGATGGCGGTGAACCTCTGAAACATCGCATCAATGTCCTCACCGGGAAGTTGAGTGAAGTTCTCATATTGCATCCGGTAAGAGACAAAGAGGCGAGCCTTCACATGGTTATCACCACCGTGAGCAACCAACATCTTCTCCCAAATTTGCCAAGCAAGATTCAAATGGCGAACACGCTCAAACTCAGGATCACACAAGCTCCGGACCAAGTGATCAACGGCTTTTGCATTTGCCTCATACTTGACCTTAGCATCGGCATAGGTCACCACAAGAGTATGGATGTTGACCAGAATAGCATAGGTCTTGTCAAGCACAATGAAATCCAACAGCTTGCCCCGAAGAAAGATCATCATACGAGCCGCCCACTTGTGGTAACCCTTTCCATCGAAGTGCGGCGGACCGCCCCGCTCAACGTACGCCATCTTAGGACTCGAGACTTGTCAAAGTCACAAAGAATCCGGTACCAAGCTCTGATACCAATTGAAGGATCAGATGGCGACTAGAGAGGGGGGGGGGGAGTGAATAGGAGCCGGTAAAAATTCTTCTCAAAGAACCCGGCCTATACCCTAGTCAAATCCCGATCACACACAAGCGATGGATCGAATCACACACCAATCGCCAAGACAACGAGGTTATGGATCAACCTCCAGTCTTAGGAACGATTCCTTGAAGCACACGTGGAAGCACGAGAAAGGAAGGGAGGAATCGAACCAAGAAGTAAAGCACACAGGCTCTGGCGGACCGTCCGGCCAGGAGGGGCGGACCGTCCGCACGGGCCACGCGGACCGTCCGGCCGCCGCGCGCGGACTGTCTGCACACACACCGCGGACCGTCCGGCCCTTCGCCACAGACCGTCCGAAAAAGCAAACAGAACCTCCAGAGACGACCTCTAATAACGGCCGTCCGCGGGGAGCACGCGGACTGTCCGCCAGGCACCCGCGGACCGTCCGTGCTCTGCCGCGGACTGTCCGAAACCTTGCCCGACGAAAACTCAAAGCCACGACGGATCAAAAGCGAAGCCGAGCAAGAACACGAAGAACACGGGAGAACTCGCACGTCGCGGACTGTCCGCCACCTGCTCGCGGACTGTCCGCGCCTTGCGGACAGAGCTGAAACCAGCTCGACCTCGAAGGTCAACCTCTCCATTCCATCACCGGATCTCCCAAACGGTAGAAGCTGTTGAGACAAAAGTTTGGGGACATGACATGCGTCAACCAAGGATTCTATACCCCAAAAATTTCGTCTCTTAACTCCCTAAATCATCGGGAATCGCGGATCCTTTGAACACCACCAAAAGCTAGAGCACCAAACGAAAATCCTTGAATCGAAGTGGTTTCCCGGCGTTTGAGGGCACAAGATCAATCACAAAGATGCACTAGACATCCATCCACGTTTCCCTCAAAGAAATCCGGGGAGAAACCCACTCAAATCCGCGGAACCACACCGAGAACAAAGGCACCAAAAATAAGCACGAAAAAGACCACGCAAATCACAACGCCGAATCTTCTATACAAACCAGGAAAGATTCACAAGGTCTAGCATGCCGCCCTAGCATCCATCCATCTCAACAAATCTCTCATGAAGCTCTCATGCTAGCCTAGAGAAAAAATGAAGAAGAAAATAGCTACGAAAATGAGAAATGGGAGGGGGGAAATGAAACCCTAAGTCTCCGAGAGAGAGCATCCACACACACTCATGGCTTATATATCAGGTCCCGCCGGAGTGGTAAATGACTCGACTACCCCTAACTTAACTACTAGCGATACAACCCACGTAGGGGCATTTAGGTAATGTTTGTGGGTCTTGCCATCGGACGACCACGCCTTTGCCGCACCCCGCGTCCTCCCGACGCAAGCCATGCGATCCCGCCGCGTGTCCTCCGCTTCGAAGCTTCCGACACGCCCGGATCCCGTCTCCATCGTGTTGGGTCTTCGGTCTTGGTTTTGAGGCCCAAACCCAGAAACCGTCCTCCGATGGTTTTGTGGGCAAACCACCAAACCCCGCGTGCTCGGTCCAGCCTCCCGCCAAGCCTCTTGACTCGACCGCCACCGCGCACCGGCTCGATCGTCCACGACCTCGTCTTGCTCGTCTCGCCACCATGTGACCCGCACCTAGTTCCACCGTCCACCGGGTCCCTCGAACCGAGCCTACTTGTATCTCCATCTCCCGGAGGCCCCTCAAGGCTGAAGACCTTTCGCACCCATTCTTCACCTGCAACAACACGAACTAGGCCGCAACCTACACCTGCGCACTGAGCCAAGAGTCAGTCCAACACCCGTTGTCAATCACTCATCACTGAGGAGCGGTCATCCACCGACCACCGGGACGCTCCTGGTCCTCACGATACCTCCCTCTCACGCACCGCCCCTTTCTTCTCCACCGCCGTTCCCCTGCTCAGCAAGCGGGCTCCTCTGCTCTCCTCGGCCAGCACCACGCGACGACCACGGATGAGGTGCTCGTCGTTGCAGCCTCGTCCCCACCTCCGGCGGCCCTCCTCCTTGCTATTTATGGTGCCTTCTGCCGCTCCCAATCAAGGAGTAGGGGCTGCCCTCCTCGACGAGGTGGAGCACAGCGGCGCAGGCCTCCTCCGCCATAGCGTGGCTCCCCCGCTCCCATCACTATACCACAACCCCTCTATCCCAACGGATGTTAGTCGTAATAAGTAGGATAGTACCGAGCAACCATGCGTTGGTATAACTTATTAACGGACTGTCTGTCGGTATATAAAGTTATAAAAATCAACTATCAGTCGGTATATTAATTTTGATGTGCCTCTGAACTGTCCGTCGGCACAACTCAATATATGCTTCAAACAGTCCTTCGGTATACATATACCAGCCCATATTGCACTAGCCCAAACACACCCTAAAGCTCTCCGCCAGCCCACATCCCTACCCTAACTCGTTTCCTCTCCTCCCTCACCCTCCCGCTCCACGCCGCCGCCGCCCGCCTCCAAGCGACGAGCGAGCCGGCCGGCTGCGCGGCGCCGCGCGCCCTCGCGCCTCCCCGCCACCTCCAATCGGCAGCAGCGGGCCAACGCGCGCCGCTGCGCACCTGCGCCTCCCCGCTGCCTCCAAGCAGCAGCGCTACACCGCCCGGTCGCCGCCCGCCTCAAAGCAGCAGCAGGTACGTCGCCGGCTTTGGCTACCCGACTCCTCTCCTCCTCCGTCCCTTGAATCTAGCGGCAGGCCACTGCTTCGTCCCTCCCTCCCTCAAATCCAGTAGCAGGTGGCTCCTCCCCACCTTGGTCCCTCAGATCTGGCGTGCACAATCATCCCCAACTCACTCTCCAACCGGTGGCGGCACAAGGCGCACCCCTGCTCCCTTCCTCAAATCCGGCGGTGCCTCCTCCCTCTTCCCACTACAACGGGCGACGGCCTTGCCTCCGGTGAATGTGGATAAAGCAGTGGAGCCTGTGGAGGCATGCCCAGCGACTCGACATGTGCGTGATTTCTTTCTCTTTTTGTGCATTTTGAATGTGAACATTTGAGCGTTGGAATGTACATGGAACATTTGTCTATTTGTATGGTGGGTCGATGTTGTTCAGCTTCATGGTGTTTAGAATTTTTTGGCTGAGATCTGTCAAGAACTGAGGTGGATGTTTCCTAGCTACTAGATGTTACAATGAAATTTGGAAACTCTACTCATGTTTTTAGTTAGTGAACAAGGAAGCATCATTGACACTTCATATGGGAGTAAAAGTTAGTGATACGATTTGTAGCAGTTTGAAATGTTTCTTCCAGAATTCTTAGGATTAGTTTTTTTTGGCTAGCAGTAGCTGCAGAGTTAAGAAGTCAAGTGTCTTCAGTCATGCAATAAGCATTGACTGTTTAATTTGTGAACTGTAAGTTTGTGAGATGATTATAAAATAGAAATGTCTAGTTTTACCTTAAATTAACCATCCATCTTATATTTGATCTGAACATAGCTCATATTTCATTACATGCCAATCTGAACCCATCTATGCATATCATCACTACAGCTGATCAACCTGAAGGTAGCAAGGACCTTGTACCTTGGCTGCGAGCCCACATGCATACCTAGTAGGCACTTGAAGAATATTGGCAGCAGCTTGTCTTGTGAAATGAAGAATATGAGGATCTCAGCTTTTGGTCTCAAGTTAAAAAACCAACGTGATAGCTTATGAACCTACGCTCTTGCTGACCCAAGTTGAGCAAGGTTCGATTTTTGAGCTGAAAGTTATTAACTTATTGTTTCAGAGTAGTAGTAATTGAATTCTTGGGCATTATTAACCTCCCAACTTTGAAATCGTCCTTCTTAAACTTGCTTATCAAGTTTTGAGTAAATGATAACTTTAACAAAGTGTCAACATCTTCTCGTCTACATAATGAGCCTAACCATATCCTTATTAAGTCAACTGGAATGCCGTTGTACTCTTTTTGTTGCTTCTATACACTTTCACTAGTTAATAAGCAATTCCTCAATTTCCTTTGTCCAGGAAATGTCGATCACCCAAATTTTCTGGCATTGATGTCTCTACGCTTACCACTCTCGCTTTTCTGTCCTTGACCATGAAATCCTTGTGCTTGCTCACAAACAATAAAAAGCTGGTTATAAAGCATCAACACTGGTTGGTAAGCACGTGAGCATCATCACCGCATACATATCTTGCAACCTTAATGTCATAAATCATGAGCATGGAAAATGCATTGCACAACATGTACATTGGGGAAATTTTGTATGGACGAACATGCATTTCCACTAAGAGTTTCCCATCTTTCTAATCTATGAGTTTCCCATCTTTCTAACCTATAGTTCTTTAGTTGGTGATGTTGTTGTTTCATAAACGAAGGTGCCACGACGGAACCTAGTAGATCATGTGTGCTGCAGCCATGTGATTACCACCAGGAGCGCGCTAGGTATCTTGGTTTGTGAGAATGCGACTCATCGCCGCTATTGCTTCTCAACTCTACGTTTGTGCGACCTTGACTAACTTTATGGGGAAAGCAAGTCATGCTGACCTTGCGTCATGAGCACCATACTGCATGAGCATATGCATCACACATTTCATCAACATGTGCATCCTCATGTGTGCACTACATCATGCACGCATCATGTGCATCACTCATTATGCATCATTACATAGGCGCCATAAGTTCATATGCATAAGCATCATAAGCTCATATGCATATACATCATACTATATGCACCTCATCATAAGCATCAACATGGACACCATTTCACTGATGCACAACTCATCCATATGCATTAATATTGCAAGCATGTCTCATTGGTGCACCACATATCCAGTTAAAAGTCATTGCACCACTAATGGGATGAAGGATGTCGCTAATACTCATAAAATAAGTGACATGTGAGCAAGCCTTTCTGAAATTCCTGTACTAGCCTGTCTTTGCATATTTTTCCCACTAAATATCTGTAAGAACTCCTGACAACTGCTCTCTATGACTTTACCACCCTTAACTATTCTTATGAACTAACATCAGATCTACGATGGTAGAACCCTTAATCCATCATCGAACCCTTGTTACTCTCCTAAAATATTTCTTGTAGCAATCTTAGTATGATCAATTGCTAAGATTCTCATTCCTTATAGAGATCCTTATGAAAACTTTTCAACTCGGTCTTCTTTCGCTCATTCACAAAAGTTCGCTCGATATCAACTCAACTGAATTAAGGTGAAGGTGTATAAACAGAGATTTTCATGAGCAATCAATGTTCTCCAAAAGTCATGATATGAGGAGTTTTTGAGTACTCAATGATTTTGGATCATTTTGCACATTTCTTTCAAATTAATGGAATCGGGATATAAGAAAACAAAAGTTTGGGAAATCCTTCGATCAGCCTTCTCAAAGAAATTCTGATTCTAAATTGAGGATACCTCGATCTCTTTTCGATTTCTCCAATACCATAGTTAATTCTCTCGAGTCATTTATCTCATCCTCTTCAGAGCCATGATGACATTACACAACATCATCTCTCTACCATCTCTTCTCGAAGCTACTGATCACCGCCTACGCCTCACTGTAGTGTCATTGCCAAGTTGCAAAGGGCATCTCGATGGTAGTGCACCCTCTGTCGACATACCAATGGTTATCATCTATGACAACTGTCAGATCACTACCCCAAATGAGTGGCCTATGTATGACATGAATAAGATAAAGATAGAACCCTCCATCCGCCTTCTTCTCTGAGCTGGTTAAACTCAGGAAACAATTTTCTCTTTCTACAATTCCTTTGGAGGTTGAGGAATGTTCTCTAAGGATACGAAAAGAATCAACATTCTTATGGATGACCTGGACGACGATCTCCGCCAGAGAAAATCCCTTAAACCCACAACTGAATACTAACGATCTTTGGACTACCTACATGTCCGTGTTCCATCGGTTTTGTGCCATTCGATTACTGCCGTGTTTCACTACAGCGGCCAGCGCTGTATTAATCTACTGGTCCTATCTCTAACGCCAAGCGTGCCATCATTATTGCACTATGGCGACCATCAGTAAAGAGGGGAGTAACGATCATTGATTCCCGACCACCCTTTGTAGAACATGGCTATTGGCTCCTTTCTTAAAAACAAACCCCTATAAATCCTTCGGATCGAGTTCTCTAACTTTCTAACCTGTTGATATGCTTGTTTATCAATAACTACCATACTCAGATTTTTGTACTCTTAGGGAGTCTAATTGGATCGTCATGAACTTTTAGGGAAATGGAATCCACCACACGAGATCCGGTCAATCTTCGACCCAATGAGATGTCCCCATCTCTTCCACCAACACAGGAGGTGGTGGATATCTTTGCCAACACCATGAAAATTATGGAGGGCCAAAATGTCATCCATAATCGTTATCAAGGGCTATCGCAAACTATTCTATCCAATTGTCTCTCCCAAGCAATATCGGAATCTATTATGGAGCAAGTCTATCTATTGAATCTATTGATGAATCATGAAGCTCAAAATCAACAGAGTCAAGATTCCAACCAGCAATTCCTAGAATCACTCCTACCATCATCGCAGCTTCCCATGAGCCTCATGGAGAAGGAGCAAAGAAGTAGGAGCAACAAGCGGGCATTGCCCAAGATTGATTTAAGTGGATGGAAAATTACCTGCACCAAACTTCCCTCTCGTGAGAAAAAGCCAGGCAACCCTACTAGTGTTGTGGATCAGCCCATCAAAGCTCAGTGGGTCCCAAGGTCCAATGCACCCACACCCCGTCTCTGCTACAATTGTAGAGAACCTGGGCATTTTGTAAGGAAGTGCCCAAAAACTAAGCAGAACAAGCCAAATCGGCACGGTGGAGGCTCAAGAGCCAAGCAGAGCAATCAAGGCAAAGGGCCAATACCCCAAGTGAAATAAGGCAAACATAATTCCACGGGTACACAATTCTATTTGAGAACACTCTCCACTAAGCTAGTCTTTTAAATTCCTAATCTCGGGACGAGATTTCTTTTAAGGGGGGTAGACTGTAACACCCCAAGTGTTTATTAAAGATAAATACCTCAATTAGTTGTGTTGATCAAGATTAATTAGTCCCTAAGCATGTTTTGCTTGATTGTGCACACTTTTGCACAAAAGACCTTGGTCAAAATCCCAAATCACAGTCAAACCATAAGTGCTCCATAAAGGCTGATTTGGTTTTCTTGCGCGTTCTCCAAATTTCACTATAGAAGTTAAAAATTGGCCAATACAAAAGTTCTTTGTTATTTCCGGGAACACATTTTTCATAATTGACGGACATTCAAATTTTGAGCGGAAGTTCACTTAAATTCGAGTTGAACACGATGTGAACAGTAATTCCGAGTCGAGAAAACTGATAGGTTCATCGTGTTTTTCCCGTCAAACGAAACATCAAAATATATGATGCCCTTTGAGAAATTTATAGTCCTATAGTTCCTCTATAACTTTTAGTTTTGGAGATTTTCGAGTTGTATTCAAAATTTGTGAGTTTCACAATTTCAAATGTGCGCAAACGAAACTAAAAAGGGCACAGGCCACCGGCCGCCCGCGCCCGCGCGTCGGCCGCGCACGCGTGTGCCGCGCCTCCGCCCGGTGTACGAACGCCTTGGTTCTCTCCGCTGTGGACCACGCCGCATCGTGGATCCTCCGCCCGCACCACGAGCCATGGGCCGCGTCCAAGCGCGCATGCGAGCGCCACGCGCCACAGCGCGGCAGACGCCAGCTGCGGCCTCCCGCGAGCGCGTGCCTCGACGGGCCCTGTGCACGATAAAAACGAGTGCACGACGAAGCCAACGTCGTTTTCCTCGTCGAGCTCGTCGTCGTCTGCTCGCAGTTGGATGTTCGTTGTTTTCCTCTGTCCACTCCGCCATAGCTATGCCGCCGCTAAGCTCCCTCCCCCACCTCTGAGCACACCTTAGCCTCCCCGCGACTCCCCTACATCTTCCCCGGCCACCAAACCAACTCCATAGACGGTCACCTCGCCGGAACCAAGGTAGGAGCGGCCATGGATGCAGGGCGCCGCCGAGCACCACCGCCGGCACCTCCTTCGACCCTTCCAACCACCGGAATGGAACCCTAGGTGAGCCTACACCACTTTCCCACCCTTTCCCGGCCAAGCCCGGCCTTCCCCTCGCCAGAATCCCACCGTCCTCACCACTGGCCGCGCTAGGGACTACATTGCAGAGTTCAAGGTCTTTCCAGCGTCCTAGATGCAAGAACCAGAGACCTGTTCGTAAATCCTAAGCTGCATATCTAGATCCAAAACACAAGAACTTGTAAAATCCGTAATAAATCCTAGAAAAATTGTAAAAATGCAAATCCAATTTTGTTGGTTTACTGGTGAATAAACCTACCTTTTCTAGAAAGCATGTATAGGGTATTTCTGTGTAATTTTTGAATTAAAAATTCAAACTCAGTTTGATGTGTTTTTGGTGTAGTTTAAAATATACACATGCTATGGACTTGAATTTTGGATATGTTTCTCTTTATGACATGTCTAGATCTGTGACCAAAATTGGAAGGAGTCTGATGTGTATATCTTTAATTATGATTTATGTAAGCTTTATGCTAGATTAACCTTGATGCTTTTTATAGCCCCTTTAGTGAACATTTCTTAGAGTACAAACGCACCCTAGGGCTTTGCCATTTTGATTAGTACCTCTGGTAGAGTGGATTTGATTTTAGGAAATTGTTTTATAGGTGATTTGAATTTAATCTTGTGTAGGAGTTTAAATTCAAAAGTAAATAATTTGAATATGCACTTATGCTTTGTTCAAAAGCTTATTTTTGGCATACATGACTTGTAGGAGAAAGTTGAGATCAAAAATTTTATTAAATCTTTTTATATGAATTAATGGTGATTTACGAGGCTGAAATTTGTCTTTTTCATATAAATTAATTTATAAATGATCTTAAGCTAAATTTTGGTTTGTGAGCTTAAAATAGGCATATGTTGTTTCTTTTATTATGAATTTTTGATGAAAGACTATCTAAAAATCAATTAAAGGCGTTTGCTCACTTTTTAAGATAATCAAGGAGTTTATGATTTGTTCCTGTTTTAATCATTAAAACACACTCCCTTACTGTTTGGTGAAGTTAAGTAACTTGATTTGCTTAGATGTGCACACAATCACCATCAAAGTAGTGTTTTGTTCATCATCACACCGCCCTAATAATTTCTATGAGAAAATAATAATGTTTGGTTGAATATGGCCAACAAGAGTTGGTTTTGTGGTAATTCTCCCACCGTCACCTTAATCTAATGCATATGCATGTATACGTGTAGATTTACCGGGCGGACGTACACGCTCACCCAGGAGGAGGAGGGAGCAGCTAGCGGGGAGGTGAACCAGTTGAGTGTGCAGCAAGACCTGGACCAAAGTCTAGAAGAGCCCAAGGCTAGTGTTAGTGTTGAGTCAGAGGAAAGCAAGCACCGGTTCATCTAAGCTTTTTGTTTAAAATTTCATACCCCTTTTTCATTTCAGTATTTATGGTTTACTTGTGCATTTAAGTTTCAGGGGTTGCTTTGAAACCTAGATGCATGATCCTTAGGACTCTTATGCTATTTTTACTAGTATGTTCGGACGCTAGTGTCATGCTTTAAGGACACCGACAAGTCAAGTAATGACTCATTGCTCGTGAGATATAAGATATTCTTGTTGGAATCATAAGTTGGTTCAAATGACTCGCTCATGTGGTAAGAGCAATGGGTTCGGTCTCGACCGAGTAGCATTGTGCTGGTTTAAGCTATTGAACGTACCAAGTGCTTGTCGGGAATGGGACCGGTAAGCCTAGTACCTTCTGAACCGGGGCGGGATCTTGCTAGCTACCCGTTTGGGATGCGTCTCCAGGCTAGCTACCCGTGGTATAGTGTGTGAATCCAGACTGGTCGGGTTAGACCCTCCGGATAACCGTGTACCGGAGTTTGTAGCGTCTGATCCCAAACTGTGGGATGTTGGGAACCGCCTGGTTGGGGTAGACACTGCACTTGGTCTACCTTCTTCCGTGTATCTTGGGTTTACCTTGCAAGGATATAAATCGATCGATCGTCGGTCACTCGCCGTTATCTGAGTCAGCTCGACCACTGGCTACCCCACGTATTTATGGAATAGTTGGATTAATATTATTGCTTGTTTAATATTGTTTGCACAACATGCTTGTTTAGTATAGGTGCTCACCTCGAATGTTTCACATACTAGAATTGGAGCTAAAATCTTAAAATAAGGATCAACTCTTAGTTGCTTTTGGCAAAACAAACCCAACAGCCAGAAAGCCTTGCATGTCTAGTTGTATTTTCTTTTTGTCGGGTAAGTCTTGCTGAGTATTTGTATACTCAGCCTTGCTTTTGTTGTTGTTTTCAGGTAATCCCATCTGGCCTGGTTCTATCCCAGATGGTTGGGAACTTGAATGGGAAAATGATGATGAGGAGTGATATGCATGGATGGCCTCCTGTGTGTATCATGCGCGTAGTTTACTTTCCGCTGTCTAAACTCTGAACCTTCTTTACTTTTATGTATGAAAAACCTGCTTTGTAATAATGTTGAACTTGTGAACCTTTTATGTAATGTAATGTTGTACTCTGGTCCCGCCTTCGTGTGGGCCTAGCGCATATCTCGATCCTGTTGTAAGTGATTCACCGGGCTTTACCCGACAGAAGCGACAGAATAGTTATTTATTATTGCTAAATGGCCATGTGGACCGGCTTAGGCGATAATACAGAATTATTGTGGACGGTTCTGTCACAACATGCGTCGGTGGCGGTGCTCGTGTCGTGCGTTTGAGCCCACACGCCAGTCGGGACCGGACTTGTCATGCGAGGCGGAGACTTATCGTGCGAGGTGGAGACTTGTCGTGGGAGGCGCAGACTTGTCGTGGGAGGCGAAGACTTGTCGTGTGAGGCGGAGACTTGTCGTGGGGGTTCCTCTAGTGGGAAACTGGTCGGAGATGCAGCCAACTGGCCAAAGACTGGACGTCTTGCCAGTGTGGGTCTGGACCAGGGTTTTTCTCCTTGTCCTGAATCTTTGCCTTGACGTTGTCGATCTTGGCCTTCACATTGTCAATGGTGTTGGAATGTCTTGTCATTTTACGAGAGATAATCTCACCGTCAAAGGGGGCCCTAATCCGGGCCCTCATCACATGGCAAATATTTTCATATATAATTTTAAAAAACATGGGCCCGCTGGCGCAGCCATGATGCTGCCCCCAGTCGTCGCTATTGCAGCCCCCACTGTCGACCGTAGAACCGCCACCGTGGATCCCACCGAGGCCATGCTCATTACCGTGGATCTTGCAGCTGCCATAGATCCTCTGGCCGCACCTGTGGAGAAAAGAACGTGTGTCGTCGTTGGAGGAGGTCATGTGATGTCGGAGGAAGAAGAGGTCGCTCGTCATGCGCCACCGTGGACGGAGGAGAAGGCCTCCTCACCGTCCATCGCCAAGTGAGGGAGCAGAAGGGGCGACCACCATGCGCCGATAGTCGGTGAGGGGATCTGGCCAGCACACACCGGCCGCAGGGGAGGGGGTGGCCGGTTCTGGCCACCACACGTTGGTCGAAGGGAACGGAGAGGGGCTGTGCCACCCTGTTCTGCTCCTCAGTCATGGACGAGGCCGCCGTGCCATGGAGTAGGAGGCCGCCGCGCCGAGTGCAGCCGCCATAGAATTCAGCTACCAGAGCGTCACCCGGCCACCGTCGAGTGTGGGCGCGCCAGCGAAGGCCATGGCTGGATCTGAGGAGAGGATGTGGAAAAGGAGGGGAGAGAAGGTGGCCAGTGGATCTGAGGAGAGGTGCCGACGGCAGTGGGGTAGAAGAGTTGGTCGGCAGCTGGGTAGAGAAGTTGTTTAGCAGTGGGGTAGAGGGGAGAGGGGAGGGGGCGACGGTGGGGTGCAGGGGAGAGGGTGAGGGAGGCGGCTAAGGTGCGGTGGAAAGGGCGAGGGGGCGGTGCACCGTGGGGGCGTGGGGCTGTGGGGAGGGAGGAGGTAGGGGCTACGGTTTGTCTATTTATATGTGATGCATCTTTTTAGCTGTCGGGTCTTGACCAACAGTCTACAACAAGGGAGGTGCTAAAGTGGGCTGGGCCACGATATTTCGTGGACCATCGTGTGAACAAATGTGGGTTGCGGTGTTGGGCAGGTCGGCCCGCGCGGTGGTGTTTTTCGTGTGTTGGGTCTTTATTTAGGTGGGCTGGGGTTAGGCCTGTTGTTTTTATCTACTATCCATATTCAAATCTACACCCATCTCAAATGGGGAGGGTATGAGTAGAAAATAATTATCCATTGAAGAAATGGGTAGGGTGGGTGCGGGGAGGGTACAAATAATCCATTGGGTATGTATATAATCTAGTACAAAACTAATTCTCCATTGGTTATGGGTGGGATTGGGGAGGGTAAGAAGTGGATAATAATTATTTGCATTTGGGTATGAACAAGAGTGGATTTATCCATACCCTCCCCAGTGGCAGGCTTAGCTGGGGTGTGTTGGCCCACGATGCAGTGTTTGCGTTTGCCAGGGCCCGCAACTCACGGCAAACATTCTTTGCCATGCGCCAGGGTCCCGTGGCACACGACAAAGATACTTTGTCGTGCACCGTGTACATCTGGTGCACGACAAAGACCTTTTCCATTTATGTCTATTTCAACCCATAATTAGAGTTAATGTATTAAAATTATCAAATGGATCTGAAAAATGCCATAAATTATGTACAAACTTAATCAAGTGATTATCAATAGTCTGAAACTTCTAGTGAGATACTTTAGTTTCTAAACACCATCCATGACGACTTGTTGAAAACACTCTATATGATTTATCACAAGCTTCTCATTAAATATCATGATCCTTAGACTAATCTCATGATTTTCAAACTTTATTTGCATTTTATACAATTTAAAAACATTGCAACCCCATGTGGATTTTCATGATTCGCGAACAAAATATTCAAAATTTCATCCAATTTCATAGATAAGGTTTTAAGAATGATTAAATTACATGAATATCGTTTTTCCACAAACTTTATTCCATTACTTTATGCACTTGCAGTTCAAATTTGACAGATACGGACAAAATTCTTTATGTGACAAATAATTATTAAAAATAGTAAATTTATCGAGACATGTATAAAATTGAAATGTAGAGTACAAAATATGTTTTTGTAGTGGAGAAATAAAAAGAAGTACAAAAATTATTTTTAAAACTATATCGTGTGTGGTATGAAAACGCATGACAAACATATATGTCTTTGCCGTGCATTTTATCATAAAGCACGACAAAGGGTCGTCCGGAGAAAAATAAGTTGGTAAACAGTTGTGAAGGGTGGTAACGGGTGGTAACGGCTTGCTAGTTTTTCATGCGCAAAAAAGCGACACACAACAAAGGTTCTTTGCCATGCGGAAAAAAAAGACTACGCACGACAAAGGTTCCTTGTCGTGCATAAAAAACTCACAGCAAAGTGGGCTCTTTGCCGTGCGCCCGAGAAAAAACGCACGACAAACGCCCAGACGCACGACAAAGTTCGGTTTTTCCGTAGTGAATAAGTTGGAGCTCGAGGAGACTCCTTTGGCAGTGGGTTACAAAGGGGAGGAGCGGTGCCGCCTCTCGCCTTCGTTGCGGAGGGGATGAGGCAAAGTGAGGCACGCGGGTGGGGACCGCGGAACAATGAAGAGAGAGATGGAGTTTAGACACCTTTAATTAGGTGACCACTGACTGGGGACTAGACTAGATTTAATCACATTTTAGTCCTAGGTGTTTGGTAGTTTAGTACCTAAAGTGATTAATGTTTGGTAGTTTAGTAATTAGGGCACTCCCAACCCAGACTCTACCCATGGAGTCTGTATCTCGAAGACTCTATCACAAGAAATTATATTCTCCAATGCAGATTTTCTAGCATGACGTCTATCTAATATATCTCTCGGATCTTCTACCCCCGCTTTATTAAATAAGAGGACACATCCTGCATGCGGGCAGCCACACGGGATCCGCACGGGCTTCGTTTTGCACGAAGACTTGGGGTCTAACTTAGACTTGGTTTCTAAGTTTTCACCCCTCTCTCATCATTACATTGCTTGCCACATCAGCAATTTGCCTAGGTGGCAGTGTAATTAATGACTCTGGACTCTACCATAGAGTCCGGGTTGGGAATGCCCTTAAAGTGATTAAAATTAGTCCGACTGCTAGTAGTCAGTTTATCCAAACACATACTGGTACGTAGTAGCCTTTGGCTGGTTGGGGCAGCGCGGCTCCAGGGCGATAGCTAGCCCTGGTGACTTGAGCCCATTTTTTATTTTTTAATCGCACAACAGGAAACGCGTGCTTCGCCAACAGTGCTAAGCTGTTGGCGAAGACTCTAACCCTATTGGCGAAGTCTTTCCCAACATGGTTTCCGAGTTCCTGTTGGGAAAGAACCGTTGGCGTTTTAAGTGATGGGAAAGAGCTCTTCGCCAACAGGAACGCGGGCCCTGTTGGGAAAGCTTCGCCAACAGCCATGTGTGCCGTTGGCGAAGAGGGAACGTCGTCAGCTCGGATGCAGTTACCTTCGCCAACAGGGAAGCGACGGCTGTTGGCAAAGGGAACGACAGCTTTGCAACAGCTTGGTTTGCCAACAGCATCGGTCGAAGCTGTTGGCAAAGCTGGGCGCGTGCTTCAGGGGAAGCCCATCTTTGCCAACAGCCTGGCCCAAAGCTGTTGGCAAAGCTGGCAAGGCTGGTGAGGAAAGCCCAGCTTTGCCAACAGCTTTGGCCCATGCTGTTGGCAAAGTTGGAAATCCCCCCCTTTTTTTACTCTTTTCTAGCATTTAATTCACACATCAAATCCACACATCAGCATATGAACCAGAATACCGCATATATATCAACAATATAGCATATGAACCACATTTCGGCATTGGTTTCGATCTCAACATGAATTCACACATCAAATCCTTCGATACATGTCTATAATACACATAAAGTCACGAAACCAAGGTGTGTGAAACGAGTGCAATATTACAAAAAAAATAGGGATGTGTTCAGGAATGATGCAATGGACAAGCTCTACTGGGAGCCCTTGAAGTTGTGTATCCAACAATTTCGGATTTTGGGTGAGAGAGAAGGGTGCTATGAAACATCAGCAATATTAAAAGCAGTGAATTTAGCTGCTCAATGCTGGCTGAGGCCGGCCATTTGGCAAGCGGACCTTGGGGTCCCGCAGCTCATCAAAGAACGGATGGGCACAAGCATCAACCTACATGAAAGTATGATTAATATGTTTAATCACAAAGTACCCAAGTTTCAAAGCTCTCTTAATTTTTAAAAAATAGCAAGGCCACTGACTCATGTTCATAATAATATGCAAGTGATAGTGCAAAGATACTACTGCTTCAGATAACAATTGGCACATGTTAGAAATAACTTGTTTAGCCAAAGGGAAATGTAAAGCTTAGTATAAATTGACTACTAATGTAACTTTACTAATTGGTATACATAATGTGACAGCAGATACAAACCTTTATTATTTACACCAGTTGATCAATGCCACTTTCACCAGGAAACAAAGACTGATATTGGGTGGCAAAATAAACATAAACAAAATTCTCAGTGGCTACAAGAAAGAATATCTCAATTAACAATGAAGTCAAGCAACAATAACGAGAAAATTGATGAGGCTGAAAAAATATTTCAAGTATCGTTGATGCACATAACTCTATCCGGAATTTCTTCATTAATATAAGCAAGTCCTAAAAACGTTTGCAAAAGAACTCGAATCGTGCACGCTTATACTTTTTTTAAGATTTCAGAAGCATCCCAATAAAGATACCAACTACACTTGATTCCCGACCAATGCAATGTACTCTTTTTGCATCACGATCACCGGTGTGACAACTGCATAAAACCAAGTTCGTTTGATTGTTCATTAAGAAAAAGTGGAGCTTGTTTTCAGTATATAATTCAAACAATGGATAGACTAAACATGAAAATAAATTTGCAGTACACTCCAAATGAATAACTGATACCTAAAGAATTATGCTATTCTGCATCGGGATAATAAAATAAAACAATCATTAAGAGGAAAGAGTTACCTCTTGGAGGTGTTGGAGCAGAGAAAATTACCTCTTGGAGGCGTCCTGCTGCCTCGCGCCGTCGCACGCAGTGACGAGCGACTTGCGCCGTCGCGCAACCTAGATCCGGAATTACTGAGAGAGGGGCCAGCGGGCGGGGTGGGCCGGGGCCGGGGCGGGGCGGGGCCGGCGGGCGGAGCGGATCCGCCGCCGGCGGCGCGCGCGTGGTGGCCGGCCGGGGCGGGGCGGGGGCCGGCCGGGCGGGGCGGGGGGGGGCGGATCCGCCGCCGGCGGCGGCGCGCGTGGTGGCCGGGCGGGGCGGGGCGGGGCCGGGGCGGCGGCACGCGGGGTGGGAGGAGAGGGCGGCGGCGCGCGAGGTTGGGTGGGGAGGGAGGGGGAGGGTCCGGTGGGAGGGAGGGGGCTGATTTGTTTTAGGGTTAAAGTTCTTTACCAACAGCCTATCGGTGCAGCTGTTGGCAAAGACTTTTTTTAATTTTTTACTACGCCATCCTTCGCCAACAGCTGCGGTATTAAAGTTGTTGGCGAAGACACCTTTGCCAACAGCATCACAAGGCTGTTGGGAAAGAATTTTTGCATTTTTGTTTTTTCCTTTCAACTTTTTTGTGGGTCCTTCCTACTATAACTACATCTCAACTTGAAAACTTGGGGATGTTTTGAGTTATTTAGCTATATTTCGTTAATTATTTTCGTTCACTATAATTTTCCGGCATAATTCAAATTTGAACTGCAGGTGCGTGAAATAATGAAACTTAGGCGTTCGATAAATGATATTCATGTTGGGGAGTGTGTTTTGAGGCAGTGTCCTAAACCTCACCCGAAATTTTGAAGTCCTTGTCCACGTAACACGACGGTCCAAGCGTGGTACAACTGTTTTTTAATTATATAAAATACAAACGAAGTCGAAAAATCACGAAACTTGTCGGGGTGTCTTGTTATCACATCTCGAGGCTACGATAAACATTTGAGAAAGTTTGGAGCCAGTTGCCGCGTCAAATGCTCAAAACCTAGACATCTCTACCATGTGATCACTTGTGAGCACATGTGGAGATGTCTAGATTTTGAGCATCCGACGTAGTAGCCTTTGGCTGGTTGGGGCAGCGCGGCTCCAGGGCGATAGCTAGCCCTGGTGAGTGGTGACTTGAGCCCATTTTTTATTTTTTAATCGGTTATTAGGTGTCGGTGGCAGGATGACATGCTCATAAAAATTGTACTTACACAAGATCAGTGACTGCGCCTATGTGAATGTCATTTCTACGACTGGCCATCATCTCACATGCTCCCGGAAATGGTTTCGAAGGTGGGCGTGTTACCCACTTGTGTAAATAGTTATTTGTAGGTACGGAAGGATTAGCTATATAAATAGGTATCACAAAAATTACTAGTGACCTAGCTAAATCCTTACTGCAGGTTCCTTCTGCCTGGGACGCGATGGCATTTCTGCATGGTCCTGTCCTGTGCAAGGATATGGTACGGAATCTCCGATATTTGGTGGTCCTCGAAAGCGTGCGATCATTGCAAACCATTAATTATTCCATTTTCAGTACAGTATGGGGCACATTATGCATATCATTGACGCAAGAACAGAAATAGCGTTGGGAGTTGGGACTTGGGACGTCTTTTTGGAGGAAAAAACACTCATCTTTTGAAATCAGTCTTCATGGATATAAATAAATACTAACTATAGTCTCCCCCCACAGAACTCCCATATTGGGAAATACCTCGCCTTTCAGCCTCCATGGCGCTACTTCGGGACAGCATCCCTCTGGTCTCCACTGCTGTTTCCGCTGCCGCGCTGTACGCGCGCATCGTCTCCTCACTCGTAAGCCCCGGCCTCTGCCGTCTCGCTATGCTTCTCCCAGTGGTAGGCTTCTTCGTTTCCGTCCCCTTGAGCTTCTCCTCCAGTTTCATCCGTTGCGCCGCCGCCTTGTACCTGTCATGGCTGGGCACGTTCAAGATCATCCTCCTTGCCCTTGACTCCGGGCCGCTGGACGCCGGACTCCCCGTGCTCCAGTTCCTCCTCGTTGCAGCTCTCCCCATCGAGCTCGTCCGAAGCGGCGGCCATCCCGACGCAGCAGCACGACCCAAAGCCGAACCGGTGACTCTTGCTTCTGTTACCTTCAAGGTCGCCGCCGCCGCCATGGCGGCCGTCATGCACCTCTACCAGTACTTCAACAATCTTCATCTCTACATGCGCTTCCTGCTGTACGGATTCCACATGTGGCTCTCCATGGAGTTCCTGTCCGCCTGCGCTGCGGCCGCCTGCCAAGCGCTCATCGGCATGGAAGTGAAGCCTCAGTTCAACAGGCCGCACCTCGCGTCTTCGCTGCGCGACTTCTGGGGCCGCCGGTGGAACCTCCCCGTGTCCGCCGTCCTCCGGGCGTCGGTCTACGACCCCATCCGCGCGCGGGCGGGGAAGGAGGCAGGCATCCTGGCCACATTCCTCGTGTCGGGGCTGATGCATGAGGCCTTGGTGTACTACTTCACCCTGCGGCCTCCAACCGGGGAGATGGCCGTATATTTCGTGCTCCACGGCGTGTGCCGCGTCCTGGTTGAGGAGTGGTGCGCGCGGTGGTGGGCAGCGAGGGGTTGGCCGCCGCCGCCGCGGCCATTGGCCAGGACTCTTGTGTTCATATTCATGACAGTCACATCGTTTTGGTTGATCTTCCCGCCACTTTGCCGTGGTGGGAGAGAGGAAATATGCTACTGAAGGAGTCGCAAGAAGCGGTGGACGTGTTCTTTGCCCGCGTTGGTATGGAGCTCCTTAGCACGCACTGCACGTTCAGTGATTGAGGGCATACTTATTATGAGAGCACCTATGAAATCGCCATTTGTTATTCTTTTTTTTCCTTTTATGAACATTAGGGAAGTTTGATTGTGTTGCTCTAATAAAATCCTTTGCCATATAGCCATCAAACATATATAACAATACCTCATCATACCACATACTTATAGTTTCACCGGGGTGTTTCGTTGCATCTATTTTGAGCTATCCTTTTTTTTTTGCGAATTTATTTTGAGCTATCCTACTGGACTCATTTCCTCCCAATATACCTGGCCAAACGGGCCGCACGACACGGCACGGCACTAGCACGGCTAGGCACGGGCACGGTTAGGCACGGGCACGGTAGGGCACGGCGGCACGCCGTGCCGTGCCTCTTAGTGCCACCGTGCCAAACTCCCGTGCACCGGCACGACCCTATGGCGAGTTAAGCGGGTCGTGCCGTGCCCTTTGGCACGGTGGCACACCAGTGCCCGTGCCGGCCCCGGCACTATCTAACAAATTAGATGTCCTTGTGCTCGAATCACAAGGTGGTCACAAATAACAACAAAAAAACACACAAAACACAAACACAGATGAAAGATAGCAAATCAATAATTCAAAAGGGGAGCTTGTGCAATGGCTGCCTCATTAAAAACCTACCTAGGTAAAACTCACCCTTGTGAGAAACCCCAGGCAGGAAAAAAGAGTACAGCCAAGCTCCAAAAAAAAGCAAAAGTTCATAGTTCAAGTTCAACCTAAAGCTACAAGTCCAAAGTTCAAGTACTAAAATATTACAGCCCCATTACATAAATGATAATCAATCAAGGTAAAGATCTTCAAATGTTGCTTCAAGTTCTTTGTCCTCCACCAACTGTTGCTTCCTTGCACTCGCAGCCTTCCCAATCCTTGATGCAAGTCAGCATCTCCACCATTTCAGGCCTCAGGCTCCTCCGCCGCTCCTCGATGATCCCGCTACCATGCTAAAAGTAGATTCCGAAGATATGGTAGACACAGAACGGTTAAAATATCTTTAGCCATGATGGATAGAACTGGATATGTAAGTTTGTGTTCATGCCACCAGTTAAGTATGTTAAAATCATCATTTAACTGATTCACAGTGTCACAATCTAAGTAGGAGACAAGTTCAGAAGTACTAGCTGATGAAGTTACCGCCGAAAGCAATGCACTTGCGGATGTATCTCTAGACAGCCGAGATTAGGAGCTAGAGGTTGCTTACCACCAACATTATACCCATCATCACCATCGTCATAAATTTCATCCCAAACGGATCTTTTCTTACCGGATGGGTTAGGAGGATCGAGCCTCCTCAACCTAACACCTCCATATTTCTCGCTCATACTTGTTGTACACATCCGTAAGACGAGCTCTAGTGGTAACCAAGTAATTAGAATAGTCCGTACTAGTAGCATGGCCTAAGTGCCTAAGTGCTCTAGTAAAACCTTTGATTTTAGCTCTAGGGTCCAAGATGAATGCAAAGGAATAAAGCAATGGTATATCCCTCCAATAATTGTTATATTTATCAATCATAGGCCGAACCACGTATCCGATGTGAGCATCATTAGCATAAGTTTCAAGGTGTTTAGCAATCTTAACTAGATAATGAATCATAAGTGGAGATGTAGGGTAGTAAACACCAGACAAAGAAACAGTTGCATCATGAAACAAATCAAGAAATTTTAGCACTTTTTCAAAGAACATCCCAATGCCTATCATTTAAAAGCAATCGACCATTTTCGGTTCTAGGATAGTGACCATGGATAAAAGTAGTGAATGTACTCTTATGAGGAAACAAATGCTTAAGCATCGGATAGGTAGAATTCCATCTTACCTCCATGTCCAAATTTGAAACTTTCTAGGCCTAACATTAGTAACAAGACAATAACTTTTGTATGCAAGCAATTCTCCGATTAGATGAGTTCATCCAAGATATTGCAGCTCTAAATGTTTCAATCAAAGGCTTAAGATCAGTAAGGGCCTCCTTAACAATGAGATTAATGATATGACATGCACAAATACGATGCAAGAACATACTATGAACTTCACTACCTTCATCGAATGACAAAGAAGACACAACAGAACATCAAAACCAAGGTATTTAGACAAGAAAGGTCTAAGATGATGCATTGTGAAGCATTAGATGATGCATTGTCTAAAGTAACAAAGAAACACCTTTTCAGACACACCAAAATCATCAAGCACAGATGCAACACGATCAGCAATGTTTTGTCCACTGTGGGACTCATCTATAAGCCTAAGACCAAGCACCCTCTTCTCCATTTGCCAATCAGAATTAATGAAATGAGCAACAACACTAAGATAGTCCTCTTTGGCATTACCAGACCAAATATCAGAGGTGAGACACACACAATTAACAGCAGATGAAGTCAAGGTCTCAACAAGCTTAACCTTAGAATCAGAAAAATATTTCTCTATGTCTCTAGTTGTGGTTTGCCTAGAGACACCAAAAAACTTGGGATTATGAGCAGTTTTAATATAATCTTCAAAAGCATCAGATTCACCCATACATATAGGCACATCAAGTCTAGCAATCAACTTAACAAGTGCAATACGAGCAAACATAGGGCAAGTACTCCCAATTACGCATACTACCATCGAGATTAAAAGAAATTTGAGTTTGAACCTTATGGCCCAGCTTTTTCTTTTCTCTTCTCACATTTATTCCAATGCCGGCGGAGATGACCGTTGCCACCACTAGAGAGACCGAGTATTGTTTGTTGCAATGGATGCACTTAGCAACATACCCGACCCTCTTACCATTTATGGTTTTGTAGATCTTCCGGAAATCCTCCCGGACGGGGAGGTAGAGGGACGAGAGCGCTTGGAGCCGCCCCCGCCTTCCACATCCGCGGCCTCATCACCACCGCCGCCAACATCGATGGGAGCCTCAATGCTATCGCCCAACAAGTGCTCGGGCGTCATCTCGAATGTCATCGTCATCGTCATCTCCGGCCATCCCGCACAACCGCCTCTCTTCGTTGAAGTCGACCTCGTCTTCAGAGTCAGAGCTGACCATCGTGCTTCGCCAGCGTCCTGGTCCCTCAACGGCTATAGCAACAGAGATAGGAGGAGGTCAAAGGAGACGAGGATTAGCACAGATTTAGGATGCAGTTAGCAACTTAGGGTTAGGGTTTAGCATACCTTCGCAACCGGAGCACCAGGATCGCCGGCGATGTACACGAATCACAGATCCGACCCTCTGGTTCCTCAACGGGTTCGAATCAGCTCTGGATCTAGAGAAAAGAGTAGTTACTATACACAGAGACCAGAGAACAGAGGGAGGGGAGCAAGCAGCGAGCGTCGAACAGTACTTACGCGGACCCGGAGCACCAGAGCTGCCGGCGGCGAGGTCGACGACGTTGAGAATGGCAGGGGAAAGAGTCAAAAGACGACTAGACGACACACGAGTGGTTGTGATATCAAGAAGAGGAGCATACATGGCCGTGCCGTGTGCCAGGGCCGGCCATCAGGGGGTCAGGAGGCCGCCGGGAGGGAGAGAGGAAGAGGGGAAATCGGCGGCGACGGCGAGGCGGCGAGAGGCGGAGAGACCAGAGACGGCGAGGCGGCTAGATCTGAGCACAGCGGGTCAACTAGGGTTGCGGGGGCCGGGGGGGGGGGGGCGCGGTGCGGGGAATGGGAATGGATGGGGGCGGGCGGGCGGCGCGGGGGCGGGGCGGTTATATACGGCCGGGCAGGGGATCCGAGCCGTCCATGCCCCCGCTCTCCATCCGACGGCCGGAGGCCGTGCCTCCGTCGGGCCGGCCCACTAACCGTGCCGGGCCGGGCCGCACTACGGGCCACAATGGCGGCCCCTGTGCACGCACTGGCACTACGTCGTGCCGTGCCTGGCACTGGCACTATCGACATCGTGCCGTGCCGTGCTCGTGTCGTGCTTTTTCGGATCGTGCTCGTGCCGGCCCGTCGTGCTCGTGCCAAATGGCCGGGTATACCTCCCAAAGTGCGTAAAAAATCACTAGCATCGCATATGTGTTCACATGCATGAAAGGTTCCCCACCAATAAATCAAGAAGTTCCATAAATATATCCTCATTCATACAAAGTTAACTGTGGCATTCACCCGGATTCCTCATTGTCTCCATCAACCTTCCCACGCCACTAGTCGGGGCATGGGATAGGGGAGATGCTACTGACGGAGTCGGAAGAAGCGGTGTCCCTGTAGCGAACGTGGCCTTATATGCAATTAGTTCAAGTTTGATTTTGGTGATTCACGACAACATGATCATTGGGACAAACCATATTGTTTTAGCATGTCTTTGTAGACACTTCTAGGTCCCAAGGATGCAAGAAAACCACATGCCAAAATTAGAAAATCAAGGGTCAAAACCGAGCAAGAAAGGAAAAGAAAAGACACCGTCGGATGAACCGACAGTACCTTAATTGCAAGCGTCGGTGCAATCTTCTGACGAGTTGGTACACTGGTTGAAACCCTAGGCACCGTCGGATGAACCGACGGTACATTTTCTAGTAGCGTCAGACGAGTTGCAGATAAAGAGCAGCGAAGACAGTAGCACCGGATGATCCGACGGTCTGAGTGTGGACACCACCGGTCTATCCGACGCTTAGTTTGAATCAAGACAGAGACACGCCAAGACGAAGCCTTCAGCACCGGATGATCCGACGCCTAGGTCAAGGGGTAGCGTCGGTCTATCCGACGGTCGCGTGGAAGCTAACAGAGACGACTTGGTCGCAGGGTCTTTAGCACCGGATGAACCGACACACCATCGGTGCATAGCATCGGAGCTGTTGTGTCAAAGAATCTCAACGGCTATGTGACGTGGGAGGGGCACCGGATGAACCGACGCCCTGGAAAATTTAGCATCGGTTCGTCCGACGCTACCTTTTTCAGTGGTCGTTAGCCAAGGGCTAGTTGGATGCCTTGGGCTATTTATACCCCCTCCACTCACCCATTTGAGGTTGTTGCACAACGGGAAAACCCGTGTTTGCCGTGCGTCAAAATCTTTGCCGTGCGTTTTATTTCGGGCGCACGGCAAAGAGCTTGTTTGCCGTGCGTTTTTTATATAGCGCACGGCAAAGAAAAAACGCATGCCAAACAAGTTGTTTGCCGTGCGCCTCGGGAAAACGCACGACAAACAAGTTGTTTGCCGTGCGTTTTTATTATAGCGCACGGCAAAGTATTTTCTCCCCTTACGCATTTCCGAGGAAACCAAATGTAATTCTTTTAAAAATACTTTGCCGTGCGTACATGTGTTTGCCGTGCGTTTTTATTATAGCGCACGGCAAAGTATTTTTTACCTATTATCCCTAGGTCCCAAATCCAATTACTCTAAAAAAACTCTCGGCACCTTTAAATATTTTTCAAATCTACGCATACAACATGTGATACTCTTGGTAGATTCTTGTAGTCATTTACTATATTTAACTAATTAATTATATTTCAAGCAATTTTTTCGAAAGAAGTCAATTTGAACTACAAGTGATGCAAACAATAGAATAAATTGAGTGGAAAATGATATTCATGTTATTTAGCATATTTTAAGACCATTGTCATGAAATCAAAAGAAACTTTGAACATCTTGACTAGGAAACACGACCATGATGTTGTGTCCAAATTATTTTAAAATTCTAAAAAAATACAAATAAAATTTAAAAATTATGAGAATTGTAAGTATCTCATGATATCATATGCGAAGGCTATATTAAAAAATATGAATGAGTTTTGAATATTTTGTCATGTACGATGGTTAGAAATCTAGACATCTCTGATGAAGTTCCATAGAGTTACGAAAGATATGGTGAGATTTGTAAGCGACACGACCTTCAAATTGCATTTTGACTTCAAAACTTGTTTGTATAAGCAGTAGGACATCATAATTTAATTTGTGTTAACTTTCTATTTTTTTTTCAAATTTATTTGATATTTTTATGAATTTTATAAAATTGTTGAAATCTTTGTTTGCCGTGCTCACTATTAAAAAACGCACGGCAAAGAGGTATTTGTCGTGCGTCTTTGCGAAAACGCACGGCAAAGAATAACCTTTGCCGTGCGTCTAGAAGTCAACGCACGGCAAAGGCAGCCTCTCACGGCCCGGGCCGCCTCCCGCATCGGACCCACAGCGCATCCCCCCCGCCTCGATCTCAGCCGTCCGCGGCATCCGACGGCGGGGGGCGATCCAATCAACATATATAACATGAAACCCTAACTACCCCACCTCATTTCCCCCTCCCAGCCGCTCTCCTCCTGGATCTCATGGCCGGCGGCCCTCCTCCCAGGCGCGGTGGCCGCCCTCCGCCCGTGCGCGGTGGCCGCCCTCCTCCCGGGTGCGGTGGCCGCCCCCCGCCCCCGCGCGCGGCGGCCCTCCTACATATCACTCCCGTCGCCGCGCGGCCGGCCTTCCGCTCCCATCGCCGGCCGGCCTTCCGATCCCGTCGCCGGCGGCCCTCCTCCCGGGCGCGGTGGCCCTCTTCCACGACGCGGCGGCCCGACCCACTCCTCCCCGGCCCGGCCTCCTTCCCATGGCGCGGCGACTCGGCACCTCCTCCTCCACGAGATCCCGCCGGCGGCCACCACACCTTCGACCTCCCGCGTCGCTTTCCCTCCCCTTCCGGTGCCGGATCCGGCCGCGGTGGCACCGTCCGATGGCGGAGGCACCGGATCCGGTCACGGTGGCACCGTCCGGCGGCGGAGGCGCCGGATCCGGCCGTGGTGGCACCCGCGGCGGCAGAGGTCCTCATTCAAGACGCTCTCATCTTTTTGTGTGTGGCATCGGCGGGATGGTGGTGGTTGTGGACCGGGTGGGGGCGAGAGGCAGCACGCGGTGGCGGCGGCGGCGGTGGGATGGTGGTGCTGGTGAATCCGACGGGGGGAGGGGGCGGGGGGATTAATTTTTTTTAGTTACTGTAAAATGTTTGCCGTGCGTCATGTTAGGCGCACGGTGATTTTTAATGTGTTCTGGAATTAGTTTGCCGTGCGTCAACATTAGCGCACGGTAAAGGATTGCCGTGCGTTTTGATAAAAAGCGCACGACAAAGGCGGTTTACCGTGCAAAAAGGTGTCGTGTGCTCTTTGCCGTGCGTTTCTGGGAAAAACTCACGGCAAAGTGTTTGCCGTGCGTTTCTTGTTCTTTGTCGTGCGCTCTAGACGCACGGCAAAAGCCATGTTTCCCGTAGTGTTGGATTGTGTGGAAGTGCAGAGGAGTTCAAGACACATTGAAGATCATATCCAATCCATCCAAGTGCTTAATTGCTCAACCTTAGACTTGCATATGCTTTGTGTATGTGCTTAGTGCTAGGCTTAGCTTAGAGGTGAGTGAGTGCAAGGTTGTGCCAACCTTGTGAGGTGATTCTTGAGTGAATCAAGTTGTACAAGGTTCGCCGGAAGCCTTGGGGCCTAAGTGGCTCACCGGCAATTGTCATCGACCCCTCCGGCTTGGTGTGGAGCGGCGAGGACACTTTGTGCGGGGGACGTGGCGACCCCCTTCCTTTGTGGAGAAGCTCCTTAGTGGAGGCGGCATCAAGGTGACCAAGGGAGCTTGGCAAGTGCCTAAGTGGCTAGACTTTGTGGCGAGTCAAGTGGTGCTATTAGGAGAGACTTGGTGACCGGGAAGCAATAGTCTTGTGTGAGTGCTTCAACAACGTGGACTAGGGGTGGCTTAGTGCCTACCGATACCACGGGATAAATCGCGTGTCAAGAGTTTGCTTCCTTTCACCCCCTTTACGTTTACGCATTTACTCTATTGCAATCTTTGCTTGCCTTTACTTTCCTAGAGTAGTATCATGATAGGATTGGCTATAGGTTGCAAACCTTGTTTTGGGATGGGAGTTTCACACTAGAGCAACCCTAGTTGCACATATAAATAGTATGGTCTAGTTTACCTTTGTGCAAAGATAGTGAAGCCATAGGTTAAGGTTTTAAGTTGCCTAATTCACCCCTCCCCCTCTTAGGCTAACGAGCATCCGATTCCTTACAAGTGGTATCAAAGCCTGGACCCACTTCCTGCACAAGGATACGCCAATTCAATTGGTAAATTGCGAAAACCGGCTCATTGGAACGGTTAGGCTTCACTGCCTAGTGAGTTGCTCTATAGAGGAATGAAAGGGGTGGATACCTTAGGTTTGGCCCCACATTTCGATGGCACGGGCTATCCTCGGTGGAAGGTTCTCATGGAAGCCTATCTCCAAGCAAAGGACTTTGATGTTTGGAGAGTCACCGATGAGGGCATGAAAAATGGTACTAAGAAGGAAAAGCAATTTGATGTGATTGCTAAGAGTATCATTTTGTCCTCACTATATGTAGGCGTTTTCAATAGAGTTTTTACTTGTGAAAATGCTCATGAGCTATGGAAAACCATCAAGGAGCAAAATGAGGGTTCAAAATAAGTTGCTAATGAACGCTACGGTTGTCTCCTTGAGGAATTCAATAGCTTTAAGCAACTTGCAAATGAAAATGCTGAATCTATGTACTCACGCCTAAATGTGCTTGTCAATGAGATCAATGCTTTAGGTGTGAAGGACATCACAGACTTGAACATCAACAATAAGATCCTTCAAAGTCTCCAGAAGCCCGATTATGACTTGGTGAAGGCAATCATCTATGAGAAGAAGCTCGAAGAATTTAAGCCATCTCATATCTTGAGCAAAATCATGGCACATGAGCTTCAAATCATGCCCAAGTCAAAGAAGGCGCCCCAAGAAAAGCCCCAAGAACCATCCTCTCCAACTACAAGCCATGCTCTCTCAAGCCAACAAGATTAGATGTTGAGTAGGATGACTACTCATGGAAGCTCAAGCGAGGATGATGGTGATGATGGAGATTCCTCAAGTGATGAAGAGGTTGAATCCATGGTGGCCGAGTACGTGAAGAAGATCTTCAAGTATATGAAGAAAGTCAACATGTACGGCTACAATATCCACTTGAGAGAAGGGCGTCATCATCAACACATCAAGTTCACCAAGATCGAGCACAAGCCCAAGAAGAAGGTGGTCAAGGAGAGGAGACCAAGGCAAGAAGCAACTATCGCCGTCTGTGAGTGGACAAGTGCTGGAGAATCAAGTTCTTCTAGTTCAAGTGATGAATCAAGAAAGAACTTCACCACTCGCTTCATGCAAGGTCCTTCATCATCAACACACATGTGCCTTATGACCCAAGGTATGGAGAGCGATGTAAGTGATGATGAATCCGACACCACCTCCCTCGATGATCTTGTTGAGGTAGTCCATGAGCAAAAATGAATGCTTAATAAACAAGCTAATGAAATTAAAGAACTCAATGCTCTCAATGATCTTAGTGCAACCCTTGCTACAAATTATGAACATTTGTTGTGCAAATTCAAATTGCTTAGCAAGGAGTGTGATGAGCCAAAATCTAAGCTTGAGAGCAATGAGACTAAATCAAGTAATTCCTTTGAGCTTGATGAATCATCTATCCCTTGTGCTATTCCTATCTCCAAGGTAGATGCTTCAACTTCTTGCATTGATTTAATTGATGAATCTTACTCACCATCTTGCAATGAGAATGTTGTTGTAGACACATGTTATTGTCTCATAGGCAAGAAAAATGATGAGCTCAAGAAAGAAGTGAAATGGCTCCGAGAGAGGTTGGCAAACTTGATTGGCAAGGGCAAGAACGATGAAGAACAAGTGGACATCTCTCAAGACATGAAGAGCAAAGTCCAACCTTCTCAAGATAACCGTGATCCCATGGTGAAGAAGCTTGAGAAGGGTGCAATCGTGACTTGCTACAACTATCATGGAGAAGGGCACAAGTTCTACAAATGCCCTCAATTTGTCAAGATGGACAAGGGCGAGAAGAAGAAGTTGAAGCTCACCATCAAGAGCTCCCTCATCTACACCAAGCCCAACCGCAAGAACAAGACCAAGAGCAACACCAACGTCATCAAGAAGAAGGCTAATGGCAAGGTGGTTGCACACAAGGTTGGGAAGATGAAGGAGGAGCGGGGTTGGAACCAACCCATTTGGGTGCCCAAGGAAGTCATCATCAACATGAAGGGGCCTCAAATAGTTTGGGTTCCAAAGGCCACTTGAAGGACTTGAGAGCGGGGACTTGGGAGGCTTGGCACAAAGAAGTTGTGAAGATTCAAGACTAGAAGCCAAGCTTGCAAGTTGGACATATGTTGCCGAAGTTCCCCGGTTGAGGTTATGGAAACTAGAACTTATCTCTTGTATCATTGTAGCTCCATTGCCTTGCTTAGGTTGCATTTGTTGCAATGTTTACATATGGTAGGTTGCTTGTGTCATGTGCTAACCCATGAGCAACCTACATGGTTTGATTGGTGTGTAGGAAAGCTACACTTGTTCTTTCATGGTGCATGTTTTCATATATATCTTTTTGCATCATGAGCAAGCTATATGGTTAGCTTCCCTTTTGTTGTCATAAACAATGTGCATACAATTAGTTGGTGATTCAAACACTAAATGCACACAGTTAGGGGGAGCTCATCCTATGGTTTTGTTATGGGACTAACATTGTTTCAAGCTTATCTTATGTAGTCCCTAGGTGACGCGTTCCGGTGCGGTACTTCATTCTAAGAGAATGCTATTTCACTCTCAATGTGATCTAACATCTCTAAAAGAGTGAATATAGCAATATGAGCTTCATGCTATTGAGTCATGTCCTTGCGAGCTTATGTCTCTATATAAGGTCAAAGGCAATGTACTCATACATTCTTAATCCTTGTGGTACCTCAAGTGTTTTCTTTGCAAGCTTCTTTCAAGTGGTGTCACCTCAAGTGATATCATTTCCAAGTGGCTCATCTCAATGTGGTGCCAACAAGGTAGAGAGGATCATCCCCCGGAGGTATCCAATGATCAAAACACCACAAGTGATATCAACAAGTGGTAATGTAACATGAACCCATTTGTCTTATCTCTTGTCCTTTAAGATACCTCCTTGCATGATATGCTCTAAGCTTCCTTGTTTTACAAGTTTGTAGTTGTGCACTTGTTTTTCACACCATCTTTTTGTGCACACACTTAGGGGGAGCTTAGTTTGTATCATGCTAGTCTCATGAGCTTGTGATCCAACTTAGTCACTCTTACATGTGGTATCTTCATTGATATCATACATAAGGATCATGGTTCATGCGGCTTTCTCCCCTGTATTTAACATTTCTCCTTGAGCTATGTTTGCTAGGACTTGCTAGTTTTCTTGGAGCCATTTTGCTTTGGACTTTTTGGAGATTTTATTCCAAATGGGGAGAATGTGAGACCAAAGCAAACTAGGTTCCGAGGATATGAGACCAAAGGGGGAGAATGTGAACATAGGAAGAGAAGATCAAAAAGTGGGGTAGTTTGATCTAGGGGGAGTTTGGATGATGGTAAGCATCTAAGTAAGTGTAAGTGGTTTGTCAATTTTTGCAAATTTATGCTTGCTTTGCTTGTGTTGTCATAAATCACCAAAAAGGGGGAGATTGTAGCGAACATGGCCTCATATGCCATTAGTTCGAGTTTGATTTTGGTGATTCATGACAACATGATCATTGGGACTAATTATATTGTTTTAGCATGTCTTTGTAGACACTTCTAGGTCCCAAGGATGCAAGAAAACCACATGCCAAAATGAGAAAATCAAGGGTCAAAACTGAGCAAGAAAGGAAAAGAAAAGACACCGTCGGATGAATTGACGGTACCTTAATTGCAAGTGTCGGTGCAATCGTCGGACCAGTTGGTACACTGGTTGAAACCCTAGGCACCGTCAGATGAACCGACGGTACATTTTCTAGTAGCGTCGGACGAGTTGCAGAGGAAGAGCAGCGAAGACAGTAGCACCGGATGATCCGACAGTCTGAGTGTGGACATCGTCGGTCTATCCGACGCTTAGTTTGAATCAAGACACAGACGCGCCAAGACGAAGCCTTCAGCACCGGATGATCCGACGCCTTGGTCAAGGAGTAGCGTCGGTCTATCCGACGGTCGCGTGGAAGCTAACAGAGACGACTTGGTCGCGGGGTCTTCAGCACCGGATGAACCAACGCACCTTCGGTGTATAGCGTCGGAGCAGTTGTGTCAAAGAATCTCGACGACTATGTGACGTGGGAGGGGCACCGGATGAACCGACGCCCTGAAAAATTTAGCATCGGTTCATCCGACGCTACCTTTTTCAGTGGCCGTTAGCCAACGCCTAGTTGGATGCCTTGGGCTATTTATACCCCCTCCACTCACCCATTTGAGGTTGCTGGATTGTGTGGAAGTGCAGAGGAGTTCAAGACACATTGAAGATCATATCCAATCCATCCAAGTGCTTAATTGCTCATCCTTTGACTTGCATATGCTATGTGTATGTGCTTAGTGCTAGGCTTAGCTTAGAGCTGAGTGAGTGCAAGGTTGTGCCAACCTTGTGAGGTGATTCTTGAGTGAATCAAGTTGTACAAGGTTCGCCGGAAGCCTTGGGGCCTAAGTGGCCCACCGACAATCGTCATCGACCCCTCTGGCTTGGTGTGGAGCGGCGAGGACACTTTGTGCGGGGGACGTGGAGATCCCCTTCCTTGGTGGAGAAGCTCCTTAGTGGAGGCGGCATCAAGGTGACCAAGGGAGCTTGGCAAGTGCCTAAGTGGCTAGCCTTTGTGGCGAGTCAAGTGGTGCTCTTGGGAGAGACTTGGTGACCAGAAAGCAATACTCTTGTGTGAGTGCTTCAACAACGTGGACTAGAGGTGGCTAAGTGCCTACCGATACCACGGGATAAATCGTGTGTCAAGAGTTTGCTTCCTCTCATCCCCTTTACTTTTCCGCATTTACTCTATTGCAATCTTTGCTTGCCTTTACTTTCCTAGAGTAGTATCATGTTAGGATTGGCAATAGGTTGCAAACCTTGTTTTGGGATGGGAGTTTCACACTAGAACAACTCTAGTTGCACATATGGATAGTATGTTCTAGATTACCTTTGTGAAAAGATAGTGAAGCCATAGGTTAAGGTTTTAAGTTGTCTAATTCACCCCTCCCCCTCTTAGGCTAACGAGCATCCGATTCCTTACAGTCCCTCATACGCGCGTTCAGTGATTAAGGGCATACATTTAAGATCTGTGACATCAAGAGCACTGCACACCTATGCATCCTTTGTAGTCTGGATATGCACGTCTCTCGTCTCTGCTTATCCTTTATATGGATAGTAGAATAGTTTTGATTTTTTTTTCTTTTATGTAATCCCTTACCATATGGCAGCGTACCTCATCAAATTTCCTACTTATAGTTTCACCGGAGCGGTTGAATTTGCATTGAGCTCTCTCCTATTAGACTCATTTCCACCAAAAGTGTGTGACAATATTGCTAACATCTCATGTGTTCACATGCTTGAAAGGTTCAAGTCCATACATTTCCACCAATATATTATGAAGGTCCATAAATATATCTCATTCATATGAAGTTGTTTATGACATTCATTCTGATTCCTCATTGTCTCCATCAACCATCCCATGCCATTAAGTTTTGATATCCTTGGTGGGTTTTTATCTAGGTAGGTAAACATAAATTTGTGTAATTTGAGCACCACTAAGGGCACCAGCAACGGGCCAATAAGATGTGTCGATAGAACTCCACGTCAGAGAGAGAAGAGGAGAGAGAAAAGAAACGTCGCTACACGCAGCTATCACTCGTTACGTACGGGAACCCACGCCAGCTGGCCCCACCAAATTGATTTAGGCTTTACGATGCCTTGCAATTTCTGAAATGAGTATTAAAAAAATTCCTGACACGCGGACCCACATCAATTAGGGACTTGTGCTATAGCTAAACCATTAAACAGATTATCTATATCTTGTGCTCTATCCGACGTGGTGATTACTATAGAGAGCAAACTGACGTTGTTGTTGCGGGTGCCCTAAGAACTAGACTACAAAACTGCTCAATCTCATTTATATAATTTGACTCCCAAACTAGACATGACATAGATATCATAAACAAAAAATGAGAGTAAAATATATATCAATCATGAAATAAATTGACACTAATAAAAATGAGGTTCAACGATGAAAAAGCAAATGACAATTATAATATAACATGGATGGACCGTCCAAATAATTCAATAGATATAAAGTTAAAATGGCTAAAAATGTCATGAAAAGGACGTTCAACAACACAAATGGTGGTCTTCAATTCTCGTATTTGGCGTTCAACTCCCTCGTAAGGCAACCGAACCTAATCTCCTTAGTTGGAAGGATCATGAACATGACCTTACGATCTTTCGTCACAAACAACTATGTGAACTATGTGGTAATGAAGTGGTCATCGGTATCATACTCCGGCCTGCTCCACAATCCAAAATTGTTGAAGTTGTTGGAGTTCAGCTCAGGAGCCATGTCAAACACCCCCACCCCACCCCACCCCTATTTATACCCACCACGTCAAAATATACCCGGTACCTAACATATGGATGAATGCTCAGTTTATTTAGAGATAGGAGTAAGCAGTGGAATGTAGTGTCCGTACAAATTGCTATAAACTTTCAAGGCAGATTTCAAACTAGAACAAGAGCAAACGAAGCAACGAACCCGAACCAGAACCCTACTGTCCGGTAAAAGGAAAAAAAGAAAACCTTAGCTGCAGTGACCCTTAGCATCATTCCTCCCAAACGAACATGAGACAAGATGTTTTCGAGACCCTACTGCGTTACATGTACACCTAGACTTTGCCAACCATGCTACGTCGCTACCACAACCGGAATCTGCACCATACCCTGGGCAGCGCCTTTGCTGAGAGGAAGCCCTCGGCAAAATGCACTCGGCACATTTTTATCGGCAAAGGGCTCTTTGTTGAGAGCCACGTCACGTCCTCTCGGTAAAGGTGTGCCATGAGATCAGATGACTCTTGGCAAAGAAACTTTTATAAAACAATAAGGAAAAAAATGTATTTTCCATCCCTCCAAAAGTGTGATTTTCATCCCTCACATTTAATTTGATGGAAATCAACCCCTTAACTATCTGAAGAGGTGCATTTATCATCCTCATCCTACTTTAATAATGATTTAATATCATATAATAGCAATTTAGACCATGTATTCATCTTGCTAATTACTGCCTAGTCACAATTTTTTTGACTCAATATCTATAATAATTTAGTGTAAATCAATTTTATTAAGTTTTTTTAAAAAATATTGTGTATTTATTAATACTTTTTGTAAACTTTATACTTTCAACTTAGCATATTATTGTATCTCTAGGTAGTGATTACTGATTGAGTATTGATTATGTGACATAAATTGTTAGTAGATTTTATGTAATCATTGTTAAACTATAAGGTGGGATGAGAAATGCACCAAATTAATTAGTTAGGGACTGATTTGCACCAAATAAAACATGAGGGTTGAATACTACACTATTGCAATACTTGAGGGATGAAAAATACACCTTTTCTAAAAGAAAAGCATCCACTCGGGCCCACCTGCCAGGCACCACGGCCCCCGTCGGCTGGCCGCCACCGCCGCTGCCACCACCACCACCACCACCCAACCATCGTCGCACGTCACCGCGCACGCGCGCGCGCGCACACAGAGCCCGTTACATGAATTCTTAAACGCCCGTTACATGAATTCTTTGTAACGGACATTAAAAAGAGCCTGTTACACAAGTTAAACCTATCGGTAACGAGCTAGTAAAGTCCGTTACTGATCAATGCCCTATCGGTAACGGGCTGTTTACGTCTGTTACTGATCACTCCATATTGGTAATGTGCTATAAAGTCTGTTACCGATGAGCATTTGATGCTCGTTACTAATTTGAGAGCCCAATAATTAAAGTCTGAGAGCACTCAACTGCCGTGAAGTGGGAGCGTGGCATCAGTGAACAAATGAGACGGAGGTTTGTTAATCATCGTCTCCTTTGAGTCTGTCCTCATTGACAGGTCAACTCGATCCATCTCTCATTGCTTCCATTTCGACATACAGGCACAATCAACACACATATCTTCTAAGACAAAACAGACATCATAAGAGAGATAACTTGTCCACAAAGATGACGATAACTAGTCCACAGGAATAAAGATAATTGTTACAAAAGGTTAACTTGTCCATATATCAGGCTAGGACTTAACTAGTCCATCATATTATTTACTATGGTCGTGCTATCTGACCATACACATCAACAAAGGAATGCCCCTTGAACATCCACAAAAGTATGGCTACTGACCCTGCACATCAACAAGCTTGAACTAGATCATGCCCCATGAGGATTATTGGCTCTTTTTGCAGCCTCTTCGTGTAAGCAACCAAGGATTCTTGAAGCCCTTCTAGCGCACCTTCAATGGGTTCAATATTTTTTCAGTAGTATAATCGTACCTCCTTATGTGCTTAGGCGCCTTTTTGGTGAGGATGTTCACTTCTTTTGTGATTTTTTCAAACTCAGGTTTCACATAATCCCAGACATTAAGGTTAAGACAAAGTAACTCAAGCTCTGCTCGCGACTCAAAGAGTTTTGCCTGAAACAGGGTTAAACATGGTATAAGAATGTTGACGGTTCAAAACCGTGCTCAAGTTCACCATAAGCCTACGGGTGACTTGGTGCCTTTTTCACCAAGGAGGGTCCTCTCTAGATTTGTCAATCCAAGGATCGGAAGCAAACCACTAAGGTTCTCTATCTAACCTACGGGTCTAACCCTATGTGAAGCATAGATCGCATAAAGATTAAACATATATGAAAGGATGTATGGATCACATCCACCTAGCCTTAAAGGTAAGCATCCAAAAGGTAAGCCTAGCCTATCGTCTTTTTATTGCCGTTCCGGTCAAGGTGATAAACCAATCTAAACCTATGATAAGGATTACACTCGATATGGAGTAACCCGATATGGAGTGGTCTGGTACACGTTCACTCGCCGCTTTCTCCTCCACTGTACTGTCACTACGCAAGGATATTCATCACCAAGCAACAACCTAGGTCCGTGCACTACTACGGTGTATCCGCAACACAAGACTAATCACCATGATTCGATCTAGTCCTACTAAAGGCATATCGTAGCTACACATATGAATAAGCACAACTCGTAGTAGATCAAACTAAAGACAAAAATAGATTTATATCACCATCGAATGTTGAAGGTACAAACGACTTGACGAATTGAAGTCGCGGCTCTGGAACTCCACCATGGCTTCACCACGCAGGACCAACCATGGCAGCTAGGGCATGGCCTAGGCCATCTCCTAGGCAACTCGAGGACTTGCGGCGGCCGTTGTCTTTCTCCCGGTGCTTCTCCTTCGTCTCGGCGGCTCTCTGATGAATGGATGGATGTGGCGGCCGGCGGAGGCAGAGGCAATAAATAGACGAGCACCTAGGTCAAAGGGGGGCGTGAACCGGGCCCGAAACAGGCCAGGACGGCCGGCCTGGGCCGACCGACCCAGGCCCGTGTCGGCTCGGTTCGGCCCCGTCACGCTCCCCGATGCTTCTCTGTCAATTGTTGACTTGCTCCTTTATGCATGTGGGCCCTTGACGTCGTCTTCTCCACGGTTTAGACATAGCTCCTTGTCGCGCAAGCTTCAACATCTTCTGTCTAGGTCCCTGGAGTTTTTCAGCTTCATGCTTCAGTCCCTGGGCCCTTTGGAGTCATGTTCATGAGGTGTCTTGACTTGTGCCGGGCTTCATGATCTTCTCTTGAAGTGCTTGATGAACTTATCCTGAAAGTCCCCTCTTTAACGTTAATTTCCTGCATAAACAACAAACTCCAAAATCGACATGCGAGAGTGAACTTGATACCTTCGGGGGTTAGTAGCATTGGTTAGAATATCAAATACATGCAAATGTTGACGGTAAACTTATAGCTAGGTGTACCAAAATCGACCGTCAACATACCCCCATGCTTAAACCTTGCTCGTCCTCGAGCAAGTCCAAGATCTTTGCTTAACTTGGAAATCAGCATTGCCCTTCAATGTCTTCCTTGCACTTAGTTATACACAACAAGACACTTCATTATGGAAGATAGGCTATCATTAAAGAACACACCACAATAAAACAAATATAGTTCTCTCGAACTTAAGCAAACTTCAAACCTTTACCTTGTTGCATCGTGAAGAGTTTTCAAAAAGTTACACATCTAACATAAGTGAGGTTCTCTTGCAAAAGCTCATGGAAACACTCATCTCATCAAGTCACTCAAGCATACACTAGATTAATCTCAACCTATTCTACTCATATATGAAAGTGGAAAGCTTATGTGGAGCTTGGTAGGTAAAAACGATCCTAGTAAAACATTATACTTGAAATGTTGTCAAACTAAGAGAGAGATCTATTGGAATTACCGAGACTAGTAAAAAAGGTCATGGAAAATAAGTGTTGGAAAAAGAGAGAGATGGAACACACACATTTAGAAAGGTGGACATGTGCAAGTGGCAAATGGGTGATCCCGAGACACGGATGAAGTTGGATTGCACATGGTTGGAAAAGATTGAGTATGGACTTGTCTTCAAAGCTCTCTATGATTTAAATGAAGCTAAAAAGAACCAAGGAGCATTTTTATTTTTCTCTTTTTTCGTTTTTTTCTTTTCTTATTATTTTTATTTCTTCTTCTTCTTTTTTCTTTCTTTCCTTCATTTTTTCTTCTCATATTTTTTTATTCATCATTTTTATGCTCCTTCGAACTTTTAAGCAACATAGTACTTGCTATAGCAGTCCTACCCCATGCTTAAATGATTGCTCGTCCTCGAGCATAGAAGTGAGGAGACCTATGGCTGCTAAAGAAGTACAAAATCCTTGTATTCCTCTATAAATCTTTTGAAATCTTCAAGGGCATCATCCATGTCGAAACTCGCATGATCATTGATGAGTCCCTCCAATATGTTATATGTCTCGAAATCTTGCCAGAAAATCTTCAGAAAATTCGTCGAAAGATCATCCATACTCAATTTGGGTTGTGGTCAAGGAGGTAATCACAAAAAGATGTTTTGTGTTTAGGGTGGATGCCCAGTGAAGTTTGTGAAATTTCCAATGTAGAATCTCATAATGCATGGACAAGAATGGCTAGAATGAAAAAGATACGCAAAGGAATGACCAACTTCTTAGTCTCGTACCACAGAAATCAATCCTAATCCAACTCATCAAGATATAAGTTTGCAAACTAAAGATTATATCATTAAAGTACTTGTATGTGTATAGGCTTTGATAGGTAGAGCCTTGCAAGAGATTCACAAATGTAGATAGCATATTGATTTTAAATAAAACAAGTACAAGGCATAGGTCATCGGTAAACTTAAATTAAAGAGCAACATAAAGTATGTGGGTCTTAGAAATTAGTCATTTAACCTCCACAAATGAAAGAGCCGGTATTTAATTCAATTTAAGTTCCTTTTAATAGAGAGCAAAAAGTCATGTCATATAAAACATCATGCAAGTAAAACAAGGCAACAACTTTCATCATTTTTCCATAAGCAAGACATACAAATGATATTATCATGGTAAGCTCAAAAGAGATGGTGATTCATTTATTTAAAAGTAAAAACTAACTAACCTAGGTTGTCCTCCTAGTAGCCATGTTATTGATCGAGAGATAAATACAAAGGTTGTCTATGGTTGAAAGCATATATGTGCAAGCATTTAAAAGGCGATGGACAAAGATAAAGTTAACGGAGAGTTACCGTCCTTTTCGATGCTCGTAATGAAGTACAGCGATGCCTCCCCCATGCTTAAGCATTGTTCTTAGCATGGAAAAAGAATTGATGAGCATCTTGTGTTGAAGGTGATCCTTGTACTCCACGTGGCCTTTTTCCCATTCGTCCTTCAAATCTTCCCCCATGCTTAGCATGTTGCTAAGTGTGGAAGAACTTGAATTGCTTGTAATTCCCTATTGCCATGTGTTTGAGAATCATCTTCACTTCTTGCCTTTGTTAACTCATTTGTCCCTCAACTTCTTATCATCGTCAAGCCATGGTTCCAATCCTTCGTCATATCATCATCACTAACTTCAATGCCATCCTTTGTCGCTGCCTCATCTTCCACAGTTTTTATTTTTCCTCCAGAACAGAACATGTACTGAAACACCTCTCCAAGTTGAAGTTCATGAAATTATCTTTCCAACGGGCCATTATATGCATGAAACGGGTTCTGAATAAGAGAGGTGCGCCAATTTTACTCCGGCGATGCAATCTGTCCAAGGCGATTTCAGACTGTGCAGCGCTCAATGTTTTAGTCATATCTCCTTGTACGGGTCTTCAAAATTGATGATTCTTGATGTATTGGAAAGAAGGTTTGAAGGATCTTATGGATATTAACTTTTCTTCCATTTTACGTCTCTGAACACGTGCTCAAATCTTGATGGAAACAGTGACTTCTTTGTCAGGTGACTAATGACCTTGATTGCAATTGGTTAAGAACTCATGGGAACACTTCGTCATGCCTGCAAAACAAATTAAATGCACATTCTACCCCCGGGGTGATGATTGGGAGTAGAGAAAAATTGCCAACAAACCAAATGCATCCCTAAGACCTTAACTTGTGGCATAGCTTACCTAATAATAAAGAAAAGAGAACCTAATGAGTGTACGTGCGTGTAGGTGAAAATGCAAATGAAAGGAAGGGATATAAACAAAACAATGTTTACACCAAATTCTAAGCTCCATGCTTACAAAGTGGTTGACATACTTTCCATTCCTACAAAGATTTATTAACCAAGGTCAAAACACCATGTTCATCCCAAGATCAATAATTCTTTAAAGTGCAAGAGAAGTAGGACGCATTGCAAAATTTATAAACCAACCAATACAATGTGAAAGCAAGGTTTATAAAATTGAATGATGATTGTCTCCAATCATTTCTAAACACCATGTTTACACAAGATTGCAAAAAAATGTCTCGTGCGCACAAAGCACCATTATGGAAATAAAGCATTCATCAAAAAGTTTCACGAAGAAGCCAAGCTAACCTATGCATGATAGAATAAAGGGGGTTGATGACAATGAGGTAGATGCAAAATGCAAAGGAGTTAGTAAAAAGGGTCAGCAATGTTTGAAAAAGGCTTTCGATGTTGTTCCTCAACGATGAGAGGTAGAGTTAAAAGTTTTATCAAAAGACCTTAAAACATGCTAACAAGGTTTTAAGGTAAGGCTTATGGGTATCCTATATTTTTGGCTTAAGACAAGAATTTTGAAAAGATAAGTCGGGTGAAGAAATTCTATCTAAGGTGGTCTTGAAAAAGAAGACAAGCGAGGGTTAGATTTTCGGATGAAAAACAAACCTATGGTTTTAGGATTACTAAAGGTATGAGGATTTTTTCCTAAGGGTTCAGGATGAGGCTAGTCAAAATTTTGATTAGAAAAGGATAGAGATAGGCTTTGTCGACTTGACATAAGTCGATCCCTCCCTTTGTTGGCCTAGGTTCTAGGTGTGGTTTGATAGGAAGGTTTAGGTAAAGATGAGATTTTTTAGGGTTATAAAAAATGAGATGCAACATGCAACATAATGCAATGGTGGAGAACAAAGTGGAATGAAGTGCAACATAATATGAATGAAAAAAAATATATGACATGATAAAGTGGTGATCTAAACCAAAAGCAAAAGTTAGCCTAAGTTAACTAGCCACAAGTTTAGAATCAAAAGAGATCATGCTTCATACTTCTCTCTAAAAAACACAAATAAGAAGACTCTAAACACTAATAAGCACACAAAAATAAGGGGTCTACAAGTTTTCCAAAATTTAAGTAGAAAAGTGCTCCCTCAATATATATATTAAAGCATATGACATGTGGTTGTGATATTTATTAGAGCAATGGTACAATGTTACTTGAAGTTTTCAAATAAAAAACACATTGTAGACTTGTCATAGTTTATATAGATTTATAAAAAGATCGGGTTGCCTCCTGGAAAGCGCTCCATTTAAAGTCGTAGAGCTCGACTTTCTCACGTACCTTTTTTATCGTCGCGAAGCCATGGTTCTTTGTGCGAGAATCCAAAGCATCCATGCAGCTTGATGTTGACTTAATCTAGCGGTTCGCTTCCAACATCATCATGGGTTGAGTGGTGCCTCTTGTGTCTTCATTCATCCCTGCTCCGGAGGGCTTGTTTTAGTCCTTACCTTCTGAATTTCATCATGTACGTGTTGTGGAACCGTTGCCCCATCTTCTCTTTATTGACACCATTTCTGTCTCCTCTATCTTGTCGTCATCGCCTTGTTGCTGACTCTTCTTCGTGGATTTACCCCTGCATCCAGAACATAACATATACCAATATATAGTTCTATTGAAAAGTTTGTAAAATTGCCTTTCCAACGGGTACTCATTCGCCTTAATCGGAGTCCGAATGAGGGAGCTATGGCTGTTCACTTCAGCATTGCTTGCTGTACAGAATTTCAGAATGTGCAACCATCGGTGATTCGGCCATATCCGCTTGTAGGAACCTCCGATTGCCTTGCCGCTTGATTAGTTGGAATGTAGACTTCATAGAGCGTTTGAAAATTCAAATATATCTAATTGTTTTCTTCTGAGGCTCATGCAAACATCGCGATGACATCGTTATCCTTTCGTCCATCGAACCGGAGATGTATGTGTGGTCTTCATCTTGAAGTTTGTTAGGGCACCATGCCACACATCCCTTGGCTTCAAAACTCACTACCATCGCTGCATGATATTGATGGTAATGGAATCCTTCTCCATCATGCTTGACATGGTCGTTTCCGAAACCTATAGCTTGAACAAACAATCCTCCAAAAGAAATTACTCTTAAAAACTTAATTGACACATATAGGCATACCTTATTCATCTTTGTTTGCATTGGGTGGGGGCTCAATAGCGGATGTTGGGCCACTAACAAAGGTTAGCACCTACCACTAAAGAGCAAAACATGTGTAGCCATCAACTTGGTTGAGCGAGTTTGGACTTGTTGAAGTCCGAATGTTGAAAACTTTTCTCGATTGTTTTGTGTCTAGTTTTCCACCTACTTTCAAGGACACAAACAAGAAAGAAAGCGTATATGCAATGATAAAATTAGGGTTAGTTAAAATAAAGATAGATCACCCTAGGGTTCGAGTTGCTGATCCCCGGCAATAGCGCCAGAAAAAGGGGCTTGTTGACGGTTCAAAACCGTGCTCAAGTTCACCGCAAGCCTACGGGTGACTTGGTGCCTTTTTCACCAAGGAGGGTCCTTTCTAGATTTGTCAATCCAAGGATCAGAAGAAAACCACTAAGGTTCTCTATCTAACCTACGGGTCAAACCTTATGTGAAGCGTAGATCGCATAAAGATTAAACATACATGAAAGGCTGTATGGATCACATCCACCTAGCCTTAAAGGTAAGCATCCAAAAGGTAAGCCTAGCCTATCGTCCTCTTGTTGCCGTTCCGGCCAAGGTGATAAACCATTCTAAAGATATACTATGATAAGGATTATAGTCAATATGGAGTAACCCGATATGGAGTGGTCCGATACATGTTCACTCGCCGCTTTCTCCTCCACCGTACTGTCACTACGCAAGGATATTCATCACTGAGCAACAACCTAGGTCCGTGCACTACTACGGTATATCCGCAAGACAAGACTAATCACCATGATTCGATCTAGTCCTACTAAAGACATATGGTAGCTACACATATGAATAAGCACAACTTGTAGTAGATCAAAGTAAATACAAGAATGGATTTATATCACCATCGAATGTTGAAGGTACAAACGACTTGACGAATTCAAGTCGCGGCTCCGGAACTCCACCATGGCTTCACCACGCAGGGCCTACCATGGCGGCTAGGGCATGGCCTAGGCCATCTCCTAGGCAACTCAAGGACTTGCGACGGCCGTCGGCTTCCTCCCGATGCTTCTCCTTCATCTCGGCGGCTCTCTGATGAATGGATGGATGTGGCGGCCGGCGAAGGCAGAGGCAATAAATAGACGAGCACCTAGGTCAAACGGGGGTGTGAACTGGGCCCAAAAAAGGCCAGGCTGGCCGGCCTGGGCCGACCGGCCCGAGCCTCGTTTCGGCCCCATCTCGCCCCCCCCCGATGCTTCTCTGTCAATTGTTGACTTTCTCCCATATGCATGTGGGCTCTTGACGTCGTCTTCTCCACGGTTTAGACAGAGCTCCTTGTCACGCAAGCTTCAGCATCTTCTGTCCAGGTCCTTAGAGTTTTCCGGCTTCATGCTTAGGTCCCTGGGCCCTTTGGAGTCATGTTCATGAGGTGTCTTGACTTGTGTCGGGCTTCATGATCTTCTCTTGAAGTGCTTGATGAACTTATCCCGAAAGTCTCATCTTTAACGTTAATTTCCTGCATAAACAACAAACTCCAAAATCGACATGCGAGAGTGAACTTGATACCTTCGGGGGGTTAGTAGCATTGGTTAGAATATCAAATATGTGCAAATGTTTAAGGTAAACTTATAGCTAGGTGTACCAAAATCGACCGTCAACAAAAACAACATAGTTAATTCAGTACTAATTTGCCTCAGAACTTGGAGCAGTATAGGAACAGTCATAAGAAAATTATATAAGAACTTGAAAATTATCCTAGGCTTCATAGAAGGGTGTCTCAAGTAAAAGCAGAACTTAGTTCAGAACTGATTTACCTCAGAACTTGGTATAATTAAGATCATGACAAGCATGGAAGACATCATCATAGTCACTAATTAACTTTATGAAGCTCAAGCTCAAGCTACCTTAAGCTCCATCTATAGAAAAGTAAAAAGGCAGTGAGATTAAGAGAAACTTGCCTCGCCATCGTCGTGGTCGTTTCCAGAGTCAGAGATGAGGTCCTCTACACCTTCTTTGCCGCTCCCTTGACACCTCTTCATAGTTGCCAGACACTTGTGCTCGCAAACGTGAGGCAGGCCCCTCGCCCACTTCGCTTCCTCCTCGCCGGCACGCTCCTCCTTGCCACTGCTTGGCCCCTCGTCAGAATCCGAGAGGATCCAATCGTGGACCCTCGTCTCCGGTATTGGGTTCACTCCACCGCCGCTTGGCCCCTCTCCGGCACTCATCGTCGTCTCCCTCTTCGCTGCCATCTCGCCGGCACGCGCGCGGATCCAGTTGCGGCACCTCTTCACGTTCCGGTTCTCCTCGATCCCGGGTGCGCGGGGTCATCCGCTGCTTGGCCCCTCGCCAATGCTCATCGTCGTCTCTATCTCCACGCCTCCTCTGCGCATTTTTTCAAGGAAAGTGATGCGCTTATCCATTCGGAAAGAAGAAAGGGGCGGTTGAATATTCATTTTGCACCATTTGACTTATAAAAATCACATTTGACCATTCGTCTTATTCAAAAAAAATGTGTGAAAATGTAGAAATAATTATGATATACTTCAAATATATATTATGATAAAACATGTCATAGTAAAATAAATAATACTTTCACTATTTTTTCAAATTTTGGGATGGAGGGAGTAGTAGTCAATGCCGACGCGGGTTAGCAAACCTGCGTCGCTTTGTTGACTGGTGTGCGGGCAATGGTTACCTTCTTTATACTAGGCTGCTGACACTTTTTTTTAAAATGACACTTAATTGCTTCCCTACAAAATTAGGGCCCATAAAGAAACACCTAAAAATTAATAAAAATACGAACAATTCATAGTTTTTTAAGAATCGAACAACTCATAGGAGTAGTTGGGCATTTGGTATTTTGAATAAGATATGAACAGTCACACATCTCCTTGTGACCACATGATTCTTTTTGTGGCCAAGAGCTCTCCTGAGCGGACACGGGTTCCGAGGCGTGTGACCGACCGCCTGACGGTTCGTTGTCTTGTCAATATAAATCCTGGCCGGCCAAGAACTTCATCAACCGCGGCACCAAGAAAATCCCAGCACCACCGTCTCCGGTCACAAAGAAGTGAATCCAAGAGCTTCTTCTTCCTCAAGCAAGCGCATGGCATCAAGCGAGCCATCAAGGAAGTGGGGGAGGGAGGAGGTGCCGCTACCCTCGCCCGCCGAGCCCGAGAAGGTGCCGCCGCCCCCGCCCGCTGAGCCCGAGGAAGTGTCGCGGCCCCCGCCCGAGGAGGTGCCACCGTCCACTCCTGCCGAGGTGATGCCGCCCCCACCCGAGGAGGTGAAGCTGCCCCGGCGCAAGGTGGCGCGGCAGCCCGTGGTGCCCTTGCGTGCTCCTTCAGTAAATGTGGCGGATGCCTGTTGGTCAGTGAAGATGCTCCACCAGTCTTTTGTGAGTCTTGGAAAGGTGGTTGTTCATCTCGGGGTCTAACAACCCACTCATCCGCTGCAGACGACCATGATGGATTACGCCTTCAAGATCAATGTTTTGGTTGGGGAGCTGGAGAGAGGAGTGCTCCCCCCTTCTACGACGACGATGGCGGACTCGACGTCTCCGGCCCCGGCTCTGGCTCCGACGGTGGGGCTCCTCCAGCGGCGACTATCTCTGCTTAATTAATTTGTTCCTTTGTTAATGTGAGTGTGCTTGTTAAACTTGTGATGGACTAGCTAGTAGATCCTCTGTTAATATGTTCCTCCTGTGTGTATGTTGAACTTGTGATGAACTAGTAGATCTAAGAGACGCGGTAGATCAATCAATGTCTCCTATTTTGAAAGGCATTGCAATGTCTATGGTAGCAGCTTACAATGAATTGCAATGTGTATGCCAGAAGTTTGTTAATCTGTTTGTGTCATTATATGGCAGCAATTCACAATGAATTGCAATGTGTATATATGCTAGAGTTATGCCAGAAGTTTGTTACTCTGTTTAATAATCCGCATTTCCTTTGCCTCGTGCTGCAATGAAATGTCAGCACAGATGAATTGATGAATTTTGTGATGTGTGACACATTATGATTTGTGACCCAATTGTCATTCCATCCATTCTTCATTTATACATTTAAGTTTGTCATATGTGACAAATTTTTCATTCTTCATCCACACAGATCAAGCAAAAGCACCACTTTTAACATCAGAATTACTTATTTGCAGCATACATACCTAGTAAACATCCAAATACTACACAAACAACAACCAGAATAATCAAGTTCATCTTCCAGATCACATTGTTCTTCTTCTCCTCCAGTGTTTTCTTCCTCTGCTTGTCCTCCAGTGCTTTCCTCTTCTCGCCGCTCCCAATTTGACATTCCACTGAATCAACTACTTCATCGACCGCGTCCGCCCAGTTCGACGGTTGAAAAACAATGACGCCAGCATCCTTCAGCATTTGGAGATACTCCTTGTGGAAACGCTAAAATCCACAATTTTTGGTGTACTGCAGAATCAAAAGCACATAAGAACCCTAACTCAGATTTGGGAGACACAACAGACTATTCACCGAGATCCTTGCACACTTGAAATAAAGACGACTGTGGTTTTCACCTTCCTTCTGCGTCTGCCCCTCCACCACCCGAGCCATACCACAGTTCGGGCAAGGGACCAGTGGAAAGCCGCTTAGCTCACCGACTGGATCCAAGCCGATGGAGTGATTGCGGCTGCTCCGGCAACCTTGAACCCTACTCCTCGCACGTGCACCTCCAGACGAATCGGCATAGTGCGACATGTGCACGACGGCGGGGAAGGACGGGCGGGCGGCGGCGGTGAAGCTCAGATCGGGGAAGAAGAAGGGGGCAGGGTTCGGGGCGCCTGGGTGGATGCATATTCATTCGGCAAGGGGCATTTCTGACAATGGAGCACTTGTTGGCGATGATGGTTAGTGTACCACCGTCGCCGGGGCGGATGCCGGCCAGGGGCATAATGGAGCACTTGTTGGCGATGATGGTTAGTCTACCCGCATCGCCTTTGTCGGTCGGGCAGGCTACGATTATCTTTTTATATAGGCTTCTGATGCTGACGCGTGGGCCCGACACTATTTTTCCGAATTGAAACTTGCTTCCCTCAAATATTATACCCCATAAACAGCACCAAAAAATTCGTAAAAAATATGAACAATTCATAGTTGGTAATTTAGCATTTGAATAAAATATCAACAACCACACATGTCTAAACAAATTTCTTAAAATTATCTCTTATTTACAATATAAAAATTATAATAACGTCTTAGTGTGTTCTAAAAATTCTACAAATTGACTTGGCAACATAATTTAATTCCCTAAGCTTTTCTACAAAAATTCAAATGGTTTCGAAAACGGAAGATTATACTTGTGTACAAATGTCTACATCTCTCACATAGTTCCTTAGAATGTTACTTCAACATTGAAGTTTTCCACACTTTAAAACATGTTCAAACTCTTATGCATTTGAAATTTTAACATAACCTTATGTTCACCATAAGATTACAAAATGCAAAGTTTAATTAGTAATGGTTGTGTAAAACAAATACTATTTATATGTTGTACTTATAAGGAACAATATAAGGTGTATAAATAACATCCAAGAAATGGAATTACATACGAAAAAATGTCATAAATGAATAAATGTTGATTTTAGAAAAATTTAGAAACAACTATCATCAAATTTGGATTACGGTTGACGGAGAAAAATGTGATACAAAATTTGAGTGCAGATTAAAAGGGGAAAATCAAACTGTTCTTCATTCGAACAGACCTGCACTATTAGATTTTCCACCTAATGCAACGCACAAAATTTGTTGCAATATGCCATATTTGGTTGCAATAGACACAATTGCAACCAAATTGTTTCGTGGGCCATGGGATGCGAAAGGCCGTGTTGCATTAGGGTATTGCGACGTTGTCCATCAGGTAGTTGCAAATGTATTTTTGTTGCAACGTAATGCGACGTTGCAATTAGGTTTTTTACCACGCTTGTTCTGGTTGCAAAGTGTACTATTGCGACGCATTTGGGGTGTTGCCAAAGGTGCAATTGCAACATTTCTGTTTCATTGCAAATTATAGTATTGCTACGCACTGAATTTGGTTGCTATAGGTTGAACCTCCTCTATTACCACGAAAGTAATTTGGTTGCAATATGTAGTATTGTCTGTTGCCACAAAATTGGTTAGTTGCTATAGGTGGTCTCCTCTATTGCCATAAAAGTTGATTTCGATGCGATAGGTAGTATTGTCTGATGCCACGATATTAGTTACGTTGCTATAGGTGGTATCCTATATTGCCACGTAGTTTGATTGGTTGTAATATGTGGTCCTCTATTATTGCTTCGATATTTGGTTGGTTGCCAAAAGTTAAAGTCTCTAGTACAACGTTTCTATTAGGGTTTCTACAAGTGCACTATCTATTGCCACGTTCCTTTTGTGTTGCTACAAGTTGAACTTCTTATTACCATGTTTATATTAGGGTTACCACAAGTGCACCATACTATTGCCACATTCCTTTTGTGTTGCTACAAGTTAAACTTCTTATTACCACGTTTCTATTAGGGTTGCTACAAGTGCACCTTACTATTGCCACGTTCCTTTTGTGTTGCTACAAGTTGATCTTTTTATTACCACGTTTCTATTAGGGTTGCTACAAGTGCAACTTACTATTGCCACGTTCCTTTTTGGCAATGAAAAACACTGGTTGTGATATGATGATTTATTCTTTGCAATGTATGGTGTATTCTGCCACGCTCATTTATGTAGCAGCACTAATTTGAAACATTAATTTACATCATTAGATAAATATAACTATGCATTTATAGTTAATGAACCAACATTCAACCATCCACTGAGTTATGACATGACACATGAAGTACTTAAATACTGAAAAGTTTGGCACGGAACATAGTTTCAACACATAGTAGGCAAATTTGCTAGGACATGAAGAACTTGGTCTGCAAATGGTGACTTGGAGATGATCAGCAAAGGGGGGATTCAATGCAAGGAGGTCGCATCACCTGTAAAGAATCAACAAAATTTTTAAGCTAGCATCAAATAATCTCTAATATTGGAATTTGTGGAACAACAGCATATAGCAAACCAAAGATTGATTGCGATTCAAAAAATAGCATAATGACATCAAATAATTATCACAACCATAAACACAATTTGACAGTCGAAACATGAATTACATTCACGGCAAGAAGAGGAGTTGAAAAAACTTCACCTCATGTCTTTTTGGTGCTTTGTCGTCTCCTTTGTGCAGCTTGTACCTGTAGCTGTTGAGAAGAAATTTATCTAACGGGAGGGACGGTGGATTGTGTTTCAGGAATGTTAGCACCTTTAGTGCTTCTAGTTTTGCGCAAGACTTGTTTTGGAACGTCTTCAGATTCCTTCTCCTACGAACCAATCATTTGGAAGGACAAGATTAGGCGTAATTTGATTAGTAACTGATGATATGTACTAGTAACAAGTTGTGAATTCGAGAACAACCTGAGTAGAAGAGAGCACATTCCTGGAGTCTAGCTGTATATTCCCAGTTGTAGGAATTGATGCCCAATCCCCTCGAAGCTTCAGAAACTCCCCATCCCCCATCAGAGGCTCCGACGCATCCACTTCAACATGGCCATAGGAGTGAGCCATTTCAAGTTACTAATTTAAGCTTATTGACTGCTGTAGAAACTGCCATTGCGCCAGAAGGTTCAGCCACTGAAGGATCTCTATGACGATTTGTGTGAGCAGATCGAGAGTATAGGCCTGCAAGTAGATGGAGCTCATGAAGCCATGGAAATGGCCCTGACAGAATTCATGGAGGATGTAGGTGGCAAGTTAGATGTGATGGAGAAGAAGATCTCCAAGCTTTATGCCAAAGTCTTCCAGAAGTAGTAAATAATGGCAACATCTAAGTCATGAGTAAGGTGTCAAGGCAAGAATAAATTGCCTCTTAACACGCCAAACAAAAAACGACTAAGTATCAATTGAAAAACTCATCATCTTGGGCATCTTGAACTATTGGTGCAACAATTCCATCATCAATGTACGTGTCATCTGCATCATGTTCATCATCAACATCAAATACGTCATCGTCTGGTTCATCAACCGCCTCGGCCGAACCTGATTAATAACTGAGACATCGCCGGTTGTGTGTTCCTTGTCCGATCTAGACCAATTTGTCAAAGCCTGGTGTTCACCGAGCAAATTAATACCTTCGATACCCACAACAAATGAGTCCTCAAGATCTAATTCAGGCATGGCAAACAAGTTCCTTGGTTTCATTGAAATAACACTGCTCCAACCCGGTTTATTCACCAGATTCACATAAAACACCAGTTCTACCTGTGTTGCCAGAATATAGGGTTCATTCCTAAACTTGTGTCGAGTAGTATCGATGTCAATGACCCCAAATTTATCTTTACTGTATCCTTTGCCTCTGTTGGTACTTGTGTCAATAGGCACATCAAACCAGTCACACTGGAACAGGATAACTTCTTTTTGTCCAGGGAATTCCAGTGAGATCATTATTTTAATTACCCCATACCAGTTCGTGCCTTTTGCCTCACCCTTGACAAGCACACCACTATTTTGTGTCACAAGGGTTTTCTCGATGTTAACGGTTTGAAACAGCCAATTGTTGATATGACATCTATTCAATGTACGAGGTCGGGGATCCGGGTCTTGAGCAAGTGCAAACAAATCTGAACTTACTTCCCCTCTAGCATGTAGACCTCTCATCTTGCTTTCAAACCATCTTACGAGTTGAGCCTCATGTCGCTGATCAAGATTTCTGGTTCCATATACCTCCAGTTCTTCCAAATGCTCGCTGCACACAAATGAATATTACCGTTAGTTTGAAATTTAACATTAAAAGCAATAAATGATGTTGAGTAGTGTATCTTACTCGACATATGGTCCAGCTTCATCACAAATGCAAATTATGTAGTGCCTCATCTTCCGAAACTCATTTGGTGGAATTTCTTCGACCGTCTGTCCTCTCCTCTTGTAATCCATTTCTGAAAAAATGCTCAAACCAGATGGTGGCTCATTCACAGTAACTGTTTCATGTCGATCAACATGATTGTCTTTGGTGTCCACGCCCAAGAATCCTGAGCAGAATGTAAGGCACTCCTCGAGTATGTATCCCTCAGCAATTGAACCTTTAGGGTGAGCCTTGTTCCTCACATATCCTTTCATAGTGCGTAGGTACCGTCCCACTAGGTACATCCATCTATAACACACTACCCCCCAAGTTTAGCTTCTTCAGCTAGATGAATAGGCAAATGGATCATGATATCAAAAAATGCAGGTGGGAATATCATCTCAAGTCGACAAACAACCTCCCTAATTGAAAGTTAAGCTTGTCCAAGTCTGCTTCCACTAGCTCCTTTGAACATAGTGCATCGAAGAAATTAGTAAGCTGAATCAATCCAATGACAACAACTTCTGGCAAAATCCTACGCACCACTAAGGGTAAAAGTTTCTGTAGAATTAGATGGTAGTCATGCGTTTTCAAGCCAGACACCTTACGTGACTTTACATCCACACATCTTCTTATATTTGAGGAAACCCCATCGGTCATCTTCACTCCATATAGAAAATCACACAAACTTTCCCTGGCATCCTTATCTAACTCGTACAAGGCTGATGGCAAGGTATACTTATCATCTTTAATCACAGGGTGCTGATCTGGTCGTATCCGTAGATGCTCCATGTCAAGCCGAGCATTCTCCCCATCCTTACATTTGCCATCCAATTTAAGCAGAGTGCCTAGTATGCTCTCGCATATATTTTTCTCAATGTGCATCACGTCCAAATTATGCCTCATGAGCACAGAAGACCAGTAAGGGAGCTCAAAAAAATACTCTTCTTCCTCCAGTTGTGGCATCTATTGTCTTCGTCACGCTTTTTTTGATAACAAGGTCTTTCCAATTTCTACTTGTTCGAAAGTAGAATACTGCTCAAGTACCTGTGCACCAGATAGTGGTTCTGGTGCCTCCCTGATTTCGACCTTGTTGTTGAAGCTGACCGTGTTGTTGCGCCATGGATGGTCGGGGGGCAAAAACCGTTGATGTGCCATGTAGCAGTGCTTCCGCCCATGTTTCAACCACAAATACTCAGTATGTTTGTGGCAGTATGGACATGCAAACTTTCCTTTAATGCTCCAACCAGACAGCATAGCATGGGCTGGGAAGTCATTAATTGTCCAAAGAAGTATAGCATGTAATCTAAAATTCTTCTTAGTCTCTGCAATCTAAAATTCTTCTTAGTCCCTGCATCTCTTGTTTTAACACCATTATTCCAAAGCTCCTTGAGCTCCATATCAGGGGCCTCAAATATACATCAATATCCATTCCGAGAGATTTTGGACCAGAAATCAACATTGACAAGATCCAGTTAGATTGTTTCTGACACAACCATGGAGGGAAATTGTAAGGTATCATGATGACAGGCCAAACGGAGTACGTAAGACTTTGCATGCCAAAGGGATTGAACCCATCAGAAGCATGACCCAGCCTAACGTTACGACCTCCTTCTTCTGAAAACCATTTAAACTCCGAATCCACGTGCTTCCATGCCTTTGAGTCAGCAGGGTGACGCATTTTCCCATCATTCACTAATTCTATCTTGTGCCACTGCATATCCTTTGACATTTGCTTTGACATATACATTCTTTGCAGCCGAGGAATAAGAGGAAAATAGCGTAGGATCTTAGCTGGTAACCGCTTCTTAACAGAAGTAGCACCAACTGCACTGCAATTATTATCAGAGGTTTTTTCTACAACTTTCCACCTTGACTTCTTACAAATGGGACATGTTTCCAGATTTGCATATTTATCAAAAAATAAAACACAATCATTTTGGCATGCGTGTATCTTGACATAGTCCGAGCCCAGGTCTCGAACCACCCTTTGCACTTTATCCAAAGAGTCAGGAATACAATGCCCTTCAGGGAGAACCTTTCCAAAGAGCTAAGTATGGCCTCCAACGCCGCATTACTTAAGCCATACATGTACTTTATCTGAAAAAGCTCCACAATAAAAGAGACCTTAGTACTACTTGTTATGTTACGTACTAAGCTAGATTAGTACTACTTGTGATTGACTTTATCCTGAAGCTTGCGGATCTTCTTCGCCATCACTTCTAACTTGTCAGCAACAGTCTCCATGAATTCCTTCAGGGTCATCTCCATGTCTTCCTGCGTTCCAGCAATGTCCACACTTAGGTTCTCAATTTGCTTCCACAAATCATCATAGAACTCATTCAGCTGCTGAACCATTTGGCGCAAGGGCATTTGCTACGGCAGACAACAAACACAAGTTACTAACATGAAATGTGTTACAATAGTAGTGGCCAATGCAGCCAAATAGTCAAAAATGCACCTTTCTTTTCGATGATCCCGAAACTTTCGATGGAGACGGTTTCTTGCTATTGTCCTGCTCATCATATGAGTCCGGAATGACGATCCTCACCTGATTTGAAGTGTTCACTAGCCTGACCAAACAAAACAATTAGTTGTTTTCTGTTTAAAACAGCCTATTCAATCTCTTGACTCATAATGTATACCAATTTACCTGCGATCCCCCTACTAGCTGCCAGAAAAGGTCTAACCTACTAAATGGGACAACCTGCATTCATTTGGCTGGCTTTATTTTCAGCAATGTGATCAAATGTACACAGGTCAGATTCACATCAAAAGATGGCAAGAAATCAAGTCAATTATCATTATCATTATCTAGTATGGGGTGAGATGGATCCACACAAAAACACAATTATCATTATCTAGTATGAAAATTTGATTACTATGAACTACTAACATTTTTCTAATTGCAAAAGGAGTCACACGATTCCTGGAAAGTCAAGGAGGGCAGGGCAGTGTACCTCACTTCACTTCTAGAACGCTTGCATCCGACTAGGGCCTGCTTACCCTTACCGAATGGATCGACTTGGCGATGCGGGCCGTCAGACGACGACGAGGAGGTGGCGGTGTCGTCTGTACCAGAGGACGACAGGGTTGGGGTGCCGCCGACCGTACCGGAGGACGACGAGGTCGGTGGTGTGGTACACTTGAACCGCCCGCGTGCATCGCGCTTCTGCAAGTTGGAGCTGTGGCCCCTGCGTACGCCGCCGCCTCTCGCTTGAAAACCCTCGGTGCAGCCCCGCCGTCCGCTACCGCCGCTCTCCCGGATCCCCTTGATGCGGCCCCCGCCCGCCGTGGCGGCCGCTCACCGTGTTGCGGTGCTGCGGCCCCTCCGTCCGCGCCCGCCGCTGGTCTGGGAAGGCTCGATGCGGCCACTCCGGCCGTTGTCGCCGCTTGCCGCAGAGGAAACCGCGATGCGGGGCATCTCGATGTGGACGCGTCAGTCGGAGCCGACGAGGGGGATGGTTGGGAGCTAAAGTGTATTGGGGGTAGGGGAGCTGTAAGTTATAGACGATTTGGGCCGGCACATCCTTGTTTTTATTACTCTCACCGGCCCATTTGACATTTTTGCAGCAGCGTCACACTCCAGTACCTTTAGTGCCACCCCGTAAACTGAGAAGGGGTATCCCAGCTTAAAAGGAGAGGCGTGCCTGCGCTTTCAAACTCCGTATTACCGTCATCAACTTGTGCAATGGGGCTTAATGGGCTGGCCGGTCCACTCGGGCTCCCGCTCGCTGGGCTTTACTCTTGCCGGTTGAGCCTGTTGTGGTCTGGCTTAGCCCACATCCCCATAGCACACCATTTTTGTCTAAACAAATCCTCTCTTTTTTCATGGTACATATAGTCTATACCATATTGTTAAAATTCAGATTTTTCATAATAACATTTATTTATTAAATCGCATTTTAAATTTTGCTACAACCCCATAGCAGATTTTTTTCATCAAAACAAATTTTGTGGCAATACGTACACGATATTCCTTCTTGAGGCTAGAAACGAAGCAATAGCATTCCTTGTATTGCAACAACGCAAAGATATATTTGCAACCCAAATAAGACGTTGCGATAAAGCCGTTCAAACGCAACCAACCCTAGTATGGTAGCCATAGCAAGTTTCTATTGCAACACGCGAATTTCGAGTGCAACGCAGAAATAGGGTAGCAGTATTTCCTACCAAATGCACCACAATTCTGAATAATTGGTGCATTAGCGCCAACCTGTTGCAACATCACAAAGATATATTTGCAACCAAAATTGTATGTTGCGACATAGCTCTTCAAACGCTACCATCCCTAGTATGGTGGCTACAGCAACTTTCTGTTGCAATGGAAGTAATGCTAATGCAACACAATAATGGGGTGGCATTATTTCCAACAAAATGCAACAGAAATCCTAAAAATGGGTGCATTAGCGTCAACCTATTGCAACACAAAAAATAAATATTGCAACACAAATTTTGTGTTGCAATAGACACATAAATTGCAACCAAATCACCGTTTCGGTGCAATAGTACTCCCGTATTGCAACTGAATTAGTGGTGTTGCCTAAGTGATTTGTTGCAATAGGGGGAAAAACTTGTAGTGCTGGCCCCGCCCCTTCATTGGCGACGGGCGTTTGTTAATCATCATATCATTTGCGCATCTGAACCTTTTTCATGAGCGCTCCGCCCTGCCTTCCGCCTTCTATCCCATTCTCTGGCTTCCGCCTTCCTCGTCTCCGTCGCAGCCTCGTCTCCGTCGTAGGTATGGCCCGCAACTCTAGGGGGAGGTTCTGCAACGAGGAGGCCCCGTGGCCACATCCCCTTCTATCTTCCTCGGTGCTGGCCGCCGCCCCCACCAAGAGAGTGAGGTTCCGCTATGACGAAGAGGAGCCGTCCCAGTGCGTTGCCCCCGTGTGTCTTCCTTGACGATCCATGGAAGAGGCTGGTTCTTCGTCGGCCCGGGGGAGGAAGCCGTACAAGCGCGCAAGGGCCAAGTTGGTGGACTCCAGCGACGCCCGCCATGGAGAGGCAAGGTTTTTTTCCTCAACGCGAAGGAAGAAGCGGTCCACGCGCATTGAGGTGAGCGCGGAGTCCTCCAGCGATGACCCGGGCAGAAGAGTGGTGCTGATAGACCTCATCTCCTCCGGTGATGATTCCGGCAACAACTCCGGCGACGACTCCGGCAACAACTCCGACGATGATTCTGAAGACCATGAGGCAAGTTCTGAAACCATCACGCACGAGATTTGTCCTTGGACCTTCACATCTTCACTGATCAGTTGTTCTAATGCATCAATTTCCATTTGTTGTAGGAAGTTGTTGCACATGACATTGACAGGATTTGGACTGAAATCAACAAGCAAGGAATAGGCTGAAGAGAAGCAAGCAAGTTTTGAATCCAGTTAGAGCTAAAACAGCTTTCTTGTAAATTATAACTGTTATGAAGCTTGCATCAATATAATTTTTCCTTTGTTTTAGGACCATGCTATTACTCATGATGATATTGACTACATCTAGAAAGGAATCGACAAGCAGGATGAATAGCTTAAAGCTGCACAAAAGAGGCAGGAGATTGAACTTCTAAAGAAGAATGCTGAGCTGGCAGAAGGAGTTGCAAAACTAGAGACAAGGCTAGCTGAACTTGAGGCAACAGCACAAAAGAAGCCATCTAGCTAGCTAACTAGTTCCCTTGCAGCAACAATCTAGTTTGGTGATGCGTCCAGCTGATGCAGTCTTATTTTGGTGATGTGCCCAGTGAATATGTTTGTTATGACTTATGAGTTAGTTTGCTTGGTGATGTGAACTACATTACTCGTTTTAAGGCCCACACAAGCCCACTCACGCTAGGTTAGTACTTGTAGGGAAGGACGCCTCCCTCATGCGGTCTCCTCCCACTCTCCCCCTCGCGCCGCCGCCACTTTCTCCCCCTCGCCTTCATCCTCCTCACCTCCCCCCACACTGCGACCCATGCTACACCCCTTCGCTGAGACACGTGTGACACCACGCTCGGCACGACGTGCACCACACCTCTGACAGCGAGATCTAGAGGAGGAGGGACCCAGTAGCGGTGACGGCGGCAATGACGACGACTAGAGGAGGAATCCAGCGACGACGACGACAACAACGACTAGGAGGAGGAGGGATCCAGCCACGAGGTCGACGTGAGGACGAGGACGTGGCGGCAAGCAGGCAGCGACGAGGAGTAGAGATCCCTCCGCTCCGGCAGTGCGAAGGTCAGTGGCGAATCTAGGATTAGAGTTTATGGTATGCCGCTCCAAAAATGTCTTATACAATTCAGTAAATGCATTCTACCAACTCAGTAATAATTGTAAAATTAACAAAAATTCGGTAATAATGTAATTTGGTATGCGTGTGTATGGTTTTCTTTTTATATAAATGCGTATAAATATACTTGTACTTGTGGGAATTGCAGGGTATGTCGTGGCTCCTTTGTATAAGTACATGTGGACATACTTAGCTGTCGATTGTATACATACTTAGCATTTCCCTTTAGATTGACTCTTACATTTGGTTTTGCTCTTGTTCCTATGCACATTTGCATATTCTCTCCAAGTTGAATAAGTACCTCATCAGCAACCGAGGTAGCCTGCATCTTGCTCTTTAAAATGGTATGTTCGCTTTGCCTGCACTAATTTTTTGGTTATTGAATTTTCCATTTATGTTAATGGTTTACCAAGAACCAATGATATTACAGTGGGCTAAAGAAGTTATTGCAATTCCCTTAACTATTAATTCACAGGATAATTCTGACGAGGACTATAGACCTGGGCCACAAGATGAAGAAGAGGGTTATGGCACTGCTAGTGCACAACAAGACAGATGGGTGGGGCTCAGCGCCGAGGCAGAGCGCCAAGGACATCCACAATGATAGTCACTGAGGTCGTCATTGTGGGGATGCTAGTACCATTGACTCAAAAGCGCAGGTTCAGGGTGCTTGCGGGGCTCGTCGCTAGACAAAAGATACCTTTGAACTTGCCGAAAATCAAAGAACTAAGCAATGATGAAAAGTGGGACTTGTTTGATAAGCATGTGCAGAAACACTTGAAGTTCTAGGAAGATGCGAAACCGCAGGAATTCAAGCTTTTCTGGAAGACGGCAGCCAATGCATGGAGACATTTCAGATTTCAGCTTAGGCGAGATTTTATCAGAAAAGGACTTGAGCCATTTACAAGGCACCCGTTTATTGTCCCGGAACCGTGGAAGGAGTTCATGAAACAGGCAGATTCCGAGCAAGCCTCATCTGCTAGTGTCAAGTTAAAAGAACTCCGAAACTGGAACACAAGCGAGCACAACATGGGTTCAGCTGGTTATACTTTGAAACTAGAACAATCGGAGGAAGACGACAGACAATTAGCTGCAGCTGGTATCCCCAACCCATATGATGCCTACTCTGACGATCATTCCAAGAATTGGCTACGAGCAAGGAGTAAGCTAGTGATTAAAGACCGTGTTGCCGTGGTAGTGTTCAATAACAAAGATGCAGGACATCAAGGAAAAGATTGCATGTGCAGAATCTTCAGGAATGGCAGGGCAGGGGGAGTATGATGTGCTAAGTCAGTGCTTGGGCGGCCCTGAACAACCAGGTCGTGTGCGTGGTGTCTCCAGCTACCAGGGCTGGAAGTATGCATGGCCTCAACACATCGAGATGTACAGGAAGAGGAAGAGGACGAAGACCGACACATCAGTTGATAAGGAAAAGATAAAGGAACAAATCAAGAAAGAACTGGTGGCCGAGATGCGGATGCAGATGTGCTGTTGTCACCAGATGGTGTTGTCACCAATGTCCAATCACGCAAGCCCTTCACCTGCCACACTGAAGAGCAGTTGTGCATCCGCAGATGTAGGTTTGATCGATGGCACTATAGAGTTGGCGACGGAGGTGCGCTATGACAATCGTACACACAAAGACCTTATATGCATGTTGACTTAACCCACACATTGTGGCCTATGGATCACGTGGAGGGGGCTTCAATGTGAGGATGCACTTGGTCTTGTTCATCCAGAGGTGACTACGCTACAAACAGTCTCGATTCATGAAGACTGTGTTGCAGTTGAAGTGCTCACTGTATATACTATCTCTGCGGATGAACTGTTGGAATACCCTCCTAATGACGAGGTGATGAAACTCGGACAAGCTCAAGGACAGAGGTTACAGTGGAAAAGGTGTCGGATTGACATCAAAGGAGCACCAACAAGTAAATCTCGTTCACAGGCTACGGTACAGATTCCTTGTAGTTCACACAGTATGGTATAGGCTGCGTACATTCGTCAATAAATTGTACAAAGTATATTAATTAATAGTGCACTAACCATTGTTGATTGTTTCGTTGTAGGGCTTGGGAATGTTACTGCGGCAAAAAGATCTCGCGCCTTGGCGCCTTGGAACACGTCAAAGATGTTAAGGTACATACCACTTATTTCCTTCATGTGGAAACTAGTACTAAAGCTTGAGTTTATTTTTTTCTCGATCACCACTATTATTCTTTGTACATTTATTGCAGTGCCACCAACAACCCACTGGATCCAGACTTCGCGGCTTCTATTGTGCCAATCACATGCTTCGATTAAAAGATAGCGGCCCACATATGGTGGTGCTTTCTTGGGATCTTCATTTGTAAAAACCCGCATCTGAGCACAGTTCTTACTTATTAGCATTGCACATGTTTGGTAAGCAGCTATATATGTGTGTGCTGACTGGTGACATTGTTATATCCAGAGATTAAGGATAGATGAGCATCCTCTCGACAAATCATTGCTGGCAGATGTTCGTGAAATAATTGCCACATTCCTCATGGAACAGGTGATCACAGCCGGAGGAAAATTTTATGCTGATGAAACTGTGCGGGCTCAAATTATGTATGGTGACTAGGAATTTTTTGCATTCCTCCTTGTCCATGTATTTTTGCATTCCTCCTTGTCCATGAATTTTTGTGATTTTGTTGCATTCCTCCTTGTGAGATGCATTTCCTCTTTGTGAGATGATGATGCTGAATTTTGTCATATGATGCATGATTGTGGATTTCTGTCAATTTGGATGCTGGATCAAATTTCTGTGAATTTAGTCATATCCTGGCTGGTTCCAGGATGCAGCCCCTGATGACTGCCAAATCTTGGCTAGATCCAGGATGCAGCCGGCAGGCAACAGGTTACTGTAGGGGTGGCCTACGTATCTGTAACGGGCGTTAATTAAAGCTCGTTACAAACACTGACCACTAAGTAACGGGCTTCAATTAGAACACCTGTTACAAACATGCCAACAAAGTAACGGGAACCGTAAAAGCCCGTTACCAGTACTGATCAGTGGGCCCCACAACGTGGCCCGTTCGTCGAGACATCGGAGACGCAGGTTCACCACACGCGTCTCTGATATTTATTTCACAGTAACAGGCTTCATTTTGGTGCCCGTTACCAAAGTTCCCTGTGGTCCCAGAGAAACAATCATTTTCACGTGACTGGTGACTAGTTGTGGTAATGGTTATTGTTTTATGCCCGTTACAAATACTAGTTGAGCTAAAAGGCATGTGAAATAGACTCGTCTCATTTCGTCGAGACATCGGAGACAAAGTTTCATAAAATGTGTCGCTGATGTTGAGTTCCTGTAACAGGTATTGTTTTGGTGCCCGTTACCAAAGTTCTCTGTGGGGCTAGAAAAACAGCCATTTCACGTGACCGGTGGCTAGTTGTGGTAACGGTTGTTGTTTTATGCCCGTTACGAATATGTGTTATCAATAACGGGCATCTGCCCATTACCTTTCTTGGCTTATTTGTAACACTTGATCGGTAACAGACGCATTGCCCGTTACCAAAGGTGATCTACGCCCGTTACCAAAGTGAGTTTTTCACGTAGTGGAGGGAGGGAGGCAGCGACAGAGGGAGAGCGAGGAGGAGGGGAGGGGCACGGAGGAGGTAGAGGGAAGTGAGGGAGGGCCGAGGCAGCTGCGGGTGGGAGTGAGGAGGGGAGGCGGCGGGTTGGGGAACAAATAGTTAGGGTTTGTGAGGTGGGGAGTGGGCCAGGCTCTCGGCGCATTTTTCATCAAATTAACTTTTAGAAATAGCAAACAAATGAAAAAATTTACAAAAATTAACATGACACCGGTTGTAGAAAAAAATTTAGTCAAACTCAAATTTGACATCAGTTCAAATTCTTAGAAACTTCTAGTGAGATGTTCCAGTCTCCAAAAAATGTATGTGTCCAAGTGTTCAAAACATTCTCAATTTGTTACCACAACCTCCGCATATGATATCATGAGCACTTGACAAATTTCATGATTTTCAAACTTCATTTGAATTTTATATAATTGAAAAAGCTTTCTACCCCACGATCTTCGTCATGATCAGAGAATAAAATGCCCGAAATTTAGCTTCATTTCATGTAGATGGTCTTAGAGATGTCTCATGAACATGAATATCATTTTCACCAACTTTACTCTATGGTTTCATGCACTTGCAGTTCATATCGGACTTATACAAAAAATTTCCTAGAATGATGTAAAAATTGTTAAGTAAACAGAGCTAATATTATGCCAAATTTAAACATAAGTTTTTATATGTGTATGATGAGGATAAAAAAGTTTGAAGCGAAGAAAGTGATTGTTTTTTAAAAAAAATTCTTTTCTGTGAGCCAAAATAATGCTCTCGGCGAAGAGGCCTCTTTACCCTCTTTGTCGAGTGTTTCGTCCTTGACAACCGTTTTTTACTGGCTCTCGGTAAAGCCTCGGACTCTCGACAAAGGCGGGATTTCCGGTAGTGTACAGATAGATGGCCAGGGCGACGCCCAAGATATGATGCAAACGAGATGATGTGTTGCTTACTCGTGGCTAAAGACCGATATGACGTGGAGAGCGAGGCTTAGGATCATGTGCGAGCACAGACTCTGCGAGATGCTCAATCTTGATAACGTAGCAAATATTGTCACACGCGCCTTCTACAAAATGAAGTGACGGAAAGTGAAGCTTACAAGCAGCTTCGCGTAGAGAGACCGAGCATAGCTCGCTCAGGTGGTTGGCGGCGCAGATGGGCGTCCCAACCAGCCTGCGTTCGAATCCCTGCCAGCACAGGTTTGCTCTCTGGAACTTCATTCTCCGAAAAAAATTTCCTCGCCGGTCGAGTCGGGAGAAGTCCAGTAAGTTTCGCAAAGTGTAGAGTACCTTCTAGAAGTCAAGATTGGTCAACAAATTTTGTTTTTCTTTTGAAAGATTGAATTATCACCGTATTGTCAAGATAGAATTATTGACTAAAAAAATGAGACCGAAATGCCACTCCACTTCTCCACCTCCACTGCTTTACATGTTGAGTTTGGATAGAGGGTGGCCGCTGGAGATTCAGACGCGACGGTGGCGCCTATAGCTAGCCACTACGGGAAAAGGCACGCTTGCCGTGCGTTAAAATGTTTGCCGTGCGCTTTCTATCGGGCGCACGGCAAAGGCTTTCTTTGCCGTGCGTTTTTCCTGTGGCGAAGCTGCTTGTTTATCGAGCACGGCAAACAAAGTGGAACGCACGGCACACATTTACGCACGGTTTCCACTTTGTTTGCCGTGCGTTTTTTGACGGACGCACGGCAAACATTTATGTTTGCGTGCGTCCTTGGACCGACGCACGGCAATCCTTGTTCACTAACGGTTACTACTTCACCCCGGTGCTGACGTTACCCTTTGCCGTGCGCTATACGAAAATGCACGGCAAAGACGCAAAGTTTGCCGTGAGTTTGCTCTAGGCGCACGGCAAACATGTACCTTTGCCGTGCGTTTTTTGCTGACGCACGGCAAATATTTTTTGAAAAGTAACTTTTCGAACCACCTTGTAATTTTCCCTCCATTAGTGCATTATTTTGCACTCTACATTCCAATCATGTGATCATATCTATATTTTGGCTAATTTTAAAGAATTTCTTTTGTTGATGGAATTTTTTCGTATAAATCAAATTTGAACTGCAAGTGCGTAAAATAATAGGGTATAGTTCATCGAAAAATGATATTCATGTAATTGATACCTTTTTAAGGTCATACCCATGAAAGTACTTGAAATTTCGTACATTTTGTTCGTGAAAAATGGTAATCGACGTGTATTTGAAGTGTTTTTTAATTGTATAAAATGCAAACAAAGTTTGAAAGCCATGAAATTTGTGGAGAGCTCATGATATACTACGGGAAGGTTGTGAAAAATGGTACAAAAAGGTTTTGAACAAAGCGTCACACATGTTGTTTAGAAATTGAAGCCTCTAACTCGAAGTTGCATAGTGTTTATAGTCACCTCACTTGGTTTGAAGTCTTAGTAGAATGTAAACTTGGTTTTTGACTTCAAAACATTTTCTCAAATGACACACAACATATATTGTGTCATGTTAGTTTATGATATTTTTTTTGCATCAATTTGCTAATTTTCATATAATAACTATAATTAAGTAATTTAAATAGACATGAAATACATTTGAGTAAATAACTTAAAAGAAAAACTATTTGTAAAATGTTTTTTACTACAATGTAAAGCTTAATCTGATTTTGAATATCGCATTCACGAAAACTTGAATTTTCCATTAATGCAAACACAAAAATTGAATTCTATATGTGTTTGTCGTGCGGCTTTCTCGAAGACGCGCGGCAAACAGCCTTTATTGCCGTGCGCCGTGTTCAAAGACGCACGGCAAAGACTTCACTGGGTTATTTTTTTGAACACTCCACCCGCCAGCCGGTGGGAAAAGGAAAAAAAGGCGGTCTTTGTCGTGCGCCTTGGGCAAAAACGCACGGCAAATAACCATCATTGCCGTGCGCATGGCCGAGACGCATGGCAAAGAGCGCTCCATTTTTTTACCTCACCTCCTTTATCACGTCCCAACCGACCACACTTAACAAAAAAAACACGAGCCTCCCTGTGCCTGTGCATCTCGCCTCATGCGCCGGTCGGCCGCGCCCCGCCCCCACCTCCTCCGCCGCCGGCGCGCCCGCCGCCCTCCCACACCCGCGCTGTCGGTGCGGAATATGGTCCCGACACTAACCAGTAGAAAGCGCCGAGGTCTATCCCTCAATGGTCGATGCTAAGCAACAAGTGACACAAGGTTTTATCCTGGTTCCGGCCGAGGGGGCCGTACGTCCAGCAGCGGCGTGCTCGAGGCACTATATTACTTAGCACCGGGGGTGCCTGTAGTGGGGCGGCTACAAGCAAGGCGGGAGAGGAAGCAAAGCTTCCAAGTCCCTGGCTGAAGATGTTGTGGGAGAATTGGGGAGTGAGTACGTGGTGTGTGTGAAAGGCTCCTGTTGTCTGCTATCTTTCGTCCCCTGCGGCTGGGGAGTTCGCTCCCCCTTTTATAGATCAAGGGGGAGGCGGTTTACATGTGCGCCGCGCTACCTGGCTACGGGGGGAAGTGCGACGTGCTATCCTGTAGAGTGGGTGGCCGTCCGGGCGATCCTTGCAACGATCTGGTCATCATGGCCTGACTTATGCCCGAACAGTGGCGGTTCGAGGGTAGGAGAGCAGCGGATGGTGGTGATGTCCTCTGATAGGCTCGAGGGAGGTGTCGACGCGAGCCCGTACGGAGTACGGGAGTTGGCGTAACGGCGTTCCTTCCCGACGCGCTTCACGGGCCCGGAGTTGTTGCTACAGCGTCAGGCGTGCTCCTGCACGCGCGGGTACGGCGGCCACGCGCGTCGCGGGCGGGGATGGCGGTCCACCGGCCTAGCGCGTCCACCTAACCCCCGCGGGGTCACAAGAAAGTGAATCGAGGGGGTGCGCCGGCCCCCTTTCGAGGGCTCGGCGCGTTAGCCGTACTGGAGCGTGCGCACGGTGTCACGGGACTTACACCGGCCGCGCCGCACAGTCCCTTCCCACGGTAGCGGGATGGGCTCCTCCCCGGGGAGTTGGTGAGGCGGCACCGGGTGCGAGCCCCGGCGCATGATGGCGCCGTCCCCCCGTGTCGGTGGCGTTAAATGCCCGTGTACGGGGGCCGGCGCACGCGCGAGGAGTGCCCTCGAGCGTGGTGGACCCCGGCCGAGGGCGGGGCGTACCTTCGAGCGAGGCGGAACCCGCTCGAGGGGGAGTGAGCCCTCGAGCGGGGCGGAGCCCGCTCGAGGGAAGTGTTACCCCTCGTACGGGGCAGAGCCCGCCCGAAGGGAGCACGCATCCTCGAACGAGGCGGAGCCTGTGCGAGGGGATCTCTAAGTGGGCCGTCTCGATGGGCCGTCGGAGTCCCTGCGGCGTGGGCTGTTCCCTGCATGGTTAGACATTTTGTGTTTTGGCCTTTTTGTAGGTTTTAAGTGAGGATTTCCCCATAGTTTAAGGGGACCCCTAGGGCTGTCCCCGACAGTAGCCCCCGAGCATCTGTGGGTTTGCCATTGAGGCTCCCGCAGATGCTGGAGCCTACTGATAGGACGTTCTTCCCTCCTCGTTCTGCGAACGCTTTCCGTGGGGCCGCGTCAGCGGACCCGCGGGTCTAGCCCCCGAAGCCCTGCAGGAGTGTGGGTGCTCCTACAGGGGTTAACCACGAGAATTTTGGTCAGAGGGCGTGGCACATATCCCAACCGGCATCGGCGGTGTTTCAGCCGGCTTCGGGGGTGCACGCACTGCTGGCGCTGTCTCCGGCGGGTGCAATTTCAAGGAGGTGTAGCCGTGCGTCAAGCCCCCGAGCCTTGGCCCGTTCGAGGCGATCGGGTAGAGCTCCACGACTTGTTTTTTAACGCGCCCTCGCCGTCCCTCCGCGGGACAGAGGGTGAGGTTTCCGCAACTCCCATCGAGCGGGTCGCGAATTGCGGATTCCTCTTCGAGCTGGTAGCGGGTGGTTCAAGTGGACATCCATGCCCCGTTCGATAAGGGTAGGTTGCGCGGTCCGGAGACACGCCCATGGAAGCGCTTGCGTGGGTTTGCTAGGTGGGGCTCGGTCCCGTTCGCTAGGGACCGAGGGCGCGGAAGCTCTCCCTCGGTGGGATCCCCCGGCTAGCTGCCCTCGCTGGCTCTCGAACACGACATGTGGGGCACCCTCGAGCCGACGGGCTCGAGGAATGGCTCAAATGCGCGTGCCCTCGTCGTCCCTAACTCTGTGATCTGAGGCGCCTGTTCGAACCCGTCGTGGGTCGCTTCGGACCTCCGATCGCAGGGCCGTGCGGGGGTGGCGCCCGGGCGGCCCCGTCTTTTCGCGTCCGCGGCCGTCGAGGGGTTCGGGCGAGCCGGCCCTCGAGGTGCCGGTTGGTAGCACGGCGTATGTGCCCTTTTTGGGAGAATTGATATTGTCTCAAGCCGGGGGCTCGTGCCGCTCGAGGGTTTTACGTGGCATGGGTACCGCGGTGCCTCGCTTTACATCAAGCGGTGTCCCGGCGGACTTCTCACGTCGATGTCCCTTCGAGGGCTGACATCATCTTGGGCCATGGGCCCGTGCCGCTTGAGGGTTTTACGTGACATGGGCGCCCGCGGTGCCTGCTTTACATCAAGCAGGTCCCGGGCGGCCTTCTCACGTCGATGTCCCATCGAGGGCTGTTTTCATTTTGAGCCGAGGGCTCGTGTCGCTCGAGGGTTTTACGTGGCATGGGTACCCGTGGTGCCTACTTTACATCAAGCAGGTCCCGGGCGGCCTTCTCACGTCGATATCCCATCGAGGGTTGCCCTTGTCTTGAGCCAGAGGTTCGCTCCGCTCGAGGGTTCTCCTTGCTTGGCAAGGGACCCGGTTATTAAATGCCCCGCAGTCGAGGCTGCGGTTTTCGCTGCGCGGGCGCGTCTTTTTAGGCGTTGCGGCCGTGCGCGCGCGCGTAGTGGGCGGCGTGGCAGGCGGACGTGACGGCTTCGCCTCGGTCCCTCGCGGGTCTACGCCGTGATGATGGCCCGCCCGCAAAGGAAGTGGACGCCGCAAGTCGTGGTGGGGCCCGTCCGTCGACGTGAAGGGGAGATTCCCCTGCCGGTTAATGCGAGCGGGGCATCCGCTCCGGAGAGCTCGCCCGTCGGCTTATAAATCTGAGGGGAGGAGGAGACGGCGGTTTTTTACCTTAACGCCTCACCATTTTCAGTCCCCCGCCCCTTCGTCTTCGTCTCGCTCTTGCCACCGTGCGGTGTCGCCGTTAGAGCTTTTCTTCCGTTCCCTGTCCTCCGCTCCTGCTTTCCTTTTGCCTTCTTCATGGCGCCGCCTCAGCCTCCCCTCACGATCCCGGGAGCCGTACGCTTGGGAGAGGTCGACGGTGACCCCCGCTGGCCCTTGGCGAGCTGGTCGCCGCCGGCCAGCTGGCGGCCAATGAAGACGGACGTCCGGCGGAGTGGATAGTGCCGCCGGCAGTGGATCACGCGCCCAACCCGCCGGAGGGCTACGTGGTGAGCTTCGTCCGCTACCACGAGCGGGGCTTCAACGCGCCGGCGAGCACCTTCATGCGGGCGATGTGCCACCACTACGGAGTGGAGCTGCACAACTTCGCCCCCAACGCGATTTCGCAGGCGGCCACATTCGTGGGTGTCTGCGAGGGGTACCTGGGGATCCCAGTCAACTGGGAGCTCTGGGTTCACCTTTTTCGCGCGGAGCTCTACACGCGCCCCCACGACGGAAGCCGAGGACCCGCGCGCGGTGCGCGCCGGCGGGATGTCGCTTGCACCCTGCGGGGGCAATTCAAGGACGTCTACATCCCCTGCACCATGACGACGAACAACGCCGGCTGGGAGCGGGGATGGTTCTACTTGCGCAATGCCGAGCCCGGCCTCCCCCCCTACACCGGTCGGGTGTTCAAGGAGAGGCCTGACTCCTGGGGCTACGGGGTGTCCACAGTCCAGCATCGGAGGCGGCAGGAGTCGGTCCTGGCCGCCCTGCAGCGCCTGGCGGCGATGGGGCTGAACGCGATGGGCGTCCTCGCCTTCCTTCATCACAGGCGGATCGTGCCGTTGATGGAGAGGCCGCTCTGCATCTTCGAGATGACAGAGGCGGCCAACCCCGTCGACCTGGCGAGGTCGCGGATGCTCCCGACGCCCCTCGAGCGGCCGTACGCGCTCACCCGGGCGCGGAGCGCCGTCGACACCCGGTGACGCCGCTCGCGGGTCGGACCCCCCCGGGACCTCGAGATGCTCCCCACCGGCCCGCCGGTGAGTTTGGTTCTTAATTTTGTTTTGGTTCTCGGTCTTGCTTCGTCTCCCCGACGCGCCATTGTTGCTCCCGTGTGCGGCCGGTGAACTTCACCATCGCGAAGTCCGTTCCGCCCACCCCCCGACTCCCGCGCGCTTGGCCGGCGGCGCGCGCGGCGGCGAGCGGGAGCGGGCGGCGCGCGAGAGGGAGCGTGCGAGGCGACATCAAGCGCGCCGCGACCGGCGGGCCGCGGAGTACCGGCGGCGTGAAGAGTTGGGGCTCTCCTCCCGGGGACCGAAGACTACTCGTCCTCGGAGGAGGACGAAGAGGAAGAGGCTGAGGGGGAGGGCCCCTCTGACGGGTGGCAGCGCCGCGCCCCCCCTCGCCGGAGCCGGCGCCGGCGGAGAGGGCGGCATCGCCGGGGCGGGCGCGGCGGCGCCCGCCGCCGAGCCATCGACATCGGGGGCGGCGCGCGCCGCGGGGGGTGCCGGCGCGCGCCACCGAGGCGCGCGCGGCGAGCGCGCCCGTGCGCGCATCGAGTGTGCCCGCGCGCGGGGCGAGCGCGCCCGCGCGTGGGGCAAGCGTGCCGCGCGCGCGCGCGCGCGCGCGCGTCGGGCGGCGCTACGGCGAGCGCGCCCGCACGCGGGGCGAGCGTGCCCGCGCGCGGCGGCGCGCCTTCGGGGAGGCGCGGCGTCGGGCGCGACCGCGCGCGGGGGGGCGCGACCGCGCGCGGGCGGGCGCCCCCGCGCGCGCGGCGGCGCCGTCGGGGAGGCGCGGCGGCGAGCGCGCCGACTGCATCGGCCTCATCCGCTGAGGCCTCGAGGAAAAGGAAATGGGCCTTTTCTTCTTCGAGGTGAGGAGTTCGTCTTTTTGCTCGGTTCGATTTGTTGATGTTCAGGCGCTCTAATCCTCTGTCTGTGCCTGCGCAGAGTGGTGCCAACTGTGCCTCCTCTCACACCTGCCAAGGTGCTGAGGACGGACGCGTCCATCCCCACCCGGCGGCGCTCGTCGAGGGCGCCGCGGGTGGGGGCAAGCACATCGGCGGCTGGCGAGAGCTCGCGAGGGTCCGGTGGAGGCCTCGAGGCCTCGGCGGCGAGATCAGCCCCGCCGCGGGGCGGCCGGCGTCGGCGAGGAGCGGCCGGCGCCGGCCATCGTGGGGGTGCGGCCGTGGCGGCGGCGGGGGTGGAGGCGCGGCCCGCGAGAGGGCGGGCTCGCGGAGGCGCGGCCGCGGCGCCGGCCGTAGAGGAGGCGGAGCGGGCGCAACCTATGGCGGCGCCCGTGGATGCGGCGGCGCGGCCGGGAGGTGACGGCCGCGGCGCCGCGCCGGCGCGCCGCGGCCGCGGAGGCGCAAGTGGAGGCGCCGGTGGAGGCGGCACAAGCGGCGGCGCCCGCCGACGATCCGCTGCGGGCGGAGGTGGTGGAGGTCTCGGACGACTCCGCCGCCCGGGTGGGGATCGGTGGGCCGCCCTGGCCCACGAACCCCCCGAGCCCCGGAGAGGGGGCCCTCGTGAGGCGGCACGAGGGTCACATGGTGGTGGGGGGTCGAGGACACGGCGCCGAGGCCTCGTCCTCCCACGCCGGCCGCCCTGCCCAGGTGGAGGGGGCCGTCGACGATCCCCTGCGTTTGCCGACACCAGGGGGAGCAGGAGCTCTGGGGCGAGCTTCGGAGCCATGGCACCACGCTCAACCGCGCGCTGAACGAGGCGCTGCGGGTCCATGGCGGCCCGGCATGGCTCGTCTTCCAGGTAAGCCACGGTTGCTCGTTCTCTTCTTTCTTTCGTTTGTGTATCCTGTCTTTGTGTCTCGGTACTTATGGGTTTTGATTCTGTGGTTGCCAGGAGCTTAAGCGTCGTGCCCATGACAAGTATGATGCCTTCGACCGGGTGAACGCCGAGGTCCACCAGCTCCGGGAGCGGTGCAGCGCTTTCGACGCGCTTGTTGACGCTCTCGGGTCCCGGACACCGGGCCGGGCGCACGGCCCCGGCCCGGCCCCGACGAGCTCCCCGAGAGCTCGAGGCAGGACACGGCGCGCCGCTCGAGCCTCGAGTGGGTCCGCGCAGCCCTCATCGATCGTGATGAGGCGCTGTGGAATGCGCGCTCGGACTTGGAGAAGACGCGGACGCTGGCCGCCAACTGGGAGGTGGAGGTGGCCACCGCTCGCGCCGAAACCCGGGAGCTCCGCACGTCGCTCGAGGGGGCGCAGCGCGCGCGGCCGCCGGGGGGCGAGGAGCGGGCGCGCGCGGGCGGGAGCGGCGCGCGCCAAGGAGGCCGACGACCGAAGGCCGCCCTCGACGCCAAGGCCGCGGCCCTCGCCGCCGCCGAGGAGCGCCTCCAAAGAAGAGCGCACCGCCCGCCAAGGGGCCGAGGGGGCGGCTCCAGCAGGAGCAGGCCGCCCTCGTCGATGCACGTGCAGCGCTGGAGCAGGAGCGCGCCGCCCACGAGGTGTCGCGGAAGTCCTTGGCGGATCGGGACGCCAAGCTCTCCAAGGTCGAGGGCGAGGTCATCGTGCTCAGCATTGCGAGCGCGAACCAGGAGATGGCCCTCCAGGAGCAGAGCGAGGCCGTCAAGCGCCTCGAGCTGGCGGTCGAGGCCGAGCGCCGCGCCCTCGAGATGGAGAGGAAGCAGGTCGAAGGTGAGCCACTGTTTGACTCTTGCTTTATTGGTTTTTTGTTTGAGGGCTCGCGTCCCCCTTTCTGATTTCTTTCTCGTCTTGGCGTTTCCAGGCTTGCGCACCGCCCTGGGGCACGCACCGAGCGGGGGCGAGGCGCCGCGAGCTTCGTACGGCTCCTCCGAGCGGGAGAGCCGCGGGAGCCGCGCGATGCGGCCCTCGAGACCCGCCGCGCCGTGGAGGAGGGCGAGGCTCGGCCGGCGGCTCGCCGGCCGCCCGCCCGCGCGCCCTTGGCGGCCACGTCACGGAGCGGATGCGCCGGCGCCGCATCCGGGCGTCCGAAGGCCCTCGGAGTGGTGCGATCCCACTACGAGGTCAACTTCGAGGCGCTGGCGGAAGGCTACGTCGTTCCCGAGGGCGTCGAGGACGAGGTGGCGATGGAGCGTGTGGATGCGCCGCCGCCGACGCCGCCGGGTCGCTCGCCGAGGCCTTCGACGAGTTCCTCTTCCCCGACGTCGCTGATGCTGCTGCTCCTCCCGCCTGAAACATCTGGGCGCTGGGCCCGCTTTTTGTGTATCAATATTCTGGCCTCGTGGCCTTTGTAAATAAATACATTATCTTCATCGTAAACATTTGACGATATGAAGTGAAGTCTTTTGTTTATTGCGCTTTTTTGTTTCTCCTTCTTCCTGAGTAGATTTTACTTAGGGGAGTTCGATTTTCGCTGGGGGTCCGCTGGGTTGGAGGCGAGAGAGAAGGGCCATATCCACGCGGCGTAGGCTATCTCTGGCTCGCACGCTCCTCCCGCTGGGTCGCCCGCGCCCTGTTCAAATCGTTGCTCATGGTTGAAGTAGAAAACGAACTTAGCGCGTGTGAGTTATTTTTATTTTGCGCGAAAAATGGGACCATTTTGGGGGGGGGTGCCCCCCCGCAGTAGCCCCCGAGGGTAACTTGGGTTTCAGGATAAAGCCGAGTTATCTTTTCCATTAGACTTGAAGCATTTACCTAGTTGTTACCAACTGGGGCGTTGGCCATGTGATTTTTACAACAAAAATACTTGGAAAATCCTAGCAAAGGGTAGAAGCGACGTAGCTGTTGGATGTTCCAAGCGTTGGTGAGCTCTTCACCGTCCTCGTTGGCCAGCTTGTATGTGCCCGGCTTGAGTATCTTCACCACGACGTAGGGTCCTTCCCATGGGGGTGATAGCTTGTGGCGCCCTCGGTTATCTTGGCGTAGCCTTAGGACCCGATCCCCCTCGCTGAAATCCCGTCGACGTATCTTGCGTGCTTGGTAGCGTCTTAGGGACTGTTGATACCTCGCGGAATGCATTAAGGCTATGAGGCGTGCCTCGTCCAGCTGGTCTAGCGAGTCCTCGCGGGCTCGCTGGTTAGCATCCTCGTTGTAGCCTCGAACCTTGGTGACCCGTACTCTAAGTCCGTGGGGAGGACAGCCTCCGCGCCGTGGACTAGGAAAAACGGGGTGAACCCGGTGGCTCTGCTTGGGGTGGTCCTTAGGCTCCACACGACCGCCGGGTAGTTCTTGGAGCCATTTTCGCCCGCATTTGTTGAGCCGATCGAAAATCCCGGGCTTAAGGCCCCGTAGGATCATGCCGTTGGCACGCTCCACTTGGCCGTTGGTCCGTGGGTGTGCCACGGCCGCCCAATCCACGCGGATGTGGAACTTGTCGCGAACTCCAAGAACTTCCGCCCGTGAACCGGGACCCATTGTTCGTGATGATGGAGTTTGGTACTCCAAAGCGGTAGACGATGTCGGTGAAGAATGTCACCGCCTGCTCAGCCCTTAGGTTCGTGATGGGGCGCACCTCCACCCACTTGGAGAACTTGTCGATCGCGACTAGCAAGTGGGTGAAGCCCCCGGGCACCTTCCGCGCGGGGCCCGACGATGTCCGGCCCCCACACGGCGAATGGCCATGTCACGGGGGATGGTTTGTAGGGCATGGGCGGGCAGGTTGGACTTGCGGGCGTAGAACTGGCACCCTTCGCAGTGCGCACGATCTCGCCGGCGTCCGAGACCGCAAGAGGCCGCAAAAGCCCCGGCGGAACGCGTTGCCGACGAGGGTGCGGGGTGCGGCGTGGTGGCCACAGATCCCCGCATGGATGTCCCGTAGGAGCTCGCGCCCCTCGGGAATGGGTATGCACCGCTGTAGGATGCCGGAGGCGGCGCGCTTGTACAGCTCGCCGTCGACGAGGGTGAACGATTTGGCCATCCTGGCAATGCGCCTGGCCGCGGCCCGGTCTGCGGGGAGTTCCCCTCGAGCGATCCAGGCAATGTATTTTTCACGCCAGTCCTCCTGAGCGGGACCTGGCTCGATGTCCATCGCGTCGGCCTCGTGGGTGCCGTACCCCTCGAGGAGGGAGAGCACGTACGCCTCGTTCGAGGGGTCCTCATCCATGGGTTCCGCACCCGCTGGATTCGGGGGAGCCCCCGAGGGCTCGTTGTGACTCGAGGGGTAGGGCTCAAAGACGACCGAGGGTTCCGCGATGTCGCGCGCGAAAACGTTCGGGGGAACGGTGATCCGCCCGGACGCGATCTTTGCCAGTTCGTCTGCCTCCTCGTTGTACCGGCGGGGTACGTGGTTGAGCTCGATGCCGTAGAACTTGTCCTCGAGGGCCCGCACGGCCTTGCAGTAAGCCTCCATCTTGTCGTCATGGCAGCTCGCGTTCTTCATGACTTGATCGATCACGAGCTGCGAGTCCCCCCGCACGTCGAGGCGCTTGACGCCCAACTCAATGGCGATTTTGAGGCCGCAGAGAAGGGCCTCGTATTCAGCCATATTGTTGGACGCGGGGAAGTGGAGGCGCACTGCGTAGCGCATGTGCTCCCCGAGGGGTGACACGAAGAGCAGGCCCGCGCCTGCTCCTGTTTTCATCACTGAGCCGTCGAAGAACAGAGTCCAACACTCTGCCTGGATTTGTGGGGGCGGCAGCTGCGTGTCCGTCCACTCAGCAACGAAATCTGCCAGGATTTGCGATTTGATGGCCTTGCGAGGGGCGTAGGCGAGCATTTCGCCCATCAGCTCCACGGACCACTTGGCGATCCTTCCCGTAGCGTCGGGGTTACGGATGATTTCTCCTAGCGGGAAGGAAGAAACCACCGTGACGGGATGGGCCTCGAAGTAGTGGCGGAGCTTGCGCCGCGCAAGGACTACCGCGTACAGCAACTTCTGGACCTGGGGGTAGCGCGTCTTCGTGTCTGATAGGACCTCGCTGATGTAGTAGACCGGCCGCTGTACAGGCAAGGCGTGCCCTTCCTCCATGCGCTCCACGACGATCACGGTCTGACCACCTGGGTGGTTGCGGCTACGTAGAGCTGCAGGGGTTCACCGTCTTGCGGCGGCGTGAGGATCGGGGCGTGCGTTAGAGACGCCTTCAGCTTGTCGAGCGCATCCTGGGCCTCGGTGGTCCAGGAGAAGCGCTCGTGCTTCTTGAGGAGGCGATAGAGGGGTAGGCCCTTCTCACCGAGCCGCGAGATGAAGCGGCTCAAGGCGGCGAGGCACCCCCAAAGACCTTCTGCACCCCTTTGAGGTCCCGGATCGGACCCATCCGTTCGAGGGCTGCGACCTTTTCGGGGTTGGCCTCGATTCCCCGCTGGGAGACAATGTACCCCAGGAGCATGCCTCGCGGCACTCCAAAGACACATTTTTCGGGGTTTAACTTGACCCCATTGGCCCGTAGGCAACCGAACGCGACAGCAGGGTCGCCGACCAGGTCGTCCGCCTTCCTGGTCTTCACGACGATATCGTCCACGTATGCTTCGACCGTTCGCCCGATGTGATCCCCAAAAACGTGCTGCATGAAACGCCGGTATGTTGCACCCGCGTTTCCGAGGCCAAATGGCATCGTGACGTAACGAACGTCCCGAACGGTGTGATGAATGAAGTCGCGAGCCGGTCGGACTCCTTCATTTTTATTTGGTGGTACCGGAGTAAGCATCGAGGAAACAAAGCAATTCGCACCCGGCCGTTGAATCAACGATTTGATCAATGCGTGGCAAAGGAAAAGGAACTTTAGGACATGCTTTATTAAGACTAGTGTAGTCTACACACATCCGCCACTTCCCATTCTTTTTCTTTACAAGCACGGGGTTGGCTAGCCACGTCGGGTGGAACACCTCCTTAATGAATCCGGCCTCGAGAAGCTTCCACGCCCTCCGCTCCGATTGCCCGTCGCCGCTCCTCGTCGAAGCGGCGCGGCCCACCGCCGCACGGCGCGGGCGTTTGGCAGGATGTCAAGGGAGTGCTCGGCGACTTCCCTCGGGATGCCTGGCATATCCGAGGGGCTCCACGCGAAGATGTCGGCATTGGCGCGGAGGAAGTCGACGAGCACTGCTTCCTATTTGGGGTAGAGGGTGGTGTTGACCCTCAACGCCTTGCCCTCGGGGGCTGAGGGGTCGAGGGGGACCCCCTTGGTCTGCTCCGCCGCCTCAAAGGTGCCGGCGTGCTTGCTGGCGGGGTCGAGGTCTTCGTTGACCATCTTCTCCAGCGTGTTCACCAGCGCTTCGTCCAACGCCAGTGCCTCTGCGTGCTCCACGCACTCGACGTCGCAGTCGAACGCGTGCTCGATGGATGACCCGACGGTGATGACGCCGTTTGGTCCCGGCATCTTCATCTTCAGGTAAGTATAATTGGGGACCGCCATGAATTTGGCGTAACAGGGTCGCCCAAGTATAGCGTGGTAGGCCCCCTTGAACCCCACCACTTCGAAGGTGAGGGTCTCCTTGCGGAAGTTCTTTGGGGTGCCAAACCAGACTGGCAGGTCGATCTGCCCGAGGGGCTGGACCTGCTTGCCCGGCGCGATGCCATGGAACGGCTTCGTGCTAGGCCGCAGCTGGTCTAACCCGATCCCCATCAGGCGCAATGTATGCGCGAAGAGGATGTTGAGGCTACTGCCTCCGTCCATGAGGACCTTCGAGAACCGGGCGTTCCCGATGATGGGGTCAACCACCAGTGGGTACTGGCCCGGGTTGGGGATGCGGTTCGGGTGGTCCTCCCGGCTAAAGGTGATGGCGTCCTCCGACCAATTGATGAAGGCCGGAGGCGCCCTCTCCGCGACGAGGACTTCGTGCCGCTCCTTCTTGCGCTGCCGGGTCGACATGTCGACGGTAGGTCCCCCAAAGATGAGGAACACATTTTCGACGGCGGGGAAGCCGCCGGCGTCGCCATCGCCTCCGGTCTTTCTTGGCCTCCGCCTCCTTCGCGGCGGCACGGCCATAGAACTTCTTGAGCATGTCGCACTCGCTCAAGGGTATGGTGCACCGGGGTCTTGTGGTAGGGACATGGCTTTTTCAAAGATGTCGTCAAACACCCCGGGCCTCGAGGAGCCGGTCGAGGGCCCCGTCGAGCCGGGTCGACGGCCGAGGGCCTCGGCGTTGCCGCCGTCGCGCCCCTGCTCGCGCGCCTCGCGGCGCGGCTTCTTCCCCTTCTTGCCCCGCTTGTCGTTGCGGTGCGGCTCCTTGGACTTGCTGCCCTCCGCGGGCGCGTCCTCCGAGCGCTTGCCCTTCTTGCCGTCGAAGATTGCCCCCACGGCCTCCTCTCCGGAGGCGAAGCTGGTGGCGATGTCGAACAGCTCGTTGGAGTCCGCAGGCGGGCTGCGTCCCAGTTCCCGTACGAGGTCCCTGCACGTGGTGCCCTCGAGGAAGGCATGCACGATCTCGGACTGCGCTACGCTGGGGAGCTCAGTGCAGCGCTTGGAAAAGCGCCGTATGAAGTCCGCGAGCCGACTCGCCGGCCTCGCGTGCAGGAGCGCAGGTCCCAGGAATTACCAGGGCGCACGTATGTGCCCTGGAAGTTGCCCACGAACGTGTGGACCAGGTCGTCCCAGTTGTGGATCTGGCTAGCGGGCAAGTGCTCGAGCCATGTCCGGGCCACGTCGCCTAGATGCAGGGGCAAGTTGCGGATGATGACCTCGTCACTGGTGGCCCCGCCCAGCTGACAGGCTAAGCGGTAGTCGTTGAGCCAGACACGGGGGTCCGTCTCCCCGTTGTACTTGACGATAGTCGAGGGTTGGCGGAAGCGTTGGGGGAACGCTGCCGTGCGGATCTCCCGGCTGAACACACGGGTGCCAGGGGGTTCCGGCGTCGGGGAGCGGTCCTCGCCGCTGTCGTAGCGTCCACCCCGTCGAGGGTGGTAGCCCCTTGCTGCTCGCGCGTCAGCCTTGCTAGTGCGCCTGGCGTTGATGACGTTTCGGGCGTCACCGTCCAGCGCCCTGCGTGCGTCAAGGAGCCGCTCCTTGGCCGGCGTGCGTCCTTGGTCAGCGGGTCGCCCCGCTGGTACCCCCGCGTGCACCGAGGGTTCGCCCCCCGGCGCAGCTTCGTCATCCCGCGCATCCCCCTGTTGGCGGATGCGTGAGGCTGAGCTCTCGGCCTGCTGGACGGCCGCTTGCTCGATGAGGGTTTGCACCTCGCGGTGCAAGTCTCGAGCCTCGGGGGTCGAGGGTGCTGGCATGGCCCGCGCGCGCGGCCGCGGCGGCGATGAGCTTTTGGCTCGCCCGCGGCGGCGCGTCCGCGTTGTCGACGTTGGGGACGGTGTTGATGCGGTCGCGAACCCGTCGGCCCCGGCTCCCGCGCGCGTTCGCCACGCGCGGAGGCCTCCCCCGCCATTGAGGCGCGGAGTAGTCGCACCGTTCGGTACTCTTCCGCCGCCTTGGCTTCGAGCTCGCGGGCTTGGGCCACCGCGCGTCGGCGTCGGCCCCCGCGAGGGGCGCTTGGCGCCCGCGCCCGGTGCGCGTGGCGATCCCCGGGGCGGTGCGTGACTTCCCCGTCTCCCGGCGCCGCCGCGCCGGCGGCATTGGCCGGGTCGTTGGTGATGACGGCGTAGCACTCCCGCGCGGGGTCGTAGCTCCCGGTGCTGGAGTCGTCGGAATAGCCGAACCAGTAGTCCGCGGCGTCTAGGAAACGCCGGAACACAACTGGGTCAGGTACGCCGGAGAAGTCCCACTCCGCGTACCCGTGGCGGTTGGCGAGTGGTAACGTGTCGACGAAGCCCAGGGATGATTCGTCCCCTGCTGAGGCGCCGGGACCCCTGGCGACGAAGACGTGGCGGCCAGGTGGAACCCTGCGCATCGTGGTGTTGACGTTGGCGTTGTAGGCCGACGTAGCACCATGCAGTCCGATGGGGATGCGCGGTCCGAGACCGCGCGCGGCCCCCGCCGGGGCGGTGGCGGTCGTCGTAACGGTGGGCGCGCCGCGTTGAGTGGCGCGCGCTCGGCTTGCCGTCGCTCCGACCGCGCCCGGCATGAACGTAGCCCGAGCGGCGGCGGCGTCGCGGCGTTGATGGGCCCGCGGCATCCGTGCACCGCGGCGCCCGTGCCGAGTCGTGCGTGCGGCGGGGGTCCGGCGGCACCGGCCCGGCGCCGCGCGCGGAGTTCCTCTCGGTTGGTGAGGCGCATGAGATAACCGTTCCCCGTGGCCCGAAAGTTCGAGTCCCCGAAGCGGATTTCGAACCCGGGCCGGGGAGGGGGTCCGAGCTACCCATGCAGTAGCGGGTACCACGGTACTCAGTGCGAATCACCATGGAGGGAGTTGGCGAAATGACCTTAGGCGCTCGCTTGCCCCACGGTGGGCGCCAACTGTCGGTGCGGAATATGGTCCCGACACTAACCAGTAGAAAGCGCCGAGGTCTATCCCTCAATGGTCGATGCTAAGCAACAAGTGACACAAGGTTTTATCCTGGTTCCGGCCGAGGGGGCCGTACGTCCAGCAGCGGCGTGCTCGAGGCACTATATTACAAGCAAGGCGGGGAGAGGAAGCAAAGCTTCCAAGTCCCTGGCTGAAGATGTTGTGGGAGAATTGGGGAGTGAGTACGTGGTGTGTGTGAAAGGCTCCTGTTGTCTGCTATCTTTCGTCCCCTGCGGCTGGGGAGTTCGCTCCCCCTTTTATAGATCAAGGGGGAGGCGGTTTACATGCGCGCCGCGCTACTTGGCTACGGGGGGAAGTGCGACGTGCTATCTTGTAGAGTGGGCGGCCGTCCGGGCGATCCTTGCAACGATCTGGTCATCATGGCCTGACTTATGCCCGAACAGTGGCGGTTCGAGGGTAGGAGAGCAGCGGATGGTGGTGATGTCCTCTGATAGGCTCGAGGGAGGTGCTGACGCAGGCCTGTACGGAGTACAGGAGTTGGCAGAACGGCGTTCCTTCCCCGACGCGCCGGTCACGCTCCGGGAGTTGTTGCTACGGCGTCGGGGCGTGCTCCCCGCACGCGCGGGTACGGCGGCCACGCCGCGCGCGGGCGGTGGATGGCGGTCCACCGGCCTAGCGCCTCCACCTAACCCCCGCGGGGTCACAAGAAAGTGAATCGAGGGTGCGCCGGCCCCCTTTCGAGGGCTCGGCGCGTTAGCCGTACTGGAGCGTGCGCACGGTGTCACGGGACCGACACCGGCCGCGCCGCACGTCCCCTTCCCACGGTAGCGGGGATGGGCTCCTCCCCGGGGAGTTGGTGCGGCGGCACGGGGTGCGAGCCCCCGGCGCATGATGGCGCCGTCCCCCCCGTGTCGAGCGTTAAATGCCCAGGTACGGGGGCCGGCGCACGCGCGAGGAGTGCCCTCGAGCGTGGTGGACCCCGGCCGAGGGCGGGGCGTACCTTCGAGCGAGGCGGAACCCGCTCGAGGGGGAGTGAGCCCTCGAGCGGGCGGAGCCCGCTCGAGGGAAGTGTTACCCCTCGGACGGGCGCGAGCCCGCCCGAAGGGAGCACGCATCCTCGAACGAGGCGGAGCCTGTGCGAGGGGATCTCTAAGTGGGCCGTCTCGATGGGCCGTCGGAGTCCCTGCGGCGTGGGCTGTTCCCTGCATGGTTAGACATTTTGTGTTTTGGCCTTTTTGTAGGTTTTAAGTGAGGATTTCCCCATAGTTTAAGGGGACCCCTAGGGCTGTCCCCGACACGCGCGCTCCCGGCCGTCCGCGCCCGGTCGCCGCGCGCCGGGGCGGGGTCCCGCGGCGGCCGGATCCGGCCCCGTCCGGCTGCTACCGATCGCCCCCACCTCGATCTGATCTGTGCCGCTCGGACCCGGTCTCCCATGCCCCAGGCCGCCCCTCCCCGGTCAGAGGAGAAGAAGGAGGAGAAAGGGAAGTAGAGGCAGAAGGAGGAGGGGGGAAAGCATTTCATTTGAAGTCGTAGAGCTGGACTTTCTCACATACCTTCTTTTTGTTGCATAGCCATGGCCCTTCATGCAAGAAAAAAAGGTACCAATGCAGTTTTAATTTACTTCCCATGTTGTGCTTGATCACTTATAGAAGACTTGCCCAAAGCATCCTTTTGTTTCATCGCTATCTCCTTCTTTATCATCCTTCAGTGCTGCCTTCACTCCATGAAACTTTTTTATTTAATGCCCAGAACAGAAAGTATACCCAAGATCTACTCCATTGCACAGTGCACAAATATTCCTTTCCAAGGAGTCTTCATTTTCCCAAATCAGACTCCGGACAAGAGAGTTACGTCCGTTTTACTGCGGCGATGAAATCTGTCCTGAAATTCCATAACGCGCAACGCTTAATGTTTTCTCCATAACTCCTTGCACGGGTCTTCAAACTTGTTGGTTCTTGATGCGTTGGAATCGTAACTTGATGGAGCTTCTGGATATCTCATTTTCTCCATTTGTACACCTCTGAACAAGCTCTCAAATTGATGAAGACAGCAACATCCATTGCAGGATTTGGAGAGGTTGATGATTTATCTTGCAACTCTTTAAGCATGACTTCTCTTTTCATTATTCAAGCCTTGTCTACATGGTTAGTGAAAATCGGGCCTTCTCCCGACATGTGCTTCTTTAAGGTCATTAGCTTGACCAAGCACAAAGCATGATCGAGATTTACAAAACTTATTGTAAACATACTCGTCCATAATTAACACCACATGTGAATTGTAGCAACAAGTCAAGGTGTAAATAAAAGAAGCATATGTTTCATGTATAGCACTTAGCTCATCATTAGGCAAAGGTTCTTTAGGTGTGAGATTAATTGGATCAAACATAAATGTTTCCTCTTTTTCATTCTCAAGAAAATCTAGCCTATCAACATGATCATTATTGGAACAAGGCATAGAATTTAAACTATCATTCATACTATTGGTTGAGCATGAGTATTTGAATTTATCAACATCAATACCAATAATATCCTGAGATTTCAGCACGTACCTTGGCCTTAGAGCTTTTTCAACAAGAGTGATATTTGGTTCATCTAGCGGTGTTAAAGGCAAATCAATCTCAACGAGTGAAGGTGTCTCTTTGTTACGTTTTTGCACCCCCTCCATCTCATCATGCGGAACGTGTAATCCATCAACTTCATTTGCATTTGTCTCTTCTTTGAAGTCGTCATTGTCATCCCAATCTTCATCTTCAAAGTCTTGTATGTTACTTTCTTTATCTCCCGTGTACCACATGTCGTCAAGATCCCTCATCGTTGATTCACTTTTTTCTTCATCCTTGAGTACTTCCATGTCTTGCCTTGCTATTGTGTGGGCTTCAATAGAACATAAGCTATAACCTTCTAACTTGAGTCCTTTCTCCTCCCATTTATCCTTTGAGTCACTAGGCTCATCACGGTTGTACTCTTCTCTTTCTTTATCATAAATCCTTGAATTGTCAAACCGGTCGATCCGTCCTTCATTTCCTTCTTCTCTTTCTTCTTCAAATATCTTTTGGATCGACTCTCCACTCATCTCTTGATCAAATATATCTTCAACTAGTTTGGCAACATGTCGGCGTTCCCCCTTCCTTCGGTAGTTGATTAGTGGGGCGAAATCAACTTGAACCCAACCGGATTGAATGAACTCCGCCAATGGTCTAGCATTCCACATACTTCGGCCTACATTCATGTTAGTTTCAACATTTTTAACATCCGAAATGACTTCTCTTACCTTGGGAAGTGGATCTTCAATTTTTTGTATGGTCGGTCCATCTTCCCTTGACCTCCGGTTCATCTTTTTTAGAAATTTCAGCAAGCACCTCAGGCTTGCTTTTGTCGTTTTGCTCCTCTCGACAACGTCTTTGCCAATCTCGTTGTGTTCTTTGTCCATTGCTTATCCTTTGTAAGATTTGTGCGGCTTCACTAATTGTTTTATCCATTATATCACCGCCTACACACATGCTTACAAAACAAGACGAGTTAGGGGGGTTAGTGAAAAATAAAAGGTATGCAACATCAAGTCACCGGAAAATCCCAAGTTCGGGCCTCGCTCAAGTAGTTCATTAAAACGGTCCCATGCTTCATCAATTCCTTCATCCTCTCCTTGCTTGAAAGTGAGAACTTGCCTCCTTAAGTTTTGGACCTTGCTTATGGGAAAGAACTTCAAAAGAAACTTCTTCACTAGCTCATCCCAATTTTCTTTTGCTTCAACGGACGCAAGTGTGTACCATCTTCGCGCTTCATCTTTGAGAGAGAATGGAAAAAGATTCCACTTAAACCAAGCGGCCGGAACTCCTTGTTGCACCGTGTTGCATATCATCGTGAATTCTTTAATGTGTCTATATGGGTTCTCATCCTCCAATCCTCTAAATGGTTTTGTCTCCACTAACTTTATGATTCTAGGCTTCACTTCATAGTGGGTTGTAGCAAGCGTCAAATCTGATTTTTGCATCTCAATGTCTTCCATTGACGGCATTGCTAGCTCCCTTAGCGACATCTCTTCGTCTTCTAATGGTGAGGTGAACAAATCCATCTAGGCACAAGAAAAGTAGAAAGAAAAACAAATTTTCTAAAAAATAAGGGTTAGATGTTAGTAATCAACAAAATTAATACTAGATTAAATGTAGCAAACTGGCTTGCTCCCCGGCAACGGCGCCAGTAAAAGGGGCTTGTTGACGGATAAAACTCGTATCCACCTACGATCCGCAAGCGTACGGACCTACACCTTTTTCACAACGGGGATTCCCTAGGTTCTTGTCAATCCACGGAGCAAGGGGATTGCTAGCGCTTAACCAAGTACTAATATAGTTGAATGGAAAACCTTTGAAAGAGAGTATTAATCTAAAGGTAAAGACAATCTAACCTAAGTTGATCTAAGTTGATCAAACAAATCTAGGGTTAAACTAGATGGTAAAGGGTGGACACAAGAGAGTGATTTAGAAAGATAAGCGTTCCCTCCCTAGGATCTAGGATAACATGGATATGCATCTACTACACGAGAGTGGTAAACCAATCTACCGGGGGTTGTGACCACGGTTTCGCCCTTTCCCTCCCCTCGTACTGTCACTACGCGAAGGTAATCGTGACTAGACCTATGATGGACACGTTATGTTGATGGAATCTATGGGGGTAGCAGATATCATATGCCCGAAAAACACGGTAGCTAACCTTAATCATCAAAGCATCATCAACATGAAAGCAATAGATTGAAACCACGAATCAAGTAGCGATCACATAGCATGCATCCATCTAAGCCTAGGGATGAACGGAGACATTACCCCATCATCTTACACGGATTGAAGCACATAGGGGTGATGGAGACTCTGGAGAACGTCGTCAATGAAGATGGCGGTGATGAAGCTTTGGAACACCCCTAGGCCAGCGGCTTGGAGTCCTCCTCTTGCTTCCTTCCCTCCGCCAGCGTTGATTCTTGCGACGAGCTCATCTAACTCTCTCCCTCATCTCGCGGCGGCTCTCTGATGAATGGATGTCAATAGAATGATTTGTTCGATGAGTAACCATCTTGGGGAGCCTAGGGGGTTGTATTTATGTCCTTGGGGTGCCTTTGGGCGTGCTCCACCTTGCCTTGCACGAGATCCTCCTTGGGAGAGAAGCAAACTTGGTTTCCATAGAATCAGCAAGATTTTCCTGATTCACAGTCCTTCCTTGCCAGCGCCATATCTCCCACGTCTGGATTCCAAATAATGCAAATTCGGTGTCCAGGTTGTGTGCCACGAAATTATCTTCAACTTTGATATTCATTTCGTTCCTTAAAAACGGAGATAAGATCTCCAAATCGGCCTTGGAAGATACTGTTCTGATTTCGGACTGACTGCGCAGCAGAGATTTCGGGGGCTATATCTCCTAGCTCCCTTATCCGAATTGGGCCTTCCACATGTCCAAATGGAAGGTATCGTCGAGGCTCACAACTTTGGTAGTCAAACTTTTGCCATTAAAGACCGTTTAAGTCTCTGAATCTGTACTGAAAGATCATGTTGTCCTGAGCTGCGAGAATATCTCTCGGGCTGAGTTGATCTCGTTGGTAAACATCCAAGTCCCCGGAGTTTTGCCTGTTGATGCTTCGGTCCTTGGGTTGTTTGGAGTCTTGTTCACTTCATGTCTTGACTTGTGACGGGCTTCATGATCTTCTCTTGAAGTGCTTGATGAACTTATCCCGAAAGTCTCTCCTTTAACGTTAATTTCCTGCGTGTAAACAACATACTCCAAAATCGACATGCAAGTGTGAACTTGTTACATCATTAGTATGCCTAGTGGCGGGTTAGTTGCAAATCATAATCGAAACCAATGTATAACAAGTACTCTAGGTTGACGGAAATTCACCGTCAACACACAACAAAGAGGGCTCTTTGTCGTGCGTTTTTTGCCCAGGCGCACGGCAAAGAGCCCTCTTTACCATGCGTTTTTCGCCCAGGCGCACGACAAAGATCTCATCTTTGCCGTGCGTTTTGCTCCCCGGTGCACGACAAAGGGTGTCACACGTCGTTTGATTCCGGTGCCGTCAGTTGCTTTTTTTGCCGTGCGTCGTGAAAAAACGCACGGCAAAGATTATTTACCTTGCGTTGTCAGACGTGGCGCACGGCAAAGGGGCTCTACCGTGCAAAATGCTACCGTGCGCCCTTTGCCATGCGCCCCGACGAAAAACGCATGGCAAAGAGTTTGCCGTGCGCTCGTGGCGCACGGCAAAGCCGCTGTTTCCCGTTGTGAGCACTCCTCAGACTGTCCGCAGCAAGTGTTGCATCTGGATATGCAAACACCAAATGAAGAACCAAGTGCTACTGTACACGGTCCAACAACATATGCATGTGTCACTACATTTTGTGAGTGCACCTCACCCATAACACATCCCTGGGATATCCCTCGGCTATCTGCATCTTTTTTATTCTACTGCAAGCCGCTTCCCCTCTCTATGTTTGTCCCGCTGCCGCACCGCTCCACCCCTCCCCTCCTCTATGCTCCATCTCCCTCTCCCCTAGGCTCAATGGCCCCTTCCTCCTCCCCGTTCTCGCATCATTGTGCTCAAGGCTGCTGGTGACCTCCCTTCCACCCTCTCCCTTGACCCGGTGGAGGCGGCGGCAGATCCGAGCTCGGAGCTCCGGCGCGCACGACTCTCTCTTTTGCTTGGGAGATCCAGCCTTGAGGATTCCAGCGACGGCCCAGATCGGCCTCCTCCTACTCCTTCCCCGGCCGCCACCTCCTTCCTCAGCCCAGATTGGCGGCGGCATCACCGAGGCGCTTGAGCTGGCCCTGCGGGAGGTACACGACAACCTCCTCCTTCTTCCCCAGCCTCCTCCTACTCCTTCCCCGGCCGCCACCTCCTACTTGACCCAGATCTGACGGTGAGCTCGGAGCTCCTCCACCCCCAGCTCGTGCGGGCGGCGGCCCGACGACAATCTTGGAGCTCCAGTGTGCACGCCGCCCTCCTTCCCCGGCCCCTCCTCCAGGACGCGTGCGGTCGAGGTCGAGACCGAAGCGCCCTCCCAGCTGAGGGCCTCCGACCGCACGTGGGAGCCAACTACTGCGTCGTGATGCACAAGGGGAAGTGCTTCACCATTGTAGGACTTCCTATTTTGCGCGACGGGATCGTCTGGATGGGAAGGAGGAGTAGCTGCTGGCCATACTACGCCGCCAACTGCTGCTGGATGCTTTGGCCGTACAACGTCACCGCTGGCACAACACTCATGTATGTCCTGAGATGTTCTGATATGGCCTACTTTTGATCTGCCACTGCCCCTCTCTCTATCCGTCCCCGCACCGCTACATATACCCAACATATAAGTATAAGGTTTTAGCCTCTATCAATAAGTGTAAATTTGACTTACACCCTCTTGTATCGCCCAATAGTAAAACAAGTTGTTCATACTTTGATTGGTTCGACAGGCTAATTGTTTAACCTTTAGTTGTGGTTTGAAAATGAAATACTCGTACTTTGCAGAGCCCTACATTGAGAACTGAACCAATCACTAGTCCCACCCCCGGCCCCCTCTATCTCTCGAGAAGGGGTCTTCAAGCATGTAAGGAGAGAGCAGAATTATGTAGTTCAAGAGTTAGCTCAACTTGCTAGGAAGTTGAACCATAGTTCGGTATCACTACGGGAAAACACACCTTTGGAGTGTGTTAAAATGTTTGCCATGCGCTTTCTATCGGCGCACGGCAAAGCCTCTCTTTTCCGTGCGTTTTTCTTAAGGCGCACGACAAACATTTACGCACGGTCTCCACGTTTTTATTCCGACGCACGACAATCCCTGTTCGCTAACAGTCACAAAATCCACCCTGCGTGGCCTTTCACGAACGTTAACCTTTGCCGTGCGCTAAAAGAAAACGCACGGCAAACGGTTTCCACGTTTTTAGACCGACGCACGGCAATCCCTGTTCGCTAACAGTCACAAAATCCACCCGGCGTGGCCTTTCACGAACGTTAACCTTTGCCGTGTGCTAAAAGAAAACGCACGGCAAACACACAAAGTTTGCCGTGCGTTTCGTGTTGGCGGACGGCAAAGGTTTTTTAAAAAGTAACTTTTCGTAACACCTTTTAATTTTCCCTCCATTAGTGCATTATTTTGCACTCTACACTCATGTGATCATATCTATATTTTTGTTGATTTTAAAGAATTTCTTTTGTTGATAGAATTTTTTCCGTATAAATCAAATTTGAACTGCAAGTGCTTAAAATAATAGAGTATAGTTCATGGAAAAATGATATTTATGTAACTGATACCATTTTAAGGTCATACCCATGAAAGTACTTGAAATTTCATACATTTTGTTCGTGAAAAATGGTAATCCACATGTATTTGAAATGTTTTTTAATTGTATAAAATGCAAACAAAGTTTGAAAGCCATGAAATTTGTGGAGAGCTCATGATATGCTATGGGAAGGTTGTGAAAATGGTACAAAAGGGTTTTGAACAAAACGTCACACATGTTGTTTAGAAATTGAAGCATGTAACTCGAAGTTGCATAGTATTTATAGTCACCTCACTTGGTTTGAAGTCTTAGTAAAATTTAAACTTGGTTTTTGACTTCAAAACATTTTCTCTAATGACACACAACATACATTGTGTCATGTTAGTTTATGCTATTTTTTTGCATCCATTTGCTAATTTTCGTATAATAACTATAATTAAGTAATTTAAATGAACATGCATTGAATTTGAGTAAATAACTTAAAAGAAAAACTTGACTACAATGTAAAGCTTCATTTGATTTTGAATATCGCATTCACGAAAATTTGAATTTTCCATTAATGCAAACACAAAAGTTGAATTTTACATGTGTTTGCCATGCGCCTTGCTCGAAGACGCACGACAAACAACCTTCATTGTCGTGCATCGTGTTCAAAGACGCATGACAAAGACTTCACTTTTTTTTAACACTCTCCACCCGCCGGTCGATGTAAAGAAAAAAAGGAGCGATCTTTGCCGTGCGCCTTGGGCAAAAACGCATGGCAAATACCCATCATTGCCGTGCGCCTGGCCGAGACGCACGGCAAAGAGCGCTCCATTTTTTTATCTCACCTCCTTTATCCTGCCCATCCCAAACGACCGCACTTACAAAAAAACCGCACCTCCTCCTGCGCATTTCGCCCCGAGCCTGCCCGTGCGCCGGTCGCGCCCGCCCCCACCACCTCCGGCGCCGGCACGCCCGCCGCCCTCCCGCACCCCCCGCCCCCGTCCGCGCGCCCGGCCCCGCCCGCACCCCCGTCCGCTCCCGCGCGCCCCCCGCCGCCCCAAGCTCCGGCCGACCCCCCGGCACCCCCCGCCTTCTCCGCGCTTGGCGGGTCCGGCGGCGGCCGCGGCGGCCCAGATCCAACCTCGTCCGGCTGCCACCCGGCTGCGGCCTACGCCCCCGGCCGCCCCAGCTCGATCCGGTTCTACCGCTCGGACATTTGTTTGTTGTTAAGCTCAATTTTGCTTGAACTATAATGAACTTGTTGTCTTTTCAGTCTCCGGCACATGGAGATAGTGAGTGCAGCATGGTGATGAGATGGATCTTGTCCCACAAGGGCAGGGCCACCGCGATCAAGACCACCTACAACCCCGACGACCCGCCGGAGGCGTATAGCAATCCCTCCATCCACTCCCGCATCAATGCATACACGGAGACGGGACGACAAATCCATGGGCCAGAGTGGGATCCGATCCGTGTGTCGTTTGATGGAGAGGCGGCCATGGGGATGGGTCATGGATAAAAGCATGGCCATTACTATATGGGTGACAGCATTTTGGACACAGCCACTACTCCCGTGCGTTTTTGGGTCTTTGTCGTGTGCCCGTGGCGCTCGGCAAAGCTCCTGTTTCCCGTAGTGTATGGTGCAACATAGTTCCAGTGTGTTGAGCACTTAGTTTGAGTAACTAATAAAGCTGTCTCTTTGCCCGGAAAAAGGAAAACAAAAGAATATATAAAAGGTAATTCGCAAAAAGAAGAATATATAAAAGGTTTCAGGACTGCTAGGCCTACCTGTCAACGTGTGGATAAAATTCGGTCAAGCTTTCAGGACTGCTAGGCCTACCTGTCAGCGGGATTTGGTACGGGCTGCGCTGCGCTGGCAATGCAAAGCGGCGACCGAAGCCGAGAAGGCTCTGCCGCTCTGCCCTGAGCTCCTTATCTTCTCGTAGGAAATCCCTTGGCCGCTTGCCCGCTTCCCTTTTCCTCCGCCGCCGCCTCCTCTTGAATCCCACTCCCACCCAAATCGCCAGCGATGGCTGCATCCCAGAGGCCAGAGGCGAGGACGGCGTCCGTGTGCACTGCAGAGGCGGCGCGGGGGCACGCACTCGTTCAAGATCGCCGGTTACAGCCTGCACAAGGGCCTCGGCGTCGGCAAGTTCATCGCCTCCGCCTCCTTCGCCGTCGGCGGCCACGAGTGGCGCATCCGCTACTGCCCCGACGGAGCCAAGGAGGACACAAAAGACTACGTCGCAGTTTTCCTCGAACTCGTCAACAATTCCGTCCAGCAGGGGCAGGTGAGGGTAAGATACGATTTTAGGCTCGTCAACCCAGCCACTGGGCTGTCCTCGTCCGTCCTGAAGTCCACGCTGACTGTGTACGACGGTGCAAACATCTGTTGGGGAAACAACAAGTGGAAGAATAGGAGCGAACTGGAAGCGTCCTACCTCCGGCTCAGGAACGACTGTCTCGAGATCGAGTGTGATGTCAGTGTTATCAAGGAGTCAAGGCTTGAGGAGACTGATAGGCACCTCGAGGGTCAAGTGCCACCCTCAGACCTCTCGGAAAATCTTGGAAAATTTCTCAGAGTCCGGGGAGGGATCGGATGTGACATTCAATGTAAAGGGGGAGGTTTTCCACGCACACAAGTTCATGCTCGCCGCACGGTCGTCCGTCTTCAAGGCGGAGTTTTACGGGCCGATGACGCACGCGATGAGGAGCAGCATTGTCATTACAGTTGAGGACATGGAGCCTGATGTTTTCAAGGCATTGCTACACTTCATATACAAGGATTCCTTGCCCGCGATGGATGATCTTGATGGAGGTGAGGATATGGAAATGGTTAAGCATTTGCTTGTGGCTGCAGACAGGTATGCGGTGGAAAGAATGAAGTTGATATGTGAGAGCATCCTTTGCAAGGGACTTCAGGTTGATAGTGTTGCGGCTACTTTAGCACTAGCTGACCAGCATCACTGCAGCAAACTCAGAGAGGCTTGTGCTGCATTCATCACTTCCCCAGATAGGATTGATGATGTTGTGGCAACCAAAGAGTACAACCACCTCAAAAGAGTATGCCCTGATGTCTTTATGGATGTTTGGGAAAAGGTAGCTAAATCTCGCAAAAGTCATTAATAGTGCTCATGGATTCGGAGTAGCTAGTTTAATTAATTGGTGGGTGAGCCTCGTTAGTTGGTGATGCCGTGTTGAATTTGAAGCACTTAATTTGGTTGTTGCATAACCATGATTTGAAGTTGTCTTGTGATTGTCGTTTAGCTTTTTGCACAGTGCTATATGATATCTTTTATAATAAATATTTATAGATGAACGACATCATATCAATATGACTCAATAAGCTGTAAAGTAGGGCTTTAGTTCTTGCTATCCTGGCAGCACTCTACTTAAATTACTACACTCTGTGACAAAATCAGTACGATCTTCGTTGCCTCATTGACACTAGTAGCCAAGAGAGAGCCCCAAAACATACATTAGTTAGTAGAGAAAACAGCATGTATTTACTACTACTTTGTGATGTACATAGTGTTATATATGCAGATTTATTCTACTACATATGAGACCTAAATATTTGATTATGTGCTGGGTCTTCGGCATGTGTGGCTATTTGAATTTAGTTGCATAGGGAGCTGAGGGCAGATCAAAATCACTTCACAGATGCTTTAACCGAACCAACAGTGTTGAAATTAGTTCCAACTAATCATGGAAGTAATTTACTGACTCAAAAATCACATGCTCAGGATGTTTATACATACAGAAAAGCATGTATATGCATTCGTTATGGTTGGAATGTAAAAGATTTATATGCTAACTTGCTGCAAAATAATTAGTTTGTCTGATGATATACACTGAACTGAATAAAACACAGAGCGACCTGTTGACGGGAAATATGCTGTTTGTCAGAGATTTAGCCAACATGCTGATTGATTGTCTCTGATCCAATAATGGCTGCAGACTATTGATTTCCATTTTAATTTGCAGTAAAAATGTTACCAGATAAGCTTGAGTACAGATATCTCCTTTTTATGTTTTTCTTTTCTAAAGAAGCCAAGAGATGACATGCAAACATTAAAAACCAGCTAACTTCTACTTGACCCACAATAATTTTTGTTATTATGTATGTCTGAATATTTTCATCCTTACTGAGTTTTTTGATGTATAAATATTTATTATGCTTTAGTTTGTAGACAGAAATGTAAGGATTGTCTGAAAAATAGTATGTTGTTTTGAACTCACAAAGGAGCAAGATTCTGTCAGAATGATAAGGGATGGACCTTCTTGACTCTTAATTGCTTCATACCTTCATGTGCATAACTGACTTAGCTTGGACACCATATTTGCTATTTAGAAATATATCCTTTTGACTTATGCTTCAATCATAAGCATTCATGTTTTCTTTTACTTCAGGACTTCCTTTACATGTTGCTTAGTTTAGGGGGATAACCTGAACTAAGAAATGCTTTAGAGATTATATCCAGATTGCCTATACTTGAGGGATTTGGGATTTAGATAGCTTTTGTATTCTACTTCACTATATATATGTTTTTTGCCAGATGATGTAGCCTAAAGCTAATTCTATTGGCAAACTATTAAATACCTTTTTTATTTTTCTTGAATAGCAGGAGAATTGTGTATCATTTTATAAACAGAAGAAAGTTGGAGTCATACAGCAAGACCCCCCCCCCTACACACACCCAACCTAGAAGGTGATTAAATTGCCTGTTACAGATAAGAACATCCCAGACCCGGGATAGAAACACCCTAATTATTAAATACTGAGATACATCATTTCTCAATCTTGTGTTTGATAATTACTCTGTGACTTACAACTCTGATTCTCTGCTTGTCTTATAGAGCAGATTCAGGCTATATATGTGAGCATACTACACGGCTACACTAAATGCACTGCACCATCAAAGTTTCACAACAATCTATTGTAGCATACACTAGATTATTGCTGGTGACCCTTTATTCGTCATCTAAAGTTTAGAAATGAATTCTGATTTTTGTTCGAAGTTGTAAATGTTTTTTTGAAAAAGTTCGAATTACTATGCCTCAAGCATAACTAAAATCTGGATAAAATCATAAAGTATTATTGGTTCAATTTACCCTCTGAACTATGCAATTTGGTTCAATCTATCCCGACACTTAAAAAAATTTGTCATTTTTTTGTTACTCCATGCACAAGTGGAATATTAAATTCAAATTTTGCAAGTTGATAGCATACAACATAAAATATGTCAAAATTTTATCATTTTTCATAACTATTATGGTAGGGTAAGATATTTAATAATATAATTTATTCTTAAGATACGAAATGATATAAAACTAATGAAGAAAAATCGTCAAATATCATTTTAATATTGCAATGGCTCAAATTAAAATTCAACTTGTGTGGAGAAATAAAAAGTAATAAATTGCATTATGGGGGTATGTGGGAACCAAAAAGTGTAGTTTAGCATGCAAATTTGAACTAAAATATAATTTAGGGGCTTATCTGGACTTTCTTTGTACTTGAAGGAAGTAATTTGGACTTTTTCCATTATTGTTTGCTATTTTCATGGCACAGAGCTTATTAGTTCATTTGGAATTGTGACGTGGTTTAGCAGATTGGTACCTTCTATCTTTGTAATGGATCTCTATATGTGCATGATGGTAGGGTTTTGATTACCATTCATCAGATCACGGTTGATGCTTTTACTGTGGAATATGGAACCCCTACATTTTGAAAAGTCAATGCCTTGCTTGGGAACTAAGAGAATAGATATGCAATTTGAGAGTATATGTATCAGTATGTAAATCGGCTAGTAAATTTTCACTGTGTAACTCCCAGAATTGTTGGCACACACTCAAGACACAGAAAATTATACGGGTGAGTGCCCTACGTCCGGTCTAAGGGGTGGTGAGTCTGTGTTCCTTTGTTTAATTGCTGAGGAGTCTTACAAAGAAAAGGGAGAGTATTGGCCCAGGGTTTGAGCTCATTAAAAGAACTCAACCTAGAGGGCAAACTTGTGAAAATGTCTAGCCTTTTGAAGGGCAGCCCAGCTCCTCTTATGTACTACTAGGTACAATGAGAGAGAGAGAGAGGTCCCTCGACCCTATTGGTTGAGGGGGGTGTTGCACGTGGAAGGTCGAGGTAGGCAGCGTCATCTAGTTGTCATTCATCTTTGTTCATTGGTGTTGACGTGACTTGCTCCTATAAATTGAGCACGCCACGCCGGTGGCCTCATGGTTGGAATAGTGGCCATGATGATGGTTGTACTCGAGGCTTGCTGAGACGTGATGCATAGTGTGGCGCATGGTACCCATATCTGTACGGTCATTGTTTCCTTAGCGGGTAGGTGGCTTCTGCTAGCCTCCCAACCCTACCTTGGGGTGGTGGTCATCACTCTGGCTCTGGTAGGTAATGTACTTGTCTTTCAGTGCGGGTTCCGCCCATTGTGATGGATCATGGTCGTACGACATGCCCGTGAGGTGGACAGGTGTTGACAATTGCTAAGTACCAAATATAGCTGACAATATACTTATGAATAAAAGAGGAATTACATCTCTTGCACGCATATTTTAGTTTGATTAATGAAGTTATTGGTCGCAAGTGAATAAGCATAAATAATGTAGAAACCAACCTCTAGGATGCATGTGAAGCATCCTGACCAATGAGAGATTTCCACTTGTGCATCTCATGGATTGAATGGCCCACATCCATGAAAAATTCCTTCAACTACCGATATAAACACACAACAACCATTGGGACCCACCCAACAATCATCCACCTAGAGAAAGTTGGTTGTGAGAGGGGGGCATAGGGGTCGACTGAACCAGGGGTTCAGTCAAATTGCCCTTATCTCCCCTTGTCTCCAACCTTCCACGTGTCCCTGCTTGAAGTCGGTTTGAGGATATTCCCAGAAGATGCCTTTGTAGATTGGCCTCCAAGTGCCTATAAATAGAAGGGGAGGGCTCTAAATGAAGACACCCATCTCTTGATTATCTCTTGTTTCTAGGCTAGTAGAGTAGGCTAGAGTAGCTCTATCTTAGGTTCCATTCTTGGGGTCAAGGGTATGGCTCTAGGATGACTTTGATCTACTTCATTTACATCTTTCTTATATAATGTTGTGCTTGGTTCACATTTGTGTGATGTGATCATGTGTTCTTGCTCCGTTTTTTGTTTAGAGGAGTGTGTTCTTGAGCAACACAACCCTTTGATCTTGTGGTATAGATACATATGCTCACATATCTATTTATATGCCTAGACATAGTTTATTCTGTAGATTGTATATATGTATTGTATAGTGTCTATGTGCTAAGCTTTGGATTTGGTTCTATGGCCATACCTTTGGTGGTTCTAACCTAGGTCACAATTGTCCGAGATGGCTAAAGGGTTGTTCACAATGCAAGCATGATGCTTGAGTTGTTTGACATCATTGACTATGAGTATGCCCCATGGATAAATAGAGGTAGGCCATGGGTAGTGACAACATGTTGGTCCTTTGTACTTCTCCACATTCGAGTATGTTGTAGGAGTTCGTAAATGAGTAGTTAATGCTGCCTTGTGGAAGCGGCACGGGAGGCCATCTCCTCGTTGTGTGCCTGAGTGCTAGACTGATAGTCTATACAATGTGCATGTATATCATTCTATGTATAATATAGTCGGTCTATAGTTAGTACATTAACACCTAGAACTAGCTCATAGATGTCTCTATATGCTTTAGTTATCTAGAGATGAATCGTGTGTGTGTGTGTCACATTATCTATTCATCATTTATCTTACCCCTGCTATGAACTTCATCTTCATATTAGCATCCAGTGGGTAGTTAAGGAGCATCACCGAAGCTTCACGATTAGTGTCATGATAACGCATGTTAACACCCTCATAATGCTTAACAAAATGCATTTGATACTCTAGAGTAAGCTTATAGATCCCATCTAAAAATCTTTCCCTCTCTAGAGCGCTACTGAACCGAACATAAGCATCGCCAATGGTGCAGGGTTGTACCTCCATGAGACAAACCCGATGCTCTTGGATGAAGTAGTTCTTGATCGCCGCGGCAGCCATATGAAAATCCTCCTTAGCAACTGCTAGCACCAACATGGCGATAGTGACGTCATCATTGGACACATCCATGTATCCTCCAAGATATGCAGTGAGTCAGCGCATAGGTGTAGCCGGGTCGTGAGGGATGACAACGAAGCCTCGCGACGCATGGGGACGAGGATCTACAACGAAGTTCGTTAATTGGGTTGAGCCAATCGGCGATGAAGGCAAGGGCGATTCTTCCGGTGAGGCAGAGCAAGATAGGGTTTTCTCCTGTAGATTGGGGGAAGATGAAGCGGTAGAGGGGTGGTTGGGTCAGGACTGCAGCTCCGGATTTATGTCTATAGATGGTCTCGCACCTAGATTTTGTGGGGCAACCCGCTTTGACCGGTATACAAAAGGAGAAGGCTTCCAAGAGAGACATGTGCTTGATGAGTGACCATATTTAAATCATGATTTGCAGCATATATCATGCCTGCAAAATCTGGCAAGGTGACAGGAGATAAGCACCAGAAGCACAAAAAATCCGGCTGAGAAGAACGCCTGAGATTTGAATTTTGAAAATTTTAATCCTTGTTCTTCACTTGAGGAACTTTCCTAGAGGAAGCAAAGAATTTGGAATCCAAACCCGCAACACGACGTGCATCAACATCACTAGCAAAGTGGATTCTAGAAAAAGCAAAAGCTCTTGGCGGCTCCGATGAGGAAGATTTCATGGTGTCCGCAAAGGATTTTTGAACTTTTTACTTCCAGCAATTGACCACATGGACTCCTCCTCCAAGAGCCAAGATTGGTGTTCATGAAGAAAATTAGGACCTCCAGTTCCCCAAAGGGTAAAGTGAATGTCAAAAAGATCACATTTGACAAAACAGAGACGATGAACTAGAAATCCAACAGCCTTGCTTGAAACTGAGAAATGATAAGTGCAGCCAGAGAGGAATGACACTTTGAACACCTTGGCAACTCCCCCAAGGCAACATTGTATGATCAAGGACACAAAATCGTCATTAAGCCTTAAAGCAGACGAACCAAAGGAGCAGACAAGGAAAGAAGTCCGGAGAAGAAGAAGATGAACTAACCAAGAGATTGAAACGATCCCATACCGGGCGTTGAAAATCCAGGCCCGCCTTGAAATCAAGATCGGAGCTAGCCCCCATAGAAGATCAGTGTCGATCACCAGAGACGCCATGATAGTCGCCCGAGAGAATCGCCCATGATGTTTTCGCCATAAAAAGATACTTTTCACTTTTTTTATTTCCTATTTGTCCAATTTTGACGCACGACAAATTAATTTTTTTATAATTGTTCTAATACATTAAAAATACCAAATGAACTAAAAAATTTCTAAAAAATAACACAAAATAAATTATGTTATCTATTGATTATAAAAGTTTTGAAGTCAAATCTCAATTTCAATGTCACGTCACCTACAATCTAACCATATACTCGTTAACTCTATGAAACTTCATCGGAGATGTTTCAGTTTCTAAGCATCTTAGATGACAAATGTTCAAAACTCATTCAAATTTTTACTACAACGTTCTCATATGATATCATGAGATATTGCCAAATCTCATAATTTCCAAACTTTATTTGATGGAAAAAATCTTAAATTGGGCTAGATAACATGAATATGATTTTTCAATCATTTCGTCCTTTTATTTAAATCACTTGCAGTTCAAATTTGACTTCTATCAAAAAATTGCTTGAAATGCAATTAATTAGTTAAATGTAGCAAATGACTACAAAAATCTACCAAATTTTATAGTGATGTATCACATGTTGTATGTATATAGTAGAAAAAATTTCAAGGTTAGTAGAAAATGTTTTTGTGGGGGGGGGGTTGTTTGATTCGGGACATAGGAGGATATTTCTATGGGCTTGTCGTGCGTCGGCGCACGGAAAAGATTTAGTTTGCCGTGCTATTTAAGAAAGGCACACGACAAAGTTTTTTTCAATAATTACACTTAATTCATAACAATTCTGCAACAAGTTTGAAAATTATGGACAATTAACACAAAATAAGTTATGTTGTCTATTGATTTTAGAAAAAAGTTTTGAAGTCAAATCTCAATTTGAATGTCATGTCACCGACAAATCTAATCATATACTTCTTAACTCTATGAAACTTCATCGGAGATGTTTCGGTTTCTAAGCATCGTAGATGACAAAATGTTCAAAACTCAATCTAATTTTCACAACCTTATATGATATCATGAGATATTGAAAAATCTCATAATTTTCAAACGTTATTTGCATCTTTTAGAATTTTTAAATCATTTGGACACACTATCTTGGTCGTGTTTCATGGTCAAGATTTTCAAATTTTCTTTTGTTTTCATGGAAGATGTCTTAAATTGGGTTATATAACATGAATATCATTTTTCCAATCATTTTATTCTATTATTTAAATCACTTGTAGTTCAAATTTGACTTTTTTCAATTGCTTGAAATGCAAAATATAGCAAATGACTACAAAAATCTACCAAATTTTAACATGATGTATCACATGTTGTATGTATAGAGTAAAAAAAATTCAAGGTGTGGAGAAATTAGGGGGGTGTTTATTTGGGACTTAGGAGGATATATGTATGTAGAAAAAACTTTTGTCGTACGTCGGCACATGGCAAAGATTTTGTTTGATGTGTGCTTTAAGAAAGGTGCACGACAAAGTTTTTATTTGTCGTGTGCTGGCACATGCCAAAGTTTTTTTTCAATAATGATACTCCATTTATTCCAGGTGTGGAAGGGAGAAAAAATTTTTTGCCGTGTGTGGAGAAAAAAACGTATGGCAAACTTGGCAAACAAGTCCTTTGTCGTGCGTTTTTAAAAAACACATGACAAAGAATCTCTTTGTCGTGCGCCCAAAATAAAGCGCACGGCAAGTAATTTGACGAACGGCAAAGTGACGTTTTCCCATAGTGTTTGATGGTTCAAACCTGCTCATCCTTTTTTTTGCTTTTGCGTCCTTTCTTTTTTTCTCCAGGATAGGATCTGAACAATTTCTGAAGTGAAAAAAATCCAGCCCCCTATAAAGGAAAATTTTCATTTTACTCCCCCTCACGTATTTACTTTGTCCGCTTAACCATTTAATTAAAATTTAGGCTCACTTTACTCCATGAACTTTTCATTTGTCCAATGTTGTACTCCTAATTGGATTTTTTTTCCTTCACGAAAAGTTCAATTTAGTTTAGATTTTGTCACTTTACTATAACTTGAAATTCTACTTTAGAAAAAGTTTAGAGATTTATTATTTTTTCATACAGTTTTGTATATCTAAGACTACTTTCGTATTAAATTATTTCTAACTTTTGACAATAACCATAAAAGATCTTAGTATAATTCCTTCTTAATGCATCATGTTGTATACTCCCTCCGTCCCAAAAAAGTGTTCATTTATCTTTCAAATTTTTTCCCACAAAAAGTGTTCATTTGGCTTGTAGTGAAACTCATCTAATTAAAGTAATACTCATCCAAATTTGAAAACTGCATAGAGCCAATGTAATGGTTAATTAATGTTTTTTTCTTTTGTTCCAATGCACTATATTAATTCAGAATCTATTAAACCAAGCAGAGTAAGGTCACTTGTCACAACTACTAACACGTTAATTTTTTTTCTAAATGGGCAGTCTTTGTGGGAAGGAAGGAGTATGCATATAGAAAATTTAAACTCAAAATTCAACTCCTACATGAATACATGAAAGGGAAAAAGAGAATCTAATTAGTGGGAAGATTGGATCAAATGAAATAGTCCAGCAGAGTAAGTTGAGCTTAAATATTTTCGGAGGTTAAGCATATACCAATTCTGAAGTCTGAACACGTTACCGTTCCTTAAAATTCCAATGTTCCAGCTAGGGATGAAACCGGATATCAGTTCGGATATCTTTTTTTAGCCATTCTTTTTTTGATTTTAGCTAAATTAGTCATAATATTTTGTATCCAAAATTTACATTCTTGTTCTTTTTTTCAATTACACAATACATCGGAGACACTCACAACGCACCCACACTCATCCCTTTAAATACACGCACTCAACCCAAACCCTACCCCTAGGAGCATCTTCGAAGACTGCCGGCAAATCCTCAAGATTGATGAAGTCACCATAGGTGCCTCGCTGTCGACAGGAACGTCGCCTACCACTGAAAGCACAAACGCCATTAAATCCTGAGAAATTCGCTCTCACGGGGAGTCGAACCCAGGACCTGAGGTGCTACCGGAGCTCTTGTAACCACTAGGCTACATGCCCTTTCGCAATTTACATTCTTGTTGGCATTGTGCTTGTTAAGATTCATACAAAATAACCCCAAATGTGTGCTATATTTTAATCAAATGATGAAAAGAAACTCGCATATCTATTCGGATTCGGATTCGGATACGGATGTTTTTTCACAAATTCTCTATCGAAAGCAAATAATCCATAAAAAAATTGTAACTAATTTTTTCCAGTAATTAACTGGTTATAATGCATAAAAAATAGCACTAAATTTATTTTATTGTGATCTATTACGAATTCGGATGTTTTGGTTCCATCCCCGCGCTGCCGAGATTTCCTTTTGGGCGAGCTTTCGGCGGACTGTTGGGCTGCATGATCAGCGGAGAATCCGGTGCTTAATTACTCGTATATGTTTTTGCGATGTGTTTCCACCGTGAACTGCTCGATGATTGGGTAGGATGAAAAAATAAATCTCCCCGCCGCTACTCCCCGCCGCCACCGCTCCCGCATCAGCCATCGCTTCCTCCGCGCAAACGCCTCCAGTAGTCCAATGTCGTCGGTGGTGGCATCCAAGAGGCCAGGCACCCGGACGGCGTCGGTGTGCGCCGTCGCGGAGGAGGCGCGGATCACGCACTCGTTCAAGGTCGTCGGCGCCGTCCTGCACCGGGGCTTCGGCGTCGGCAACTGCGTCCGCTCCGCCGCCTTCTCTGCCGGCGGCCACCGGTGGTGCATCAAGTACTACCCCGACGGCGCCGCGTCCAGCTTCAACGACCACGTCTCCATCTACGTCGAGCTGCTGAGCAAGAACACCGAGGCGACGGTGCTCTACGACTTGAGGCTCGTCAACCAGGCCACGGGGCTGTCATCGTCCGTGCACAGGCGTCAGGCGGTGTTCACTGAAAAGGCGGCCGTCTGGGGCTGTACAAATTTCATGAAGAGCGATCTCGAAGCCAAGGGTTACCTCAAGGACGATTACCTCGAGATCGAGTGCGACCTCGCCGTCATCAAGGTTGAAGAAGTCGGCGTGCCGCCATCGGATGTGCACCGTGATTTTGGGAAGCTGCTGGAATCCAGGGAGGGTGCAAACGTCACGTTCAGGGTCAAGGAAGTGATCTTCCAGGCCCACAGGATCGTCCTGGCGATGAGGTCGCCGGTCTTCAAGGCGGAGCTCTACGGGCCCTTGAGGGACAAGTTGAACCGGATCATAGCGGTCCAAGACATGGAGCCTCCTGTTTTCAAGGGGTTGCTTCACTTCATCTACACGGATTCTTTGCCCGCCATGGACGATCTTGATGGCACCGAGTACGAAGAAATGGCGAAGCATTTGCTTGTGGCGGCTGATAGGTATGGCATAGAGAGGATGAAGCTGATGTGCGAGAGCATACTTTGCAGGAGGCTTTCCGTTGACAGAGTTGCAGCCACTTTGGTTCTAGCTGATCAGTATCACTGCAGCAAGCTTCAGGATGCTTGCACTCGATTTATTGACTCGTCGAATAGAATGGAAGAAGTGGCAGCAAGCCAAGGCTACGAGCAACTCAAAAGAGCTTGCCCTGTTGTTACTGCAGAATTGTGGCAGAAATCAGCCAAAGCTCGCAAGCTTTAGTTCCCTTCAATCATCCAATGCAAGGTTAACTTTAGAGTTGTTATATTAGTTAAATATCTTTCAGAACTGTTTTCTTCCAAGTGATATTTTAATGTGGAGGTCATTACATTTTTGCCAAGGTTATGTCTAGTACTCTCCCTCCTTCCTTTTATATATGACGGTGGTTAGTTCAATTTTGAGCTAACCAACATCATCATATATGTGATGGTGGTTGACAACCAAACAATTTACGGATCAGCCGTAGCTCGTAGCTCGCTATTGTTCTCTCTACGGTGTTCCATATATATAGAGAAGCATTATTTAATGTTGAATTTTCTTTTATCAGTCAATCTTTTCTTAGTTATCAAAACAAAAAATAATTTGCAACTCTATTATCCATGAGCCAATTAGTAATGTGCAAAATTCACTGTGATCTGATGAAACATTAGCAAATAATAACATTATTCAAATGCAAGTTGTGCAAATTTGACATTAACACGAGTGTAGCATCTATCAGGAGGAATGTAAAATCTGTATCCTTAGCGGTAACTTTTCAGAAAAAATATGAGTTTTAGAGCAAAAGCTACTTTTAAGACATTATTGTTGCAAAGAGTAATAATATGTATTTTTTTCATGGTACATGATGTTCTCTTACATCATTCTTACTTGATAAATGTATAAGTTTGTAATCTTATTATCCTCTTTTCAGTTTCTTATTTTCTTTCTGAAAGCGTAGCTGAATCAGTTTGGTTCTTCATGCTGAGAGATTCTGTATGGACAAATAAGATACTTATTACATTTAAAATAAGATTGTATAACTTATTACTACAATGAAAAGGCCTCACAGAGATGACTTTTTCTTCCAAATCTCGGGTAGAAATATTCCTCGTCAAAATATAGTGGCAAAATATAGTGGCAAGCATGTGACAGCCCTGAGTTTAGTTCCAGAGCTAGTGGAGTTCTGAAATGGATTTGGATATTGTTTAATTGGTTTAAATAATAAAATTAAGATTATTTAGTTATGAGTAACTAATTTGATGCAGTTTATTGCAAACAAGGAAACCAAGTACTTAAAATGGAACATTAAAGTATTTTGTTAACTGTTGTACCAGATAGGTGTGTTTAGTTCCTAGTTATAGTTTCTATTTACTGTATTGTTGGTAAAGCAGACAATATTCATAGGTATTATGTCTAAAAGTTATTTTTATTGGGATGAATTGAAATAAATAAAAAAGGGTGTGACTTATGAGTAATCTATCAATAAGATAGCATTAGTTGATTTCTGTCTTCAATAGATGCTATGACATGAGCTACTCTTCTTCATTAGTCGATTTCTTTCTTTTCTTTATCAGTCAATTTCTTTCTTGAATAGATCTTATGACATCAGCTACTCTTTTCAGTATCGATACTGGTTTTGTAGATTTTCAAAATTTCAATGATATCAAAAGCTGACTAATGAATAAGATCATAAGTGATTTTGGTCGGATTGCAAGCTATGCATTTGTGAAGTTTTCTTATATTGCATTTTCATCATTTCCTAAAGAGTTTGTAATTGGTCAATCTAACCTTGATGAAAATTTGATCATGATTTTTTATCAAATTCACTGTGAATCTATATGCAACATTAGCAAATAAAAAGGTAACATCAAACCATTGTGAAACATCAATATTTATCGAATTCTGGTCCCATCATTGTGAAAAAACTAGATTCCAAATTAACACGATATTTTCACAATATCCAAGTCTTGTTTGCATACATTTTCAAATATTACACTGCCCCTAGGTTTAGAAGATTTTGTTTGCACAATATTTTCACAGTATACATAATATTGATGGTGCTTGATAAATTCTTTGTATAATAGTGGTTGGAATAATTTATCAATAGGATTCAATTACTAGGAAACAATTATCTTCTGGAGCAAGCTTTGTACCCGTAAACTGATTCGGTCTGCTCCAAACTCAATTGAATAATATCCTTTGCAAGTACTCTCTGGATCCCACAAAGATTGTTCGTTTATAATATTTTGACAACATAGTAAAGTAATGCTAAAATTCCAAAGTAACCCCAATAGGTCTTCTTAATCAGCTAAATTCATAGAATTAATTAGATTCTTTAGTGATTTTGCCCCTACTTTGAAGTACAATTGTGTTTTTACCCTCATTTTCTAACTTAGTGATTTTGCCCCCAATTTTTCACAAGCATTTGTGATTTTTCCCTAGTATTTGTGTATTTGCCCCTGTTTTGACCTTTGACTACGAGCAAAATCGCATTGACGAGTGAATAGTTGAGGGCAAAGTCACAAAGTTGAAAAATGAGAGCAAAATCACAATTACACTTCAAAAGGGCTTAACACAAATCCCCAATTAATTATGCATGCATGCATGCTTGTTGTCATTGGCGGAGCCAAAAAGTTTCGGTGGCCTGGGCGAGATAGTGGTGAAACCGCAGTGACACCCCTCAATGTTGGCCTTTGCTCTGTTGTAGGCCTTTAGGGCAAGTACAACGGGCGTCTTTTTCACCGTCTACGTGATGAAATTTTTCAGAAAGACCCCGCCTACGGCAACAGACGGCCACGTCGTCGTCTCACGAATAGACGACGCGGGCTCGTGCTCCCACATCATATCGCCCCGCCCAGCACCGTTGTACGGCGACGGCACCACGCGCGTCGATCCCGTGCGCCCGCGAGGATTTGGCGCAGCTGCGCGGGAAGATGGAGCCTCAGATCGTTCCTTCCCCGCCATTTTCTCCCATATATCCCCTCCCCAGTCCCCAATCTTCCCAACCCTACACTCCAACGACGATGCGGCGATATCAGGTTGAGGCGGCGGCGACCCGTGATCTGATAGGCAGCTGCCGCGCGGGAGAGGAAGTCCACCGCCGTGCGGGTGCGGAAGGGGGCGACGGCGGCGGCGGCAAAGCTCCCACAGGGGGCGGCGGCGACCTTGAGGAGGAAGGAGAATAGCGCAGCGGTGGTAGTGCAGAAGGTAGCAGCTACAACTGCGACCGTGGATGACGGCAGTGTCCCCTTTCAATTCTCGACATTCTTCACGAGCGCCCCAAATGGAGGTTTCTGGAGCCAAGGTGTTGATGGAAGTCCACGTAGTCGGACATGGATGAGTCCTCATCAACATGGCAAAGCAATCAATCTGAATTTGTTTAAGTTCCCTTTGACGAATGAGTGATTGCAATCTAATTAGAACACTGATTTTGGTTAGTAGCATTAGAGTACATATTACTGAACATATTGCAGAGGCTAAGATTTTGATTACTGAACATATGATTAAATTGGGAATGAACTCAGAATAGCATTGACTAGTGTGTTCAGTAATTTAATTGTTACCCAAATGCACACTGTAATGCAGGGATAATGATCCAACACCACCTGGTCGATTCTCTGACTTTCTAAACAGCCAGCCTCAAATGTCTCAAAATCATCATTTAGTTGACTTTCTAAACAGCCAGCCTCAGACTTAAAAAAATTCTGATTACTACTAAAGTTAGTGTTACCTTGGCAATTTGATTTGTCTTACTGTCAGCTTGCCAATATAAATTCGTAGTATCTAACTGCAAGCAAGGCAAGGCAAGGTTTCACTTTCAGGCTACTTACTTTGGGATGACATTGTTATATTTTGTTGCAGGAGGTGTTCACCATCACGCTGTTTTCCTTGCTGATGAACTGGTTCAGAGTCATGGTGGATGATGAGGCTGTAGCGAACTGGACCTTTTTTTAGTGAAATGTGTACTATCGAGTTACAGTTCTTTGTAGCAGTTCAAGTTTTTAGTCAAAGTTCTTCTCTGAAAACGGTTGCTCAGTCTTCCTGTTCTCTGAAAAATGGTGACCGGTGGTGAAGTGATTTCACACTCAACAGTATTAATGCGTTTGTGAGTGCTCATGGTAGTGCACGAATGCATCTGAGTGCCTTTTTTTAATGCACAAAGAGTGGATGCAACGCGGCTATACGTGCTCCTTCTACACAAAAGCAACTCAAGAATGATTTAGTTGAACACATATGACAGTGTTATGGGTCTAAAGAAAGTTAAATCTACATTGTAATGGTATTGAAAGAATTGCAACTTTACTATATCATATCGTGTCGGAGTGCCTATTGATATAAATATATGTTACATTAATGTTTTTAAAAATATTTTGTGTGAATTGATTCAATATCATGTATTATATCTCAATTGAGCATCAAAATGACTACAAAGATCAAATGTGCATATGATCACCATGATTTATGTGTCAAAAGATGAATCAAATGTCTTGTAGACAAACAAATAGACGGACTACTGTACAAGTTGTCTATTTAGCTGTCTGTGTGTGTTAAATAGGCAACAACCGTCTACACTGTTGTACTTGCCCTTAGGCCTAATCCACAAGGAGTGGAGGAGCCTTGGCTCGGTCACTGCTCGCAGGATTTGTCGGACCTATTAGCATTTCCTTATATATCAAGTTTGTCTCAAGCATTGATGGTGAAGTGAATAATTAGGTGGTCTAAAAACTAAGGCTTCAAGGACATATAAAAAATTTGCATGTAGATGTGAACTAGATTTTTCTATGTGTTGATATTTGTACCACAAGAGAGTGTTACATCCTACATTACAATCCTACACAATACATAGGGGAATTATTTCTAGGAAAGGTTAACCTGAAACATAAAGTGATAAACGAAATGTCGAAGGTATATGAGGCAGACTATGCAAACTTCCTGCGTGAAAAATTTATACGGAGGTTTTCAGATATAGTGTATGTCTCCAAACTCAAACACCCTTGAGAAAGGCCGGGTAATGGAGTATTTGTAGGGCCAACATATAAAACTAGCATCAGTTGCACTACAGAATCTGTGATCACCGATTGATTTGGTGTTCCTACCATTAAACCATCATGCTCACTTTTTAAAATAGCTTAAGTGCGCTTCAATCCCCATTCAAACGATGTACTTCAATAATATGTTAAAAGTTCAGTACTACCATGTGCATCCTACGGTTATATAAAGCGTGGGTTTAATGTTTTTTTATAAAAATATGTGTGTGCTACACGTGCAATTTACAAGTACTCCATCTGTTCCAAATTATAAGTCGTTTTGGTTTTTTTCTAGGTTCATATATATCATTATGCATCTAGACATATATTATATCTAGATATCTATGAACCTAGAAAAGCCAAAATATTTTACTCCCTCCAGTTTGATAAATGAAGTCGTTTTGACAAGGTTTGAGTCAAAATATTGAGAATATAAATCATGAATAACTTTTAAGTCGTTAAGTTTGGAAATGTGAAAACTACATAAATAGATTGTTCTTGCAAAATACTTTTCATAAAACTATACATATGTTAGTTTTTAATAAATATTTTTATAAAAATAAGAAGTCAAAGTTGTACTATATATGGAGACCGTGTTGCTGTCCTAAATTACTTCATTTATCAAACCGAAGGAAGAACAATTTGGAACAGAGGGAGTAGCATCTAAGTATCTAAGAGCATCTCCAGCAGTTTGTCAAACTAATTTGCTATTCATTTAATTTTGGCAAAACAAGAAAAATCGGTCTCCAACAGTTTGACAAACAAACTTGGTAAAAATAGAAACTTGGCAAAACTCATCTCCCATGCAAAAATATATGCGCACCGATCCGGGATGGCATCGGTGTGGCCAAGCCAGGTGGGAGGGTGAAAAAAGAAATAAAGAATAGAGAATGATTCCTAATGCAAGTTTTGAAGAGTTGGAAAGGTATAAATATAATTATGTTTCTCTCAGGGTTCCTAATGTAAGTTAGATCTGTAATAGCAAGTGAATTATGCTAAACTGTTGGAGATGAGATCATTTTTTACTTGAGATATGTTTTTTGAAGTTGGCAAAACACAAGATTTGCCAAGTAAAATTGGACAAACTCTTGGAGATGCCCTAATGAACTGTAAAATTTATTTGTCCATACAACAACTTCTTTTATGGGTTATTATAGCCTCCGCAGTCCTGAGAGAAGGAGAATTAGAGGGCTCATGGCCTAGTGTTAGTTAGTATTAGGTGATACCCCGCGCGTTGCTGTGGGAATTTTTTAAACGAAATTTTGAAGTGAAATGTGAAAGTAGAAACACCACAGTGATTGCATGACAACATTCATTTGTAAACAACATTATATATGAAAGCATGTTATTTTGTTGAGAGTGAATCATTCTAAAATGATTGATCCAACATGTATTTCAACTGCGGGAATTTTGTGGTGTGCTACTCACAAATATATGCTATTAGCCACAGAAAATCGGTTGAAGACGTAAATAGATGGTTTGGTGGATGATGACATGTATAGTGGATGGTGACATGACGTATAACGGGTTATGATGTGGAATGGTTGCATGTTGAGAGAAATAAGGGTTGGACTTGTAGTGTGTACCAATCATGGAAAAAATAGTGTGCTATAGCGGCGCTCGCTATAGCGCGCCAAAGCAAATGTTGCAATGCCATTTCTCTTTTTCACACTATGCACGCTATTGGGGCTATTTGTGTTAACACCAAAAATTGGTACAGGAAAGAGACTGACTTGTGGGCCGAGTTTGGTAAGAAAACACCATTCGGCAGAAAATTTTCCTCAAAGCATTCGGTAAAGATGCCTGCGGTCGAGAGCACGCCATCATTCGGCATAAGGGCTATTTCACGCTTGAAAGAGGAAGCATTCGGGAATACGTTATGACGTGGCCTGAATGTAAAGAAGGGACGAATTGATGACGGGTGCAAGACGGACATTGGCGTTGGGGCATTAATTTAAGCAGTAAATGTTGTAATCGTGGTCGACTAGGAGTTGTGTTAGGACAAGGGTATAAATATAAACCCTTAATGTTTGTAATAGGAATAGAACAATTTCACAACAAACCGGCCCTGTGCCAACTTTCAAGTCCTTTAGTCGAGCCGTCGAGTTCTTCGAGAGGAGCCATCGATCCGTCGACCTCCGTAAGTACCGGCAACCTTGTATCATGTCTAGTATCATGCGGTGGATTTAGATAGTGATGCAAGTAGTCTTGTTACCATGCTTAGTATCATGCGGTGGATTTAAGCTTGGTCCAAGAGGGTTTCTTGTTAGATCATGAGCCATGCGGTAGGCTAAGATCTAGCTTGAGGCTAGTTATCGGCTCTATTAGAATTTGGCAAGATCTAATAGATTCATTAAGTTACCCTGTGTTGCTTTGAATTTTGCTCTTATGTTTAATTCATGCAACACTCTTATTGCCCAATTTAGGTTGATTAGATTCGGCTATATCCTGTTTGCGATCCATATGATATATGTTCAAATCTTTAACTCGATGTGGCGCATGGATCACGTGCTCTTTAATATCCGAATTCAAATCAATCTAGGTTGCCACGTGTTGCGGGTTCAAGCGTGTTGATCTAGCATAGTTTGTTCCTTCTCCACGGAACCCGAATTGGCTGTACAGCTGTTTTCGGCAGCTCTGCCACGAGCGAAACGCGTTCATAAGCTTGTTTTAAATAACGTATGCTTTTAGCCTTCCATGTTTAGATTGTATCATGCGGTGGATTGATCTATCCTTGGTTGGTGGTGTGGTTTCAAACAAGTCGTATCATGCAGTGGATTAACTTGTTTGATGTCACTTTCGACGGGTTTAAAAGTACCTAGACATGCGGTAGACTAGTGCTTTTGGCCTATGCATGCATGTTTACTGCAAATTTATAATCATGCTTTGCCTTTTAGTTATTTTATTGCGGTTTATCCTTGATAATCGGTAATGGTTATGTGTTGTAATGTTGTTTGGATAAAGATCGATCTATCATCATGCTTATGTCATGCATTCGGCTATACCTTGTTTACATGTTTTAAAGCTCCCGAATGATATTCAGATTGCCGACAGATAGCTTGTTGTAGATATATGTCGTTTTGATTGGCTTTGTAGCCGTAAATACGGAACTGTCTGGTACCACCCGGCAAGTTCCAGGTTTTATCGAACTGTTTTCATCCTTTGTCAGTTTCAGGGAAAATTGACTGGCACGCTTCGGATTCGGCAACGTGTGTTAAGCCAGCTTGTTCGGCTTGCTGTGTGCTTGGCGTGAGGTGCTGATTTTACGTCAACACACTTTTTGGCACGCCTGGTGGGACATTCTAGTTGATCAAGATGCCTGATATTCAAGATGTCTTGGATGTCACCTTCGAGGAACTGTCTACATAGCAGCAATTACAATTGAAGGAAGCTATTGAACAATCCCAGCAGAAGTGTCTAATGTCGTTTTCCAAAAATAGAAGTGGTGTTCCATTCCTCAAGTCTGACATGCCAAGAGTTTTAATGCCAGGAGAACCTGATACCACAACTGCTGAAGAGAAACAAGAAGTTTTTGGCATGGTACAGAAAGCTTTGGAAGACATAATGGCTAGGCACAATACTGCATTTCTGAATAGCTTTTGACAGATGATGGTTGGTGTCTTTGGCCCAAGTGTGGACAGACATTTTGAAGGTGAATCAAGTGCTGTTGTCACTGGCCAACCAGTTCGTCAAGATCTTTGGTATTCAAGCTGTCTCCACGAGCATGAGTGGTCAGCCAACTCAACACGTGGATAGCCAACCAGTTCGGCCAAATCCTCGTCAAGCAATACCTAATCCACGTACATATGGAGAGATGGCGTTTGGCACTCCTGGAATTCAACCTGATTCTACTTACAGGATAGCCCCAGCAAATAACAGGTTGCAGAAGAACATGTACGACACCGGGTATTCGGAGTTCATGGATTACAGTGTTGTTTATGCTTTCCCGAATTCTGGATATGGTGGTGCTACAGGGATGCCTGTGGGAGGACCTGGGAATCAAGATGTCAATATTGATCCCCTGATGCAGAGAATGACCGATGTACTTCAAAATCAATTCGGTCTAAAGCCTAAAAACCAAGGGCATGTGTATACACCTCCTTTCCCAATATGGTATAACAGGGTGGCCTTACCGAACAGGGTGAAAGTTCCTGCAGATCTCACGAAGTTTTCTGGGCAAGATGATACAAGTACTGTGGAACACATATCCTGATACTTGATGCAACTTGGGGAAGCTTCTGCTGATGAGGCGTTCAGGATCAGATATTTCCCTTTATCACTGACAGGCCCGGCCTTTACATGGTTCACTTCTTTGCCTGCTCACTCAATCTGCTCCTGGAAGGATTTGGAACAGAAGTTTCATGCTCATTATTTCATTGGCAGTAATGAGAAAAAGCTAATTGATCTAACTACCCTGAGGCAGAGGAACAATGAAACACCAATGGAGTTCCTCAGGAGGTTCAAAGAGACCAAAAGCATGTGTTTCTCTTTGAACCTACTAGATGATCAATTGGCTGGTATGGCTGTAGCAGGGATGTTGTCAGCTATTCGGGAAAAGCTATTCGGCATGGAGTTCGATAATCTTGGCCAATTGTCGCACAAACTGTCATTGATGAGCAACCAAGCTTATGGCTTCAAGAAAGACTCCAGGTTCGCCAAACATAGTGATGTAGCTGACATCTATAATCAATTCCTCGAAAGGGCAGATCAGGGAGAGGAATATGATGATGAAGAGGAAATAGCTGCAGCTGAAATAGTGTGGGGCAAAGAGCCGTTAACAGTGAATCAGAGGTGGATCAAGCAAGCCAAAGGCACCTATGATTTCGATGTGACCAAGGCTGATAAGCTCTTTGAGTTCCTCATGAAGGAAGGCCGAATCAAGTTGCCAGATGGGCATGCCATGCTTCGGCCTGATGGAGTGAAAGAAAAGAGATATTGTGGGTTTCATGACAGGAATTCTCACTCCATCAATGAGTGCAGGGTCTTTAGGATGAGAATTCAAAAGGCTATCCAGGAAGGTCATCTAAAATTTGATAATAAAATGAAATTAGATGGCAATCCTTTCCCTCAAAACATGATTGGGTTCTCAGTCAACATGGTGAGTGCTGAGGAGAATGGAAAAGTGAAGGTTTTGACTTCAGCAAAGGCAAAGCAGGATGGGTCAGTTGACCCTGCTCGACAAGTAACATTTGAACAAGTCCACAAAGAAGTGCCTCTCATCCTGAAAAGTCAAATTGAAGTGGGGGGATCCTCTAAACCCAGGGTGACTTCGCGTATTCTCCTCAACAAATGGCAGCGTCAGCAAGAAAAGGAGCGCTACCAGAAACAAAAGTACGAGGAGGAGAAACGAAGATATGAGGAAGAAGTGCACAAGAAAGAATGAGAAGAATATGCGCGAGAACAAGAGCGCGTGCATTGGGGATGCGCTTTCTTTAGACATTGCTGGAACGAAGGTTTAAAGCTCCCCATGTTGAACAATTGTCCCGAATGCAGTGACAAATGTACTGAGTACAGGCAGGATACTGTCAAACGCCGATCCGTCCATGAACAAATTGGAAGGATGCATCCTAGTGACGGTCGGCGCATAAAAATAAATGAAATTAATGATCAACCAAGGAAAAGATATGCTGATCATAGATGGGTTGATCATGAAGAAGAAAAAGATCGTGAGTATGTCTGGCAGAAAGGACAATGGTGCCCGCCTGGTTTGAGGAGAAGCCAAAAGAGAAGGGTTCAGCGCTTGAGAAATCAGGAGTTGAAGCAGGCAGGAATCAAGAGGAAACAGGTGTGGCGCCCAAAAGATAAGCCTGACGGATCTGGTCGTTCGGCTCCAGTGTGCATGGTATGCTTCTTGTCGAATGAATTCATGGCTCCAGCTAATCAGATTGTGCAGGAGGAGGTGTCGCCAGACGTTGATGAGGTTGAGCAATTTGGGCTAATGGCACAATTAGTGTTGGCCAAGCAAGCTACTTTTGACAAGCCAGCCAAAAATCGGCACATGAGACCGCTGTACTGGAGAGGATAAGTCAATGGGAAGCCATTGACTAAGATGTTTGTTGATGGTGGAGCTGCTGTCAATGTGATGTCGTACACTACATTCAGGAAGCTTGGCATGGGCCCTGGAGATTTGACGCCAACAAGCATAGTTCTGAATGATTTTACTGGAAATCCTTCCGACACCAAAGGTTGTGTGCATGTGGATTTGATGATTGGATCAAAAACTTTGCTTACGACCTTCTTTGTCATTGAAGGCAAAGGGGCATATAGCTTGCTGCTTGGAAGAGATTAGATCCATGAAAACTGCTGTATTCCATCTACCATGCATCAACAGCTTGTTCAATGGGTAGATGATGATGTAGGAGTCGTCGAAGCGGATGATTCAGTAAGTGTGGCTAACGTGGAACCAGCCTTCTGGGAGTATCAAGGTATAGATTGCTTCTCAGGCAAGGACTGGGGTGAAGGTCTGTTGAACCGATCGGCGGTGATCAACGGTACCGATTCAAGCAGTCGGCTCTTATAGTAATTTTTAATGGAGAATCCAATTGATGGAACTGATGGGAAGTTAGGACGTGGATTTATGTCGGCTGATAAACTAGAAGAAATAGACATTGGAGATGGTGACAAGCCAAGGCCGACATTTGTCAGTGCTAACTTGGATTCTGTTGACGGTGAAAATCCGTCAACCTAGCCATGAGTTTACCTTCGGTGTTGGCATGAGTTTTATACCTTATCCATTGGTACTAACCCTCGTGGTATAACAAGTTCACGTGTGCATGTCGGTTTTGAAGTTTAATGTTTATGCAGGGTTTTAGTGTTGAATGCAAGACTTTCGGGATAAGTTCATCAAGCACCTCATGACAATACCTTGAAGCCCCGTACAAGTCATGCAATGAAGCAAACTTAACTCCAAGAAACCGGGGACTTGATCCGAGAAGACGACGGACTCGAGGACACGACCGAAAAGTGCCGAATCTTGCAAGACAAGGAGTTGAGTCCAATTCGGGAGAAAGCGACGACATGGACCTACATGCGAAGGGGGAAACATCCGGGAAGCAAGGGAACCGACGTGGGGCAAAGGAGCCCTCGGGGCCGGGCCTAGATGGGCCCGGGCCGGCCGGCCCGGTCCGGTCGGCCCCGAGGCCCATCCGGGGCCCAATTGCCCCCTCCTTTGCCCTAGCCGCCAATCGGGCTATTTATAGTCCCACGACCCCGAGCCTCGCGAGAAAAGAATTCGTCATCGGCCGCCGAGGAGCGAGAGAAGAGAGGGACACCATCTCGGAGAGGAGAGGGTCGAGCTAGTTTACTAGGGTTCCCCTAGCCGACGTGAGAACCTTGCACGGAAGACCACGTCGGAGTTCCGGAGCTAGAAGCAAGATCAAGGAAGGATCCCGGTGGTGATCTTGTGTATGTATCATTGTTATAGTTGAATTATCAAGTTGAATCTTTTTCTAGCGATCAAGTGTTTCCTCGAAGATTTCGTTTTTCGATCGGCTTTGCTTACCAATTCTATTCTCGAGATAGATTACATAGGGTGTTCTTGTAGCCGCGGTGGCTAGAGGTACACGCCGGATCTTCCGAAAGAATCTCGACTTGTCTTTTGACTCGCCCTAAGCTACCCGCATGAATAGGGATACGTTGTGACGAACGGGGTTCCGAAAGGCGGATGTTTTCGGATTTGGACGGGAAACCACGATTTAAAGAGGCTTCTATTAAGATTCGATTTGCTACTTCTTCTCTTGCTTGGAACTTCAACAAAAGGCTTACCCCGATCCCTCTAGATCGGTTTATCTACCCAATCTTACTTTGTTTTCTCCGGTCTTTAGTAGATTAGATTCGTTCGTGTCTTTTACTTAGATGCATTAGGATTTTATCGAAGATTGAAGTTACTTGGCTTTATTAGATTAAGTTTTGCGTCACACATTTGTTCCACGGATTCGATACCTTGGTTTCACCACTCGAGGGAAGAAGGGTCCCTTGACTACGACGGGAGACTTGTACGCTTGCAAGTCACAAACGAACTTTGATACAATTATTAACCGTCAACAAGCCCCTTTTTCTGGCGCCGTTGCCGGGGAACAAGTGATCAAGATTTGATTTTTTATTGCCTTTTTGTAATTTTCAGTTTTCTCTTTGTTTTATTTTTGCATCTACTAAATTTTGATCATCCTCAAAATACATCTAATCTAGTTTGTCTAACCCTAGTTTTTATAGATTTGTTTTTACTTTCTAGTTTTTTGCATACTTTGTTTATTGCTAACCCTAACAGGAGATGGACGGCTACCTCTCCAACAAACCCAATAATTTTGTGGATGATCCAGAAAAACTTTACAGGCTAAGGAGACGCGAAGCACATCAAGCTAAAAAGCTGGATTTTGTAGATTCGGAGTCGGAAGACAAAGGATCACAGGAATCTCCGAAGAATTCACCACCTCAAAGTCCTCGGGAGAATCGACTTCCACCGATGGGTGACCAACCACCGGAAGAACGCAAGATTGGGGAGCTATGCACCCCAGACATCATCGACCTACCAATCTTGAACCTTGAGGAGATCGGAAGACCGTTCGAGATCAAGACCTCAACAATCCGCATGGTGCAACATTCACCCTTCACCGGTAAAGAGGATCCGAACCTTCACCTCCAAGCATTCATTCAACTATGTCAGACTTTCAACATGGATGGGGTGACTCAAGACCAAATGAGGGCAAGGCTTTTTCCGTTTTCACTTCTCGGGAAGGCTTTGCAATGGTTCCACTCTCAACCGGCGGAGACGGTGCAAAATTGGAACACGTTGATGAAGGCTTTCATGAAGGAATACTACTCACCGGGTAAAACTCAAAGCTTGCGTAATAAGATTGCCACCTTTGTTCAATATCCTACGGAAACTATCTCGGAGGCATTCGAGCGCTTCAACGAGTACACCCGGGTGGTTCCACATCACAAGTTCCCGAAAGAAGACCTCGTGCAAAAGTTCTATCAAGGACTCACCATGGCGTCAAGGACGATCATCGATGCATCGGCGGGGGATCCACCATCGAACTTACACCGACGGAAGCTTTCACTCTATTCAAGAAGGTCGCGGATAATGACACATGGGCGTCGTCCGGGCGCCTACATCCGGTTCAACCCACGGGGAACGTCAAAGGAGTCTTGCAAGTGGAGAAGGAGAACATACTTGAAGGCAAGATCGACTCGCTCATGAGGAGGTTGGAGAAGATGGAGATGGAAAAGAAAGAGGCTCAAGACTTGAAGGCCGCCGAAGCAAGGTCCACATGCGAAGAATGTGGAGAGTATGGCCATGTCCGCAAAGATTGTCCGGAGGAAGCCAAAGTGCTCGACTACATGAGGAAGGGAGAATTGCCGAACTTCCGCTACAGGCAAGGTAGGCCTCAATTTAATGCAAGCTCATCTATTCCTAACGCGGTTCCGCTCCGAATACAATTGAAGGAGTTCATGGATGAGCAAGCTAAGATCAACAAGGACACCGTCACCAAGTTCAAGACCATAGACAAGGTGTTGGAGAACATCGATAGCAAAGTGATGGAGGTCGGAAGTTCCAATCATCAAGTGCTCAACATGATGAAGATGCTCGAGACGCAAGTTGGACAACTTGCGGGGCGCCTCACTAATGATGAAGGGAAGCTTCCGGGACAACCCAAATGTCCCGAATCGGCGAAGGCCATTCAAACACGTTCGGGGAAGGAGACCGAAGATCCGGAACGTTCCGCGGGAGCAAGGAAGCTTAAACCATCCACCGAGGTGGAAGGAGTTGCTAAAGAGAAGGTTACGGGGATCGTCACCGAGGAACCCGAATTCGAGATGCCGGAGGAAGACACGAGGATACCGCAACTCAAGCCACGCTACTTCCGAGGTAAACTTGACAACCATTTTGAGAAGTTTGTGGAAGTTGTGCGTAGACTTAGCATCAACATGCCATTACTAGATGCCCTACAAGTACCTACATATTCTCGTTACTTTAAAGACATACTTGCAAATAAATATGAGATAGCAACACTCGGGGTAGATCATGTCAAGATGTCCGAGGAGTGTAGTGCCGCTATTGCTAATGGGCTAGAGAAGCAAAAAGACCTCGGGTGCCCTACAATTCCATGTTCGGTTGGTTCTTTCAACTTCGAGAAGGCGTTATGCGACCTTGGAGCTAGTGTAAGCGTCATGCCGAGGGATGTGTTCGAGAAGCTACGCCTACCGATGGAGCCTACGGGAATATGTTTGGAGTTGGGAGACAACTCCATTCGCTATCCCTTGGGCATTGCTGAAGATGTACCCGTGAAGATTGGACACCACTTCATACCCGTCGACTTCGTTGTGCTCGAGATGGGAGAGAGGGAGAAGCCGCCGCTCATCCTAGGGAGGCCGTTCCTCAAGACCGTGGGAGCTACTATTGATGTTGGCAAGGGGGAGATCATGTTCGATATCAACGGAGAAAAGAGTTCCTTCAAGTTCCGTCCAAGAATTGAGGCATGCAACATGATTGGAGTGAAGGGAGAACCAAAACAAACGGAGGGGCTGAAAAAGAAGAAGGAGCCGAAAAAAATGAACGTAAAGAAAATCAAAGAAGGTGTTGCATCCGTCAAGACAAAGGAAGAGAAGCCGCCTGTGAAGAACAAAAAAATGACTAAGCCGACTAAGCCGGAAGACAAGCCCGCGCCCAAGATGGTGCGGAAGTGGGTACCCAAGATTGCAACGCCCGCAAAGAGCGTTGATCCGGAGTAATCAAGTGAAGAAGTCTAGCTATAGACTATAAACGAAGCGCTAGGCGGGAGGCAACCCGTTTCGTCGAGTCAAGAATAAGCTACGGGAGAACAACTCGATTCCGGGTTTTTTGAGTATTTTTAATAATTTAGTTTTTGAGTTTTATTACGCAAAGACATTAGACTTAGAAGTGGTTGAACAATATTAGAGACATAATTCTTGATTGAATGTTTGCTTTATCATAAACCCTTTGCATGAACCCTCCTATGTGCTTGTTTGTTCTTTTCTTTTCGAGAAACCTCAACCGAATAATTTCAGAACCTAACTCAACCTTTCACCCTCATTATGGTGCTGAGGTTGACTTATTTTTCATGCTAAAACCACACGAGTAGAGCCACGATTTATATTTAAGTGTTAAAAAAATTCAGCACGTGGTAGAACTCGCGTGAACCTAGAAATCAAAACTTTTGGTTGGTTTTAAAAATCTTTATCCTTGGTTTCTCTAGGATTAGAATTTTTCTAAGCCTATTCTAATTTTGTTTTATTCAAAATCTTTCTTATTTAGCCAAAATTAGAACCTAAACCTATGCCCCCATGATCAAGCCGGGAAATGTTTGCTCTCAACCGATGAAGGCAAACTATACCGGTGAGACCGAAATCGACGTAGTCGAAAAATATTTTCGACTTACATTTGTTTTTAATGGTTTAAAAACTTCTCTAAAATTATGTTTGAGCTCTTGCATGGCTCTGAAAAATATTTTAAATTTCGAATTAGAGGAGTGCTTAACCTTAAACACACCTAAATGGAGGCAATCTAGTTTGAATTAATCATGCATGCACCATTGGATTCCCTTTTATCAACTTTCACCAATTCCACATGCAAAGGACAAGCATGGTGGGCAGCAAGCATCAACTTTGCAGGAATTTCATGGTGGCATGTGAAGCAAGTGGAACTAGGGAGCATGGACATGACCCAAAGCAAGAAGCATCAAGTGGAAGGACCAATAATGCAAGAAAAGGAGTGGACGAGAGCGTTTGGGCGGTGCAACTCATGGAGCACGCGGGCAGGAAAGTTGCAGAGGCAAAATGATCATGCTGGAAGAAAGACGAGGCCGGGAGGAGCCAGGAGGACCCCAGGCCGGCCGGCCCAGGCCGGCCGGCCTCACCTACTTAAGGAGCCCCCGGCTCCCGTTTTCTGCAGGCAAGCTTCCCTCTCCTTCCTTTGCTTGTGTGTTCAAGTTTGTGTGCTCAAAACCTTCGTAGACATAGCCAACCTTCCCAAGCTTGATAGCTCAAGAAAAAAATCCATATCCTTAATCCACTCAAAGTCCACATCCGAAGCAAAGAGTTTAAGTGCCTAGTTACCGGTTGCAACCCGGAGTTTTAGTTGAAGAAAAGAGTGCAGCAACCATGTGGAAGAAGACCACAAGTCTCTTCTCCAAGAAGAAGAGTTCGTCGTCTTCCAAGCCGTCATCAACCACGTCTTCGAGGAGGCACTCGGTTTCCGAGTCTCCCGGAGCATGGAGACGGATACGGCACCACCGAGGAGGAACGATGCTCTCCTCCATGGTGGTATGAGGGCTGCAAGAAGCACTTCCATGAGGTTTACCGAACCTCGTGGGCGCACGGAGGAGCAGCCCGCGCCACCACGACGATCGACCCGTTCAACCGCGCCACCTCCTTACACCCCGACATACTCTTCGTACGGCTTCATCATCTTGTCGGCGGAGGAGGAGGAGAGGCTCTCTAATCTTGAGAAGAGGCTTGTGCCCAACGTCGAGTTCGACGACCAAGCACTCTACACCTTGGGTTTTGGCACCGACATATACTATATGTTGGGGCACCTTGGATGGGTGCAGTTCTCCAACGGAGTATCGGTGGACACCCACTTGGGGTTCGCCTTGGAAATTTTGATGACTATTGCACCCATCATCGATGATGATGGGGTGCAAATCTTGTCATTCCGTTTGGAGGGAGTCCAACAAGTGGTTCCCTACGAGCACGTTAGGGAGCTGCTTGGATTCCACAAGGGAGCTCGGGAGAAAGTTGACGTGCCACCCGGCATGTTAGCGGGATTTTGGAATATGATCTCCGGAGAAGCCCATCAACAACGCAATTGCATCCGCAACCCCATTATCCGGATATTTCACTCTTGGATGTGCAAGAGGGTATTGGGGAGGATGAAGGAGACAAAGGTGACCGACACGGAGTTGAATTGGCTATACTCGGCTTTAATTGCCAGGCAGCCAATAGACCCTTCTTACCTTATGATCAACCGTTGGTGTTGTGAAGCAACATCGGGGGCGGGTAATATAGGTTCGGGGTGCTACCTCTCCATGTTGGCCTTCTCCTTGCGGCCGGGGATCGCAAGAAACCCCGACCACCTTTTGCGTGGTACCTCTCTCGGCATTGAGTATTTGCGGCAAGGCAAATACATTAGTGGAGATGAGAGAGGAGGTTATCGGTTGGCCATAGTGAACCTACCCCTTCCCAATGAGAGGCTTAGGCTTTTCAACGAAGGGAGAGAAGATTGGTTGGAAGAGGGACTACTTGTCCCTGTAAGGAAGAACAAAAGAGGAAGAATCGTAGAGGAGGGAACATCCTCCGCACAAGCGAGTGGAGCACAACCCAATGTGCAACCATTCGGCGGGATCCCTCCTCCGCTAAGTTATTACGGAGGGCCACAAGAGCAAGCATGGGGGGGGTGGTGCACCGGTACCCCCACCAAATTATGTTGTGCCCAACGCTAACTTCGCGGAGTCCTACGCTCATCATCCCCAACCACAACAAAGCATGGCCATAATTGGAGGGTATGCTGCAAGAAACGCTCAAAACATCGCAGCCATCCAAGCTAACGCAGCTCAACTTGGTGAAGGCAACGCGAATATTGCCTTTGAGCTTGGACGCCTTCACCTCGTGGAGCCAAATCAATTCGTCGGAGGGAATGTTCAATCATATTATGAGCAAGGGTATTATTATGAAGATCATCAACATCAACCACCGGCGGAGGACTAGAAGATTTAGGAACTTTAGTTTTCTTTTCTTTTCTTTTTCTCTGTAATTTTCAGCTTTTGCTTATGTGTGTTTGCGTAGTATTTTCTGTTTTTATTTAAATTTCAGCAAGCATGTTTGTTTATTTTCAGTTTGTATTTCAACTTGATGTCATCATTAATAAAGACACCACCTTGATTATATCATTGGAAAAGTTATAAAAATTTGTGCCATGATGATATATGATTATAATTGCAGCTTTGTTTATCTTTGTAATTGATCTATGCATGTTTAAGCTAGTGCTCTCTTAAAAATACAAATCTGAATTTATTTAAATACTAGCTGAATTTTCAGCGGAGGTTATGATTAAAATAAAGACCCATAGTGTTTTATGTGCTCTCAAGTTATGAATAGATTAAAGATGTCTTTTATGCTCAAAAATATCGCTAACCTTGTCACAAATATCACTTGTGTGTTGCTCAACCTATCCAAAGCCTTATATATATTTGAGTGCATAAACCTTAGTGTACAAGATTTATTTTTGAGTGAGTTATTGCAGGCCATGATTTCTGTGGCCCGAGACTAAGAAGCTGGTCATTCCATTTTTTGCGTATCTATCTTTTTGCTAGCCTTTTATCCGTGCATTGTGTATCCCCGCATCGGAGATCTCACAAACTTCGCCGGATATCCACCCTTAAACCAAATATCATCTTTTGTGATTACCTCCTTGACCACAACCTATAGTTGAAAATGGATCATCAATTCAAGGAAGATTGCAAGACGGTGCCGACATAGAAGATTTCAAGTATCTCTCCAAGGAAGAATACCCCGATACCTACCCTATTTTTCGCCTCTTTGCTCGAGGACGAGCAACGTCTAAGCATGGGGGAGGAGGTAGGTACGGTGCAGTTTTAGAGTTCAAAGGGGAGTATTTTTTTAAAAAAAATATATGATAAAATATATATAATGATGAAAGAAAAAAAATCCAGCGTCGATCGTGACTTTCAAGGTGAAGAAAGAAAAAAATATATATATAATGGATGAAAGAAAGAAAGAAAGAAAGAAAGAAAGAAAGAAAGAAAGAAAAGAATGAGAAATATGAGAAAGAGAAAAAAATATATGCGTAAAGTGAACTCCCCGGTTCTCTAAGAGTGCATTCAAGGCTTCAAGTTAAAAAGATCCATTCTCATTTTCCAACCATGTGCAATCCGATAACGAGGACTTCCTTTGTGCCTCGGGATCACTCTTTGCCATTTGCACATGTCCACTCATCTAAAAGTGTGTGTATTTTTCTCTTTCCCCTCCTAGATTTAACATTATTTTCCAATGACCTTTTTGACGAGTCTCGGTAAGACCATGAGAGGCTTGTCTTGTTTTGACAACACCTCATTTATAAAATCTTGTTAGGACTAAACTTTCCCAAAGCTCCATATAAAGCCTACCACACATATATATGAGAGGGAAAGGAGTAGAATATATAGGCTTGAGAGACAAGTGAGATGAGAGTTCATGAGCAATATACAAGATGATTTAAATTTGTGAACTTGGTTTAGCTTTTCTTTATCTCGTTCTTTATTTCAAAAATTCGAGATCTATTTAAACTTTGTGAGCATGTTAATACTCGTGGGATAAGCTTAATAAGAATCTACCCTCCGTAGAGATGAAGGCTAGTACATTATGGAACTTTAATGAATTAAAATTTTGAGAGCATTATGTTTTCTCATGTGTGATCAAGTGCAAAGTTTAAACATTGTTTGGCAATGATGATATCCATCGAAGGCTTACTCGAGGACGAGCAAGGTTTAAGCATGGGGGAGATGTTGACGGTGAAAATCCGTCAACCTAGCCATGAGTTTACCTTCGGTGTTGGCATGAGTTTTATACCTTATCCATTGGTACTAACCCCCATGGTATAACAAGTTCATGTGTGCATGTCGGTTTTGGAGTTTAATGTTTATGCAGGGTTTTAGTGTTGAATGCAAGACTTTCGGGATAAGTTCATCAAGCACCTCATGACAAGACCTTGAAGCCCCGTACAAGTCATGCAATGAAGCAAACTTAACTCCAAGAAACCGGGGACTTGATCCGAGAAGACGACGGACTCCGAGGACCCGACCGAAAAAGTGCCGAATCTTGCAAGACAAGGAGTTGAGTCCAATTCGGAGAGAAAGCGACGACATGGACCTACATGCGAAGGGGGAAACATCCGAGAAGCAAGGGAACCGACGTGGGGCAAAGGAGCCCTCGGGGCCGGGCCCGGATGGGCCCGGGCCGGCCGGCCCAGTCCGGTCGGCCCAGGCCCATCCAGGGCCCAATTGCCCCCTCCTTTGCCCTAGCCGCCAATCGGGCTATTTATAGTCCCCTGACCGAGAGCCTCGCAGAAAAGAATTCGTCATCGGCCGCCGAGGAGCAGAGAAGAGAGGGACACCATCTCGGAGAGGAGAGGGTCGAGCTAGTTGACTAGGGTTCCCCTAGCCGACGTGGGAACCTTGCACGGAAGACCACGTCGGAGTTCCGGAGCTAGAAGCAAGATCAAGGAAGGATCCCGGTGGTGATCTTGTGTATGTATCATTGTTATAGTTGAATTATCAAGTTGAATCTTTTCCTAGCGATCAAGTGTTTCCTCGAAGATTTCGTTTTTCGATCGGCTTTGCTTATTCCAATTCTATTCTCGAGATAGATTACATAGGGTGTTCTTGTAGCCGCGGTGGCTAGAGGTACACGCCGGATCTTCCGAAAGAATCTCGACTTGTCTTTTGACTCGCCCTAAGCTACCCGCATGAATAGGGATACGTTGTGACAGAACGGGGGTTCCGAAAGGCGGATGTTTTCGGATTTGGACGAGAAACCACGATTTAAAGAGGCTTCTATTAAGATTCGATTTGCTACTTCTTCTCTTGCTTGGAACTTCAACAAAAGGCTTACCCCGATCCCTCTAGATCGGTTTATCTACCCAATCTTACTTTGTTTTCTCCGGTCTTTAGTAGATTAGATTCGTTTCGTGTCTTTTACTTAGATGCATTAGGATTTTATCGAAGATTGAAGTTACTTGACTTTATTAGATTAAGTTTTGCGTCACACATTTGTTCCATGGATTCGATACCTTGGGTTCACCACTCGAGGGAAGAAGGGTCCCTTGACTACGACGGGAGACTTGTACACTTGCAAGTCACAAACGAACTTTGATACAATTATTAACCGTCAACAGATTCAAGTTTCAGAAAAGAGTTGATCAAGCTATTAAAAGAATACAAAGATTGCTTTGCTTGGGATTATTCGGAGATGCCTGGTTTAGATTGTTCCATTGTTGAGCATCGGTTGCCAATCAAGCCTGGTTTTAGACCTTATAAGCAACCTCCCAGGAAAATCTACAAGGATGAAGTATTGGCCGACGTGAAAAAAGAAGTTGAGAGATTAATAGAAGCAAATTTCATTCGGCCATGTAGATATGCAGAGTGGATCTCTAATATTGTCCCTGTTTACAAGAAAAATGGGAAGATGAGGGTTTGCATAGACTTTAGAGATCTAAACAGAGCTACACCCATGGATGGATATCCAGTGCCTGTTGCTAACTTGTTGGTTGATGCCGCTACTGGACATAAGGTTATTAGCTTCATGGATGGCAATGCAGGGTACAATTAAATTTTTTATGGCAATAGAGGATGTATCGAAAACAGCCTTTAGATGTCCTGGACATATAGGCTTGTTTGAGTGGATTGTCATGACATTTGGGTTGAAAAATGCCGGTGCAACTTATCGAAGAGCCATGAATTATATCTTCCACGAATTGATTGGTAAAATTGTGGAGATATACATTGATGATGTCGTGATCAAGTCTTTGGATCATGAATCACATTTGGATGATGTGAGGAAAACTCTAGAGTGCACCCGAAAACATGGGCTTAAGATGAACCCGAATAAGTGTGCCTTTGGGGTTTCGGCTGGAGAGTTCCTGGGGTTTTGGTACATGAAGGAGGAATAGAAGTTGGCAAGAAAAGCATGAAAGCTATTGATGAAGTTATTCCTCCAACTAATCTCAAGGAGTTGCAGTCATTGCTTGGTAAGATCAACTTTGTGAGAAGATTCATATCCAATTTATCACAAAAGTTGTTTCCTTTCTCTCCACTGTTAAGACTCAAGAAAGATCAGAAGTTTGTATGGGGTGACGAACAACAAAAGGCTTTCAATGAGATCAAGGAATACATGAAGGAACCACCAGTATTAGTACCTCCACAATTGAACAGGCCTTATAAGTTGTACGTGGCGGCCGATAACCAAACCATTGGATCGGCCCTCATACAAGAATTTGAGGGAAAGGAAGGAGTAGTTGCATACCTTAGCCGAAAATTGCTTGATCCCGAGACAAGATATTCGGCTGCGGAGAAGCTTTGCCTGTGTGTTTATTACTCATGTACAAAGTTTCGGCACTATTTGTTGAATGTCGAATGCATTGTATATTCAAAATTTGATGTAATTAAACACATGTTGTCTATGCCAATTTTGAATGGAAGGATTGGCAAGTGTATTTTAGCTTTGTCTGAGTTTGAGTTGAAGTTTGAATCGGCAAAAGCTGTTAAAGGACACATTATTGCTGATTTCATTACTGAACATCATGACCCATCAATTAATTTACTTGAGATTACTCCTTGGGCTTTGTTCTTTGATGGATCTTCATGTGGCAAAGGTGGTGGAGTAGGAATTTTATTAATTTTACCCAGAGGAGAGATGTTTGAATTTGCTATTCCTATCCAACTCTATCGTCACAAATAATCAAGCTGAATATGAAGCATTGCTTAGAGGGCTTCAATATTTGAAAGAAGCAAAGGCTATTTTAGTTGAAATTTATGGAGATTCAGAGCTAGTTATAAAACAATTGAATGGCCAATATGAATGTAAGAATGATATCTTGAGGAATTACTACGAGGAGTGCAAGGAAATCTTGAAAAGTTTTCGATTTGTGATTCTACAGCATATTCCTAGGGAACACAATGAAGAAGCAAACAGGTTCACTCAAAGTGCTTCGGGTTATAGAGAAAATCAAGAAGTGTTTGCCAACGATGTGTATTCTTTCGGGAGTAATCTGGCAGAAGATGATTGGAGAAAAGAAATAGCTGATTATTTGGAGAACCCATCCCGAAAGGTCTCTAGGAAGCTCAGGTATAAAGCTATAAAGTTTGTTCTTCTTGATGGACGTTTGTATTACAAGTCATTGGATGGGGTGTTGCTACAATGTCCGGGTCAAGAAGAAGCAAAGAAGATGATGAGTGAAGTGCATGATGGGCTGTGTGGAGCGCATCAGTCGGCTTACCGAATGAAGTGGGTCATAAGGCAAACTGGATGTTATTGGCCGACGATGCTAGAAGATTGCTTTGAGTATTACAAAGGGTGTCATGATTGTCAAAAGTTTGGAAATATTCAGAGAGTCGCAGCATCAGCCTTGAATCCTATTATCAAGCCATGGCCGTTCAGAGGATGGGGCATAGATTTGGCCAAATACATCCTCCATCTAGCAAGGGGCATAAGTTTGTGCTTTTGGCAACAGATTATTTCACTAAATGGGTTGAGGCAATTCCATTGAAGAAAGTAACATCAGAAAATATGGTTGAGTTTGTCAAAGAGCATATCATTTACAAATTTGGGATTCCTCAAACAATTACAACCGATCAAGGGACTCAGTTTACATCGTCAGAGTTCAGAGAGTTTGCTGAAAGTATGGGGATCAAATTGTTAAATTCTTCTCCTTATTATGCCCAAGCTAATGGTCAGGCGGAGGCTTCTAACAAGATTATGATCAAGATTATACAAAAGAAGATTGATCAGAGGCCAAAAAGGTGGCATTCAGTACTCAATGAAGCCTTGTGGGCTTACCGAATGGCTCCTCATGGAGCTACAAAAACATCTCCTTATGAGTTGGTTTACAGGCATCATGCTGTCTTGCCATGGGAGATGCAATCAGACTCAAGGAGAGTAGTTTTGCAAAAGGATTTAAGTTCCAAGGGTTACAATGACTTAATGATGGATGAATTTGAAGATTTGCATATGATTCGTCTTAGGGCCTTGGAAAATATTGAGAAAAACAAGATGCGAGTTGCTAAGTACTATAACAAGAAAATAAAGGCCAAGCAATTTGCAGAAGGAGATTTGGTTTGGAAAGCATTATTGCCGATTGGAACTAAGTACAGTACGTTCGGTAAATGGTCCCCGAATTGGGAAGGACCTTTTCGGGTGGTTAGGTGTACTCCTAGAAATGCGTATATCTTGAAAACTTTACTAGGAGAAGAGTTTGCTGCTGCTATAAACGGAAGATACTTGAAGAAATATTATCCTAGTATCGAAATTGATCGTTGATTACAAGCATCAGGATTACAAGCATGAGGAACATGGAAATAGCCGGCATTCGGGAAAGAAGCCGCCTTCAGAACAAAAATCCTAACAAAAGAAAATGGCCAATACTAAAGTGTATTGCCCTTAGCACGAAAACATTCTACATTACAGACATTCTTGCGGGTTCTTTTATTGGCAACCCAGTTGTCTAAGATTACAAGGAGAGGCCCGCAGGAAGCAGGGTGCCTGGAGGAAGAAGCGAAAGTATGCTTCATTTCTTTGGTTTCGAGTTTTTCCTCTTCAGTTCTTCCCTCTTCAGCTGCTCCAAGACCACCGTGACGGCGACGTAGAAGCTTCGGGGGTTGCTGTGTTCTGCAGCTTCCATCAAGCTGCCCCAGGAGGCCTTCAGGTTGTTGTACCTGTCAGACACGTCTAAAGAAGGGGAACAGATTCTCGTTGAACGTGGGATCTGAACTTGAGCATGAGAATCAGATAAGGATGAAGATCTTACCCCCTACCAATGCCTCCAAGCTCATGCGGCATTCGCGTTCGGCACTGCTGTGGGCGGTGATGTCCCGCAGGTCATGTTCTGGATGCTGGATGCGACGACGCAGTTGGTAGTTGGTCCTCTGTTCCGGAGTGGCGTCTTCTTCTTCAGCAGAGGAGTCGGAAAGGATGTACTCAGGAACTTCTTCAGTACCAAAGATTTCCTATGGTAGCAAGTCGAGGCTGAAATCAAAGGAAGGTGAATCATGAGATTGCAATCAAGAACAAGAGAACGGGTTGAGAAGAAAAGATTACCCTCGAATGGTTCGCTTCTATGGTGGGAAGTTGTTTTCCTCGACTGGCTGTTTCCCCTTGTCCGCCATGGCCTTGGGGGTTTTTCTCTGGAGGAGGAGGACGAGAGGACGTGAAATGATGGAAGTGTATGCGAATGGATTTGTAGAGCACCAAGGGGGCTATTTTATTAGCCGTGAGAGCGTATCGAGAGTGACGACTAGCTAGCGTGCATTAATGGGAATACCAAACGACGGGGGTTTCTCCCCGAATGCGAAGGGTTTTTTCATTGAACAGTGTTCATGGCTCCCGAATAAGGATTTTCTGCGGATTCTGCGCTAAGGGGCAAGAGTTTGTGCGTATTCGGCTAGAGTAAAGTTCCCGAATGCGTTCAAGGTAGTGAAGATTCGTGTGCACAAGTTAAATAAACCATCACAAGACAAATGCAAAAGATAAAATTTCATATTTATTGCCGAAATTCCAACATCCTTAGTACAAACTAGTCAAACAGCCTGTTCAGCATAGACTGTGGATGAATGGAATCGGCAATGGCATCGCCGTGGCCGTCGAGGTGCTCCAGGGTGACCTCGATGTCGTCGATGTCCTCCAGCGTGCCACCATAGAAACCGCGCGGCCACGTGGAGTAGTCGACGCCGGTGTGCGTCGCCATAGCGGCCAGGCCCAAGGTGGTGCCCAGGCGGACGCCGTGAAGGGCCACCTCATCGACGTGGTCTTTCACCGCGCCAAGGCGAGCTTTCGGTGTGTCTCCGGGAGCGTTCACCTTGTCCGCCAACTTCTCCACCAGCACCTTCAGCCGATTGAGCTCGGCGTCACGATCTGCAGAAATTACAGAGCAATGACGGTTAGTTCAAGATTCAGTTGAGATTGAGCGGGTTACAAGATTCATCGTCAATGGCCTCCAGCAGCTATTTGCGCTGGTGCTCCCACTCGAGCTCGGTGATCCCGGCCTCTTTGGAGATGATCTCCAATTCGTGGCAGGTTTCATCGCGTTCTGCCTTGAACCTGCGGGCGTCGCGATCATTGTAGCGCGAGCTGGAAGAGTGGGAGCTGCCAGACGATCCCGAAGAATCGCCCACCATGGCCGGCGTCGTGGCTGGTGCAGAGGCAGGGTTCCACCGGATGAGCCTGAAAACACAAAGTGGGTCATCAGAAACAAAAAGGGATCTAAAGAGAGCTGTGAAGAAACCAACGATCACTACCTCCGACGAGCGCTAGCGCTGCTCCCTTCGGCCTCGTCACTGGCTCGGCGCCTGTTGCTGCTACCTGCCATGAAGCTTTTGGAAGTACTAGTACTGAAGAGGGAAAGCTTAGATTGGCAAAGGCTTGGAAAGCAGAGGACTTGGTGAAAGGCTAGGGGCACCCGAGGTTCTTATTTATGGGGCTGACAAAGAGATCGTGGCCGGAGATCGTGGTTCATATCCCAAGAAATTTGGGAAGTGGAGAGACTCTCTCAACCAAACTGTCCCCGGGTTGTTTGGGATTCAGGCTGAGTCATATTCGGTTTGATTGGTTGAAATCCGACTGTGTTGCGGTCGGGTTGTTTTTCGGGTCTGACACTGTTTGGTCAGAGTTGCCGAATGGATCGTCCAGAAGTTGCTCGTCAAATAAGGCAAGACAAATATGGGAAAATAAAGACTGATGAGGAGCAAAATTACATGGATGATAAGGCGTTCGGCTACAAATTGTTTGTTACAATCATACACCCAAGTATTTTGAGATTACATTGGAGGCATCTGATATCATCTTATTGATGTTCTCTAGCAATCTTTGATTAGCTTCTTGGGTCTTAGACAAAGTCGAGAGCTTTGTCTTGAGCTGTTTTCCTGCAGTCATGGTTACTGTGGCTTCTTTTCGTATCTTCTCCATTGATTCAGGAAGTTCAGCCATCTTCTTTTCATCAGCCTCAATCTCAACTGTCAGGGTTCTCAGTTCAGCTTCCAATTCAGCTTTTCTGGCTTTCTTCAGCTCAAGTTCAGGCTGCAATTTGGTTAGTAGTTCTGTATGATTTTGCATTTGGATATGCAAATCTTTCATGGATTGCTTGTTTGCAACTTGCTGTTGTTCCAGAGCTGGTTGAGAGGATAAGTTCTTCAAGGCTTGCTTTACTGTTACAAAGTGATCATCTAGCTTGGAAACAGGTTCTAAGGAAGCCTTGATGTCGGCTGGGAGATCTTGATCAATGAGTGCAAGTGCTTCTCTTAGAAGATCGGCATCCTTGACTTGGTATTGAACATCCCTTTGCAGCAGGGAAAGGATTTCCTTCAACTTTGCCTGGTTTCCCTCTGATAAAGCCTGACTGGAAGATGCTTCATCCCCTTTTTGGCAATCAAGTCATCCACAACAAAGGAGTAAATTGGTGATGATACAGTTTCCTCCTGAAAAGAGTTTCTTGCCAAATTAAGTGGAGATGTATTGAATAGAAAATAGAAATGTGGGTGTTCATGCTTACCTCATTTCTGGCTTCCTGAGTTGGGGAAGGAAGTTTTTCAGGCTCAAGGAGGGGCTCTTGGATGTTCAGTTGAGGAGAAGCTTGAAGAGTCCTTGGTAAAGTTGAAGCTTTTGGCTGAGGAGAAGCTGAATGAATCCTTGGTAAGGCTGAAGCTTCTGGCTGAGGAGAAGTTGGATGTGTCCTTGGTGAAGCTGAAGCTTCTGCTTGAGGAGAGGATGGTTGGATCCTTGGTGAGGTTGGATTTGAAACATGCTAAGGAGAAGAACTCCACACAGTTTGGTTCACCAAAGTTTCCTCTGCAACTGGTAAGTAGAGGATGAATGCCAATGGAGAAAAATAGTTAAAAAAGATGGTGAAAAATGTTACCAGTGGATGAAGCACTGGCAGAATCTGCAATGACCAGTGGTTGTTGAGTTCTGGTCTAAAATTACACAAGATGAAGATGATTGTTGGGGAATTCAGGAAAACCCGTCACCCTCGAAACGTTGAGTTTAACAAAGTTCTCGAAGCATGTTTTCCAGGAGCAGGAAATTCACGATTGTCGGAATCATGGAATCTATGAAGCCAAGAATTCGCGAATGTACAAAGTTCGGGGATCGTGATTCGCCGGAGAAATGGAGTCACGAACGTGCGGGAGCCCGAAGACTCGAACCATCGGTGGCTCGAACTTCGGAGGACGACCAATTCGGGAATCTGTCGAGGGCTAAGTTCTGGGGCCGCATACGAGGACACGCGCGAACCAGCGGAGCAATGAAGGCCAGTTCGGGAATCTATTGAAGACCCAGTTCGGGAGTTTCACACGAAGAAGTTCACGAACCAGGGGAGAAGCAAAGTCAAAGTTGTTGTCCCAAAAAGTCCGGGTTTAGAGTGTGAACTGGTGGCAGATTTGTAAATATGTTGGACGAGAAAGACATTCTTGTATGCGTTCACACTAGGAATATTCTCCGAGCCCGAGGGTGTTATCGGTATGTAAAAGTCCCTTCGTCTCCCTATAAAAGGGGGCGCAAGGGCACGTGTAAACGGATTCAGACTTTTAGAACTTGTGCTACTTGTAGAGGGAATCACAGTCTCTTTGCGCTCTGACTTTGAACTTGAACGTGTTGAGAACTCTCACTTGTGTTTGGGTGGTCATCCGAACTTTTCGGGTAGCCCCCCCAACATTGGCGCCCACCGTGTTCCAGCCGAAAAGAAACTCACGATGCCACCTCAGAAGAAGTCCAAGAAGAACGCTCCGGCACAGGCAAACTGAGATGATCGCCATCCTACCCAAGGGAATGAAACTGCGTTTGTTCCTGAACCTTCGAACATAACAGACCAAGAACGAAGAGAAAAGCTCGAAGCCCTCATGAAGGCAAGAGCAGAAAAGACAGCTCACACTCAAGAACAACCTGCTGAACAGCAAGAGTTCGAGAATGTGGATGATGATGATGATGCCATAGACAGAGAGCTAGCCATGGTTCAGCAAAAGATACAGCAGCTACAGAAAGACAAAGAAAAGTTCGCAGCTCAGTTGCAGGCGAAGAGGAAAATCTCCGAAAAGCTAGAGCAGCTGAACAAAGCAAAGGAGCAGATACAAGCAATACAGAAAGAAATTGACGAAATGAAAGAACAAGAGAACAACTCCCTGTGGCAGGAGTCACCGCATCAGAACCCTACGCCTGCAAGAGAATCCCCGAAAGAAAACTTCTTCGCGGGAAACGGAGTCTCACACTTCGTGGATTCTGAATCGCCGCTGTCAATAGGGCTGCAAACAGCACCTTGGCCGCCGAAGTTCAAGCCTGTCTCTCTTCCCAAGTACAACGGCTTCGGAAACTCCAGGCAGTTTCTCATGAGATACGAATCAGCTGTGAACTCGGCAGGAGGAGATGATGTCGCGCTGGCCAAATCCTTCATCATAGCTTGCGAAGGACCAGTACTGAATTGGTACTCACTGCTGCCTCCACACTCAGTCTACAGCTGGGTAGACCTCAAGACAAAGTTCATGCAAGCGTTTCAGATGTTCCACGACACGACAGCCGAAGCCTCAGATTTGTATAACTGCAAGCAGAAGGACAGAGAACCACTGCAGAACTTCGTGAGAAGGTTCATGCAATAGAGGTCTCAGATCCCTGACGCTGATGACAAGACAACGATCAAGGCACTGATCAAAGGTCTCACCCCAGGGCCAACAGCTTCTCACCTCACAAGAAAGAAACTCAAGACAGTTGAGGAACTTTTTCGAGAATTGGAAGAGTACATTCTGTCTGATGACGACCACCGCAAGAGGGTAGCCGAACGAAACGAGGCAAGACAGGGCAACAGAGATATGACCTGGCGGGCACCACCCCAGCATCCGCGAAACATCAACAATGTTGGAAACTCTCAGCCACAACAAGACAGCAGGCCAAGCACCAGGGGAGGATTCAATCCCAGAGGAAGCGGGAGAGGCAGAGGACCCTCAGGACTCACGAACCACAACCCAAAAGACCCTCACTTCTATTGCCAATACCATGGGAGAGGCCACAACACCGAAGGGTGCCCAGAAACAAAGAGAACATGGCAAGAATTCAGCAAGAGAAAGCACTAATGAGCATTGCATCCTCCATGCCAAGCCAGTTTCATCCGAACTTCTGGCAGCCGCAATTCGCGAATCCACAATCGAGTTCTGTCTCAGTTCAGCAGTTTCCACAACCATAGTCAGCATGGCAGCCGTCGCAGCAATTTTTCCCTCAGTCGCAAGCGATCCAATCAATCCAGCAGCCACAACCCATTCGGGAAATATTGCCACCGCCTCCAGAAAGTTCTTTGAGGCCTCAGTCAAGTTCGGGACCTCAGAACTCCAAGGCATTGCCATCGTTCGGGACTATCATGCCAATCACGGGCGGATCCGCTATGGAATTCGATACCAAGAAGCAGAGAAGCAACTACTTCAGATCTGTGAACACCATCATCTATGATGGCCCAGCTGCGCGCCAGGAGTGGGCAAAGGTGCCAATCACCTTTACAGAAGAAGATTTTAGACTGAAATCCGCGGTTCACAATGACGCCATGGTCATTGAGATCAACATTGCTGGATGGGTCATAGGGAAAGTCCTAGTTGACAACGACAGTTCGGCGGATATCATATTCCTGAAAACTTTCGAGAAAATGAATCTGAGCCAACACATGTTGGACCCACCAGAATACCTATTGCAGGGGTTCGGAGGAAAGCCCATCAAGCCGGTGGGAAAAATATCACTCCCAGTTTCTTTCGGAGATCTTGAGAATGCCAGAACGGAGAGCCTCACTTTCGATGTAGTTGACATATATCACCCGTACCTCGCGATCTTCGGCAGAGGTTTCATGAACAAGTTTGATGCTGTCATAAGGAAACAATTCCTATGCATGAAGATGCCCGCGCCCAAAGGAGTCATCACGGTGTTCGGCAATCAACAAGAGGCCAGGAATATAGAAAAAGGCCACACGCCCGGCCAAACAAATGTGTACCAGCTGAAAGCAGCGGACGAGAGGAAGAAAGCCTGTGCAGAACCTAAGCAGGACAAAGAAAAAATGAGATAACCGCGGAAGACGAAACAAAGAAAGTGTATTTGGATGACATGCCCGACAGAGCAGTCATAATTGGGGCAAACCTCAGCGCCGAAGAGGACAGGGAACTCATACGATTCCTAAACGGAAACAAGGATGTTTTCGCATGGTCAGCTAAGGACTTGCAAGGTGTTGACAGGGATATCATCAAACATGCCCTGGAAACAGATGACAAAATACCACCCAAGAAGCAAAAACTTCAGAAAATGGCCGAGAAAGTCAAGGCAGTGGAAGCAGAAGTTCAGAGGTTGCAGGATGCCCAAGTAATCAGAGAAGTCAAGTACCCAGTCTGGCTAGCCAACACTGTGCCAGTTAAAAAGAAAAATGGAAAATGGAGAATGTGTGTGGACTTCACCGATTTGAACAAGGCATGCAAGAAGGATGATTTTCCCTTGGAAAGGGTGGACAAAATCGTGGATGATGCAGCCAACAGTGAGATGCTTTCGCTCCTGGACATGTTCTCTGGGTATCATCAGATCAGGGTTCGCAAAGAGGACGAGGAGAAAACAAGTTTCATCACCCCTTTCGGAACATTTTGTTTCGTGAGAATGCCAGAGGGACCGAAGAATGCGGGATGCACGTTTTCGAGAATGATAGCAATAGTCTCGCACCAACAGATTCGGAGAAACATCTTGGCATATGTGGATGACATAGTTGTCAAAAGTGTTCAGAGAGACCATATCAGTGACCTGGCGGAAACATTCGCGAACATGAGGGCGGCAAACTTAAAGCTGAATCCGGAAAAATGTGTGTTCGGCATTCACAAGGGGAAAGTTCTTGGATGCCTAGTTTCAACGAAAGGCATAGAGGCAAACCCTGACAAAATAAAGGCTCTGGTGGAAATGCAAGATCCAATCTCAGTGAAAGATGTTCAGAAGCTGACAGGGAGAGTGGCTGCCCTCAACAGATTTATTCCCAGAGCCGCAGAAAGAAGTTTACCGTTCTTCCAAGTCCTCAGAAGTGCCAAGAATTTCTAGTGGTCCGAACCTCGGGAAGCGGGGCCTTTCGCGGAAGCGAAGGATTACTTGTCCACCATGACCAAACTCTGTCCTCCCGAACCAAGATCGCCGCTTCTGCTGTACGTGTCCGCATCAAATTCGGCAGTAAGCGCAGTATTGGTGCAGGAAAAGGAAGAAGAAGGAAAGCTCAGGCAAATTCCTGTATACTTCGCCTCTGAAGCATTGTCTGGTTCCAAAGTCTTCTATTCCGAGCTAGAAAAGATCGCATATGCGGTCATCATGGCAGCAAGGAAGCTAAGACATTACTTCGAGGGTCACAGAATAAGAGTCATGACCAACCAGCCGCTAAATGACTTATTCGCAAACAGGGAGGCATCCACCCGAATCGTCAAGTGGGGTGCCGAACTTTCTGAGTATGTGGTAGACTTCGAGAGAAGAAGTGCAATAAAATCGCAAGTTCTGGCAGATTTTGTCGTGGACTGGACTTCACCCACTCAGAACCTCGAGGAAAATATACCCGAACCTTGGATAGTGCAGTGTGACGGAGCCTGGTGTTACAAGGGGGTCGGAATTTCGGCTGTTGCAACGTCCCCGACGGGCGTGGTCATAAGATACGCAGCGCGGCTCGTATTCGCGAACAATGAACATTCCACGAACAACACAACGGAGTACGAAGCCCTACTGTTGGCACTAAGAAAAATGAAAGCCTTGGGGCAGCAGACCTTCATAATCAGAACGGATTCGAAAGTGATCCAAGAACATATTGAGAAGGAAAGCGAGGCCAGGAATCCAGTTCTCATGAAATATCTCGAAAAAGTCAGGGAAATGGAAAAACACTTCAAAGGGTACTCAGTCCAGCATATCCCAAGGGATGACAACAATGAGGCAGACAAACTAGCGAAGGCGGCAGCCAGAAATCAAGAGTTACCACCGGATGTGTTCTTCGAAATCATCAGAGAGCCTTCCATCAAATATTCGAGGGCCCAAATCGTGAATGTAGTAGAAATTCCAGACTGGAGAGCAGAAATCATGGCTTATCTGAGAGGACACTACGAGCCACAAGATGAATTGGAGGAAAAAAGATTGAAGCAAAGGGCCCGGGGCTATACAGTAGTAAATGGAGAGTTATACAAATCAGGGGTCACTGAGCCTTGGCTGCGCTGCATCACCTCCGAAAAAGGTCGGGAACTTCTGAAAGAAATTCACAGCGGATTCTGTGGGGCGCACATAGGCACTAGGGCTTTGGCTGGAAAGGCGATAAAGCAGGGATTCTATTGGCCCACCATAAACATTGACGCCAAGATGTTAGTTCGGCAATGTGAAGCATGCCAGAAGATGGGAAATCAACAGAATCTGCCTTCAATGCCAGTTCACCTAATTCCACCAACATGGCCTCTGCAGAGGTGGGGAATGGACCTAGTGGGCCCACTGCCAACAGCTCAAGGTAATTGCCGATTCGCAGCTGTAGCAGTCGATTATTTCACGAAGTGGGTGGAGGCAAAACCACTCGCGAATATCACAGCAGCAACAGTTCAGAAATTCTTTTGGCAGAACATAGTCTTCAGGTTCGGAGTTCCTAGAGAACTAACGGTTGACAATGGCAAACAGTTTGACTGTTACACCTTCAAAGAATACTGCAGAACCTTAGGCACACAGGCGAAGTTTTCATCAGTATATCATCCACAGTCCAATGGTGCAGTTGAAAGAGCCAACGACCTGATTTTTTCGGGAATCAAGAAATGCTTGTTTGATCAGAAAAAGGGAAAGTGGGTGGATGAACTTCCGAAGGTGATCTGGTCTCACAACACCACAGTTTCAAGGGCAACAGGTTTCACGCCTTTTCGCCTACTTTTCGGGACTGAGGCTATGACACCGGAGGAGATCAAGAATGAAAGTATGAGAGTCCTGAAAGGAAAAGAGATAGAGGAAATTGATAAAAAGGTGGAAAAGACATGATCGAGTTGACAATCCTTGAAGCAGCGGAAAACATTGAGAAATACCAGAGAGAGACAAGGGCATGGAGGGACAAAAAGGTGGTCCGAAAGGACATTAAAACTGGTGATCTTGTCTTGAAAAGAAAGAAAAATTGGGAGAACCCGGGAAAACTTCATGAGTCATGGGAAGGGCCTTACATCGCCTGGGAAACAGATATGCCAGGGGCTTTTCGCCTGATGGAGCAGACTGGCGAGGAGTTGCCGTATTCGTGGAATGCCGACAACCTAAAAAGGTATTATCCATGAAAATCCTAGCTGTAGATAGATGTAAAATGTAGTAGTTTTTAGATGTTCGTAAGTTTGTACTTTAGAAAACTAAAAAAATCCGAATCACGTGTCTATAAGTGATTTCGGGACAAAAAAATAGTTTTACTTCTTCTAGTCGCATTAGAATAAGAAGGACCGTACTCTTTTCCTTGCAAAGGGGGCTCTAAATCAAGAGGCAAGGTTTTTAACGAGGCGGATCCTATGTAAATACTCTTTGTGATATATATATGAAAAGAGTCTTCCCCCAAATTGCGTGTCTCAGAATTCCATCGTGAAAAAAGAAAAAATTCGTGAGAAAGGCTTCGTGATAGCCAGAATTCCATCGAGAAAAAAGAAAGAGTTCGTGAAAAAGGCTTCGTGATAGCCAGAATTCCATCGTGAAAAAAGAAAGAGTTCGTGAAAAAGGCTTCGTGATAGCCAGAATTCTATCGTAAAAAAAGAAAGAGTTCGTGAAAAAGGCTTCGTGATAGCCAGAATTCCATCGTAAAAAAAGAAAGAGTTCGTGAAAAAGGCTTCGTGATAGCCAGAATTCCATCGTGAAAAAAGAAAGAGTTCGTGAAAAAGGCTTTGTGATAGCCAGAGTTCCATCGAGGAAAGAGAGGCCTGAGACAATAACAAGTTGTGGCCTAGAAAATCCCATCCACTGAGGGATTCCCACCCAAAGAGGCCTGAGACAACAACAAGTTGTGGCCTAGAAAATCCCATCCATTGAGGGATTCCCACCCAAAGAGGCCCGAAACAGCAGCAAGCTGTGGCCCAGAAAGTCCCACCCACGAAGGGATTCCTACCGAAAAGGACAAAGTCGGCAAAGTTGATTTCGAGAAAGTAAACGCCGAAAAAGTTTTTCGTAATAACGTTGAAAAATCCTGGTTGAAGCAACTGAAGGTTGCAATATCAACCAGGGCAAGTTCGCTAGAAAAAATCAAGTCCAAAAAATTTGAAAACAAATTTTGTCGACTTGCGCGACGTCGGTTCAAAATTTTTCAAAAGTTCGTGCAAAAATATTCTTCTTAAAGGTGTAATCGGTCGAAATATGCGAACAGCAAGTTTTCCAAGCATTCCTTCAAGTTTTCATGCGAAACGGCAAGGTGGGGGAGGGTGACGTTTTTTTTCAAGGAAAAACGTATTCATTGCCTTATTCGCATAAAAACTTCCGAATAGTTCCTCGATAATTACAACAGTCAGTGCAAAATTCAAAACGAAAGCTCTACAACATGTCCCGGTTTACAAACATTGTTTTCAGCCATATCACTGGCATAGGCGAAGTCAGATGCATCGGCTAAGGGGCTCCGTATTTGGAGCCTTCGCGGACAGCGGAGTAGACGACGCGGAACGAATCTTCTTACGAAATAAGAAAAACGAGGAGAGATCAAAACAACCTATAGAAAACTTAAGCGAAGCCTCAAGCCAAAAATCGGAAAAATCTTGTTCGGGATGTGCTCGCTTGAACAGACGCCACGCTTCACCACTAACGAACATACTATCCCGATGAATTCGCAGCGGTAGCACATCCTGCGCAGGCCCAACTTGCAGGACCTGCGCAGGTTACAATATACAAAACATTTGTTCAGGGAAGTTTAATGAATCTACATGAATGTACAACCAATCTCGAATACACCCAAGGTTCGGACATATCGTTTAGTTTGTAACATCCACCTTCGGCGAATCATCCTCTTGTTCGGGGGCCTGTTCGCCGTCGTTGCCATCGTCACTGCTGCTGCTACTGCTGCTGCTGCCGCCTGAGCCGTCTTCGCCGGAGTCGCTCGAACCTTCGCCGGAGGTCGATCCTTCGGGAGACGCGGCGATGTCCTCACAGTCCTCCTCCTCGTTCAGCTGAGAAAGAAAGGAAAAGGTGAAGAAGGTTCGAGAAACTGAAACATCTACGACAAACGCAAGTCACGAAATCGGACAAAAAAGACTACCTCAGCGAGCTTTGCGCGCGCAATGGTCTTAACAGTCTCCTTCCCGCTGGTCAGCCAGAACTCCCTCGCGAACTTGATCTTGATAGCCAGAACATCGGTGTTGGCTCGAAGTATTGCTGTGCTAGTAGCGCTGGGGAATTGAGAGAGATTCGCGCGAAATTTCTCCAGGTCGACGCAGTCATAGTCATTAAGAATCTTCAAGATACTCTCCACCGAGAAAGCAGCAGCGAAATCACTAGCGCCGGAGATCACCTCAGTAAGGGCCTTGAACTCAGCCTCCAGCCAATACATGAATTCGGGAATCTCAATGTTATCCGGAAGAGGGGTTGGACGAACGCCGAATTCATTCAAGGACTTCTTGTACTCCTCGTAGAGCAGCTTCAGCTTTTCCAGAATCTCTGAAGTGTTTTTCTTCGAAGCTTCACTCTGTTCCGCCAATGCCTTCTCGAGATCCACGATTTTACGGTCCTTCGCGCTCAGGGACTTTGCGAGACTGGCATTATTGATGCGAAGATCTTCGGCGGTTTTCGTATCCCGCTCTTGCTTATCCCGAAGATTTTCAATCACGCTCAAGTCATCTTCGTGAGACTTTGGAACTTTTTCAAGCTCTTTCTTGAATTGCTCGAGCGTTGCCTCTGCGACCTTCTTTTCATCGTGACTTGTCTTCAAAGCATCTGCCCAGTTAGCCACCTTTTTCTCGAGTTCCATGTTCGTGGATTGCGCGAGGGCGAAGTTACGTTCCAGTTCCTTGGACTTCTGGGAGAGCTGCTCGTTAACTTTCTTCTGTTCAGCGAGTCGTTCTACGGCAACCTTCCCGAGCATAGAGTGCTTGAGGGCATAATCCTCTTGAAAGCGTGCAAGCTTCGAAGGAGAGTAAGAGTGCAGAAGATCCTTGAATTCTGAATAATTCAGGAGTAAGTCTCAGTCCAAGATTCGATAGTCGTGAAAGACATGAAAAGTTAGTGACAAGAAACGAACCTTGCTTACTAAAATGCTGCATGGTGACTTGTTTAGTTGAACCAGAAGAAGTTTTCCCTCGAGGCGAAGGAGTGGTTTCGGAGACAGAGTGAGGTCCCCTCTCGGAGTCCTGAGCAGCTTCTTCGGGTCATTCTGAGGCCTTCTCTCCTGTTTCATCAACAATTGCGGACGATTTCCACAGAGTTAAAAACTTGGACGTCTTGCTCCCAACGCTAGTTGTCTCGAAACCAACACGCAATAGCTTGCCGTGATGAGACGTACCAAAGCTTTTGTTAAAAGCGGCTAAGGAAGGAGAGGGAGCCTGGTCTTCAGGGACAATCTCCCGAACTTCAACCAAAGTAACATGTTCGGTAGGATTGTCTCCCCTTTGAATAGTGAGCTCAAGGTCCTGGCCGAATTCGGAGGAGGCTTGGTCAGCAGCAGGGACTTTAGCAACCGGAGCTTCGGCAACAGCGGGGGACTCAATGGGGACAGCAACGTCAGCAGCAGCAATGGACTTCTCAGCAGCGGCAGGAGCGGTCTCCTTTTGAACTTCGGGAGCAGCATCTGAAAAGGAATCAACACCCACGAATTCATTCTCGGAACCAGATGGACAACTGTCTCGAAAGTTAAACAGTGGCCAGAGGAAAACACCTTTGAGGCTGTCTGTGTCCGCAAAGGTGTCGTCGTCGAAGGCGGATGGGACTCGCCGAACGCCGATGGAAGAAACTTTCTTCACAGCCTTCTTCAGTTTCTTGCGGCTCATCTGGGCAAGCCCCGAAGCAGCCTGGAGTTCAGCGTTTGAAGCCCGAAGTTCGGAGGTCTTTCTCTTCCGCTTCGATGATTCCAGCGATCTAGTCCTGGAAGGCTTGACTCCTGAAGAGGCGCCCTCGCTGGCAGGTGACGAGCCTCGCTTCGACGACCTTATTCGGGGAGCGTTGATAGGGGCGGCTGAGCAACTGGCCACAGCGACAGCGGGAAGTTTCAACTTGGGACCAGGACCTCGAGAGCTGAAAAATTTGTCACCACAAACTTCCGAAAAGATGCGGTTGATCTTCTTCCTATGCTTCACCAGGGCCTTATACGCCTTGTACTCGTTCATGGTATATGACGTTCACCCTTTTCTCCACTTCGTCCATGAAGTCCTTGGCGCTTTGGCCTTCGTGAAGCTTGATCCCGAACTTCGGGAAAGGCACCTTCTGGTCTGCCCAGTTGACGTTGTAGTACACGAGCTCAGTAGGGGACCAACCGTTCGAGATAGGCCAGACCCAGGCGGCGACGAATTCTTCGATGATGTCACGGCCGCCAAGTATGGTGCTGGCCAGGTGAAATGCATTCTCACAGCTTCTGATTCCCAAGGCCCGCTGGTTGAACTTCCCAACATTCACCGCGGCAAGAGGCGCGATCGGGCATGACAGCTTCGGCACATCGACCTTTAGATAAAACCAGTAAGACTTCCAATCATCGGTAAGGTTGGACTTGCAGCAAGGAGCGATCTGGATTCGGGTGATTCCTTGTCGGGTATTCTGACGTCGCGTGTTGAAGGTGCAGCACGCGTGCTGACTGTGGTAGAACTGCCCGTCTTCACCTTTGACAACTTCGGGGATGATCACCAGTTCGTAGAATCTGGTGAAAGCGTCGACGCTAGGACTGCAGCCGAAGGTCTTCAAAATCCAGATAAACTTCGACACTTCAAGGAAAGATGTTGGGGAAAGCTGGTGGATTTTCACCGAAAATGCATCGAGAATAGCTGGCAGGACGGGGTCGCAGGGGAACCTCAGCCCGCAGATGAAGAAATCCCGAAATACCACAATTTCTCCGTCCTTAGGAGTTGGGATCAGCTCGTCAAGTGGGGCACGCCCAGCGCCAGGGGAGAAGAACCCGGCCTTCTCGTACTCACGAATCGTGTTGCTTGTCACCTTCGACTCCCCGAAGGCGAGTGAGGGTGGCAGCGGGCCGGAGGTCCTTGCCCTGATCAAGTCATCGACACCGGCGTCCACATCTCCGATGCCTTCACCGCCATCAGATTGAACCTCCCCATCTTCGCGACTCCGGGAGCCACCGGGAGAACCAGAATCTTCGGCTGGTGCAGCATGCTCCGCACCTTCAGCAACTGGGTCGAGCGGGAGGCCGGCAACGACGAGCTCTTCGTTAGTCATGGGTCTAGCTGTGCTTTTAACGTGAGCCACCTACCAACGATACGAACACACGAACAAATAAGAATAACGTTTGACAATAAAACTCCCGAAATCGCGATACCACCGCACCAAAGCATAATAAGTAACAATTGACAAGAGAAAAATGAAGGAATACCTTAGAAAAGTGCGCAGAAGATCTGAAGTTCGCGAGCTTTTCAGCAGAAAGACCAGTTGTCGCGAAAGAGAGAGATGCACGAATCGAGAAAGCTGGAAAACTGTAAAATTTTTTAACAGCGGCAACCCGCTATTTATAGGGCTGGGGAGGGGTAGTTCCGCGAAACGCGCCTCGATTCAACCGTCCTTGGTTTCCCGGGCGACGCGTGTCCCCTCTGACGTTCCGAGGGTGACGTTTTTACTAAATTTCCGAAGGATTCGTGGAATCGGATCGTCGGAGTCAACCCGCTTCCCCAAGGGGCTAGTGTTGGGGAATTCAGGAAAACCCGTCACCCTCGAAACGTTGAGTTTAACAAAGTTCTCGAAGCATGTTTTTTAGGAGCAGGGAATTCACGATTGTCAGAATCATGGAATCTGTGAAGCCAAGAATTCACGAATGTACGAAGTTCGGGGATCGTGATTCGCCGGAGAAATGGAGTCACGAACGTGCGGGAGCCCGAAGACTCGAACCATCGGTGGCTCGAACTTCGGAGGACGACCAATTCGGGAATCTGTCGAGGGCTGAGTTCGGGGGCCGCATACGAGGACACGCGCGAACCAGCGGAGCAATGAAGGCCAGTTCGGGAATCTATTGAGGACCCAGTTCGGGAGTTTCACGCGAAGAAGTTCACGAACCAGGGGAGAAGCAAAGTCAAAGTTGTTGTCCCAAAAAGTCCGGGTTTAGAGTGTGAGCGGTGGCGCATTTGTAAATATGTTGGATGAGAAAGACATTCTTGTATGCGTTCACACTAGGAATATTCTCCGAGCCCGAGGGTGTTATCGGTATGTAAAAGTCCCTTCGTCTCCCTATAAAAGGGGGCGCAAGGGCACGTGTAAATGGATTCAGACTTTTTGGAACTTGTGCTACTTGCAGAGGGAATCACAGTCTCTTTGCGCTCTGACTTTGAACTTGAACGTGTTGAGAACTCTCACTTGTGTTTGGGTGGTCATCCGAACTTTTCGGGTAGCCCCCCCCCCCCAACAATGATCAGGATGAAGAGTGGTTTTATGCTCAGGAAGGAAAGTATTTTAACCTGAATAAGAAGTTTTTTGGATGTTCTTTTCTTCTTAGCAGCTGAAGGAGCAACCCCAGATAGAGCTTTCCTTTTGTCAAAGGCTGAACTGATGAGAGTTGGATCCAGTGTGGCATATCTGGACATCAGTTGAGCCAGAGTAGGGGATTGATATCCCAAGGCAGAGATTGGGCCTACGATATTGGAGGAGATTGTCCTGGCAAGAGGGGCAGGTGCTGAATCCTGTAGAAAAAGGCAGAATCCTGATCAGTAAAGAAGGACATGATTGAAAAAGGAAAATAAGTATATTACCTCTGAAGTTGGATGAAAGTTAGGCATTAGTTCAAGGCAGAGAGGATGGACTGGCACATTAAATATATGATCATGAAGTTCTTGCCACCAAGAAATAAAAGAAGGATGAGTGATTGTTATTGGCACAAAAGGCCTAGGTGCATAGACAGTTGTGCTGCACTTGTACTCGAAGACCCTCTTTGCTTGTATGGACTCCTTGATATCCTCTCTGGGCTTGAGGAATTCATGAAGAAATAGCCTTGGGGGTACTTGGCCACATCCTAGTTGTCTGGCCATCATGTTTGACTGGTAGTACTCAAAGGTACTCTGAATTTGCCTTCCTCCACAAAATTCTGCTGGCAGGATGCATGGATGGATGAAGACATTGAACATTGCCATAGATCGTACATCATTACATCCAGCTTCAAAACTAAATTCACAAGAAAGGGTGAAGCTGTCATTGTCCAGATATGGAAGCCAAAGGGGATCAGCAAAACCTCTGAAGAAGAGCTCAAAAAGTTGGCTAATGCTTTGATTGATGGACATGGTGGAAGCAGCTTCTCCATAAGTTTGGCAACCTTTGGTGCTCTGGGTTTCACCCTCCTTGTAATTGGTTGAAGGGAAGTGCCGATTGTTGAGGTCAACAGCAACAATCTGGTGCATATATAATTGGAGCCATATCTGAACAAACCACCAAGGGCCATTAACACAGGAATTCTTTTGGCTGGTGTGCATCAGATAGGTGGTCTGATGGAGCATGTGGTAAACACTTCCTAGGAGGTACTTCCCGAGGGGAATAGGGGTACCTGCAGCCAAGTCCATCAAAAGATGTGGTTCAGGGTTGGCTCATTGGCTTTGCCACAAAAGATGAATCTGCATAGCCACATGTTCAGAAAAGCTCTGTATTCAACATCAGACAAAGGGCCGTCAGACATATAGTTTTGGATATATTTCTTATATCCAACTCCTGTTCTCACTCCTGTTTGCCTGGAGGAGCCCATGTATTTGTGTGGGTATACGGTTCCCGTGACTTCAAGGCCGGTTATCATGTATACATCAGCCAAGGTAGGGGACATTGGCCCATGGCCAAAAAGAAAGGAATTGGCGCCATTCGACCAAAAATGGCAGGTTGCAATCAGAAGATCTTCATTTTTGGGTGTCTCATCCAGAGATAATTCCAAACAATAAGCAATGCGAAAGCTGTCCCAATTGCTTGTCTTGACGCTGTCATCATCAAGCATCCTCTTGTACCAGTTTCTCCAACCAGCAATTGGGGGTAGGGGCCAGTTCTTGAAAGCATTCTGCCATTCATGGGGTTTCGACAGTGCAGCCTTGAAAGGGATCCTCTGGGATTCGGCCGCAATGAATTCAGAAGGGTCGGAGATTCCCATGGGCCCGAGGAAATAAGATGGTGATTGGTCCTCGACGGGAATCAAAATTTCGGCGGCTAGAGCCTGTCAAGAACAAGCGAGGGCAGAAGGAAAAATTTGAGATGAAATTCGAGAAAAGTAATACCGAATGAGCCTTAGGAGGATGAGATTTACCTGAAGAGCCTAGTCTTGGTTCGCCATTTGAAGATTTGAGCTTAAAAGATTGATGAACTAGGGTTTGGATCTGGGCGAAAACTCCAACGGTTTGAAGAAGGGAAGAACGGGTGTTGAACGGATTCGGCCTGGAGACGTTGAGCATTTATGGTCAATTCCGGAATAAAATCACCTTTTATCCCGTAATTGAAGGGGCATATGTTTGTTAAGACCAAAAATTGGTACAAGAGGGAGTCTGATTTGTGGGCCTAACTTGGTAAAAAAATCTCGTCCAGCGGAAGAGGATTTCTTCAAAAGATTCGGCAGAGATGCTTGCGGTCGGCAGTTTTGCTTCCGTTCGGCAAAGGAACTGTTTGCGCTGATTTCGCGGGATCGCATGGTGACGTGGCCCGAGCGGAAGGGACGAATGGATGGATAAGCATTCACATTTGGGCGTTAAATTAGGTATCAAATATTGTGCTCGTAGTCCACCAGGATTCATGCCACGACAGGGTATAAATATGAACCCTGGATGTATGTAATTGTAATCGAACATTCTCATAACAAACCGGCTTTACGCCAAACCTTAGAGTCCTCTAGTCGTGTCGTCGAGTTCTTCGAGAGGGTTCATCGATCCGTCGACCTCCGTAAGTACCGGCAACCTTGTATCATGTCTAGTATCATGCGGTGGATTTAGATCGTGATGCAAGTAGTCTTGTTACCATGCTTAGTATCATGCGGTGGATTTAAGCTTGGTTCAAGAGGGTTTCTTGTTAGATCATGAGCCATGCGGTGGGCTAAGATCTAGCTTGGAGCTAGTTATCGGCTCTATTAGATTTTGGCAAGATCTAATAGATTCATTAAGTTACCACGCGTTGCTTTGAGTTTTTACTTTATGTTTAAATTCATGTAACACTTTTTGCCCAATTTAGATTGATTTGAATCGGCTTTATCTTGTTTGGTGATCTTTACATTGCACGCTCGCATCTTGGCTCAATAGGGCACGTGGATCACATGTTTTCAAATAGCCGAAACCGAATCAATCTAAGTTGTTACGTGTTGCGGGTTCAAGCTTGTTAATCTTGTGTAAACCTTGATAGAACCGGGTATCATGCGGTAGATGCAGGATTTTGGGTTGTTTTAGAGCTAATCATCCGGTGGATTAGATTTCGATTCAATCGGATAGGTTTATCATCTTTGGCAATGTTTGTTCCTTCTCCACGGATCCCGATTCGGATGTACAGCCGCATTCGGTTATACTTTCATGAGTAAAACGTGTTTATAAGTTATGTTTTAAATAATGCATGCTTTTAGCTTTCCATATTTAGATTGTATCATGCGGTGGATAGATCTTTTTATGGTTGGTGGTGTGATTTTAAACAAGTTGTATCATGCGGTGGATTAACTTGTTTGAATTCATGCTTGACGGGTTTTAAAGTACCTAGACATGCGGTAGACTAGTGCTTTGGGACTATGCATGATTGTTCATTACATGTCTGTAATCATGCTTTACTTCATTTATTGTTTATTGTTACTTATTATCGAGGATCGGTTATGGTCTTGTGCACGAGAAATGTTATTCAAACAAAGACTGATCTATCATCATGCTTACGTCATCCGTTCGGCTATGTTATGTTTTATGCTTTAAAGCTCCCGAATGGTTTCTAATCTGATTGACAGATAGCTTCTCATAGATATAGGTCATCTTACATGGCTTTCTAGCCGCAAATATGGAACTGTCTGGTACCACTCGGCAAGTTCCAAGCTTTGGCATCTAACTACTTTGTCTTTTGTTAATTTTCAGGAAAAATTGACTGGCACGCTTTGGAATCTGCTCGTGTGTTAAGCTAGCTTGTTCGGCTTGCTGTGTGCTTGGCGCGGGGTGCGGATTTTGCGTCAAGACACTTTTTGGCATGCCCAGTGGGACAGTTTAGCTGAATAAAGATGCCTGAAATCGGCGACGTCATGGATGTCACCATTGATGACCTAACTCCAGAACAACAAGCACAGTTGAAAGACGCTGTTGATCAGTTCCAGATGAAGTGCCTGATGTCGTTCGGCAAGAACAGAAGTGGCGTCCCATACCTTAAGTCTGAAATGCCCAGGGTTCTGTTGCCGGGGGAGCCTGACACCACATCTTTTCAAGAGAAAGAAGAGGCTCTACAGGCTTTTCGGGATATTGCAGAAGCTGTGTTGGGTAGGCATCATACGGCTTTCTTGGGCATGTTTAAGCAGATGAAGATCGCGTGTTCGGCCCAGGCATGGAAAAGGTGTTTAGTCGAGTATGCCCTCATCCATCATCAGCAGAGGTCGGAGAAACCAGTTCTTCTCAGCCAACGGGAGCTCAACCGCTGCTGCAGGGCCAGCCGATCCAGCCTCCTCCACAAAGCTTTGGGAGTCAGCCAATCCAACCTCCTATACAAAGCCTTGGGAGTCAACCGATCCAACCTCCTGTACAGAGCCTTGGGAGTCAGCCGGTCCAACCCCCTATACAAAGCATGGGGAGTCAGCCGGTCCGGCCGCCTCTGCAAAACAATAGAGGTCAACCTGTTCAACAGCCGAACCCATATCAGCCTACATATGGGAAACTGGCATTCGGTTTGTCTGGAGTGTCGCCCAATTCCACTTACAAGATAGCTCCAGCCAGTAACAGGTTGCAGAAAAACATGTACGGTGGGGGTTACCATGAGGTCATGGATTATGGCGCTATTGATGCTCTCTCTCAAATCCTGGGTACGGTACAGCTGCAGGAATGCAAGACGATGATATTCTGGTACAGAAAATGGCCGATCTGATGCAAAATCAATTCGGCCTCAAACCTAAAATGCAAGGACCAGATTATACGCCTCCCTTCCCAGAGTGGTACTACAGGGTGATCTTGCCGCCAAGGGTGAAGCCTCCTACGGAGTTTACGAAGTTCTTTGGGAAGGACGATACAAGCACGGTAGAGCATATTGCTCGATATTTGATGCAGCTTGGAGAAGCTTCAGCTGATGAGCCGTTCAGGGTTAGATATTTCCCTCTGTCATTGACGGGCTCAGCATTCCAGTGGTTACTTCTTTGCCTCCTTAGTCAGTTGGCACATGGAGGGAGCTAGAACAAAAGTTCCATGCCCATTACTTTAGTGGTAGCACAGAGAAGAAGCTGATTGATCTGACTACCTTGAAGCAGAGGAACAATGAGATGCCTCTCGAATTGCTCAGAAGATTCAGGGAAGTCAAGGGCATGTGCTTCTCTTTGACTCTACCGGATGATCAGCTGGCTGATATGGCTGTTGCAGGGATGTTGCCGGCTATTCGGGAGAAGTTGTTTGGCATGGAATTTGACAACCTAGGTCAATTGTCTCAGAAGCTGTCACTGATGAGTAACCAGGCCTACGGGTTCAAGAAGGACACCAGATTTGCCAAGCACCATGACATAGCTGACATCTACAACCAGTTCCTCGAGAAAGCTGACCAGGTGGAAGATTTTGATGATGACGAGGAAGTGGCTGCCGCTGAGATTATGTGGGGCAAGGAGCCTTTGTGATATGAACCCGCTAGGGTTTGTTCCCGATCTTTCGATGAGACGCGTGGATAACTCGATTGAAGAGGAGATGACGTTCTCGGCCCGACTACAACCCTTCAAGGCTGCGCCTTAGCAACTGATACACCACTTCCTATGGCTGCCGCGATCTTGTGGAGCGCGTCACCCGACCACTAGGGCACCTATCCTGCAAGCAATCGAAGAACTAGAAAGAACAAGTATTGAACAAGTACTGAATTTACTAGATGGGAATGAAAGATTGCAGACTCCAACTCAATCACAATAATGGCGGGGTTCTGAAGACAGGAAGACGGGCGACTGGACCAGCGTGAGCTTCAAGCAAGTAGCAATGGCTAAACTTGGTCTAAACAAAACCCGAACTGTTTGTGGCGGCTATGGGGCAATATGAGGACATGGGAGGACGACCAAAGGGGTGCTGGGGTCGACCTCTAACCCTAGGACACATCCGTAATGGACCCAACTTGATACACGGCCCATTGGGCCAAATAAGGTGGCGCAGCACCTGGAACAGATTGACATCGGGTCAATGTTTGGACGATTGCGGCCGCCTCAGAATAGATATGGACTTGAGACCGGATCCATATGAAAGGTGACTTCATCACGGTTCCAGGAAGTACTTGAACGCCCCAATCCGACTCCGTATGCGACCGTGGCGTCCGTCACAAGATGGTGCTTTTCTGCAGTCTGAATCATGCGCCCAAAACGTGTCCCCCTTGATCTCTTTCCATCTTTGGGCCATAAGTGACGTGGTGGCCTGGTGGAGGACGTGGGGAACACTTGGACTTGATCCCCAATCAACTTCTTTGATCCTCCGTACCTTCCATGAGTGTTTAACATTCTTTTTGATCCAAGTTCGTATTTCTGAAAATGACAATAAACACACATCATTGCGCAACATCAATTCATCGAATGTAGCAACAATAACCATGATATAGGATTGATTCACCTTTTGTTCACAAGCCATTAACATGGTCATATTTGAGTTGGTGATGTCCTCATCACTTTGACTGTGAACCAGCGGTGGATCAAACAAACCAAGGGCATGTATGACTTCGATGTCACCAAAGCTGACAAGCTTTTCGAGTTCTTGGTAAAAGAAGGCCGAATCAAGTTGCCTGAGGGGCATTCTATGCTTCGGCTCGATGGGGTTAAAGAGAAACGTTACTGTGGTTTTCATGATAGAAACTCTCACTCCATCAATGATTGCAGGGTCTTCAGAATGAGGATCCAAAAGGCTATCCAGGAGGGGCACCTGAAATTTGATAATAAGATGAAACTGGATGGCCATTCTTTCCCTCAAAATATGGTTGGCTTTTCTGTTAGTATGGTGACTATTGAGCAGAAGGGGAAGGTGAAGGTTCTGACTTCAGCCAGAGCAAAATAGGGTGGATCAGTGGATACCACGCGGCAAGTGACCGTGGAGCAAGTCCACAGGGAATCTCCTCGCATCCTCAAGAGCCAGGTTGAAGTTGGGGAATCATCCAGGACCAAGCCCGGGGTTACCACACGCATTCTCCTCAACAAGTGGCAGCACCAGCAAGAAAAGGAGCGCTACCAAAAGCTAAAATATGAAGAGGAGAGGCGCAGGTTTGAAGAAGAGGCGCGCAGGAAAGAGCTGGAAGAGTACGCGCGGGAGCAAGAGCGTGCACACTGGGGATGCGCATTCTTCAGGCACTGCTGGAACGAAGGCTTGAAGCTTCCCACATTGAGGAACTTCCCTGAGTGCAGTGATCGATATTCTGAATACATGCAGGAAACTGTCAATCGCCGATCTGTCCATAAGAGAATTGGAAGGATGCATCCTAACGACGATCGGCGTCTAAAAATAAATGAGATCATTGATCACCCAAGGAAAAGGCAAGCTGACTAGAGATGGGCTGATCAAGACGAAGAGGAACACGAGTACATCTGGTAAGAAGGACAGTGGTGCCCGCCTGGCTTGAGGAAAAGCCAAAAGAGAAGGGTTCAACACTTGAGGAACCGGGAATTGAAGCAGGCGGGGATCCAGAGAAAGCAAGTGTGGCACCCAAAAGACAAGCCTGAAGGATCGGGTTGTTCGGCTCTAGCGTGCATGGTATACTTTTTGCCGAATGAGTTCATGGCTCCCGCTAACCAAGTTATGCAGGAGGAAACGTCTCTAGATATCAATGATGACGAACAGCTTGGGGGATTAATGGCGCAACTGGTTTTGGCTAAGCAGGCCACCTTTGACAAACTGGCCAAAAATCGACACATGAGGCCGTTGTATTTGAAGGGATATGTCAATGGCAAGCCATTGACCAAGATGTTTGTTGATGGCAGAGCTGCGGTCAACGTGATGTCGTACACTACCTTCAGGAAGCTTGGCATGGGCCCCGGGGACTTGACGCCAACAAGCATAATTCTGAATGATTTTGCTGGAAATCCTTCAGATACCAAGGGCTGCGTGCATGTGGACTTGATGATTGGGTCCAAAACATTGCTCACAACCTTCTTTGTCATCGAAGGCAAAGGAGCCTATAGCTTGCTGCTTGGGCGGGACTGGATCCATGCCAATTGCTGCATCCCATCTACCATGCATCAACAGCTTGTTCAGTGGGTAGATGATGACATTGAAGTGGTCCAAGCAGATGATTCAGTGAGCGTGGCAAACGTCGAACCAGCTTTCTGGGAATATCAAGGCATCGATTGTTTCTCGGGGAAAAGGCGGGGTGAAGGTCCTGTTGAACCTGTCAGCAGTGATCAACAGCCGATTCAAGCAGTCGGCTCTTATAGTAATTTTTAATGGACAATCCAGTTGATGGAACTGATGGAAAGTTAGGGCGAGGATTCATGTCTAGAGGAAGTTGATATTGGAAACGGTGACAAGCCAAGGCCGACATTTATCAGTGCTAACTTGGAGTCAGATTTCAGAGAGGAGTTAATCAAGCTGTTAAAAGAGTATAAAGATTTCTTCGCTTGGGATTCCTCGGAGATGCCTGGTTTGGATCGTTCTATTGTTGAGCATCGGTTGCCAATCAAGCCTGGTTTTAGACCTTATAAGCAACCTCCCCGAAAAATCTACAAGGACGAAGTATTGGCCGATGTGAAAAAAGAAGTTGAGAGATTACTTGATGCAAACTTCATTCGGCCATGCAGGTATGCGGAGTGGATCTCTAACATCGTCCCTGTCTACAAGAAAAATGGGAAGATGAGGGTTTGCATAGATTTCAGAGATTTGAACAGAGCTACTCCTATGGATGGATACCCGATGCCTGTTGCTGATTTATTGGTTGATGCTGCTGCTGGACATAAGGTTATCAGTTTTATGGATGGTAATGCAGGGTACAACCAAATCTTCATGGCAATAGAAGATATATCGAAGACAGCCTTCAGATGTCCTGGTCATATAGGCCTCTTTGAGTGGATAGTCATGACATTTGGGTTGAAGAATGCCGGTACAACTTATCAACGAGCCATGAATTATATCTTTCATGAGTTGATCGGAAAAATTGTTGAAATTTACATCGATGATGTCGTGATCAAATCTTTGAATCATGACTCACACTTGGAGGATGTAAAGAGAACTCTGGAGTGCACCTGAAAACATGGATTGAAGATGAATCCAAACAAGTGTGCCTTTGGAGTATCAGCTGGAGAATTCTTGGGATTTCTGGTGCATGAAGGGGGGATTGAAGTTGGCAAGAAAAGCATGAAAGCTATCGATGAAGTTGTCCCTCCAACCAATCTCAAGGAGTTGCAATCACTGCTTGGCAAGATCAATTTAGTGAGAAGGTTCATTTCAAATCTGTCACAAAAGGTTTTGCCCTTTTCTCCATTATTGAAGCTCAAGAAGGACCAGAAGTTCATGTGGGGTGACGAGCAACAAAAGGCTTTTGATGAAATCAAGTGCTGGTGCCTCCGCAGTTGAACAAGCCTTTCAAGTTGTACGTGGCGGCCGATACACAAACCATTGGATCGGCCCTTATACAAGAATTTGAAGGAAAGGAGCGGGTAGTAGCGTACCTTAGCCGAAAATTACTTGATCCTTGTTGACGGATAAAAGACGTATCCCTCTATGATCCGCAAGCGTACGGACCCCACACCTTTTTCACCACGGGATTCCCAAGGTTCTTGTCAATCCGCGAAGCAAGGAGATTACAAGCGTTTAATCTACTTTTACGCACTAGCTACTAAAACCCTAACTATTATTAAACTAGAAAACAACTAAATTACACTAGAGAGAACGATAAACGATCAAGGTAGAAGACACTCGCCCATGGGTCTACGAAACTAAAGCATGCAATCGCTTAAAGACATGAAAACCAATCTAAACTATCGGGGTTGTGACCACGGTTTCGCCCTTTCCCTCCTCTCGTACTGTCACTACGCGAAGGTATTCATGACTAGACCTATGATGGACACGGCGTATTGAATGGATCCAAGGAAGCATCGAGGCCTATACTCCCTTTACGGCATGGTAGCTAACCTTAAGCATTAAAGCATATTCAACACAAGATGATAGATAGATAATCCAACAAAGTGCGATTACATCTCAAGATCGATTACAACCCATGGACGAATGAGAAGATTACCCCATCAAGGTGCTGATCATGGCACCGTGGATCATGGTTTCCCTTCCGACGGTGTCTTCCTCCTTCTCCATGAGAGGGTGCTTCCTTCGAGGTGGTTGATCTCCCTCCGGAGATCCTCCTCCTCTCTCTCTAGCTTGTGGATGGCCTCTGGTGCGAATGGCTCTCCCTCTTTGTCGAATGGCGGCGCCCAGGCTTTTAGGGTTCAAGATCCTTCGGGTGCAAGGAAAACGGGACCGAACCGGCCACCGAAGTGGGCTGGGCCGGCCGTCCTGGGCCGACCGGCCTGGGCCCACCTCCGCCCGGTTCGGTCGCCCCTTTGCTCCCGTGGGTCCTCATGAGATTATGCACTTTGCCCCCTCCACTTGCATGATTTTGACGATGTTATCCTCGCATCACAAGATGGAGGTTCTCCGCGCATGAAATTCGGTCTTTTACGCTTCAATCCCCGGGGGTGTTCCTCGTAACACTTCGGTCCTTGCCACCATTGGAAGTGATTTCATCAAGCTCATGAACACGAACAAGACTCCGTAAATGCTCCTTTGAACTTGCTGTGAATCCGTCCTTTATGTCCATGTTTTCCTACATAAACACAACACTTCCAAATGCATGCACATAGATGAACTTGTTATGTGATTAGTGTGCCTAGTGGCGGGTTAGTTCCATAATCAAATCCAAACCAAAGTGTAATGAACATGCTAGGGTACCAAAATACACCGTCAACATCTCCCCCACGCTTAGCTCTTGCTCTTCCTCGAGCAAGTACTCGTAAAAGAACTTCATCCAAGGTGTTGTAATCATGTACCACTTATCCTTCTTCACAAGTTAGTCAATCCTTTCATCTTTAATACATAAACATAATGTAATGATCATCAAACATAAACATGGGCATTTTGAATCTTTACCACGTCAAGATTTACCCCACAACTCAAACTCTTCACTCAAAGTCTTCAAATTCAGCCATACTTACTTCTTTGCTTCCATCGGAGGGTTTTTATGATTTTAAAAACAAAATTCCTGCAACAAGTATTAGACAAAAACCTTTCTCCAAGCTCTCTCAAGTCACTCATATGAGGTGGCTATCCTAAACCAATTTTATAAAACTCTCACCTCCCAAAAGTCTCTCATATAAAATATAAAGTGGAGCTATAGGTAGGGCTAGCGCAATCAACACAAGTATTGTCAAACTAAGAACTTCCTCTAATGGTTGTTTACCTTTCAAAGCCAATGATCATGAGAATTAACCATATGTAGGGATATCAAGGATGAGAAGATTTAGAATAGTGGACATATGCAAGGGCAAAAGAAAATTATGACTACAAGGCACCGATGACGTCCTCGTTGTCGGATTGCACATGGTTGGAAAAGAATGAAAGTTTCGTCTCTCAACAACGTGACATCCTTCCTTACACTTTATTTTTCTTTTCTTTCACTTGATCCATCCCTCTCATATCTTTATTTCTACCTCATCTTTCTCTTTTTCTTTTTCTTCTTTCATTCTTTCATTCATTCTTCTTTCTTTCATTCACATATTTTTTTCTTTCTTTCTTTCTTTCTTTCTTTTCCATACTCATACTTTTCTCTTTATTTTTCTCTCTCTTGACAACTTTTCAAAGCTCTCAACTCCTCTCTTTCTCGCATGCATACAATCTGAAATTTTAAATAAATCATGCTAGAGACGAGACGAAACTTTTGAAAGTAGGTTGTGTTCAAGGAATGCGATGTACAAAAGAGGTATATTGGGTTGGGTATGGAATTCGGCGATGCACGGGACTTCCAAGGTGAAAGTCTCGTGACCGAATGTATGACGAGGCTAGCAACAAAAGATAAGCACAAGAACATGATCATTGCTCGAAATTAAAACTCCCAAGAGAGAAGGATCCTAGCCCAACTCATCGTGCTAATCACACTTATGGTGGAGCAAAAAATAAATTGGCTTTGTATAAGATTTTTTTTCTTACTCTCAACTTGGAAAAAGAGGTTTTGCTAACCTTATTACAAGGGTTTTAAGATAATTTTCAGAACTGAAATCCTCCAACTTTTAGCATTGAACATAGCACAACTAACATGTGAAGCTCAAGATCGAAGTGTGGTATGGATACTTTAAGTAGTAGCAAGTCCACTAAGCACCACGGTAAACATTTTTCAAACCACACACTTATGTTCATATATCAAGAATCAAAGATAAACAAACAAGTGAATAAAGATAAGCATCACACAAGAAAATATATAAAGACTCTTTTTATTTGATTTTCTTTGACTCAACACTAATTTAAGACACTTGCAAACTTGCAAAAATTTAAAAACACACTCGAAAACTAAGACTCATTAAACTCTAAGACTCTCGCTCGAAGATTAAACCGAACCTAAAATTTTGAAACTCAAAAGCTAAGGATAGCTAGCTAGCTCTCCCCCACGCTAAAAACATACGACGTCCTCGTCGTATCTTACAAAAATCCTAAGGGGAAAACTAGACCTAGTGGTACTTCAAGCAAGTATTGCACCACTTGCCTCTCATGTTTCCAACCATGCCAAAAAGTTTGCGCACGTTACGGTTAAGGAACTTGTAGTTGTCACCAACTACGTGCTCCAAATCCTCCATACGCTGCTTCATCGCTTCCATGGCTTGGAGACATTCATCGACCGACGTGTAGAGATCCCCGATGGATTGACAGCAAGTTCGACAACACATCGGATACAATCCGAAGGGGTCTTCATCGCCATTGTCTCCACCGCCGTCGTCGCCACCTTCATTGTCGTTGCCGCTCTCGTTGCCATCATTGCCATCGCCGTTGGGGCCTTCGGGAGTCCTCTCTTTGGGCTGCTCATCCCAAATGTAGAGTTCGTTATCTTCGACGGGATTGCGAGACGCGATAGCTTCGGTAGGGACACACCCTCCGCAACGGATGCGGGCGGTCCTCTTGACGGGTAGCTTGAGCTCGCATCGCATCGCCTCCTCCATCGATGGCTCCTTGGCTTCTATGTAACACCCGAAAATTCCATCACAATAAAATATTGTTAGCCACATGGTTTAATTTTATTTTCTAAGGATTTAATAAATTTGAATAAATAAATTTGCCTTTAATCAAATTAAACAACATTTAATAATTAGAATCAAACAAGTGATTGTGCATCATGTTGAAATGCATGAATTTTGTTTGTGGTGTGATTTTAAAAGTCTTAAAAAAACACTTGTGAAAAGTCTTAAAAAATTTTGTGAGAAGTCTTTAAGAATAATTGTAAAATTGGTGTAAAAGTTTGAATAAAAAATGATGAAAGTTTGAATTTAATGTTTGAAAAGTGGTTTAAAAAGGTTTTCTAAAAGTCTTAAAATAGTTGAGTAAATTTGTGTTAAAATTTGAGTTTGAAAACATGAAAAAAATTTGAATTTGAAATTAGTTTGAAAAGGATTTGAAAAGAAAAGGAAAGGAAAAGAAAAGAAAAGAAAAAAACAAACACTATCTCCCCTCCCCTACCCGCCGGCCCAGCAATGTTTTGGCCCAAGCCGGCCCGTCAGCGCGCCCGCCTCCCTCCCATCTCTCTCTCTCTCTCTCTCTCTCACAGCCGCCGACAGGTGGGGCCCACCTGTCGGGGCCGTCTCCTTCCTCTGGCCGCCGCCCCTCCCTTCTTCCCCGCGCGGCCGCCGGCCTCCCGCCGGCCATCCCGCCGTTCCCGACCGCCCCGCGCCGCTCCACCTCCCCACCGGCGCGCACTCCCCCCCGCCCCCCACTCCACCGCCTCCTCGGCCCCTCCCCTCCCCGAAACCGCCGCGCACCGAGCGCCGCCGCCATTAATGGCGCCGGCCACCACCAACCACCGCCACCGCCTCACCGCGCCCTCTCCACTTCCCCCTCCGCCCTATAAAGTGCGAGCCCGAGCCTCACCTCCACCCCGCACCGCTCCCCGGAGCTCCTCCACTCCTCTATAGCGCCGCCGCCGGAGCCCACCGCCGGAGCTCCACCGCGCCGCCCGATCTCCTTCTCCGCCGCTCCTCTCACCGTTCCAAGCCCGTGGTAAAGATCCTCGCACTCCCCTCTTTCTTCTGGTAGTTTTCCCGTGCGAATTGGTGGTCGGGAGCGCATCTTTGGCTCACCGCCGGCGCGCGCGCTGCCGGCGCCGCCGCGAGCCGCCGCCCGGCCGTGCGCCCGCCGCCGCTCGTCGCCCCCGCAAGCCACCGCGGCCGTCCGATGGAAATCGCGGCCCGGATTAAAAGGGATTCATAACCCTTGGACCGGTCCACGGTGGACCGGTGGGACCGGTGCACCGCGCCGGTCCACCGCTGACGTCATCGGCCACGTCACGCCGCGTCATCGCTTGCGTCGGCGCCGCCCAACCACAAGCCGCCACGTGGCGCTCCCATGGCTCACCCGCCGGCCGCCTTGGCGGTTTTGCAAATAAACCCCTCCCATTTCCGGAATTCACAAATAAACCCTTCCACCTATATAAAAGCCTTTCAATCAGGTCCTTTCTTTTATGCTTAGGCCCCTGCAGTCCTTAGTTTCTATGTTCTTTAGTCCATCCTTAATCTTTTACATATTAGACCTTCTAGTTTCACACATATTTATGTTTAGGTCCCTGAAATCTTGCAGAAAACCCCCTAAACTTCCAGTTCTTTTACAATTTAGTCCATGAACCTTGTTTCAGCCATATCTTTTCCATCCTAGCTCCGTTTTACGCGTTCTTGGTGTCCACGCGATCGTCTCTCTGAGCCCGTCATTTCTAAAAGCTTGTTTTAGCCTTTTGGTAATGTTTGATGTATTGTTTTATTTATTGTATGTTTTCTTGCATGATCGTAGCCAACGCGCCGTTCGAGGAAGTTCAAGTGCAGAGCTTTGCAGATAAGGAAAGTAGCTTATTGTTAGAGAAAGGCAAGTGACCCTAACCACCCTTCTACCTATGCTTTAATCAAGATTACTATAAGTTAATCGGAACATGGAGAACCACCCAGGAAAACAGTGCAACCACAGTCCATATGGCTCTGGCTTAGCCAATTAATTAGGTGTGCGATTGTATTGACGACCCTATCCGAAAGGAACACGGGGGGCTCGGGTTGCGGGGGTATAGCCCGGTTCTTTTGGGGTAGCGCCTTTGCTAAGGTGCCGACCACTAGGGAGGGTTATGGTCCGCCCCGAGTCAGAATTGTCGTGGGTTGTTGATGCTTTTGCATATCTTTGTAAAGGCTTCGTAGCGTCCCTATGCAATCACACCTCGGAAGTGTGGTATTGTGCTCGATCAGCACATGCGTGGTTGGGTTCAAAGTTCTTTGGAACTTTTACGTGAACTCGTGGGAAAAGTGTGCAACCTCTGCGAGTGTAAAGCCGATCGATCGGCCGTGCTCACGGTCAAGAGCGGCCTGGACCCTCACATGATTAATTGAACTTAAAGATGGATTAATATTGCTTTCAGGTTATTCCCGTGGCCTTGCCGAGTACCAACCATAAGTGTACTCATCCTTGCTTACGCTTGTTCGAGAGAAGAATCCGGAGTGGAGTACTTCACCGACTACGAGGAGTTCGAGGATGTGATCAACCGATCGAAGCCCGTGGAAGATGAAGATGGAGTCGCGTCTTCATAGTTATCGATGTTCGTGTAAAGACCTTCGTGTCTACCATCGTGAGTGTAATAAAAGTTAATAAACCTTTTCTGTACGTTTTTGAGCAGTGTCTTGTGATATTACACTCATGAGTCTATCATATGTGTGAAATTGTGATCCTGGCACACATATGAGATGCATTCGGTTTTCTACGAAAAATCGGGTGTGACATTCTAGCTTCAACTCTAAGCTTCTTGGGGACACAATGGCTGCTGCAAGGGTGCAAAATATTGCTTGAAGGGGTTGATTCCCGAGCTCCCAATTCGGCCAAATAAATAGTCCGAAGAGAAAAACCTGAGAACCTCATTTTCCTTTTTTAAACTTCCCTTAAAATTTTCTGACCGAAGAAGGAAGTCTAAAAGAAGCAATTCGGGCAAAAATCGGGGACGACAGCCGCCGGGACCCACCTGGGCCGGTCGGCCTGGGCCGGCCGGCCCACCCTGTCTCGGGGGTCGGGCCAGTCCAGTTTTGCACCGCCCTTTTTTCGCCTCCTTAGCCCATGGGAAAAAGTTGGCCCAGTAAATCTTCGCGAGAAACTCTAGAAAATTAAAAGAAAAACTATTTACAGAAATTCATGCCTTGTTTTTCGTCCTAGGCGGGACGTTCGGGCTCTTCCTCCATAGTGAAGACATCAACATGGTGAAGGGGCACAACGTCGGGTTCGTAGTAAACCTTAAGCCGCTGACCATTCACCACAAATTGATCGCCGTTTATATCCATAATGGTTACCGCTCCGTTGGAGAACACCGAATGCACAACATAAGGTCCGTCCCACTTGCTTTGCAATTTCCCCTTTCGAAGGTTTTAAACCTCGAATTGTAGAGGAGGACCTTATCTCCTTCTTTAAATTCTTTCTTTTGCTATCTTTTATCGTACCACCTTTTGATTCTCTCCTTGTATATGCTTGCATTTTCATATGCTTTCAACCTCAACTCCTCTAGCTCGCTTATTTGGATCCTTCGTTTCACCACCGCGGCATCGAGATCGAGGTTCATCTCTTTAATCGCCCAATAGGCTTTATGTTCCAACTCAACCGGAAGGTGGCAAGCTTTTCCATAGACGAATTGATAAGGGGTCATACCTATCGGTGTCTTGAACGCCGTTCGATAAGCCCATAAAGCTCCGTCTAATTTCTTTGACCAATCTTTGTCTCCCTTCTCTATGGTTTTGTTGAGGATGCTTTTTAATTTCCTATTTGACGTTTCCGCTTGTCCGTTGGTTTGTGGGTGATAGGCCGTAGAGACCCTATGCTCAATTCCCAACTTGGACAAGCACTTTTTGAAATTCTTCCCAGTGAAGTGAGTTCCTCCATCACTTATCAAGATTTTCGGTGTACCGAAACGAGGAAAAATCACGTTCTTGACCATAGTAATGGACTCCTCCGTGGAAGCTTTACGACATGGTATAGCCTCTACCCACTTGGATACATAATCAACCATGACTAGGATATACTCAAATCGAAATGAGTTTTTAAAAGGCCCCATGAAGTCTATACCCCATACATCGAATATGTCGATTTGTAGGTTGTATTTCAAAGGCATAGAATTTCTTTGAGAGATGTTTCCGGTTCTTTGGCATTCGGGGCATGATGCAACATATCTTTTAGTATCTTCATGCATCTCCGGCCAAAAGAATCCGCTCGACCATACTTTCACTTGGGTTCGAAAACGACTATAGTGTCCACTGTACTCCGCCGAGTGGCAACGGCAGAAAAAGGGGCTTGTTGACGGATAAAAGACGTATCCCTCTATGATCTACAAGCGTACGGACCCCACACCTTTTTCACCACGGGATTCCCAAGGTTCTTGTCAATCCGCGGAGCAAGGGGATTACAAGCGTTTAATCTACAATGACACACTAGTTACTAAAACCCTAACTATTATTATACTAGAAAACAACTAAACTACACTAGAGAGAACGATATGTGATCAAAGTAGGAGACACTCGCCCATGGGTCTACGATCATGCAATCAATTGAAGACATTAAACCAATCTAATCTACCAGGGGTTGTGACCACGGTTTCGCCCTTTCCCTCCTCTCGTACTGTCACTACGCGAAGGTATTCATGACTAGACCTATGATGGACATGGAGTATTGAATGGATCCAAGGAAGCATTGGGGCCCTACTCCCTTTACGGTAAGGTAGCTAACCTTAAGCATTAAAGTATATTCAACACAAGATGATAGATAGATAATCCGACAAAGTATGATTACATCTTACGATCGATTACAACCCATGGACGAACAAGGAGATTACCCCATCAAGGTGCTGATCATGGCACCGTTGATCATGGTTTCCCTTCCGACGGTGTCTTCCTTCTTCTCCATGAGAGGGTGCTTCCTTCGAATTTCTACCCTCTCTTCTCTTGGCACACATCTTCTCATCACTCCATCATTGCCAAGTTTGAAGAGGTATGGCGCATCCCAAAAGTATTTCCTACTTTCGGAGATTATCTTCCTTTGAGAGTTTTTATCTATATGATCGAGAGGCATCTTTCGAATTGCTCGAATGATATCGATCATCCAAGTATCTTTATCAAGCACTCGATAGAGGTGGTCATCTCTCATCTTATCTTCGATGGGCTCTTTATCATCTTGTCCACGATTCATCCTAGACAAATGATCGGCCACAATATTTTCCACCCCCTTTTTATCATGAATTTCAACATCAAACTCTTGGAGAAGAAGGATCCAACGAACCAAACGTGGTTTAGCTTCCTTCTTAGCCAAGAGGTACTTGATGGCTGCGTGATCGGTGTAAACAATGACCATTGAGTTCACGATGTAAGATCTGAATTTTTCGAAAGCGAATACCACCGCTAGCAACTCTTTTTCCGTAGTGGCATAATTTAATTGTGCCCCACTAAGAGTTTTGCTAGCATAGTAAACGGCATGAACTCGGCCTTCCTTTCTTTGACCCAAAACCGCGCCTACGGCGTAGTCACTTGCGTCACACATGATCTCGAAAGGTTGGCTCCAATCCGGAGGTTGGATGATGGGAGCACTCACCAACGCACTTTTCAAGGTCCGGAATGCCGCTAGGCATTTCTCATCAAAGTCAAAAGCCACATCCTTTTGAAGGAGGTGCCTTAAAGGCTTAGTGATCTTTGAGAAGTCCTTAATAAATCTTCTATAGAATCCGGCATGGCCTAGAAAGCTCCTTAAGGACTTAACATCCGTCGGAGGTGGGAGTTGCTCAACCGTCTCTACCTTAGCCTTGTCCACTTCAATTCCTCTCTCAGATATAACATGTCCGAGCACTATGCCTTGCCTAACCATGAAGTGGCACTTTCCCAATTTAATACCAAGTCTACCTCCGCGTACCTTGTGAGGACCTTTTCCAAGTTTGCCAAGCAATCCATGAATGTCTTCCCATAAACGGAAAAATCATCCATGAACACCTCGACAATTTCTTCGATGAATTCCGAAAATATGGCCATCATGCAACGTTAAAAAGAGGCCGGAGCATTGCATAGACCGAAGGGCATCCTTCTATATACAAACGTTCCGTAAGGGCACGTAAACGTTGTCTTGTGTTGATCGTCTGGGTGAATGGGAATTTGCATGAACCCCGAGTACCCATCGAGAAAGCAAAAATAAGCGTGGTTTGCTAACCTCTCGAGCATCTCGTCGATGAACGGTAGGGGGGAGTGATCTTTCTTCGTCGCTTTGTTAAGCTTACGATAATCAATACACATCCGCCACCCGGTCACGGTTCTTTGCGGTATCAATTCGTTCTTCTCATTCTTCACCACGGTCAAACCTCCTTTCTTTGGTACACAATGTACCGGGCTCACCCACTCGCTATGCGGAACCGGGTAGATGATTCCGACATCAAGTAACTTGATGACCTCCTTCTTTACTACCTCTCGCATGGCATGAGTTAGCCTCCTTTGGTGGTCCACTACGGGTTTACATTGGTCTTCCATTGGTATACGATGAGTGCAAAAGGCTGGGCTAATACCTTTGAGATCATTAATCGAATATCCAATCACCTTCCTATGTTTTTTCAATAAAATCAGCAACGCCTCATTTTCTTCGGGACTCAACTCGTCGCTCACGATGACTAGATAGGTCTTGTCTGGGCCCAAAAATTCATACTTTAATCCTTTGGGCAAAGGTTTAAGGTCTACCTCGGGCGCTTGTGTCTCCTCGGGTTTAATCTCTCCTATGTCTTCGAATTTTCCTTCCTCCACGCTTCCATCATGTGGCTCCAAGCCCTTCGTTGCTTCTTCTTGTTCTTCATCTTGTTGATCACTAATTTGATTTCCCATCGCTCTTTGCAGCGGGTCTCTAAGGGTTTCAACAAAACAAAGACTATCTATCTCTTCTAATTCTTCATCTTCGGGAGGAAAGGGTGTAAGGTGTTTAGAAGCACGAAGAAAGTTATATCTGTACTTTGTTCCATTAAGGTTCATTGTTACTTTGCCTTCTCCAGCATCTAACATGGCATCAACCAACTTAAGAAAAGGCCTACCTAGGATTATGTGATCATGATTACTATGGTAAGCATCAATAACAAAGAAATCGGTTGGTATATAATTTCTAGAGATTTTTACTTTCATGTTGCAAGCAATGCCTAGAGGTTTGATAGTTCTACCATCACCCATAATTAATTTTGTCGATGTTGGAGCTAAGTCTAGGTTGTGGTCTTGAACTTTATCATAAATTTTAGAAGATAGGACACTTACTTGGGCTCCGATGTCGCATAAAGCCTTGCATTGGACTCCGTTGATCTCGTAACTCAAGTGTGGTGTCATCTTCTCTTCTTCTTCGGATCCTATTGCATAGATTTCGGCGAGGCGAGCATATGGTGATGCTTCGGGCTTGATCCCCATGATTCTCTTCACCTCGGCTATGTGTTCCAGATCCACTATGTCATCTCCAAAGAACTTTTGGAAAATCTCACCGGTGGTTTCAAGGTCGTATGAATTTTCCGCTTTCTTCTCTGGTGGGAAATCCACTTCCAATGCTCTCGCCATTCCCTTTTGGTTAGGAAACGGTCTTCCCTTGTTGAATACTTCTCCGTAATCAATAGGAACCTAATCCATTGGTTCGAACTCCCTTAGTGGCTTCGCGCTTGACATGCTTCTCTTGTTCGTCTCATTTGGTACGGCGAAGTCGACGCTCGGGGTAGTTCTTGACTTGATGTGTTCTTGTTCAAGCTTTTCCGTGATTGGCTCCTCTTTTGTGACTTCTGGGGTTGCCTCTTTAGAAAATTCAGCACACTTCTTCTTCCTCGAATTGTATTTCGGCTCTTCCGCAAGTCTTGTTTCCCAATCTCTTCGCATGGCAGCCGCTTTACTAATTTTTTGTAGAAGTTGGGCGGCTTCCGTGAGTGTTTTCTCCATGAGATCCCCACCTGCACACATTTCGACGTGTTGCATGCAACTAGGGGTTAGGGAAAAGAAAAATGTATGCAAAAGTACGCCACCGGTGAAGCCGAGTTTTGGTCCTTGTTCGATCAACCCATTAAACCAATCCCAGGTTTGGTCTATCCCTTCCTCTTCTCCTTGATTGAAATTGATCACTTGCCTGCTTAGATGTTGAACCTTGCTAATTGGAAAGAACTTCTCGCAAAACTTCTTTGTCAACTTGTTCCAATTGCCTTCAACTTCAAAGGACGCAAACGAATACCATGTCTTTGCATTGCCGGCAAGTGAGTAGGGAAAGAGATTCCATTTGAACCATTCATCGAGAACTCCTTCTTGACGCACCGTGTTGCATATCGTCGTGAAATCCCTTATGTGTCTATATGGGTTCTCCGTAACCATCCCTTCAAACGGGTTTGCCGCCACCATCTCGATGATCTTGGATTTAATCTCATACTTGGTCGCTTCGAGCTTCGAATCCGGCTCTTGTACTTCTATGTCTTCACATCGAGGGCTAGCGTAATCCCTTAGTGATTTCTCTGGTTCTTCCACAGGTTGATTAACGAACGCCATCTAGACAATAAGATGAAAACAAAAACAAAAACGAAACAAGTGTTTTTCTAGATAATATATGTTAGATAAAGCAAATAAAAGATAAACTAAATATAAAACTAAGTTAAATGCAAATCAAACGAGTTAAACTAGCTTGCTCCCCAGCAACGGCGCCAGAAAAAGGGGCTTGTTGACGGATAAAAGACGTATCCCTCTACCATCCGCAAGCGTACGGACCCCACACCTTTTTCACCACGGGATTCCCAAGGTTCTTGTCAATCCGCGGAGCAAGGGGATTACAAGCGTTTAATCTACTTTTACGCACTAGCTACTAAAACCCTAACTATTATTAAACTAGAAAACAACTAAATTGCACTAGAGAGAACGATAAACGATCAAGGTAGAAGACACTCGCCCATGGGTCTACGAAACTAAAGCATGCAATCGCTTAAAGACATGAAAACCAATCTAAACTATCGGGGTTGTGACCACGGTTTCGCCCTTTCCCTCTCTCATACTGTCACTACGCGAAGGTATTCATGACTAGACCTATGATGGACACGGCGTATTGAATGGATCCAAGGAAGCATCGAGGCCTATACTCCCTTTACGGCATGGTAGCTAACCTTAAGCATTAAAGCATATTCAACACAAGATGATAGATAGATAATCCGACAAAGTGCGATTACATCTCAAGATCGATTACAACCCATGGACGAATGAGAAGATTACCCCCATCAAGGTGCTGATCATGGCACCGTTGATCATGGTTTCCCTTCCGACGGTGTCTTCCTCCTTCTCCACGAGAGGGTGCTTCCTTCGAGGTGGTTGATCTCCCTCCGGAGATCCTCCTCCTCTCTCTCTAGCTTGTGGACGGCCTCTGGTGCGGATGGCTCTCCCTCTCTGTCGAATGGCGGCACCCAGGCTTTTAGGGTTCAAGATCCTTCGGGTGCAAGGAAAACCGGACCGAACCGGCCAGCGAAGTGGGCTGGGCCGGCCGGCCTGGGCCGACCGGCTTGGGCCCACCTCGGCCCAGTTCGATCGCCCCTTTGCTCCCGTGGGTCCTCATGAGATGATGCACTTTGCCCCCTCCACTTGCATGATTTTGACGATGTTATCCTCGCGTCGCAAGATGGAGGTTCTCCGCGCATGAAATTCGGTCTTTTACGCTTCAATCCCCGGGGGTGTTCCTCGTAACACTTCGGTCCTTGCCACCATTGGAAGTGATTTCATCAAGCTCATGAACACAAACAAGACTCCGTAAATGCTCCTTGGAACTTGTTGCGAATCCGTCCTTTATGTCCATGTTTTCCTACATAAACACAACACTTCCAAATGCATGCACATAGATGAACTTGTTATGTGATTAGTGTGCCTAGTGGCGGGTTAGTTCCATAATCAAATCCAAACCAAAGTGTAATGAACATGCTAGGTGTACCAAAATACACCATCAACAATCCTGAAACCAGGTATTCGGCTGCGGAGAAGCTGTGCTTGTGTGTTTACTACTCGTGTACAAAGTTTCAGCACTACTTGTTGAATGCCGAATGTGTTGTATACTCCTAGTTTGATGTAATAAAACATATGTTATCTATGCCAATTTTGAATGGAAGGATTAGCAAGTGGATTTTGTCCTTATCTGAGTTTGAGTTGAAGTTCGAATCGGCAAAAGCTATAAAAGGTTAGATTATTGCCGATTTTATAACTGAGCATCGTGATCCATCGATTGATTTGCTTGAAATTACTCCTTGGGCCCTGTTCTTTGATGGATCATCATGTGGTAAAGGTGGGGGAGTAGGGATTTTATTAATTTCACCCAGGGGTGAGATGTTTGAGTTTGCCATCCCTATTCAGCCTACTGTCACAAACAATCAAGCTGAGTACGAGGCACTGCTTAGAGAGCTTCAATATTTGAAAGAAGCCGGGGCTGTTTCAGTTGAGATTTATGGAGATTCAGAACTGGTTATAAAGCAATTGAACGGCCAATATGAGTGTAAAAGTGATGCCCTGTGGAATTACTACGAGGAATGCAGGGAAATCTTAAAGAGTTTTCAGTTAGTGATTCTACAGCATATTCCTAGAGAACATAATAAAGAGGCAAACAGGTTGGCTCAGAGTGCTTCAGGTTATAGAGAGAATCAAGAAGCGTTTTCCATGGAGGTATGTGCCTTCGGGAATGATCTTGTAGAAGATGATTGGAGGAAAGAAATTGTTGATTATCTGAAAGATCCATCTCGAAAAGTTTCTAGGAAGCTCCGGTATAAAGCCATAAAATTTGTTCTTCTGGATGGAAGTCTATTTTACAAATCATTGGATGGGGTGTTGCTGCGATGCCTGGATCCAGAAGAAGTAAAGAAAATGATGAGTTAGGTGCATGATGGGCTATGTGGAGCACATCAATCGGCCTATCGTATGAAATGGGTTATTAGGCAAGCTGGATGTTTTTGGCCGACGATGTTGGAAGATTGCTTTGAGTATTACAAGGGATGTCAAGATTGTCAGAAGTTTGGAAATATTCAAAGGGTTCCGGCGTCAAGACCTGAATCCAATTATCAAGCCATGGCCATTTAGAGGCTGGGGTATAGATTTGATTGGCCAGATCAACCCACCATCTAGCAAGGGGCATAAATTTGTGCTTTTAGCAACATATTACTTCACCAAATGGGTTGAGGCAATTCCACTAAAGAAAGTAACATCAGAAAACATGGTTGAGTTTGTTAAAGAACACATCATCTACAGGTTTGGAATTCCTCAAACAATTACAACTGATCAAGGAGCTCAGTTTGTATCTTTGGAGTTCAGGGAGTTTGCCAAAAGCATGAGAATCAAATTGTTTAATTCTTCTCCTTATTATGCCCAAGCTAATGGTCAGGCAGAGGCTTCTAACAAGATCATGATCAAGCTTATACAAAAGAAAATCGATCAGAAGCCAAAAAGGTGGCATTCGGTACTCAATGAGGCTTTATGGGCTTACCGAATGGCTCCTCATGGAGCTACAATGACTTCTCCTTATGAGTTTGTTTATGGGCATCATGCTGTTTTGCCTTGGGAAATGCAATCAGATTCTAGGAGAGTGGTGTTGCAAAAGGACTTAAGCTCCAAAGATTATAGTGGCTTAATGATGGATGAGTTAGAAGATTTGCATATGATCCGTCTTAGAGCCTTGGAGAACATTGAAAAGAACAAGCTGCGAGTTGCTAAATATTACAAAAGAAAGTAAAGGTCAGGCAATTTGCAGAAGGAGATTTGGTTTGGAAAGCGTTACTGCCGATTGGAACTAAATACAGTGCGTTCGGCAAATGGTCCCCGAATTGGGAAGGACCTTTTCGGGTAGTCAGGTGTGTGCCTGGTAACGCTTACATGTTAAAAACTTTACTAGGAGAAGAATCTTCTGCTGCAATAAATGGAAGATATTTGAAGAAATATTATCCTAGTATTGAAGTCGGTCGTTGATCACAAGCACCAGGATTACAAGCATTTGACACAGAGATAGCCGGCGTTCAAGAACGAAGCCGCCTTTAGAACAAAAAAATCCTGAACAGGGAAATGGCCAATACTAAGATGTATTGCCCTGAGCATGAAGATACATAACATTACAGATACTTCTTGCAGGGTTTTTATTTGACAATCCAGCTGCTCAAGATTACAAGGGGGTGGGAAGCAAAAGGCCTGGCGAAAGAAGCGAAAGTATGCTTCATTCATTTTTCTTTCTTTGCTTCTTCAGCTCCTCCCTCTTCAATCGTTCCAGACCACCGTGACGGCAACTTGGAAGCTTCGGGGATGACCGTGGCTTGCGGCCTCCATCGTCGTCCCAAGCGACTTTCGGAGTTACCGCACCTCGTCGAAACATCTAAGATAGAAGAACAGTTGTTAGATACAGAGATCTGAGCTCAAGCATGGAGTCAAATAAAGATGGAAGTTTTACCCCCTACTAACGCCTCCAAGGTCATGCAGCGTTCGCGTTCGGCATGGCAGCGGGCGGTGATGTCTCGCAGATCATGCTCCAGATGCCGAACGCGGTGGGGCAACTGGTGATTGACCCTCTGTTCTGGCGTGGCGTCCTCTTCTTCAAGAGAGGAGTCAGAGGAGATGTACTCAGGCGTTTCTTCGGTCCCAAGTATTTCTTCAGGAAGCAGATCAAGGCTAGAGAAAACAAGAAGGGGTAAACATAAGATTGCAAATGAGAGCAAGAAGCAGGTTACAAGAAAACTCACTCTCGAATGGTGCACTTCTTTGGTGGGGTGTTGTCCTCCTTGATGGGTTGCTTGCCTTTGTCCACCATGGCTTTGGGGTTTTCTCTTCTGGAGCGGGGGAGAAGATGTGAAGTGATGGATGAGTGTGCGAGTGGATTTGCAGGGCATCCCAGAGGGCTATTTTATTGACTGAGAGAGCATTGGGAGTGATGACTGGTTGGCGTACATTATTGGAATACCAAGCGGCAGGGTTTTTCTCCCGAATGCGAAGGGTTTTCATTGAACAGTGCTTATGATTCCTGAATTGAGGATTTTCTGCAGATTTTGTGCCAAGGGGCACTTGTTTTCGCATATTCGGCTCGGGTGGAGTTCCCGAATGCGTTTGAGAAAAGTAAGGTTCGCAGTTGCAAGCAGGAGGGGATCATCACAACACAAGCATGGAAATTGAAATTCTTTATTTATTGCCGAAGATCAAACATCCCTAGTACAATCTAATCAAAAAGCCTGTTCAGCACAGACTGGGGATGAGTGAGTTCGGCAATGGCATCGCCGTGGCCATCGAGGCGCTCCAAGATGACTTCGATCTCGTCGAGGTCTTCTGGTGCGCCGCCTCGGAAGCCGCACGGCTGGATGGAGTAGTCGATGCCGGTATGCGTCGCCATGGCGGCCAAGCCCAGGGTGGTGCCAAGGCGGATGCCGTGGACGGCCACCTCGTCCACGCGGTCTTCCACCACGGCGAGGCGCTCTGCCGGCGTGTCGCCGGGAGCGTTCACCTTGTCAGCCAACTGCTTCACCAGCATTTTCAGCTGGTCAAGTTCGGCGTCACGGGCTGCAATGTGCAAGGCAGTGATGATTAGTATCAAAAGCCGAATTGGATTGGGGGGTAATCTAAGGGATGTATCGTCGATGGTTGCCATTAGCTGTTTGCGCAGGTCCTCCCACTCGAGTTCGGCGATGCCAGCCTTCTTGGAGACATCTTCCAGCTCGCGCTGGGCCACCTCGAGCTCCTCCTTGAAGCGTAGGGTGTTGAGCTCCCCGTCGGGCACGGGGGAGTAGTTGTTCGACTCCGAGGAGTCGTCGATTCATGGCCGGCGTGGGGGCCGGGTTCCAGTGGATGAGCCTGAAACAGAGAAGATCGTCAGGAATAGAGAAAAATCTAGAAAGAATCATAAGAGAAGATGACGATCACTGCCTCCGACGTGCGCCGAAACAGCTTCCTTCCGCCTCGTCGGCGGCGCGGCGCCTGTTGCTGCTACCCGCCATTGGTTTTTGGGGTCGCGCTGGAGATTGGAAAAGCAAGCTTGAGTTGGCAAAGATTTGAAGACTAAAGGCTTGGTGAAAGGCTGGGGGCACCTACAGTTTTATTTATAGGATTGGTGAAAAGATCGTGGCCTTGAATCGTGGTGCATATCCCGAGAAACTTGGAAAGTGGGGAGGTTTCCTTAACCGATTCGCCGTCGGGTCATTTGGAATTCAGGCTGAGTCATATTCGGTTGACTGGCTCGGCTGAGTTGCGGTCGGGGTGCTGTTCGGGTATAGCACTGTTTGACCATGGCTACTGAATAAATCGTCCAGAGTTGCAAACAAAGTCATGCAGAGGAAAGGAAAATGAAGTTTATAAAAGGCAACGTTACAAGGACGATTAATTCGGTTACATGTTGCTTAGTACAACTAAATGTTCAAGTACTTTGCAATTACACTGGAGGCATTTGATATTATCTGATTAATGTTCCTCATCCGTTCCTGATAATCTCTCTGAGTATTGGACAGGGTGGAGAGTTGTGCCTCGAGATGATTTGCTTCAGTCATGGCCGCTGATGCTTCCTCTTGGGTTTTCTCTATCAATCCAGGGAGCTCGGCTATCTTCTTCCCGTCAGCTTCAATTTCAACTGACAAATTCCTCAACTCGGTTTCTAATGCAGTCTTTCTGGAAATTTTCAACTCGAGAGCGGATTGCAGATTGGTCAGCATTTCCTTGTGGCTCTCGGTTTGGGCTTGTGATCCTTTCGCAGCTTGCTCAGCTCTGGCTTTCTTTTGCTCAACGGCTGCTCGGGAGGATTGGCTTTTCAAGGCTCGCCTTATCACCACGTAATGGATATCCAGACCTGAGATAGGCTCCAAGGAAGCTTTGATGTCTTCAGGAAGCTCTTGGCTGATGGGTTCAAGCATTTCCTCGAAGTGATCGACATCTCTAATTTGATCTCGAGCATCTTTTTGCAGCCAGGAAAAGATTTCTTTGAGCCTTGCTTGAGTTTCCTCCGATAGAACCTGATTTGGAGTTCCCCCATCCCCTGTTTCGGCAGCTGGATCATTCACCACAAATGAGCTTGATGGTGATGAAGTTTGATCCTGAAATAGAAGGATTGCCAATTTAGGAATGGTTTATTAAAAGAAGATAACAGAGTTGGGTGCATGCGCTTGCCTCATGCCTGATTTCCTGAACTGGGGAAGGGACTTGTTCAGGTTCAGGAAGAGCTTCTTGGGCAACAGGTGGAAGAGGAGTCTGAGGAGCTCTTGGCAAAGCTGAAGCTTCTACTTGAGGGGAAGCAGGTGCAGTCCCTGGTAAATTTGAGGCTTCTGGCTAAGGTGAAGGTGGATTTGTCCCTGTTGAGTCTGGGATTTCTGTTTGGCCGAGGGGAGATTGAACCATTGGGGGGCTTGAAGCTTCTGGCTGGATTGATGGGTTCATTTCTGGTGAAGCTGGCACTTCTGCTTGAGGAGGGGATGATTGGGTCCCTGGTGAAGTTAGGGTCTCTACTTGAGCAGAAGATGGTTCAGCCCTTGGTGAACTTGTGTGCTGAGCGGAAGAGGTTTCCACAGGATGGTCCACCAATATTTCTTCTGCAAATGTCAGATGAAGAGTAAATGCCAGTGTAAACAATGATCTTTGAAGGAAAAAGAAGTAATAAAGGTCATACTAATAGATGAAGCATTGGCAGGTTCTGAAGCTGATGGTTGTTGGGTTCTAGTCTGAAATTGCACAGGATGAAATTTATCAGAATAAGGGTGGTCTTGTGTTCAAGAAAGAAAAAATGTTACCTCAATGAGGACCTTTTTAGTGGTTCTTTTCTTCTTGGTAGCTGGAGGTACAACCAAGGGTAGAGCTTTTCTCTTGTCAAAGGTTGAGCTGGTGAGAGTAGGGTCCATTGTGGCATATCTGGCCATCAGCTGAGCCAGAGTTGTGGACTTGAATCCCAAAGCAGAGATTGGGCCTACCACATTATAAGCAAATGCCCTGGCTCGAGAGGCAGGTACTGTATTCTGCAAAGGATGGCCAAAATCATGATTAGTAGTGAACAACATGCCTGGTCAAAGAAAAGATAAGTGTGTTACCTCTGAAGTTGGTTGAAAATCAGGCATCAGCTCAAGACAGAATGAGTGCACTGGCTCATTGAAGATGTGGTCATGGAACTCTTGCCACTAGGAGATAAAAAGAGGGTGAGCTATTGTTGTTGGTGTGAAAAGCCAGGCATAAAGAGTTGGGCTGCAGTTGTATTCAAAGACCCTTCTGGCTTGAATGTTTTCTGTGATTTCCTCTCTGGGTTTGAGGAACTCATGAAGAAATAGCCTTGGGGGCATTTGGCCACATCCTAGCTGTCGGTCCATCATATTTGGCTGGTAATACTCATAGGTGCTATGATTTAACCTTCCCCCACAGAATTATGCTGGCAAGGCACATGGATGGATGAAAATATTGAAGATTTCTATGGATCTTGCATCATGGCATCCAGTTTCAAAAGAGAATTCCAAGGGGTGGGTCAAGTTATCATTGTTCGGATAGGGCAGCCAAAGGGGGTCAGGAAAACCTTTGAAGAAGAGCTCAAAAAGTTGACTAACATTCTGGTCAATAGATATGGTTGAAGCAGCTTCTCCATGGGTTTGGCATCCTCTGGTAATCTGAGCTTCTCCTTCATTGTGGCTGGATGAAGGGAAATGACGATTGTTAAGGTTAATGTTAACAATCCGGTGCATATACAGTTGCAGCCACATTTGCACAAACCACCGAGGGCCATTGACACATAATATCTTTTGGCCGGTGTGCATTTGGGAGATCGTCTGATGGAGCATGTGATACACACTCCCTAGGAGATATTTTCCAAGAGGGATGCGATGACCAGCAGCCAAATCTGCAGCCATGGCAATGTGATTCAAAGTTGGCTCATTGGCTTTACCACAGAAAATGAATCTGCACAACCACATGTTCAGGAATGCCCTGTATTCAACTTCACCTAGAGGGCCGTCTTTCATGTGATTTTGGATATAGGACTTGTATCCACCTCCTGTCTTCACTCCTTTCTGCCTTGTGGAGCCTCTGTATTGGAAGGGATACATGGATCCTGAAATGTCAAGGCCGGTGATCATGTATACATCGGCCAAAGTAGGAAACATTGGACCGTGACCAAAGAGGAAAGCGTTGACGCCATTTGACCAGAAGTGGCAGGCTGCTATCAGAAGATCTTCGTTCTTTGGAGTTTCGGCCAAAGATAATTCCAAGCACTGAGCAATGCGGAGGCTGTCCCAATTGCTGGTTTTGACGCTGTTATCCGCAAGTACCCTCTTGTACCAATTCTTCCAGCCTGCGATTGGGGGCAAAGGCCAGTTCTTGAAAGCATCTTGCCATAGAGGGGGCCTTGATAAAGCCGCTTTGAAGGGGATTCTCTTGGATTCGGCTTCAATGAACTCGCGGGGATCAGAAGTTCCCACAGGTCCAAGAAAATATGATGTTGAGTTGGCCTCGGTGTGAATCAAAAGCTCGGTGGAAAGCTCCTATCAAGAGAAGACGGAGGGAGAAATCTGAGGTAAAAATCGAAAAGGACAATGCCGAATGAACCTTAAGGGGATGAAATTTACCTGAGCAGCTTGATTTTGACCCGCCATTGAAGATTTGAGCTTGGGGAAAAGATGACCTAGGGTTTGGATCTGGACGGAGACTCCGATGGATTGCAGGGAGAGAGAATAGGTGTTGAACAGATTTGACTTGAAGAAGTTGGCAATTGCAGTCAATTTCGGAATAAAATCACTTTTATCCCGTAATTGAAGGGGCATATGTTTGTTAACACCAAAAATTGGTACAGGAGGGAGTCTGATTTGTGGGCCTAACTTGGTAAAAAAATCCCGTCCAGCGGAGGAGGATTTCTTCAAAAGATTCGGCAGAGATGCTTGCGGTCGGCAGTTTTGCTTCCGTTCGGCAAAGGAACTATTTGCGCTGATTTCGTGGGATCGCATGGTGACGTGGCCCGAGCGGAAGGGACGAATGGATGGATAAGCATTCACATTTGGGCGTTAAATTAGGTATCAAATATTGTGCTCGTAGTCCACCAGGAGTCATGCCACGACGGGTATAAATATGAACCCTGGACGTATGTAATTGTAATCGAACATTCTCAAAACAAACCGGCTTTACGCCAAACCTTAGAGTCCTCTAGTCGTGTCGTCCAGTTCTTCGAGAGGGTTCATCGATCCGTCGACCTCCGTAAGTACCGGCAACCTTGTATCATGTCTAGTATCATGCGGTGGATTTAGATCGTGATGCAAGTAGTCTTGTTACCATGCTTAGTATCATGCGGTGGATTTAAGCTTGGTTCAAGAGGGTTTCTTGTTAGATCATGAGCCATGCGGTGGGCTAAGATCTAGCTTGGAGCTAGTTATCGGCTCTATTAGATTTTGGCAAGATCTAATAGATTCATTAAGTTACCACGTGTTGCTTTGAGTTTTTTCTTTATGTTTAAATTCATGTAACACTTTTTGCCCAATTTAGATTGATTTGAATCGGCTTTATCTTGTTTGGTGATCTTTACATTGCACGCTCGCATCTTGGCTCAATAGGGCACGTGGATCACATGTTTTCAAATAGCCGAAACCGAATCAATCTAAGTTGTTACGTGTTGCGGGTTCAAGCTTGTTAATCTTGTGTAAACCTTGACAGAACCGGGTATCATGCAGTAGGTTTTTGGGTTGTTTTAGAGCTAATCATCTGGTGGATTAGATTTCGATTCAATCTGATAGGTTTATCATCTTTGGCAATGTTTGTTCCTTCTCCACGGATCCCGATTCGGCTGTACAGCCGCATTTGGTTATGCTTTCATGAGTAAAACGTGTTTATAAGTTATGTTTTAAATAATGCATGCTTTTAGCTTTACATATTTAGATTGTATCATGCGGTGGATAGATCTTTTTATGGTTGGTGGTGTGATTTTAAACAAGTTGTATCATGCGGTGGATTAACTTGTTTGAATTCATGCTTGACGGGTTTTAAAGTACCTAGACATGCGGTAGACTAGTGCTTTGGGCCTATGCATGCTTGTTCATTATATGTTTGTAATCATGCTTTACTTCATTTATTGTTTATTGTTACTTATTCTCGAGGATCGGTTATGGTCTTGTGCACGAGCAATGTTATTCAAACAAAGACTGATCTATCGTCATGCTTACGTCATCCGTTCGGCTATGTTCTGTTTTACGCTTTAAAGCTCCCGAATGGTTTCTAATCTGATTGACAGATAGCTTCTCATAGCTATATGTCATCTTACATGGCTTTCTAGCCGCAAATATGGAACTGTCTGGTACCACCCGGCAAGTTCCAAGCTTTGGCATCTAACTATTTTGTCTTTTGTTAATTTTCAGGAAAAATTGACTAGCACGCTTTGGAATCACTCGTGTGTTAAGCTAGCTTGTTTGGTTTGCTGTGTGCATGGCGCGAGGTGCGGATTTTGCGTCAACAATGTTAACACCAAAAATTGATACAGGAAAGAGACTGACTTGTGGGCCAAGTTTGGTAAGAAAACACCATTCGGCAGGAAATTTTCCTCAAAGCATTCGGTAAATATGCCTGCAGTCGGGAGCACGCCATCATTCGGCAGAAGTGCTGTTTCGCGCTTGAAAGAGGAAGCATTCGGGAATACGTGATGACGTGGCCTGAATGTAAAGAAGGGACGAATTGATGACGGGTGCAAGACGGACATTGGCGCCGGGGCATTAATTTAGGCAGTAAATGTTGTAATCGTGGTCGACTAGGAGTCGTGTTAGGACAAGGGTATAAATATAAAGCATTAATGTTTGTAATAGGAATCGAACAATTTCACAACAAACCAGCCCCGTGCCAACTTTCGAGTCCTTTAGTCGAGTCGTCGAGTTCTTCGAGAGGAGCCATCGATCCGTCAACCTCCGTAAGTACCGGCAACCTTGTATCATGTCTAGTATCATGCGGTGGATTTAGATCGTGATGCAAGTAGTCTTGTTACCATGCTTAGTATCATGCGGTGGATTTAAGCTTGGTCCAAGAGGGTTTCTTGTTAGATCATGAGCCATGCGGTAGGCTAAGATCTAGCTTGAGGCTAGTTATCGGCTCTATTAGATTTGGCAAGATCTAATAGATTCATTAAGTTACCCTGTGTTGCTTTGAATTTTGCTCTTATGTTTAATTCATGCAACACTCTTATTGCTCAATTTAGGTTGATTAGATTCGGCTATATCCTGTTTGCGATCCATATGATATATGTTCAAATCTTTAACTCGATGTGGCGCATGGATCACGTGCTCTTTAATAGCCGAATTCAAATCAATCTAGGTTTCCACGTGTTGCGGGTTCAAGCGTGTTGATCTAGCATAGTTTGTTCCTTCTCCATGGAACCCGAATCGGCTGTACAGTTGTTTTCGGCAGCTTTGCCACGAGTGAAACGTGTTCATAAGCTTGTTTTAAATAACGTATGCTTTTAGCCTTCCATGTTTAGATTGTATCATGCGGTGGATTGATCTATCCTTGGTTGGTGGTGTGGTTTCAAACAAGTCGTATCATGCGGTGGATTAACTTGTTTGATGTCACGCTCGACGGGTTTAAAAGTACCTAGACATGCGGCAGACTAGTGCTTTTGGCCAATGCATGCATGTTTACTGCAAATTTATAATCATGCTTTGCCTTTTTGTTATTTTATTGCGGTTTATCCTTGATAATCGGTAATGGTTATGTGTTGCAATGTTGTTTAGATAAAGATCGATCTATCATCATGCTTACGTCATGCATGATATTCAGATTGCCGACAGATAGCTTGTTGTAGCTATATGTTGTTTTGATTGGCTTTGTAGCCGTAAATACGGAACTGTCTGGTACCACCTGGCAAGTTCCAGGTTTTATCTAATTGTTTTCATCCTTTGTCAGTTTCAGGAAAAATTGACTGGCACGCTTCGGATTCGGCAACGTGTGTTAAGCCAGCTTGTTCGGCTTGCTGTGTGCTTGGCGTGAGGTGCTGATTTTACGTCAACAATTTGGCACTAAAGCGCCCCTAAATGCAAATAGCGTCGTAGCGCCGCTATTTATCCGCTATTGGTGGCTAGCCCAAATGATAGAGAAGAGAATGATATGCCTTCTGATGCCAGTTTTGATTCTGATGTTGAATGATTCAGATTTAAGAATTATGAGTTTATCGCTTTAGTCTTTATGCAAGTTTGAATTTTAATAATCCCTTTGACCGCTAAAGCTTTTATGATGGATGTGGATGTTATCACTTTATCAGGTTTGAACTTATGGTTATGAATGATATATGATATATTGATATGTCATATGTGAATGTGATATGATTATCAAAGTGATTGAGGAAATAAAACAAACTTATCTTTATATTGTCGGGTTCCAAACAAATTGCGCGCTACAGTGGTGCTATAGCGTGAATAGCGGCCGCTATAGCGGCAATAGCTGCTAGAAATGAACAACAAAATTTTTCTTTTGAACGAACCACAGAAGATAGTGCGTGTTTAATTGATATAGAAAAAATACAAGACTATGATAACAACACTATTTTCCATAGCGCACTATGTTTTTTCATGGTACCGATTATATAATTGTTTATGATGAGAGATTTTGTTAGGTCCAAACACAGTCAGCGACGCGTATGACCCTTGGCTGCGGAATGGCCTCCGTAATTCGTGGGGGTGCAGCGGTGACGGGTCGTATGCCTTTCCATCCACTCGAAGACAGAGAAAACCCTCGCCGCCGCCGCAGCACTCATCCATTCATCCCGCCACCAACGCCTCGATCCATTGTCGGCAGCCCCCAAGAGCAGGGTTCAACTTACCGAACTGGTCCCCCGAATCGCCGGCTGTCCGTTTCGGTAAACCGGTCGGTAAGCTGCGGTTACCGCTGGAAACCGAGCAAATTCAAATTCCAAATTGAAACGCTAGTTCATTCGGTACCGATCGGTAAACTGATCGGTAAGGACCGGTAACCGGTCGGTTAGAGCGGTAAACCGATGATAAAGGCAGAAAAACCGAACATGGTTTTGTGGTTCTCCGGTGATGAATTAATGAAAATCTTAGCATGATTTATGCATAACTTAATGTAAAGGGCATCACAAAACCTCACCAAAGGAATAATATCATAGTTTTGCATACAAACAATGTCATAGTAATAATTGTTCATACAATACCATAATGATAGTGATAATCGTGCATACAAATACAATACCATAGTCACAGTAATAAAAGATCAATGCTGTAGAAATGGGAAGACCCCCATTTGGGTCGCCATCTGGTACTCGGCGGTGGACATGACATTCAAACCTTGCACTCTAAGCAACTCAGCCTTGTAGTCTTGCCAAGTTTGACCGGCCACGCTGCTGTCATCTGCCATTGCTGAAGTAACATCACGACTTGGGGTGGAGACATCCTTTAGTCTGAGGTGAAGGTTGTAGTTCACGTAGACAAGGTTGTTCAGTTTCTTGTGCGTCAAGCGGTTGCGAACCTTTGTATGCAGCAAGGCAAAAGTACTCCAGTTACGCTCGCATCCACTTGATGACACACATTGTGAAACAAGCCGCACAACAAGCTTCTGTAGCGCTGGGGTGCTTGAGCCGAACATCATCCACCAAGATGCTGCAGGTGCAAGTGAAACTGGATTACTGACCGATATATTTGAAATTTGCAACAGAGAAACAACAGTGGCGTACGGAGTTACTCTTACATGGGCTTGTCTTAGCGTCAATCGTCGCCCTTCTTGCCATATCAGTGCCAAACTCGCCAAGATTCTGGCGAAACACCTCAGCCTCCTGCAATGCTTGCATGGCGGTCTGGACATCCGTCATGCTCTGAAATGTATCCTTTAGGGAACGAAACATTTCTGGAGTTGGTTCCATCATAAAAGTATGCCTTGGATGTAAGCAAGCGGCTGCAAAACATAAATTATTTCAAATATTCAGAAACAATGCATGTGGACAGTAGAGATTCAAAAAAGAGGACTAATACAATCTTACCTGCACCAACATATGTGCCCCAGTACACATCATGAATCCTATTGTCCAAAATCTCCTTGTACTCATTCCAAGTGTGAACATTGTTTCCAAAGTAAAGACTCCAACTCCGCTTTCATCTGCTGGTAGGCCATCACAACATCTCCCATGTTGGGTTTCTTGTCCTGGTCAGCGAATCGTAGCATCTTGTAAATTGGTTCAACTTTCTTGATGATATAATCCATTCCCTCCCAAAACTCGATTCTTGATAACCTCACTTGCACAAATCGGCCTTCTTTGGTTTTGGCCCACTTGCTATTTAAAAAGGCCGGAGATGTCGTCCACTGCGTGAATTTGTCACGTTTGCGATGTAGGCTCTCTAAGAACATATAGTTAGTCCCAAATCGAGTGGCATTCCACTTGATCAACTCACCACCAATAGCCTCCCTCATCATTGTATTTAGCGGACCATGATTATGTAACCAAGCTGAAATTCGCTTTGCAGTTAGTGATCATACCTTGATGTTCGGGCCTCTGACCAATATCCTTCAACATCAAATTGACAATGTGTGCTAGACATGGTGTCCAAACAATGTGTTCATACACCTCTCTCAATTGCCTACATGCTTTCTTGTAGTTGGAGACATTGTCGGTGACTATATGGACGATATGCTCCGGACCAATCTCATCCACCACCTTTCGAATCTCCTGGAAAAAATATGCACAAACTTTAGTAATCCTTGAACACGTACCCAATGTCAGTGGCAAGTGTTTAGTGACTACCTTGAGCAAAAATTTGTAATCCCGAGATTTACCAGTTGCATCAATGGACTTGTGGAACCACGTGACCCCATTACAATATATCAAAAAGTTTATGACACTCATCCTCGTTGGGCCAGTCCAAGAATCACACATCAACGTCACGCCAAAGATGTCCCGCTCTTTCTGAAACTGTTTGTACCTATCCATCAAGTCTTTCTCGTTTTGATCAAGGTATTTGCCATCAATTTCCTTTCCACTGGGTGACGCGATACCTTCACCTGCAACCATATGAAAATCAGAAGATTAGTTACAGAAATGTAATCTCATAGTTTGTGTGTGATACAAATGAAAAAAACCTTACCCCACTTCTGTGTCTATCTGACCGCACTAACAAAGTAAGGATTATCAGCCTGTCTCTCAGGTACTCCTGCGACATGGAAGAATTTTGACCAAGCTTTACCAATATCTTCCTTTGCATTCTTACCCTTCTGTGTCCAGGAGCCTATATCAATCCTTGGTTGCGTCATTCCACTTCTCCCACCTGCAGCCAAGTTATAGTCTTCCACCACCACAGGAGTATTCCTTTGCGGACCACTTCTTCGCAACAACCTTTGCAAAGGATTCTCCCTCGTGGAACCACTACCCCCTCCATGCTCATATGCACCACCTCTATGTTCCACCCCCTGACGATACAATTCTTCAGCTCTCGATAGGTGGATGGCACGCTGCAATTGAGCCTCGTCATCATCTTCTGCATTAGGATAGTTTCCCTCGGCTGCAACTACCTCCTTTCTCAACCTCTCTTTATTCCGTTCATACGTTGCCTTCTTAGTCCTCTCAATCTCAAGCTGAAAGTACTCCCGCACAGGTGGTGGCACATTCCTGCAATGGACCACCTAGGTCCCTTTTCCAGCCAAATGTTGTTTGAACCTAGTCGCACCACCTCCACTTTTGTGCATATGACAATAGTTGCATCGCCATCCGGGATGATGATTTTCACCGTGTTCCCACACAACATCTCTAGATGCCGTTTTGTATCGGCATAAATGGACAACATCCACAAATCAATCACATAAATCATGTACCTAAATATGCTCTAAATATCTACGTCCTAAATGAAATCATATATACATCCTAAATGAAATCATATATACACCTAAATATGCTCTACCAAAATCCTACATTTATGGTCTACATATCTACATTTACAAACCTAAATCATGTAAACACCTGAGTCAAATCATATCTACATCCTAAATCAAAATATTCTACACTTCTATATCAAAACATATTTAGAAACTAGATAAATCAAACATTTATGAAGGGGAGAGACATACCTGCGCCAGGGCGGTTTATCGCGCCCTAACCGCGGCTTACCGCGCGTCCGGAGTGGTAAACCGCTCGTCCGGGGCGGCGAGCGGATAGATCCGGCGGCCGGCCGGCTAACCACGCTCGGACGCCGGTTAGGCGACGCCGGCGGCCGGACGACGACCCTGGGGAGGCGGGCAGGGGGAGGAGTGAGCTTCTGGAGGGCGCCGCTCGACCGGATTGGGGTGGGGAGCTGCGGTGGGGATATTTTGACCACCCCCCATGGTTGGGCCTAAGTGGGCCATGCTGGGCCAGCGGGTTTCTTTCTTTTTTTTGGTTTAACTTCTTTTGGTTGGAATATATACTAAATGAACGAAGTTTGCAACAAATTTGACACCATTAGACTCAATAAATCACGAAGTATTTTTAGGGATTTTTTCTATAATTTTCAATTTTTGGAATTCAAATTCAAAAATTTTTGAACCCACCGGTTGGTAACCGGCCGGTACCGTAACCGGTCCAGGCCGGTAAGGCCGGTTACCACCGGTAAGGTGAACCCTGCCCAAGAGGGCGACCACGTGACCGGCACCGATGTCGACGCCCACGCCAACGTGCACGGCAGCGGAGACGGCGTGTCTCACGCACTCGTTCAAGGTCGTCGGCGGCTTCCTGCACAGGGACTTGGGCGCCGGCAGGTACGTCCGCTCCGCCGCCTTCGCCGTCGGAGGCCACCGCTGGTGCATCAGGTACTACCCTGGCGGGAGCGGCGAGGAATACTGCAAGGACTACGCGGCCATCTTCCTGGAGCTCATGAGCAAGAGCAAGCACGCCGAGGCCACGGCGCACTACGACTTCAGGCTGGTGAACCAGGTCACCGGGGTCTCGTCGTCTCTGTTCACAAGCAAGGCGCTGTTCAACGACAAGAGGCCAGCATTGGGCATCCGGGAGTTCGTGAAAAAGAGCGATCTGGAAGCCTTGGGGTACCTCAAAGACGATTGTCTCGAGATCGAGTGCGACGTCACCGTGATCACGGGGGACGTGATTGAAGTACCGCCCTCCGATCTTGCCGAGGATCTTGGCAAACTAATGGAATCAGAGGAGGGTGTGGATGTCACGTTCAAGGTCAAGGAAGTAGTTTTCAAAGCCCACAGAATCGTGCTTGCGATGAGGTCGCCTGTCTTCAAGGCGGAGCTCTATGGAGCGACGAGGGAGGACGACGACGGGAACCGGTGCATAGTAGTTGTTGATGATATGGAGCCTGCTGTTTTCAAGGCACTGCTTCACTTCATCTACACGGATTGTCTGCCCAACATGGATGACGACATTGATGGCAGTGAGTATGAAGAAATGGCGAAGCATTTGCTTGTGGCTGCACATAGATATGGCGTGGCGAAGATGAAGCTAATGTCGGAGAGCATCTTATGCAAAAGGCTCTCTGTCAAGGAGGTGGCGAACACATTAGTTCTAGCTGATCAGTATCACTGCAGCAAGCTCAAAGATGCCTGCGTTCAGTTTATTGAATCTGCGGATAGAATGGATGATGTGGCAGCAAGTCAAGGGTATGAGAACCTCAAAAGAACTTGTCCTGCTCTAATTGTGAAACTATGGGAGAAGTCTGCCATGTCTCGGAAGATTTAGTTTGCTTCAGAAATCTGTGTTTGGATGCATGTAGATATTGGAGGCCTTGGCATTGATTTGACTTCAGTACGTACCAAATCAGAGCAGTATTGGTATTAGGTTACAATACCAAATATCATTGTTTGGTTGTAGCTATCTAAAAGCTGATGTGATGTACGTGTGTTCTAGCCGATAAACATTACGGAAGCAAGCTCCAGGATGCTCATTTCAATTGGTCGACATTTTGCTCCGTTCTTACTAATCGTGGGAGAAATCAGCCAAAGATCGCAATCTTTAGTTTACTTCAGTCATCCAATGCAAAGGTTGTTTTTTTTTAAGTTGTGTTTTCTCTAGAATTGCTTTTTTCTAGAGATATTTTAACATGACGCGTATAACATTTTTGCAAAAATTACGATAATGTGTAGTGCCGCAGCACCATCACATACCTGGGCAGCCTGTGCGGCTTTGGCAGCGCTCCGCCTGCCGCTTCAACACCGCAGGAGCTGTGCCAAACGCACGCGCAGGCGGAGCGGCTCCATCCTTGCGATTGTGATAGGCGGAGCGGTTTTACGAAGGCAGCAGCAGAGCTGACAGAGCCAAAAATACCAGCTCCGCCTGCTTCGACTCCAGCTCCGTTGTCCCACGGACTCGTGCCAAACGAGGCCTTAGCTGGCAGGCGGGCTGTACGCCGCCATCTCCACAAGGAGACGCTCATCTCGGATCCTCTCTGCCTCCGCGCATGCGCGCACTTCAATCCCTCCGCCAGCCGCGCGCGCAGAAGTTTCTCCCGCCAAAACCACCTCCGCCCGTGCGTCGCCGCTCGCCGCACCAAGACCAGTGCCGCGGCTGGCCACCGAGTGCCACCGTGCGGCTCCACATCAAGCACCTGCCAACTCAGCAAGATTGCGGAGGGGCGTCGGGCTCTACCGGCACGCGCATCCGGGGGTAGGGGCACCGGCTTCAGCAACAATGCGAGGTCTTGATGGGACGGAGGGGAGAGAGCGCATCACCGGCCGACGGGATCCACCCGCGGAGCTCGACGGGGACTCCCCACCGCGAGTGGCGGGCGAAGCGACGGGACAGTCTGCCGGCGGTGGGTGCGCGCAGGTGGCTTGGTAACTTATTCGCTCGATCGATAGCGCCGGTGGAGTTGGACGGAAATCTGAGAAATACCGGCAGCGTGTGGGGCTTGTCGGGGGCTAAAGTTTGCTCAGAGGTGTAGATGGGGTGGAGGTGTGAGGAGCGGCGGGGATTTGGAAACGACGGTGTATGGCTGCCAAATCTGCCGGGCGGAGAAAGTTCATTGTTGAACACAGCAGCAGTAGGGACCAGGGAAGAAGACGGCTTGGCAGGAATAAAAAAATCTGCCGCTGGAGCCGGCAACGACCGGCTAGGCGGCTAGGAGGAGTAAAAGAAAAACCGAAAAAGCTAATTGGGATCAAATTTTGATTTTTAGAAGTCAAAATATTAGGTACTACTATCGGAAATGATTTTTTTCTCCCAGTATTTTTTTAAGAAGTTGAAAATATGGAGTTTCTAGAGGAAAATTTAGAAAACTTTTCAAGATGATCTTAGATCAGTCATTTTCACTGAAAGTTGTAAAAGGATATATGTTCTACAACTTTGTTATACACGATATATAGGATAATCTTCAGTAAAGTTTGCCAGTTCAAGTATCTTCACAAAAGTGTTGTAACTATATATATATGATATAATTATTATATTCATAATTTTTTTATTTGTGCTTGATAATATTCATCAAATAGACACACAATGGTATACGCAAATATGGTTGTAGTTGATCTTAAGCTGCATGCAAACCGTTAAACAACTTATAGACAACCTCTTTGTCTATGTGTTGTATGAGTTGTCTGTTAATCTGATTGTAGGTTAAATTCGAGGTTTTATAGACGATCCGCTGTCTGTGGGTTGCACATACCCTTACCCGCATGGATACCCGCATCGTGCCAATTTGTTGTCTGCCCGCCATTTCTGAAATTTTCGTCGTTCACGCATTCCCTTCCACCGCCGCAGCGCATCGTAACGCTAGCACCCCTCTCCAATGTGCCGTCACAACTCCGTCTCCTGCTCCCCAATAGCCATGGCTAAGCCTCGCTCCTCCTCTCGAATGCCCTCGCAGTTCTCCTGCTCCCCTGCGCATTGACATGAAGCTGCCCTAGCCCATTGCATGCTACCAGCAAGCGGTGCCGGGAACTGGGCGGAGGAGGAACTAAGCTCGTGAATCGCTCGGTGGGGGTGGAACTTTGTTTTTGCAGGCATGGTCGAGCTCTTTGGGCTGAAGACGCACCCATCGGGGCTGGAGAGTTGGGTGGGCTCCGCTTCTCCAGCGAGGTAGGGAGAGGGGGCGCATGGCCGTCACGGTGGCAGAAAGGCCGGGACGGGCAGAGCGTGGTCAAATAATGTGTAGCTGGTTATGCGGAGTGCGCGGGACAACGGGGTAAAATGGACATTGTGAAGCTAAAAATGTGATAGAGTGGTGTAAATGACATGAAAGTTAAGATGGATGACACATACGTGGGAACAAAAATTTTTAGTGACCATCTTTGTCCCTTCGTCGCTGCTGCCACGCTTGGCCCCCAGGCCGTCGATCAGCTGGCCATCGCGGCAAGGAAAATGAGGAGGCGACCTCCGCCACGGAGGGTGGCCGGCCGGCGGCCGCCTTAGGGTGAGATGTCTCGCGCGCATTGCTCACCAGTAGATGAAGGGGCCGTCGCGGCCCAAGCCCCACCCACCCCGTGACGTCCTCCTCGAGGACTTCACTACGCCCCTGCTCCTCCGCTCAGATCGAGGGGATGTTGGCGTGCGGAGGAGGAGGAAAGCGAAGGAGGTCAGGTCGTCAACGACACGCAGAGGATGAGAAGTGGAGAAGAATGGGAAGCAAAGAGAGAGAACGGGGGAGGGAGGGTTGCGCTGGGAGTAAAAACATGGGAGGGGATGCTGACACGTGGGCTCCACGGTGGGGTGGTTGGTATAGAGGATAAGATATAAAAGAAGATGTGTGTGAGAAAACTAGAGATATAGGGAAGAATTTCGATGATCAGAAAATATAATTCCTTTAAAGGAAAGATATTAAATCGTAATGCAGAGTGATCAAACACCACAAATAGCCATGGTCGGCGGCGCTCTACTCGGCTGTTGGGCGGAGCAAGTTGTTACATACACGTGCGTGTGGCATGTGCATTCTAGTAGAGTAAAAGAAAAATAGGAATAATCCGCCTTGAGATAATAAGGAAATGGAGAATCAAAAAATTTGGTGGGCCCAGCCTGCAGCGAAGTTTTTTTTTTTGAGAAGGCTTGCAACGAAGTCTTGCTGGGCTGCTGGTAGTTGGGCCGACGATTGGTCGAAAGCCTTGTTCGCTGGAAGAAAACCGGAAAACCCTCATCGGCGCCTCCACTGATCCCCACATTTCATTGCCCGCCGCCGCCGCCTTTGCCGCGGGACTCAATTTCACCCCTTGAACACCGCCAATGGCGGCGGCACCAGAGAGGCCAATGACGGTCACGTCATCAGCGTACATCGCAGAGATGGCGCAGGGGACGCACTCTTTCAAGGTCTCCGTGAAAAGAGGCACCGGCGTCGTCGACGTGCCCGTGACCTCCGCCACCTTCGCCGTCGGCGGCCACCGCTGGCGCATCCGCTGCTACCCCCGAGGAACCTGTGAGCGCACAAAAACCCACGTTGGACTGTATCTGGACCTGGTGAGCGACGGCGCTGAGGTTGAGTTGGTTCAGGTGCTCTACGATTTCAGGCTGCTCGACCGTGCCACCGGGGTGTTCACTTCCGTGTTCTCTGTGAAACTACTGTCCAGACCTTCGAAAGGGCCCTGGGGAAACCCTTGCATCATCAAGAGGAGCTTGCTGGGAGCCTCCTACCTGAAGGATGGCTGCATCGAGATCGAGTGCGACGTCACTGTTGTCAGGCAGTCACTGGTTGAGGATGAGACTGTGGAGGTTGATCAGGTGCCTCCTTCGGATATGATAAGTGATCTTAAAAGACTCCTGGAGTCGGAGGAGGGAGCAGACGTGGTATTTGAGGTTAAAGGGGAGGTTTTCCGTGCCCATGAGATCGTTCTTGCGCCGCGATCGCCGGTCTTCAAGGAACTCCTCTACGGATCGACGACGAGGATTGATAATGAGGTGAAGAGCATCAGGATTGAAGACGTGGAGCCTGATGCCTTTAAGGAGCTGCTTCATTTCATTTATACGGATTCGTGGCTTGACATGAATGATCTTTATGGGGGAAAGGATGAAGAAACTGTTTGTAGATTGCTTGTGGGTGCTGAAAAATATGGTATGGAAAGGATGAAGTCGATATGCGTGGACATTCTTCGCAAGCGACTTGATGATAAGAGTGTCATGCGCACTTTGGCTCTAGCTGACAAACATCGCTGCAACAAAGTAAGAGATGCTTGCATTGAATTTATGAAAAGAGAATGCCCTGCTGTTTACATAGACATATTGGAGAAAGTAGCTTGATAGTGCTAGGTCTTACAAGATCTAGAATGCAGCAACCATTTTTTGGTTTCGGTCGATGCATCCACGTAAGTTGCTCATGCTGGATTTATCTCCGTACAGCTTACCTTGCTGACACATACACATCCTGAGTTGGAGCTGTGGTATAGCTTTTGTTTGATTAAGGGGGAAGCAGATTATGAAAAGTGTTAGCCTGTTATCAGATTTTGGCTCTGACCTCATTACTTGTACGAATCTATGTTATTGCACTTATTTTCAATGGGCTTGATTTGTCAACTAAAAAACATGAAACAAGACCAAAATTATATTGAGAACTGAGATGCTGACCTGCTGTTTCAAAGCAGTGTGTCTTTCATATGATTTTTAATTTCTAGTTTCGACAATCATTTCATACAATTTGCTTCTCCATTGTACTTTGCCTCTTGTTATCTTTTATCTCTGTTATCCCTTTTTAACAGTACCATGCATTCAACATTGGACAACCAAAGATGAACTAGTTCTTTTCTTTTTTATGAAAACGTGAGTCTCAACAATCTCTCATGTAAATGCGCCAGCCAACATGTCAATAAGATTATTAGTTGAAATAAAAGAATTTATGTTATATCTTTAGGTTATATGTACTCATACTGCTTTACACAATGTTATGGAAGCAATTCTGTTTTCCATTAAATGGTAAGGATTTTCCTTTAAATAATGCAGATGTTTCAACCGATCCATAAATGTGCTTGATAATTTCTCATATTGCGCTTGCTACTCTTTAGCTACTATATACAATGTACACTTGCTTTGTTTGATCATTTCCAGCCGAACATGAAGAATAATGAACTCAACAATGCTGAAATCTGACAAAAATAACTAAAGTAAGGGATGCAGGAAACTACCAAAGGTACTCTAGCCTACTTGGTTATAGTGGGCTGAGGTATGGTTGCAATCAGGAGACTCTTCTAATAAGTTGGGATTCGGTTCTCTTCTCTTAATGATGGGATTCGGCTCCCTTCTCTTTATGAAAACCGTGGGGCGGTCTTAACCCCAGAGGCTTAGTTTTTATGGGATGTGGGAAACTTAACGATTTACCCGCTAGTGCTTATGTTAATATAAAGGCAATATACGAAGTAAATCTTATTCAGCTAAAATATACATCAAAAGGCATTCGACTATGTTTGGAAGGTTTTTTTTTGTATATGTTAAGCAGCTTAGAGTCTTCATTGACTCAGACACTCAATGAAAAAAGTGTTTTTTTTGGGGGGGGGGGGGGGGGGGGCGCGGGGAGTACCATTTCCAGTGTTAGACAATAAGTTGCTGGTTTCAGTGGAGATAAGTAAGGCCCATGATGCGAAAAGAGGTGAAAAGATGTTTCTATGGTGGTTTGGAGTCTTTGGACAGAATAATTGTCCTCCTGAATGGTATGTACAGAAGGAATTTTACACGAATTTAGCAAGACCTTTCCAATGGAAGATGCTCATTTAGGTGTAAGTGTTGAACTCTCCAAAAGGATCTATTTGGATGCTGTCAGACGATAAGCAAATTCGGTTTGTCAAACTACACTATGGAGTATGATCACAGGAGTCCAGATAGCAAGATGTATCCAACCTCATTGTATACTTCTAAACGAAAAAAAAAAAGAAAGTAAAATTACATATATTATTCTGGTCCGTGTAGGACTGGTGATAGAAAACAACAGTGGTCATTGTTCCGATGGACGCAAAGGAGAAAAAGATTTGTACTTGGGCTCTCTTCTTAAACCTTTCTTCTTTATTCTCTCGACACCCATCTTGGCCTGGGGCATAGAGGTGTTATAGTTTTCTGTCATGTGACCACACTCTCGGTTCTTCGCGCCCTCAACCCCTATTCCACCTCCATCTGCACGGACAAGAGCTTGTTGATTTTGATGTTAGTTGCCATGTCATGGGCCATGGGAACACATTTTGATCCTATTATAAGTTTATAACACTTTGAGGTAAATATTTACCTCTTGCATCCAAACACGCCCAAGTTTATAACCCTTTTATAATTTTGCTAGTATATAAATAATTTATTTTTCCAACACATTTTTGTTCTCCCGTAGGTTTTATTTGTTCTAGACAAGTGTATTTTTAAAAAAAACTAGAATAAGTGTTACAGCTTCACTAACAAATAATTTCCTTTTCATAAATCTAACTATTTCTGCTAGAAACATCCAACATATTCAAGATTCGTTATTTACTGAAGATCTCGTAGAAAACACAATGGTACAACCAATTTTTATTTGGAGATTTGGTTTGACAACTATTGGATCATTTGCAAGTCATCTTTCATCCTTTCTTGAACCGTCGACCACTTACCACATTTGTCAGTAACTGTATGATAAATTTTTTTTGTCTAGAACTTTGACTAATATCTTAATTATTTTAGATGAAGTAAAATGAGTACAGATACATCTATCCTCAAATGACTTTACATTTAAATAAAATTTCTATGTTTATCTATTTACATAAATATTTGTAGAAAAATGAATATAAATAAATAATATTATATATTCAAAAGTGTATTATTTTTTCATGCCCACCGATCCCACTACTATTTCTTTCCGGCGTGGTTCACCATTTCACGAAATAGCTAATTTTTTTTAAAAAAATTAGGACCGACATAGGTTCAAAAATGAACCGAAGTTGTATGTGGCACATCAGCACGCAGCTAGAACCTGTACGGTTTGCTTGCAAATTTTGGGAAAAAGTTACCAACATCTTATTTAAAAAGGTAGATATTGATAAATTTTGCTAATAAACCAAACGAGGATCCTATCTGGAGAGCAGGAGAGGGGTCTCCCGTCAGCTTTACATCGAGACTCCTACGCATCACCGTCCTTTTACTTTTATGATCGAATGCGCCGATCACTCCTGCAGAAACAAGCGGAGGCCAACGCGTTGTGCGTCTACTCAACTACCCTCGGGGCCCACTAGGTAGTGGAAACGAGTGGATGCGAGCTCGAGCTTTCTCTTTCACATTCACATTATCCGATTGGGAAACGAAGTGACGACAGCGAGCACTGCGACTCCGAGACAACGGCCGGCGAGCGAACCCGTGGCTCTCCGGCAAGAGGCGGCGCGTGGTGAGTGGAGGTAGGCCATCGTCAGCAGGTGATGCGTGGCAGCCGGATGGAGGCAATGCGTGCTGCTACGACAAGCTGAGTGCGCGTAGATCCGACGACCTGAATCATAGCTCCAACCCAGCCGCAGTCCACACCATGTGCTTCCTCTCCTTCCACGTGGTTGTCTCCCTGCGACCACCGGTGTGTCCCTGCATCCAAATCCCTTTCGTCGAGGCCCAATGCCCCATGGAGGACCCGTGCTGAGACGTGACGCGCGGCGGTGTGCGGAGATCCAGCGAACGGCGGCGAGCTCGAGATCCCAAGGTGTCGCCCAATCCCAATTCCGAGACGGAGTACTTCCCCGAGAAGAGGAATCTGGTGAGTGGGCTTCAGGATGAACCTGTCTGGATGCGTGCTTCGGTGGGATATGTTTTGGTAGCCCCGAGTCGTTAGCTTGGATTGGTCCTCATCTGATTAGCTCGCGAACTGTTTCATAGTCGATTTGCGGTGCTCTAGCTGCAAAATTTGCAGTGCTTTGATAAGAGAAAACGGAGGACGATGCTTTCTGTTGTGCTGTAGTGATGGGCTGACTACTGTATTGTCTCCATCTGAGTAGATCTGAATGCTCGACATAGTGTTTGAGAATCCATGACTGATGAATCATCTAGACCTATGTGCCTTCATTCTAGGTCCACTTTTTTCCTTTGGTTCGGTAATAGTTCTCATGTAAGAGTCAAGGAGCATTCCTGGTTAGCATTAATGTTTAAGATGCCATTGGAAGATGATAGGTTGACAAACATGTTTCTAGCATGCTCACTCATGCAGGTGCCCTGTTCTGTTTGCATTTTGTTTTTCTTTCTATGGTAGCAGTTCTTTCTATTTCAGAAGCTGTTTTGACCAGTTTTGGAAGTTGTTGTTTAACGACCATCCTGTATGATGGCTTTGCTATTTGATTTTGATTTTTTGCATGATTGACTAATGTTTTTTCACTATATTCAGGAGGATTTGTGGTTATCCGCTTTTCCGATCGGGACTGAGGTTTGTCCCCATCTCTACCTTCATTTATTTTGTATAGTGTATATGTTTGTGTTGTGCACTTAGACATGGCATACAGCTTAACCTGCACATTTTGATGTGATTGTAACAACTTATATAACTTGGCTTATCATCCGCAGTGGGAAAATATCGAAAAGATAAAGGAGTTCAACTGGAACTTCAAAAATTTAGAGGTGTGATGGTCCAAAACTCAAAACTAATCTTGTGATATTCTTTCTTTCTTTTTGATTGTTTAGTTTCCCCGTAGAGTGATATGCTGATATGTGGTTTTTGTTGGTGAGCAGAAAACACTAGAAGGAGGAGAACTTTATGGAAAGACGGCTTACTTGTTTGGAACCACTAAGCGTGAGTAACTAAGTATACTTGGTTGCCAGCTAGTTTCAAGTTAGCTTTGCAGCTTATGAATTTATGATCCTAGATACATGTTTGTTAATCTTGGTTACACTTCAGTAATCAGTAAACTAGTGTTATATGACTAAATTTAATTAGAAGTTATTCACGGAGTTATTAGTCTGGTTTAATGAGACTCAACAATTGTATCCATGCATCACTTTTACTCTGGACATGTTCACTCAATAAAGTGGATTTTAGTATATGTCACCAGATTCATTTCCTTACTAGTTTTACGAGTCTTTTATATTGTTCCATACAAGTCTAATTGTTCTCTGTTGGCATGCAACACAACTCCTAGATGTTAATGGTGAATCGATGATAGTACTTATTCATGTAGTAGTTGCTGTAAGTTCTAATCCACCCTCTTCATCAGACATTTATACCATAATTTTACTCAAGAATTATCAACTCACAAGATAAACCATGTCAGCTTTAAGTTTAAAAGTGACTAATTCTTTACTTATATCCCATGCAAAGTAACTTTATCATATATTCTGTGACACAGAAGTACCTAGTTCTAAATCTTTTTTATATAGGATGTAACAAATGTTGCTATTGCTATCTTTTTCCATGTAGCATATGTGTGCACATTATCAAAGCAACTTATAAAGTTTACTTCTATGTTTTTTCTTTACTATTTAGCCCTTGTCAGGAGCTCTCTTTTATCTGAACATTAAGGATGTAACTAGGCATACATTTGAGTCATACAAGAAGTAACAAGATTGCAGTCTGAAATATTGTAGAAAGTGACTAACTATAGCTTAACTGGCCATAGGAAGTAACTTTAACCACATATGCAGTTTTATAAGAAGTAACTAAATTTATTTGTATTCCTTACAAAGTAACTTACCACACATGCGGATGAAAAGCAAGCCCTCGTCGTGTTGGAGTATGCATGTAGCTACTTTAGGGTGCATATAGGATTAAGATAACATGTGAGGTTACTTTATCTTGCAATTTGATTTTTATAGAGATGTGTGTCTTTTCAAGTATTTGAATTGCGCCTGCCTTGATTTTGGTGGTGCTTGTTGCTTTGTTTAGCGAGTAGTCTAGAGTTTTGTGGTCAACAGGATTTATCTTGTTGTCATGTTGTGAAATCTACCAGTGGCGTCACACCAGAATGACATTGTTCCCTTGTCAATCTGAGGCTAACAATATTGTACAGGATCTGTACTTATTTTGTTTCATGTGTCATTTGTTGCATGTTGCCGCTGCTCATTGTGCTTCTCCCCACCAATCAATTTTGACATTCTTTGCATTTTTTTATTTTGAGGTAGGAACTAACATGTCACTATAAATCTGGTTTAGAAAAATAACTTCATACACGTTTATAACTACTTTATCTAATAATCATGGATGATGGATCCACATGATAAACAAAGTAAGGATCTTTGATTTAAAAATAAGAAGTAACTAATCATTAATTTACATGAGATAGGAAGTAAGTTGCCCCGGATTTGAAACACCTAGGAAGTAGCTAGTCATCTACTTACATTAGATAGGAAGTAACTTACCGCTGTTTGAAAAACATAGGAAGTAACTAGTCATTTATGTATATGAGTTAGGAAGTAGCCTTCCTATGTATGTGCTATGTTGATACTTGCGAGCAATGTGCAACCTTTATATTAGCTATCTCTGATGAAAAACCATTTGCATTTTCTCTTCCATTCTTTTTAGTGTGTTGTGCTTGGGCTGCCATGTTGCTATCTTGATTCATGCTGTTTGCTAGAGTGTTTTTGATGTGCCTGCTAGTTGAACATAGAGTGGGCATGCAACAAATAATTAGTTTTTATCTAGTTGAAATTGACTTTCATTTTTATCATGCAAGAGTAATGTTTAACTACATATCTGCTATGCTTATTCATTTTGATACTATGATTTTTCACTTAGTTACTAGCTTGTCATGTATTCATCGTTAAAAGGAAGTAAGTAACCTTCTAGTCACATTTCGTAGGATCCAACTTCCCTTTGTGTGAAACTCACATGAATCAATTTCTTTTCCATTTAACTATTTTTTCTTTTTGTTTGTGCCAAACTGCCAATGCTGATGATCTTTGGCTATGTCTATTGGTTGAATTAGGATGTTTTGATCTGGTATGTGTAGATCAGACCACGTCGGTAACCCCTGCCTTGTCTCTAGTTTCAATGTGTTTTTTTGTCTATTTCAGTGTTTTTTTAAGTTAGTCACTTAGGTTTAGGTGGATCAGTTTCAGTTACAGTCCTGAGCTTTAGTACATGGAGTCATTCATAGTCATTTCCATTTTCAGAGAACTAATGTGTTAAATTCAGAGACTCAGTCTTAATAGTCTGTACCTTCAGGAAGTAACTTGACATATACCATAATTAAATTAGAAGTAATTACCTCTAGTTTTCCATGTGATAGGAAGTAATCTATTCTTGCATTACATTACATGGTAAGTAACTTGTCTATCTAGGTTATCAAGCAAGTGAAACTCATTGTAGATGTCGTGATGGACACTTAAAACAATGCAGCGGTGTGCGCCAACTAAAACAAGACTGGATGCAAGTACTTCATGTTGAGGAAAGCAAAACAGGATGCTAATGTCATTGCCGGGGGAGAAATATGATATGTACATATAGATACCAAGCTGCAAGAAATTAATTTTTAGGACATGAATCATCTATGAAAATATACTTCTCGCGGTCCAAACTAGGAGGGTCAGGTGCTGGAGGAATATTTTGGTACAAATTGGCATGTTTTAGAATGTAAAGTTTGTGTACAAGCTTGTGAATTGGACGAATATTTCTTATGCTCGTTGTCCCTCCTGCTGATTCCATCTGATTTTGACCTTTTTCTTTCATCCTGATTTGTGTTTGGATCTTGTCTGTATTTCGCTTGAGCTACGGCAATGGAGAGGAACAACGCCGGATGCAGCATCTCTAGGCAAGCAAGGATTTTTGTTACTTTTTGGACTAGAAACTCATTTTACTTATTACTTTTTTTGCTTACACCTGGTCGGCATTTTTTTTTTGCGCCACCCGAACTTTTCTGACGGAACGACACTCATCCTGCAGCGCGCGCTCTAGTTTCCTGGCTCTACAGCACCCCACGGGGAGATCCTTTCCGTAAACGGAAACAATACCAAAAATGGAAAGACTCTCCAGTTAAGGCTAATTAGAGCAACTCCAACAGTTTGGCAAACCAACTTGGCATCCATATAATTTTGACAAAACAAGAAAAATTGGCCTCCAACAGTTTGCCAAACCAACTTGGCAAAAATAGAAACTTGGCAAAACTTACCTCCCCACGCGCATATATGCGCGCGCGGATCGTGGTTGCCATCGTTGTTTCCCTCTAGGTGGGAGGGTGAAAAAGAAATAAAGAATAGAGAAGGATTCCTGATGTAAGTTTTTCAAGAGGTGGAAGGGCACATACATAATTTTGTTTCTCTCAGGATTCCTGATGTAAGTTAGATCTGGATTTGGCAAGTGAATTATGCCAAACTGTTGGAGATGAATTCTTTTTTTACTTTGCATAGCTTTTTAGTGGTTGGCAAAACACAGGATTTGCCAAGTAAATTTTGGCAAACTCTTGGAGATGCTCTTAGAGAGGGCTCTCTATGTAGTCAAGTCCTAAACCAAAATGGTGACAAAAATAAAATTTTATTTGCTAATATTTTGACATGCCAAAATCTTTGTAAGAGCAACTCCAGCAGATGGAGTAAATTTCACCCTCTATACAAAGTTATTGGGGTGGAGTAAAACTATTTTCATCCCTAAACCACAATTTGCTCCAGCAGCTTCCCTATTCTCCTTCCCAACTCGTGGGTCCCGTGATGCCACGTCAGCTTCTTCTCCCCTCCACCAAATGTTCGGTCTTTGGAAATGACCCACAGTGGCGCTAGCGTCACCCACCCCCGCCGCCTCGTTCTCCTCCTCTGATGCCGCCGCCAGCGCGCCCCTCACCCTCGCGGCGGTCGACTCCTACGTGCACCCCGCAGTGGTGTGGCCGGGCATCCTGCATTCCTACACGCTGCGGGGCCAGAAGACGCGCAGGCCTCGCGATTCAGATCGGCGGCGCACCTCCCGGTCGGCGAGCACGAGTAGCAGGGGATCCGCAGATCCGTCCCCATCTCCTAATCATCACCTCACCCGTAATCCTCTCTCTCATAGTGGCAGCCAAGAACAAGCCACAGCCGGCCAACTTGCCACCGGGCTCGCTGGGCCTGCCGGTGATAGGCCAGAGCCTCGGCCTCCTCCGCGCCATGCGCAGAACACCGGCCACCAATGGATCCAGGACCGGGTCACCCGCACGGCCCGGTGTCGAAGGCGCTCTCGTTCGGCACACCGACGGTGCACCTGACCGGGTCGGCGGCCAACAAGTTCGTCTTCTTCAGCGACGACGACACGCTGGAGATGAAGCAGCCCAGGTCCGTGTAGAGGATCCTTGGCGAGCGATCAACATGTCTAGGTTTTCTAGTATATCATTCTTCATGATGGGTATAGTTCTGGTCCACTCATATGAGATTCAGATTCTTTAAGGGCTTGTTTGGGAAATTGAGGATTCAAGTGGATGGAAGAGGATTGAAGGGGATTTTGAGAAATTTTGACTTATAATGGAAATTTCTCCACCCCAATGCCCTTCATTCCCCTTCATTCCACTAATTCCCAAACAAGCCCTAACTGGACATGCTAACATTGTTGGCCTTATGCTAATATTTCTACATCAGATTCTATTAAAGAAGAACAAGGGCTCCAAACCTGGTGAAGCTGCTGTAGAGGATGCTGCAAATGAGAATGATGCCACGGAGGAGCAGGAACCTACATCAGATTCTATTAAAGATGAACTGTGACCAAGGTTAGCATAGATTGAGATCCTATGCCTCGACGAAAAGCCGCCGTGTTTTGCAGTTCTTCGATGAGCATTTCATCATGAAGATGCTTGTCGCGGTTCAAAGTTTGAGTAGGCGTCTTAAATAACAAGCCACACAAGACGGTTCCAGGACATAGTCCTGTAATTGTGTTTTCAAGTTTACTCACTAGTGTATCTTTTGCTAAATTGCTTGTTGTTGTGGTATCAGCACATTACATCAGAGTTGGATTTATGTAGTCAGACGGACAATTGAAGTTTGCCACTCCGATCAGACTCAAATCAATATAAACTAGTGACATGAGTAAATCCTTATAAATTGATAATCCAATAAACAACACACACTTCATGGTACAAGTATCCAACAACAAATGTTAAATTTAGCTAAAAAATTTTGCAGAAAACACACACCAACCAAAAATTGAGCAGAGGTCAGCTGTCACAAAAAGTTCAATCAGGCCTCTCCGTGAGCTAACAGGCTGCGTAGGACTGGTTGGGCATGGTGAAGAAGAAGGAATCCACCGGCTCCATGCAGCCGCGATGCATAGCTGGAGCAGATGGTGTCACAAGACCGACACCATTGTACGGTGGTGCCGTCTCGCAGAAGAAGCTTGGACCCGCAGCTCCCGCATCAAGATCATATGCTCCCGAATGCGGATCTGTTACTGATGGCGAGAGGGACCGAATGAACTCGTCGATGTCGATGTTGTCCAACAAGTCATGATGCCGGTGGTGAGGTCCGTGTCGACGGCGACGGCGACACACATGGCGGACGACATGTGGGTCGTCCCGGCGAACCTGCCGTTCATGGCGTTCCACCGGAGCCTCAGGTCTAGCGCGAGGGCGCGGCGCCTGCTCACCGGGATCACGATGAGAGAGGATGAGCCCTCGGCCGGCTCCGCGCCTCCGCACGGACGGGGTCGCCGGGCGGGGTGGGGGCCGACGGCGTGGTCGGCGCCGGCACGCCCGAGCGAGCGCCCCGCTGCTCCGGCGCGGGTTCGGTGCAGCCGACTGGTGGTGGTGGTGTTGGGAGAGGTGGAGGAGGAAAGGAAGAGTGCTACAGTGCTACTGCTGCTATAGGGGATGGAGGACAGACTCCCTCTATAGAAGGGATGGAGGGGGGTTTTTAGTCCACAGAGAAAAAAGAGTTGTTTACACACATGTCATTAAAAAAGATGGTGGTTACACACATACCACAAAAAAGTTCGCAGACACATGTATGCCATGTACCGAACTTTCGTTTACGCGTGTGCCATTCCATTGACATTCTGTTAGAATTTAACTCTGACACGTGGGACCACGTATGTAGTTAACTATTTTGCCCCTAAGGAGAGGAAGCTGCTCATCTTCCAGCTCCGGATGAGCTGGCCGGCGCTAGCCACCTCGCCTCAACTCATCCCCGCGGCCGGCCGGTGAACACCCTCGTGGGCAGTCATCGCCAACCTCGAGGTCCTGCGTGCCGCGTCATGCCGCTGCCATCGCAGAGCTCCCCGCGTCGCACCCCTCGACCGCTCCGTGCAGCCGCCGCCAGTTCTCCCCGTCGTTCATGGCTTCGGCCCGAGAGGAGCTCGGCCCCGGCCCCCACTAGCCGTGGCCGCGGCAAGGCGAGCTCGCCCCCGCCGGCCGTGGCCGCCTCGGGCGGAGCTCGCTCGCGCCGCCGTCCATGGCTGCGAGCTTCCTCCTCGGGGTGGAGCTCACCCGGATGGGAGTGCGGCCGAGCGCAGGGGCCATAGGGGATCGCGGGGAGGGGCGGCGGACGTGGGGCCGGCGGGAGCACGGGGAGGGGGCGGTGACCGGCCGAAGGGCGGTTGCCGGCGGGAGCGCGAGGAAGCTCGGGTCATGGCCGACAATGGGGAGTAAGGAGAAGGAGAGGAGGAAGAAAAACAGTGGTGGGCCTACAGGGGTAAAATAGTCATTTCATCTATTGGTTTGACACCGTTAGCACAAAATATAGACGGAATGGCACACGCGTAAACAAAAGTTCGGTGCATGGCATAGAGGTCTCTACGAACTTTTTTGTGGCATGTACGTAACCACCGTCTTTTTTAATGGCATGTGCGTAAACAACTCAGAAAAAAAGGGGAGGGGATACGGAAGATGCTGGAGATGGTTTCATCCCCTATATTACTACTTTTTTGGTATTGGGGAGGGGATAGGGAAGCTGCTGAAGTTGCTCTAACCACTACGGGAAACAGGTTCTTCGCCAAGAGCAAAAAGCTTTGGCGAGAGCCTTCCCATGGGCTCTCGGCGAAGAACTCTTTTTTTACTCTCGGTGAAGAGTTCTTCGCCGAGAGCAAACAGGCTGGCTCTCGGTGAAGAATTTCTTCACCGAGAGTTTTTTTTTGCTCTCGGCGAAGAAATTTTTAAAAAATCACTTTTTCACCTTCAAACTTTTTCTACCATCAACATGCACTTATACAAGGGATATGTTCAAATTTGAGGCAATTGTATTTATGTTTGCTATTTTTAAAAAATTTACTTAATTCTAGGTAATTTTTTCGAAGACTCCGATATGAATTGTAAGTGCATGAAATCATATAGTAAAATTGTTGGAAAAATGAGATTCATGTTCGTGAGACATCACTAAGGCCATGTACACGAAATAAAACAAGATTTCAAACATTTTGTTCTCTGATCATGATGAAGATCATGTCATAGAAAGGTTTTAAAATTGTATAAAATTCAAATGAAGTTTCCAAATCATGAATTTTGTCGAGCGCTCATTATATCATATGTTGAGGTTGTGGTAAAAAGTTGAGAACATTTTGAGCACTTTGACACGTACGCTGTGTAGAAACCGGAACATCTCACGAGAAGTTTCAGAGAATTTGAACTGATGTCACTAGGTTTGGTACATTAGAGAAATTTAAATTTGAGTTTTACCACAACAACTTTTTTATAAGAAATACACAACATATCTAGTGTCATGTTAAGTGTCGGAAAAATTTCAGATCTATTTACTATTTCTATAAGCAATACACAACTTTTTTTTGATGAAATTGGCTTCGCCGAGAGCTTTACACTCAGCAAAAGGGTCTCTTCGCCGAGAGCCAGTTGGTGGGCTCTCGGCGAAGCCAGCCCACCATTCCACTCCCCCGCCAGCCCATCTATTCCCAGCTCGCGGCCCATCTGAATCGCCGGCCCATCAAGCCCACTTACTTCCCTATATAACGTGGGCGCCCCTCCCCCAACCCTAATTTTCCTCCCTCCTGCTGCCGCATCCCCTCATCCTCTCCTCCCCTCCTCCGGCGGCCGGCTACCTCCCCTCCTCCGGCGGCCGGCCGGCCACCTCCCCTCCTCCGGCGGTCGGGCCACCTCCCCTCCTCCACCTTCTATGCCCGCGCCACCAGCCCTCCTCCTCTGCCTCCCCTCCCCTTCCCCCTCCGCTCGCCCCTCACCGGCGGTGAGGAGCAGTGGCGGGGTGAGGTGCGGCGGCGACGCATCTAGAGGAGCGCAGGCGGCGGTGGATCTCGAAGATCTATGTCGGCAATGGCGCGGGCTCCTCCCCCACAGGATCTGCGGCGGGAAGTGCGGCGGCGGCGAGCAGATCTGGTGGCAGCGGCCTCATCTATCTCCTCCCTGTTTTGTCCCACAGGTGCTACGGTAGCCGGGTGCTGGTGGCGTCCCTGTGGCGGATCCGGCCTCTGAACGGTGCTGGGAGGCTGTGGTGTCCCACCTCCGGCGAGCAACGGCGGCGGAGACCGAAGCTCCCGGCGGCCACAACAGATCTGGCGGGTGAGGCGTCCTCACCATGGGTCCTCTCCGGCCCGGCGGCGGGCGTGACCTCCCTCTCCTCTCTGTGTATGTGTGGCGTGGCGTGGTGGTGGCGGCGGCGCGGTGTGGTGGTGGTAGACGGCAGAGTGGTGGTGTGGTGGTGGTGGCGGTGGTGGTGGTGGTGGTGGTGGTGGGAGCAGCGGTGGGCGGCGGTGGTGGGGCCGGGCGGCGGTGGGGCTGGCCGGCCGGGCTTTTTTTTTTGTTTTTTGAAAATCCCTTCACCGAGGGGGACCCCACGTGCTCTCGGCGAAGAGCTCTTCACCGGTGGAACAGCGCCGTGAGGCCGTCGCCGAGAGCATCCTCTCGGTGAAGCCTTCACCGAGAGGAAAGGGCCCTTCGCCGAGAGGAACCCCGCTCTCGGCGAAGGCCCTGAATCCAGTAGTGAACAAAGCAAATACGACTCCAAAAGTCCAAATCCGGCCCAAATTTGCTTCACCCATCAAACCCTAAACCGTCCCCAAATTCCCCTCCACATTCATTCCCGGCGACGGCGGCTGCCTCGATCGCTCGCCCGGCTGCTGGCTGGTTCGCTTTCCCCCGGCGACCGCGCACTCCCGGACACCACACCAGCAATGTCCGCGGGATCCAAGAGGCCAGGCACGAGGACGGCGTCGATATGCGCCGTCCCGGAGGCGGCGCGGGTCACGCACTCGTTCAAGGTCGTCGGCAACACAATCCACAGCGGCTTCTTCGGCGTTGGGAGATTCGTCCGCTCCGCCACCTTTACCGCCGGAGGTCACCAGTGGTACATCAAGTACTACCCCGACGGATACGCCGAGGACTGCAAGGACTACGTTTCCATCTTCCTCCACCTTATGAGCAAAAACGCTGAGGCGACGGTGATCTACGACTGGAGGCTGGTCAACCAGGCCACTGGAGTTTCATCGTCCGTGTTATCGAATCAGACTGTATTCAACGATGTGCAATCACCATCCTGGGGCTTCATGAAGTTCATGAAGAAGACCGATCTGGAACCCTTGGAATACCTCAAGGACGACTGCCTCGAGATCGAGTGCGACCTTGCAGTTATCACGGTGGACAAGATTGATGTGCCGCCGCCATGTCTGCAGGATGACCTAGGTAAACTGCTTGAGTCGGAGGAAGGGGTGGATGCAAAGTTCAAGGTTAAAGAAGAGGTGTTCCAGGCCCACAAAATTGTTCTTGCGATGCGGTCGCCCGTCTTCAGGGCTGAGCTATACGGACCCATGAGGAACAACAAGAAGGGGACCATGGTAGTTGATGACATGGAGCCTCCTGTTTTCAAGGCGCTGCTTCACTTCATCTACACCGATTCTTTGCCTTCCATGGATGATCTTCATGCCAATGAGTATGAAGAAATGGCCAAGCATATGCTTGTGGCTGCCGACAGGTATGGCTTAGAAAGGATGAAGTTGATGTGTGAGAACATTCTTTGCAAGAGGTTTTCTATTGGGAATGTGGCAAGCACTTTAGTCCTAGCTCATCAGTATCACTGTAGCAAGCTCAGAGATGCTTGTTTTCAATTTATCAACTCTTCAAATAGAATGAAGGATGTGGTAGAAAGCAAAGGGTATGGTGACCTCAAAAGAGCATGCCCTGCCGTCGCTATTGAGATGCTGGAGAAAGCAGCCAAGTCTCGTAAGATTTAGTTTCCTCTATCCATCCAACACTATCTTTTGTATTCTTAATTTGCTCTAGGCATCATTTTATTCAGATAGAATGGATAATGTGGCATGATGATCTCAAAAGAGTATACACCCTTCTCTCACTGAGGAGAAGCGGGAGAAAACAGACAAGCATAGTAAGCTGTAAGTGTTAGTTTGCTCTAGTCATCGAGGTTGTCTTTTGAGTTTCCAAACCTTATATCTGGTATCAGCTGATGGTGGCTGAATGCTACCACATATGTGATGATGATACCTAACTGAAGCTTATCAGAATTATGAGTTTGGTTTTAAGAAGCATTGTGTAAGATGTTTTTTTATCTAATTAATTAAATGGCTTTATTTGCAAGGCTTTTACTTTTCTAAAGTTCCTATAGTAGTATTCTTTCATTTATGAAACAGTGATAAATTGGAAATTTCTAATAATAAGGAGTGGTGGCCAAGTTAATTGTGTAATGATGAAATGTTAATAGATCGTGTAATTGGGGAATAATTGTTGTGGTATTCCTCCAACCCTAGAAGGGTGGTCAGCTATACATGGGCCTCTATATGGGCTATACACAGGCCATATGGGCCACACTCACATATACACACATACTACCCCCCCACCCCCGCAGTCTGGACTACCGACGCAGCGGTGTACAAGACTGGCCAACAAAGAATGAAAGTCACACACAAGGTCCCCTGCAACCACAACTTACGTTGAGGCTGGACTGAAACTCTGAGAAAGTCGAGGAGGGAAGACCCTTGGTGAAGATGTCAGCAAACTGGGAGGTGGTCGGTACATGGAGTACCGGAACATCGCCGATAGCCACCCGATCACGAATGAAATGCAAGTCAATCTCCACATGCTTCGTTTGCTGATGTTGAACCGGGTTGGTGGAGAGGTACACGGTGCTGACGTTGTCGCAGTAGACGAGCGTGCTCTTGGCGAGCGGGTTGTGAAGCTCAGCCAAGAGCTGCCGAAGCCAGGACACCTCAGCCACGTCGTTAGCAATAGCCCGGTACTCCACCTTAGCACTCGAGTAGGAGACAACCGGTTGTCGCTTGGATGACCAGGAGATCAGGTTGCCGCCGAGGAAGACAACATAACCTGAGGTAGAGCGACACGTGTCCGAGCAGCCCGCCCAGTCAACGTCAGTGTAGACGACCAGCTCAGCAGAAGGAGACCGGTGGAGAACGAAGTCGAAGTCAACCATGTCGCAGACGTAGTGAAGAAGGCGCTTCAGCGCAGGGAAATGTGACTCTCGAGGATCATGCATATGGAGACAGATCTGCTGGACAACGTAGGTGAGGTCCGGGCTGGTGAAAGTGAGGTACTGTAAGGCTCTAGCAAGACTCCGATAGGTAGTAGGATGAGCCACAGGATCACCCAGAGTAGCAGACAGCTTCGCCTGAGTGTCAACAGGAGTGGAGCAAGGCTTGCAATCAATCATCCCGACACGCTCAGGGATATCAAGGGCATACTGACGCTGGTGAAGGAGAAGACCAGCCTGACGGGGCTCAACTGTCATGCCCAAGAAGTGGTGAAGCTTGCCCAGATCCTTCATATAGCAAACTCCTGCTGAAGAGAAGAGATAATCCGCTGGAGCAACTGTGGTCTAGAGGCAGTCAGAACAATGTCATCAATGTAGAGTTGGAGGTAGGCAACCCCATCACCATGGTGATATAGGAACAGCGAAGTATCTGACTTGGCCTCAACAAAACCCAGTGCCAACAAGAAGGTGGCAAACCGAGAGTACCATGCCCGAGGAGCCTGCTTCAGACCGTAGAGAGACTTGTTCAACCGGCATACCAAATCCAGATGACTGTAGTCCACAAACCCTGCTGGCTGGCTGCAGTAGACTGTCTCGGTTTGAGTGCCATTAAGAAATGAATTCTTGACATCGAGCTGGTGTACCGGCCAAGAGCGAAGAGCTAGAGAGAGAACAATGCACATTGTAGCAGGCTTCACCACTAGACTGAAAGTCTCTTCATAGTCCACACCAGGACGCTGAGTGAACCCTCGAAGGACCCAACGCGCCTTATAGCGCTCCAAAGTACCATTAGCCCATCGCTTGATCGTCCAAATCCACTTACCGGTCACCACATTGCAACCAGACGGATGCGACACAAGGTCCCAAGTCTGGTTGGCAAGAAGAGCTCCATACTCCTCTTCCATCACATGATGCCAGTTCGGATCTACCAAAGCCTCACGAACTGACGTCGGGATCGGAGAGAGATGCGGCTCCCCCTCAGTGGCGGAGAGAGAGCCCGCGGCCGAAGAACCCCGGCCGCCTACCGGGTCACCATGGGATGGGTGTGATGAGGATCCCGATGGATGACCGACGGGTGGTACACGACCGGTTTCACCCGAGAACGGCGTGGTGGAGGCAGAGGTGGCATTGGCGGAGGTGGTGTCAGCTCTGGAGGAGGTGGTGGAGGAGGCGGATACGGCTCCGGTGGAGGTGGAGGAGGTGGCTGCTGTGGTGGATAGAGATGGCAACGGGTAGTATCCGCGCGGATAGTGCCTACAAATATCCGCATCCGCATGCTGAAAACCACGCCCGCGCCCGCTATCCGCAACGGGCATGTAACCACGCCCGCACCCGCAATCCGCGGATAGCAGATACCCGCGGGTATGCCCGTGTGCTCCAAAATCACAACTTGCACTCTTTGCAGGCAACTGCTCAGCACATATTTGCTTGGGAGGCCGGAACTTGAGAGCTATTATCCATCGCAGCTGCATAACAAGTAGGCATAATTAAATTAGCACCCAACTAGGCAACTAATGAGTACTGACTTACTGAGTAGTGATTATTCCGAAACAAAAACACAGTGCGATTCATCTAATTTCCATCTCAAATTAGCATCTAACTAGGCAACTAGTGAGTAGTGAGTATGGTACCTTAGATGGGGGCTTTGGCAGGGAGCAGGGAGGGAGTCCTGTACTCTTGCGGGAGAGGGCAGCGACAGCTGGATGCTGGAGTTCGTGGGGACTGGGGACGGCCGGACGGCGCAGGACGGCTCCCGGCGTAGGATGACTGGACGGCGACGGCAAGATCTGGATCTCGGCGTCCCAGGCAGTTCGACGGTGGTCATGAGTGACGGCGGTCTGGATCTCGAGTCGGGGTCACTGGATGGGAGCGTTGCCTCACCGGACGGGAGCGTGGCGCGGAGAGCGGAGCGTGGCCTGACACGGGCTGGCGGCCGGGTTGGGGAAAATGGGGGAACGGGCCGACGGGGGATTGACCGGGGATGAGAAACCCTAGTGATTATATATACTTCTAACTACTGGGGTCCACATGTCAGCAGTTTTAAGGGGTTTAGCGGATTTGCGGGCGCGGATAGCAGTTTTTCAAATCCGTTAGCAAAGTATCCGCGAGTTTAGGGTCGTGCCGGCACCCATGCCCGTGGGCACAGACTTAGATCCTCATCTGCGCCCATCGGGTTTGGTATCCGGGGGCCGCGGATATTTCGTGCCCGTTACCATCTCTAGTGGTGGAGGTGGAGGAGGCGGCGGAGACAGCTCCAGTGACGGTGGTGGAGGCGGAGCCGTCGAGCGGCGCTCGTAGACATAGTGCACAGGGGGAGCATAGTCCACGGGCACCTCCAGGACCGGCGTCAAAGGAGCGGGCATTTGTGGAGGCACCGGACGGTGGTGGTACACCTGCACTGGCTCGGCGTAGCGTGCAGGTGTCGTCGTGGTCGCGCATGGTGCGGCAGGAGGAAACAGGACGGTGCTGGGTGCAGCAGAAGGCACAGGGGTCGCGCGTTGCCCGGTGGGAGGCTCCAGGGGTGCGACAGAAGGTGCCGGGGCCGCACATGGTGCAGTGGGAGGCTCCACGGGTGCGGCAGAGGGTGTCGGGGCCGCGTGTGGTGCGGCCAGAGGCACCAAGCCCACGTCGGGTACGACAAAGGGCACCAGAACAGTGTGTGGTGCAAGAATAGGCTCAAGCGTCACGCGTGGCACAGCTAAAGGCACCGGAGCTGGTGGTGGAACAGAAGAACCTACTGAGAAGGGAAAAGCAGAAATAGGTGGTTGAACCACCAGGTCAAAAAATATGGACTCAAGGTCAGGATCATGAGAAGGTGTGGAGGTGGAGGAGAAGGGGAAGTCCGACTCGTCAAACACAACATGTCGGGATATAAGAACCCGACGAGAGGCGAGATCATAGCAACGGTACCCCTTATGGTCTGGGGAGTAACCAAGGAACACACAACGTGTCGAGCGAGGTGCGAGCTTGTGAGGAGAAGTGGTAGCAAGGTTCGGGTAGCAAGCACACCCGAAGACACGGAGGTCAGCGTAGGTGGGAGGGGTACCGAAGAGAGCATGGTGAGGATTCGGAGTAGGTGAAGATGTGGAATGAAGACGGTTGAGAAGGTAGGTGGCGGTGTGAAGGCTCTCTGCCCAGAAGCGCAGGGGCAGGGAGGCCTGGATCAGAAGAGTGCGCACGCCATCGTTTGTGGTCCAAATCATGCGCTCAGCCTTACCGTTCTGTGGGGAAGTGTACGGACAAGACATATGCAACTGACCACCTCGGGAGAGAAAGAAGGACTGAGAGGTGTTGTTGTCGAACTCACGACCGTTGTCGCACTGAACGACCTTAACAGTGAGGTCGAACTGAGTGGACACCCAGACAAAGAAGTGGAAGAGGGTGGGGAAGGTGTCAAACTTGGCACGCAAAGGGAAAGTCTAGGAGTAGGGAGAGAAATCATCGACCACTACCAGGTAGTACTTGTAGCCCGAAAGACTAGGAACAGGAGAAGTCCACATATCAAAGTGAAACAAGATCAAAGGCATGCGTCACATGCGAAGAAGAAGAAGAGAAAGAAAGGCGAACATGGCGACCCAACTGGCACGCATGGCAGAGATGCTCATCAGAAGCCCGAGTGCAAGGAAGCTGTGTACTACGACTGAGCTGAGCCATGGCCGGGGTGACCAAGCCGGTGGTGCCAGGTAGTGGAAGAGGGACCGATGACAAGGGATGCGACGGGGAAGAGGGTAAAGGTGGTGTAGCGGAAGCAAGAAGGCAAAAGGTGTAAAGGGGTCCTGAGCTATCACACCAGAGGAGCGGACGCCCAGACACAGAATCCTTCACAGTAAGGCCAGAGGGATCGAATTTAACAGAATAAGAATGGTTAGATGTGAACTGACGAATGGAAAGAAGGTTATGGATCATCTGAGGAGCAACGAGGACATTGGGAATACAAAAGGGACCTGGAGCACAACCCACAGAGGTGATAGGAAGACAAGACCCATCACCAACCATGATCGAAGACGGATAAGAGGGATGTGGGGGTCGGATAGAAGAAGGAGGCTAGCATCAGGGGTGGTGTGGTAGGAGGCACCCGAGTCGGCGATCCACTCTGTGCGGACAGGTGGTGTCTCCCCCATGGTGCTGAATGCCTGCGCCGGAGGCTGAGTGGGAGTAGGCGAGATGTGCCCTGACCATGGGTCGCTGAAGAATGGCCAGGGCACATCGGCTGCAGCAGGAGGAGTTGTGCGCGGATGACGCCCCCTCCGCCGACGACGCCACCGCGACCTCTGCCACCCCTGCTCGGCCCGAGGGAAGGAACTGGGATGTCAGACGAAGCAGGGTCGGGAGTGCCATAGAGAGCAGCACCGGCCAGAGGGGGAGCAACGGCGGCGCTCGACAGAGGAGGGGACGCGTGTGGGAGGGCACAACCGCAGGCAGGTGTCAAGCCCCTGAGGAAAGCACCTTGGGTGTCGAGGACAGCGGCGGCGGCCTCATGCAGGACGGCCGCAGGTGAGAGCGGGGCTCCGCTCATTGTGGCGCCAGGGCAGGCGGTGGTCATGCCATAAGCAGAGGAGCTGGCGGCTGTGTGCGAAGGAAGTGGGGCAGCAGTTCCCACGGGCGGAGCTGAGAGGGCTTCCACGCCCGTTGTTAACACCAAAAATTGGTACAAGAAAGGGACTGACTTGTGGGCCGAAGTTTGGTAACGAAATGCCATTCGGCAGGAAAAATCTCCTCAGAGGATTCGGTAAAGATGCTTGCGGTCGGCAATACGCCATCATTCGGCAAAAGGACTGTTTGCGCTTTTGAAAGGAAGTTTTCGGGAATGCGTGATGACGTGGCCCGGATATAAGGAAGGGACGAATTGATGACGGGTACGAGATGGACATTGGCTCTGGAGCATTAATTTAGGTATTAAATGTTGTACTCGTAGTCGACCAGGAGTCGTGTTAGGACAAGGGTATAAATATAAACCCTTGGTGTCTGTAATAGGCATCGAACATCTTCACAACAAAACCGGCCCTGTGCCAAACTTCGAGTCCTTTAGTCGAGTCGTCGAGTTCTTCAAGAGGAGCCATCGATCCGTCGACCTCCGTAAGTACCGGCAACCTTGTATCATGTCTAGTATCATGCGGTGGATTTAGACCGTGATGCAAGTAGTCTTGTTACCTTGCTTAGTATCATGCGGTGGATTTAAGCTTGGTTCAAGAGGGTTTCCTGTTAGATCATGAGCCATGTGGTAGGCTAAGATCTAGTTCGAAGCTAGTTATCGGCTCTGTTAGATTTGGCAAGATCTAATAGATTCATTAAGTTACCGCTTGTTGCTTTGGGTTTTGCTTTATGTTTAAATTCATGTAACATTCTTTTGCCTAATCTATCGATTAGTTTCGGCTTTACCTCTTTGAGATCTATGTGGTATGCCTTCAAGTCTTTATTTATTATAAAGGATCAAGTGCTCTCAATAGCCGAAATTAGATCAATCTAGATTGTCACGTGTTGCGGGTTCAAGCCTTTGACTTTTCAAATGTTTGTTCCTTCTGCACGGAACCCGGATCGGCTGTACAGCTGTATTCGGCAGTGCTACCACAAGTGAAACATGTTCATAAGTTTGTTTCAAACGATGTATGCTTTTAGCCTTCCATATTTAGATTGTATCATGCGGTGGATTAATTTATCTGTGGTTGGTGGTGTGGTTTCAAACAAGTTGTATCATGCGGTGGATTAATTTGTTTGATGTTAGGCTCGATGGGTTTGAAAGTACCTAGACATGCGGTAGACTAGTGCTTTTGGCCTATGCATGCTTGTTTATTTCATTTTTATAATCATGATTTCACCTTATTTATTTTTATTGTTATTTATTCTCGAAAATCGGTCATGACCACGTACGAGCAACGCTATCTAAACAAAGACCGATCTTGTGTCATGCTTACGTCATGCATTCGGCTATATCCTGATTTTATGTTTTAAAGCTCCCGAATGATATTTAAATTGCTGACAAATAGCTTGTTGTAGCTATATGTCATTTTAATTGGCTTTCTAGCCGTAAATACGGAACTGTCTGGTACCACCCGACAAGTTCCAGGTTTTATCTAACTATTTTTCATCCTTTGTCAGTTTCAGGAAAATTGACTGGCACGCTTCGGATCCGGCACGTGCGTTAAGCCAGCTTCGTTCGGCTTGCTGTGTGCTTGGCGCTAGGTGCTAATTTTGCGTCAACACCTATGGTGTGACCATCGGCGCCGGCGGCGGGCGACTCGACGATGTCGGCGGGGAAAGAAGGCACAGCGAGGGAGGACGCGCTCATGAGCAGAGAGTGCGCGCACGCAGCCTGGGCCTCAGCCAGGATAGCCACAAGTGCAGCTTTGGCAGCAGTAGTCGCCGCACCCGCGCCTGAGAAGGAAGGGGCTGCGAGCTTCGGCACGGTGGCGGAGGAGGATGGCGCATCCATGGGGGGCATGCTGAGCTCGGGGAAAGGAGAAGTAGCACCGATGCACAGAGGACCACGCATGCTACCGCCCAAAGCACGAAGGGTTGCGGTAGTGGCATCAAGAGTGACGAAGGGGAATGGAGGTACGTCGTAGGAAGCAGGAGGGTGCGCCTGCATGCCGTAGAGGAGTGAAGGAGGTACTCCCCTGGCCTGCAAGACGTAGGGCAGAGCCCCTGTACCAGGAGGAGACATCCGCCCGTGGCCGATGGGAGGCGGCAGAGGCCTGCACGCGCTAGGGGAACGGCCATCCGTGGCCAGGAGCAGAGGCGGCAGAGGTTCGCTCACGCCAGGGAGACGGCCAACCGCGGTAGGGAGCTGGGGAGGGGGGCGGCCGTTCGCCCGCGCCCACGGCCGAGCTGCACGTGCCCGTCCCAGGCGGCGGTGGCGGTTGCCCCTGGACATGCGGCGACGTGCTGGAGAGGGGAGGAAGGGAGGAGAGAGGGGGCGGCGCACCAGAGGAGGAGGATAAGGGTGTGCTCACCGGCGGCCGCCGGCTGTGGCAGGCAGGCGGCGGCGGGATGGCTAGGCAAGGAAGGAAACCGTAACTGATACCATGTAATTAGGGAATAATTACTGTGCTATTCCTCCAACCCTAGAAGGGTGGGTATATAGTCAGCTATACATGAGCCTCTATATGGGTTATACACAGGCCATATGGACCACACTCACATATACACACATATACTCTAGCAGATAGTAACATTGCAGCAAAATATTTTTGTTGTATTATGAATATCTTAGCCTGATGTCCAAGATTCTTGGATCAATTAAATCATACTGAAGTCATTTTAGTCTCTTGAAAGTCAAGTCCTTAAGATATTTTTACTAGGAATATTGAATAATTTAATGGTCATGACTAACTGGTTGGGTGTTAGATCTTTGTTGAAGTACTAATGGCATGGGGAATGGTGATGGATTGAAATATACTATTTTGTGTGGAAGTTATTTGTAAGTGGTATGATTTAAACAAGATAAAACATTGAGGAAGATCAGTCTATTCTCAAGATGCCATTGGCGCCGATAAGGTTAATATTCACAATTAGTAATCAATACTATGTAGTGCATGGTCTACAGCAAGCATCAACACCACAAACGATGGCGACTTGAAGTAGGGGCAGAGCAAGCACTAGAACAGCAGCATATGAGAGCAAAGCAAGAGCAGAGAAGCAGAGGAGAGCAGAGCAAGAGCATCAGCATGCAAGAGCAGTAAGTCAGGCTTATCGCTCCCCTAGCACCGATAAGCAAGTTTCAGCTGAAACAGCAAATTTTAGTACACCAGTCATTTGGCTGGAGCAAACTCATCTATGAAAAATTGAGCTGGAAATTATGCTATGAAAGGATAGATTCTTTTTCTAAAAAAGACATTCTTTGCAAGCGACATAATATTAGGAGTGTCACTAACAGTTCAGGACCTGAAATAGAATGCATAACTTTGCATATGACTATTCGCCCGTTGTAAGAATTTTGGATCATCCGTTTTAAATCAACGCACATTGGAGCCTTGCAAGCCGCTAGCCTCGGACAGGTTGGCCCTCAGCTGAGCTTTGCACTTGGTGCACGGTGATGCTTCGAGCATCTATCTTTTTATTTCGAATTACACAATACAATAGGGGAACATATCTAGTGGAAACCCACCTCTTTATGCAAGCTATGGAAACTTCAATCTGAGTCACACGATTTTGATCCAAGGGAGAGTTCATGGGAGGTGGAAGAGGTGATTTGCAAAATTCATGGGAGGTGGGAGGCGTGATTTGCAAAGGTGATTTTGCAAATCACTCCTCCCACCTCCTTTGAGCGTCCCGTTGGATCAACATCGTGTGACTCATATTGGAGTTTCTATAGTTTGCATGGAGAGGTTGGTTTCCACCTGATATTTTGCCGTACAATAGAGACACTCACCACACATGCACACTCATCCCTATAAACACTCGCGTGCAAACTCTACCCCTAGGAGCGTCTTCGAAGACTGGGCCAACAAATCCTCAAGATTGATGGAGTCGCCACAGGTGTCTCGCTGTTGACGGGAACGTCGCCTACCACTGAAAGTAGAAATGTCGTTAAATCCTGAGAAATTCGCTCCCACAGGGAGTCGAACCCAGGACGTGAGGTGCTACCGAGGCTCTTATAACAATTAGGCTCCAGACCCTTTCGCACTCATGCATGTCTGAGATAATGTGTTGGCTAGCGCACAATGTGTGGGCTCCACTCTGACCATGGGTCTGGCCCAGGTATCCCTCTAAGGGATATGGGTCCCCAACCACCAGACTTTTGATTGTACTTGACAAGTGGGGTTGGCATGTGAGAAGACCAAGTGACTCGACATGTGTGAACCCACCAACTAGAGCGTGCGGGCTAAGGATGTGAAGATAGCTTGGTGTGCAAATCTAAGGCAGACCAGATCAAATCAGCTCGGATAGCCCAAGGTCATTAACCAAAATAAGGCGGTCTAGGGCGCCTTCCAAAGGACAGCTTTTCCTTTATGCACAACACTTCAACAATATATAGAGTTAATGGTAGTTGTAAGTAACAAGAAACTTGTTTTTAATAATAATTCACCAACTAGACACCCTTATCATGTTAATTGTAGAGATAATAAAATAGCAATCATCCAAATGTACCTAGTATACAAACGTTGCCTTGTATTTATGGCCGCGAAACTTGGTTTTCCTGATTAAATTTTCTCTTTTTACGTCCTTGGGCCAGCAAAGTGTGCGGCCCCGATTAGTTTGTCGGCCGGCCCACGCATACCCCCGAATTTTTTTATATTTAATTTTCAAAATTTTCGACAAACGTACATCTGGCGCCGTGGCTCACGCCGTTTGGAGTTCCTGTCGCAGTGGGCCATGGCGTTAGGGGAGCCCCAACGGTCGGTAGTCTGCGCCGGTGGGGTCAGGCTCCTACCGCCGTGGCCACCGGCGACAGGATCCCTAGCGCCGTAGCCCACGGCGGCAGGGCCCTGGCGCCGTGGCCCACGGCGGCAGGAGCCGGCCTATATAAGGGTCGAGCCCCTGCCGCCGGCCCCTCACTCCTCCCTCCAAACCTTCGGCTTTCAATCTTTTCAGAGCGCTTCTGAGGCATGTTTCTAAATTTAGTCCAGTTTAGTTAGTTAGTTTAGTAAGGTAGTTTAGTTAAATTAGATTAGTTAGATTGTTAGTTTAGTCAAATTAGTTTAGTTTATAAATTTATTTTAGTTAACCTAGTTTAGTTAAATTTAGCTTAGAAATTTAGTTTAATTAATTTAGTATGTTTAACACGCTTTGTTTTAATTCATTTTAAATTTGTGGAAAATAGTTATACTGACATAATTTGATTAAATTGCTATACAATTCGTAGAAAATTATTTAAATTCACATAATTTGTTTTAATTCTTTTTAAATTTATAGCAAATGGTTATAATTGACATAATTTTATTAAATTGCTATAAAATCAGTAGGAAATTATTTAAATTCACATAATTCGTTTAAATTAGTTTTAAACTCCTAGGAAATGGTTATAATTGACATAATTTGATTAAATTGCTATAAAATTCGTCGAAAATTATTTAAATTCACATAATTCGTTTAAATTCGTTTTAAACTTCTAGGAAATGGTTATAATTGACATAATTTGATTAAATTGCTATAAAATTCGTATAAAATTACTTAAATTCACATAATTCATTTAAATTTGTTTTGAACTTCTAGGATATGGTTATAATTGGCATAATTTGATTAAATTGCTTAAAATTTGTAGAAAATTATTTAAATTCACAACTCGTTTAAACTTGTTTTAAACTTCTAGTAAAATTAGTATAATTGGAAAATTAATTAGAATTTGTTTTTTTTAAATTATGGCTTCACCGCTGGACTACGTACGGACGGAGTTGTTCTGTGAGGCGTTGGACCGGCACCACCGCTCGTACGTGTCGGCTGTTCTCGGCGGTCCGCTCGGCACGATACGTTGCCGGACGACCCGCACGTGGCTGCCGCTACACCCGCGGTGGATTCCGAAGTACGTAATTCGTATATATTATTTTTTCCCAGTTCTTTACAATAGCAATTGCGTTAAGTAAATTAATATTTTTTTTAGGCTACGCGCTGCAGGACTTCTCCCTGTTGTGCGGTTGGTCGAGGGGGACAGGCTACAAGCTGAGGTTCCCCGGGCGGAGCGGTTGACGCGGTTCAACTTCGACGCCCCGCTAATCGCCGCGTTCATAGACCGGTGGCGACCAGAGACGCACACGTTTCACTTCCCTGTTGGCAAGATGACTCTCAGTCTGGAGGACCCGCGATGTTGGGAGGACTGCCTTGTGCTGGCGAGGGGATGGGGCCGATCGACATCGCTACGACGTGGCAGGCTGACTTCCTTGCTCGGTTCGCAAACGTTCCTCGGAACGATCGCGCGCCGGCGTCGTACCTGCCCTTCATCGACACCCACGGGCCCACCTAGACTTTGATCCAGCAGTTCAGCGTACGTGATTCTAACTCTTATTTTCAACATTTGTATGCATTTAAACGAATGTGACGACGGACCTTTGTGTGTGTGCAGGCTGACTACATGGTGGACGATGCCGACGACCAGACGTCAGACAGGTTTTTGGAGATCTACCTACTCTGGCTGTTCGGGTGGGTGCTGTTCTGCGAGTCAGCGGGAGACTCCGTGTCGCGGTGCATGATCCCCTGGGCTCAGAGGATCGCCGACGCACCCCTCGAGTAGATGCCCCAGATCAGCTGGGATAGCGTTGTTCTGGCAGCTATGTACAAGGGGTTGTGTTCGGTAGTGACGAGGCCGACGAGTAGGGAGGCGATCCTCTTGGGGTGCCCTCTCCTGGTCCAGATGTGGATCCACAAGCGGTTCGACATCAGTCGGCCCAGGACGGACCTCTTGGAGTACGAGGCTGCAGCCGATGGCACCGACCCAGCGGACCTCCCCACCATGGGTTCTCTGTGGTCTCCGGAAGGTAATGACCTCCCTTTGCATGATTCTTCACGTTGTGACTTCTGTAGTTCAATTCACTTAACTTTTCTCGTTCTTTGCAACACGTTTGGGCTGGGGAGCAGCCGAAGAAGGCATACAAGGACTTCTGGTCAGATCGACCGAATGGTCGATGCCTAGGTCCGGTGGACGTCGTACGCTCCTGCTATGGTCGCTGCCCGCGCACCACAGGGGCTCTCGTCCCTGTGCTCCTGAGACCAAGCCTACTGGATGACGCGGCGACGACTGGTCTTCGACGTCTACGTTGAGGAGTACGACGTCCACCGGGTGATGAGGTAGTTCGGCCTCTTCCAGGCTGCGCCAGTACCCGCTGCACCACGTCTGCCGCCTACCGCACACAGGTGAACTACCATTTGACAATTCTAACTATTTTCCATTACAAATATTCAGTTGCCAATAATTTTATGTTTCATGTTCTATGCTAGGTGGACGCATAAGGGTGTGCCTGCGGCGACGTCATTCGCCGACAGGCTGCAGCCGTACGTGGCAAAGTGGGCGTCCACGGCGCACGAGCAGAACGTCGTCACCGAGCACCACCTTCACGACGCCGCCGCCTTGGTAGCGTACCTTCAGTGGTACCTACCGAGGATGCGGACGCGGGTGACGTACGTGCCTGCTACCTCGCCACCGCCACCTGTCCCGGACCACGACAGGGTCCTGCCGGACGCGACCTACCCGGTGCACCGAGACTAGACCGCTGACACAGCGGTAAGCTACGATACAGAAAACATATTACATTCATATGACTTTTCATTATAACATGTGTTTCTAATTTTGTGCGCAGCACGACGCGCTGGCTGAGGTCGTGCAGCTCGCTTCAGCCGCGATCGGGCAGTGCTTCTCCTGGGGGCCTTATGAGCACCAGAGCACGTACGAGAGGATCATCGCTACGGCTATGAGGTACTCCGCCGTCGTGAACTACGCCAGGGCCATAGAGATTCCTCTCCTTCCGCGCCACCCAGTGTCGTCCTCGAGCTCCGCCTCGACAACGGCTTCACAGCCGACGCCTACCTTTGCCGGCGGGTTCTCGGCTCCGAGGGTACAGCAGCACCCATAGGCGCAGGGCCCGCACGCCTACGTGCAGCGGCCGTTTGCTCCACCCGGCGCCAGTACTTTCAGTAGAGCTTATTTTCAACTAATAGATGCAATTATTATCGGTTTGTGATTATACTATATTCTAATCGTACAGGGCGACCGTCGCCTTTTACGACAGCCGGGCCTCGACAGCAGCAGCCGCCGCCACCGCCGATGTATACGCTAGGAGGTTCCAGACAGCTGACGTTTCAGCTTCCGGCGACAGATATTCCTTCATCATCCACTCCAGCTATGTTCCAGTTTCAGGCTCAGCCTAGTACTTTCGACATGGGCGCCGAGGACCAGCTGGCCTGGGATGAGATTCGGTACGACGACATTCTCGCGACCATGGAGGGCGCCCCGCAGCATGCGGACGAGCTCGCCGCGTCACAGTTGACACAATCACCATCGGTTTTGACTCAGCCATCACAGTTGGCGGCCGGCGGAGCGACCACGGCCGACGGAGCGACACCGGCAGGCGGAGGAGCGACACCGGTGGCCGGCAGAGCGACACCGGATGCTGCAGGCTCGTCGCAGGCAGCCATGGCGACACCGTCTCCCGACCAGCTAGCACCGCGGGGCGTCAGGGCACCTGACCTGTGGACGTACGACCGAGACCACACCTGGGCTGGCGCTAGAGCTGTTAGGGGGACACTATGTGAAAACCTCAAATAGGTCACGCAACATTTGTAACGGGCCCTTAACGCCCGTTACATCCACCCACATTTGTAACGGTTGTTGTTTGGCGCCCGTTACCTATAAGCGCGCCAGGACGACCCCGGGGTTGGCCTCCACAACTCTCGTTATCAATGTGGACTTCTGGTAATGAGCTTCTTAAACGCCCGTTACATAAATTCTTTGTAACGGATGTTAAAAGAGCCTGTTACAAATGTTAAACCTATTGGTAACGGGCTTGTAAAGTCCGTTACCGATCAATGGCCTATCAGTAACTGGCTGCTTAAGTCCGTTACTGACCACTCTGTATTGGTAACGTGCTATAAAGTCCATTACCGATGAGCATTTGACGCCCGCTACTAGTTTGAGAGCCCAATAATTGAAGTCTGAGAGCACTCAACTGCAGTGAAGCAGGAGCGCGGCGTTAGTGAACAAATGAGATGGAGGAGGAATTGTGGGGATTGAAAATGTTGTTGCTGAGGAGGAGGAATACAACCAGTTTGACGAAATTCCATCCTTTGACACTTCATACAAGCCCCAACTATTTGGAACTAACAAAACACCGTACTTGCGAAGTGACAATAGTGAAAAAATCCATATACAGAAATCAAGGAAGAAAAAGTAGGCCTGATTTCTGTTGAATCTTTTTTGTAATGCCGGAGGATGTGTCTATTGGTGGAAATGGAATCTGTTTTGTAATATAAAGGATGCTATGTATTGATGGAATTTCAATCCTTTTTGAAATATATGGGATGTGGTGGAATTTGAATCTGCTTGTAATATATTATGCCAAAGATACTATATATACTCTGTTTATATCCTGCTTCAGTTCAGTAACGGGCAAGAGACGAGGATTGACGAACCCGCGTCGCCATTGCTACGGGCAAGAGACGAGGACTAACGAACCAGCGTCGCCTTTGTTACGGGCAAGAGACGAGGACTAACGAACCAGTGTCGCTTTTGTTATGGGCAAGAAGATATGCGAAATCACGAACAGATTACATCAAAAGAGACACGGATTAGAGCATCTCCAAGAGTTTGCCAAATTTTACTTGGCAAATCTTGTGCTTTGCCAACTTCTAAAAAAATATGCCAAGTAAAAAAAGAGTTCATCTCCAACAATCTGGCATAATTTCACTTGCCAAATATAGATCAGGAATCCTGAGAGAAACAAGTTGATTTGCCAGACTGTTGAGATAATCACAAGCTTTGCAAGTGAGTAGGTAAATCATACAAAAAATTGTACTGCACAGAGATAATCACAAAAGCATGTCTTTTGAGATGCAAAATCACACACATAGATTATAGTCATCATTGATACATCAGAACAAGATTACAATGCGGCCATATCTTCAAGACGAGATATGCAAAATCACACACACACAGATTATAGTCATCATTGATACATCAGAACAAGGTTACAATACAGCCATATCTTCATGACGAGATATGCAAAATCACACAGACACACACATCGATCTTGCTTGCAGGTCGTCGATCTTGCTCGCAGGTCGTCGATCTTGTTGCATGTGGTCATCAAATAAGCTTCATCTCTGTTGATGGCTAGGCTTGCAATGAGACAGCAAAGCTTTCTAAACCTGCACTTTTGTTTCCAATGATCATTGGACAAAGGATGAAGGATTGTTCATCCTGAAAACAATGATCACTGGACACAAGATGAAATTGTTCATCCTGATGCCAGGAGGTTCTGGGCTACCTACCTCAGACATGGCTATGAGGAAGGAGTATGTCACAAGAATTCTTCTCGCAGCTGTGTTCGAGGGATGAGCAACCCAATCACCCCCTATCACAAGAATTCTTCTAGCAACTGAGAGATCGAGGAGGAGGAAGAAGAGAGAAAAGCAAAAGCTTGCGCCCTACAAGATCTGTTCTTTGCGCCATAGCTAGATCTAGATCTAGAGAAGAAGGAAGCAAGTGCCTCACTTTATTGTATCAGAAGAAGGAACAATATACTAGCTAGATCAAGATCTAGAGAAGAAGGAAGCAAGTGACTCACTTTATTGTACTCCTATCGAAGAAGGAACCATATAGCTAGATCTAGATCTAGAGAAGAAGCAAGCAACTTGAAGTGAGGAGGACCGAAAGGCGTCGGTGCCTTTTTATAGAAAAAACAAGGAAGGGATAAGATCAAGAGCACAGGAACGGCCGGGAAGGTTCTCAAGACGGTCAAGACGGTCGGGAAACTGTTGCTAGTCAATGGCTGAGAGCAGAGCTGCAAAGGTATAGTGATTCCAATGTAGAATTAAATGATACGCAGAGTAAGTAAACATCGTCTCCAATGACTGTATTTGGATGGTAGATGTTAGTGTTACTGTTAGTGGTAGTTTTTAACATCTCCAAATTAAGACATGTGTTTGGCTCCAAAGTGTTAGTTTTGGTGTTAGTTTTCTACAAACTAACACTAACACCTCCATCCTAACATCCAATGTAGTCATCATCTCCAAAAAAAGAGAGGAAAGGATAAGATCAAGAGCACAGGAAACGGGAAGAGGTTCCCAAGACGGTCAATGGCGAAACTGTTGCTAGTCAATGGCTAAGAGCAGAGCTGCAGATTTAGTGATTCCAATGTAGAATTAAATGATACGCGGGGTAACGAAACATCATCTCTACGCGGATTAGCCAAACATCGTTTCTAATGGAGAATTAAATGATAACGCAGATTAGCCAGACGTCATCTCCATTGCATACTTAAACCGTGTTTGGAAACAAATCTCTTGTATCTTATCCTTCCAAAACAATTAGATCCCCTGCCCCTTCATCTCTACCCGTGAAAAACAGCAACTGCCTACTCCTCATCGTCACCATTCCCGGCCGGAGATGGATAGCATGCCGGGAAGAAGCACGCGGCACCAGCCATCATCGCTGCTGCTGGGCCTCCCTCAAGACCTCCGCATTGAGATTGCGGCGCACGTCGGTGCGACCTCAGAGCGGCCCTTGGCTGACCTCCGCAGCCTACGCGGTACTTGCTCGACCATGCGCCGCGTGTGCGGCCACGGTGACGTCGGACGGCATTTGTCGATAGAGGGGATACGAGATGATATTTCTTGGGTGTGGAACCCCACCTCTTCAAAGCATTCCTTGCTATGCTGACCGGTCTTGGGAATCCGGAGGCTTGTTTACTCTCCGGAATCAAAGCCTTCTTCATCGAACACAGGGGATACAATGATCTCCGGCGCGCCGCCGAGGGTGGGCACGATGCGGCGACCTATCTATACGCCATCTTGCTCTACAGAGACAATGGTGGTGCCGCCGCTGACGACACCGCGAAGGGGTACATGAGGCGGGTCGCAGGCGGCGGCAGTACGACATCGTCGAGATGGCTGAGCAACGAGGGGTGTCTGCCTTTGCACGAGAAGGCTGCGCGTGTGCTCCACTACTCGACTTGGCGCATTTGGGGTGACCCGCTACCGCCTCCGACACATGTGCGCGGCGATTAGTGCGCAGGCACCGGCGGCGGCTGCGGCATGGAAAAAGGATGGCTTCGAATTTCTCTGTTTTGCAGCGAAGACTGTAGGCTGCGCTACGAAATGGTAAAGTTCGCATAGAGAATAGGAAATCAGTAGTAGTAGATTAGCTTTTGTATGATGCTCGAATTATCTGTGTAAAATTGTGGGAGACCAGCAAATCCGACGCGGGTTATCAGCCCCGCGTCGCTAATGACTGTGGGGCCCAGTTCTATTCAAATGAAGAACAGTTCACATTTCTCCTTTTAATCTGCAATCAAATGTTGTAACAAGTATTTTTTCGTCGTTATTAGTCCAAAATTGATACTTTTTTCTAAATTTTTCTAAAATCACCATCTATTCATTAATGTCATTGTTTAGTGTACATTCCATTTGTTGAGTGATGTTTATATGCCTTATTTTGTTCTTTGTAAGTACAACATACAAATAATATTTGTTTTACACAACCATTAGTGATGGAACTTTACATTTCGTAAGCTAAAAGTGAACACAAGGTTTTGTTAAGTTTTCAAATGCATATGAGTTCGAACATGTTGCAAAGTGTGGAAAACTTCAATGTTCAAGCAAACATTCTTGGAAACTATGTGAGAGATAAAGGCATTTGTACACAAGTATATTATTCCTTCATCTAAACCACTTGAAATTTTGAAGACAACTTTAGGTACCCAAATTATATTGCCAAGTCAATTTGTATATTTTTTAGAGCAAATTTGATGTTATTAGAATTATTATATAATTACCATGGGGTGTAAAAACGAAATATATGAATTTCGGACACACAAGTTTGACTGTTGATATTTTATTCAAATATTGAATGTCCAAATACGAATTGTTCGTATTTTTATGATTTTTTAGGTGTTGTTTTATGGGCTCTAATAATTCAGGAAAGCAAGTTTCATTCCAAAAAAAATTGTGACAGGCCCACGCGTCAGCGTCAGCAGCCAATATAAAAAAGATAACAGTTGCCTGCCCGCCCGGACCCAACTGCCAACAAATGCGATCCGGGTTCACTAACCATCGTCGCCAATGACACTGGCCCACGCGTCAGCATTAGCGTCAACGTCAACAGATCTAATTCATCACAACAGATCTCCAGTTAATCTCGCGTATATTAGATCGAGTTCATGACATAAAAAAATCTAACAACCAAGCTAGTTAACTAAGCAGTTCATGATCGACAGACAAACTAAGCAGTTCATGTCCAAGAACCGGACGAAGACACAAAAGCACACAGACATTATTGTTACTAATTGGTAGAGGAGTCTATCAATTAGTCGGAGTCCCGCCGTCGCCGCCTTGGCTGCCGTCGTCGCCGCCGTCGTCGCCGTGGCTGCCGTCGTCGAAGAAGAAGTGGCGGCGGGCAGCCCGCTTGACCACGGGGAGGTTCTCGAGCTTCTCAGCCAACCCGTGGATCCTGAAGGCGAGACCCTTCAAGGTCAGGTCCTTGTATGCATCATGATGCTCCTTGATGTCGAAGGCCTCGCCAACACCTTCATGCTTTCTGAAGGCGCTCCTGAGCAGCTCGGCGGTGAATTTATTGTCGTCGAAGAATGGTTCCTCATCGGCGTCCTTAGCCGCCAGCTCCTTCCCCTTCTCCAACTTCTTCCGACGGCGGCTTTCGTCGTCATCGTCCTCCCTTTGTCCCCGCTTCGACGGCGGTGGGCTCCTCGATGCCATCTCCTCCTTCTCTCGGTGACCGAAGATTTGTAGTGGTGAATCGCGAGGAGGATGAAGAGGTGAAGAAAAAGATGATAAGCTTATGGAAGAAGCAGGGGAGAAAGCAGGGGAGGGCGACTGGGCGAGGGAGTTATATTGACAAGACGCAGAACCGTCAGGCGCCTCTACCCCCACCCACTACTCTATTACTGCCAGTACGTGCCACTTGATTGCGCATCAGGCTCCATCTCGAGCGCGAAGCCACGCGTCGCCTTTCACTTAGCGGGAAGGAGAAGGGGCAGGGCAATGATGTCGGGCCCACTTGTCAACGGCAACATCCAAACTGTGGGGCCTTTTCAATTTCCATTTATTGTTTTATTACAACATGGCCGAGGTGCCATCTTCAACCTTCAACCCTCGAGCTGCTTGTCTCCTCCTTCAACTTCAATCCTAGTTGCCAACTTCATCCCTCTTCAACTTCAATCCTCCTTGCCAACTTCATCCCTCGTCGCCGCCAACTTCAACCCTCGTCGACATTCAAATTCCAAACCCCGTCGCTGTGCTATTTCCTCCATTCTCCATGATGGCCGCCACGGTGTGCTTGATGTTGCTGCTACCAGATGAACTTCTCACCAAGATCATCATCCACTCCATCAAGGATGTGGCCGTTTTCCATTTTCTAAACCTTTGCAATAAAATCTGTGGCACCTTCCGGCGCATCTGCAACTTCGATGAGGTACTACTGCACGTGTCGCTGTGTGATCTTCGTTCGGCGTGCAAGATTCGCTGCGTTAGGTCGTGCTTTGAGCGGCGCTTCCGCGAGGCCAATCATCCGGAGGAATTGTGTTTCGAGGGGATGGTGAGGTTGATGAGGCAGCAGAACCCCGATAAGGGTCTAAAGCTCATCGGAGATGCCGCTGCTGCTGAAGACTCCTGTGCCAAGTACTTTTTAGCGATGTTGAAGTACCGTTGCAACCCGGCGGACCCCGAAGCCATGGCACTACTCCAGGAAATCAGCGGCGGCCCATCGCCCCCTGACGGTCGGTGGAAGAACCACAACCTGTGGCGGCTGCGCTACCTCGTCAAGCAGGATCTTGACAACATTGCGTGGTTGTACTGGCTTGATGACGTCGATGACGACGACGACATTCTGTTGCTGCCTGTCCAGAATCCCCACATCTGCATTTGGGAAGCGGGATGTAGGCGCTACGGGCCGAATACCAAAGAGATCATCCTCTGCTGCAGCGCCGAGTGTCGCATCCGTCATGAGTTTGACCTCTGGACGCGTAAATTCCGCCCCGCCATGGAGTACGTTGTCAGCAGCATGAACATCGGGATGTAGGCGCAAGCATAAATATGAACATTATATATCTTGAATGTAAATTATTAGATATTACTAAACGCGGATTTGATTTTATCGGGAAGTAGGGATGTCGGCGGTGCCCTCTGCTTCCTCCTTTGTTCTATTCAAATGATTGTGGGGGCCAGTTCTATTCAAATGAAGAACAGTTCCCATTTCTCCTTTTAATCTGCAACCAAATATTGTAACGAGTATTTCTTCGTCGTTATTAGTCCAAATTTGATACCTTTTTTCTAAATTTTTCTAAAATCACCATCTATTCATTAATTTCATTGTTTAGTGTACATTCCGTTTGTTGAGTGATGTTTATATGCCTTATTTTGTTCTTTGTAAGTACCACATACAAATAATATTTGTTTTACACAACCATTAGTGATGGAACTTTACATTTCGTAAGCTTAAGGTGAACACAAGGTTTGTTACGTTTTCAAATGCATGAGTTCGAAGATGTTGCAAAGTGTGGAAAACTTCAATGTTCAAGCAAACATTCTAGGAAACTATGTGAGAGATGTAGACAGTTGTACACAAGTATATAATTCCTTCATCTAAACCATTTGAAAATTTGAAGACAAGTATAGGTACCCAAATTATGTTGGCATGTCAATTTGTAGATTTTTAGAGCACACTAGATGTTAGTAGAATTATTACATCATTAACATGGGATGTAAAAACGGATTCTAAGAATCTTGGGCACACAAGTGTGACTGTTGATAGTTTATTCAAATACTAAATGTCCAAATACGAATTGTTCGTATTTTTATGATTTTTTAGGTGCTATTTTATGGGCTCTAATAAATCAGGGAAGCAAGTTTCATTCCAAAAAATCATGGCAGGCCCACGCGTCAGCGTCAGCAGCCAATATAAAAAAGATAACTGCTGACCCAACTCCCAACAATGGCGATCCGGGTTCACTAACCATCGTCGCTCGTGACACTAGCCCACTCGTCAGCGTTAGCAGGCGACCTGTGTGCGGGCTGCTCAAAATTTCCCACCTATATTTACTATAAGGCCGTTACAAGTGACCGGCCAGTAAAAAAAATGATGAGGTCACCTCCACATCAAGAGAGACCAGCATCCTCTCCCAGGGTAGCCATCAGGTTCAGAGGTGAATCATCTCAAAGGCAAGGCTTTACTCTGGATTGGGCTTCTTCACTTCACCCTATCTATGATGATAATGGAGTAATGTGAGTGCTGTATCAGCAATCTTTCCATCCTGGATGGGGAGAACCAAGGAGATCAGCGCTGGATCGGGTATCAAGACACACAGGATCGCTAGGCTCCACGACAAACCAGGCAAGGTCATCTGGCTAACCCGATTAGACCGCCCCCTACAGGCGGTCAGACCACCCTGCCCAGAAGAGAAGGATTTCCTCCGAAGAAGGTGTACAATCCCAAGATCAGAGAAGAGGAAGTTCAAGAGATGGACATTGACCCAGAGAGGACTACTGGTCTGGACATTATTCATATTGGGACAATGAATGTTCCCGTTGAGGGAGGTGGCAAAGGGCCGATTGTGTTAAATGATCAGGTTGTGACACCAACTCAAAAGGGATCTGTTGCTAATAACCATGAGGCCAGCGGGAGCAAGTCTCGTCCAGAGTGCTTTTTACCAAGGTGGTGCCCTTCCGGTCTAACTCATACTCAAAGGCGGAAGCTTCAGCGATTGAGGCTACGTGAGAAAAGGGAGAAGGAACTAGAGAAGAAGAGGGACGTGGATTTCAACAGCTACAGGCCCATGGTACCACAAGGGAAGGAGTCACTACAAGGTTTTGACAGTGATGCAACGCCCTGAAATTGTTGCCATATGGGTATTTTCGTTGCGATACTGGGGCATTGCAACCAAATTGGGTCGTTGGGAGGCGTTGCAAGTACCTCCGATGCAATAGCATATAGCAACGCCTGCGTGTATCATTGCTATATATGTGACATGATGCAACGTTGTGAGGCGTGGCAATGCATTTGTAACGCAACGACCATTTGGCGTTGCATGAGGAGTAACAATTGCAACCATGCATAGTGGTTGCAGCAAATAATTATCGCAACGCTTGGGTTGAGTAGCGATAACGTCTGGTGTGTTGCAATACGAATATACAATATTGCCACATCGTATTGGTCGTTGTTGTACCTATCCAGGGTATCACAATGAACTACGTGGCGTTGCTAGAAGTGTAATGTATGTCGCAACCAGTCATGTCTCGTGGCTATATGCCGAGTGGATATCACATCGCCAGTACAGTGGCATCGTTGCTACATGCGGGTAGGGTATCGCAACATTTAAGGCGTCGTCGCTATATCCTGAAATGATATCGCATCGACAGTACATTCGAAGCGTGGCTATATGAGGATAGTGTATCACAACATATAAGGCGTCGTGGCTATATGAGGATAGTGTATCACAACATATAAGGCGTTGCTATATGCAATATTGATAGCGCATCAACGCAAGTCGTGGCTACATGATGCTAGGGTATCGCAACCAAACATGTGTCGTTGCTATATGCTTGACCGATATGACAACGAAACATAGGTCGTGGCTATATGGTGTAAGGGTAACACAACACAACACTAGTTGTTGCTACATAATAAAAGGGTATCGCAACCAAATGTGCTGCGTTGAAACATCCACATGTAGCAACCGTTATTGCACAAGGCAACGAGATATTAACCTCAAGCAACACATATATATTAAAACTGAAATCAATCCATCATGAAAGTCTTGCAACCAATTGAAATAGTTATCTTCTCACTTAAGAAATCACAGTGAAAACAAACTATTGTCCACCAGCAAGCACACTGAAAACACTAGCAAATTTATGAAACTATAAAACTATTGGCCACCTTCAACACACTGCTCCTCAACATATTCGGCCATTCTTCAAGACCTACTGCTGCTCGTGACCTTCAAAGACCTTGCTGAAAATCAAAAAATTGTTGTAATTGAAATGTCAGAATTTGTTATTAGAAAGCAGTGGCATTATGAAATGTCAAAATCAAACTGCTCGACATCCCCCAGTGTTGGAAACACTTCTGAATTGGCAATGCAAAAAATTAATGGCATTATGAAAGCACAATTCCAGTTATGTACCTGTCTTTTCTTTGTTGTAGCTCTTGTTTTATTTATCAGATTACTTGAACTTATGAATTTTGCTGCAGTTCCATTAGCCTGTTTGTCATTGAACAGATTCTTTGTAGCTTTCGAACCTTTGGGAACATTGGAATCTTTAGTATTGCAATTAGGTTGCACAATATCTTTTTCTGTTGTCAGCATGCTTCTTGGCTCAACCTGCATTGCATAGTTCATTCAAAAATATATGTTATCTCATGGCCATAGCAGTGATGACTGGAATGGTTGAAAGTTTGTTACCTCATTAGTCCTAGTATCATGAACAGGGAGTGGTGTTGTGAAAACATTGTTATCCTGAGGGGTCCTATCTGTACCTTCAACTTCCTCAGTGGTCCTACCATCATCTTGTGTTGTAATGTTGGTTTCAAGGTTATTCTATGCATGAAAAAATAGCGTTGTTAGAGATTAGTTGTAATATTTTTATTGTAAATCTAAAAAACCTATAGTTCTTTAGTGTCCACAAAGAAGTAAATCTAAATTTCTTTCTCGCAAGGTTAAATCATGAATTGCAAAAACAGCATATGCTCACATAGGTAAAAACTTACTATTTTCATTGTTACACAAGTTAATAACACAATAGAAATAAACATGCGGAAATTATAAACTTATTACCTCGGGTAGTGCGGCCTCTCGTGTTGTTTTGTGCCTCAGTGGTCCTACCTTCATTTTGTGTTGTATTGTTGGTTTCCTGGTTACCCTATGCAATTAAAAGGAACGCCGATAAGACAATAATAGTCATATATTAATTGTCAGTCTTAAACACCTATTTGTTATTTTAGTGTGCACCCAAAAGTATATCTCAATTCATTGATGTCAAGTAAAAACATTAATTGCTAAGACATCATGAACACAATAATAAAACACTCCTTCTCGATATTGGTGGTCTAGGGATAATTAATCTAGAAATCATGCCATGGGCGTTGCAAGTTTACATACATGGATTTGAAATAAACATGCACAAGTTTTCAACTTTTTACCTCAGCTAGTGCCGCCGCCTTTGCATTGTTCTGTGCCATCATTGTTGCAAACTCCTCCATTAGTTCAGCTCTAAGTGCTGCTTTGAGTTGTTCCTTCTCAGCTTCCTTATTAGCAGCATCATCTGCAATAAATGCTCGTAATCTATCAACCACCCGTCCTTGTTCTTCGATTCTATCCCGAAGTAGCTTGGTTTTATTTGGATTAGACGAGTAACCATGGCCACATAATTTGCTTGATTTGGATCCTGTTGTTTCCTTGTAAGTTTGCTTGAAATACAAGATCTATCTTCACGGGTGCGGTACCGTGTTACTTCCTGATTCTTCTTCACCCACTCCATCTGATGATTGTAGCATAGACAACTTCCTGGATGTATTATTCTGAGCAAGAAGTAATTGTATGATATAAAATCAGGTCGTGTAGTGATGTAAAATACATACTTCAGTGACTGCTAGTATTACTCACGTAAATACTCTCGGACATTTCATTTGACCACTTCCCTTCCTTCATGTGAGTAGTCTGCCAAAGTTCCAAAATTCCTGGCTCAGCACCAGTAGCTGGATCCCTCTACAATAGAAATGTAGACGACATTAAGTAATACATAATTTTTCAACTTATTGGAAGTAGATAAAAATTGAACCGGTTCTTACCTTTTCCCAACTACACTGAGAGAAAGGTTTGGAACCCATGACATGCAAGGTTTTCATTTGTCCACGATTCGAAGAGTTTTGGCTACTAACCTTCGCAAAGGAGTGAAAAATGAAATGTTTAGCGAGACCAAAAAGAAAAGATTAAACATTGCATTGTGTGGCTAACTTTATAAAATTCGCATATTACCTTGAACTTTTTTGATCCAAAGTACATTATCAAATAGTGCCACTCCACAATATCCAAGTCTTGAGGCTTATTTTTCATTCTTTCATCATAATTGTCGTATGCCTTGTAAGTTGCACTAAAAGTTGATCGCCAACCTTTATAGCGTTCTCTTGCAATCTTTAATATCTTTTCTTTTGATACTTCATTGTTGTCGATTTCCCAAAGGTCCTGTTGCAAACGAAACAAAAAAAAGAAATTGTGAACAGAGGAGGTAGGGCCTACAGTTGAAAGATATGTTGCATAATATTTTTGGTCTATCGAAATAAGTATAAGGCATACTTCCAAGAACATACCATTACACATTCCACAATTGAATTCTTTACAGTTTCATTGACATCATTCCACCTTTTAACTCCAATCAGTGGAGTCTTCAACCTCATGAACAAAACCACTCATCGACGAAAGTGCGTCTATTGTCTCCACAGGGACCACCCAGAGTTGGGGAAAATTCAATTTTCAGTTTCTTAGTGCGAGTCTTCAATCTCTTTAACTGTGCAGCTAGTCCTTTTAAGGGTCCACGACCTACTTGCTTGCCATCTACTTACAAGTATTAGTGCAAGTTAGCCAGTAAAATAATAAATCTTAATAGAGCATGCAATGGATATGAGTGTTTGACAGTACAATACAAGCATAACTAAACAATCTGAAATATATTGATAGATGACAATCTGAAATTAGCGTTGCATCTTTCCAAGCAAAGAATCAAGCAATGTTTGAACCAGCAATAAACTCATATTTTTCCCCGTGTGTGACAAATCTACAAGTACTGGAATATGAAATATTATTGTTGTACCATTTCTATCCAGAAAAAATTAAGTTTGCTCGACATGGGAAAGCAAGAGACAAATTATATATTACATACTGATGGATTATTAACTGTAATAAGGGTATGGATCTTTTGAAACCTTTTGTCGTCTTTTTTTCTTCCTAGCATGAGATGGCCATTGTGCATCAGGCTTGTTGATGCTATCATTGGTATCAATATCATCTAAACTTCCTGGAGTCGGCGTGGTCACCAGATATGCTTTATAGGCCACTGTAGAAATGGGAACATGTTTGATTAGTGCAACAAATCTTGAATCGTATAAGAAGTACAAATGAACAAAAAAATACTTACTAATTCTTTTCAGATACCCTTCCTGTCTTAACCATTCAGTGTATGTTCGTATTGTTTCCTCCCTTGTGTCATCCTGAAGATCTGCAAGTTAGCAACACTATTGTCAGTCAGAGTACAAGTATAGGTACATTTCTGAGTGCAATACTAATAGCATATACACCTGTATCAGAGTCTTTGTCCTTCTGTAAATATTCAAGCCATTGTTTGTATGCATCTATTGATTCATCAATGTCGTCAGTATCATCATCTTCATCTTCCTGGTCTGACTCATTGCCCCTCGATCGCTTGAGAGGAGTCACTTGGACATGTCGTTCTGGTTCTTTTTCTTTTGCCAACAACAACTTTGATTTTCCTTTCTGCACTCGAGTCCTTAAGCATTGCATCTACATCTCTGCTTCGTAATCAAGAACCTCCGAGTTGCTAGATCATTTCCACTTCTCTTCTTGTAGTACATGTAGTCCCGCACACCATAACCAAGTTGCTCTTTCCAAGATATCAAATTCCTCATTGTTATGAGACCCTTGTCAATAGGGGCGGTGACCAATGGCTCTTTCGCGCCATTCTTGCATTCGATGTATACATCCCGGATTTCACCTGTTAGGTCATTTGAATTCTTGCATGTGTAGGGAAAAAATATTACTAACCTAAACAAATGCATGCGCCGATAATATAGCATAATGTGAGAGTACTAGTTGTAATCGAAATTCGAAATCTGAATGTAACATATAGAAATAGACATAAAGGTTGTAGGTAACCAAACTTTCATTTCAGTTCCACCATATTCCGCAATCCTGTAAATCAAGCGCCTCTTATTAAATGGCATGCAGTTCTAAATTGCTTAATCGTATGCAAACAGGACCGGTGTTATGGATCAAGCAAGCGCCCCTTCCATTTTACCATTCATAGCATGAACAATTAACTTTCAATTCATAGCATGACTGAATAAATTTGGTTTCCTGCCGGGATCATGTTACTATTTTTCCAAATTATTTGTTTTAAAAGAAAATGGCTAACCAGCTCAATATATATCTGATCACCTGATCAGTGCCTCAAATTTGTGAAAGACTGACTCCAATACTTCACACATCGTTGAATTTGTACTAGACAATACAAAATCATATGACCCAATGATAAGTGAACATTATACTTTTACCTTCTGAGACCTTTTCCATCAATTAGCTGAATGCCAGTCTAAAAATCCAGTGTACATTCATTCTTTATGTTACTAGTTCATATTCAAGCCTACTAATTAAGAGTAAGGATTCAGCTTCATTTTATTTAGTTGACAGGAATCCATTGTTTTGATGGGTGCACTGTGTAAATTAACAGTTAACATATCCCGAAATAACCAATTCCAACCTGATGTATACCCTACGCTAGGAAATAATCAAGATAACAATGAAATCATCATCCTGGACTAACCCTAGTTCGTCACTGAAAGGAGAAATCGATTGCATGATATAAAAGGTACATCTTTGAGTAACCCTACATCGTCCTTGAATCAAAATAGTTGGATTCCTTGCACAAAATCGATTGAGAACACACAACCTAAGCAGAAGTTTGAAGAAGGTACGTACTGGCGTTTGCCTGTTGGTTGGGAAGCCAAATCATCGTCATCGTCTTCAAACTCAACCTCTGCTACGACAGGAGCCCGACATGCTGCGCTCCCAGCGGCGATGGCGGATGGAGATCTTGTGGCAGATGGCATGGTTGGAATCGATGGCGCGGCACCAGGGTAGGGAGGAACCGCTGCGTCGCTTCTCAGATGACGAGCCCCTGCGCGCCGCCTCCCAGTTTCGTGATTGGATCAAAAACGAAAGGAGGGAGGGCGCAATATAAGGGTTGGAGGGAATTATTTGGCGGGCTGCACTAAAATTTTGGAGGGAAATTATTTCCATAGAGATTTTGCAGCCCACGTTGGAGGGAATCTGTTTTGCAACCAGGGTTTGAGGAAAAAAAACTTTGCTTATAATGTCAGGTTCACGTGTGTCACCCAAAAATTTGGAAATTCCAATTTATGGAGATTGATCAGATCAAAAAACGTTGAGAAAGGGCATTATTGATCAGATCCATAAATTTGTGTGCATTTATGCAAATTTCTGACCAAGTTTACCTATTATTGTTATTTTTTTATAATAATAATAAAGCTAAATGTTAAAAAATCCTAAAGTGCCAAAAAATACCATAAAAACAACGAGGGACGCATCCTTTGGATGCATAAGTGTTCCCAAAAAATTTTGAAGTAATTCGGAGAAATCGGTCAAGCACATCTTCACAAAGTCATATGAGCCGCCACACATGCCCCTATAGATCCCCGAGAGATGTTCATCCTCGTGCGAGACGTATAGTACCAATTCGTCAAAACCAATCCAAACTCTCTCGGGATGTTTATAGACCCAAACTATAAATTTGTGTGCATTTATGCAAATTTCTGACCAAGTTTACCTATTATTGTTATTTTTTTATAATAATAATAAAGCTAAATGTTAAAAAATCCTAAAGTGCCAAACAATACAATAAAAACAACGAGGGACGCATCCTTTGGATGCATAAGTGTTCCCAAAAAATTTTGAAGTAATTCGGAGAAATCGGTCAAGCACATCTTCACAAAGTCATATGAGCCGCCACACATGCCCCTATAGATCCCCGAGAGATGTTCATCCTCGTGCGAGACGTATAGTACCAATTCGTCAAAACCAATCCAAACTCTACTGGGATGTTTATAGACCCAAACTATAAATTTGTGTGCATTTATGCAAATTTCTGACCAAGTTTACCTATTATTGTTATTTTTTATAATAATAATAAAGCTAAATGTTAAAAAATCCTAAAGTGCCAAAAAATACCATAAAAACAACGAGGGACGCATCCTTTGAATGCATAAGTGTTCCCAAAAAATTTTGAAGTAATTCGGAGAAATTGGTCAAGCACATCTTCACAAAGTCATATGAGCCGCCACACATGCCCCTGTAGATCCCCGAGAGATGTTCATCCTCGTGCGAGACGTATAGTACCAATTCGTCAAAACCAATCCAAACTCTACTGGGATGTTTATAGACCCAAACTATAAATTTGTGTGCATTTATGCAAATTTCTGACCAAGTTTACCTATTATTGTTATTTTTTATAATAATAATAAAGCTAAATGTTAAAAAATCCTAAAGTGCCAAAAAAATACCATAAAAACAACGAGGGACGCATCCTTTGGATGCATAAGTGTTCCCAAAAAATTTTGAAGTAATTCCGAGAAATCGGTCAAGCACATCTTCACAAAGTCATATGAGCCGCCACACATGCCCCTATAGATCCCCGAGAGATGTTCATCCTCGTGCGAGACGTATAGTACCAATTCGTCAAAACTAATCCAAACTCTACTGGGATGTTTATAGACCCAAACTATAAATTTGTGTGCATTTATGCAAATTTCTGACCAAGTTTACCTATTATTGTTATTTTTTTATAATAATAATAAAGCTAAATGTTAAAAAATAAAAAATAAATTATGGGGGTAGACATCCCCACTTTGACCTTCCACATCATTCCTACTCCAATTTGTCAAATCCTCATCTGGATGTTCAACACTCATCTGTTCCACTCCTACTACAATTGAGTCCACATCGGTATCACCAACTTCATTTTCAGTGTCTTCTCCTTCAGGCATGGCAAACAAGTTCCTAGGCTTCATTCTAAGCACAGTGCACCAATTAGTTTTCTTGGCATGTTTCACATAACACACTTTCTCTGCTTGTGTCGCAAGGATGTATGGCTCATCCGAAAAGCGAAACCGAGTGGTATCTATATCAACAATCCCATATTTATCTTTATTGTACCCTCTGGATTTATTTGTAGTTCCTCCCGGAACATCAAACCAGTCGCACTCGAACAACATGACTTCCTTCCCGTTAGGGAAATCAAGGGTGATGATGTTTTTAATCAGACCATACCACTCCATGTCGTCCCCCTTGACAACAATACCACTATTATGTGTGCTCAAATTTTTCTCAACTTCTCTTGTCCGGAAGAAAAATCCATTGATGAAGCACCTGTTAGACACACGAACTCGATGATCTGGAGTTCGAGATAGAGTATATATCATATCATCAACTTTTCCCTGGGCATGTAGACCCCGAATCTGCATTTATATTTTTTTCAAAAAAAATGATTACTATAATGTCCAAATATGTTGAGGTAATAAAAGTAAATATGCATATGACTCACCTTACGCTCGAACCATGATACAAAATTGTCCTTGTGTGTTTTTGAAACATTTCGGGTGCTAAGTTTGGTCAATACTTCCAAGTGCTCACTGGAACCAGATGAAAACAAACACTTATGAATTAGATAGTCTAGACATTGACAGCAAGAAGGAAATAATTGTAATACTTACTTTACCCATGGCATGGACTCATCACAATTTGTTAATATATAATGCCTCATTCGGTGCAATTCCAGTGAGGATGCAATGGTGATATGGGATTTGTTCTTACTATAGTCCATGCTCCCAAATACACTTAGACCTGAAGGTGGTTCATTCACAATGCTATTTTCTTGTCGCTCTGGTCGATTTGACTTTGTGCTAACCTCTTCGAAAAAACGAGAACAAAATGTCATGCACTCCTCAGAGATATATCCCTCAGCTATTGAACCTTCTGGGCATGCTTTGTTCCTCACATAGTTTTTCAATGTCCGCAAATACCTCTCAACTGGATACATCCACGTGTAGCAAACAGGACCTCCAACTCTAGCCTCCCAAGCAATATGAACTGGTAAATGGATCATAATATCAAAAAATGCGGGTGGGAATATCATCTCAAGACGACTCAGAGTCTGTCCAATCGACTCGTCGAGTTTTTTAATCTCAGCACCATCAAGCTCCTTTGAACAAACTGAGCTAAAAAACCTGCTTAGCTCGATCAACAGGGCAGCTACATCATCTGACAATATATGGCGTATCACCAAGGGTAACAGTTTCTGTAAAATAATATGGTAGTCATGGCTTTTAAGTCCAAAAATTTTGCAACCATCGACATCAATACATCTCTTGATATTTGCTGCATATCCATCTGGCATCTTGACATCTTGTAGAAATTTGCACAAAATTGTCTTCTCATTTTTACCTAAGGTGTACAATCCTGCTGGCAAGGTATATCTACCTTTTTCGAGAACTGGATGCTGATCCTTCCTTATACCCAACTCTTGCAAATCAAGCCGAGCCTTTTCGCTGTCCTTACTTTTACCAGCTAAACCAAGCAAAGTACCTAGCAAGGCCTCACATACGTTCTTCTCAATATGCATCACATCCAAATTATGGCGTATAAGCAGTGTTTCCCAGTATGGAAGTTGAAAAAAAATACTCTTCTTCCTCCAGTTGTGCCATCTAAGGTCTTCATCATGTTGCTTCCTCTTTCCTAAAGTAGTCCTTCCAAATTTTTCTTGCTCAAAACTCTGGTACTGTTCCAACACTTCTACACCACTGGGTGCCTTCGGAGCCTCCCTGTTTTCAACAGAGTTATTGAAGCTGACCCTGTTCCTTCGCCACTTGTGGTTTGGGGACAAAAAACGGCAATGGCCAAGGTAGAAATGCTTCTTACCATGTTTTAACCACAGGTAATCAGTATCCTTGTTACAATGAGGACAAGCAAACTTTCCTTTTGTGCTCCAACCAGATAACATGGCATAGGCCGGAAAATCATTTATTGTCCAAAGCGAAGCCGCGCGTAGAGTGAAATTCTTCTTCACCTTCGCATCCCAAGTTGTAACACCATTAAGCCACAAATCTTTAAGCTCATCGATTAGAGGCCGCAAATATACATCAATGTTCATTCCGGGAGATTTAGGGCCGGTACAAGCATTGACATCATCCAATAAGATTGTTTCAAGCACATCCAATGAGGCGAGGTTATATGGAATTAGGATCACCGGCCATGTAGTGTAAGCCACATTCAACATGCCAAAAGGATTGAAGCCATCTGATGCAAGTCCCAATCTCACATTACGTGGATCATCTGCAAATGCCGGATTTTCATCATTTACGTGCTTCCATGCTAGTGAGTTGGCTGGGTGACGCATCTTTCCATCTTGCACCAAATCTTCACTATGCCAACTCATGTCTTTTGATGTCTTTGCATTCATATATAATATGCGCAGTCTTGGAATTAGTGGAAAATACCTCAGTATTTTACAAGGAATAAGCTTCTTCTTCTTTACCCTGCCATCAGTAGTGCCATTATCTTTGCTATCCCCAGCAGGATCAGTATTTTTCCACCTACTTTCACCATAGGTTGGACATTTGTCTGCTTTCTTGTGAACTCCACGAAATAAGACACAGTCATTGACACAAGCATGAATCTTTTCCTAGTCCAGGCCAAGGTCTCGAACAACCTTTCTAATTTTATCCAATGTATTTGGAACACAGTGTCCTTCAGGAAGCAACAGACAAAATAAGTGAAGAATTTGCTCCATGGCATTGTTGCTAATACCGAACATGCACTTAATCTGAAAAATCCTGACAATGAAGGATATTTGCGTAGCCTCCTTGCAACTTTGGGTACAATTCTTTCCTCGCTTCTGCCATTAATTTCAAAAATGCCTTTGCCGCTTCATTTGGCTCCTCGGAATTGCTTTCTCTATTTTCTGTATTTATAGCACCACTAATTAGAGAGGACACGAGATTTTGGGCAGAGCCTCCATCATCACAGTCATCTTCCACAACGATAGCAGGTTCAGGAGCATGAAGCTGTTCCATCAATCTCTTCTGGTAATCTGGATCAAACCCTCTACTAAGCAGGTGTTTTGTCATCACATCTTTTGTTACGTATGCCATGCAACGACACCTACCACATGGACAGGGTGCAGTTTCTCCTGGATAGGTGCCTTCAAATTTTTTCCCAATGTACTTTTTAAATGCTGTTTGCCACTGACTAACCGACCTATCGAGCGACAACATCCAACCGAGATCATCATCATCACATGCCATTGGAAAGTTCGCCACAAACGAGGATCTCAACACAAAAGGTACAATTCCCGAACCATGGAAAAAAGTAGCCGGATTAAACTAAAAACTTCTTAATTCACATGAGCACAAAGTAATAAATGTCTAAATTTGAGGTTTCATGCACACGGTATGATCTTGTTAAATGCATGATGGGCTGCTGTACAAGATGACATAAAAGAAATAATTATAATTTTTATACCTCTTGTTTTCGAGTGCAAAGAAAACAGTAACACGGACAATCGGGCTATCGATGATTTAGAAATTTTCCTCAAAGCTAATTGAGTTTGAAGCGTACGAAAACACGAGAGAAACTTAATTAATGTAAGATATTGATCTCTCAACTTGCACAAAAGATACATTGCAAAAAACTTTATTTGTATATTTCCATCCTCTTACCAAATATAATTAAGATGATTATCGTGTTTCAATTGATCTGGTACTCACCTCCTACTGCCAGCGACAGCAAGGGCACAGCGGAAAGGGTGGAGGTGCCTCCTCGCCAAGGGTGGGCGTGTCACGGCAACAACGTTCCTTGCCGGCTGCCGATCGAGGGCAGCGCCACGTCGTTCCTTGCCGGCTGCCAATCGAGGGTCGCGAACTCGATCCTGACACCTCAGTCGTTCCTCACCGGCGGCCGTCGTTCCTCACAAACTCCTGCCTCCTCTCGCGAACTCCCCTGCGCCCTGCCTGGACGCGATCGTGAGACGATGTGGCGTACGCAGCGGCGAACTCCCCTACGCCCTGCCTCCTCTCGCGATCTCCTGCCTCCTCTCGCGAACTCCCCCTGCGCCCTGCGCCCTACGTGCGTCGCCGGGTACGTACAGGCGCCGATGGGTTTAGGCTCGGCCTGTGTACATAGGGGCCTCCTCGATGCCTTCCGGAGAGACATAACTAAAGAGCCCACTAATGATCCATTAAGCCCAGGAGCGACCACTAATGATTTTTTTTACATAGCAAAAGAAGGGCCTCACAATTTTTAGGCACAATTTTGTGTTTGTAAGTATATGACATTTATAAGGCCTATAATGGTTCTCAGCCCAAATACATACATAGGCCTTTTATCTTAACTTTTCTAATTTTAAAGATATGATGTCATGAACAACCCCTATTGCCACTGGTGTGCATAATTGTTGCAATTACACATTGTTATTAGCAACGACTACATTGTTCGTTGCTATATGTATCATATATTACAACACAATAGGTTGGCGTAGCGATATATGTGATTATTCTTGCAAGCGATCGATTTTCGTTGCAACGGACTAGCACTCCTATCACATCACCTATCTTTTTTGATGCAACAGCATAGACTCTTTTCGCGACGCTCCATAATCGTTGCGCCTAAGACAACAAATGCAACAATTACAACAAGAGTGGCAATAACATTCCCTCAATGCCAACATATATATATGCGTTGCTATATAGCCCACTTATTGCAACTAACCAAATTTGAAATCGCAACTATGCAAATATAGTGACCACATGACCCTATATCGCAACAAAAATAGCAGCTGGTAGCAATAAGGCCTACATATTGCAACTAAAATCACATTGTTGCCACAGTTTTCGTGGCATTAGACCCAAAACCTTGTAGTGAGTGGAGAGTCAAGGCAGCAACCCAAACAGGGTTGGTCAAACCTCCAGAGGGGGCGGTTTAACCGCTAAAGGCGGTTAGACCGGGTGACCAGGCGGTCAGACCGGGGTCTCCAGAAACGCCACCCGGTTTCGCTTCTTCGATCCCTATGGTTTGTGATGACAAGGTTTCATCTGTCCATACTCCAGAGGACGATGATTAACTTGTGGACTACAGTTCTTCTCCAGAGCGGATGAACCTTGAGATCAATGTGGTTCATTTGTTTGGTTATGGTTCGGTGCCTACGGAGGAGGACTTAGCTCATCTTGACTTTGGGCCCAAAGATGCTATATTTCAGATGCCCAAAGACACTGATAATCATCTGAAGGCTTTGTATATGAAGGGTCATATCAATGGGAAGCCTATCTCTCAGATGCTAGTGGATGGAGGTGCGATTGTCAACTTGATGCCGTATTCTCTATTCAAGAAGCTTGGAGGTTTAGATGAGGAGCTGATCAAGAACAATATGACCGTCAGCGGGGCTGGAGGAGGCGAGCCAATGGGGGCTAAAGGCGTGATCTCCATGGAACTCACTATTGGAAGCAAGACGCTCGCTACGACTTTCTTCGTCGCTGAGACATAAGGTAACTTCAGTCTTATCCTTGGTCGTGATTGGATTCATGCAAATAAATGTGTTCCTTCTACTTTGCACCAAATGCTAATACAATGGGTAGATGATGAAGTAGAAGTAGTGCATGGTGGTAATTCTGCTTGTGTGGCTGTAGCCGATAGTCATTCTATAGGTATACATGATGATGTAAAGTGTCTATCTGGTTTAGATTTATCTGATTATGAGTTTGTAAGTTGTTCCAACAATGGTTTCATTCCTGCTATCATAAAGCCGTTTGATAATCGGCGAAATCACTTCATGTGACTCAATGAGTTCAACAAAAGAGTGGTTGCAGCAGAGAATTGATCATTATCGGGCGCATAAGACCGATACATGTGAAGAGGATCTTGATGATTTGGGCAAGTTAGGACAAGGATTTACGTCGGCTGGTCCTCTTGAGGAGGTAGATATTGGTGATGGCACTATGCCTAGGCCGATATTTGTAAACAAGAATCTTGATCCTATATTTAAGCTTGAATTAATAAAGATTTTGAAAGAGTATGTTGATTGCTTTGCTTGGAATTACAATGAGATGCCTGGTTTAAGTCGTGACTTGGTAGAACATAAATTACCTATTAAACCTGGTTTCAAGCCTTATAAACAGCCTCGTAGGAATTTTAATCCTGATATTTATGACCGAGTGAAAGAAGAAATCAATCAATTGCTTGATGCTAAGTTTATTAGGCCTTGTCGATATGTTGATTGGATCTCTAATATTGTGCCTGTTGAGAAAAAAGGAACAAAAAAACTTCGTGTTTGCATTGATTTTAGAGATCTTAATAAAGCAACTCCTAAAGATGAATATCATATGCCTATAGCCGACTTTCTTGTTAATTCTGCATCTGGACATAGAGTACTTAGCTTTCTTGATGGTAATGCTAGCTACAATCAAATCTTTATGGCCGAAGAGGATATCTCCAAAACGGCTTTCATATGTCCAGGATTTGTGGGTTTATTTGAGTGGGTAGTCATGACTTTTGGCTTGAAAAATGCTGGTGCTACTTATCAAAGGGCTATGAATTTAATTTTTCATGACTTACTTGGTATTATCGTAGAAGTCTATATTGATGATATTGTTGTTAAATCGGCTAGTTTAAACTCTCATTTAGCCGATTTAAGACTTGCATTTGAAAAGATGCGTCGGTATGGTTTAAAGATGAATCCACTCAAATGTGCTTTTGGAGTGTCGGCTGGCAAGTTTTTGGGTTTCATTGTGCATGAGAAAGGTGTGGAGATTGATCCTAAAAAGATTGAGTCGATTAAGAAGGTTCAAGCTCCTACTTCTAAAAAAGAGTTACAGAGATTCTTGGGCAAAGTTAATTACTTGAGGTGATTCATTTGCAACTTGTCTGGGAAGGTTGATGCTTTTACTCCTTTACTTCGGTTGAAAAGTGGAGCTGAATTTACTTGGGGGGCAAAACAGCAAGAGGCTTTTGATGAGATTAAGAGTTATTTGACTTCGCCGCCTGTTCTTCAAGCACCTAATAGTGGTGTTCCTTTCCGGCTTTATATTGCGGCGGAGCCATGTGTGATTGGAGTTGTTCTGACTCAAGAGATTGATGGCAAGGAGTATATCGTTGCTTATGAGAGTAGAAGATTGCTAGACGCTGAAACAAGGTACGCTTTTATTGAAAAGCTTTGCTTATCATTATATTATGCTTGTACCAAGTTAAGGCATTATTTATTGTCTAGTACTTGCTATGTTGCATGCCAAACCGACATAATTAAATACATGTTGCAAAAACCTATTCTTAGTGGTAGAGTCGGCAAGTGGGCTTATGCTCTTGTTGAATATGATTTGCGTTGTGAACCTATTGGATCAATGAAAGGTCAAATAGTAGCCGACTTTTTTGTTCAACATAGGATTGATAAGCAACTTGATCTAGATGTCGGTTATGTAACTTTTACTCCATGGAAATTACATTTTGATGGATCGGCTTGTAGAAGTGGTTGTGGTGTTGGAATTATTATTATATCACCTAGTGGAGCTATTTTTGAAGCCCTTAGCCGGTTGGATCATAAATGTACCAATAATCAAATTGAGTATGAAGCTCTCTTGTTTGGATGCAAATATTACATGACATGGGAGTGAAACATGTAGAAGCTTATGGTGATTCTTTACTGGTGGTACAGCAAGTATCCAAGGTATGTTAATGTCTAAGTGGTTCTTTAAATGCTTATCTTGATAAATGTGTAGACATTATATATTGCATGGATGAATTTGTGATATATCATGTACCACGGGAGGAGAATCTGAAGGCTAACGCTCTGGCTCAGCAAGCATCTAGTTATAATGTTCAGAAAAGAAATTTTCAAGAACAGAAACCGGTGTTTAGTGAAGCCGAGGGATATGTTCTGGAAGACCCTGTTCAACCGCCTCCACAGGCCGGTCAAACCGGGTACCCTGGTCAGACCGCCCCCCTTGGGCCGGTTAGACCGCCCCTCGGGGGGCAACCCTGCTTCGGTCGCTGTTTCTTCCAAGACTGTTGAGGATGAAGTGGGTGATTGGAGAACACCTTTGGTTAAATATTTGCAGGATCCTAAAAGTATGAGTGATAGAAAAGTCTGACGATGGGCGCTTTAGTTTGTTCTAGATGGTGATGAGTTGTATCGTCGGACGGCGGATGATTTGCTTTTAAAGTGTTTGGCTCCTGATCAAGCAAGGTTAGCTATGGCAGAGGTACATGAGGGAATTTGTGGTACTCATCAATCGGCTCCTAAGATGAAGTGGCTTCTTAGACGAGCTTGCTTTTATTGGCCTACTATGATAGCCGATTGCTTTAGGTACTACAAAGGATGTGAAGAGTGTCAAAAGCACAGAGATGTTCAGTTGGTGCCTGCTGCATTGTTGCACCCAATTATCAAGCCTTGGCCATTCAAAGGTTGGGGATTGGATTTCATTGGCAAGATACATCCTCCGTCAGCTAAAGGACATTGCTTTGTGATTGTGGCGACTGATTATTTTACCAAGTGGACTGAAGCAATTCCTCTCAAGAATATGACACACAAGGAGGTGATTGGGTTTATTACGGAGCATATTATACATAGATTTAGCATTCCACAAACTTTAACTACAGACCAAGGTACTTCATTTGTGGCTAAAGAGGTGCGTGATTTTGTTAATTCCTATGGTATTAGATTGCTCAATTCGTCTCCATATTATGCTCAAGCTAATGGTCAAGCCGAGTCTAGTAATAAAACTCTAGCTAAGCTCATTAAGAAGAAGATAGAAGATAATCCTAAAAGATGGCATGAAGTATTATCTGAAGCTTTATGGGCTCATCGCATCTCTAGACATGGGGCTACCAAAGTTACTCCTTTTGAGCTTGTGTATGGTCAAGAGGCCGTTTTACCTGTTGAGGTGAATCTGGGCGCCTATAGACTTGCAAAGCAAAATGATCTTAGTGCTGATACTTATTATGCTTTGATGATGGATAACATTGATGAAGTGACCGACAAGCGTTTGGAGGCCTTGGAAGCAATTGAGAAGGATAAAAGGCGAGTTGCTAGAGCTTATAATAAGAGGGTTAAAGCTAAGTCTTTTCAAGTAGGAGATTTGGTTTGGAAAACTATTTTGCCTATAGGATCTAAGAGCAACAAATTTGGTAAACGGTCTCCAAGTTGGGAAGGTCCATATAAGGTTGTGAGAGTTTGCTCTAGAAATTCATATATGGTGGAATCATTGCAAGGACAGTAGCTACCTAGGGCACTCAATGGAAGGTATCTGAAGAAGTTTTATCCAAGTGTGTGGCAAGATGCTTGAAGGTTTATGGCCGGTTTCTAAAAAAAATCGCCCTTAGCATAAAAATTGCCGACAATAGTCCTGTCGTCCTTAGCATTATTTTTTAGCGCGCAAGCTTTACTAAAAAACAGGGGGCATGTGTTTACACCCAAAATTAGCAAAGGCCGACTCGGGCCAGGCAGGCCAGTTAGACCGGGTCCCAGGGGCGGTCTGACCGGGTGTTCTGTAGCCGTCTGGCACAAAGGGGCCAGGCGGTCTAACCGCCCCTCGGGGGCGGTCTAACCGGGTTACCCCGATTTCGGGTATAATTAGGAGTTTAGCTTGATTCCGAGTTGTAACTTGCTATTTGCAGGGCAAGACCTCCCACCCTATAAATATAAAGGGTCGTGGCCTATTGAGACCTATCATCCAATTGTCATTATCAAGTTTTATCTTATTTTCTCCAAACCATAGCTTTTCCAACCTACTTTGCTCTCCTCCTTCGTCTCCACGGCGGTTGAGGGAGTTCTGAGTGGCCTGCCGATCTCAGGACAACCCTAGGCGCACTGTTCCTGACGGGGTCCCTCCCGGAGCAGCGAATCTAGGTTTTCTGCGTCTCTCCTGTCCAAGGCGGTTAGACCAGCCCCCAGGCAGTTAGACCGGCCCGTGCTGGTAGTTTCGGCAAGTTGATATTCGACTACAGCGCGATCCAGCGCATTCGTGTGTTCGACCGGAAAAAGCGTCAACAACTCGCAAATTAGGACTCCTGCTCACGTGGAGGTGGAAAGCTGCATCACAAAAAGGAACAAATAAATTAGAGGCACCGTCCGGTAGATAGTAAACCATGTATACACCAGGCACTCATATTTGGCTCATAATTTAGCCACATGCAGGATAAAATTTTTGAACATAAAGCTTTCATAGCTATAGTGCATTGTTCAAAAATGTCACTCCACATGCAAGATACACTGGCAGTGAGTTCTAAAATACATGTTAACTTGTAGCATCCATTTCAAAAATAGACAATGATATTTTCAGTAGGTAATTCAATGCCAACACTGAAGCTTTCCTACCTATAGTGTTGCCTAATTAAGTATACCACTGAAGCTTCACAACAGTAATAGATAGTAATATTAAATTTATCAAACAGTAAGCAACAATCCACCTTATAAGAAACACAGGATGGCGAAAGACAAAACAAACTTATAGAAAGCAACATTTCCAGTTATGTTCACTCAGAGCAATCATGGCAATTAGAATCAAAATAAACAGGAGTACAGGATAATATTAGAACTGAGCAAAAAAGCATGAACAGAACTGAGCCAAGCACTACATAGCTTAAATCTTGGGAAAAATCCTCTGAATCCCGGCATCAAAGCATAGAACTGTGCAAGAACCAATTGGAATCAAAGATGGGTAACACACATCAGAAAATAACATGTATTGTGTTTTTTTAGGAAGATACTTGTTCTTTTTTTAACAACCATTATTTTCCAAATTGATGTACGTCTGCAATATGAAGATGCAGATTGCTACTAGGAAAAGCAACCAACACCTAACCGTGATATCAAACCTAATTGGCATAGCATTGTAAACATGTAATGTAAAATCGGGTCATCTACTGCAAAATAAGCAGAAATAACAGGTCCAGTTCAAAATACAACATGATATGAATCCCGGAGCCTGAATTCAAATGAATGGACATGTTTTGGTGCTTCAGAAGGGGCCCTGAAAGCATCTTACCAGCTTATTTCCCAAAAAAGAAAGCAGCTTACCAGCTGAGCTACCAGTGCAAGCTGCTTCACAACAACAATTTAATTAGGCCATACCCTGCAACATGGCAGATTTTTCATAAGCACCCAGATGAACTAATTCACATAGTTAAGTAATGCAATGATATTTGGGGGGGGGGCGTAATGGAATGTTTTTTCAGGTTTTTTACGAAACAACAAATCCATCAGTTACAAATTCAGTATACCCGAAGCAAATATAAAGATATTCCAGATTTCAGTGTAATAGGCTTGGTCCATTTTGCTAATTGCACAAAACTAAACAAGTTGAATGATTCAAGGAATTAAATGATATTGCCAATCAATGCTTCTCAAACAACACCAAAGATTCAAAATACTCAATTTTGTGGCCTTGTAACAAAAATACAATACGATGAATGCGGTAAAAAAATGGCTCCACAGTACATATAACTAACATCAAGAATACAACAGTGTTCATCTAGTTGTAAACTTGTAAGAAAAAACTAATAGGAAATAGGACTAACTTAAATTTAAGTGACTTATAAGTCAGACGACTTATAGGATCCAATCAGAGCTTAACTCCTGTTAGAGTAGTGGTGGACTTCTTGGCCTGTCTGACCCCTAGGCCACGGGGTTGAGCGAGCTTAGGCGGTCTGACCCTACTTCGCCCAAGGTTGGGCGAGGCAGAGGCGGTTCCTCTGTTGTTAGCCGTCGTCATCAGCTCCAAGGCTGTTGTGCATTTGGCGGGCTTTCGTGGGCCCCTATCAGCATCCTGCCTCTGAACCTTCAGGCCTGCTCTCAGTGTCGCTTAATCAATCTTAACCTTCGAATGTTAGGTATCTCTAATAGAGAGTTTTACCTGTGTACCATAAAAAATTCAGAGTGTAGATGTGTGTCATTGAAAAGTTGTAGTGTACCTACTCCCTCCGTTCCTTTAAACCAGACGTTTCAGACAGGGTTACGGTAACCAAGGTGGAATTAATTAGGGGGTATTTTTCCATGTCTGCCCTCATTAAATAGAACTTTGGGTGCATTCCAACTGAGAAACTACAATAGTCCAGATGGCTTGTGCAAGGAAGCGAGAAGCCCATGCGCTTGGGTTCGACTCCTGGCAGCCTCAAGTTTTTTTGCTGGAGCTCCATTTTTGCATGGGGAATTTGCATGGCGCTGTTTTGGATGGCGTGGCGCGCGGCCGCGCGCGGGCCGCCGGGCGCGTTCCAATATCAATTTTTTCACTGATTTGACCGGGAAACTTTTTTTGCGATGGCGCCTTGGTACTCCGACGTTACAGATTCACCTGGCCTATTTAAGCGCTTGGCCGCATTCCCCGCCGACGCCGCTTGATTTGCTTTGCTTTCTTTGTTGCCGTAGACGCTTGCTTTTCTTTTTGCCTTGCTTGCTTCCGGTGCATTATTCCCTGTCGACACACATTCACGGCGCGATGGCTGCCTTTGACCTCAATGTTCGATTAGAAGAAGATGATGACGACGGCTTCGATCTGAACAATGGTACGGTAACACTTCTTTGCTTAGCCTCTTGCCGGCCTTGCTTGCTGATGGCGATGCTTCTTTGGTTTGCTTTTCCTTGCTTGCTTTGGTAGCATTTCTCCTCCCACTAATGACTCATTTCCTTCTTTGCCGTTGATCTCAATGTTCTTTAGAGGACGACGACGGCCGCGACAACATTCCCTTTGTCTCCGTCGAGCATGAAGATGATGACGGCAACGCTGCCTTTGATCTGAACGAGCATGAAAATGACGATGACAACGTAGTAGGTTTCGATCTAAACGAGCCTGTACATGATGAGCATGCCAACGGTACTATTACTTCTTCTCATCTAGCTGTTCAACTACAATGTTCTTCTAATTATGCTCAATTATTCATGTTATATTTTTTATAGGATTCGATTTGAACCTACCACTAGATGAATTTGGAGCGGTTGATTTTGAGTATGTGCAAAGCCTAGCTGGTAAGAATGCCTATATTTAGATCATGAATAAGCTTGTTTTTTATTCCTGCATTTACATCATGCCGTGAGTATATATGCAATCCATGACATACTGTACACTTGTTATTTTAACCACGAATAAGCTTGTTTGTTTTTCCCATGAGTACTATGCTTGTTTTTATAGATCATGCCGTGAGTACCTTGAATAACCTTTTGTTTTCCCTTTTTTAGATCATGATCATTAAACAGTCCAACCCAAGCATGACTATTGTGATATCTTGTTAGACAACAAGTTTATCAAGCACTATTGATGAGAAGTAAGAATGGACGTCTTGGTAAGCATGACACAACAATTGTTTCTCAACAATTTGGAGTGAAGATTAGAACGGTTCAACGCATATGGGAGAGAGGTAAAAATCAACTTGCTCAAAACATTCCGGTCAAGGTTCCTAATTTAAAGAAAGGTAGAAGTGGTCGTAAAGCAACCCCTATTAATTTGGATCATTTGAGGAACATTCCTCTCCAACAAAGAATGACCCTAGAAGATGTCTCTAGTAGACTTGGAGTTAGCAAAACTGTTATACATAGGTATTTGAAAAAGGGTATGCTTAGGCACCATTCTAGTAGTGTCAAACCTTACCTAACGGAGGATAACAAAAAGACTAGATTGAAGTGGTGCATTGACATGATTGACCAAAGTTTGCTTGATGATCCAAAGTTCAAGGATTTGTTTGACATTGTCTTTATTGATGAGAAGTGGTTCTATCTCTATCAAAAATCAGAGAGGTACTACTTGCTACCCGATGAAGATGACCCACACCGTATTTGCAAGAATAAGAACTACATTCCTAGGATCATGTTTTTATGTGTTGTTTGTCGGCCAAGATTTAGAGATGGAGTATGTGTGTTTGATGGCAAAATAGGTTGTTTTCCACTTGTTACTATTGAGCATGCTATTAGAGACAGTCCTTATCGGTTGCGTGGTGAGGAAGTAATCAAGCCAATCCAATCAATCACAAGGGATATCATAAGGGATTTCATGATAAATAAAGTGCTGCCCGCAATTATAGCAAAATGGCCTAGAGAAGTGCACAAGCCAATATACATACAACAAGATAATGCTCCTACTCATTTGAAAGTGGATGATCCTCAGTTTTGTGAGTGTGCTAAGCAATATGGTTTTGACATTCGTCTTATATGTCAACCTGCCAATTCTCCGGATTTTAACGTTCTAGATTTGGGTTTCTTTCGAGCTATTCAATCCATTCAGTACAAGAAAAATGCTAAGACATTGAAAGATTTAATTCCAGCAGTGCATCAGGTAAAAGATCTAATTCCATTTGATTGTTTCAATACAATAAAGATTATAAGACATAGAAAGATCTAATTTCCTCAACACTTGTTTTGTAGGCATTCTTGGAGTACAGTCCATTTAAAGCAAACAGGATATTTGTAACATTACAAACTGTGTTGAAGGAAGCAATGAAAGTTAAAGGTTGCAACAATATAAAGATTCCTCACATGCAGAAGCAAAGACTAGAGAGGGAAGATAGGTTGCCATTCCAACTCCCTTGTGAAGCTTCATTGGTAGCCGAAGCCATAAGTAGTCTCTCTGCAGATTAGAATATGCAATTTATTTTATGCAAATTACAAACTGTTGAAATGCATATGCATGTACTACTCCTTACCTTACTGGTTGCTTGCTTCATCTTTGCTTGCTGCACCTTCTTTGTTGGCATTGGCACTTGTTTTTGCTTTATTCATCTTCACCATCTCCTCCAACTTCTGAATAACTTTTTGAGGCAGAATGATGGTGTTACCACGCATTTGAATTTCTTCCACAACAGGAATGTAGAACTGACAATCAAACTTTTCCATGCCATGGAGAAATTGTACGACACGATTGTAATCTTCATGTAAAAGACCACAACGAGTACATTTGCGAGCGTTGCGGCGAGCTTGACGACATGCTTCTCCGAAGACGCCGCCGGCATGGAACGTCCTGCAGCGAGGACAATCGACCACCTCATTGATGTCTGGCACACTATCCTCGACGGCGCCCAGCAAGTCCTCGACGGAGTCTGGCGTGTCGTCCGCGACAGCGTCCGACACGACGTCGACGGAGTCCGGCACGACGTTGACGGAGTCCGGCAACTCAGAGTCCGGCACGACGTCGACGGAGTCCGGCAACTCAGAGTCCGAGACTGCGAGCTTGGCCGCGGCCACGACGTCACCTAGGGCGTCGTCGATGTTCGTGGGCGACTCGCTGGCGCCGAACCAGGACGAGTCCATGGTCCGCGCCGCCGCGGCACCTGGAGCGCAGACCACGGTGTCGCCCCCGTCGGGGGAGCCAACTCGCTGGCGTAGGCGGCGTTCGTCGATGGCAGGTGGACGGCCCCGAGCGCCATGGCGGAGTGACGCCCCGAACGGCGCCAGGTGCTGCACTGCACCGCTCATCACCGCCGCTGAGTCGATGCTCAACGCCATGTCCGCAATGGGAACATCATCCGAGCCCGTGACCTCCTCCTCCAACCTGCGATTCATGGCGAACCGGGCGACAATGGCAAACCTACAAATATTTTTTGCGGCAGCGGCGAGCTATAGTATGCGGCTGAAGAGTCGAGTCGCGGGGGCATCCGGGTTTTAATGGGGCGATGAATGCACGCGGGCGTCCGGGTGATCAATGCGGCAGGGGAACGGACGTTTGACTTGCCAGAGCAGCGCAAGGGTAAACAAGTCCAAAATCAGCGGCGGCGCATCGTAAAATGCTAAGACGTCTGGTTTTACGGAAACGGGCCAAGAGCCTAGGACGTCTGGTTTAAAGGAACGGAGGGAGTATGTGTCATTGGTCAAAAGTCAAAACTTCTTTGCCTCATGTATCATTCCGTCCAAGTTCCATCCGATTTCACCGGCCGAGGTTGAACTCCCTTGTGCCGAGGCGTACCGGGAGCATGGCGTCCTCGTGCATCCACCCGCCCTCTCCGTTGAGCAGCGCGCCCGCAGCGTCATTGTCGCCGAGCGCGCGACGGCAAAGCGTGCCGGCACAACCCACGTTGCGAACTCGCACAGGCTGACAAATTTTCATGAGACCAATTCTTGCGAGTCTAGATTTTCTGGCGGAAATTGGCTACGATTCAATCCAGCAATTACGGTTGGTTCTTTCATTTTATTAACCTCAAATCAAAATCTTGCTGCTGTTTGTGGCAATAGGGGAAAATCCCCCTGTTCGGTTTCGCCAAGAACGGCATGTAGACGGGGGAAAAGGAGGGTTTTTTTCTATCCATGCCCATACAATTCTTTGAACTTGGACATATGCTCATGCAATTCCTGTAACCCGAAACATGCCCATGTAATTCTTTAGCTCACCGTTCCATGCCCTTTTTCTACATATCCCGCCTGGGTGGGTGTCTACGATGGCACACAGTCCTTCCGCATGGACAAGTTTGCCCCTGCTATGCATTCAAATCTCGTGTTCACATATTATGCCATATTTATCTTGTATATGCATCACCTTGTATGGTCACAACAATAAAAAAAATTATACAGCCACAGTTTATGCCATATAAGCCATCAAAACATGTACGATATATATTAAATATATATACATAAGCTGAGCAAATTGAGGCATTTAAGTCGCTGAACTAATCATCATAGACAAGTACCATGTTCAAAGGCCGTTACAGAGTTCACAAAATGACAACCACCAAGTTCATAGGATAGACATTACATCACTACCAAGTTGACTAGGTTCACAACATTACAAGTTCTAAACTCAAAAGTAACAAGATCATAGGACATTAAGAATAGCATAGAGGCCATAATGACTTTGCAATCACCAGGAAGGTAGACACCGCACTGCCCATCATTCAACATATCCAGAAGGCTTCTAACAAACTTTGGTGGTGGTGGTGGTGCATTTTTAAGTTCCTTCCTCTTATTTGGTGTCTTCTTCTTCTTTGGTGTCTTCTTTTTCTTTGGAGGCTTCTTCTTTGGTGTCTTCTTTACTTGAGATGGTCAAGCTTCTTCTTCTGATGGCTTCTTCCTGCAACATCAGTTGATTCATATGTAATTTGATAGCTATTTAGTTAACATAACCAAATTAAAAACAGCACATCAGTTTCACCTTTTATTATTTGCAGCAGTAGCACCATCATACAGTGGCGGAGCTGGCGAATTTTGACGCCTAGGGCCACTTCATAAACACTTATACTACTCGGTCTCGGTGTAGTCCAGTAGTCCACATTATGCACTGGTTGAACCGTCGGTTCGATATATAGTTATATACCGTTGAAGTGAACTGGCCACAAATACTTCGAACCGGTGCATATAGTGGTGATAAACTGAAAATTAAGTATATATTTTAGTTATCATAGGAAGAATGTGCTCATAATAAAAATAGGTGTTGTGTTTGTGTGACTGTCACTGGAGTTGAAGTCTCTGATGAATCCACTGAATGACAAATAAATTCAATAGTTTAAGACAATACCAGCATACAAGTCTAATATGTGCAAGATAATTCTGTGGAGCAGCAGGCAACTAGAAATTCATAAATTAAAACAAGCTCAAGCCACCTATTGAATCTATGTTGTGAAATTACAAGTATTCAGTAGCATATTAACTAGTATCAAGTACTGACTAATCGACAAATGACACTGCAAATCGAATCATTTGAGATACTGACCGACAGTGCACTCTGCACTTTTGCTCGTCTACAGTCTGCTTCCTGTGCGCATGACAACAGGCAGGGGCATAGGTGTAGGGTGCAGCACCGCAACTGTGCTCGAGTAGCCGCGTAGGATAGCAATCGCAGGTGGGGATGCGCCGATGTGGAGGACAGCTAGAGAGGCCGTCGCCACCGGCCCGCCGGTGAAGAACAATCACAAAGAATGGGAGGAGAAGCGGTGGCCGCCGCACGTCGGCATCCTCGCTTCTTGATGCGCCGCCGCCCTGCTCGCCTCCAGGCTCCACATCCCATCACAGCAGCGTCCCAGCCTGACGAGATGCGTCACCTCGCTGAGCGCTGGCCGCCTGCCTCGCCAGGTCACCGTCTCGCCGCTCGCCGGTGCCTTGGGGCTTGGCCGCTGCTCGATTGGGGATGGCCGGACGGGGATCACCAGACCGGGGGAGTGGAGTGGGTATGGGAGATCTGGAGATGACCGCCCTCTGCCCTGTCAGGCCGCCGCCCGCCGGTACCGCGACCCGTGAGGCACGAGGGACGAAGAGAGCAGCGACTCGCGGCTCGCGAGGGAGCCGTCGGCTGGCAGGGGAATTTTCTGGACCGGAGACGATGCAGACTGAAGATGCTGAGTGATTGCTGGGCCACGAAACAATTTGGGCTGGCGAAGACCAAATATTTGTTGGGTTGTGTAGAGGACAGATAAATATTTGTTGGGTTGTGTACAGGACAGATAGGGGGTATAAGAGATTTTCGGCCCACGCCTAGGGCCATGGCCCTAGTGGCCTTAGCCCCAACTCCGCCCCTGCCATCATATATCCCGCTCAGGCTCTTTACAAGTTTTGGCAAAGTGTCCAAAATTCCCACACCTATGACATTTGACTTTCTTCTTTGAGTTACTTGCTTCCAAGCATCTTCTAATCCTTACCACTTTAGGCATGCCTGGTCTTCATCCAATTAATGGTGAATGCACCTTAAACCCGAGATCAAGATGAGGCCATTTAGTGGTTCTACTCTCCCTTCATATGGAGCTCTAAACCTTGCAACCGAGTAATATACTCATGCACATAGTCAGATATTTTGAGTCCTCTGTTAGACAAAATCCATGCCAAGGCTTGCTTGCATGGCTTACCAGTTATTTGCCATTCTCTGCGGGAATAGTTGTGTGGGTCTATAGATCCACTGTGTGCCTTCTCTAGTTATTCCAGTCATCCAATAATGTAACCTCTGCCATGCCATCATCACATGCCACAACCTTGACAACTTTCAAATTACTGCTAATGATATTTAGTTCCTTCATTACACTTGGGAGGTCCTCCCACTGCCTTGCTATCTTCTTCCTAAGATACCTCTTCTCCATTATTGGTTCCCTCCGCATGTCAACCAACTCATGCAGGAGCAATCCTTTGAGGTGCCTAATTTATGCATTAAAATCTCAGAATCATTGTTAGTTAGGTAATACTACAAGCTGACAACCCATTTCTTCCGTGTACATTTGAAAGATATCAAGCAGTTGAATTTCACTAATTAAACTGTCATCCTTATGCAATCTTTTATCGAAGAACCACACTGTGGGTAATTGGTTAGAAAACACTCTCAGTTCATTTGCAATACTTGCAATCAATAATTCAAGAGTTAATGACCCAAACTCCACAGCCCATTTAATCACAGTGCATTTGGAGTATGTGTTGGGGGGGTACCCGAAAAATTCGGATAACTACCCAAACACAAGTAGAGTTCTCAACGCGTTCAAGTACAAGATTAGGGCGCAAAGAGATTGTGATTCTCTCTGCAAGTAGCACAAGTTCCAAAAAAGTCTGAATCCGTTTACACGTGCCCTTGCGCCCCCTTTTATAGGGAGACGAAGGGACTTTTACATGCCGATAACACCCTCGGGCTCGGAGAATATTCCTAATGTGAACACACACAAGAATGTCTTTTCCCACCTAACATATTTACAAGTCTGCCACTAGTTCACACTCTAAACCCGGACTTTTTGGGACTACAACTTTGACTTTGCTTCTTCTGCGGTTCGTGAATGTCTTCGCCCGAAGTTCCCGAACTAGGTCTTCAACAGACTTTGCTTCTTCCGCGGTTCGTGAATGTCCACGCGCCTGAGTCCCGAACAGAGTCTTCAACAGATTCCCGAATCGGCAGTTCTCCGAAGCTCGGACCATAAACAGTTGAGATTCCGGGCTCCCGCATGTTCGTGACTCCGCCTCTTCACCGAATCACGATTCCCGAATTCTGCACATTCACGAATTCGCGACTTCACAGGTCCCAGGCTTCCGAGAATCGCGAATTTCCTGCTCCTGAAAAACATACTTTGAGAACTTTGTTAAGCTTGACGTTTCGAGGGTGACGGGTTTTCCTGAATTCCCCAACAGTATGATTTCCTACCATTTGAGTCTTTAAAAGTGAAACCTTCGACTTTAATCTCTAACGCGAACATGCTAGAATTCCTACCAAGAATGAAATCGAATACTATACCAAATTGAAGTGTAAATCCACAGGCATAACAATCGAATCTGAAATCGGAGTGTAAATTAAATCCACGGGCATAACACTACATCAAATAAAGAACAAGATGCGCAGACAATACCTGCTATCGCAGGACTCCATCTCTGTCGTAGCTCCACGATGAAGATGCTCCAAGGCCCCACGCATCATCTTCATGGATCTTGCATCTCCTCTGAACCCTTGAGCAGTTGGCTTCGCAGCGTGTTGCTGCAGCTCTGCAGCCCTTCGTGGCAGTTGTCTCCGGCAGTGGCGGCGCAACTGACTAGGGTTAGGGTTCTTGAGTGAGGAGAGGACAGGGAGACGGGATGGGCATTGGGCGCGCGAGTGGAAGGGGCTCGCAGCTTCTTCGTACCTCAGGAGTAGCAACTCAAGGGCTGGGGAAGGGGAGAGGGGACCGGAGAGGATCTCGAGCAGGGTGGACTTGTGGGCGCCACTGGGTCCGACGATGGCGAGTAGCTCACCGGGCCCTATAAATAGCGAGCTGCTGCTGTTAAAAAAAATTTTACCGCTTTCGAGCTTTTCACGATTCGCGCATCTCTTTCTCTTTGCGGAATCTGGTTTTCTGCTTGAAAACTTACGAACTCCCGGCCTTGCTCGCGCTCCTCTAAGGTATTCCTTTATCTATGCTTCGTTGATTCGTTAGTTCGTTAAATTTAGGTGTAGTGACATCGCGATTTCGCGAGTTTTATTCTCGAACATTGTTCTTACCTGTTTGAATGTTTGTAATTTTTGGTTAGGTGGCTCGCGTTAAAAGTACAGCTAGGCCCATGACTACCGAAGAGCTCATCGCTGCCGGTCTCCCGCTTGACCCAGCTGCCGAAAGCGCTACACCGGCCGAAGATTCTGGTTCGCCCAGCGGCTCCCGAAGTCGCGAAGATGGGGAGGTTGGGTCTGACGGTGGTGAAGAAGTCGGGGATGTAGACGCCGGTGTCGACGATCTTGTCATGCTGAGGACCTCCGGCCCATTGCCGCCTTCGCTCGCCTTCGGAGAATCAAAGGTCACAAGCAACATGGTTCGCGAGTACGAGCGGGCCGGGTTCTTCTCCCCTGGCGCTGGGCGCGCCCCTCTCGACGAACTGATTCCCACTCCCAAAGAGGGAGAGATTGTGGTGTTTCGGGACTTCTTCATCTGCGGACAAAGGTTCCCTTGTGATCCCATCCTGCCGGCGATTCTTGACGCTTTTTCGGTGAAGATCCACCAGCTCACCACGACATCCTTCCTCGAAGTGTCGAAGTTTATCTGGATCTTGAAGACTTTCGGCTGCAATCCTATCGTCGACGGTTTCACTCGGTTTTATGAGCTGGTGATCACCCCCGAAGTTATCAAGGGCGACGACGGGCAGTTCTACCATAGTCAGCACGCGTGCTGCACCTTCAACACGCGACGCCAGAACACCCGACAGGGGATCACTCGAATCCAGATCGCTCCTTGCTGCAAGACCAACCTCACAGACGATTGGAGGTCTTATTGGTTTTACTTGAAGGTTGATGAGCCGAAGATGTCGAGCCCGATCGCACCCCTCGCCGCAGTGAATGTGGGGAGATACAACCAGCGGGCCTTAGGAATCAGAAGTTGCGAGAGTGCATTTCATCTGGCCAGCACGATACTTGGCGGCCGTGACATTATCGAAAAATTTGTCACCGCGCGAATCTGGCCTATCTCGAATGGTTGGTCCCCTGCCGAACTCGTATACTACAACGCCAACTGCAGATCAGAAGGTGCCTTTCCCGAAGTTCGGGATCAAGCTTCGCGAGGGCCAGAGCGCCAAGGACTTCATGGACGAAGTGGAGAAGAGGGTCAACGTCATGGTAGGCGAATATACCATGAACGAGTACAAGGCGTACAAGGCCCTGGTGAAACACAAGAAGATTAATCGCGTCTTTTCGGAGATCAGCGGTGATAAATTTTTTGACTCTCGAGGTCCTGGTCCTAAATTGAAAATTCCCACCGTTGCTGTGGCCAGCTGCTCAGCCGCCCCCATCAACGCTCCCCGTATCAGATCATCGAAGCGAAGCTCGTCGCCTGCCACTGAGGGGACGTCTTCGGGAGTGAAGCCTTCAAGGACCAGATCACTTGAATCGTCGAAGCGGAAGCGAAAAACCTCCGAACCTCGGACCTCGGAAGCCGAACTCCCGGTCGCCGGGGCTTGCCCAGATGAGCCGCAAGAAATTGAAGAAAGCTGTGAAGAAAGTTTCTTCCACGGAGTTCGGCGGGTCCCATCCGCCTTCGACGACGACACCTTCACGAAGACAGATAGCCCTAAAGGTGTTTTCCTCTGGCCATTATTTAACTTTCGAGACAGTTGTCCTGCTGGTTCCGAAAATGAATTCGTGGATATTGATTCCTTTTCAGATGTTGCTCCCGAAGTCCAAAAAGAGGCATCCCCTGCTGCTGTTGAGAAGTCAGTTGTTGCTGCTGAAGTTGTTGTTCACTCTGAGTCCCCTGCTGCTGAGGTCTCTGCTGCTGATCAAGTCTCCTCCGAATTCGCCCGGGACCTTGAGCGCACTATTCAAAGGGAGGGCCACCCTACCGAAAATGTTCCTTTGGTCGAAGTTCGGGAGGTCGTCCCCGAAGACCAGGCGCCGTCTCCTTCCTTAGCCGCCTTTAACAAAAGCTTTGGTACGTCTCATCGAGGCAAGCTATTGCGTGTTGGTTTCGAGACAAGTGGCGTCGGGGGCAAGACGTCCAAGTTTTTAACTCTATGGAAATCGTCCACAATTGTTGATGAAACGGGGAGAGGAGGCGCGGAACGACCCGAAGAAGCCGCTCAAAGCTCCGAAAAAGGCCTCTCTCCATCTCCGAAACTACTCCTTCACCTCAAGGGAAGGCCTCTTCGGGTTCGACTAAACAAGTCACCATGCAGCATTTTAGCAAACAAGGTTCGTTCATTCTCGCTGTTCTTCGTGTCATTCACGCTTGTTGAATCTTTGTCTGAGATTTATTCCTGAATTTTTCAGAGTTCAAGGATTTGTTGCATTCTTACTCTCCCTCCAAGCTTGCACGCTTCCACGAAGATTATACCCTCAAGCAGTCTATGCTTGGAAAAGTTGCCATAGAGCGGCTTTCTAAACAGGAGAAGATTAACGAACAACTTGCTCAGAAGTCCAAGGAGCTGGAGCGTAACTTTTCTCTAGCACAATCCACGAATCTGGAACTCGAGAGGAAGGTGGCTGAGCTGGCGGAGGCTTTGAAAAGGAGTCACGATGAGAAGAAAGTCGCAGAGGCTGCACTTGAGGAATCCAAGAAAGAGCTGGAGAAAGTTCAGAAATCTCACGAAGATGACCTCAGTGTGATCGAAAAGCTTCGGCAAAAACAAGAGCGGGCTACAAAAATCGCCGAAGATCTTCGCATCAACAACGCTAGCCTCGCCAAGTCACTGAGCACAAAGGATCGGAAGATCGTGGATCTTGAGAAGGCGCTAGCAGAACAAGGTGAAGCTTCAAAGAAAAACACTTCGGAAATTCTGGGAAGGCTGAAAATGCTCTATGCTGAGTACCAGAAATCCTTGAATGAGTACGGTGTTCGCCCAGCCCCTCTCCCGGATGACATTAATATTCCCGATTTCATGGATTGGCTGGAGGATGAATTCAAGGCTCTTACCGAAGTGATCTCTGGTGCCAGCGACTTCGCCGTTGCCTTCTCTGTGGAGAGTATCCTGAAGATCCTTCACAATTACGACTGTGTGGATTTGGCGAAGTTTCGCGCGAACCTCTCTCAATTCCCGAGCGTTACCAGCGACGCGATACTTCGAGCAAATCCCGATGTTGTGGCTATCAAGGTGAAATTCTCGAAGGAGTTCTGGATGGCTGGCGGGGCGGATGTTGTTAAGACTTTTGCGCAGGCAAAGCTTGCCGAGGTAGTTTCTTTTGCTCGATTTCGTAACTTATGTTCGTCGCGGGTATTCCATTTTCTTAAGCCTTCCTCACTCTTTTCTTCCTTTCGCAGCTGAGGGAAAAGGAGAACCAAGAAGGTGCCGCCGCGTCTCCCGAAGGGTCGACTTCCGGCGAGAGTTCGAGTGGGTCCGGCGAAGACGGCTCAGGCGGCAGCAGCAGTAGCAGCAGCAGCAGCGATGATGGTGACGACGGTGAACAAATCCCCGAACGAGAAGAAGATTCGCCGAAGGTGGATGTTACGAACTGAGCGATATGCCTGGACTTTTTTGGGTTAATTCGAGACTGGCTGTACATTCATGTAGATTCATTAAACTTTTCTGAACAGACGTTTTGTAAATTTTAACTGCGCGAGTCCCGCAAGCCGGGCTGCGCGAGGACGTGCTACCACTTCGGATTCGTCGGGATAATATGTTCGTTAGTGGTGAAGCATGGCGCCTGTTCAAGCGAGCGCATCCCGAACAAGATTTTTCCGATTTTTGGCTTGAGGCCTCGCTTAAGTTTTCTATAGGTTGTTTTGATCTCTCCTCATTTTTCTTACTTCGTAAGAAGGTTCGTCCCGCACCATCTACTCCTCCGACCGTGAAGGTTCCTAAAATGGAGCCCCTTAGCCCCTTAGCTGATGCATCTGACTTCGCCTACGCCAGCGATACGGCTGAAGAGAATGCTTGTAAACCGGGACACGTTGTTGAGCTTTCGTTTTGAATTTTGTGCCAAGTGTTGTAATTATTGAAGAACTGTTCGGAGGTTTTTATGCGAATAAGGCAATGAATATGTTTTTTCTTTGAAAAAACGTCACCCTCCCCCACCTTGCCGTTTCACATGAAAACTAGATTGCAGGTTCGCGAATCTTACTATTCACGAACCTCTTTAGCGCATCTTTAGGAGGAATCTTCGTTAATTTTTGAAAATTTCGACCGTCGTTGTGCAAGTCGACAAAAATTGTTTTTCGAATTTTGTGGACTTGCCCCGATCGGCAGGCTTTCCTCGGTTGAAATTGCAACCTTCAGTTGCTTCAACCAAGATTTTTCTGCGAACGTCCGATGGAGCCCCTTGCCCTTTTCTTACAATGATGATACCTGAAAAAATTTTCAACAATCTGAACTGAGTGAGAATATACAGGCGAACCCTTAGACATTCGTTTTTTCGAAATCATCATGCGAACTTTCTAGTGGGAATCCCTTCGTGGATGGGATTTTTCTAGGCCACAACTTGTTGTTGTCTCGGGCCTTTTCGGTGGGAATCCCTCGATGGATGGGATTTTTCTAGGCCACAACTTGTTGTTGTCTCGGGCCATTTTGGTGGGAATCCCTCGATGGATGGGATCTTTCTAGGCCACAACTTGTTGTTGTCTCAGGCCTCTTTTTCATTGACGGAATTCTGGCTATCGCAAAGCCTTTCTCACAAACTTTTTTCTTTTTTCACGATGGAATTTCGGCTATCACGGAGCCTTTCTCTTTCTTTCTTTTTTCACGATGGAATTTCGGCTATCACGGAGCCCTTCTCTTTCTTTTTTTTCACGATGGAATTTCGGCTATCACGGAGCCCTTCTCTTTCTTTCTTTTTTCACGATGGAATTTCGGCTATCACGGAGCTTTTCTCACGAATTCTTTCTTTTTTCACGATGGAATTTCGAGACACAAAATACGAAACATGCAATTTGGGGAAGACTCTTTTCATATATATATCAGAAAGGGTATTTACATGTGATCCGCCTCGTTAAAAACCTTGCCTCTTGATTTAGAGCCACCTTTGCAAGGAAAAGAGTACGGTCCTTTTTATTCTAGAACTACGATTTAAGAAATAAAACTAGTTTTTTCCCGAAGTCACTTATAGACACGTGATTCGGGCTTTTATCTTCCTAAAGTGTAAACTTACGAAAATTGAAAAACTGCTACCTACTACATTTATGTACAACTAGGGTCTTCATGGATAATACCTCTTTAGGCTATCGGCATTCCACGAATACGGCAACTCTTCGCCAGACTGCTCCATCAGGCGAAAAGCCCCTGGCATATCTGTTTCCCTGGCTATGTAAGGCCCTTCCCATGACTCATGAAGTTTTCCTGGGTTCTCCCAATTTTTCTTTCTTTTCAAGACAAGATCACCAGTTTTGATGTCCTTTCGGACCACCTTTTTGTCTCTCCATGCCCTTGTCTCTCTCTACGGTACTTCTCAATATTTTCCGCTTCAAGGATTGTCAGCTCTATCATGTCTTTCTCCACCTTCTTGTCAATTTCCTCTATCTCTTTTCCTTTCAAGACTCTCATGCTTTCATTCTTGATCTCCTCTGGTGTCATAGCCTCAGTCCCGAAGAGTAGGCGAAAAGGCGTGAAACCTGTTGCCCTTGAAACTGTGGTATTGTGAGACCAGATCAACTTCGGAAGTTCATCCACCCACTTTCCCTTTTTCTGATCAAATAAACATTTCTTGATTCCCAAAAAAATCAAACCATTGGCTCTTTCGACTACACCATTGGACTGTGGATGATATACTGATGAAAATTTCGCTTGTGTGCCTAAGGTTCTGCAGTATTCTTTGAAGGTGTAGCAGTCAAACTGTTTGCCATTGTCAACCGTCAGTTCTCTAGGAACTCCGAACCTGCGACTATGTTCACGCCAAAAGAATTTCCGAACTGTTGCCGCTGTGATGTTCGCGAGTGGTTTTGCTTCTACCCACTTCGTGAAATAGTCGACCGCTACGTACCGCAAATCGGCAATTACCCTGAGCTGTTGGCAACGGGCCTACTAGGTCCATGCCCCATCTTTGCAGAGGCCGGGTTGGAGGAATTAAATGAGCGGCATTGAAGGCGGTCCGCCGATTTCCCGTCTTCTGGCATGCTTCACATTGCCGAACCAACATCTTAGCGTCGATGTTTATGTTGGGCCAATAGAATCCCTGTTTTATCGCCTTGCCAGCCAAAGCCCTGGTGCCTATGTGTGCCCCACAAAATCCACTGTGAATTTCTTTCAGGAGTTCGCGACCTTTTTCGGAGGTGATGCGGCGCAGCCAAGGCTCGGTGACTCTCGATTTGTATAATTCTCCGTTTACCATTGTATAGCCCCGAGCCCTTTGCTTCAATCTTTTCTCCTCCAATTCATCTTGTGGTTCGTAATGTCCCCTCGGATAGGCCATTATTTATGCTCTCCGATCGAAATTTCCACCATATTCACGATTTGAGTTCTTGAATCTTTGATGGAGGGTTCTCTCGATGATTTCAAAGAACACGTCCGTGGTAGCTCCCGATTTAGGCTCTGTTGCCTTCGCCGCTTATCCGCCTCATTGTTGTCATCCCTTGGGATATCTTTCGGACTGAATACCCTTTGAAGTGTCTTTCCATTTCTCTGACTTTTTCAAGATATTTCATGAGAACTGGATTCCTGGCCTCGCTTTCCTTCTCGATGTGTTCCTGGATCACTTTCGAATCCGTTCTGATTATGAAGTTCTGCTGCCCCAAGGCTTTCATTTTTCTCAATGCCAGCAGTAAAGCTTCGTACTCCGTTGTGTTGTTCGTGGAATGTTCATTGTTCGCGAATACGAGCCGCGCTGCATATCTTATGACCACGCCCGTTGGGGACGTCACAACAGCCGAAATTCCGACCCCCTTGTAACACCATGCTCCATCACACTGCACTATCCACGGTTCGGGCATATTTTCCTCAAGATTCTGAGTAGGTGAGGTCCAGTCCACGACAAAATCTGCCAGAACTTGCGATTTTATTGCACTTATTCTCTCGAAATCCACCACATACTCGGAGAGTTCGGCAGCACCCCACTTGATGATTCGGGTGGATGCTTCCCTATTTGCGAACAAGTCACTTAACGGTTGGTTGGTGATAACTCTTATTCTCGTGGCCCTCGAAGTAGTGTCTTAGCTTTCTTGTCGCCATGATGACCGCATATGCGATCTTCTCCGGTTCGGAATAAAAAACCTTGGAACCGGACAATGCTTCGGAGGCGAAGTATACGGGAATTTGCACGAGCTTTCCTTCTTCTTCCTTTTCCTGTACCAAAGACCGCGCTTATCGCCGAATTTGATGCGGACACATACGGCGAAGCGACGATTTTGGTTCGGGAGGACGGAGCTTGGTCATGTTGGACAAGTAGTCCTTCGGTTCGCGAAAGGCACCGCTTCGAGGTTCGGACCACTCGGAATTTCTTGGCACTTCGAGAACTTGGAAGAATGGCAAACTTCTTTCGCGGCTCGGGGATGAATCCGTTGAGGGCGGCCACTCTCCCGTCAACTCTTGAACATCTTTCACTGAGATTGGCTCTTGCATTTCCATCAGAGCCTTTATCTTGTCAGAGTTTGCTTCAATGCCTTTCGTTGAAACTAGGCATCCAAGAACTTCCCCCTTGTGAATGCCGAACACACATTTTTCTAGATTTAGCTTCAAGTTTGCTGTCCTCAAGTTCGCAAATGTTTCTGCCAAATCACTGATATGGTCTCTCCTCTGAACACTTTTGACAACTATGTCATCCACGTATGCCAAAATGTTTCTCCGAATCTGCTGGTGCAGCACTATTGCTATCATCCTTGAAAACGTGCATCCTGCATTCTTCAGCCCCTCTGGCATTCTTACGAAACAAAATGTTCCGAAAGGAGTGATGAAACTTGTCTTCTCTTCGTCCTCTTTGCGAACTCTGATCTGATGATACCCAGAGAACATGTCCAGGAGCGAAAGCATCTCACTGTTGGCTGCATCATCCACGATTTTGTCTACCCTTTCCAAGGGAAAATCGTCCTTCTTGCATGCCTTGTTCAAATCGGTGAAATCCACACACATTCTCCATTTGCCATTTTTCTTCTTGACGCGGCACGGTGTTGGCTAACCGAGACCGGGTACTTGACCTCTCTGATCACTTGGGCATCCTGTAACCTCTGAACTTCTGCTTCCACTGCCTTGACCTTTTCGTCAGACATTTTCCGAAGTTTTTGCTTCTTGGGTGGTATCTTGTCATCCGTTTCGAGGGCATGTTCGATTATGTCCCTGTCAACGCCTTGCAAATCTTTAGCTGACCATGCGAAAACATCCTTGTTTCTGTTCAGGAAGCGTATGAGTTCATCATCCTCTTCGGCGCTGAGGTTCGCCCCTATTATGACTGCTCTGTCGGGCATGTCATCCAGATACACTCTCTTTGTTTCATCCTCTGCGGCTATGTTATTTTTCTCTTTGTCCCGCTTGGGCTCTTCATAGGTTTCCTTCCTCTCTTCAGCTGCTTTCAGCTGGTACACATTCGTTTGGCCAGGCGTGTGGCCCTTTTCTATGTTCCTGGCCTCCTGCTGATTGCCGAATACCGTGATAACCCCTTTGGGCGCAGGCATCTTCATGCATAGGAACTGTTGCCTTATGACAGCATCAAACTTGTTCATGAAACCTCTGCCGAAGATCGCAAGGTACGGGTGATATATGTCAACTACATCAAAGGTGAGGTTCTCCGTTCTGGCATTCTCAAGATCTCCGAAAGAAAGTGGGAGTGATATTTTTCCCACCGGCTTGATGGGCTTTCCTCTCGAACCCCCGCAATGGGTACTCGGTGGATCCAACATGTGCTGGCTCGATTCATTTTCTCGAATGTTTTCAGGAACAGGATGTCCGCCGAACTCCCGTTGTCCACCAAGATTTTTCCTATGACCCATCCAGCAATGTTGACTTCGATCACCATGGCGTCATTGTGGATCGCGGATTTCAACCTGAAATCTTCTTCTGTAAAGGTAATTGGCACCTTCGCCCACTCCGGGCGGGCAGCTGGGCCATCATTGATGATGGTATTCACAGATCTGAAGTAGTTGTTTCGTTGCTTCTTTGTTTCGAATTCCATAGCGAGATCCCACTGTGATTGGCATGATAGTCCCGAACGATGGCAATGCTTTGGAGTTCTGAGGTCCCGAACTTGACTGAGGCCTTGATGAGCTTTCTGGAGGCGGTGGCAAGATTTCCCGAATGGGCCGTGGCCGCTCGGATCGACCGTATCGCTTGCGACCGAGGGAAGAATTGCCGTGATGGCCGCCATGCTGATTGCGATTGTGGAAATTGCTGAACTGGTACAGAGCTTGACTGCGGACTCGCGAACTGCGGCTGCCAGAAGTTCGGCCGAAACTGGGTTGGCATCGAGGATGCAATGCTCATCAGTGCTTTATCTTGTTGGATTCGTGCCATGTTCTTCTTTGTCTCTGGGCACCCTTCGGTGCTGTGGCCTCTTCCATGATACTGGCAGTAGAAGTGGAGATCTCTTGGGTTGTGGTTCGGGAGGCTTGGGGTTCCTCTTCCTCTCCCCCTTCCTCTATGACTGAATCCTCCCCTGGCACTTGGCCTGCTTTCTTGTTGTTGCTGAGAATTTCCAACACTGTTTACGTTTCGTGTATGCTGGGGTGGTGCCCGCCGGTCATATCTCTCCGCCGCGCCCGTCTTGCCTCGTTTCGTTCGGCTACTCTCTTGAGGTGGTCATCATCGGACGAATGTAATCCTCCAATTCCCGAAATAGTTCTTCAACCTGTCTCGTGCTTCTTTCTTGTGAGGTGGGAAGCCGTTGGCCCTGTGGTGAGACCTTTGATCAGTGCCTTGATCGTTGTCTTGTCATCAGCGTCGGGGATCTGAGACCTCTGTTGCATGAACCTTCTCACAAAGTTCCGCAGTGGTTCCCTCGTCCTTCGCTTGCGGTTGTACGGATCCGAGGCTTCGAGCCGTTGTGTCATGGAACATCCGAAACGCTTGCATGAACTTTGTTTTGAGATCTACCCATCCGTAGATCGAGTGTGGAGGCGACGGTGAGTACCAATTCGATCGGTCCTTCGCAAGCTATGATGAAGGATTTGGCGAGTGCAACATCATCTCCTCCTGCCGAATTCACGACCGACTTGTATCTCATGAGAAACCGCACTGGAGTTTCCAAAACCGTTGTACTTGGGAAGAGAGACGGGCTTGAACTTCGGCGGCCAAGGTGCTTGTTTGCAGCCCTATTGACGGCGATTCGAATCCACAAAGTGTGAGACTCCGTTTCCCCGCGAAAAAGTTTTCTTTCGGGGATTCTCTTGCGGGCGCGGGGTTCCGCGCGGTGTTTCTAGCCACAGGGAGCTGTTCTCTTGTTCTTTCATTTCGTCAATTTCTCTCTGTATTGCTTGTATTTGCTCTTTTGCTTTGTTCAGCTGCTCTAGCTTTTCAGAGATTTTTCTCTTCGCCTGCAACTGAGCCGCGAACTTTTCTTTGTCTTTCTGTAGTTGTTGTATCTTTTGGTGGACCATGGCTAGCTCTCTGTCTATGGAATCATCATCAGCATCAACATTCTCGTGCTCTTGCTGTTCAGCAGGTTGTTCTTGGATATGAGCTGTCTTTTCTGCTCTTGCCTTCATGAGGGCTTCGAGCTTCTCTCTTCGTTGCTGGTATGTTACGTTCGAGGACTTAGGAACAAACGAGTTTTCGTTCCCCTGGGTGAGATGGCGATCTTCCTGGTTTGCCTGCGCTGGAGCAGTCTTCTTTGACTTCTTCTGAGGTGGCATCGTGAGTTTCTTTTCGGCTGGAACACGGTGGGCGCCAATGTTGGGGGGGGGTACCCGAAAAATTCGGATAACTACCCAAACACAAGTAGAGTTCTCAACGCGTTCAAGTACAAGATTAGGGCGCAAAAAGATTGTGATTCTCTCTGCAAGTAGCACAAGTTCCAAAAAAGTCTGAATCCGTTTACACGTGCCCTTGCGCCCCCTTTTATAGGGAGACGAAGGGACTTTTACATGCCGATAACACCCTCGGGCTCGGAGAATATTCCTAATGTGAACACACACAAGAATGTCTTTTCCCACCTAACATATTTACAAGTCTGCCACTAGTTCACACTCTAAACCCGGACTTTTTGGGACTACAACTTTGACTTTGCTTCTTCTGCGGTTCGTGAATGTCTTCGCCCAAAGTTCCCGAACTAGGTCTTCAACAGACTTTGCTTCTTCTGTGGTTCGTGAATGTCCACGCGCCTGACTCCCGAACAGAGTCTTCAACAGATTCCCGAATCGGCAGTTCTCCGAAGCTCGGACCATCAACAGTTGAGATTCCGGGCTCCCGCATGTTCGTGACTCCGCCTCTTCACCGAATCACGATTCCCGAATTCTGCACATTCGCGAATTCGCGACTTCACAGGTCCCAGGCTTCCGAGAATCGCGAATTTCCTGCTCCTGAAAAACATACTTTGAGAACTTTGTTAAGCTTGACGTTTCGAGGGTGACGGGTTTTCCTAAATTCCCCAACAGTATGATTTCCTACCATTTGAGTCTTTAAAAGTGAAACCTTCGACTTTAATCTCTAACGCGAACATGCTAGTATTCCTACCAAGAATGAAATCGAATACTATACCAAATTGAAGTGTAAATCCACAGGCATAACAATCGAATATGAAATCGGAGTGTAAATTAAATCCACGGGCATAACACTACATCAAATAAAGAACAAGATGCGCAGACAATACCTGCTATCGCAGGACTCCATCTCTGTCGTAGCTCCACGATGAAGATGCTCCAAGGCCCCACACATCATCTTCATGGATCTTGCATCTCCTCTGAACCCTTGAGCAGTTGGCTTCGCAGCGTGTTGCCACAGCTCTGCAGCCCTTCGTGGCAGTTGTCTCCTGCAGTGGCGGCGCAACTGACTAGGGTTAGGGTTCTTGAGTGAGGAGAGGACAGGGAGACGGGATGGGCATTGGGCGCGCGAGTGGAAGGGGCTCGCAGCTTCTTCGTACCTCAGGAGTAGCAGCTCAAGGGCTGGGGAAGGGGAGAGGGGACCGGAGAGGATCTTGAGCAGGGTGGACTTGTGGGCGCCACTGGGTCCGACGATGGCGAGTAGCTCACCGGGGCGCACGCGGCAGGTGATGTTGCGGAGCACCTAGACGCAACCGTTGAGGTGGTCTTCGGCGGCGACGACTGCTAACTTGCCCCAGACCTTGCGGCCCGAGCGACGCCGGAGCTCCTAGCCCACGTGGAGGTGGTGGAGCTCGTGGCCCCGTCAATGCAAGTTGTTGCTCCATCGACAATGGAGGTTGCTTAGCAAGGGAAAATGAGAAGAGGAAGTATAAGAAGATGACACGTGGTTCCGAGGACACGTGGTTTCGACACATCAGTAGGGAGAAGAGCTTCAACGAAGTATATTTGTATACGCCTGCAGCTCGGTCTAAGTAGTTTCATATGTATTCTGTGGAATTTTTGCGGGAAGTAATGGATTGTAATGGCAAGTTTCGAAATAGCTGAATTACGGTGGTGTTTTTCTAAATTTGAAAAATTGTAATGGCCAAATATCCCTAAATTTTATATCCGAATTCACATGAAAAGTTATAATTTTTGGAAGGTGTGCTGTTCAGAGGAGAAAGTTGTCTACTGTACCGATGCAATACTTGCCGCCATTTCAGCGTGGAGATTTACAATTTTTCCACAGATTTTTGTGTTAAGTATTTGTGCAAATTCGTAAATAAAATTTAATGTATAAAGTTCTCACATAAAGAATGAACCGAATTTGGCCCACACGACGACACCAAAGAGGGCTCAATTTTGCCCAAATCCGGCCCAAGTTCGCTCACCCACCTAACAAACCCTCCTTCGCATACCGCAATTCCCGGCGACGGCGGCGGCGGCGGCTGGCTCGCTCTCTCGCCATTGCCTCCTCCCGTCCCGCACTCCCTCCCTTCCATTTCGCTCCGCTCGCCATCCGGAGCGCGGCTCCGCGGCTAGCTTGCTTGTCCACGACCAATGCCTGCGGCGGGGTCCAAGAGGCCAGGCACGAGGACGGCGTCCATGTGCGCCGTCCCGGAGGCGGCGCGGCTCACGCACTCGTTCAAGGTTGTCGGCAGCAGCATCCACAGCGGCTTCGGCGTCGGGAGGTGCGTCCGCTCTTCCACCTTCGCGGCCGGAGGTTACCACTGGTGCATCGTGTACTATCCCAATGGGCGCGCCGAGAATTCCAAGGACTACGTTACCATCTACCTCGAGTTCATGAGCAAGAAAGAACGCTGAGGTAACGGTGCTGTACGACTTCAGGCTGGTCAACCAGGCCACTGGGGTTTCATCGTCCGTGTTCTCGCGTGAGGCGGTATTCAACGATGGACAAAAGTCAACCTGGGGCGCCACGAAGTTGATGAAGAAGATCGATCTGGAAACTCAGGGATACCTGAAGGATAACTGCCTCGAGATCGAGTGCGACATCGCTGTTATCACGGTGGACGAGATTGAAGTGCCTCCACCCTGTCTGCAGGATGATCTTGGAAAGTTGCTGGAGTCAGAGGAGGGTGTCGATGCAAAGTTCAAGGTTAAAGAAGAAATATTCCAGGCCCACAAAATCGTTCTTGCGATGAGGTCGCCGGTCTTCAAGGCTGAGTTCAATGGACCCATGAGCAACAACAAAAAGGGGACCATGGTAGTTGATGACATGGAGCCTCCTGTTTTCAAGGGGCTGCTTCACTTCATCTACACTGATTCTTTGCCCTCCATGGATACTCTTGATGCCAATGAGCAGGAAGAAATGGCCAAGCATTTGCTTGAGGCTGCCGACAGGTATGGCTTGGAGAGGATGAAGTTGATGTGTGAGAACATTCTTTGCAAGAAGTTTGCTATTCAGACTGTGGCAAGCACTTTAATCCTAGCTGATCAGTATCACTGCAGCAAGCTCAAAGATGCTTGCATTCAATTTATCATCTCCTCAAATAAAATTGATGATGTGGTGGCAAGCAAAGGGTATGATGACCTCAAAAGGGCACGACCTGCTCTTGCTGTGGAGATGTGGGAGAAATCAGCCAAGTCTCGTAAGGTTTAGTTTGCTCTAGTCATCCAAGGTTATCTTTTGAATTCTAAGTTTGCTCTAGACATCCAATGTTATCTTTTGAATTGTAAGTTTGCTCTCGCCACCCAAGGTTATCTTTTGAGTTTTGCAAAACTTATATCTATGTCTGATGATGGTGGCTGACCGCCACACCATATGTATATGATGATGATACCTAACTAATGTTTGTCTAAATTATTAGTTTATTTTGAGGGGTATTACGTAAGATGTTTCTGATCTAATTAAATGGCTAAGCAATGTCTTTTATTTCCAAATTTCCTTCTGTGGTACTTAGTTTATGGAAACATTGAGCAATTGGCAGTTCTAAAATTAATGAGTGTGGCAAGTTCATTGCGTCATGATGGAAACATTAGCACTTTAGCAGATATCAATGTTCCAGCAAAATATATTTATTGCTTTGTGATGATCATAGTTGGATAGATGTTCTAATATGCTCAGACGCTCAGTTCACATTCTGTGTTCCAGATTTTTTCTTCATTTATAACACTCAGAGTTTACTTTTAAGAAAAATAAATATGAGCTTTTAGAACTAAACGTATGCAGTTTTTATAACCATTTCAGCTAGTCTGAACTCAGCCCCCTGGTTTTGTGTGTAGTGTAACATCTAACTTGTTTTATATTATTGCCTTTCGAAATGAAGTATATTGTTAACTTGATAAGCTGCATGTTCTTCTCTCCCTCTAGATTGGGGCTCAAACATTAGATTGTACTCAAGGCTCTCTTGTATGAATATGACAGTAGTTTCAGATCGAGCAATTCAGGTGGAGTTTAAAAATTCTCCAATATGGTTCCAGAATCAATCTTGAGATTATACGAGTAACTATTGATGCAAACTTACTCTCTTGAAAGTCATGTGCTTAAGTTGCCTTGGCTAGGAATAAGCAAGCATTTTATATTACCTACCAGCTGGGCTTTTATGTCCTTATTGCAGTACTAATGGAATGGGGAATGGTGACAGATTGAGATATACTATCTTATCTTGAAGTTACTTGTTAGCAGGGGTGGAGCCAGGTTATTGGCTCCGGGTGTGGCCGCACCCACAAAAAATTTGGAATCCCTTATCAATTTTGAATTTTCACCATGTTAAACTGCAACGTCGCACCCCCCTTAATTCTTCTCTAGCTCCGCCCCTGCTTGTTAGTGGTGTGATTTGAACTATATAAATACATTGAGGATTTCAGTGAGATCAGTCTATCTACAAGATGCCATTGTGCATTATTAGGCAGAGATTTTTGCAAGACTTATTGTCATTGATGACATAATGATGTTGTCAGTGTAAAACACCTCAAAGGACTCTTGTTCAGTTGATTGAACTATCTGTGCGTAATGGTTCTAGAGTTTTATTAGAGTTTTAAGATAGTGATATAGCTCACTAATCTCTAATATACCCAAGCACTCTTGCCTGCTATGTTCCTTTTGATTTTACAAAGAGTGAATCTAAACATCAATTAACAATTCCTTGAACCCATGTGCTGTATTATGAGACTCCATGTTAATTGCTAATATCTGTTTGTACTTTGTATCCTTGGGCTAATGGATTTTAAAAGTGCACAATATATGTTTTCACGATATCAAAGATTTGGTTTGTACTTTTTTTTCTGAATATCAATCTATACATACTTTGTTTTTTGTGTATGGAGGGCAATAAAACTTGTATGTTTAGGAAGTTCTGAAAAAAGCATGAGCTCATCTTTGCAACGTCAAAATATTTCTTTTCATAACCATGCCATCCAGACAGCTTCATAGTTGTACTTCTCTTTTACTCATCTCTTTTTACAAAATTACCTTCCATAATACTTTAGATTTATGCAAGACATTAGCATCATAGGTAACTTTTAAGCCTAAGGTTCAGCAGAAACAGCAAATTTCAGCACAAAGGGTCCTTTGGACGGAGCAAACTCACCTCAGTCAGCTGCCCTGAAGCCTCGTGAAACTACAATCTGTGCCAAACTAACCTGAATGCTTGTTTATGAAGAGGAACTTGCTGTAAGTGTCCTACCTGCAGGATGGATGCCTCATGATACAGCATGATGTCATTGTCTGTCAGATTATGGTCTTTGAAACCCCCTGGAGTCAGACTCAAAGGAAGCAAGCTTGACATTATTCAAGGTTAAAGAGGAGGTTTTCCAAGCCCATATGATTGTTCATATCAGTGTTTTTAAGGCATCCTTAAGGCGTCGTGTCACGGGCAGGGAGGAGATTAGTGGGAGGATTGCTGCGAAGGTTGTATTCCAAGGAGGTATGAGGACGCGGCCCTGGACCTCGCCAGCGCACCAGAGCTTGAGGAGCTCGATGTCGCACCGAGGAGGCAGGGCAGCGGCTTACAGATCGGTCAAATCTCAAGCCTACCTAATTGTCTCCCAATCTCCCAGTTTATATCACCACCGGTTACAACCTCCAAACTAATTCTAACTTATCTCTAACAAACTTATCCCTACGAAGCGCCTGGGACTCCCTGGCCTATCTTGTGCCGCCCGCCATAAGCCAGGCCCCACATGACATTTCTCCCTCCCTGGACAATCAGCTTGTCCTCGAGCTGATACTCAGGAAATTGCTGCACGAAGTCTTCTAGGGGCACCCAAGACGTCTCAGCCGCCAGAGTTCCTTTCCAGCGCACCAACGGCTCCCGGCGCCCTGCGGCAATGCGCCCCTTCAAAACCGTAGCGAGCTCCACCAAAACGCGTCCATGCTGAATGGGTGGCAATTCGGCGCCGGCCGGCGGCTCGCCATGGAATGCCTTAAGCAAGCCCACATGAAAGACATCATGAATCCTAGCCCCAAGCGGCGAGATCAAGTTTATAGGCCACATCACCAATGTGTTCCGGCACCACGTAAGGACCAAAATACTTTGGCCCCAACTTGCCTCGGCCCCGCACTCGAAGCGAAGCCAACGGCCGTGTAAAAGACGGAGCCAAACCCACCGTCCCGGGACGAGCGGGCGGGACGGTGCCGACGATCGTAGATCGCTTTGTAGTGCCGCTCGAGCTCGCTCCAATCGGTCACGCACGTGCGCCGAAACTCATTGCGATCGGCCATTGCCCTATCCACGGGCGGCAAGCGAGCATCCCCCCGCTCGATAAGACCTTATGGATGGTGGTGGCCTCCCATAGACAATCCGGAAGGGCGAAGTCTTCGGGGATGCGATAGGAGGAATTGTAGCAAAATTCCGCCCAAGGCAACCACTCCGGCCAATTCCGAGGGCAATCACCGGTTAAACATCGCGGTACATAGCAATTACCCTGTTCGTGGCCTCTGACTGGCCATCCGACTGGGGGTGGAAAGCTGAAGTAAACCTCAACTTGACGCCGGATAGGCGGAAAAGCTCCCCCCCAAAACGAGCTTGTAAAGACAGGATCACGATCACTCACAATGGACGACGGAATCCCATGTAGGCGCACCACCTCAGCAAAAAATACTCGAGCGACGGAAGTGGCGGTGTAGGGGTGAGACAAGGGAATGAAATGCGCTGCCTTAGAGAAGCGATCCACCACTGTGAGGATGACCGTCTTGCCGTTCACCTTCGGAAGTGCTTCCACAAAATCCATGGCCACATTTGCCCAGACTGTCGTTGGCACATCTAGCGGTGCAGCAGGCCGCCCGACTGAAGATGTTCTGTCTTGTTGCGTTGGCAAACAGCGCAAGTACGCACAAAATCCTGCACCACCACCCGATCATTGGGAAAGTGAAAATCAGCACGAAGTTTGGTGTAGTGTCTTGTGCACGCCTTCGTGTCCAGAGCCGTGAACAAGCTCCAGAATAGGCTGGCGCATGGCGGAGGACTCAGCCACATAAACTCGTCCCTGAAACAAGATGAGGCCATCCACCACGGACCACGCTGACGGCTTCGCCCCGCCGCGGATGGCATCCGGAGGCTGCGATAGGGTGGTATCCCCGTTGATTTCGTGGCGTAAGTCGTCGAAGAGCGAAAAGTGTGGCGCCGAAAGAGCCAGCAAGTCCCTAGAGCCTTCATCGCGGCGGGAGAGTGCGTCTGCCACGACGTTCAAGACTCCAGGCTTGTACTCGACAACGAAATCAAACCTGAGCAGCTTGCTGGCCCATTGATGTTGAGGGATTGTTGTCAGGCGCTGGTCGAGGATGAAGCGAAGACTCCGATGATTTGTGCGAATCACGAAGCGTCGTCCCCAAAGATACGGTCGCCAGTGCCTTACTACTTGTACCAGACCTATAAGTTCACGCTCGTAAGCAGCGAGCTTGGCGTGTTGGGGCGCAATGGTCCTGCTGAAGAAAGCCACAGGACCTGTGCCTTGGTGTAGAACGGTGCCAAACCCCGAGCCTGAAGCGTCACACTCAACTATGAAGTCCCGGTCGAATGCGGGCAGCTACAACACCGGTGCTGATGTGAGGGCGTGCTGCAGGTCCTGGAACACCCGAGCCTTCTGATCATTCCATCTGAATCCCTCCTTCCAGAGCAAAGCCATGAGCGGGGCGGCAATGGTGCCGAAATCCTTGATGAACCGATGGTAGTAACCCGCAAGGCCAAGGAAACCACGGACCGCTCGTGCAGACTTTGGCCATGGCCAATCAAGGACAGCCTGTACCTTCTCCCTGTCCATGGCGACTCCCTCCGCCGAGATGACATGGACAAGATATGCTACCGACGGGCGCCCGAACTCGCACTTGGAGCGCTTTAAGAAGAGTTGGTGATCGTGTAAAGTTCAAAACACTGTGCGCACATGGCGGAGATGCTCCGACCAAGATGAGCTATAAATCAGTATGTCATCGAAAAAATGAGGACAAACCGACGTAGGAAGGGCAGCAACACGTCGTTCATCAGAGCTTGGAACGTGGCGGGGGCGTTCGTGAGGCCGAACGGCATGACCAGGAACTCAAACAGTCCCTGATGCGTGCGGAACGCCGTCTTCTCCACATCGTCTGTGTGCATCAGCACTTGGTGATATCCCGAGCGCATGTCGAGCTTGGTGAAGAACTGGGCGCCACGCAGTTCATCTAGGAGCTCCTCCACGACCGGAATGGGAAACTTATCTTTCACCGTGGCGTCGTTGAGGGCACGATAGTCAACACAAAAGCGCCACGTGCCGTCGTGCTTGCGGATGAGGAGCGCCGACGAGGAGAATGCAGACGAGCTTGGCCGGATGACCCCCAAACGTAGCATCTCATCGCACTGGCGTTCCAATTCATCCTTCTGGAGGTGAGCATATCGATACGGGTGAATGGCCACCGCGCCTACACCCAGCTTGAGGCGGATGCAGTGGCAGAGGTGACGGTGCGGCGGTAGTCCCTGCGGCGTGGTAAAGAGGCCGGCGAACTCATCCAACACCGCGTCCAGGAGGTCACCCGATGAGTCGAGAAGCGCTGCTGACGATGGCCCTGGTGTCGTGTCGACGCCCCGCCAAAGGACGCGCTTGCCGGCGCGCATGAATGCCATGGTGTGCTTGGCGAAGTCCCACAAGATGGGCCCCAGGGTGCTAAGCCACTGGACACCCAGCACCATGTCGTACTCGCCGAGGGAGAGAGCGTAAAGGTCGAGGTCGAACGCCTCCCCCCCTGATGTGGACCTGCTGCACCATTGCTCTTCCTGGAGAGGAGATGCGGTCCCCGTTCGCCACGGCCACAGACAGCTTGGCGCTGGACCGGAGCTTGATTCCCGCGCGTTTGGCCATGGAGATGTGGATGAAGTTGTGTGATGACCCCGAGTCCTGGAGAGCCACGGCCACCGCGTCGCCGACAGAGACGTAGACTTTCATCGTCTGAAATCCCCAGGCACGAACGCCTGTGACAGCGTGTAAAGAAATCTCCGAGTTGACCACGACGACCGCGAGTGCTGCGCACTCAATTTCTTCATCGATGACCTCGTCGTCGTCAGGGTCGGCGACCTCCAGGACGAACAATTTCTTGCAGCGATGGCCCTGTACGTAGCGCTCGTCGCAATTGTAGCAAAGGCCGTCGGCCCGCCGCTGGGTCATCTCAGCCTGCGAGAGACGGCGGCGCGGCAGTGTCGAGGACAGGGCAGTCGTCTTGCCCGATCCTGGCGAAGCAGAGGAAGCCGCCCCGGCCGTCGACGAAGACGCAGGCGACTTGTAGGGGGCGCCGGCTGTTGAGGAGGGCAGTGCCGGGCGCACAGAGAGGCCGTGTGTCGGGTCTGAGGGGGACAGCTGCATACGCTGCTCGTAGGCGCGAGCCAGCATGATGGCGTCGTCGAGGTTCGCCGGCCGGCGGAGAGCGACGTCTGTCTTTAGGGGATTGACCGGGGCCGGTGTGTAGATGTGGATTAGTCGCTCGCTCCGTCAAGTCAGCGTCGCGACAAGCGTAGGCGAGGAATTGGTCCGTGTACTCCTCGACGGACCCTGTACGGCGGAGAAGCATAAGCTCGCCGACCGGGCTGTCCGTCATGGGCAGCCCGAAGCGCTGTAGAACCAGTTGGGAGAAGCGGCGCCAGGACGGGGTGCCGCTCGTGAGCTCCAAATGTGCATACCAGAGCTGGGCCGATCCGGTGAGGTGCATGGCGGCGTACCACACCCGACGGCGCTCCGACGTGTTCTGCCCCCGGAAAAACGTCTCGAATCGATTGAGCCAGGGGAGGGGGTCTTCCTTGCCGTCGAAGGACGGAAACTCGAGGCACACGTGGGGGTGGAAGCGGCTGTCGAAGTCGTCGTCGTCGTCGTACGGTCCGCAGTGTGCGTATGGTGGCGGGCCATAGCGGTCCTTTGGCGGCGGCGGAGGTGGCTCACGCGGCCGCTCGGAAACGGCGGCGGCTTGGGCCCCTGCTTCGATTTGTCGGGGGGGGAAATTGGTCCCCGACGGTGCTGTCCTCGGTGGCCGATTCCTTGCCCTGGCGCTACGAGTTCTCGGAGCGGATGAGCACGAGGTTCAGCACCCGGACCTGCTCCGAGTTTTCGTACGTCGTGGATTGTAGCGACACCACCTTCGCCGGAATCGACGCCAGTTGGTCTGCGACGGGCGCGAGAGGGGCCAATTTGTCGAGCGACACCATCATGTCGTCAATCTTGGCGGAGAGTTTCTCCAGGAGCGTCTTGAGATCGTCGGAAGTTCCCATGGGCACGGAACAAGGCTTGACTGATACCAAGTTGTCACGGGCAGGGAGGAGATTAGTGGGAGGATTGCTGCGAAGGTTGTATTCGAAGGAGGTATGAGGACGCGGCCCTGGACCTCGCCGGGGCGCCAGAGCTTGAGGAGCTCGATGTCGCACCGAGGAGGCAGGGCAGCGGCTTACAGATCGATCAAATCTCAAGCCTACCTAATTGTTTCCCAATCTCCCGATTTATATCACCACCGGTTACAACCTCCAAACTAATTCTAACTTATCTCTAACAAACTTATCCCTACGGAGCGCCTGGGACTCCCTGGCCTATCTTGTGCCGCCGGCCATAAGCCAGGCCCCACATGACACGTCGCCTAGGCAACAAGGTGGTGGTGGCGGCTCACCTCGCCTAAGGTGTCGCCTTAGCCTGCCTAGGCAGTATTAACACTTCTAAAATCATGGTTCATATATTGCGGACACTGGTCTTCAATGAGCTCCTCTATGGATCCGAGGGACAAAGAGATGAAGAACATCACAATTGAAGACATGGAGCCAGTTGTTTTCAAGGCACTGATTTACATGGATTCATTGCCTACCAGGGTGATCTTGATGGAAACAAGAAAAAAAATGTAGCGGAATTGTGGCTGCATAAAAGTATGCCATGGAAATTTTTTAAAAGGACATGATTTGCATGTGACTTCATACTAACAGGGCCACACATATCATTGTAGCAAAAGTGAGTGATGCTTGCATTGAATTTGTGAAAACGGATTGCCCTAATGAAAATGGCTAAGCTACCAAGTTCTAGTGTTCTCATGCCTTCTGTATTTTCTTTGTACAACTTACTTCTGTTGATAATTATATATTATGGTGGTTTTGCTTTCATATATCTTATATGGTGGAACAATTATGCAAGTGTATGATGCTGGCTCATGGTCTCGTAAGTGTTCTGATTCTAGTATTGTTCTAAGTTCTAACCATTTCCTATTTCAAATTGGTAGGACTAGCATTTATAACCAATAACAGGTACTGGTTTGCATATTTTTTCAATATGCATGTGCTTCAAGAAAATTTACCAGATGATTTTCTGTATTTATTTGGTAGCTTTTAGAACAAAAGCTTTATTCTAGGACTTAAAAACAGATTATTTAAAAACAAAAGCTATGCAGTTTCAGCATCTACATCACCAGCTATAGCCTTCTCAAAGCCTTGGAGCCGGCAAGGTCCGGGCACCTTCGTCGCCGGTGGCCGCGAGTGGTCGTGTTTGGATTGGATGAGAGGGACCTGATTCGTATGGAAATAGATTACATCACCACCTTCCTATTTCATAGTCCTATGCATTCCTGAATTTGGAGCAGGAAGTCAAATTAATGCTGTGAATATAACTGAACAAGCATACAAACAGTAGACATTTCAATCTTGTAAAAAAAAGATTAAAGTTCCAAATGTAAATAAAATGTAATAACAGTCATTAGATTCATTGTAGTTTAAAGGAAACTCGCATCAATAAGAATATTCAGGTTAACACACGCAGCTAGATAAAAATACTTGTCACGAAGTAGCCTAACAAGTGTATTTGCATGCCAAAATTTTGTTTTTTTTCCAGATTTTGAAAACAGCTCCAGAAACAGAAGAGTTCTCATTACTTGGGTACTGATAATCAGTCAGCACATCAAAGAAACAACATCACCTTTGCAGCAAGAGAATTAAGAACTTTCCACTCATTACTTGGGCATTGATAATCAATCAGCACATCAAAGAAATATCAAATCAAGCCTCACCTCCCCGACACTATGTAAAGTAACACTAAACGTGATTTAGAGAACCACACATGTGTCTGCAGGTGTGCAGGCAGATTCACCAGAGACAAGACATCGAAGATTATTTGTTCAAAAAGAAAAACAGAACTGATTCAGAACTAACTTTGGTCATTGAATATTCAAGGTAACTCATAAGAGGGGTTCAATTAAATCACTAGACTACAGTTAACAAAGTTAAATCTATACCCTTTATCTCAAAAAGGTACTGTCAGGTGTCAAAGGGCCTAATGGGCCGGGAGGCCCGTTAGGGTTAGATTTAGGGATAACACTACGTGAAAAACAGTGATTCGTAACGGGCACAGATCGTCATTGATAACGGGCATAGCGCCAGTTACCAATCAAGCGTTACAAATAACCCAACATCGGTAACGGGTATTTTGCCCGTTACCAATAGTCTGCTATTGGTAACGGGCATAGATTGTTGTCCGTTACCAATAGCATACTATTGGTAACGGGCAACAATCTATGCCCGTTACCAATCTAGAATTAAAAATTAAAAAAAAGAAATTCGAAAAAATTATATTCTTTATTTTTATACACACAAGTATATAGTTACATACATATGCTCAGTTACATACAACTATGCTCAGTTACATACATACATGCTCACCAAATCAAAGTAACTGAAAGTAGAATAATAACTACTTGGTTAACCTGAAAATTAACATGGCAATAACATGGCAGGAAGTGTACGTCACAAAGAGCACTGGATCCATAGTTACCATTGCTTCCTATGCAAAAGACAAGTGCAACTAGCAATTACATGCTCAGAGAGGTTCAGAATAATATATTCAGATCAATGGCAATGGATACACTGTCAAATTGCCAAGACAAATAAAATAGTAGCATTAAGGTAAGTGACATATTTAAGTCACTGACATTATGCTAGAGTTAGCCATAGAGTCATGTCTTAAATTTAGCTTACACTACGGGAATGCCGTGCGCCTAAATGTTTGCCGTGCGTATTTTTTCGGGCGCACGGCAAAGAGGTGCTTTGCCGTGCGTTTTTCAAAGACGCGCGGCGAAAAAACCGCACGGCCAAAAAAACGTTTGCAGTGCGTTTTTGCATTGGTGCATGGCAAACACAAACTTTGCCGTGCGTTTTTTCTTGGCGCACGACAAACACAAACTTTGCCGTGCGTTTTTTGCATTGGCGCACGCTAAACTTTTTTCCCCACCGCCGGCCGTTACCACCTTGTCCTACCGTTAAAGTTAGATTTTTTTGTTACCTTTGCCGTGCGCCCTATCAAAACGCACGGCAAACACATATATTTGCCGTGCATTTTCCGAAGGCGCACGGCAAAGTATTTTTAAAAAAGTTGATTTTTGTCCTTCTTTTTATTTCTCCACTACAACAACATTTTTTGTACTCTATAGTATAATTCTATACATGTCTCGATAAATTTACTATTAATAACAATTACGTGTCACTTAAAGATTGTTAAAGATTTTTCCGATATAAGTCAAATTTGAACTGCAAGGGCATAAAGTAATGAAGTAAAGTATGTGAAAAAATGATATTCATCTAATTTAATTAATTTTAATACCTTATCCATGAAATTGGATGAAACTTTGATCATTTTGTTCACGAATCATGAAATTCCACATGCGGTTGCAATGTTTTTAATTATATATCATGAAACTTTGAAATTCCACGATCATTTTAACCACGAATCATGAAAATCATGAGATTCGTCGAGAGCTCATGATATCCTATGTGAAGCTCATGAATGAGTTTTGAACATTTTTTCATGTACGATATTTGTTTCTCGAAATATCTCCGATGAAGTTTCATAGAGTTACGAAAGATATGGTTAAATTTGTATATGACGCGGCATTCAAATTGAGTTTTGTCATCAAATCTTGTTTCTATAAGCAATAGATAACATAAATTAGTTTGTATCAATTTTATAGCAATTTTTAAATTTATTTGATAATTTTCCTGAATTTTATAAAATTGTGGAAAACTGGTTTGCCGTGCGTTTTTATAAAACGCACAGCAAAAAAGTACCTTTGCCGTGCGTTTACATAGCGGCGCACGGCAAACAAAAATCTTTACTGTGCGTCCTATCAAAACGCACGGCAAAGAATGCAACCCGGCCCATTATTTCCGCACGGCCCATTTCCACCGGCCCAACTCGGAGCTTGTTTATATACCCCCTTTTCCTAACCCTAGCCCCCCTCTCCCTCACCCTCCTCTCGCGCGCAACCGGCGGCGGCGGACGAGGCGGGACCCGCGCCCTCGCCCCCCCCCCCCCTCGCACCCCGCGCCCCCCATCCGCGCCCCCGCGCCGGCCGGCGGAAGGCGGCGCGCCTCACAAGGTGCGGCGGCCGGTCGCCGTCCTCCCTCCCCCCTCCCTCCCTCACACGGTGATGTGGCCGGGTCCACTCCAATGGCGGCGGCGGCCGGGCCTCTCCAATGGCGGCGGCCGGCTCGTGGACGCGGATCCGACCGTCCCCTCCCCGACGCGGCCTCCTCCCCATGGCGTGCGGCGGCCTTCATCTCCGGCGACGGCGGATGCGGAGGCGCTCATCGACCCACGGCGAGATCCGGCGGCGCTCGTGGACCCACGGTGAGATCCAGCGGCGCTCCTAGATCCGGCGGCGGGTGGGGGCGAGGTGCTCGTGGCGGCACTCGTGGCTCCCTCGATGGCATCGTGGCGGGCCGGCCTCTCTTTCCCTCCCTCACGGCGGACGGTGACGACTCCCGTCATCCCTTCCCCTCCCACGACGGCCGACACGGTGGTGGCTCCCTCGACGGCCAGTGTGGTGGTGGCTCCCTCGACGGTCGCCGCCTCCTCTGACGGCGCGACATGTCCTGGTGTTGCTGTGTTGGCGGTGGAGGCATGTGATGTTGCTGTGTTGTGGGTGGATGCATGTCCTGGTGGTGATCCCGGCGGCGGCCTGGTGCTGAGCCCGGCGGCGGTAGCTTGATGGTGGGCTCGACGGCGACGGCGGTGGCTCTCTGCCTTTTTTTTTGTTTTTTTCTAAATGTTTGCCGTGCGTGAGAATTGGGCGCACGGCAAACAGGACCTAACCTCCTGCCGTGAACGTGCCTGACCTCGCAAACGTCCGTCACCTTTTCTTTGCCGTGCGCTGTTAGAAACGCACGACAAAGATTTTCACCGTGCATGGTTAAAGAAGGCGCACGGCAATGCAACTTTACCGTGCGATATGCTACCGTGTGCCTTTTGCCGTGCGCCTCGACTAAAAACGCACGACAAAGGCTTTGCCGTGCGTTTTTAGCCTTTGCCGTGCGCCTCGAGCGCACGGCAAACCCAAGTTTTCCCGTAGTGTTACTTCACATTTAAATTTCTCTAGTGAATCACCTGACAAATCCTGTTCAAGAAATTTCTTCACTGCAACCTCCTGAAATTTTCAAGGAAAAGGCATCAAGAGAACTGAAACTCTCAAAAGAACATATTCAGAATACATTGCAGATAAGGATGGCCTTCAACATATAAAAATTAAGATTACATTTGAACTTCTCAAATACTAATAAACATGCTAGAGGTAGAAATGTACAACTTCAGATAGCATGTGCTGAACTAATTGATTATTTCATAATGGACAGGCAATAGTGTGAAATGACATAAGTCATATGCGATTAAGTGGTGTGTATGACAAGAATTATATTTGAAGGTTCATTCAAACAAATGGAGACAAGGCAAATGCTGGCACCCATGCAACACAAGCACATGTTCTCCAAGTTATCTGTGTATTCCTGTTTGATCCTTGTCCACAATGGCACAATTGTAGCAGGAACTGTCATAATAACTGAATGCAGTAAATACATAAGAATAGTAAGGCAGATCTCATATTATTTCCAGTTGGTATATTTTGTTTTGATGGATATATTGAGCTATGTCGGCATCTTCCTGATAGTTACATGCTTATGAGCCTGGGGGACCTATTGAAAAAAATGCCAGCTACCATTTCAGCTGCAAAGGCAGGACAAATTACCTTCATGATGAGCTTGAAGAGCACAGGCTGCAAATGGCATCCCAATTATATATGTTCTTGTAGGCCTCAAGCAGCATGAGAGAAAATAAGTTTGCAAGTTTGAAAACTCAGATGTCAGCTTAATTAGTTAAAAAACATATAGCATGCATAGCAACTTGAATTTCCAGATAAATTTACAGTAGGGAATTCTCTCAAAATGAACATAGCAACTTGAATTTCCACTTAGTGACAACCATTCGTTCGGAAGTATCCAACATAGCATGACTAAAAAAGCACACTTAGTTGTTTGTGGTTTAGCTGTTAATTTTTCATTACCATAATGAAAGGACTATGCGAGTTCATCTTCACAAAGGCATCAAACTACTAGGATATTAATTTCCTACTAGTGCCACTGCTCCTACCCTCTAAGCACAACTATTACAAACTATTAGATTGTCTTTTCTCTCGCTCCTGTTCCCTTTGGAACATCCATTTGAATCCTCCTGTTGGCAAACATCACCACAAAATTAAAATTAAAACTAAGCAAAGCTATATTTGTCAAAGACATGACAAAGGAATTCATAAAGTATGATTGAGATGTTCATTTATAAGCTAGCAGTGTACATTCCTCAGCCAATCTGCCTTGTCTTTCCCCTGTGAGAATCGAAAAAGAGTTCAGAAGTGTAGTGGTAGGAAGCATATCCCAACTACAGAAGTGATGTGGTAAATTCAATTGCAGTTGAAATGCAAGCTGCTAAGCCAGCAACATATGCAACTTGTTTTTTCATGGTCTGGAAATGCAATAGAATAACAATATTCTTTTCAGAGTAACTAGCAGAAAAATTGCATCGTGCTGCCATTGGATAGGGCAGAAGAATTGCACGAAAAAACTGGATCTGAACACTACAACGAAGCAAACGAGAGCAGATCGGACCATCAAACGCAAGAGACTGCCAGAGATCTAACTAGGCATGTACAGGACGGAGAAGATACAAGTAGATCTAGCGAGATGAAGGGGGGCGGAATAGCTCACAGTGTAGCGGGGGAGGTTGTTGCCGGCGACGCCGTTCTGGTACAGCTTCTTGGCGGCGGACGACAGCACCATAGGCTCGCGGTACTTCTTCTTGGCGGCGGGCGGCAGCACCATGGGCTCGCGGTACTTCTTCTTGGCGGCAGGCGGCGCAGAGGAGGCCGGGAACGCCAGTGTGGGGGCACCCTGCTGCAGCACCGTGGGCTTGCGGTACACCATCTTCGTCGGCGACGTGCACGGTGTGCACGCCGACGGCGGCCCAACAAAACCACGTGCCGGTGGAGTGGTGGTTTCGCTTGGCAGCTCCTCCGCCACGCAGGGAGCATCGTGCCGCCATTGGAGAGGCCAGGAGGGACCTCCGGGGCCAGCCAGCACGCGGATCTGGCGCAGGGGAGTGGCGCCGCCGTCGTAGGGCACCAAGGTGGGGACCTCGAGGCCGCCGAACTCGAGGTCGTCCTGGTGGAGGAGGGGCAGAGGCGGTCGTGCCAACCTAGCCGCGTGGTGGAGGAGGCGTCGCCGAACCTCGCCCTGCCCGGCGGAGGGAGCGAGGAAGGGAGTGCAGATAGGCGGCGCAGGGAGGAGCTCGAGGGGTTGTGCGGATAGGGTAGGAGTGCGATGCAAGGGGGTGGGCGGACGCAAGCGTGGACAGATAGGGCAGACACGAGGATGGTTAACGATATTGAAATAAAAATTGGGCACTGCTAGCGCCCGGACGTACGATCCGGCGCGGGGTCGGACGGGTCCGTGGCGGGTTAGATCTTGGGATTCTCGATCGTCGGTACGTTGGATCTAAAGAATACTGGGTAAATGTTGCGAGCGTGTTGCGAATGTGTTATGAAAATGTTGCGAACGCGGTTGCTTTGCAACATCCAACATCGAGTCTTTCTTCTCTGCTCCCCATGTTGCGACCATGTTGCGACTATATTGCGCCATGTTGCGACCCCCGTGTTGCGTGCAACATCCAACATCGAGCCTCCTCTCCCTTTTCCTCAACACAACACCCAACACCACATGTCCGCGACATCGAAACTCAACATCCGCAACATTAAAATTTAATGTTTGCAACTCTCAACAACACGACACTTTTTTCTAAAACATTCGCATGGGGCACTCGCAAACATCTCAAGAACACGGATGCAACATGTGTACAACGATTTGCAAACATAAATGAGAAACGAGTCACATGCGAAGACGAACGATTGCAACATGTCAAGAATAACATCTGCAACATTCGAAAATAACATCCGCAACATTCGAAAATAACATCCGCAACATCGAGATCTACTTTTGTAACATTGCAACAACGAGATCTACTTTTGCAACATCAAAATGAAACACTTTCGACATTTCTTCGTAACTTCTGGAACATCCAAAAGGTACTCTTGCAACATACACCAATACCGGTGTCTTTCGCTCCTTGCGAGTGCCGCCGGGAGCTCCTCATACTTGCCGCAATCGATTGGAGCCTAAAGCATCGGAACCGAAGCGAAACTCTCGATTCCCGAACTACTCGAAGCTAAGAACGTAAGTGGACAAAAAAATGTGGGAGGCAATCGACGGATCGGGTGCCTACGAGGCGACGAGCATGGCGGAGACGCGAGGAGCTGCGAGCTCGCCTGTTGAAATAGTTAACAACTTGTTGCAACATTAGAACGAGGGTCGTCGCAACATCAAATTGATGTAGCCGCAACATGACAAAAAGAGTGTTGCCTTTACAAAATCGGTGGGCGAGCCGAACATGCCCCATTGCAAAATGAATGCGCACCTCAACATCTCAAATTAACCTTTGCAACATGCAAAATCAAACATTGAAACATCCAAAAATACTTGTAGAGAGAGGCAAACAAAAATCAAAGGAATAGGAGGAGGTCCAGCCGTAGATCTAGGCGGGCGTCGGCCGCCGGAGCTCCTCTCGCACAACGAGGGGGGGGCGTCCTTGTGAGGTGGGGGAATAAGATCGTGAGTGGGACCCACCTCCGATTTTTTTGACCGCGTCGCGGCCTCATCCGTCCGGAGCGGCGCGCGTCCTCGGAGGTCCGTTCGTGAGCATTTCCGATAAAAATTCGGGTCCGACAGTCAAATAGGTACCGGGTATTTTCTGGTATGTTACAACAAATCTTAAAGGTAACCGAGGTTAACTAAAGCCCCTTACTAATAAGGTTGGAAGGTTGGACTGTGCTGTATACTTTTTATAGGTAACAGGCATAGACTTATTGGTAACGGACTTTATGGGCCCGTTACAAATGTCACGTTACCTTTAAGATTTAATGTAACGGGCCTTATGGGCCCGTTACAAATGTCACGTTACCTATGTGAGGTTTTCACGTAGTGTAAGATCAAGTCCTTACTTAGGGGTCAAGTAATCCTCTCTATTTAAAAAGAGGAGATGTATCAATCTAATCAAGCAAGAGATTAGAAGGAAAACCCTTCTCTCTTGACGGCCGTGGGCGAAGCCCCGCGGCCGGTGTTCCCTGCGCCCCTTCAACCCTAGCCGCTGCCACAACCCTGGGCGTGAACAGTACCCGCGGGTTGTTGACACAAAATCTGCACCTTACGCCAAGCACACAGCAAGCCGAACAAGCTAGCTTCACACGCGAAAAGATTCCAAGACGTGCCAGTCAATTTTTCCTAAAAGTTAACAAAAGATAAAGTAGTTAAATTCCAAAGCTTGGAACTTGCCGGCTGGTACCAGACAATTCCATATTTACGGCCATAAAGCCAAGTGAGGTGACATATAGCTATAAGGAGCTATCTGCCAGCAAACTAGAAACCATTCGGGAGCTTCAAAGTGCAAAACACAACATAGCCGAACAGATGATGTAAGCATGACGAAAAATCGGTCTTTGTATGAATAAAATTGCACGTGCACGAAGCCATGACCGATCCTTCATGATAAATAACAATAAACAGTAAATGAAGTAAAGCATGGTCATAAATATGTAATAAACAAGCATGCATAGGCCCAAAGCACTAGTCTACCGCATGTCTAGGTACTTTAAAACCCGTCAAGCATGATGCCAAACAAATCTATCCACCGCATGATACAACTTGTTTGAAAATCACACTACTAACCACAAATAGATCTATCCACCGCATGATACGATCTATATATGGAAAGCTAAAAGCATGCAATATTTAAAGCATAACTTATAAACACATTTCACTCGTGAAAGCATAACCGAAATACGGCTGTACAGCCGAATCGGGGTCCATGAAGAAGGAACAAACGTCGCTAAAGATGATAAATCTATCGGATTGAATTAAAGATCTAATCCACCGAATGTCTAGCTTTAAAACAACCCTAAAACCTGCATCTACCGCATGATACCTGGCTCTTTCAAGATTTACGCAAAATCAACAAGATTGAACCCGCAACACGTAACAACCTAGATCGGTTCGGTTTCAGCTATTTAATAAACACGTGATCCACGTGCCTTTTGAAGCAAGATATGAACGTGTAATGTAAAGACCATGAAACAAGGTAAAGCCGATCCAAATCAATCTAAATTGGGCAAAAGAGTGTTATATGAATTTAAACATAAAGTAAAAACTCAAAACAACACAGGGTAACTTGATGAATCTATTGGATCTTGCCAAAATCCAATAGAGCCGATAACTAGCTCCAAGCTAGATCTTAGCCCACCGCATGGCTCATGATCTAACAAGAAACCTTCTTGAACCAAGCTTGAATCTACCGCATGATACAAAGCATGGTAACAAGACTAATTGCATCATGATCTAAATCCACCGCATGATACTAGACATGATACAAGGTTGCCGATACTTACGGAGGTCGACGGATCGATAAACCCTCTCGCAAAACTCGACGACACAACAAGGACTCAAAGGTTTGGCGTAAAGCGGTTTGTTATGAGAATGTTTCGAATACAATTACATACATCCGAGGGTCCGTATTTATACCGTCATGGCATGACTACGAATGGACTACGAGCACAATATTTGATACCTAATTTATCTCTAAGTGCGATCGCTTATCCATCCATTCGTCCCTTCCGCTCGGGCCACGTCATCACGCAATCCCGCAAAATCGGCGCAAACGGTTTCCTTGCCGAACGGAAGCCAGCGCCGACCACGGGCTCCTTTGCCGAATCTTTACGGAGAAACCTTCCTTCTTCGGACGGATTTTTTCACCAAGTCGGGCCCACAATTCGGACTCCTTCTGTACCAAATTTTGGTGTTAACATATGCCCCTTCAATTACGGGATAAAAGTGATTTTATTCCGAAATTGACTCCAATCACCAACGTCTTCAAATTGAATCTGTTCAACACCTATTCTCTCTCCCCGCAATCCATCAGAGCCTCCGTCCAGATCCAAACCCTAGGTCATCTTTTCCCCAAGCTCAAATCTCCAATGGCAGGTCAAAATCAATCCGCTCAGGTAAATTCCATCCCCGTGAACTTCATTCGGCACTAACTTTTCGATCGTTATCTGAGACTTCTTTTCCGCCTTCTCTCAACAGGAGCTTTCCACCGAGCTTTTAATCCGCACTGAGGCCAATTCGACATCTTACTTCCTTGGTCCTGTGGGAATTTCTGATCCTCGCGAGTTTATCGCAGCCAAATCCTAAAGAATCCCCTTCAAAGCAGCTTTATCTAAGCCTTCCTTGTGGCAGGATGCCTTCAAGAACTGGCCTTTGCCCCCAATTGCGGGGCCGGAGAAGCCGGTACAAAAGGGTGCTTGCGGATAACAGCGTCAAGACCCAAACTTGGGACAGCCTCCGCATTGCTCAATGTTTGGAGCTTTCTTTGGCCGAGACCCCGAAGAACGAAGACCTTTTGATAGCGGCTTGTCACTTTTGGTCAAATGGTGTCAATGCCTTCCTCTTTGGTCACGGCCCAATGTCTCCAACTCTGGCCGATGTCTACATGATTACCGGCCTTTATGTTTCAGGATCCGTGTACCCCTGGGACTACAAAGGCTCCACAAGACAAACAGGGGTGAAACCAGGAAGTGGATATAAATTATGTATCCAAAATCACATGAAGGACGGTCCCCTGGGTGACGTTGAGTACAGAGCATTCCTGAACATGTGGTTGTGCAGATTTATTTTCTGTGGTAAAGCCAATGAGCCCACTCTGAATCACATTGTAATGGCTACTCAGTTGGCTGGTGGTAAACGCATTCCTCTTGGAAAATACCTCCTGGGTAGTGTATACCACATGCTTCATCAGACTGTCACCCAAATGCATACTGGCCAGAAGATACTATGTGTCAACGGCCCTTGGTGGTTTGTACAGATGTGGCTGCAACTGCACATGCACCAGATTGTCGGCATTAACCTCAACAACCGGTTTTCCCTTCATCCAGCTATCATGAAGGGGAACCTCAGATCACCAGAGGATGCCAAACCTATGGAGAGGCTGCTTCAACCGTTTCCATCAATCGGAATGTCGCCCGACTTTTCGAGCTCTTTTTCAAAGGCTTCCCTAACCCTCTTTGGCTTCCTTATCTTGATAATGACAATTTAACTCTCCCCCGCAAATTCTCCTTCGAGACCGGACGCCAAGATAGAAGGTTTATAGAGATCTTTAACATCTTGATCCATCCATGTTCTTTGCCAGCTGAACTTTGTGGAGGGAGGTTAAATCACAGCACTTATGAATACTATCAGCCAAATATGGTGGCTCGACAGCTTGGATGTGGCCAGATGCCTCCAAGGCTATTTCTTCATGAATTCCTCAAACCCAGAGAAGAAATCAAAGAGATTGCCCAATCCAGAAGGGTTTTTCAGTATGAATGCAGCCCAACTATTTACACCTGGCCTTTCACACCCACAACAATAGCTCATACCACCTTCAACTCTTGGTGGCAAGAATTTCATGACCATATTTTCAGTGAGCCAGTGCACTCTTTTTGTTTAGAGTTGATGCCTGATTTTCAGCCAACTTCAGAGGTAATATCATGATCTTTCTCTTCAGATCAAATATTTCCTTTACTAACCATGATCTTGACCATTCCCTGCAGAATACAGTGCATGCCCCTCAAGCCAGGACAATCATTTACAATGCAGTATATCCAGTTTCTGCTCTGGGATTTAAATCCCCAACTTTGGCTCAACTGATGGCCAGGTACGCCACAATGGACCCAATTCTATCCAGTGCCACTGCTGACAAGAGAAAAGGCCTGTCTCTGATTGCACCCCCAGCTGCCAAAAGGAAAAGAACCACCAAGAAAGTCCTGGTTGAGGTAAAATTTCCTTTTTCTTGATCACAAGATTACTCTTTACTGATAAATTTCATCTTGTGTAATTTCAGACTAGAATCCAGCGACCTTGACTTCGAACACCGCCAATGCTTCATCTCTTGGTATGATCTTTTATCACCTTTTCTCAAAGATTAACACTGGCATTTACCCTTAATCTAATATTCACAGAAGAAACACTGGTGAATCATCCTGTGGATATCCCTGATCCTCAACGCGCAAGCCCACCAAGAGCTGAACCATCTGCCTAAGTAGAGATCTCATCCTCATCAGGGACCCAATCACCTCTTGCTCAAACAGAGGCACCAGCTTCACCAGAGATGAACCCTTCAATCCAATCAGAGACTTCCAGTCTTTTAAGAGTCCAATCCTCTACTGGCCGGGCAGAAAACCCAACCATAACAGAGGTAAATCCACCTCCTCTTCAGCCAGAAGCTTCAGATATGCCAGAGACTGCACCAGCACCTTCTCAAACAAAAGCCTCAGCTTTGCCAAGACTCCTCGGACTCCTCTTTCACCGGTGGCTCAAGAAATCCCCCCTGAAACTGAACAAAACCTTGCCCCAGTTCAGGAAGTCAGGCATGAGGTAAGCAGATGCACTTAACTCTGTCAACTTCCTTACTTTCAATGAACCACTCTTGATTCGGCAATGTTACCCTTTCAGGATCAAATTCCTTCATCATCAAGCCCATTAGTGGAGAATAATCCAGCTGCCGAAACGAGAGGAACTCAAGCCCTACCAGAGGAAATCCAAACAAGGCCCAGAGAAATTTTTGCCTAGCTGCAGAAAGATGCTCGAGACCAAATCAGAGATGTCGATCACTTTGAAGGAATGCTGTGGCCCATCAGCCAAAACTCCCTGAGGACATCAAGACTTCATTAGAACCCATCTCTGATTTAGATATTCATTATGTGGCCATAAGGCGAGCCTTGAGGAATGTGTCTACCCGACCAGCTGTTGAGCAAAAGAGAGCCAAAGTTGAACAGGCTGTGAAAGGAGCACAATCCCAAACTGAGACTCACAAGGGAACGCTGGCCAATTTGCAAGCTGCTCGCGAACTGAAGATCGCCAGAAAGGCTGCATTGGATGCAGAGCTGAAAGATTTGTGTGCCGAAATAGAAGCTGATGACAAGAAAATAGCCGAACTTCCCGGTCTAATAGAGAAAACCCAGGAGGAAGCATCATCGGCTATAACTGAAGTGAATCAATGCGAAGCAGAATTCACTGTCCTGTCCAATGCCTAGAAAGATTACCAGGAACAGATGGAGGATATCCGCCAAACAATATCAAATGCCTCCAATGTAATCGCGAAATATTTAAACATTTAGCTGTGCTGAGCGATGTGTAACCAAACTGATCGTTCTTGCAACACTTGCCTTTTATAAGCCCGCTTTCCTTTTCCTTGCATGACTTTGACTGCAACTCTGAACGATCCATTCGATAATTAGTAGCCAAATAGTGCCATACCCGAATGGCACCTCGACTGCAACTTAGCCGAGCTAGTCAGCCGAATACGACTCAGCTTTGAATCCCAAACGACCCGATGGCGAGTTGGTCAAGGAAACCTCTCCACCTTCCAAGTTTTTCGGGATACGCGCCACGATCTGAGGCCACGATCTTTTCACCAGGCCTATAAATAAAACCGTAGGTTCCCCCAGCTCTTTACCAAGCCTTTAGCCTTCAAATCTTCACCAACCTCAAGCTTTTCTTCCCAATCGCCAGCGCAGCCCCAAAAACCAATGGCGGGGAGCAACAACAGGCATCGCGCCGCCGACGAGGCAGAAGGGAGCCACGCCAGTTCGCGTCGGAGGCAATGATCGCCATCTTCTCTTCATTACTTGCCTAAGATTTCCCTTTGTTTCTGATGATCCTGTTTCTTTCAGGCTTGTTCAGTGGAACTCGTCTCCTGCGCCGGCCAATCAACCTCTGCCTGATGACTCCTCGGAGTCGGACCACTACTCCCCCGTGCCCTACGGGGAACTTGACGCTCTCCGCTTCAAGCCGGAACTTGAGGTGGCCCGGCGCGAGGCCGGAAGACGTCTCCAAGAAGGCCGGCATAGCCGAACCGGGAGTGGGAGGACCGGCGCAAGCCGCCGGCGGCAACTATCGACGGTACGGCTGCGGAACCGCTCCCGAATCCAATCGGCTTTTGATACCGATCACCATCACCTTGTACTTTACGGCCCGCGACGCCGAGCTCAACCACCGAAAATGCCGGTGGAGCAATTGGTCGACAAGGTGAACGCCCGCGGAGACACGCCGGCAGAGCGCCTTGCCCCGGTGGAAAACCGCGTGGACGAGGTGGCCACCCACGACATCCGCCCGGGCACCACTTTGGGCTTGGCCGCCATGGCGACGCACACCGGCGTCGACTACTCCACCCGCCGCACGACTTCCGGGCGGCGCGCGCGGAAGACATCGACGAGATCGAGGTCATCTTGGAGCGCCTCGACGGCCACGGCGACGCCATTGCCGAACTCACTCATCCCCAGTCTGTGCTAAACAGGCTCTTTGATTAGATTGTACTAGGGATGTTTGATTATCGGCAATAAATAAAGAACTTTCAATTCCCGTGCTTGTATCGTGATGATTCCTCTGTGTTTGCGACTGCGAGCCTTATTTTCCTTGAACGTATTCGGGAACTTGCTTGAGCCGAACACGCGAAAACAGATGCCCCCTGGCGCAAAACCCGCAGAAAATCCTCGATTCGGTTATCCACAAGCACTGTTCAATGAAAACCCTTCGCATTCGGGAGGAAAACCCTGCCGCTTGGTATTCCAATAACGCACGCCAGCCAGTCATCACTCCCGATGCACTCTCTCAGTCAATAAAATAGCCTGCTGAGATGCCCTGCAAATCCACTCACACACTCATCCATCACTTCTCATCTTCTCCCCTGCTCTAGAAGAGAAAACCCCAAGGCCATGGACAAAGGCAAGCAACCCAGGGAGGACAACGCCCCAAAGAAACGCACCATTCGAGAGTGAGTTTTCCTTTAACTTGCTCCTCGCTTCCTTGTGTGATCTCGTGCTTTACCTCCTCTTTGTTTTTTCTTTTAGCCTCGATCTGCTTCCTGAAGAAATCATTGGGACCGAAGCAGCGCCTGAATACATCTCCTCTGACTCCTCCCTCGAAGCAGAGGATGCCGCGCCCGAGCAGAGGATCAACCATCAACTACGCCGCCGCGTTCGGCATCTGGAGCATGACCTCCGGGATATCACTGCTCGTTCCCAGGCCGAACGCGAGCGTCGCATGACTTTGGAGGCACTAGTAGGAGGTAAACATTTCCAACTTCATCTTGATCCCGTGCTTGCACCTGGATCTCTGTTTCTAACCACTGTTCCTCTGTCCTAGATGTCTCTGACGGTACAATAACTCGAAAGCGGCTTGGGACGACTTGGTGGAGGCAGCAAACCATGGTCATCCCCACAGCTTCCAAGTTGCCGTCACGGTGGTCCTGGAACAACTGAAGAGGGAGCAGCTGAAGAAGCAAAGAAAAAAGGATTGAAGCATACTTTCGCTTCTTACGCCAGGCCTTCTGCTTTCCACCCCCTCGTAGTCCTGATCAACTGGGTTGTTAGATGTAAACCTGCAAGAAGCATTTGCAATGTAGTTTTGTGCTAAGGGCAATACATCTAAGTATTGGCCATTCCCCCTGTTTAGGAATTTTTGTTCTAAAGGCGGCTTCATTCTTGAACGCCGGCTATTTCTGTATCAGATGCATGTAATCCCAATGCTTGTGATCAACGATCGATTTCAATACTATGATAATATTTCTTCAAATATCTTCCATTTATTGCAGCAGAAAATTCCTCTCCTAGTAAAGTTTTTAGCATGTAGGCATTGTCGGGTACGCATCTGACCACCCGAAAGGGTCCTTCCCAGTTAGGGGACCATTTGCCGAATTCACTGTATTTGGTTCCAATCGGCACTTCGGCAGTAAAGCTTTCCAAACCAAATCCCCTTCTGCAAATTGCCTGACTTTTACTATCTTGTTGTAATATTTGGCAACTCGCAGCTTGTTCTTTTCAATATTTCCAGTGTCCTAAGACGGATCATGTGCAAGTCCTCTAACTCATCCATCATTAAGCCACTGTAATCTTTGGAGCTTAAATCCTTTTGCAAAACCACTCTCCTAGAATCTGATTGTATTTCCCAAGGTAAAATTGCATGGTGCCCATAAACCAATTCATAAGGAGATGTCTTTATGGCTCCATGAGGGGCCATTCGGTAAGCCCATAAAGCTTCATTGAGTACCGAATGCCACCTTCTTGGCTTCTGGTCGATCTTCTTTTGTATAAGCTTGATCATGATCTTATTAGAAGCCTCTGCCTGACCATTAGCTTGGGCATAATATGGAGAAGAATTGAACAATTTGATCCCCATGCTTTCGGCAAACTCCCTAAACTCCAAGGACACAAACTGAGCTCCCTGATCAGTTGTGATTGTTTGAGGTATTCCAAATCGATAAATGATGTGTTCCTTGACAAATTCAACCATTTAGTAAAGTAATCTGTCGCCAACAGCAAAAACTTATGCCCCGTGCTAGATGGTGGATTAATCTGGCCAATCAAGTCTATACCCCAGCCTCTGAATGGCCATGGCTTGATAATGGGATTTAGTGCTGATGCAGGAACCCTTTGAATATTTCCAAACCTCTGGCAGTCTTGACATCCCTTGTAATACTCAAAGCAATCCTCCAACATCGTCGGCCAAAAGCACCCATCTTGCCTGATGACCCATTTCATACGGTAAGCCGAATGATGTGCTCCACATATCCCATCATGCACCTCACTCATCATCCTTTCCGCTTCTTCTGGACCCAGGCATCGCAGCAATACCCTATCCAAAGATTTGTAGAATAGACTTCCATCCAGAAGAACAAATTTGATGGCCTTGTACCAGAGTTTCCTAGAGACCTTTCGGGATGGATCTTCCAAATAATCAACGATCTCCTTTCTCCAATCGTTCTCTGCAGGATCCATTCCTAGCGCACAGACCTCCATGGCAAACGCTCCTTGATTTTCTCTATAGCCTGAAGCGCTTTGAGCCAGCCTGTTTGCCTCTTCATTGTGTTCTCTAGGAATATGCTGCAGAATTACTAGCTGAAAGCTCTTCAAAATCTCTCTGCATTCCTCGTAGTAACTCCTCAGGGCATCACTTTTGCACTCGTATTGGCCGTTCAATTGCTTGATAACCAACTCTGAATCTCCATAAACCTCAACTGAAATAGCCCCGGCCTCTCTTAAATATTGAAGCCCTCGAAGCAGTGCCTCGTACTCAGCCTGATTGTTTGTAACAGTGGACTGGATAGGGATGACAAACTCAAACATCTCACCCCTGGGTGAAATTAATAGAATCCCTACTCCTCCACCTTTACCACATGATGATCCATCAAAGAACAAAGCCCAAGGAGTAATTTCAAGCAAATCAATCGATGGATCACGATGTTCAGTTATAAAATCGGCAATGATCTGACCTTTTATAGCTTTTGCCGATTCGAACTTCAACTCAAACTCAGATAAAGCCAAGATCCACTTGCCAATCCGCCATTCAAAATTGGCATAGATAACATATGTTTTATTACATCAAACTTGGAGTATACAACGCATTCGGCATTCAACAAGTAGTGCCGAAATTTTGTACACGAGTAGTACACACATAGGCACAGCTTCTCTGCAGCCGAATACCTGGTCTCAGGATCAAGTAATTTTCGGCTAAGGTACGCTACTACCCCCTCCTTTCCTTCAAACTCTTGAATAAGGGCCGATCCAATGGTTTGGGTATCGGCCGCCACGTACAACTTGAAAGGCTTATTCAACTGTGGAGGGACCAGTACCGGTGGTTCTTTCATATATTGCTTGATCTCATCAAAAGCCTTTTGTTGTTCGTCACCCCATATGAACTTCTGATCCTTCTTAAGCTTCAACAATGGAGAAAAGGGCAAAACCTTTTGCGACAGATTTGAAATGAACCTTCTCACAAAATTGATCTTGCCGAGCAGTGATTGCAACTCCTTGAGATTGGTTGGAGGGACAACTTCATCAATAGCTTTCATGCTTTTCTTGCCAACTTCGATCCCCCCTTCGTGTACCAGGAATCCCAAGAATTCTCCAGCTGATACCCCAAAAGCACATTTGTTTGGATTCATCTTCAAGCCATGCTTCCGGGTGCATTCCAAAGTTCTCTTCACGTCCTCCAAGTGTGTGTCATGATTCAAAGACTTGATCACGACGTCATCAATGTAAATCTCGACAATTTTGCCGATCAACTCGTGAAAGGTATAGTTCATGGCCCGCTGATAAGTTGCACCGGCATTTTTCAACCCAAATGTCATGACTAACCATTCAAACAGGCCTATATGACCAGGACATCTGAAGGCTGTCTTTGATATATCCTCTATTGCCATGAAAATCCGGTCGTACCCCGCATTAACATCCATGAAAGCGATAACTTTATGCCCGGCGAAGCAGCATCAACCAATAAATCGGCAACAGGCATTGGGTACCCATCCATAGGAGTAGCTCTGTTCAAGTCTCTGAAATCTATGCAAACCCTCATCTTTCCATTCTTCTTGTAAAGAGGGACAATGTTAGAAATCCACTCCACGTATCTGCATGGCCGAATGAAGTTTGCATCGAGTAGTCTTTCAACTTCTTTCTTCACATCGGCCAATACTTCGTCTTTGTAGATTTTCCGGGGAGGTTGCTTGTACGGTTTAAAACCGATTTGATTGGCAACCGATGCTCAACAATGGAATGGTCCAAACCAGGCATCTCCGAATAATCCCAAGCGAAGCAATCTTTATATTCCTTGAGCAGCTTGATCAATTCCTCCCTAAAGTCTGATTCCAAGTTTGCGCTGATAAATGTCGGCCTCGGCTTGTCACCGTTTCCAATGTCAACTTCCTCCAATTTGTCGGCCGACATGAATCCTCGCCCCAACTTGCCATCAGTACCATCGACGGGATTATCCATTAAAAATTGCTATAAGAGCCGACTGCTTGAATCGGCTGTTGATCACTGCTGACAGGCTCAACAGGACCTTCTCCCCAGTCTTTTCTTGAGAAACAATCAATACCCTGATATTCCCAGAAAGCTGGTTCCACATTTGCGACGCTCACTGAGTCATCTGCTTGGACCACCTAAATATCCTCATCCACCCATTGAATGAGCTGCTGATGCATGGTAGATGGGATGCAGCAATTGGCGTGAATCCTGTCCCGCCCAAGCAGTAGGCTGTAGGCTCCTTTGCCCTCAATGACAAAGAAGGTAGTGAGCAATGTCTTGGACCCAATCATCAGATCCACGTGGACGCACCCCTTGGTATCTGAAGGATTCCCAGCGAAATCGTTCAGAATTATGCTCATAGGCGTCAAGTCTTCAGGACCCATGCCAAGCTTCCTAAAGGTGGTGTATGGCATCACGTTGACTGCAGCCCCACCATCGACAAACATCTTGGTCAATGGCTTGCCATTGACGTATCCCTTCAAGTACAGCGGCCTCATGTGTCGATTCTTGGCCGGTTTGTCGAAGGTGGCTTGCTTGGCTAACACCAGTTGCGCCATCAGTCCCCCAAGCTGTTCATCATTGACATCTAGGGATGTTTCTTCCTGCACAACTTGATTAGCGGGAGCCATAAACTCATTCGGCAGAAAGTATACCATACATGCTGGAGCCGAACGATTTGATCCCTCAGGTTTGTCCTTTGGACGCCACACCTGTCTCTTCTGGATCCCCGCCTGCCTTAATTCACGGTTCTCAAGCGCTGAACCCTTCTTTTCTGGCTCTTCCTCAAGCCAGGCGGGCACCACTGTCTTTCTTGCTAGATATATTCGTCTTTTTCTTGATCAGCCCATCTTTGATCTGCCTGTCTCTTTCTGGGGTGATCAATGACCTCAACTATTTTTTGACGCCGATCGTCACTGGGATGTATCCTTCCAATTCTTTCATGGACGGATCGGCGATTGGCAGTTTCCTGCCTATATTCAAAGTATATGTCGTTACATTCAGGGCAGTTCCTCAACGTAGGAAGCTTCAAGCCTTCATTCCAGCAGTGCCTGAAGAATGCGCACCCCCAATGTGCGTGCTCCTGCTCGCACGTGTACCGCTCCAAATCTCTCATGCGTGCTTCTTCGTCGGCCCTACGTCTCTCCTCCTCGTGCCTCCACTTCTGGTAGCGCTCTTTCTCTAACCGACGCCGCCACTTGTTGAGGAGGATGCGCCTAGTGACCACGGGTTTGGCCCCGGACGACTCCCCAACCTCGATATGGCTCTTGAGAACGCGAGGGGCTTCTCCATGAACCCGCTCCAACGTCACTTGATGCTGCGGGTCTCATTGCTCCATCTTGCCTTGCCCTAGCCGAAGTCAAGACCTTAACCTTTCCCTTTTCCTCGGCGGTCACCATGTTGTGAGAAAAGCTTATCATGTTCTGGGGAAAAGGGTGGCCGTCCAGTTTCATCTTGTTGTCAAACTTGAGATGACCCTCCTGGATAGCCTTCTGGATCCTCATCCTAAAGACCCTGCAGTCGTTGATGGAGTGAGAATTCCTGTCATGGAAGCCGCAGTAACGTTTCTCTTTTACTCCATCAGGCCGAAGCATGGAATGCCCCTCAGGCAACTTGATTCGACCTTCCTTCACCAGGAAGTCAAACAGCTTATCAGCTTTGGTGACGTCAAAGTCGTATGTGCCCTTGGTCTGCTTGATCCAGCGCTGATTCATGGTCAACGGCTCCTTGCCCCACATGATCTCAGCAGCAGCCACTTCCTGATCATCGTCAGAATCTTCCATTTGATCAGCCTTCTCCAGGAACTGATTGTAGATATCAGCTATGTCGTGTTGCTTGTTGAACCTGGTGTCTTTCTTAAACCCGTAGGCCTGGTTGCTCATTAATGATAGCTTTTGAGACAACTGGCCCAGGTTATCAAACTCCATACCGAACAACTTTTCTCGTACGGCGGCGGCATCCCCGCAGCCATATCGGCCAACTGATCATCTGGCAGATTCAACGAAAAACACATGCCTTTGACGTCCCTGAACCTCCTGAGGAACTCTAAAGGCGTCTCACTATGCCTCTGCTTCAAAGTGGTGAGGTCGATAAGCTTCTTTTCCGTGCTGCCACTGAAGTAATGGGCATGGAATTTTCGCTCCAGCTCTCTCCACGTGCCAACTGACTGGGGAGGCAAGGAAGTAAACCACTGGAACGCAGATCCCGTCAATGACATGGGGAAATACCTAACCCTGAATGCCTCATCAGATGAGGCCTCCCCAAGCTGCATTAGATAACGAGCAATGTGCTCTGTTGTGCTCGTGTCATCCTGCCCAGAAAACTTGGTAAACTCCGTGGGGGGCTTCACCCTGGGCGGCAAGATCACTCTGTAATACCACTCCGGGAAGGGAGGCATGTAGGCTGGTCCCTGCATTTTAGGTTTGAGGCCGAATTGATTCTGCATCATATCGGCCATTTTCTGAACCAGGACGTCGTCCTCTTGTACGCCCGGCACCGCACCGTACCCCGCATTCGGGAGAGCATCAATGGCCCCATAGTCCATCACTTCGTGGTAGCCTCCACCGTACAAGTTCTTCTCGTAATCTGTTGCTAGGCCGGGGCAATCTTGTAGGTGGATGCGAGCGGAACTCCGGACGAACCGAACGCCATTTCCCCATACGTGGGCGATATGGGTTCTAGTTGTTGAGTCGGTTGACCTGTACTGCCTTGCGGAGGTGGCCGGCCGGGTCGCCCTCCCGCGGCCCGCGAGAGGAGGGCCGAATCGGTTGACCTCCAACGCCTTGTGGAGGAGGCTGGACGGCCTGGCTCCCAACGCTCTGCGGAGGAGGCTGGACTGGCTGGCTTCGCAATGGTGGCTGAGAACTGGACTCTCCAATCTCCATGCTGTATCCCTGAGGGGGTGCTCGACTGAATACTTGCTCTATGCCCGGGCCAAAGACACCCACCATCATCTGCTTGAACACACCCAGGAAAGCCCTATGATGTTTGCCCATCACGTCTTCCGCAGCATCCCTAAACACTTGCATGTATTCTTCTTTCTCTTGCAGAGTTGTGGCGTTAGTTTCTCCTGAGAGTAGAACCCTGGGTATCTCATTTTTGAGATACGGAACGCCGCTTCTGTTCTTTTTGAATGACATCAAGCATTTTTGTTGAAACTGATCCGTGGCATCTTTCAGCTGCTGTAGCTGCTCTGGAGAGAGATCCTCGATGGCGACATCCATAATGTCACTGATGTCAGGCATCTTGATTTTCGGCTGTTTGTCCCACCGAGCGTGCCAAAAAGTGTGTTGACGCAAAATCTGCACCTTACGCCAAGCACACAGCGAGCCGAACAAGCTAGCTTCACACGCGAAAAGATTCCAAGACGTGCCAGTCAATTTTTCCTAAAAATTAACAAAAGATAAAGTAGTTAAATTCCAAAGCTTGGAACTTGCCGGCTGGTACCAGATAGTTCCATATTTACGGCCATAAAGCCAAGTGAGGTGACATATAGCTATAAGGAGCTATCTGCCAGCAAACTAGAAACCATTCGGGAGCTTCAAAGTGTAAAACACAACATAGCCGAACAGATGATGTAAGCATGACGAAAAATTGGTCTTTGTTTGAATAAAATTGCACGTGCACGAAGCCATGGCCGATCCTCCATGATAAATAACAATAAACAGTAAATGAAGTAAAGCATGATCATAAATATGTAATAAACAAGCATGCATAGGCCCAAAGCACTAGTCTACCGCATGTCTAGGTACTTTAAAACCCGTCAAGCATGATGCCAAACAAATCTATCCACCGCATGATACAACTTGTTTGAAGATCACACTACTAACCACAAATAGATCTATCCACCGCATGATACGATCTATATATGGAAAGCTAAAAGCATGCAATATTTAAAGCATAACTTATAAACACATTTCACTCGTGAAAGCATAACCGAAATACGGCTGTACAGCCGAATCGGGGTCCATGAAGAAGGAACAAACGTCGCTAAAGATGATAAATCTATCGGATTGAATTAAAGATCTAATCCACCGAATGTCTAGCTTTAAAACAACCCTAAAACCTGCATCTACCGCATGATACCTGGCTCTTTCAAGATTTACGCAAAATCAACAAGATTGAACCCGCAACACGTAACAACCTAGATCGGTTCGGTTTCAGCTATTTAATAAACACGTGATCCACGTGCCTTTTGAAGCAAGATATGAACGTGTAATGTAAAGACCATGAAACAAGATAAAGCCGATCCAAATCAATCTAAATTGGGCAAAAGAGTGTTATATGAATTTAAACATAAAGTAAAAACTCAAAACAACACAGGGTAACTTGATGAATCTATTGGATCTTGCCAAAATCCAATAGAGCCGATAACTAGCTCCAAGCTAGATCTTAGCCCACCGCATGGCTCATGATCTAACAAGAAACCTTCTTGAACCAAGCTTGAATCTACCGCATGATACAAAGCATGGTAACAAGACTACTTGCATCACGATCTAAATCCACCGCATGATACTAGACATGATACAAGGTTGCCGATACTTACGGAGGTCGACGGATCGATGAACCCTCTCGCAAAACTCGACGACACGACAAGGACTCAAAGGTTTGGCGTAAAGCCGGTTTGTTATGAGAATGTTTCGAATACAATTACATACATCCAGGGTCTGTATTTATACCCTGTCATGGCATGACTCCGAATGGACTACGAGCACAATATTTGATACCTAATTTATCTCTAAGTGCGATCGCTTATCCATCCATTCGTCCCTTCCGCTCGGGCCACGTCATCACGCAATCCCGCAAAATCAGCGCAAACAGTTTCCTTGCCGAACGGAAGCCAACTGCCGACCGCGGGCTCCTTTGCCGAATCTTTCTGGAGAAACCTTCCTTCTTCCGGACGGATTTTTTCACCAAGCTGGGCCCACAATTCAGACTCCTTCCTGTGCCAAATTTTGGTGTTAACAGGTACTGTAGCACCACGAGTCTTGTAGCTCTCAGCCCTAATTGTCCACAAATCAGCCCCCAATTCACCAATCACCTTCCACTCACATCGCAATTCATAACAATATGGTATCAGAGCCCATGGTAGGATTCTACGCTGCTGGCGCACATCCCTGGGCTGCATCGGCCCTATTCTCCGCAGTGCTGCCGAGCCCTCCGCCTCTCCCCCACACCCTCTCGCCCGAGGAGATGACGCGGATGCTCCTCGACCATGGCACTGCCATCCGCGGGATTCAAGAGGAGTTGGCGCTGTTGCACAAGCTCCCGAGGGGTGGTCTACTGCCGCCGCGGGCGTCCCTCCCTGCCTCGTCGACGGCTACACTCCCAATGCCGTCCACAGGACCATTCGTCGTGATGGAGACGACGCATTCCTGTCCAAGGGCCGCGGCCGTGCGTCTGTAGGCGACAGTACGCAACCTTCTAGCGTGGTGACGTTTTCGGGAGGTGCGCCAGCAGTGGGAGGCCGTCGCTGCAGCGCTCGAGTTGGCGGTGACCTCGCCCTCATCTGTCTCTGAGCCGGCAGTGGAGGCGCAAGAACTGTGGATCGAGGAGCTCTGCCTCACCCCACCGGAGGACGGCGGCGCTAGCATGGAGTTCCTACACTTCCGCGACAACCTCGACGACGCGGGTTACGACGGGGATCTGCTGCTTGCCGCCGCCATCGCCATCAAGGCACCCTGCCTCGCCCCGCCGAACTAGCTGACCGCCGCTGCCACCAGGGGCCCAAGCGCTGGTGATGTTGGAGCCCAGTTGGGCCTCGCCGCGCCGCTCTCGGGACGCACCTCGCTCACCGGGCGTCGGCCACCGCGAGGCCGCCTCCGCGGGCCGCCGCCGGGGTGCGCGTGGCCGGGCCGCCGCCTTTCCTCTCGTGTGCCGGGCGGCGGGCTATCGAGGCCTCGCGCGAATGGCGTTGCCGTCCCCCCGACGCCGGCCACCGCGAGGGCGCCTCCGCCGGTTGCGGTATCCGCGCTGGGGTCGGTGGGAATCGCGGCTTCTAGTGCGGTGCGACCGCCGGATAGTTCTTTGCTTTCTGCTCGGTTCGTTTGCTGGGCCTTTGGTGGGCCTTCCCATACGGTGCACAGGATGTTCCCATGGGATCTAGGAGGAGGAGGTGGTACACATGCAACAACTTCATTGTGCGGATGGTGCCCGTCGTTCCAGAGTCAGCAAAATAAAACAAAGAGTTTGAGTCTATGTCAGGTTAAGAATAATCAAATAAGTCAAGATGTAAAAGGCTTATTTTGAGGTCATAGGTTTGTGTGGAGTCGGGTCATCTTCAAGGTGACCATGATGCAGCTCGAGGACGAGCTGCTCGGAAAAGGGCGGGGTAATGTCAGGTGTCAAGGGTCTAATGGGCCGGGAGGCCCGTTAGGGTTAGGTTCGATATGATCAAGTTCTTGCTTAGGGGTCAAGTAATCCTCTCTATTTAAAGAGAGGAGATGTATCAATCAAATGAAGTAAGAGATTAGAAGGAAAACCCTTCTCTCTTGCTGGCCGTGGGCGGAGCCCCGCGGCCGGCGTTCCTAGCGCCTCTGCAACCCTAGCCCCTCTTACTCTCAACCCCTCCACGTGAACAGTACCGCGAGTACTGTAGAACCACGGTACTGTAGTGCTCAACCACCACGCAGTTCATAATAGGTACAAATACAAAAGGGAGAATGAGTACACTAATCAAAAGAAAAGAAATATGTGGTCCAATGAAAAAAGAATTTGTTCCCAAATGGTCCAAATAAACAAAGTTGGAAACATGACATTACCATAAAACATTCTAAAGCTTTGAAATAGGATAAACACAGAACTGTTCTTAACAACGCCGTCGCCTTAAAGGAATGAGGGAGCAAGCCGGCTCACTCTACCCCATGGAGCCTTTGCCAATCGTGTGCTAGGCGGCTCCTTTGCAAGCAGACGTAGTTACCGAATGAAAAGAGTGAATTTGACATATACTAAATCAAACAAAGCCGGATGTAATATGAAATTGGTCATAAACGAGAATTGGATACAAAGTTGACCGTACTGCTCGACATTCATGTTGCTATTATATAATGTTTCCTCGTGATTCATATTTCAGAATGGTTTTGTGGTTCCATTGTTCATTCTTGCTATGTTCACTGATGTTTGATGGGCTAATTTCCCGTTTTTTGGTATTTGAAAGAGCACTAAAAGAAAATTATAATAGTGACAGTATCTTGCTCTGTCAGAAGATTGGAGTATTAAGAGACATCATAAGTAAACTAATTAACATGGATTCATATATAGGATAAAAACCCTGAGCCATCATGTTGTACTTGGCATAACCAACTTCAAGTTACATGATATGCATCAAAATGGTGAACTATGCAGAAGTTACCACTAGATGAGTAACTTAAGAAGAAATGCACAGCTAACCATTCAGAAGCTAAGAAACTACAAGGATCCTAGATTCTGCGGGACTTCACTGAAGGGATACGGGGTGGCTACGCTAGCGCAAAACAAAATTTTCTACCCCATAACCAGGAACTACCGCTGTTATAGATCACGAGATTACCACTAAACGCTCAGATGCAACAGAACCGTCTCGATGTAGACGAATGCGTCGATGGTAGCAGGCAGTGCAGTTGCCCACGTCCTTCTTGACCTGCACGTGTGGCTCGTCCGATCCAAGTGCTCCAGATGCAGCACCTCCAAGGTATCCACACGTACGGAGAAAGAAGCGACGCACGCCGGACTGCTAGGTCCGCGAGTGCGACGAGGAGAGAGCGTTGGCGGCGCGGCTGCTGCTTGAGAGTCGTTCCTTTTTCAGGAGGGGTCCATTAGCAATACGAGACTAATAGATGGTGTACCCCTTCAAACGCTAATGGGCTTTACAACATTTGTGGCTTATTGGGACTTTTACACCATAATGAATTAAATCCATCTGAGCCCACTAGTGGATCAAATCCAGTTGACTATAGTGCATATTTGCAACATTCACTGCTCTCTCCAACATGTCCATAAAAACAGAAGGGCATTGTCTTTTGAGGTGTGCATACCCCTGGCTTGCCATCACATCACCCGTTCTATTCGAAGAGTTGATATATCCTATGCAAGCATCTTTGAGCTTGCTGCAGTGGTACTGGTCAGCTAGCGCTAAAGTAGTTGCCGCACTCTCAACATCAAGTCGCTTGGAAAGGATGCTCTCACACATCAACTTCATCCTCTCGAAGCCGTACCTGTCCGCAGCCACAAGTAAGTGCTTAACCATTTCCTCACTGTCATCGTGATCAAGATCATCCATCACAGGCAATGAATCTCTGTAGATGAAGTGAAGCTATGCCCTGAAAACATTAGGCTCCATGTCTTCTAAATTTATGCTTGTTCTTCTCTTGTCCCCCATCGGTCCATATAGCTCTGCCATGAAGACCGGCGACCGTATTGCAAGCACAAGCTTATGGGCATGAAAAACTTCCCCTTTCACCTTGAATGTCACATACTCACATCTGCTATCTCCTGGGAGTCCAGAAATTTCCCAAAATTTTCAGACAGGTCTGATGGAGGCACCTGAACCACAAAGTCAGAGGGAATTGTGATGTCCTCAACCAGTGGTGTCTTTATCACAGTGACATCACATTCAACGACGAGGCAGTCATCCCGGATAAACGATGGCACTTCCAGCTTGCTCCTCTGCATGAATTTGGAAGTGCCCCAGCGCCCCCAGCACCTGTCTGATTCGTTGTAAACAGTTGTCGAGGAGAGGAGAACACCGACGACGAGGCGCCGGTGGCCTGGTTCACTATCCTCAAGTCGAAGACCACCTTCACCACCTCGACACCGCCCTTGGTCACGATCCTGAGGAAGACTCCAACGTATTCCTTGGTGCCGTCTCTGAATCCGTCAGGGTAGTAGCGAAGGTGCCACTCGTAGCCGCCGACGGCGAAGGTGCCGGAGTCGATGAACTTGCCGACGCCGAGACCCTTGTGCAGGCTGTAGTCGGCGATCTTGAACGAGTGCGTGCCCCGCGCTTTCTCGGTGGCGCGCATGGACGCCGACCTAGCCCTCGGCCTTTCAGGTCCCGCTGCCATTGGCAGGCGGAAGTGCAGAGAAAATTTAGGACGGCGGCAGCAGCGGCGGATTTGGCCTTGCAGGGGATTTTTGTAGTCAAATGCGTCCCCAAACTATCAGGTAGCGCATCTCCAAGAGAAAGAAACAGAGTTTGCATTGTGTTCGTGAGGGATATGAACTTGAACTTCGGCATCTATTTTCCCTTCTCCCTGATCCCTCGGTGATACGTTTTCACGTATCTGAGTTCATACAAATCCGCTACGGCTTTGACCTTCCGCTTCCTTATTCTGAGTCCATACTTCTTTCTCTCTTCCATCTGGCTTACAACTTTTGGTCTGCATTTTTTTACGGTAATGCTATGTCTCTTACGTTACACTGCTTCCGCAGGCCTATCATCCATACCTATCCGGCTGGACGCACCATCTTCATCTACCCTATCCACGTGATGCAAGCTGTAAATATCAGATGTGGGCTCCACACCACACCACCATTCCACCACATCCAGTCATCCACTCATTGTGCATCTTTATCCACACAGTCCTCTCTCTCTTCTCAACACTCCCCCGTGAACCTCTCTACCAGGGGCGGGCCCACGTGTATTCATGGGTATGCAACTGAATACCCATTGTTTTGTGACAAAAAGTTTGTATATACAGTGTATGCATGTATATGTATTAAAAAACTCGAAATAGCACAAGAGTTCCCAATGACGAACGCACACCAGCCCGAAACACACACAGCCCAACTCCCTACCCACACATGAGGACCCGGACAATCCCCAGTTTCAGCACTGCAGGATCCAATCTGCAGTAGGGCTCCTCCCGTTCTCGCCTTTCCACACATGTGTTCGTCGAATCCCTACTTGCGCAGCTACGTACACCTCTCCTGTCCAGTTTTTTTTCCTTCTCTGCTATTAGCCTATGAGGCTCCGAATTTAGACCTCAGGCATAGGCACCAGGCACAAACATTTGAAGACTGCAGCTAGTGAAGCGTGCAATTTGGGATTGTGAATTTATGATTTGTAGTTTGCAAAATTGAGAAATTTTTATAAGAAGTCAGTGTTGTAGTGAGCCGAATGTTTTTAAGGATGTCGCTTTTTCCAGAAAAAAGGGTATAAAAAACTTGACCCCTTAATTTTTTTGAATACCCATGTCTAAAATCTTGGGCCCGCCCCTGCTCTCTACTGCTCTCTTTCTCCACTCATTCCACTCTTCCCAGTGAAATCTCTCTACTATCTCTCTACTATCTCTCTTGGGATTGACTGGGAGGAGGCGCAGCCACCGGGCTGGTCGAGTGTCGAGGTAGGAGCAGCTTTGGTCACCACTTCCTGCAACCCTCGCTGCAGCCAGGGACGGAGCTTCCTGCGGTCGTCGGCGCCGGCAATTGAGGAGCTCCACACGGCAACCATGGCAGGCAGCAAGCGGCGCACATGAGGCTTTACTTTTTTTACTCACGACTCTATGTTGCAATAGGCACCCCACGGTGTTGCAGCAGAACTTTTTGGATGTTGCAAAATTGTTTCTTCGTGTTTCGTCTGTGTCAATTGGATTTTTGTGATGTTGTATCTATGCTTTTGCCATGTTGCAAATATTTCCCCCCATGTCGCAGTCAAGATTTCATAGTGTTGCAGCCATGATTTGAGATTCTTAATCAATTTTTTGGATGTTGCAACATTATCTTTTTTATATTTCAACAATCACATCAAGATGTTTCACCAGTAATTATGTGATAACATACCCTTAAATTAACATTGATGTTTCACCACTAATGTTCCATGCAACAATTCAATCTTTGATGTTGCAAACATTAAATTTTAATGTTACGGATGTCGACTTTCGATATTGTAGACATGTGATGTTGGGTTTTGTGTTGAGGATGAGGGGAGGAAACCTCGTGATGTTAGATGTTGCACGCAACACAGGTCGCAACATTGTCACAATATAGTCGCAACATGGTCGCAACATGGGGGAGGAGGGAAGAAAGGCTCCTGATGTTGGATGTTGCACATAACCGCGTTCGCAACATGGTCGCAACACGTTCGCAACACACTCGCAACACATTCGCAACACACTCGCAACATGCACTCGGTGTACTTTAGATCTAACGGTTGACGATTGAACATCTTAGGATCCGACGGCTGCGGACCTGTCCGATGGCTAGCGCACGGATTAGACGTCCGGGCGGTAGCAGTGCCGTTTTTTTAACATACTCTTATGTAGCAGCTTCATCTGAACATCATCATAGATCAAATTATTGCGTGTTTCATCAAACAAATTAAAACAAGCTATGCTAATTTAACTCTGTCATGGTCGTTAACATACCCAGCTCCCATGTAACCGTGGGAGGAGGATGATAAAGCATATATTGTGGTTGATGGGTGCAGACCTAAAGAGAGATAAAAAATTTTAGTCCACCAAATTGATATGTCTAACTTCCGTATAACCGTAGCAACCCACGGACACATTTGCTAGCCTTAGCTAAATTTGAAGATTTAGAAGCTAGGTAAAAAAATAAAAAGCTTGTTAAATTCAGAGGAAAACTCAACCTTTAGACTGCACTCTCATGAATAAGCCCCACCTATCATCCTCTCATCTCAACCTTATCCATCCACCCCCTCTTTGCCTCTCCCGAGCTCCTCCATCTCCACTGTTCCGGCATCTCCTCTCCCGTCTGACAGCCAGTCGTGCGTCACGCGCCTCCTCTCCCTCTCCCTCCCGGCCGGCGGTGCACGGAGGCTGCGCCCCCTGACCCTCCTCCTTTCCCGGTGGGCTGCAGGTGCAGTAGCAATCGCGTGCGCCCGAGCTCCACCTCCCTACTGCCGCCAAGCTCCTCTGCCCCCACCTCGTCCTCCTGGCTCTGCCCAAGCCTTCCTACCTCAATCCCCGTCCCGACGCCGGTTCCCCTCCTCCTCCTCTCCCGGCGACCCGACCGACGAACGGCCACGCCCCTCTTCCTCCTGGACAGCGGCCGACCACACCCAAGGGGATTGTGCTCCTCACCCGGTTCTAATGCACCAAGAGTACAAAGTATAAAAATACCCAGTATTAATAGGATTCAAGATCCAAGATGTATAGTACCTCCTCCGCTTATAATGGATAGGTGGAAAATGACCTCATACTCCCTCCATCCCAAATTACATACCGTATTGACATTTAACAAATCATCTTATTCAAGTTATACTTAAACTAACTTTGATGATGAAGTAAATCCCAAACAAATTAAAACAAACTATGAATACATAACTTTTTGAATGATACGAATGATCATATCAATGTTATGATAAAAAAATCAACAATAATAAGTAATTTAGGATGGTGGGTAGTTCATTCTTATCCCAACCCATAAATACAAACGGGATTATCTCAAAAATAAATACAAAGGGGATATGATATCCATCTTTCCTCGTTCCCCTCCCATCCCCTCCCATCCTATTTTAAAAAAATCTGAACGGTGTTTGAAACATACTCCCTCCGTCTCGTGAAAATACAATTCTAGCATTTGAAAAAAATCTCACAAAGAGTATTAATAATAATCCTATAAAATAGATCTAATTATCTGTCTAATTAAGTAATTAGATCTTACATGCATATCAAAACTTACTAGATGTGACTTAAAAATAGGTGTACAAGAGTCTTTTTCGCCATCACGAGTAACAGAGACCGATCCAAACTGGTGATATTGGCATAGCAGCCAGATTGTCTAGGTCGAGGCGTCAAGGCGTACTCAAGACGACTTTTTCCCTCGGCAGAAAAGCCTACGAATACACTCATCGCTGCAAGCGCCGCCCGTAACACCCGAAAATTCCATCACAATAAAATATTGTTAGCAACATGGTTTAGTTTTATTTTTCTAAGGATTTAATAAATTTGAATAAATAAATTTGCCTTTAACTAAATTAAACATCATTTAATAATTAGAATCAAACAAGTGTTTGTGCATCATGTTGAAATGCATGAGTTTTGGTTGTGGTGTGGTTTTAAAAAAAAAGGTCTTAAAAAAACACTTGTGAAAAAGTCTTAAAAACTATTGTGAAAAGTCCTTAAAAATAATTGTGAAATTGGTGTAAAAGTTTGAAAAAAAAAGAATAAAAGTTTGAATTAAAAAAATGTGATTGAAAACTTGTTTAAAAAGTTCTCTAAAAAGTCTTAAAATAGTTGGTGAATTTGTGTTAAAATTTGATTTGAAAAAGATTTGAATTTGAATTTGGATTTGAAGAAAAAAAAAAAGAAAAAAAGAAAAAAAAACAAACAAGCTAACCTAACACCCAGCCCAGCTCCCGCGGCCTATCTACTGTTTCAGCCCAAGCCGGCCCGCCTCCCTCCCCTCCCTCTCTCTCTCTCTCTGACCGCTGACGTGTGGGGCCCACACGTCAGGGCCATCTTCAACCTACAGCCCGCCCCCATCCTCCCCGAGCCGCCGCCGCCACCGCCCGCACTCCGCCGCCGCCCTTCCTTTTCCCCCGCGCCCAACCGCCTCCTCCACTCGCCATCAATGCGCCGCCCCACTCCACTACCCCTTCCCCTTCCCCTTCCCCTTCCCCTACCGAAACCGCGCCGCCGCCATTAATGTCGCCGCCACCGAGCTCCGCCACCGCCTCACCGCGCCGTCTCCTCTTCCTCCTCCGGCTATAAAAGGTGCCCCAAGGCCCCCTCTACACCCCCGCGCCACTCCTCCTCCCTCCTCCACTTCCCCACCGTGCCACCGCCGAGCACCGCCGCCACCGCCTCGGCCACCCTCTCCACTTCCCCCTCCGCCCCTATAAAATGCAAGCACCATCCCCCGCACCACCCGCACCACTCTCCCTCCTTTTTCCCCGCGCGCAAGACCGCCACCCCGTGGAGGCCGCCGGAGCTCCGCCCCTCGCCGTCGATCTCCTCCGCCGCCGCCCCTAGCTCCCTTCCAAGGCCTCCCGGTGAGTTCCCCCGCCTCCTCCTCTTTCTTCCGGTGTTTTCCCGCGCGTTTTGGTGCCCGGGAGGCCCCCCGTTGGCCTCCTCCGCGAGCCCCGCCGCCCGCCGCCGCCGCGCCGCCGCCGCCGCCCGACGCCCACATACCATCGTGGCCGCCCGATCCGGCGGACGGCCCGGATTAAAAGGATGCGTACCCCTTGGGTCCGGCCCACCGTGGACCATGGACCGAGTTCACCGGCCGGCCCACGCGACCGCGTCGACCGCGTCACCACCGCGCGCACGGCCGCAGCGAGCCGCCACGCGTCGCCGCCGCAGCCCACCCGCCGGCCGCCCGGGGCACTTTTGCAAAAAGGACCCTGCGATTTTTAATATTACAAAAATATCCTTCCACCTATATAAAAGCCTTACAACTAGGTCCTGATTTTTATATCTAGGCCCCTGATCTCCATAGTTTTCATGTTCTTTAGCCTATCCTTAACCTTTTACATATTAGACCTCCTAGTTTCACACATATTTATGTTTAGGTCCCTGAAATCTTCCAGAAAACCCCCTAAACTTCCAGTTCTTTTACAATTTAGTCCCTGAACCTTGTTTCAGCCATAACTTTTCCATCCTAGCTCCGTTTTACGCGTTCTTGATGTCCATGCGATCGTCTCTCCGAGCCCGTCATTTCTAAAAGCTTGTTTTAGTCTTTTGGTAATGTTTGATGTATTGTTTTATTTATTGTATGTTTTCTTGCATGATCGTAGCCAACACGCCGTTCGAGGAAGTTCAAGTGCGAGCTTTGCGTATAAGGAAAGTAGCTTATCGTTGGAGAAAGGCAAGTGACCCTAACCACCCTTCTACCTATGCTTTAATCAAGAACACTATAAGTTAATCGGAACATGGAGAACCACCCGGGATAACGGTGCAACCACGGTCCATATGGCTCGGCTTAGCCAATTAATTGGGTGTGCGATTGATCCGATGGCCCTTTTCCGAAAGGAGCGAGAGGGGGATCCGGGTTGCGGGGGTATAGCCCGGTCCTTTTGGGGTAGCGACCTTTGCTAAGGTGCCGACCACTAGGGAGGGTTATGGTCCGCCCGATCCGTAACTATGCGGGTCGTTAGTCTTTTGCATATCTTTGTAAAGGCTTCGTAGCGTCCCTATGCAATCACACCTCGGAAGTGTGGTATTGTGCCTGATCAGCACATGCGTGGTTGGGTTCAAAGTTCTTTGGAACTTTTACGCGAACTGTGGGAAAAGTGTGCAACCTCTGCAGAGTGTTAAACTGATCGATCAGCCGTGCTCACGGTCAAGAGCGGCCTGGACCCTCACATGATTAATTGAACTTAAAGATGGATTAATTTTGCTTTCCGGTTATTTCTGTGGCCTTGCTGAGTACCAACCATAAGTGTACTCATCCTTGCTTACGCTGTTCAGAGAAGAATCCCGGAGTGGAATACTTCACCGACTACGAGGAGTTCTGAGGATGCGATCAACCAGTCAGATGCCTGTGGAAGATGAAGATGGAGTCGCGTCTTCATAGTTATCGTTGTTCGTGTAAAGACCTTTGTGTCTACCATCGTGAGTGTAATAAAAGTTAATAAATCTTTTCTGTACGTTTTTGAGCAAGTTGTCTTGTGGTATTACACTCATGAGTCTATCATATGTGTGAAATTTTGATCCTGGCACACATATGAGATGCATTCGGTTTTCTACGGAAAATCGGGTGTGACAGAGTGGTATCAGAGCATTGCTGACTGTAGGACGCAGCCTCAGATAGAAATGGTCGATATTAAGGACTCTTTATCTAGAAAGCCTTTCCAGCATTCAAAATATCTTATTTACGCTTAAAAAAAAATATATATTTTATTCTTTATTCTTTAACAAAATCAAATCTTTTGTTTTCTTCTACACTGAGTCTGATTCTTGTTCTTCCACCTTGAACTACCACACGTGTTTTATAGGATAGATTCTTAGGTTGCCTACCCTTCTATCAGTTTCGTTTCGATAGAGCCGTTCTTGTGAGGACGTGCGATGTTAATGCTTGTTGATTGTAAACATGAATGATTTGGATCTTTGACTTGATTGAAATGTTTTTGTGGAGTGATGGCCACAAATACATCAATAAAAAAAATTAAAGTTAAAATTTGAATCTTAGCCCCTCTCTCTCGATTCACCTTTATCTTCCCCGTCGGAAAACTTTTCTCTCTAACAATCAAATGGTAAACATCGAGTCGGGTGCCGGACAGATATTCCGTTCGTCATCAATCGACCGAATCAAGTTCCCTCCTCCACCACAAGAATTAGCGATGGATCCCGCGATGCGGCAGTTCTTTACGGAACGGATGCGGTTAATTCGAACCTCACCGCCACCGTCCGGAATCTACAAGCACGGCAGAATCCGCCCACCACCACAAGGACCTCCACCTCCACCACCGGTGAACAAGCATAGAGAGTTCATGAGCCACAACCCGCCCACTTACTCCCATTCCGTAGATCCCCTCGATGCCGATGATTGGCTCAAGACCATCAACAAGATGCCGAATATCACCCAATGTAATGATCGTGAGAAGGTTTTGTATGCCTCGGGACGTCCGGAAGGTGCGGCCGCCGATTGGTGGGATGCTTACACCGTCGCGCATGCCGCCGCTCGACACCATTACCCGGCGGGAGTTCCGGGAGAGTTTTCGTACACATCACATCCCACTCGGTGTGAAGAAGCTGAAGAAGAAGGAATTTCTAGCTCTAAAGCAAGGCAACATGACAGTTAGTGAGTATCTGGATCAGTTTACTCATTTGTCCCGCTATGCACCAGATGAAGTCAACACGGATGCCAAGAGACAAGAACGCTTTCTCGATGGTTTGATAGGTCCACTTAACTATCAGTTGCAGAGCCACACATTTCTTAACTTTCAGATGTTGCTCAATAAGGCTATAGGCTTGGAGAATAAACGCAAGGAACTTCGTGAACAGAAGCGCAAGTTTCAACCTCAAGGTCAATCCAGCAGTAACACCCGCCCTCGTTACAACTCATCGCAAGACTCTCAGTTTCGTTCTAGCACACCAGGCAGAAATCATGGACAGAGTCAACAGTATCGTTCGTTTGATGAACCCGAAGAATCCAACCCAATGACACCTCAGGCTCCAAATCCTCATCAGAATCGCTCAGGTGCACCAGCAAGGAACACTACTCCAGTTCACCCCAGTGGATGCTTCAACTGCGGAGAATTGGGACACTATGCTAGTATTTGCCCTCGCCGTAATATACGTACACCCCGTAAAGATAACAGAGGTCAACGAACAATATGCATGGTAGGGTGAACCATGTGACTGTACCGAAGAAGCTCAAGGAGACAAAGATGTTGTGCTTGGTACGTTTCTTATCAACTCGTACCCGCAACAGCTCTATTTGATTCCGGGCATCGCATTCATTTATTACCGAACGATTCGTGACGAAGCATGATGTACCCAAGAGTTCCATGAAGACACATTTGCTAATCGAGCTCCCCAAACGGTGAAATGAAATCCACCTATGTATGCCCACAGTCAATCTTAAGATCGGAGAGATAGATTTTGAAGCGTACTTAGTGATTCTAACATCCAAGTGGAATAGATGTGATCCTTGGTATGGATTGGTTAAGCAAGCATGATGGAATCATTTTGTGTGCCAAGAAGTCGGTGCTCTTAACTACCCCGCAAGGAGATAGGATTGAGTTTGCCGCCGCAAGCCCGAAGAAGAAGGAGAAGTGAGCAAGCTCGTAATAGTAAACCATCATCTATCAAGAACATCTTGTATCTCCTCTTGTTTCCCGATCCCTCCGAATCTCGGACGAGATTCTTTTTAAGGGGGTAGGATTTGTAACACCCGAAAATTCCATCACAATAAAATATTGTTAGCAACATGGTTTAGTTTTATTTTTCTAAGGATTTAATAAATTTGAATAAATAAATTTGCCTTTAACTAAATTAAACATCATTTAATAATTAGAATCAAACAAGTGTTTGTGCATCATGTTGAAATGCATGAGTTTTGGTTGTGGTGTGGTTTTAAAAAAAAAGGTCTTAAAAAAACACTTGTGAAAAAGTCTTAAAAACTATTGTGAAAAGTCCTTAAAAATAATTGTGAAATTGGTGTAAAAGTTTGAAAAAAAAAGAATAAAAGTTTGAATTAAAAAATGTGATTGAAAACTTGTTTAAAAAGTTCTCTAAAAAGTCTTAAAATAGTTGGTGAATTTGTGTTAAAATTTGATTTGAAAAAGATTTGAATTTGAATTTGGATTTGAAGAAAAAAAAAAAGAAAAAAAAAAAAAAAACAAACAAGCTAACCTAACACCCAGCCCAGCTCCCGCGGCCTATCTACTGTTTCAGCCCAAGCCGGCCCGCCTCCCTCCCCCCCTCTCTCTCTCTCTCGACCGCTGACGTGTGGGGCCCACACGTCAGGGCCATCTTCAACCTACAGCCCGCCCCCATCCTCCCCGAGCCGGCCGCCGCCACCGCCCGCACTCCGGCGCCGCCCCTTCCTTTTCCCCCGCGCCCAACCGCCTCCTCCACTCGCCATCAATGCGCCGCCCCCACTCCACTACCCCTTCCCCTTCCCCTTCCCCTTCCCCTACCGAAACCGCGCCGCCGCCATTAATGTCGCCGCCACCGAGCTCCGCCACCGCCTCACCGCGCCGTCTCCTCTTCCTCCTCCGGCTATAAAAGGTGCCCCAAGGCCCCCTCTACACCCCCGCGCCACTCCTCCTCCCTCCTCCACTTCCCCACCGTGCCACCGCCGAGCACCGCCGCCACCGCCTCGGCCACCCTCTCCACTTCCCCCTCCGCCCTATAAAATGCGCACCATCCCCCCGCACCACCCGCACCACTCTCCCTCCTTTTTCCCCGCGCGCGAAGACCGCCACCCCGTGGAGGCCGCCGGAGCTCCGCCCCCTCGCCGTCGATCTCCTCCGCCGCGCCCCTAGCTCCCTTCCAAGGCCTCCCGGTGAGTTCCCCCGCCTCCTCCTCTTTCTTCTCGGTGTTTTCCCGCGCGTTTTGGTGCCCGGGAGGCCCCCGTTGGCCTCCTCCGGCGAGCCCCCGCCGCCCGCGCCGCCGCGCGCGCGCCGCCGCCGGCCGGCCGCCGCCGCCGCCCGACGCCCACATACCATCGTGGCCGCCCGATCCGGCGGACGGCCCGGATTAAAAGGATGCGTACCCCTTGGGTCCGGTCCACCGTGGACCATGGACCGGAGTTCACCGGCCGGCCCACGCGACCGCGCCGACCGCGTCACCACCCGCGCGCACGGCCGCAGCGAGCCGCCACGCGTCGCCGCCGCAGCCCCACCCGCCGGCCGCCCGGGCACTTTTGCAAAAAGGACCCCGCGATTTTTAATATTACAAAAATATCCTTCCACCTATATAAAAGCCTTACAACTAGGTCCTGATTTTTATATCTAGGCCCCTGATCTCCATAGTTTTCATGTTCTTTAGCCTATCCTTAACCTTTTACATATTAGACCTCCTAGTTTCACACATATTTATGTTTAGGTCCCCGAAATCTTCCGTAAAACCCCCTAAACTTCCGGTTCTTTTACAATTTAGTCCCCGAACCTTGTTTCGCCCATAACTTTTCCATCCTAGCTCCGTTTTACGCGTTCTTGATGTCCATGCGATCGTCTCTCCGAGCCCGTCATTTCTAAAAGCTTGTTTTAGTCTTTTGGTAATGTTTGATGTATTGTTTTATTTATTGTATGTTTTCTTGCATGATCGTAGCCAACACGCCGTTCGAGGAAGTTCAAGTGCAGAGCTTTGCAGATAAGGAAAGTAGCTTATCGTTGGAGAAAGGCAAGTGACCCTAACCACCCTTCTACCTATGCTTTAATCAAGAACACTATAAGTTAATCGGAACATGGAGAACCACCCAGGATAACAAGGGCAACCACGGTCCATATGGCTCGGCTTAGCCAATTAATTGGGTGTGCGATTGATCCGATGGCCCTTTTCCGAAAGGAGCGAGAGGGGGATCCGGGTTGCGGGGGTATAGCCCGGTCCTTTTGGGGTAGCAGCCTTTGCTAAGGTGCCGACCACTAGGGAGGGTTATGGTCCGCCCGATCCGTAACTATGCGGGTCGTTAGTCTTTTGCATATCTTTGTAAAGGCTTCGTAGCGTCCCTATGCAATCACACCTCGGAAGTGTGGTATTGTGCTCGATCAAGCACATGCGTGGTTGGGTTCAAAGTTCTTTGGAACTTTTACGCGAACCGTGGGAAAAGTGTGCAACCTCGCAGAGTGTAAAACCGATCGATCGCCCGTGCTCACGGTCAAGAGCGCCCGGACCCTCACATGATTAATTGAACTTAAAGATGGATTAATTTTGCTTTCCGGTTATTTCGTGGCCTTGCCGAGTACCAACCATAAGTGTACTCATCCTTGCTTACGCTCGTTCGCAGAAGAATCCCGAGTGGAATACTTCACCGACTACGAGGAGTTCGAGGATGCGATCAACCGTCGGATGCTCGTGGAAGATGAAGATGGAGTCGCGTCTTCATAGTTATCGTTGTTCGTGTAAAGACCTTTGTGTCTACCATCGTGAGTGTAATAAAAGTTAATAAATCTTTTCTCGTACGTTTTTGAGCGTTGTCTTGTGGTATTACACTCATGAGTCTATCATATGTGTGAAATTTTGATCCCGGCACACATATGAGATGCATTCGGTTTTCTACGGAAAATCGGGTGTGACACCGCCGCCGCCGCCCGCAGCGGCAGCGAATCTCCGCGATAATCAATGGTGGCGCCGGAAGGACCAAGGGAGAAGACGACTTCGAGGTGCACCGCGGAGACGGATTGGTGCGCGCACGTGTTCGAGATCCATAACTACAGCCCCCACAAGGGCCTCGGCCCCGGAAAATTCATCCGGTCGGCTACCTTCGCCGTTGGCGGCTACGAATACGTAAGAAATCGGATGCTCGTTAGCCTAAGAGGGGGAGGGGGTGAATTAGGCAACTAAAAACCTTAACCAATGGCTTCACTATTTTTACACAAGGATAAACTAAAACACACTATCTAGATGTGCAACTAGGGTTGTTCTAGTGTGAAACTCCCATCCCAAAACAAGGTTTGCAACCTATAGCCAATCCTAGCATGATATTACTCTAGGAAAGTAAAGGCAAGCAAAGATTGCAATAGAGTAAATGCGAAAACGTAAAGGGGATGAGAGGAAGCAAACTCTTGACACGCGATTTATCCCGTGGTATCGGTAGGCGCTAAGCCACCTCTAGTCCACGTTGTTGAAGCACTCACACAAGAGTATTGCTTCCCGGTCACCAAGTCTCTCCCAAGAGCACCACTTGACTCGCCACAAAGGCTAGCCACTTAGGCACTTGACAAGCTCCCTTGGTCACCTTGATGCCGCCTCCACTAAGGAGCTTCTCCACCAAGGAAGGGGGTCTCCACGTCCCCCGCACAAAGTGTCCTCGCCGCTCCACACCAAGCCGGAGGGTCGATGACGATTGCCAGTGAGCCACTTAGGCCCCAAGGCTTCCGGCGAACCTTGTACAACTTGATTCACTCAAGAATCACCTCTCATGGTTGGCACAACTGTGCACTCACTCAGCTCTAAGCTAAGCCTAGCACTAAGCACATACACAAAGCATATGCAAGTCTAAGGATGAGCAATTAAGCGATGGATTGGATATGATTTTCAATGTGTCTTGAACTCCTCTGCACTTCCACACAATCCAGCAACCTCAAATGGGCTGGTGGAGGAGGTATAAATAGCCCAAGGCATCAAACTAGCCATTGGCTAAAAGATGCTGAAAGTAGTACCGTCAGATGATCCGACGCTATCTTTTTCCGGGTGTCGGTTCATCTGGTGCTACTAGACGTTGCCTCCACCGCACATGACCGTTGAGGTTCTCTGACACAACTGCTCCAACGCTATGCACCGACGGTGCGTCGGATCATCCGGTGCTGAAGACCCCGCGACCAAGTCGTCTCTGTTAGCTTTCATACGACCGTCGGATAGACCGACGCTTCCCCTTGACCAATGCGTCGGATCATCCGGTGCTGAAGACTTCATCTTGGCGCGTCTCTGTCTTGATTCAAACTGAGGGTCGGATAGACCAACGGTGTCCTCACTCAGATCATCGGATCATCCGGTGCTATTGTCTTCGCTGCTCTTCCTCTGCAACTCGTCCGACGCTACTAAAAATGGATTGTCGGTTCATCCGACGGTGCCTAGGGTTTCATCAGTGTACCAAATCGTATGACGATTGCACCGACGCTTGCTGTATAGGTACCGTCGGTTCATCCGACGGTGTCTTTTCTTTTCCTTTCTTGCTCGGTTTTGACCCTTGATTTTCTCATTTTAGCATGTGGTTTTCTTGCATCCTTGGGACATAGAAGTGTCTACAAAGACATGCTAAAACAATATGGTTAGTCCCAATGATCATGTTGTCATGAATCACCAAAATCAAACTCGAACTAATGGCATATGAGGCCATGTTCACTACAATCTCCCCCTTTTTGGTGATTTATGACAACACAACCAAACCAAGCATAAATTTGCAAAAATTGACAGAATTAGAACCACTTACAATTGCTTGGATGCTTACCATCATCCAAACTCCCCTAGTACCTTCCCCATTTTTGATCTTCTCTTCCTATGTTCACATTCTCCCCCTTTGGTCTCATATCCTTGAACCCACTAGCTTGCTTTGGTCTCACATTCTCCCCCTTTGGAATAAAATCTCCAAAAAGTCCAAAACAAAAGGGCTCCAAGGAAACTAGCAAGTCCTAGCAAACATAGCTCAAAGAGAAATGTTAAATACAAGGGAGAAAGCCACATGAACCATGATCCATATGTATGATATCAATGAAGATACCACATGTGAGAATAACTAAGGTGGATCACAAGCTCATGAGACTAGCATGATACAAACTAAGCTCCCCCTAAGTGTGTGCACAAAAAGATGGTGTGAAAAACAAGTGCACAACTACAAACTTGTAAAACAAGGAAGCTTAGAGCATATCATGCAAGGAGGTACCTTAAAGGACAAGAGATAAGACAAATGGGATCTTGTTACATTACCACTTGTAGATATCACTTGTAGTCTTTTGATCATTGCATACCTCCGGGGTATTTGATCATCTTTTCCTTGTTGGCACCACATTGAGATGAGCCACTTGGAAATGATATCACTAGGTGACACCACTTGAAAGAAGCTTGCATAGAAGACACTTGGGGTACCACAAGGATTAGGAATGTATGAGTGCATTGCCTTTGAACTTATCTAGAGACATAAGCTCGCAAGGACATGACTCAATAACATGAAGCTCATATCGCTATATTCACTCTTTTAGAGATGTTAGATCACACTGAGAGTGAAATAGCATTCTCTTAGAATGAAGCACCGCATCGGAACGCGTCGCCAAGGGACTACATAAGATAAGCTTGAAACAATATTAGTCCCATAACCAAACCATAGGATGACCTCCCCCTAAATGTGTGCTTTTAGTGTTTGAATCACCAACCAAATGTATGCACATTGTTTATGACAACACAAGGGAAGCTAACCCTATAGCTTGCTCATGATGCAAAGAGATATATATGAAAACATGCACCGTGAAAGAACAAGTGTAGCTTTCCTACACACTAATCAAACAATGTAGGTTGATCATGGGTTAGCACATGGCACAAGCAACCTACCATATGTAAATATTGCAACAAATGCAACCTAAACAAGGCAATGGAGCTACAATGATACAAGAGATAGGTACTAGTTTCCATTACCTCAACCGGGGAACTTGGGCAACACATGTCCAGCTTGCAAGCTTGGCTTCTAGGCTTGAATCTTCCATCTTGATTGTGCCAAGGCTCCCAAGTCCCCGTACTCATGGCCTTCAAGTGGCCTTTGGAACCCAAACCATTTGAGGCCCCTTCATGTTGATGATGACTTCCTTGGGCACCCAAATGGGTTGGTTCCAACCCCGCTCCTTCTTCATCTTCCCAACCTTGTGTGCAACCACCTTGCCATTAGCCTTCTTCTTGATGACGTAGGTGTTGCTCTTGGTCTTGTTCTTGCGGTTGGGCTTGGTGTAGATGACGAAACTCTTGATGGTGGGGTTCAACTTCTTCTTTGCTCCCTTGTCCATCTTCTTGACAAATTGAGGGCATTTGTAGAACTTGTGCCCTTCTCCATGACACTTGTGGCAAGTCACGGTTGCACCCTTCTCAAGCTTCTTCACCATGCCCTTGTGCCCTTCGTCGTGATGGAGATGAGGCGTTCCTGTCCAAGGGCCTTGGCCGTGCGTCTGCAGGCGACAGTACGCGACCTTCTAGCGTGGTGACGTTTTCGGGAGGTGAGCCAGCAGTGGGAGGCCATCGCTGCAGTGCTCTAGTTGGCGGCGACCTCGCCCTCATCTGTCTCTGAGCCAACAATGGAGGCGCAAGAACTGCGGATCGAGGAGCTCTACCTCACCCCACCGGAGGAAGGCGTCGCTAGCATGGAGTTCCTACACTTCCGCGACAACCTCGACGACGCGGGTTACGGCGGGGATCTGCTGCTTGCCGCCGCCATCGCCATCAAGGCACCCTGCCTCGCCCCGCCGGACTAGCTGACCGCCACTGCCGCCAAGGGCCCTAGCGCTGGTGATGTTGGAGCCCGATTGGGCCTCGCCGCACCGCTCTCGGGACGCACCCGCGCACTCGCCGCGGGCGTCGGCTACCTCGAGGCCGCCTCCGCGGGCCGCCGCAGGATGCACGTGGCGTGGGCCGCCGCCTTTCCTCTTTGTGCCGGGCAGCGGGCTATCAAGGCCTCCGCAGAGTGGCGTTGCCGTCCCCCGACGCCGGCCACCACGAGGGCGCCTCCGCTGGTTGCGGTATCCGCGCTGGGGTCGGTGGGAATCGCGGCTTCTAGTGCGGTGCGACTGCCGGATAGTTGCTGCTCTGCTCGGTTCGTTTGCTGGGCCTTTGGTGGGCCTTCCCATATGGTGCACAGGATGTTCCCATGGGATCTAGGAGGAGGAGGTGGTACACATGCAACAACTTCATTGTGCGGATGGTGCCCGTCGTTCCAGAGTCAGCAAAATAAAACAAAGAGTTTGAGTCTATGTCAGGTTAAGAATAATCAAATAAGTCAAGATGTAAAAGGCTTATTTTCGGGTCATAGGTTTGTGTGGAGTCGGGTCATCTTCAAGGTGACCATGATGCAGCTCGAGGACGAGCTGCTCGGAAAAGGGCGGGGTAATGTCAGGTGTCAAGGGTCTAATGGGCCGGGAGGCCCGTTAGGGTTAGGTTCGATATGATCAAGTTCTTGCTTAGGGGTCAAGTAATCCTCTCTATTTAAAGAGAGGAGATGTATCAATCAAATGAAGTAAGAGATTAGAAGGAAAACCCTTCTCTCTTGCTGGCCGTGGGCGGAGCCCCGCGGCCGGCGTTCCTAGCGCCTCTGCAACCCTAGCCCCTCTTACTCTCAACCCCTCCACGTGAACAGTACCGCGAGTACTGTAGAACCACGTGCATCGTAGTGCTCAACCACCACGCAGTTCATAATAGGTACAAATACAAAAGGGAGAATGAGTACACTAATCAAAAGAAAAGAAATATGTGGTCCAATGAAAAAAGAATTTGTTCCCAAATGGTCCAAATAAACAAAGTTGGAAACATGACATTACCATAAAACATTCTAAAGCTTTGAAATAGGATAAACACAGAACTGTTCTTAACAACTGTCGCTGCCTTAAAGGAATGAGGGAGCAAGCTGGCTCACTCTACCCCATGGAGCCTTTGCCAACTGTGTGCTAGGCAGCTCCTTTGCAGCAGGACGTAGTTACCAGAATGAAAAGAGTGAATTTGACATATACTAAATCAAACAGGCCGGATGTAATATGAAATTGGTCATAAACAGAATTGGATACAAAGTTGACCGTACTGCTCGACATTCATGTTGCTATTATATAATGTTTCCTCGTGATTCATATTTCAGAATGGTTTTGTGGTTCCATTGTTCATTCTTGCTATGTTCACTGATGTTTGATGGGCTAATTTCCCGTTTTTTGGTATTTGAAAGAGCACTAAAAGAAAATTATAATAGTGACAGTATCTTGCTCTGTCAGAAGATTGGAGTATTAAGAGACATCATAAGTAAACTAATTAACATGGATTCATATATAGGATAAAAACCCTGAGCCATCATGTTGTACTTGGCATAACCAACTTCAAGTTACATGATATGCATCAAAATGGTGAACTATGCAGAAGTTACCACTAGATGAGTAACTTAAGAAGAAATGCACAGCTAACCATTCAGAAGCTAAGAAACTACAAGGATCCTAGATTCTCGGGACTTCTCTCGAAGGGATACGGGGTGGCTACGCTAGCGCAAAACAAAATTTTCTACCCCATAACCAGGAACTACCGCTGTTATAGATCACGAGATTACCACTAAACGCTCGTATGCAACGAACCGTCTCGATGTAGACGAACGCGTCGATGGTAACAGAAAAGCGGTGCGCTTGCCCACGTCCTTCTTGACCTGCACGTGTGGCTCGTCCGATCCAAGTGCTCCAGATGCAGCACCTCCAAGGTATCCACACGTACGGAGAAAGAAGCGACGCACGCCGGACTGCTAGGTCCGCGAGTGCGACGAGGAGAGAGCGTTGGCGGCGTGGCTGCTGCTTGAGAGTCGTTCCTTTTTCAGGAGGGGTCCATTAGCAATACGAGACTAATAGATGGTGTACCCCTTCAAACGCTAATGGGCTTTACAACATTTGTGGCTTATTAGGACTTTTACACTATAATGAATTAAATCCATCTGAGCCCACTAGTGGATCAAATCCAGTTGACTCTAGTGCATATTTGCAACATTCACTGCTCTCTCCAACATGTCCATAAAACAGAAGGGCATTGTCTTTTGAGGTGTGCATACCCCTGTCTTGCCATCACATCACCCGTTCTATTCGAAGAGTTGATATATCCTATGCAAGCATCTTTGAGCTTGCTGCAGTGTACTGGTCAGCTAGCGCTAAAGTAGTTGCCGCACTCTCAACATCAAGTCGCTTGGAAAGGATGCTCTCACACATCAACTTCATCCTCTCGAAGCCGTACCTGTCCGCAGCCACAAGTAAGTGCTTAACCATTTCCTCACTGTCATCGTGATCAAGATCATCCATCACAGGCAATGAATCCCTGTAGATGAAGTGAAGCAATGCCCTGAAAACATTAGGCTCCATATCTTCTACATTTATGCTTGTTCTTCTCTTGTCCCCCATCGGTCCATATAGCTCTGCCATGAAGACCGGCGACCGTATTGCAAGCACAAGCTTATGGGCATGAAAAACTTCCCCTTTCACCTTGAATGTCACATACTCACATCTGCTATCTCCTGGGAGTCCAGAAATCTCCCAAAATTTTCAGACAGGTCTGATGGAGGCACCTGAACCACAAAGTCAGAGGGAATTGTGATGTCCTCAACCAGTGGTGTCTTTATCACAGTGACATCACATTCAACGACGAGGCAGTCATCCCGGATAAACGACGGCACTTCCAGCTTGCTCCTCTGCATGAATTTGGAAGTGCCCCAGCGCCCCCAGCACCTATCTGATTCGTTGTAAACAGTTGTCGAGGAGAAGGAGAACACCGACGACGAGGCGCCAGTGGCCTGGTTCACTATCCTCAAGTCGAAGACCACCCTCACCACCTCGACACCGCCCTTGGTCACGATCCTGAGGAAGACTCCAACGTATTCCTTGGTGCCCTCTCTGAATCCGTCGGGGTAGTAGCGAAGGTGCCACTCGTAGCCGCCGACGGCGAAGGTGCCGGAGTCGATGAACTTGCCGACGCCGAGACCCTTGTGCAGGCTGTAGTCGGTGATCTTGAACGAGTGCGTGCCCCGCGCTTTCTCGGTGGCGCTCATGGACGCCGACCTAGCCCTCGGCCTTTCAGGTCCCGCTGCCATTGGCCGGCGGAAGTGCAGAGAAAATTTAGGACGGCGGTAGCAGCGGCGGATTTGGCCTTGCAGGGGATTTTTGTAGTCAAATGCGTCCCCAAACTATCAGGTAGCGCATCTCCAAGAGAAAGAAACAGAGTTTGCATTGTGTTCGTGAGGGATATGAACTTGAACTTCGGCATCTATTTTCCCTTCTCCCTGATCCCTCGGTGATACGTTTTCACGTATCTGAGTTCATACAAATCCGCTACGGCTTCGACCTTCCGCTTCCTTATTCTGAGTCCATACTTCTTTCTCTCTTCCATGTGGCTTACAACTTTTGGTCTGCATTTTTTATACGGTAACGCTATGTCTCTTACGTCCGACGTGTCAGATGCTGCTTCTACAGGCCTATCATCCATACCTATTCGGCTGGACGCACCATCCTCATCTACCCTATCCACGTGATGCAAGCTGTAAATATCAGATGTGGGCTCCACACCATACCACCATTCCACCACATCCAGTCATCCACTCATTCTGCATCTTTATCCACACACTGCTCTCTCTCTCTTCTCAACACTCCCCCGTGAACCTCTCTACCAGGGGCGGGCCCACGTGTATTCATGGGTATGCAACTGAATACCCATTATTTTGTGACAAAAAGTTTGTATATACAGTGTATGCATGTATATGTATTAAAAAAATCGAAATAGCACAAGAGTTCCCAATGACGAACGCACACCAGCCCGAAACACACAACAGCCCAACTCCCTACCCACACATGAGGACCCAGACAATCCCCGGTTTCAAAGACCGCAGATCCAATCCGCAAGAGGGCTCCTCCCGTTCTCGCCTTTCCACACATGTGTTCGTCGAATCCCTACTTGCGCAGCTACGTACACCTCTCCTGTCCTGTTTTTTTCCTTCTCTGCTATTAGCCTATGAGGCTCCGAATTTAGACCTCAGGCATAGGCACCAGGCACAAACATTTGAAGACTGCAGCTAGTGAAGTGTGCAATTTGGGATTGTGAATATTTGATTTGTAGTTTGCAAAATTGTGAAATTTTTATAAGAAGTCAGTGTTGTAGTGAGCCGAATGTTTTTAAGGACGTCACTTTTTTCAGAAAAAGGCTATAAAAAACTTGACCCCTTAATTTTTTTAATACCCATGTCTAAAATCTTGAGCCCGCCCCTGCTCTCTATTGCTCTCTTTCTCCACTCATTCCACTCTTCCCAGTGACATCTCTCTACTATCTCTCTTGGGATTGACTGGGAGGAGGCGCAGCCACCGGGTTGGTCGAGTGTCGAGGCAGGAGCAGCTTTGGTCACCACTTCCTGCATCCCTTGCTGCAGCCATGGACGGACCTTCCCACAGTCATCGGCGCCGGCAATTGAGGAGCTCCACACGGCGACCATGGCAGGCAGCAAGCGGCGCACATGAGGCTTTACTATTTTTACTCTCGACTCTATGTTGCAATAGGCACCCCACGGTGTTGCAGCAGAACTTTTTGGATGTTGCAAAATTGTTTCTTCGTGTTTTATCTGTGTCAATTGGATTTTTGTGATGTTGTATCTATGCTTTTGCCATGTTGCAAATATTTCCCCCCATGTCGCGGTCAAGATTTCATAGTGTTGCAGCCATGATTTGAGATTTTTAATCAATTTTTTGGATGTTGCAACCTTGTCTTTTTTATATTTCAACAATCACATCAAGATGTTTCACCAGTAATTATGTGATAACATACCCTTAAATTAACATTGATGTTTCACCACTAATGTTCCATGCAACAATTCAATCTTTGATGTTGCAAACATTAAATTTTAATGTTACGGATGTCGACTTTCGATGTTGTAGACATGTGATGTTGGGTTTTGTGTTGAGGAGGAGGGGAGGAGACCTCCTGATGTTAGATGTTGCACGCAACACAGGTCGCAACACTGTCACAATATAGTCGCAACATGGGGGAGGAGGGAAGAAAGGCTCCTGATGTTGGATGTTGCACATAACCGCGTTCGCAACATGGTCGCAACACGTTCGCAACACACTCGCAACATGCACTCGGTGGACTTTAGATCTAATGGTTGACGATTTAACATCTTAGGTTCCGACGGCTGCGGACCCGTCCGATGGCTAGCGCACGGATCAGACGTCCGGACGATAGCAGTGCCGATTTTTAGCATACTCCTATGTAGCAGCTTCATCTGAACATCATCACAGATCAAATTATTGCGTGTTTCGTCAAACAAATTAAAACAAACTATGCTAATTTAACTCTGTCATGGTCGTTAACATACCCAGCTCCCATGTAATCGTGGGAGGAGGATGATAAAGCATATATTGTGGTTGATGGGTGCAGACCTAAAGAGAAAGATAAAAAATTTTAGTCCACCAAATTGATATGTCTAACTTCCGTATACCCGTAGCAACCCACGGACACATTTCCTAGCTTTAGCTAAATTTGAATATTTAGAGACTAGGTAAAAAAATAAAAATCTTGTTAAATTCAGAGGGAAACCAACATACTCTTTAGACTGCACTCTCATGAATAAGCCCCACCTGTCATCCTCTCATCTCAACCTTATCCATCCACCCCCCTCCTCTTTGCCTCTCTCGAGCTCCTCCATCTCCACTGTGCCGGCATATCCTCTCCCGTCTGACAGCCAGTTGTGCGTCACGCGCCTCCTCTCCCTCTCCCTCTCCCTCCCGGCCGGCGGTGCGCGGAGGCTGCGCCCCCGACCCTCCTCCTTTCCCGGTGGGCTGCAGGTGCAGTAGCAGTCGCGTGCGCCCGAGCTCCACCTCCCTTCTGCCGCCGAGCTCCTCTGCCCCCACCTCGTCCTCCTGGCTCCGCCCAAGCCTCCCTACCTCAGTCCCCGTCCCGGCGCCGGTTCCCCTCCTCCTCCTCTCCCGGCGACCCGACCGACGAACGGCCACGCCCCTCTTCCTCCTGGACAGCGGCCGGCCACGCCCAAGGGGACTGTGCTCCTCACCCGGTACTAATGCACCAAGAGTACAAAGTCTAAAAAATACCCATTATTAACAGGATTCAAGATCCAGGATGTATAGTACCTCCTCCTCTTAGAAAGGATAGGTGGAAAATGTCCTCATACTCCGTCCATCCCAAATTACTTACCAGTATTTGAAGGACCGATACGGCAAACCAGAGAGGGGGGGGGGGAGTGAATGGGAGCCGATAAAAATTCTTCTCGAAGGAGATGTAGACTCCAACAAGACGAACACGACTTCCTACACACGTCTCCGACTCACTACCCAAGTTGGCCAAGCCCACGTAGCCACTGGAGTGCCACTGGACCTAGGAACCAACAACCAACCTTCCGAGCCAAAACACACCAACACGCACAGCGGAAACTTGCACGACTTGCTGCCTGTGCCGCACCGGCCGACCGATGGCCTCGCGCCGGTTAGGACCGGTGACACCTGGGCCGACCGGTGGACGAGCCGGTCAGGGCGGTGGGTGCGCAAAGAACCGCACAACAAGTGTTCCAGAAAGCCTCAGTGACTTCTCTAGGCCCTGGAACAAAAACACCCCCAAAACACAACCTGCAAGAAAGGAAAACCCTACACAAAACCTAGCAAAACAACTCCAACCAGACCAAGAACTCACCAGCAGCACCAAGACCCAAAGACACACGAGTCAAGCGGTTCACCCAAGGCAAATCCCACAAGTGACTCACACCGGTCAGACCGGTCAAGAGCACTGGTCAGACCGGTGTAGCCTGGGCAGTTCGGGATGAACAACACCCGCGGGTCAACTCCTCCAAATCCAAACTTCGATCTCCCGAATCGCTCCACGGACTTGAACAAGACTTTTGGGATAATAGGAACACCTCATGAGGAGTCCATAGCCATGATTTTGTCCACCAAAACTTGTCAAATCAAGAGGAATCGAAGAAATCCCGCCAAGAACACTTCTAACCCTAGAACACTAAAAACCCCAAAATCGAGCCCCTTAACTCACGGATTTGGGAGGGGAATCACAGGCCAAAGAACCACGAAGGGTTCCCACAAATTTCCCCCAACAAATTGCCAAGAGCAAGGTCCCGAAAACACCCCAAGAAAACCACCAAGAGAGGGCTCCGAAAATCACCACCAAGAACAACCGGGAACAACACAACAAAGCCTTGAGGAACCACATCGAATCATCTATACATACCAAGGAGGTTCATAAAAGGTCTACCTTGCCGCTCGATCATCCAACCTTCTCACAAGATCTCACCATGAAGCTCTTGAGCTAGTCCTATGGAAATCCTAAGAAAATAGGAAGGGAAAATAGGAAAGCAAATGAACCAGGGTTCCAAGAGATGGCTGCCATCCTCTCACCTCATGGGTTATATGGAGGCAACTGAAAGTCTAAAATTCCCTTACTTAACAAATAGGGATACAAGCCCCTCAAGGGCGGTTTTGGAAGTCTTCAAGTTTTCTCCATCGGACGGATGCCCGGCGACCGTAACCTGCTTAGCCTCGACGCAAACCTTGCGATCCCAACGCGTGTCTTCCGCTTCGAAGATTCCGGACTGCGTCGTCGCACACCGCTCAGACCGGTGCTCCTCACCGGCAGCCCGATACCCACCGGTCAGACCGGTCAGACCCACCGGTCAGACCGGTCTGGAGCTGCTGCAGCACAGTCTTCGGTTCTTGGGTCTTGGCTTTGTGGATCAACCAAGGAACCCAGTGGTTTTCTGGTGAACCACTGGAAACCCCGCGAACCCGTTGTAGCCTCCGCCAATCGCCACTCATGACTCGGCTCCCACGTAGTCCCGGCTCGACCTTGGTTTTGAGGCTCAACCAAGAAACCGTCCATGACTTCATCTTGTTGTTCATGCCACCATGCGGCCTGCACTTGACCCCGCTGGCCACCGGGTCCCTCAAACGAAGCCTACTTGTCTTCTCAACACCTGGAGGCCTTACCGACGATGACCTTTCGCACTTGTTCTTCACCTGCACCGACACCAATCAAGCCGCAACCTGCACCTGCAATACTTAGCCAACAATCAGTCCACACAACGATGTCAATCACTCATCACACAAGGAAGCGACCACCCACCGGTCCACGAACCACACATGGTCCTCAATCTCCCCCTTGATGAGTGCATTGACAACACCCACATAAAGTAACAAGAGAGAAAAGAAAACGAAAAGAAACGAATAAAAATAAACTCCAACAAGCGATCGAAAGCCAAGCAAAAGCAAAGAGAAAGATCACTTGAAGAAGGCAAGTCTCAGACCCCTCAGGCAAGGGCAACGACTCGACACATCCGAGACAAAACAAAGCTCAAACAAAGAGCACAAACCACCAAACCAAAGCTTGAACAACCGCAAAGAGCTCCCCCTGCACACATGCAAGCTCCCTCTGAACCAATGCAACTCCTCTTGGACAAATGCATGCAAAACACCACTTGAAACAGGGCAGCTGCAACAACTCAGCTCTCACCGGTCAGACCGGTCACCGCCACCGGTCAGACCGGTGCTCAACATGTGCACAGGACCAGCACTCTGACTGGTCAGACCGGTGCACACCAGAGCCCAGAAATGGCTCGAAAAAAACCACCTGAAAACCTTCTAAATGCATCCAGCAAGCCATTTCACGCTCAAACTTCTCCCCCTTGTTGGCAATGCATGAATCAAGCCAAAAATGCAAAACTTTCAACCTAAAGCTTCTCAAATAGACAAAATTCAACATAGGAAGCTACACATGTCCAAATAAGCAAGTTAGATACTCTATAGCTTCGTATTGACATCAACTAGAAGATCACCAAGTTTCACAACCATTGGACGAAGCTAAGATGGATTTGGGTAATTTTGCAAAAAATTCACCTCTCATGAGCAAAGTCCTAAACATGACCAAAACATATCAAAATGGCAAAGCCACACAAACTTCATGCTAGGACAACCATTCTAATCATAAGACCATCACAAACACCCACAAGCATCTCATGTCATGTTAAAGCCACCGAGCCATGTGCCTACTTCTATGTATGAGACTTCTCATTGGTAGGCATCATGCAACGGTTTAGCACCCAAAGCAAATTAAATCTAGCACATATGACATGGGAGCACATTTTCCAAGCATTTTACATTTCATTTTCAGATTCAAATTTGGTACATGAAATGTCTTTGCGACAAAAAAGAACTTATGCCCCTCCACAAGATAAAACAAGAGGGCTAAACATTCATGATGGCAAATGAGCCTTTGGCTCCATATGATCAATAAATTAGCTATCCAACCACAAATTAAGCATAACCAAGCCACTAAAACATGTCAAGATCATATAAAGGCATTTACACATGAGAGAGAGCATACATGTGACAATTTTCAAAAATAGCCATCAACCATGGATTATAAATCTAAATCATCAAGAGCTAAGCCAAACTAACCATAGCATACCAAACAAGCTTACAAAGACATAAATAGCATTCCATGGTGAACAATGTATATAGGAGAAGCTTTTCCTATCCAATGCATATAATACAAAATGCATACAATCTAAGATACAAGAAAGCCTATACATCATGTTACATATGCCATGCCAAATGCAAGGAATGCACAAAGGAAAGCTATACATATGCTACAAAGGAGCTCCCACACAAAACTCACAAACCACCGGCTCCTCGACGGGAGGCAAAGAAGGGCTCGACAGCACCGGCAAAAGAGCAAAAGAGCACAAAACTCACAAGCTCTCCCTAAACTCATGCATTAAGGCCAAAAAGCATACAAAGCTTACCTTACACACATGAGATAGGGCAAAGAGCAAAATGAACCAAGTGGCTTGACCAAGGCCACACACATGAAGGTCACAAATTTACTTACCTTGATCATTTCTTCACAATTCACTCGTCCTTGTCCACCATCCCCAAAAGTGATGTACCTCCATGTCACCACCGGGGTATGAGGACGGAGAACCACCCCCGATATCAACCAAATGTTCTCCGGGCCGCTGCCACTGTGGAGGAAGACTCTGCGGCAGAAGCTTCGGAGGCGGCACACGTTGCAGAGCTTGAGGCCGCACTGCTGGCTGCCAGCTCTCCTGGCGGCGAGGTACCTGTGGAGCCTGCGGTCGACGCAGCCGTCGCGTCCGTCGAGGCCCCTGAAGCAAGTGCAGTGCTGAATGAAACCCCCATCGTCACCGAAGGAGCTGAGGTCTGAAGCGCGCCAGGCTTGGCCTTGTAAACGAACGAAACGTGCTCCTTTTGGGGTCATGATTTTTTGTAAACTAAACTAATGTAAGGTATCTCTGCGCAGGTTCCTTCGGTGGTTCCTGCGCAGAGGGCCGAAGGTGCGAGCAGTTCATCTCTGCCCTTAAACTCTCTTTTTGTCGCCCCGAATGTTTGGACGAAGTTTAGCATTCGCCACCCCGATGTCTCGTACTCTGAGTTTTTGTCGTATCGCGCGGAGTGCTACCATCTTCACAATGAAGCTGCTAAATGTTTCTTTGCGGATTTTTCGAAGGATCCCGCGCATCGGGACGCCATTCTTAGAGAGTGAGCCACCCGTAGGGCGGCTAAGCGAAACTCAGCAGACCCCTTCGTGACCGAAGGGGTTGTTCCAAAAGTAGAGCCAGTCGAGGAGGGGGTCCTTGGACCGCCCGAGTATGTATATTTAATTCCTGACGCCTCATCGGAGAGCTTCGCGACCGTGAAGGTGGAAACGGGATGACCGCCTGCGCACTGACTTTGATCTCTCGACTTCGGCGCAGGACGGATGCCTACCGACAGCGAGCTTCGGGAGATGGCGCTGGAGATTATAGATATGGCGTATCTTCGGTTGATCGACGAGATCTATGAAGATGTGCTGAACGAAGATTGATCGCTCGGTGTAGCCACGGGCTGCCGCGAAGACTTGAAGCAAAGGACTTCGGAACTCCCCCCCGGAAGTGTTCGCGGCACGCCAGGAGCGAATCGTCGCCTGCGGATTTGTAAATTGTGTGTTCGTGACGATGTGTATTGTAATTGCATTGTTTTTCCCTTGTAAAGTTGTATTGTTGTCCCGAAGTACATTGTATGTTGAAAATGTGATAAGAGAAAGAAACGAGGGTGTCTGTGCCCATTTCTTGCGCGCTTCGGTATCGCACCGTCAGTGTTGCTTTCGCGTCTTGTTCGATCGAGACTGCCCTTGAATACGTTGAGACGAAGTGGCACCGCGCTTCCCCTCTGGATGCAGCTTGCATCGAACCCGCTGTCTTCAAAGTGTTTTCGTGAAACTCACTCACTCGGGTTAAAAAACATCATTATGTCCAGGACGCGTGTTTTCTTTGACCACATCACCGTCTTGTGCTGCACCGAGAGGCCTTTAACTTTGGTCAAGTCGAGGCCGAAGTGACGCCCCGGGCGTGCGCTTGCTCAGGCCAACTCGGGGCCCGTACCGCGTGAAGCGGGCTTTCCCTTCGGTGAAACCAGGACTGACGCAGCGCTCCGGGCGTGCGTTTACTCCGACCGAATCGTGGCCTCGTGCCGTGTCAAGCGGTCTTTTCCTTGGGTCAAATCAGGACCGACGCAACGCTCCAGGTGTGCATTTGCTCCGGCCGAATCGTGGCCTCGTGCCGCATCAAGCGGTCTTTTCCTTGGGTCAAATCAGGATCGACGCAACGCTCCAGGCGTGCGTTTGCTCCGGCCGAATCGTGGCCTCGTGCCGCGTCAAGCGGTCTTTCCCTTCGGTCACGACGATAAGTGACAGGCTTGGCCCGCGCGCACCCAAGGCGATCCGTGCCCAGGCTGTCACTTACCCCGCCGAAGGCCACCTCGAAGACTATGCCCCCCTCAAGGGGGTAGCATAGCTTCGACAATGTGGTGAAAGCATTCTTGAAGAGAAAATAAACTGGACACGAAGGGGTGGGGGAAAACTGACTTATATTACATGTCAGAAAAAGGGGTACAAAGGGCTGCCTCGTTAAAAACCTCACACTTCGCGGATCCGAAGGGGAAACGCGAAGCCTCCCCCGTGAGGAAAAGAGTACGCCCCCCACTACTTTAATGTACATGTGATACAGACTCCTGACCATGACTAAAGAGAAAAAAGGAACTATTGAAACTCAAACTACGCTAGATGATCGCAGTTGCTTCAAACGAAGTACTTCTGAAGCATGTCCACATTCCAAGTGTAGGGCTCTTCGTCGCCAGTTAGCCGGTGCAACTTGAACGCTGCTTCGTTTGCAGTCGCGGTCGCTATGAACGGGCCTTCCCACTTCCCGTGCATCTTGCCCTTCAGTTTTCCCTTCGGCACCTTACGCGGCACGGATCTCCCCGACCGTATGAGCTTCGGTCTGATCTTCTTGTTTCTCCACCTCCGGGTCTCATCTTGGTAGGCCGACAAGTTTGTAGCTGCTTGTAGGCGGACCTCCTCAATGTTCTGAACCGAAGCCTTAAGGTCTTTGTCTCCGGAGGGAGTGTTCCTCCAGGTGCCCAGGCATAGCTCTTCGGGCAACATGGCTTCTTCCCCGTACAACAGTTTGAAGGGTGAGAACTGGGTGGTTCTGGACGTGGTGGTGTTGTGGGACCAGATTACCCTCGGTAACTCTTCGGCCCCCTTGCTCTTGGGAAGATCAGTGATGTTCCTCTTGATGCCAGCGAAGATGACCCCATTGGCCCGCTCCACCTCCCCATTGGACTGCGGGTGGTAGACCGAAGCGAAGCACAGCTTGGTTCCCAAGTACGCACAGAATTCCTTGAATTCCGCGCTGTCAAACTGCTTGCCGTTATCCACTGTGACCTCGTGGGGTACGCCGAAGCGGCACACTATGTTCTGCCAAAAGAACTTCTGAATGGTGGCCGAAGTGATACTCAATAATGGCTTCGCTTCAACCCACTTGGAGAAATATTCGACCGCCACAACTGCGTGAGTGTAGTTTCCAGGTGCCGTGGGTAGCGGGCCGACGATGTCGATACCCCACCGGGCGAAGGGCCATACCAGTGGTAACAGCTGTATCTCGTTGGAAGCGAACTTGCTGTAGGGCGCATGGCGCTGGCACTCTGGACAATGGCACACTATGTCATGTGCATCTGCGACCGCCGAAGGCCAGTAGAAGCCCTGGCGGAAAGCCTTCTGCACTAAGGCCCTCATGCCGAGGTGATGTGAGCACATGCCGCTATGGATTTCGTGGAGCAGTTGTTTGCCCTTGACGCCCGATATGCACTTTAGCAATGGGGCACACACCCCTCTTCGGTACAAGTTGCCGTCGACGAGGTGGTAGTTTCTCACCCTGATGGCCACTCTCTTGCTTGTGACGCCATCTTCGGCTTCGTAGTAACCCTTGAGCGCCGCCACTATTGGGGCGCGCCAGTCCTCACTCTGTATGGCATTCACAAACTTGGGGGGCGCTGCTTCATCGGCGGCGGATTTCATGGTGGTTGTTTCGTAGAAAACATCCGACGGCAGGGGCTCAAGCAGTGCTGTTGCCTTTGCAATGGCATCGGCCTCCTTGTTGTAGTTCCTGGGAAAGCTTCGCACTGTGATGCCGATGAAGAATTTTTCCATGCTTCGGACAGCCTGCAGGTACTTCATCATATCAGGATTTTTTGCCTTGTAAATTTTCCCAATGTGGCAGGCGACAAGTTCGGAGTCTGTCAAGATGACAAGCCTTCTTGCGCCCACGGCCCTGGCTTTCCGAAGCGCGAGCAGCAAGCCTTCGTATTCTGCCACGTTGTTTGTGCAGTTATCATAGTTCAGCCGCAGGGCATACCGAAGCTTGATGCCCGAAGGGGACTTTAAGACTGTTGCGGCCGCTGACCCAAGGTGGCAGTATGCACCATCACACTGCACTTCCCATATTGGTTCTGTGACTATTGCTTCCCCCTTCGGTGCCGAAGGCGTCCAATCAGCTACAAAGTCAGCGAGGACTTGAGATTTTATCGCACTGCGTGCAACGAAGCTTATGACGTGCTCCGCCAACTCCGAGGCCCACTTGCCCATCCTACCCGTGGACTCCATGTTCTCAAACATGTCCCGGAGGGGGAAAGCTGTAGGTACCGAAACGTTATGGCTCTGGAAGTAGTGCCGAAGTTTCCTCTTTGCCATCACCACAGCATATGCCATCTTCTCCATTTCGGAGTAGAGAAGTTTTGAGCCGCTCAGATCTTCGGAGACATAGTATATGGGGAACTGCCTTAGAGCGTCTGCCTCCTTCCGCTCTTCCACAAGCACTGCGCTAACCGCTGTGTCGGTTGCTGCGATGTACAACAGTAGCTCAGCCTTCGGTGACGGTTTGGTCATGACTGCTGCATCTTCAAGGTATTTCTTGAGGTCGTCGAAGGCTTGTTGTTGCTCTGGGCCCCATTGAAAAGTTGAGTTTGCACGAAGCACCTTGAAGAAGGGTAAGCTTCGTTCGGCAGCTCTGGAGATGAAACGGTTCAACGAGGCAATTCTGCCTGTGAGTCTTTGGACTTCCTTTCTAGTGCTCGGAGGCTGCATCCTTCGTAAGGCTTCAATCTTTTGGGGGTTCGCCTGAATGCCCCGCTTAGAGACCATGCATCCCAACAGCTGCCCCTTCCGGATGCCGAAGATGCACTTCTCTGGGTTGAGCTTGAGGCCGTTTCGCCTCATGTTGTCAAAGGTCTCGGTCAGGTCTGCAATGTGATCTTTCTCCCTTTCGCTCATGATGACGATGTCATCAACATACGCCGAGGCGTTACGCCCCGGCTGACTGCCCAGAATCAGCTTCATCATGCGGTTGAAAGTAGACCCGGCGTTGCGTAGGCCCTCGGGCATCCTGACGAAGCAGAAGATGCCGAAAGGGGTTGTGAATCCGGTTTTTGCTTCGTCTTCCCTTCGCATCCACACTTGGTGATAGCCGGAGAAGCAATCTAGGAGGCTCAACATGTCACGGCCCGGCGGCCTGATCAATGATGACGTCGATCCTTGGCAGCGGGTAAGGGTCCTTCGGGCATGCCTTGTTGAGCTCTGTGAAGTCAATACACATGCGCATGTTGCCGTTCTTCTTCGGCACCATCACCACGTTGGCCACCCAGATGGGGTATTGGACTTCTCTGATGATTCTCGCGTCGAGCAGTTTTTGCACTTTGGCCTCCGCAGATTTGACCCTGTCCGCCGACATCGGCCGCTGTCTCTGCAGCTTCGGTTTGACCCTTGGGTCAGTGTTAAGCGCATGCTCTATGACTGAACAGTGGACGCCTGTCAAATCGGACTTGGACCATGCGAACACATCCTGATTGTTACGAAGGAACTGCAAGAGCCTATCTTCGTCCTCCGTGCTGATTTCGGTGCCTATCATTACAGTCCTGCTTGGCACGTCCGCGCATAGGGGGACTGTCTTCGTGACATCGACAGCTTTCATGCGCTCAGCCTCGGCCCCCTTCATGGATTGTCTCATTTGGGCTTCGGCCCTCTGCTCTTCGGCTACTGCAGCTTCATTGCTCTCGTCTTCATTGATGACATGGACCTGTCTGTTGTGGACCGACGTGTTGCGTTCGGCTCTTCGGGCCTCCTCCTGGCTGCCATACACCGAGATTACCCCCGCCGCCGTTGGTATCTTCATCTGTAGGTACCCTTGATGGATGACCGCTGCAAACTTGTTGACGGTGTTGCGGCCGAAGATGGCGTTGTACGGGTATGCGAAGTCAACAACATCGAAGGTTCTGACCTCGGTTCTCATAGTGGCATCTTGGCCGAAGGACACATTGACATCAATCTTGCCTAGGGCTTCGATCCTCTTGTTGCCGAAACCGTACAACGGGTGTTCTGCCTTCTTCAAGTCTTCCTTCTTGAACCCCATGCCAGTGAAGCACTGCCAGGTCAAAATGTCCGCTGAACTGCCGTTGTCCACCAAGATTCTCCCCACGTCATTGCCGAAGTAGTACTTCGTGTTCTTGCCGATGTTAGCCCTTATGACGAGTGGATCGTTGTGAGGGTAGTGTTGCAGTCGAATGTCAGCTGCCGTGAAGGTTATGGGGATGTGGGACCATGGCAAGTGAAAGTATTTGCCGGAGCAGATGTGCGACACGCTTCAATAGTAGTCTTGGTGTTGCCTCTTTGTCTCATGCACCGGCTCATTGGATCCGCCAGAGATTGCGTTGATGATGTTGACCATGCCTGTCATCCCCGAGCTGCTAGAGTCAGGGGCCTCTTGCTTTGGTGGAGGTGGAGGTGGGGGTTGGGTGTGGGTGTAGTGTGCTGGATTGTGGGCGGTCGGGTTCAGCCATGAAGGCACGAAAAACGAAGATTGCTGTGCGTGCATGGGAGGGGGCAGAAGCAGCTGCGGCGCCGAAGGCGTATACGGTTGCGGTGGGTGGAAGGCATGCGTAGGTGCCGAAGGTTGGTAAGGCTGGTGATGGTATGGTGGTGGCAGGGCCCTGAACTAACCCGCATTCTGGTATTTCATGACATGGTTCACGGCCATGCCTGCTGCCTTCGCCTTCTCCTCAGCCTCCCACTCCAGTTTCATCTTGACCGCCGAGGGACACTGGTGCGTGTGGTGCTGGGCATCAATTCCATGGAGCCAGCAAAAAAACCGCTCACCGCCGGCCCGCTGAGGCGGATTGTGCTGCTGCGGCTTCGGCCCCTGTTATGCTTGTATCCGCCCTTGTGCCCGCCGCCTCGGTGCTGGTTTTGGTCGGGGGGCGTAGACACGTTGTTGATCTGACGGTTTGCTTGCTTCGGTGGCTGATTTTGCCACCCCTTCGGCTGGTCCCACTGCCCTTGTTGCTTCTGCTTCTTCGCTGCGTTTGCCCGGTCGAGCCTCCGGCGGCGGCCTTTGTCGGAGTTGCAGTATTCTTGCATAACTTCAAATAGCTCTTGCAGAGACTTCGGCTTGACTCTGTCGAGCACATCTTGGCAGTTTCCAACCGTCAGGGCCCCAACGATGGCATCGATGATGCTGCTTTCGGACACCGCAGGCGCGCGCGCTGTCAGCTTGACAACCCTGTGCATGTATTCTTGCAGTGACTCGCGGTCCCCCTGGACACACATGTTGACGAGGTCGTTGGAGTCCAGCTCTTCGACCTGCATACCTTTGAAGCTGGATAGCAACTTGTTTCGCAGCTGGAACCAAGATGTTATATGCCCCTTCGGTATGTTCGCATACCAATACTGGACCTCTCCCTTGAGTGCAAGCACAAGAGCCTTCGCCTTCGTAGTGGCGTCGCCTCCGTTGGATTCCACCGCCGCCTCGAACTTCATCAGAAACTCCTTGGGATCGTAATCTCCGTCGTACTAGGGTAGGGTGTTGGCGTTGAAACAACGAGGCCACGGCGCGCTCTCGAGCTCGACCGAGAGCGAGGACACCGGGACAACGTTGTGAAGTGGTGCGTCATCGAGAACGAAGTGCTCGTGCACCTGCCCCCTCTCTTGGCGGTGGCCTATGCTTTGCCCTTCGGAGGCGTCCTTCTGCTGCCTCCATTGATCCAGCTGAGCCTGCATGGCCTGCAGGGTGAGCTAGGCGTGCTGCTGGGCCACCGACGCGGCATGCGCGCCGGGCGTCGGTGTTGGTGCGGGCGGCGTCGGAGCGACTTGCTATGGCGGCGTCGTGCCAGTGATCTGGCTTTGCAGCATGGCGAGGTAGCGCTCGGCTCGCCCGATGTTAAAGTCGATGGCGTCGGAGGCGGTGTGGGGTGGAGCCGCATCCCGGTGCCGGGATGGTCGCGCTCGCGACGAGGATGGACGTGTCTCCCCGCTCAGCCGAGCCGGCACGGACTTGCTCGCGATGAGGGCCCGGATCCTTCGGAGAGCCTCAATGTCTTGCGACGAAGCCCCCGGCCCCTCGAGGCCGACCTCGAACATCCCCGGCGGGTGTGCTCTACCTCCGGGTTGCTCGGCCCCGGCACGGTCCCCCGCCGAAGGCTGGACGGCCGAAGCCGATGGGTTGGCGGGCTCCGATCCGAGCAGAGGGATCGACGCCTGAGCCGTTGTGGCTTCGGCGCCTGCCGAACGTGTCCTTGCCATGTGGTCTTGGATTCTTCCACGAGGTGGGCGCCAAACAGTTGGTGGTGATCGGGCCCGAAGGGTGGACGCCGACACAACAGCCCCCTGAGCTCTCTCTCTCCCTCAGCTTACTACCACGAAGGGTGCTACTTCTACTTGCGCTAAGAAGGAAGATGCAGATACTTAATAACACGAAATGGAAACAAGGGAATACTTAGCAGACCGAAGACTGAAAGAACTACTGTCGCCTTCGGTACTCTCTTCTCATTACAGTATGTCCGTTTCACTACAAGGGGTTCACTATTTATAGGAGACCCCTGGTGTAACATCCCTCAAATTTGTTGAGGAGTGTTAAATAATAAAATTGTGGTCTTAACATTTTCGGTGACTTATTTGGGTGATTAACAAATTATTTAAGGATGTCTTCCTTTCCTCTCCCTCAATTCCTAGATTTATTTTGAGCTAAATGAAATCCCTAGGAAATATAAGAAATGTTAGTGTGAGAAACTTGGAGTTCTTTGGGATTTTATTTGGATTTTATTTGGGTGAATTCAAATTTGAGTTGGAATTCAAATTTGAATCTATTTTTGGGGCCTAAGGAAAATTGGTAAACTACACTATAGCACGCGGGCCGCCAACCTCACTTCCGGCCCGCCTCCGTTTTCGGCCCGGTGGCGGCCCGGCCCGGCCGCGCCCACGCCGTCCACCTACCCCGCCGCGCCCGAGTCGGCGCCGGGGTGGGCCCCCCTTGCGTCATGACGACGTCGGCGTCGTCACCCTCCTCCTTTCCTCTTTTGCCGGCGTCGAAAGGGAAAGGGGCGGGCGCGCGGTCATGGCGCCGTCGCGACGCGCCCCCGCGGCCTCCCATCGCCTCAGCGCCGTCCACGTGCCCCCCGCGCTCCGCCGCTATAAGAGGCCGCCGCCGCCGCATCTGGAAACCCCCAAACCCTAGCCGCCCGGGGGAATCGATCCCCTACCCACCTAACCGCAGCCGGAGGAGAGAAGGGAGAAGAGGAGGAGAAGAAGCTGGGAGCGGCGCCGCCACCGCGGAGCCGTACCCGCGACGCCGGAGGCCGCCGCGAGGAGGAGCCGGAGCCGCCGTGAACGCCTACGTCCTCTGCTTCCCCTTCCTCCTCGACGCCGCGCCGCCGTACCGCACCGCCACCTCTACCAGCGCCGCCTCCCTCCTCGTCTCTGCACCACCATCCTTCACCGACGCGACTCCGCTTCGGCCCGTGGCCACCTAGGTGAGGGCACCCGCCTCCCGTCGCTCGTGGATGCCCCCGGCCTTCGCGCCGGGGAGGAACGTGCCGTGCCCCCGCGCCGCCACGCCGTCGCCGGTGAAGCCGGCCATCGTGCCGGGCCGGGTCGGATTTTCCGCAGGTGCCGCCGCCGTCGCCCAAGCGCGCGCCGCCGCCTAGTCCTCGTTTCTCTTCTCGTTTGCGCTAGCACCCGTGTCGCCTGCGTCGCCGCCGCGCGCGTGTCGAGCGCCGCGACGCGTTCGCGTCGCGGGCACGCCCTCGCGCGCGCGCGTGCGTACGCCACGGAGCACGCACGCGTGCACCCCCCGCACGTGCGCGTCGCAACCGTTTGGGCAAAAACCGGGCCTTGGCCCTCTCCCCGAGCCCCGCCGCCGCCACCGACCTTGCGCTCGCCGCGCCGCCGTCGTGCGGGGGTGACCACGTCGCGGAGCCCCGTGCTTGCCATGGGGATGACTACCTAGCGCCGTGCCGTACCTCGGGTCAAAGACGCACCCGGCCCGACCCCCAAGCGCCTCGCTCGCCGCCGCCCATGGCGTCGGGCCGTGCGCCGCCGTAGCGCCGCCGCGACACCCGTCGCGAGCTCGAGCCGAAGCCCGGCTAGGCTTGCCCTAGACGCCCTAGAGCACCCCGTGCACGCTCACCTCAACTCCACCCGCCGTGCCCGCACGAGGGAAAACCCCCCGCACGCCGCCGCGCCGCGCCGCCGCCGCACCCACGCCGGCGACCGCCGCGCACGGCCGTGCCCCCGCCGCCATAGCGGACTCCTACCCCCCAACCCGAGAAGCTCGCGCAGAACACCTTGCACACCGGCCACCCGGGCGCCGAGGCCGCCACCGCCGACGAGACCCGACGCGCCGCCGTCCTTTTTCACCGACCCGGCGGCCCCATCGTCACCGAGCGGGGGGAAAAGCCCCCGGGCGCGGATAAGCCCACATGCGCGCGTGGCCGCGAGAGAGATCCCCGGGATCCGGTGCGGCCCGCCGCTCGTAACCCGGCCACACGGCGGGCCACACCGCGCCCCGCCGCACGGCCGCCGCCGGATCGGCCGCGCCGGCCGGCCGATGGCGGGCCGAGCCGCACAGCGGGCCACGGGAAGCCCCGGCCGCAGCGGGGATCTGGGGATCCCGTGCGGCCGGCCGAAAAAGGAGGGTTTTCTTTTGTTTAAATATTCCAGAAAAATCCTTTTCCCTTCTAAAAATCCTAGAAAATCCATTTTATCTCCGAAAATTACGAAACCTTTTCCAGTAAATTTCTAAAAACTCAAACCACGGGTTGGGATACTGTTTGTTCCCGTTTTGGATCTTAATTGCTCTTATTTGGATTTAAGTTGCCATAGGGCCGCTGTTTATTTTCTTTTTCGCGCTACTAGGAGCAGGAGGAGCCGGAGAGCTGAGTCAGGAGTACGACTACGCCGACGACTTCGCCGCGGAGGACTACCCGACCCCAGGTTCATGCCCGATCGATTCGAACCGCCCATTAGGCATTGTTGAGTAGTATTGCTAGCGCTTTACTTTATGTATGCATGTTGATGAACCTTGCACTGCCTCTTTATTTACCCTGTCCTTGATTGTCCTACTACTACTATATATGTTTATGTGGGCGTGTATGTGCGGCCGAGCTTCGCGATGCATGTGTTGGGATGGGAATAGTGGTTCTTGGCGTGTGTGGGGTAAAAACCGGCGGGGAGAAGGCGTTTTGGGTACTTTGGCGGGGGTGAGCTCGAAACAACCGATCCGGGGATCGGGGACGGGGGTGCACTCCTCGGTGCATCCCTCCTGTTACGATTTTCGGAGCCTAGGTGTTGGGGTTTTTCGTGCGCTTGGAGGACATGAGCTCGCCCGTCCGAAATCGAGTGGATCAACTTGTTTATAGGACATCGTACACACCACCCCCGCCGAGAGTGGGGATAGGGCCGAGTTGAGCTCGGCAAGTGCGGAACCATACCCGCCTAGGAAGGATAGAGGGTATCTCGTGGGGGAGCGGTGGAGGTGAGACCACCCTCTCGGAGCGTCTCCCGTGTGGCCACACGGGAGCATTTCACGCTTCGGTGCTTGTCTTCCTTGCGGAGAGGACCGCTTTGAGGGCCGGATGCGGGGGTGGGTACGTAACTACCGAGAGTTCGCGGTAGGATGGGCTCGGTCGGCCGTACACCGGCCGGGTACCATTCGGGATGGGTACGGGTGTACACGCTCTCGCGAGTTGTTCGATCTATAGCTATAGCCGCGTCCTCGGTTATGGACACCGCCTAGAAGACATGTTCGTTCCTCATGTTTTGGGATTTCTACCTCCCCCTTATAGATGAGAGTGTGGTGAGCCGTGGTTATAGCCGGCTAGAAGAGAGAGGCTCCATCTACCTCGTCGATCCGGTTGTAATCATTGAGATGCGAGGAGAGGAAGTTCTCGCATCGCCCCTAGACGGGAGTAGGAGCCGGTGACGGGTCTTACGGGTGACCGTTGGATCCGGGTTGTGTTGAGAGACTTGGGTTTTGGGATATTGATGGAGATACCTTGTTTATACTATCTTCGTCGCTTAGGAAACCACGGTCGAAATCCTTGTCTACTCTCTTTTCCCTTTAGATGTTAGGCCACTTAAAGCCGCATACGGTTGGTGACGTGGACCTATCCCGCTCCTTGGGGATAGACTTTGGGTGTGCGGGGTACGAGTCCGACTTCGACCGCAACGCCGACGGATGGTACGAGCGAGGGATACGTCGCTTCGCTCGAGTTGCCGTGGCGGGAAGCATAAAGATGGAGACCCTTCGAGAAGATAGCTACCGTTGCGTAGAATTTTCACTCGATTCAGCCAAGAGGCTTGTATTGATGTACTCCATAATGGACATGTAATAAATTAATGTACTATTAACTTTATGTGATGCGATGTATGACTTTGTGTATCATTCGTGAGACGTTACGTACGCGATAGCCACCGATCCAGGGACTATCGCGATGGTACGAGGATTCGGGTTTTCTATGAAAATCCGGGGTTTTACACCCGGGTATAGTCATTTGCCTCAATTACACCTTTTCCGTTCCTGACAAATGGCTTTAAGCACTTTACAAGGGTATAACAGTAAGTCCCCACGTCGTACAGGCCTCCAGCGTGTCTTTGTATGGCCGAAACGCCTTTACACGCGGCACCCCTTGTCTCTGCCTTGCACGGAGCCCTCTTTACACGTCGGCGGCAGCCACGTGTCCAGGATCGCCGCGCCTTCGGCACCGAAGTGCGATCCCGCCTTGGACGTATCGCGCCTCTTCGGGCGTCTCACCCGTGCCGCTGCTGGTCCCGGACGCGACGTTCCCGGCCGGCGCAGCGCGCTCCTGGTTCTCTCGAACCTTCGTCACCGGAGTTCAACCATCCGTGCCTTCGGCACCGAAGGCTGGCACAGCCATGTGGGACCATCCCTGCACAACAATCCTCACGTAACATGAGCAGTGTTAGCATTTCTGTTGAACCCGTATCGTGAAGGTTTCTTCGCGAGACCGAAGCCGTACGCGGACCGAAAATCGTCAGCCTGGCCGGACGTGGGCGAGGCTTCCGAAGGCCAACTTCCCCAACACCTCCCACCCGCAACTCAAAACCAAGAGCGAGAGCGAGCAAATGACTCAATACTGGGGTTAGTTCCAAAGGTGTTAAACCAGTGTCGGACCATTTCCTCGAAAGTAGGGTTAGCAACACTCATCCTACCGCGCCTATCAAAAATGTGATCCATCCTGTCAACCCTATCAAACCTGGAACCACCATGGGAAAACCACTCCCGTCTCACTAGAGGAGTACGAGTGCCACGAAAGAAAGACCATGGTCTGTAGCCTCTCTGAGACTCAAAACTGCGACCTCTCCCAAACTCGTATTGATCACAAGATGGAGAACATCCAGCAAACTCAACACCACCAAACTCAAGGTGCTTACCATCTGTTCCACGACTGAAAGGACTGAACCCTCTAGCATCACAACCAGGGAAACCAAACTCTCCAGCAATCTGCCTAGCACCGGTCTGACCGGTCAACCTGACCGGTCTGGCCGGTGGTCCTCAGCCAGCAGCCTTGTCTCCACCTAAGGCTCTCCTATCTCTCCATGCTGGAACCGTATACACAAAACCCTGTCCCTTGGGCAGAGACATACCAGACTCAGGCACACCATGAGAAGGGTGGTACCTGTCCTTGTTTGCCCACTCCTTAGCCATTCTCGCATCTCTCCTTCCCTTATAGCAAAACTCTTTCTTGTGACCATCCTTTCCACAAAACTCACAATGGAAACGGATTGATTTGGGCTTAGGCTTGGGGTGAGGCTCTTCACAGGGCTTCTCAATTGGTTTCTCACTTGGTTTCTCTCTCGGTTTAAGCAACTGGTTTGGCTTGGGAGCAAACTTGTCTTTGGGTGTGGATTGTAGTGGAACTTGAACATTCCCAAATTTCCCTTCTCTCTCACCACTGCTCTCACCAACCTTATCAAATACCAAAGCCCAACCATCAAAGCGCTTACAACTAGCAATCATCATACCAAGTTGAGGTTCTTGACTAGACAACCAACTCAGCTCCTCACGCAACTTATTCTTTTCATCCTGCAAATGGTCAACACATTATGCAAGTTCCAGATTCTTCATAGCATGCAACTCACAAGTAGAACAAGAAGTAGGAATAGGCACTTCCAAATCATCCTCAAGCGAAACAATGCGAGAACGAAGCTCAACAGTTTTTTCATGCAAACCAGGGCAAGAAGTACATGCACCAAGCAAAGTGGGTTTAGATTGTAGCTCTACCAACTCAACCCTAAGCACATCTATTTCCTCACACTTCGAGGAATACTTTTCCCTAAGATCAGTCAAGTCAGCTAGGAAAACAGAGAAATCAGCACAATCAATCTCATCAGAAACAACAGGGCTAGCCTTAAGAGAATCAATTTCAAGCTTGCTATCAAGAACCTGTGTTTCTAGATCAGCTACTCTAGTCCTAGCATCCTCGAGCAAAGATCTAAGCTCCTTCCTAAGCTTCTTAGCCTCTCTAAGCATGTGATCGCGATTATCAAGCAAGTCAACCAACACCTAATTCTCCTTGCGCAAAGAAGAGAGCTCATCACATACCTCATCCTCGGAATCCAAGTCCGAGGCATCCTTCTGGCTTCTCTTGCTGCTGGAGCTACGAGCCATGCCGTAGAAGTCGTCCTTGAGGCTTAGGCCCATCACACAAAGGCCGTTGAGATACTTGCCGAGGTTCTTCTTCTTTTTCTTCTTGTCATCCTCTTCGTCTTCATCACTTGAGCTTCAAGACGTGTCCTCGGAGTCGGACACGATGTCACTCGATCTCTTCATCTTCTCTCGAGCCCGTGTCTTCTTCCCATGTTCATGGTCCTTCTTATTGGACTTCTTCCTCTTGTCCTTGAACTTGTGCTTGTCGTGGCTGTTCACCTTCGGACACTCTGCGAAATAGTGTCCAGCCTTGCCGCACTTGAAGCATGTCCTCGTGTTCCTCCTCATGTTCACCCGGTTCTCATGCAGCCTCTCGAACCGCCTCGTCAGGAGCACCAGCTCGTCCTCTCCAAGCACATCGAACTCCTCATGTGGCATAGACATCAAAGAGGGCAAAGAGAACATCCAGGTGGATGGGTTAGTGTTAGCCTTTCCTTTCGAACCACCGATGAGGGCGAGACTATGAGAGTTAGTCGGACCCTCGATCTTGGCTGTCATGCCCCTATCCACCTCAGCCGACTTGAGCTTCGAGAACAGCTCGTTCATGGTCAGAGTGTCATACATCTCCGACTCCACAATGGCCTCGAACTTTCCACCCCAAACCGTGCGATCCAAAGAGTGTAAGAGCTTGACGGCTCTATCATGATCATCGTACGGGAGCACGTCCACATTGGCCCTCATGGTGTTCACAACCACCGTGAACCTTTGAAACAAGGCATCGATGGACTCACTGGGGAGATGAGTGAAGTTCTCGTACTCTCTCCGGTAGGTCGCATACATCCGAGCCTGAACCTGGGCATTCCCAACATGAACCTCCTTCAACACCAACAAGATTCTACAAGCCAAGTGCTCGGTGTGCACCCGATCGAACTCAGGCTGACACAAAGCACGAAACAAGTAGTCGACCGCCTTATTGTTGGCGTCGAACATGTCCCTCGATCCTGGAGCAAGGAAGTTCATCGGCTGGACATAGCTTGTGTCCACTGTGACATCCCAAAGGATCTGACCCTTTCCACGGAGAAATGCCGCCATCCGCTTACTCCACATCTGGTAGTTCTTGCGATCAAAGTGTGGAGGACCCGAACCCCGTTCTTGGTATGCCATCCTTGGATCTTAGACTGGTTAGAGTCAATAAAGACCCGAACCGGCTCTGATACCACTTGAAGGACCGATACGGCGAACCAGAGAGGGGGGAGTGAATGGCAGCCGATAAAAATCTTCTCGAAGGAGATGGGGACTCCAACAAGACGAACACAGCTTCCTACACACGTCTCCGACTCACTACCCAAGTTGGTCAAGCCCACGTAGCCACTGGAGTGCCACTGGACCTAGGAACCAACAACCAACCTTCCGAGCCAAAACACACCAACACGCACAGCGGAAACTTGCACGGCTTGCTGCCTGTGCTGCACCGGTCAGACCGATGGCCTGCGCCGGTCAGACAGGTGACATGTAACACCCGAAAATTCCATCACAATAAAATATTGTTAGCAACATGGTTTTGTTTTATTTTCTAGGGATTTAATAAATTTGAATAAATAAATTTGCCTTTAATTAAATTAAACAACATTTAATAATTTGAATCACTCAAGTGTTTGTGCATCATGTTGAAATGCATGAGTTTTGGTTGTGGTGTGATTTTAAAAGTCTTAAAATAGTTGTGAAAAAGTCTTAAAAATAATTGTGAAAAAGTTTGTGAAAATTTGTGTAAAAGTTTGAATTTAAAAGGTAAAGGTTTGAATTTAAAATATGCTTGAAAAGTTGTTTAAAAAGGTTTGTGAAAAGCCTTTAAAAATAGTTATGAAAAGGGTTGTGAAAAGATGTAAAAGATTTGATTTAAAAAGGTTTGAAAAAAAGATTTGAAAAGGATTTGAAAAAGAAAAAAAAAACAAACCCAACCCAACCCGCGACGCGGCCCACGTTTTCCTTCCTCCTTTCTTTTTTTCCGCCGCGGCCCAGTTCCACTTCCGGCCCACGCGGCCCAGCGCCCCGTTCACCTCTCCCTCCTCTCCTCTCTCTCTGACGGACGGGGCCCACCCGTCAGCCCCGTCCCCTACCTCCAGCGCCGCCCCCCTTCCTCGCGCCGGCCGCCGGCCTCCCGCGCCGCCCCGCCGCCTCCCGGCTCCCCGCGCCCCTCCACCTCCTCCTCTTAGCCATTAAGGCTCCGCCGCCACTCACCCACCGCCTCCTCGGCCTCTTCCCCTCCCTCCACCACCAAGTCGCCGCCGCCATTAATGGCCGGTCGGTCGAGCTCCCGCCACCGCCTCACCGCGCCTCCTCCCTTTCCCCCTCCGACCTATAAAGGGGCAGCAGCATTTCCTCTTCATCCCGCACCTCTCCCCTCTCCTCCTCCCTCACCGCAGCACGGCCCCCGCCGGAGCCGCCGCTCGATCTCCTCCGCCGGCGCACTTCCCTCCCCTCCGAGCCCCTGGTAATCTTCCTCTTCTTCCCCTCTTCGCATAGAGGCTTTTTGCGTTCAAATCCGAGGCCAGGAGCCCCATATGGCCCTCCTCCGGCGAGCTCCGCCGCCGGCGCCGTCGCGCGTGTCGCCGCTGGCCGCCTCCCGCCGCCGCTGCCTCCTGTGTGGCATCTGGGCCGTTCGATCGCGGTGGACGGTCCAGATTAAAAGGGACCGCGTACCCCTTCGGCGGTCCACGGTGGACCAATGGACTGGGTCCATGGGCGCCGGTCCACGGCATGGCGTCATGCATGTGTCAGCATTGCATCAGCCCTGCGTCAGCATCGCGTCAGCACAGCCAACCGCAGCCCGCCACGTGGCGCCACCGCAGCTCACCCGCCGGCCACCCTGGCAACTTTGCAAATAAGCCCCCCCCCATTTCTGGAAATTACAAATATACCCTTCCACCTATATAAAGCCTTTCAAGCAGGTCCTTGTTTTTATGTTTTGAACCCTGAACTTCATAGTTTTCATGTTCAGCAGCCCACCCTTGACCTTTTACATGTTAGACCTCCTAGTTTCACACATAATTATGTTTAGGTCCCTGAAATCTTGCAGAAAACTCCATAAACTTTCAGATATTCACAATTTAGTCCCTGAATCTTGTTTCAGCCATATCTTTTCCATCCTAGCTCCGTTTTACGCGTTCTTGGTGTCCACGCGATCGTCTCTCCGAGACCATCATTTCTAAAAGCTTGTTTTAGTCTTTTGGTAATGTTTGATGTATTGTTTTATTTATTGCATGTTTTCTTGCATGATCGTAGCCAACACGCCGTTCGAGGAAGTTCAAGAGCGAGCTTTGCGGTAGAGGAGAGTAGCTTATCGTTGGAGAAAGGCAAGTGACCCTAACCACCCTTCTACCTATGCTTTAATCAAGAATACTATAAATTAATCAGAACATGGAGAACCACCCAGGAAAACAGTGCAACCACAGTCCACATGGCTCTGGCTTAGCTAATTAATTAGGTGTGTGATTGTATTGACGACCTTATCTAAAAGGAACACATGGGCTCTGGGTTGCAGGGGTATAGCCCGGTTCTTTTGGGGTAGCAGCCTTTGCTAAGGTGCTGACCACTAGGGAGGGTTATGGTCCGCCCCGAGTCAGAATCGTCGTGGGTTGTTGGTGCTTTTGCATATCTTTGTAAAGACTTTGTAGAGTCCCTATGCAATCACACCTCGGAAGTGTGGTATTGTGCCTGATCAGCACATGCATGGTTGGGTTCAAAGTTCTTTGGAACTTTTACGCGAACTGTGGTGAAAGTGTGCAACCTCTCGCAGAGTGTAAAGCGATCGATCGATCAGCCCGTGCTCACGGTCAAGAGCGGCCCGGACCCTCACATGATTAATTGAACTTAAAGATGGATTAATATTGCTTTCCGGTTATTCCTGTGGCCTTGCTGAGCTCCAACCATAAGTGTGCTCATCCTTGCTTACGCTGTTCAGAGAAGAATCTCGGAGTGGAGTACTTCACCGACTACGAGGAGTTCTGAGGATGCGATCAACCAGTCAGAAGCCTGTGGAAGATGAAGATGGAGTCGCGTCTTCATAGTTATCGTTGTTCGCGTAAAGACATTTGTGTCTACCTTCGTGAGTGTAATAAAAGTTAATAAACCTTTTCTGTACGTTTTGAGCAATGTCTTGTGATATTACACTCATGGGTCTATCATATGTGTGAAATTGTGATCCTGGCACACGTATGAGATGCATTCGGTTTTCTACGGAAAATCGGGTGTGACAGAGTGGTATTAGAGCAATGCTTATCGTAGGACGCGACCTCGGATAGAAATGGTCGGGATTAAGGACTCTCTTTCTAGAAAGCCTTTCCAAGCATTCAAAATATCTTATTTACGTTTAAAAAAATATTTTATTCTTTATTCTTTATCAAAATCATATCTTTTGTTTTCTTCTACACTAAGTCTGATTCTTGTTCTTCCACCTTGAACTACCACACGTGCTTTATAGGATAGCTTCTTAGGATTGCCTGCCCTTTTATCAGTTTCGTTTCGATAGAGTCGTTCTTGTGAGGACGTGCGATGTTAATGCTTGTTGGTTGTAAACATGCATGATTTGGATCTTTGACATGATTGGAATGTTTTTGTGGAGTGATGGCCACAAATACATCAATAAAATAATTAAAGTTAAAATTTGAATCTTAGCTCCTTTTCTCTCGATTCACCTTTATCAATTCAACTTCCTATCGGAAAACTTCTCTCTCTAACAATCAAATGGTAAACATCGGGTCGGGAGAGCCGGACAGATATTCCGTTCGTGCTCACATCGCCAATCGCCCGAATCAAGTTCCCTCCTCCACCACAAGAATTAGCGATGGATCCCACGATGCGAAGTTCTTTACGGAACGGATGCGGTTAATTCGTAACCTCATCGCCACCGTCCCGAATCTACGGGCACAACGAGAACCGGCCGCCACCTCAAGGACCCCTACCACCTCCACCACCGGTGAACAACCATAGAGAGTTCATGAGCCACAACCCGCCCACATACTCTCATTCGGGGATCCCCTCGATGCCGATGATTGGCTCAAGACCATCAACAAGATGCTGGATATCACCCAATGTAATGATCGTGAGAAGGTTTTGTATGCCTCGAGTCGCCCGGAAGGTGCAACATCCGATTGGTGGGATGCTTACACCGTCGCGCATGCTGCTGCTGACACCATTACTTGGCAAGAGTTCCAGGAGAGTTTTCGTACACATCACATCCCAGCTGGTGTGAAGAAGCTGAAGAAGAAGGAATTTCTAGCTCTAAAGCAAGGCAACATGACAGTTAGTGAGTATCTGGATCAGTTTACTCATTTGTCCCGCTATGCACCAGATGAAGTCAACACGGATGCTAAGAGACAAGAACGATTTCTCGATGGTTTGATAGGGCCACTTAACTATCAGTTGCAGAGCCACACATTTCTTAACTTTCAGATGTTACTCAATAAGGCTATAGGCTTGGAGAATAAACGCAAGGAACTTCGTGAACAGAAACGCAAGTTTCAATCTCAGGGACAATCTAGCAGTAACACCCGCCCTCGTTACAACTCATCGCAAGACTCTCAGTTTCGTTCTAGCACACAAGGCGAGAGGCCATGGACGAATCAACCATTCTATCGTTCGATTGAGGAACTTGAAGAATCCAACCCAATGACACCACGAGGCTCCAAATCCTCATCGAATCGCTCGGGTGCACCCGAAGGAACACTACTCCAGTTCACCCCGGTGGATGTTTCAATTGCGGAGAATTGGGACACTATGCCGATTTGCCCTCGCCGCAATATGCGGACACCTCGGAGAGATAACGAGAGGCCAACAGAACTACATGCATGGTAGGGTGAACCATGTGACAGCTGAAGAAGCCCAATAGGCCAAAGATGTTGTGCTTGGTACGTTCCTTATCAACTCTATACCTGCAACAGTTTTATTTGATTCTAGGGCATCACATTCATTTATTACTGAACGATTTGTGACAAAGCATGATGTACCCAGGAGTTCCATGAAGACACATTTGCTAATTAGTTCTCCAAACGGTGAAATGAAATCCACCTATGTATGCCCACAGGTCAATCTTAAGATCGGAGAGATAGATATTCAGCTGACTTAGTGATTCTAACATCAAGTGGGATAGATGTGATCCTTGGTATGAATTGGTTAAGCAAGCATGATGGAATCATTTTGTGTGCCAAGAAGTCGGTGCTCTTAACTACCCCGCAAGGAGATGGGATTGAGTTTGCCGCTACAAGCCCGAAAAAGAAGGAGAAGTGAATAAGCTCTGTGGTAGTAATCCATCATCTTTCAAGATCATCTCGTACCTCCTCGGCAGTTTTCCAATCCCTCCGAATCTCGGGACGAGATTCTCTTTAAGGGGGTAGGATTTGTAACACCCGAAAATTCCATCACAATAAAATATTGCTAGCAACATAGTTTAGTTTCATTTTCTAAGGATTTAATAAATTTGAATAAATAAATTTGCCTTTAATTAAATTAAATAACATTTAATAATTAGAATAACCCAAGTGTTTGTGCATCATGTTGAAATGCATAAGTTTTGGTTGTGGTGTGATTTTAAAAGTCTTAAAATAGTTGTGAAAAAGTCTTAAAAATAATTGTGAAAAAGTTTGTGAAAATTTGTGTAAAAGTTTGAAGTTAAAAGATAAAGGTTTGAATTTAAAATATGCTTGAAAAGTTGTTTAAAAAGGTTTGTGAAAAGCCTTTAAAAATAGTTATGAAAAGGGTTGTGAAAAAGATGTAAAAGATTTGATTAAAAAGGTTTGAAAAAAAAAGATTTGAAAAGGATTTGAAAAAGAAAAAAAACAAACCCAACCCAACCCCGCGACGCGGCCCACGTTTTCCTTCCTCCTTTCTTTTTTTTCCGCCGCGGCCCAGTTCCACTTCCGGCCCACGCGGCCCAGCGCCCCGTTCACCTCTCCCTCCTCTCTCCTCTCTCTCTCGACGGACGGGGCCTACCCGTCGGCCCCGTCCCCCTACCTCCCGGCGCCGCCCCCCTTCCCCGCGCCGGCCGCCGGCCTCCCGCGCCGCCCGCCGCCTCCTCGGCTCCCCGCGCCCCTCCACCTCCTCCTCTTAGCCATTAAGGCTCGCCGCCACTCACCCACCGCCTCCTCGGCCTCTTCCCCTCCCTCCACCACCAAGTCGCCGCCGCCAATAATGGCCGGTCGGTCGAGCTCCCGCCACCGCCTCACCGCGCCTCCTCCCTTTCCCCCTCGACCTATAAAGGGGCGACGCGCATCTCCTCTTCATCTCGCACCTCTCCCCTCTCCTCCTCCCTCACCGCGGCACGGTCCCCGCCGGAGCCGGAGCGCCGCCGCCGGAGCCGCCGCTCGATCTCCTCCGACGGTGCACTTCCCTCCCCTCCGAGCCCTTGGTAATCTTCCTCTTCTTCCCCTCTTCGCATAGAGGCTTTTCGCGTTCAAATCCGAGGCCGGGAGCCCCATATGGCCCTCCTCCGACGAGCTCCGCCGCCGCCGCCGCCGCGCGCGTCGCCACCGGCCGCCTCCCGCCGCCGCGCCGCCTATGTGGCATCCGGGGCCGTCCGATCGTGGCGGACGGTCCAGATTAAAAGGGACCGCGTACCTCTTCGGCGGTCCACGGTGGACCAATGGACCGGTCCACGGGCGCCGGTCCACGGCATGGCGTCATGCTTGTGTCAGCATTGCATCAGCCCTGCGTCAGCATCGCGTCAGCACAGCCAACCACAGCCCGCCACGTGGCGCCACCGCAGCTCACCCGCCAGCCGCCCTGGCAACTTTGCAAATAAGCCCCCCATTTCTGGAAATTACAAATATACCCTTCCACCTATATAAAGCCTTTCAAGTAGGTCCTTGTCTTTATGTTTTGAACCCTGAACTCCATAGTTTTCATGTTCAGCAGCCCACCCTTGACCTTTTACATGTTAGACCTCTTAGTTTCATACATAAGTATGTTTAGGTCCCTGAAATCTTGCAGAAAACTCCATAAACTTCCAGATATTCACAATTTAGTCCCTGAATCTTGTTTCAGCCATATCTTTTCCATCCTAGCTCCGTTTTATGCGTTCTTGGTGTCCACGCGATCGTCTCTCCGAGCCCGTCATTTCTAAAAGCTTGTTTTAGTCTTTTGGTAATGTTTGATGTATTGTTTTATTTATTGCATGTTTTCTTGCATGATCGTAGCCAACACGCCGTTCGAGGAAGTTCAAGAGCAGAGCTTTGCAGTAGAGGAGAGTAGCTTATCGTTAGAGAAAGGCAAGTGACCCTAACCACCCTTCTACCTATGCTTTAATCAAGAATACTATAAATTAATCGGAACATGGAGAACCACCCAGGAAAACAGTGCAACCACAGTCCACATGGCTCTGGCTTAGCCAATTAATTAGGTGTGTGATTGTATTGACGACCTTATCCGAAAGGAACACAGGGGGCTTCGGGTTGCAGGGGTATAGCCCGGTTCTTTTGGGGTAGCAGCCTTTGCTAAGGTGCTGACCACTAGGGAGGGTTATGGTCCGCCCTGAGCTGTAACTGTCGTGGGTTGTCGGTGCTTTTGCATATCTTTGTAAAGGCTTCGTAGCGTCCCTATGCAATCACACCTCGGAAGTGTGGTATTGTGCCTGATCAGCACATGCATGGTTGGGTTCAAAGTTCTTCGGAACTTTTACGCGAACTGTGGTGAAAGTGTGCAACCTCTGCAGAGTGTAAAACTGATCGATCAGCCGTGCTCACGGTCAAGAGCGGCCTGGACCCTCACATGATTAATTGAACTTAAAGATGGATTAATATTGCTTTCGGTTATTCCTGTGGCCTTGCTGAGCTCCAACCATAAGTGTGCTCATCCTTGCTTACGCCGTTCGAGAGAAGAATCTCGGAGTGGAGTACTTCACCGGATGCGATCAACCGGTCGAAGCCTGTGGAAGATGAAGATGGAGTCGCGTCTTCATAGTTATCGTTGTTCGCGTAAAGACATTTGTGTCTACCTTCGTGAGTGTAATAAAAGTTAATAAACCTTTTCTGTACGTTTTGAGCAATGTCTTGTGATATTACACTCATGGGTCTATCATACGTGTGAAATTGTGATCCTGGAACACATATGAGATGCATTCGGTTTTCTACGGAAAATCGGGTGCGACATGACACCGGTCAGACCGGTGGACAGACCCGGTCAGGCCGGTGGCTGCAGCAATCGCACAACAAGTGTTCCAGAAAGCCTCAGTGACTTCTCTAGACCCTGGAACAAAAACACCCCCAAAACACAACCTGCAAGGAAGGAAAACCCTACACAAAACCTAACAAAACAACTCCAAATAGACCAAGAACTGACCATCAGCACCAAGACCCAAAGACACACGAGTCAAGCAGTTCACCAGAGGAAAATCCCACAAGTGACTCACACCGGTCAGACCGGTCAAGAGCACCGGTCAGACCGGTGTAGCCTGGGCAGCTCGGGATGAATAGCACCCGCGGGTCAACTCCTCCAAATCCAAACTTCGATCTCCCGAATCGCTCCACGGACTTGAACAAGACTTTGGGGATAATAGGAACACCTCATGAGGAGTCCATAGCCAAGATTTTGTCCACCAAAACTTGTCAAATGAAGAGGAATCGTAGAAATCCCGCCAAGAATACCTCTAACCCTAGAACACCGAAAACCCCAAAATCGAGCCCCTTAACTCACGGATTTGGGAGGGGAATCACAGGCCAAAGAACCATGAAGGGTTCCCACAAATTTCCCCCAACAAATCCCCAATAGCAAGGTCCCGGAAACACCCCAAGAAAACCACCAAAAGAGGGCTCCGAAAATCACCACCAAGAACAACCAGGAACAACACAACAAAGCCTTGAGGAACCACACTGAATCATCTATACATACCAAGGAGGTTCATACAAGGTCTAGTTTGCCGCCCGATCATCCAACCCTCTCACAAGATCTCACCATGAAGCTCTCAAGCTAGTCCTATGGAAATCCTAAGAAAATAGGAAGGGAAAATAGGAAAGCAAATGAACTAGGGTTCCAAGAGATGCTGCCATCCTCTCACCTCATGGGTTATATGGAGGCAACCGAAAGTTCAAAATACCCTTACTTAACAACTAGGGATACCAGCCCCTCAAGGGCAGTTTTGGAAGTCTTCAAGTTTTCTCCATCGGACGGATGCCCGGCGACCGCAACCTGCTTAGCCTCGACGCAAGCCTTGCGATCCCGACGTGTGTCCTCCGCTTCGAAGATTCCGGACTACGTCGTCGCACATTGGTCAGACCGGTGCTCCTCACCGGTCAGCCCGGTACCCACCGGTCAGACCCACCGGTCGTCCGTGCGGAGCCTTTGCCGCAAAGACCGTCTTCGGTTCTTCGGTCTTGGCTTTATGGATCAACCAAGGAACCCAGTGGTTTTCTGGTGAACCACTGGAAACCCCGCGAACCCGTTGTAGCCTCCGCCAATCGCCACTCATGACTCGGCTCCCACGTAGTCCCGGCTCGACCTTGGTTTTGAGGCTCAACCAAGAAACCGTCCATGACTTCATCTTGCTGTTCATGCCACCATGCGGCCCGCACTTGACCCCGTTGGCCACCGGGTCCCTCGAACGAAGCCTACTTGTCTTCTCCAGACCTGGAGGCCTCACCGGCGACGACCTTTCGCGCTTGTTCTTCACCTGCGCCAACACCAGTCAAGCCGCAACCCGCACCTGCAATACTTAGCCAAGAATCAGTCCACACAACGTTGTTAATCACTCATCACACAAGGAAGCGACCACCCACCGGTCCTCGAACCACACATGGTCCTCAGTATTGACCTTTGACAAATCATCTTATTCAAGTTATACTTAAACTAACTTTGATGATGAAGTAAATCACAAACAAATTAAAACAAACTATGAATACATAACTTTTTGAATGATACGAATGATCCAATATCAATGTTATGATAAAAAAATCAACAATAATAAGTAATTTAGGATGGTGGGTAGTTCATTCTTATCCAAACCATAAATACAAACGGGATTATCTCAAAAAGAAATACAAAGGGGATATGATATCCATCTTTCCTCGTTTCCCCTGCCCTCCCCTCCCATCCTATTTTTAAAAAATCCATACGGTGTTTGAAACATACTCCCTCCGTCTCGTTAAAATAAAATTCTAGCATTTGAAAAAAATCTAACAAAGAGTATTAATAATAATCCTATAAAATAGATATAATTATCTATCTAATTAAGTAATTAGATCTTATATGCATATCAAAACTTACTAGATGTGACTTAAAAATAGGTGTACAAGAGTTTTTTCGCCATCACGAGTAACAGAGACCGATCCAAACCGGTGATATTGGCATAGCAGCCGGATTGTCTAGGTCAAGGCGTCAAGACGTACTCAAGACGACTTTTTCCCTCGGCAGAAGAGCCTACGAATACACTCATCGTTGCAGCCGCCAGCGCCGCCGCCGCCCGCAGCGGCAGCGAATCTCCGTGATAATCAATGGCGGCGCCGGAGGGACCGAGGGAGAAGACAACTTCGAGGGCACCGCGGAGATGGATCGGTGCGCGCATGTGTTCGAGATCCACAACTACATCCTCCACAAGGGCCTCGGCCCCGGAAAGTTCATCCGGTCGGCTACCTTCGCCGTTGGCGGCTACGAGTGTGTAAGAAATCGGATGCCTGTTAGCCTAAGAGGGGGAGGGGGTGAATTAGGCAACTAAAAACCTTAACCTATGGCTTCACTATTTTTACACAAGGATAAACTAAAACACACTATCTAGATGTGCAACTAGGGTTGTTCTAGTGTGAAACTCCCATCCCAAAACAAGGTTTGCAACCTATTGCCAATCCTAGCATGATACTACTCTAGGAAAGTAAAGGCAAGCAAAGATTGCAATAGAGTAAATGCGGAAACGTAAAGGGGATGAGAGGAAGCAAACTCTTGACACGCGATTTATCCCATGGTATTGGTAGGCACTAAACCACCTCTAGTCCACGTTGTTGAAGCACTCACACAAGAGTATTGCTTCCCGATCACCAAGTCTCTCCCAAGAGCACCACTTGACTCGCCACAAAGGCTAGCCACTTAGGCACTTGCCAAGCTCCCTTGGTCACCTTGATGCTGCCTCCACTCAGGAGCTTCTCCACCAAGGAAGGGGGTCTCCACGTCCCCCGCACAAAGTGTCTTCGCCGCTCCACACCAAGCCGGAGGGTCGATGACGATTGCCGGTGAGCCACCAAGGCTTCCGGCGAACCTTGTACAACTCAATTCACTCAAGAATCACCTCACAAGGTTGGCACAACCTTGCACTCACTCAGCTCTAAGCTAAGCCTCACATACACAAAGCATATGCAAGTCTAAGGATGAGCAATTAAGCACTGGGATGGATTGGATATGATCTTCAATGTGTCTTGAACTCCTTTGCACTTCCACACAATCCAGCAACCTCAAATGGGCGGGTGGAGGAGGTATAAATAACCCAAGGGAGCTGGTGAAAGTAGTACCGTCGGATGATCCAACGCTATCTTTTTTCGGGCGTCGGTTCATCCGGTGCTACTAGCCGTTGCCTCCACCGCACATGACCATTGAGGTTTTCTGACACAACTGCTCCGACGCTATGCACTGACGGTGCGTCGAATCATCCAGTGCTGAAGACCCTGGGACCAAATCGTCTCTGTTAGCTTTCATACGATCGTCGGATAGACCGACGCTTCCCCTTGACCAAGGCGTCGGATCATCCGGTGCAGAAGACTTCGTCTTGGCGCATCTCTGTCTTGATTCAAACTGAGCGTCGGATAGACCGTTGGTGTCCTCACTCAGACCGTCGGATCATCCGGTGCTACTGTCTTCGTTGCTCTTCCTCTGCAACTCGTCCGACGCTACTAAAAAATGGATTGTCGGTTCATCCGACGGTGCCTAGGGTTTCACCAGTGTACCAACTCGTCCGACGATTGCACCGACGCTTGATGTATAGGTACCGCCGGTTCATCCGACGGTGTCTTTTCTTTTCCTTTCTTGCTCGGTTTTGACCCTTGATTTTCTCATTTTGGCATGTGGTTTTCTTGCATCCTTGGGACCTAGAAGTGTCTACAAAGACATGCTAAAACAATATGGTTAGTTTAAATGATCATGTTGTCATGAATCACCAAAATCAAACTCGAACTAATGGCTTATGAGGCCATGTTCGCTACAATCTCCCCCTTTTTGGTGATTTATGACAACACAATCAAAGCAAGCATAAATTTGCAAAAAATTGACAGAATTAGAACCACTTACACTTGCTTGGATGCTTACCATTATCCAAACTCCCCCTAGATCAACCTTCCCCCTTTTTGATCTTCTCTTCCTATGTTCACATTCTCCCCCTTTGGTCTCATATCCTTGAAACCACTAGCTTGCTTTGGTCTCACATTCTCCCCCTTTGGAATACAATCTCTAAAAAGTCCAAAACAAAAGGGCTCCAAGGAAACTAGCAAGTCCTAGCAAACATAGCTCAAAGAGAAATGTTAAATACAAGGGAGAAAGCCACATGAACCATGACCCATATGTATGATATCAATGAAGATACCACATGTGAGAATAACTAAGGTGGATCACAAGCTCATGAGACTAGCATGATACAAACTAAGCTCCCCCCTAAGTGTGTGCACAAAAAGATGGTGCGAAAAACAAGTGCACAACTAAAAACTTGTAAAACAAGGAAGCTTAGAGCATATCATGCAAGGAGGTATCTTAAAGGACAAGAGACAAGACAAATGGGATCTTGTTACATTACCACTTGTAGATATCACTTGTAGTCTTTTGATCATTGCATACCTCCGGGGTATTTGATCCTATTTGCCTTGTTGGCACCACATTGGGATGAGCCACTTGGAAATCATATCACTAGGTGACACCACTTGAAAGAATCTTGCATAGAAGACACTTGGGGTACCACAAGGATTAGGAATGTATGAGTGCATTGCCTTTGAACTTATATAGAGACATAAGCTCACAAGGACATGACTCAATAGCATGAAGCTCATATCGCTATATTCACTCTTTTAGAGATGTTAGATCACATTGAGAGTGAAATAGCATTTTCTTAGAATGAAGCACCGCATCGGAACGCGTCGCCAAGGGACTACATAAGATAAGCTTGAAACAATATTTGTCCCATAACCAAACCATAGGATGACCTCCCCCCTAAATGTGTGCATTTAGTGTTTGAATCACCAACCAAATGTATGCACATTGTTTATGACAACACAAGGGAAGCTAACCCTATAGCTTGCTCATGATGCAAATAGATATATATGAAAACATGCACCGTGAAAGAACAAGTGTAGCTTTCCTACACACTAATCAAACTATGTAGGTTGCTCATAGGTTAGCACATGGCACAAGCGATCTACCATATGTAAATATTGCAACAAATGCAACCTAAACAAGGCAAAGGAGCTACAATGATACAAGAGATAGGTACTAGTTTCCATTACCTCAACCGGGGAACTTGGGCAACACATGTCCAGCTTGCAAGCTTGGCTTCTAGGCTTGAATCTTCTCATCTTGACTGTGCCAAGGCTCCCAAGTCCCCGTACTCATGGCCTTCAAGTGGCCTTTGGAACCCAAACCATTTGAGGCCCCTTCATGTTGATGATGACTTCCTTGGGCACCCAAATGGGTTGGTTCCAACCCCGCTCCTTCTTCATCTTCCCAACCTTGTGTGCAACCACCTTGCCATTAGCCTTCTTCTTGATGACGTAGGTGTTGCTCTTGTTCTTGTTCTTGTGGTTGGGCTTGGTGTAGATGAGGGAACTCTTGATGGTGAGGTTCAACTTGTTCTTTGCGCACTTGTCCATCTTTTTGACAAATTGAGGGCATTTGTAGAACTTGTGCCCTTCTCCATGAAACTTGTAGCAAGTCACAGTTGAACCCTTCTCAAGCTTCTTCACCATGCCCTTGTGCCCTTCGTCATGATGGATACGAGGCGTTCCTGTCCAAGGGCCGCGGCCATGCGTCTGCAGGCGAAAGTACGTGACCTTCTAGCGTGGTGACATTTTCGGGAGGGGTGCCAACAGTGGGAGGCCGTCGCTGCAGCGCTCAAGTTGGCGGCGACCTCGCCCTCATCTGTCTCTGAGCCGGCAGTAGAGGTGCAAGAACTACGGATCGAGGAGCTCTGCCTCGCCCCACCGGAGGACGGCGACACTAGCATGGAGTTCCTACACTTCCGCGATAACCTCGACGACGTGGGTTACGACGGGGATCTGCTGCTTGCCGCTGCCATCGCCATCAAGGCACCCTGCCTCGCCCCGCCGAACTAGCTGACTGCTGCTGCCGCCAAGGGCCCTAGCGCTGGTGATGTTGGAGCCCGGTTGGGCCTCGCCGCGCCGCTCTCGGGGCGCACCCACGCACCCGCTCGCCGGGTGTCGGCCACCGCGAGGCCGCCTCCGCGGGCGCCGCCGGCCGGGATGCGCGTGGCGTGGGCCGCCGCCTTTCCTCTGTGTGCCGGGCAGCGGGCTATCGAGGCCCCCACAGAGTGGCGTTGCCGTTTCCCGATGCCAACCACCGCGAGGGCGCCTCCGCTGGTCGCGGTATCCCCGCTGGGGTCGGTGGGAATCACGGCTTCTAGTGCGGTGCGACTGCCGGATAGTTGCTGCTCTGCTCGGTTCGTTTGCTGGGCCTTTGGTGGGCTTTCCCATATGGTGCACAGGGATGTTCCCATGGGATCCAAGAGGAGGAGGTGGTACACATGCAACAACTTCATTGTGTGGATGGTGCCCGTCGTTCAAGAGTCAGCAAAATAAAATAAAGAATTCGAGTCTATGTCACGTTAAGAATAATCAAATAAGTCGAGATGTAAAAGGCTTATTTTTAGGTCATAGGTTTGTGTGGAGTTGGGTCATCTTCAAGGTGACCATGATGCAGCTCGAGGACGAGCAGCTCGGAAAAGGGCGGGGTAATGTAAGGTGTCAAGGGTCTAATGGGCCGGAAGGCCCGTTAGGGTTAGGTTTAGGGATAAGATCAAGTCCTTGCTTAGGGGCCAAGTAATCCTCTCTATTTAAAGAAAGGAGATGTATCAATCAAATGAAGCAAGAGATTAGAAGGAAAACCCTTCTCTCTTGCTGGCCGTGGGCGGAGCCCCGCGGCCGGCGTTCCTAGCGCCTCTGCAACCCTAGCCCCTCTTTCTCTCAACCCCTCCACGTGAACAGTACCGTGAGTACTGTAGCACCACGGTACTGTAGTGCTCAGCCACCACACAGTTCATAATGGGTACAAATACAAAAGGGAGAATGAGTACACTAAACAAAAGAAAAGAAATATGTGGTCCAATGAAAAAAGAATTTGTTCCCAAATGGTCCAAATAAACAAAGTTGGAAACATGACATTACCATAAAACATTCTAAAGCTTTGAAATAGGATAAACACAGAACTGTTCTTAACAACTGTCGCTGCCTTAAAGGAATGAGGGAGCAAGCTGGCTCACTCTACCCCATGGAGCCTTTGCCAACTGTGCTAGGCAGCTCCTTTGCAGCAGGACGTAGTTACCAGAATGAAAAGAGTGAATTTGACATATACTAAATCAAACAGGCCGGATGTAATATGAAATTGGTCATAAACAGAATTGGATACAAAGTTGACCGTACTGCTCGACATTCATGTTGCTATTTTATAATGTTTCCTCGTGATTCATATTTTAGAATGGTTTTGTGGTTCCATTTTTCATTCTTGCTATGTTCACTGATGTTTGATGGGCTAATTTCCCGTTTTTTTGGTATTTGAAAGCACTAAAAGAAAATTATAATAGTGACAGTATCTTGCTCTGTCAGAAGATTGGAGTATTAAGAGACATCATAAGTTAACTTATTAACATGGATTCATATATAGGATAAAAACCCTGAGCCATCATGTTGTACTTGGCATAACCAACTTCAAGTTACATGACATGCATCAAAATGGTGAACTATGCAGATGTTACCACTAGATGAGCAACTTAAGAAGAAATGCACAGCTAACCATTCAGAAGCTAAGAAACTATAAGGACCCTAGATTCTGCGGGACTTCACTGAAGGGATACGGGGTGGCTACGCTAGCGCAAAACAAAATTTTCTACCCCATAACCAGGAACTACTGCTGTTATAGATCACGAGATTACCACTAAACGCGCAGATGCAATGGAACCGTCTCGATGTAGACGAACGCGTTGAGGGTACAAGGCAGTGCAGTTGCTCACGTCCTTCTTGACCTGCACTTGTGGCTCGTCCGATCCAAGTGCTCCAGATGCAGCACCTCCAAGGTATCCACACGTACGGAGAAGGAAGCGACGCACGCCGGACTGCTAGGTCCGCGAGTGCGACGAGGAGAGAGCGCTGGCGGCGCGGCTGCTGCTTGAGAGTCGTTCCTTTTTCAGGAGGGGTCCATTAGTAATAATGGTGTACCCCTTGCAACGCTAATGAGATTTACAACATTTGTGGCCCATTAGGACTTTTACACCATAATGAATTAAATCCATCTGAGCCCACTAGTGGATTAAATCCAGTTGACTCTAGTGCATATTTGCAACATTCACTGCTCTCTCCAACATGTCCATAAAAATAGAAGGGCATTGTCTTTTGAGGTGTGCATACCCCTGGCTTGCCATCACATCACCCATTCTATTCGAAGAGTTGATAAATCCTATGCAAGCATCTTTGAGCTTGCTGCAGTGGTACTGGTCAGCTAGCGCTAAAGTAGTTGCCGCACTCTCAACATCAAGTCGCTTGGAAAGGATGCTCTCACACATCAACTTCATCCTGTCCAAGCCGTACCTGTCCGCAGCCACAAGTAAGTGCTTAACCATTTCCTCACTGTCATCGTGATCAAGATCATCCATCACAGGTAATGAATCTCTGTAGATGAAGTGAAGCAATGCCCTAAAAACATTAGGCTCCATGTCTTCTACATTTATGCTTGTTCTTCTCTTGTCCCCCATCAGTCCATATAGCTCTTCCATGAAGGCCGGCGACCGTATTGCAAGCACAAGCTTATGGGCATGAAAAACTTCCCCTTTCACCTTGAATGTCACATCTGCTATCTCCTGGGAGTCCAGAAATTTCCCAAAATTTTCAGACAGGTGTGATGGAGGCACCTGAACCACAAAGTCAGAAGGAATTGTGATGTCCTCAACCAGTGGTGTCTTTATCATAGTGACATCACATTCAACGACGAGGCAGTCATCCTGGATAAACGATGGCACTTCCATCTTGCTCCTCTGCATGAATTTGGAAGTGCCCCAGCACCTGTCTGATTCATTGTAAACAGTTGGCGAGGAGAAGGAGAACGCCGACGACGAGGCGCCGGTGGCCTGGTTCACTATCCTCAAGTCGAAGACCACCCTCACCACCTCGACGCCGCCCTTGGTCACGATCCTGAGGAAGACTCCAACGTATTCCTTGGTGCCCTCTCTGAATCCGTCGGGGTAGTAGCGAAGGTGCCACTCGTAGCCGCCGACAGCGAATGTGCCGGAGTCGATGAACTTGCCGACACCGAGACCCTTGTGCAGGCTGTAGTCGGCGATCTTGAACGAGTGCGTGCCCCGCGCTTTCTCGGCGGCGCACATGGACACCGACCTAGCCCTCGGCCTTTCAGGTCCCGCTGCCATGGCCGGCGGAAGTGCAGAGAAAATTTAGGACGGCGGCAGCAGCGGTGGATTTGGCCTTGCAGGGGATTTTTTAGTCAAATGCGTCCCCGAACTATCAGGCAGCGCATCTCCAAGAGAAAGAAACAGAGTTTGCATTGTGTTCGTGAGGGATATGAACTTGAACTTGGGCATCTATTTTCCCTTCTCCCTGATCCCTCGTTGATACGTTTTCACGTATCTGAGTTCATACAAATCCGCTACAGCTTCGACCTTCCGCTTCCTTATTCTGAGTCCATACTTCTTTCTCTCTTCCATCTGGCTTACAACTTTTGGTCTGCATTTTTTTACGGTAATGCTATGTCTTTTACGTCCGACGTGTCAAACGCTGCTTCCGCAGACCAATCATCCATACCCATCCAGCTGGGCGCACCATCCTCGTCTACCCTATCCACGTGATGCAAGCTGTAAATATCAGATGTGGGCTCCAAACCACACCACCATTCCACCACATCCAGTCATCCACTCATTCTGCATCTTTGTCCACACACTCCTCTCTCTCTTCTCAACACTCCCCCGTGAACCTCTCTACCAGGGGCGGCCCACGTGTATTCATAGGTATGCAACTGAATACCCATTATTTTGTGACAAAAAGTTTGTATATAAAGTGTATGCATGTATATGTATTAAAAGAATCGAAATAGAACAAGAGTTCCCAATGACGAACGCACACCAGCCCGAAACACACAACAGCCCAACTTCCGACCCACACATGAGGACCCAGCCAATGCCCAGTTTCAGCACTGCAGGATCCAATCTGCAGTAGGGCTCCTGCCGTTCTCGCCTTTCCACACATGTGTTCGTCGAATCCCCGATACTTGCACAGCTACGTACACCTCTCCTGTTATGTTTTTTCCTTCTCTGCTATTAGCCTATGAGGCTCCGAATTTAGACCTCAGGCATATGCACCACGCACAAACATTTGAAGACTGCAGCTAGTGAAGTGTGCAATTTGGGACTGTGAATTTATGATTTGTAGTTTGCAAAATTGTGAAATTTTTATAAGAAGTCAGTGTTGTAGTGAGCCGAATGTTTTTAAGGATGTCGCTTTTTTCAGAAAAAAGGCTATAAAAAACTTGACCCCTTATTTGTTTTGAATACCCATGTCTAAAATACTGGGCCCGCCCCTGCTCTCTACTGCTCTCTTTCTCCACTCATTCCACTCTTCCCAGTGACATCTCTCTACTATCTCTCTTGGGATTGACTGGGAGGAGGCGCAGCCACCGGGCTGGTCCAGTGTCGAGGCAGGAGCAGCTTCGGTCACCACTTCCTGCAACCCTCGCTGCAGCCAGGGACGGAGCTTCCCGCGGTCGTCGGCGCCGGCAATTGAGGAGCTCCACACGGCGACCATGGCAGGCAGCAAGCGGCGCACATGAGGCTTTACTTTTTTCTCGACTCTATGTTGGAATAGGCACCCCACGGTGTTGCAGCAGAACTTTTTGGATGTTGCAAAATTGTTTCTTCGTGTTTCATCTGTGTCAATTGAATTTTTGTGATGTTGTATCTATGCTTTTGCCATGTTGCAAATAGTTCCCCCCATGTGGCGGTCAACATTTCATAGTGTTGCAGCCATGATTTGAGATTTTTAATCAATTTTTTGGATGTTGCAACATTGTCTTTTTTATATTTCAACAATCACATCAAGATGTTTCACCATTAATTATGGGATAACATACCCTTAAATTAACAATGATGTTTCACCACTAATGTTCCATGCAACAATTCAATTTTTGATGTTGCAAACATTAAATTTTAATGTTATGGATGTCGACTTTCGATGTTGTAACATGTGATGTTGGGTTTTGTGTTGAGGAGGAGGGGAGGAAACTTCCTGATGTTAGATGTTGCACGCAACACAGGTCGCAACATTGTCACAATATAGTCGCAACATGTGGGAGGAGGGAAGAAAGACTCCTGATGTTGGATGTTGCATATAACCGCGTTCGCAACATGCTCGCAACACGTTCGCAACACACTCGCAACATTCACTCGGTGGACTTTAGATCTAACGGTTGACGATTGAACATCTTAGGATCCGATGGCTGCGGACCCGTCCGATGGCTAGCGCACGGATCAGACGTCCGGGCGGTAGCAGTGCCGTTTTTTTAGCATACTCCTATGTAGCAGCTTCATCTAAACATCATCACATATCAAATTATTGCGTGTTTCGTCAAACAAATTAAAACAAACTATGCTAATTTAACTCTGTCATGGTCGTTAACATACCCAGCTCCCATGTAACCGTGGGAGGAGGATGATAAAGCATATATTGTGGTTGATGGGTGCAGACCTAAAGAGAAAGATAAAAAATTTTAGTCCACCAAATTGATATGTCTAACTTCTGTATAACCGTAGCAACCCACGGACACATATGCTAGCCTTAGCTAAATTTGAAGATTTAGAGGCTAGGTAAAAAATAAAAAGCTTGTTAAATTCAGAGGGAAACCAACATACTCTTTAGACTGCACTCTCATGAATAAGCCCCACCTATCATCCTCTCATCTCAACCTTATCCATCCACCCCCCTCTTTGCCTCTCCTGAGCTCCTCCATCTCCACTGTGCCGGCATCTCCTCTCCCGTCTGACAGCCAGTCGTGCGTCGCGCGCCTCCTCTCCCTCTCCCTCTCCCTCCCGGCCGGGGTGCGCGGAGGCTGCGCCCCCCGACCCTCCTCCTTTCCCGGTGGGCTGCAGGTGCAGTAGCAGTCGCGTGCGCCCGAGCTCCACCTCCCTACTGCCGCCGAGCTCCTCTGCCCCCACCTCGTCCTCCTGGCTCCGCCCAAGCCTCCCTACCTAAGTCCCCGTCCCGACGCCGGTTCCCCTCCTCCTCCTCTCCCGGCGACCCCACCGATGAACGGCCACGCCCCTCTTCCTCCTGGACAGCGGCCGGCCACACCCAAGGGGACTGTGCTCCTCACCCGGTACTAATGCACCAAGAGTACAAATTATAAAAATACCCAGTATTAATAGGATTCAAGATCCAGGATGTATAGTACGTCCTCCTCTTAGAATGGATAGGTGGAAAATGACCTCATACTCCCTCCATCCCAAATTACTTACCAGTATTTGAAGGACCGATACGGCAAACCAGAGAGGGGGGAGTGAATGGGAGCCAATGAAAATTCTTCTCGAAGGACATGGAGACTCCAACAAGACGAACACGACTTCCTACACACGTCTCCGACTCACGACCCAAGTTGGTCAAGCCCACGTAGCCACTAGAGTGCCACTGGACCTAGGAACCAACAACCAACCTTCCGAGCCAAAACACACCAACACGCACAGCGGAAACTTGCACGGCTTGCTGCCTGTTCTACACCGGTCAGACCGATGGCCTGCGCCGGTCGGACCGTGACCCCGGCCGAGCCAGGTGGACGAGCCGGTCGGGCGGTGGGCGGCTGCAAAGAACCGCACAACAAGTGTTCCAGAAAGCCTCAGTGACTTCTCTAGGCCCTGGAACAAAAACACCCCCAAAACACAACCTGCAAGGAAGGAAAACCCTACACAAAACCTAACAAAACAACTCCAAACAGACCAAGAACTGACCAGCAGCACCAAGACCCAAAGACACACGAGTCAAGCAGTTCACCCGAGGCAAATCCCACAAGTGACTCACACCGGTCAGACCGGTCAAGAGCACCGGTCAGACCGGTGTAGCCTGGGCAGCTCGGGATGAACAGCAACCGTGGGTCAACTCCTCCAAATCCAAACTTCGATCTCCCGAATCGCTCCACAGACTTGAACAAGACTTTGGGTATAATAGGAACACCTCATGAGGAGTCCATAGCCATGATTTTGTCCACCAAAACTTGCCAAATCAAGAGGAATCGAAGAAATCCCTGTCACACCCGGTTTTAAAGGCAAAACCGAATGCATTGATCACGTGTGCGCCAGGATCAAGTTACACACACGCTTAGACATTATGAATACCAAAAACAGTGCCACACGAATAAAGAGTTATTACAAACCATAGTCTTAAACGAATCTTAAATAAACGAGTTCTCGCGGCGGACAAAATGCCTTCACGGGCGGACCGAAGACTACGCACACCTAGAACTCCCGGAAATCTCCCGGAATATCTTCAAAGTTCTCCCGGTCCGAGCAAGCAATTCCGGGTATTGTAGATGCAAGAGAATAAACAAGAGTGAGCACATATCGTACTCAAGCAAGAGAGCACAACATAACATGCAAGGCCATATGGTGGATGGCTAAGGTTCAAGCACTTTAGCATTTTAGTTGATCAAGTTTTATTAGCAACCCTGATTACTAAAGGTGTAAGTTCATACCAACCCAATTAATAAGATATAAGCATCATAAATAAAGAATAAAACAACAATTTAAACATTAAAGTTCCATAATTTAATCATGTGAGTGTCCAGGCCGCTCTTGACCGTGAGCACGGCTAACCGATTAGTTTAACACTCTGCAGAGGTTGTACACTTTCACCACAAGCAGCGTAAAAGCTCCGAAGAACTTTGGACCCAACCATGCGGTGTTTGCAAGACACCATATCACACTTCCGAGGTGTGATTGCATAGGGACGCTACATGGCCTTTACAAAGGTTCCCCGGCCAAGTTATGACCCACAAGGTCCGGATCGAGTTAGCAAGGTATAAAGTCCCCTAGCAGTCGATACCCCACCATAAAAGAATAACTCACCCAACCCCCTGCTAGAGCGAGTCCATACCCCACAGTACCGCCGATCCCTTGTCCTTATCAGGTAAGACCATCCCAAGCTAAAGTTCCTAATTATTCAGCCATGACCATTGCCCATTAGTTCTTGAGGTTGTACTGTTTTCCTGGGTGGTTCTCCATGTTCTGATTATCATATTAAAGTGGTCTTGTAAAGTAAAAGATCATAAACGGAACATAGAATAACAAAAGGTATCCAAGTTTGATTAATACCAATTCCCAGTTGAGCATGCTAAGCAATAGCTACCACAAGATTAATTTAATTCCCGGTATCAAGGTAAAGGTAGTAAAAAGCTAGGCATGATCCTTAATAGGTTCCCATCAAATTAATGCAAGCGGAAAAGTAAAGACAGTGAATTTAAATGCATGTTATGTAGGACAAGCGGGCATGCATCAAGGAATACTTGCCTTCAACAAAGCCTTGCTGCTCAAACTCTTGCACAACTTGATCTTCAAATCCCTCGAACGAATCGCTCTCTACGGTCCACAATCATCACATACAAGCATACAATAGGAATAAATAAGAAATAGTCACCAAACAGATCAAACAGATCTAAACAGTAACATAAAACTAATCTACGCTTCGAAACGAACGCGTGGACATAAAGAACGCTAAAATCGGAGCTAAAATGACTAAGTTATGGCTTAGGGAAGGTGAAGGGACCAATCTATAAAGATTTGAAAAGGTTTTGGGGCTAAAATAAAGAAAAAGGACTAAACCGTGAGAAAACTTCTAAGGTGGAAGGGAATATCTATAAATATAGGAAACCCAGGGGCTTTTCTGCAAAACGGCCAGGGCTGGCGGCGGGGTTGACCTAGTTGACCGGGTCGGGTTGATCTAGATCCATTGGATCTAGATCCAATGGCTGCTGCTGTTTGCGGGCGGCGCGGGCGATGGGGTTAAATCCGGCGCGTCGGATCTTGATTCGACGGCCGAGGACGCGAGCAAGCGGCGGGCGACGGGGAGCGCGAGCCGGCGGCGGCGAGCGGCGGCGGACGGCGGCGGGCTCGGCGGCGAAGACCCTAATCTAGGGTTTTTGGCCACGGTTTGAGGCACGGACGCATCTAGGCGCGGCGCGCGAGCACGCGAAGCTAGCGGGGCCAACGGTCGCGGCGGAGATGCGGCGGAGCGGCGGGACGACGCGGCGGCGCGGCGAGGTAGCTCCGGTGATGGCTCCAAGGCGACGGGGTGCTCGGGGACGCCAACAAGCGGCACGGAAGGCTCGCTCACCTCCTTGCGCACCTCCCCGGGCGATCCCACGGCGACGAAGCGGCGGCGGAACCGGGAATCGGCCGGCGGCGGCGGCGCTCTAGGGTTCCGGCGAGGGCGGCGGACGGCGGGTTGGCTAGGGCGGCTCGGGTAGGGCTTCCAAGGGCGGCGGCGTGCCTTAAATAGCCCGGCCCGGCCTTAGCGTGCGGGCCACGCACGGGGACGCGTACCCCGGTCGGACTCGGGCGGCGGCGGCGCGGGCGAGTCCTGGTCGGGGGACGAGCGCGGGGTAGGGGATGACCACCGGGGCCCACGGAGTCGGCCTCGGCGGGCAAAGGCGGGGGAGCGGCCGCGGCGGGCCGAAGCGGCTGCGGGCCGGCTACCCGGGCCGAAGCGCCGGGTCGCGGGCGCGGTTAAGGCGGCCGCGGCCGGCTGGCCGGCGAGCGGGGCCGCCGGGCGGCTTGCGCGGGCCGCGGCTGGCTGTTGGGCTAGAAGGGGGAAAGGGGTAAAGGAAGAAAGAGATAGGGTTTAGCATTTTTTTGAAAAGGGGTTTCAAACAATAGAATTCAAATTTGAATTTGAATTCCAACAACCAAAAGAAATGCTCCAGCATGTATGCAACAAATAATTCCTATATTTCATTAACTTTATTTTAGAAATGTTTTAAATGCCTAAAAATAAATAAAGCAACCTTATTTTCCTTAAGCAAGTAAATGGTTTCTAGCAAATTTTAATAAAGCCAAATTTTTAGTAAAATTAGAGTGTTACAAATCCTACCCCCCTTAAGAAGAATCTCGTCCTCGAGATTCGGACAGATTGGGTAAAAGATCTGGAAACTCTGCTTTCAGCTCATCCTCTCTTTCCCATGTTGCCTCATCCTCTACATGATTACTCCACTGTACTTTGCACATCTTAATCACACTATTCCTGGTGACTCTTATCATGGTTTCCAATATCCGAATGGGGTGTTCAACAATAGTGAGATCCTATTTCACGTTTAGATCATCTAAGGGTAACGGCTCCTTGTCATGAGGACCAAAACCCTTCTTTAACTGAGAGATATGGAATACATCGTGCACATCAGCTAGCTGGACTGGCAACTCCAATCTGTAAGCCACTTCTCCCACTCTCTCGAGGATCTTGAAAGGTCCAATAAACCGAGGTGACAACTTTCCTTTAACTCTGAATCGACGCAAACCTCTGATAGGTGACACCTTTAGGTACACATAATCGCCTTCCCGAAAGACCACATCCCTTCGTTTGCCATCCGCATAACTTTTCTCGGCCCGTACCGAGCAATCCTTAAATTTTCTCGATAATCCGAACTTGCTTCTCTCGCTTCTCCGATGATATCCGCCCCAAATAACTGTCTTTCGCCTGTCTCACTCCAGTACAACGGAGTTCTACACTTCCTTCCATACAGGGCCTCAAAGGGTGACATTTTGAGACTAGCTTGATAGCTGTTGTTATAAGAGAACTCAGCATATGGCAAGCTCTTATCCCAACTACAACGATGCTTAAGCGCACATGCTCTCAGCATGTCTTCTAGGATCTGATTGGTTCTCTCTGTCTGTCCATCTGTCTATGGATGATAAGCTGAGCTGAAATTTAGCTTAGTATCCAGAGATTCATGCAACTTCCCCCGCAACGAGAAGTAAACCGAGTACCTCTCCGTCCGACACGATCTTCTTTGGTACACCATGCAAACACACAATCCTGGACATGTATAGTTCGCTAACTTAGCTCCCGTATAAGTAGTCTTTACCGGAATGAAGTGAGCTACCTTAGTCAAACGATCCACGATAACCCAAATCGAATCATAACCATCTCGGGTTCGGGGTAAACCCACTATGAAGTCCATTCCGATCTCTTCCCACTTCCACTCAGGCACCTTCAATGGTTGAAGCAAACCGGCGGGTCTCGATGTTCGGCCTTAACCCGGTGGCAAGTGTCACACAAAGCCACATGTGCGGCCACATCTCTCTTCATACCGTACCACCAATACCTCTCGCTTGAGATCCCGGTACATCTTAGTACTGCCTCGGATGGATAGAATAAGCCGAGTCGTGAGCTTCTCTCAAGATCGTCTCTCTGAGATCTCCTGTCTCTGGTACACACAATCGGTTCTTAAACCACACGGTTCCTTGCTCATCTTCCGTGAAATCTGGGGCTTCTCCTTGTTGCATACTCTCCTTAATTTTCTGTATTCCAGCATCCTCTAGCTGCCACTTACGTATCTCTTGCTCCAGAGTGCAATGTACTTCCAAAGTCACTCCTTCTGCATGTGCAACCACTTTCAAGTTGAGCCTTTCAAACTCTTTTACCAACTCATCAGGGAACTGAATGATCATAGCCATGTTAGTGTGGCCCTTCCGACTCAAAGCATCAGCAACCAGATTCGCTTTACCCGGATGATAGTGAATCTCTAGATCATAGTCCTTGATCAACTCTAACCAATGATGCTGTCTTAGATTGAGATCCTTCTGAGTGAAGATATACTTTAGACTCTTGTGATCGGTATAGATCTGACACTTAGTTCCTGTTGACGGTTAATATTTGTATCAAAGTTCGTTTGTGACTTGCAAGCGGACAAGTCTCCCGTCGTAGTCAAGGGACCCTTCTTCCCTCGAGTGGTGAACCCAAGGTATCGAATCCGTGGAACAATGTGCAACGCAAGGATTCAATCTAGTAAAGCAAGGTAAGCTATCTTATGAAGGTAAGTTGCATCTAATCTACTAACTCATAAAGAAAACGAATCTAATCTAATCTACTAAAGAGGTAGCAAGAGAAAGCAAGAGATAACCAATCTAGAGAATCTAGATCATGCTTATGTTGTAGCTCCAAACAAGATAGATGAAGATAGAAAAGCGAATCTCATTAAAAGCATCTTTAAATCGTGGCCTTCCCATCCGACTCCGAAAACATCCGCCTTTCGAGACCCCCGTTCGTCACAACGTATCCCTATTCATGCGGGGAGCTTAGGGCGAGTTCGATAGAACAAGTTGAAATCACTTGGCCGGTCCGGTATGCACCTCTAGCCACCGCGGCTACAAGAGCACCCTATGTAATCTAGCTATAGACTAGATCGTAGAAGAAGCAAAACCAAGAAGAAAACAAAATCATCGAGAAGGCACTTAATCGCTAGAAATCGAGTTCACTTACAAACTTCACCATGAATGATTACATGAACAAGATCACCACCGGGGCCCTCCCTCGATCTTGATCCTCGCTCCGAAGCTCTGACGTGGTCTTCCATGCAAGGTTCCCACGTCGGCTAGGGAAACCCTAGACAACTAGCACGACCCTCATCTCCGAGATGGTGTCCCTCAAGCTTCTCTGCTCCTCAGCGGCGGATTACGACTTCCTTTCTGCGTGGCTCTCGGTCAGGGGGCTATTTATAGCCTGAGAAGCAATTAGGTCAAAGGAGAGGCCGATTGGGCCCCGAATTGGGCCGGGGCCGGCCGGCTCGGGGCCGCGGCCGGCCCGGGCCCAACTCGGCCCATCCCGCGGCCCCTGCTTCGCCGGTGTTGCTTCCCACGTCTTCTAGATGTTCTCCCCTTTTGCATGTGGGCCCTTGACGTCGGTTTCTCTCCGAATTGGACTCAATTCCTTGTCTTGCAAGATTCAAGACTTTTCCGGTTCGGTCCTCGGAGTTTATCATCTTCTCGGGCTTAGTCCTTGGGCTCTTGGAGTCATGTTCACTTCATTGCTTGACTTGTATCGGGCTTCAAGATCTTGTCATGAGGTGCTTAATGAACTTATCCCGAAGTCTTGCTTTCAACGTTAAAACCCCGCGTAAACACATAACTCCAAAACCGACATGCACAAGTGAACTTGTTATACCACGGGGGTTAGTACCAATGAATAAGATACAAAAGTCATGCCAACACGAAGGTAAACTCATGGCTAGGTTGACGGATTTTCACCGTCAACATCTCCCCCATGCTTAAACCTTGCTCGTCCTCGAGTAAGCCTTCGATGGATATCATCGTTGCCCATCAATGTTTAAACCTTGCACTTGATCATACATGAAAAAAAACATAATGCTCTCAAAAGTTTAATTCGTTAAAGTTCCATAATGTACTAGCCTTCACCTCTACGGAGGGTAGATTCTTATTAAGCTTATCCCACAAGTATTAACATGCTCACAAAGTTTAAATAGATCTCAGAATTTTTGAAATTAAGAGCGAGATAAAGAAAAGAGCTAAACCAAATTCACAAATTTAAATCACCTTGGATGTTGCTCATGAACTCTCATCCCACTTGTCTCTCAAGCCTATATATTCTACTCCTTTCCCTCTCATAACATATATGTGTGGTAGGCTTTATATGGAGCTTTGGGAAAGTTTAGTCCTAAAAAGATTTTATAAATGAGGTGTTGTCAAAACAAGACAAGCTTCTCATGGTCTTACCGAGACTCGTCAAAAAGGTCATTGGAAAATAATGTTAAATCAAGGAGGGGAAAGAGAAAAATACACACGCTTTTAGATGAGTGGACATGTGCAAATGGTAAAGAGTGATCCCGAGGCACAAAGGAAGTCCTCGTTATCGGATTGCACATGGTTGGAAAATGAGAATGGATCTTTTAAACTTGAAGCCTTGAATGCACTCTTAGAGAACCGGGGAGTTCACTTTTACGCATATATATATATATTTTTTTTCTCTTCCTCATATTTCTCATTCTTTTCTTTCTTTCTTTCTTTCTTTCATTCATTATATACATTTTTTTTCTGTACCTTGAAAGTCATGAGTATCGCTGGATCATTTTTTTTCTTTCATCATCATTTTTAAAATATTCCCCTTTTAACTCTAAAACTGCACCGTACCTACCTCCTCCCCCATGCTTAGACGTTGCTCGTCCTCGAGCAAAGAGGCGAAAAATAAGGTAGGTACCGAGTATTTTTCCTTGGAGAGATACTTGAAATCTTCAATGTTGGCACCGTCTTGCGATCTTCCTTGAATTGATGATCCATTCTCAACGATAGGTTGTGGTCAAGGAGGTAAACACAAAAGATGATATTTGGTTTTAAGGGTGGATATCCGGCGAGGTTTGTGAGATCTCCGATGCGGGGATACACAATGCACGGATAAAAGGCTAGCAAAAAGATAGATACGCAAAAACGAAATGACCAACTTTTCTTAGTCTCGAGCCGGAGAAATCATGGCTCGCAATAACTCACTCAAAAATAAATCTTGTACACTAAGGTTTATGCACTCAAATATATATAAGGCTCGGATAGGTTGAGCAACACACAAGTGATACTAGCATTTAGATAATTTCAGATTTGTATTTTTAAGAGAGCACTAGTTCAAACATGCATAAATCAATTACAAAGATAAACAAAGCGGCAATTATAATCATATATCATCATGGCACAAACTTTGTAACTTTACCAAAGGTAAAAACTTGGTGGTGACATTATTCATGATGAAAATAAACACTAAGATACACGCTGAAAATTAAACTAAAAACTGAAAATTAAAGCAAAGCTGAAAATACTACGCATACATAGGCGCAAACAAGCTGAAAATTAAAGAAGAGGGGTAAAGGAAAGATAACTAAAGCTCCTCCTCTCTCTAATCTTCCGCCGGTGGTTGATATTGATAGTCTTGGTTGTTGTACCCTTACTTGTAATAGGAATGCGCCTCTCCTCCTATGAATTGTCTGACGGTGCTAGGTGAAGGTGTCCAAGCACATAAGCGAATGTTGCATTACCTTCACCCATTTGGTTTGCATTGGCTTGGATGGCTGCAATATTTTGCATGTTTCTTGCAGCGTATCTTCTAATGGTGGCCACATTTTGTTGTGGTTGAGGAAGGTGTGCATATGGCTCCGCAAATGCTACGTTGGGCACCGCAAAAATGGTGGGGGTATGGCTGCACCACTCCCCCATGCTTGCATTGGTACACCACCGTAGTAATTTGGCGATGCCGGAATTTCTCCGAATGGTGGAACATAATTTTGTTGTGCACCTCCTTCTTGGGCCATAGAAGATCCTTCTCCTATAATTCTTTTCTTTTATTATTTTTTTTCTTCGCCGGCACAAGAAGTCCTTCCTCTAACCGATCTTCTTCCCCTCAAGAAAAGTCTTAATCTTCAATCCGGAAGGGGCAAATTCACCTAGGCCACTCGGAAGCCTCCTCTCTCATCTTCACTCTCATATTTCCCTTACTTCATACATTCCTAGGGAAGTCCTGGGTAGGAGATGATTCGGGTTCCTTGTAATACCCGGTTTTAAAGAGATAGCCAATATGGAGAGGCAACACCCCGAACCAATATCTTCCGAACTCGATGTTGCTTAACAACACCACCGGTTGATCATAGGTGAGTGGGGTCTATTGGCCACTTGGCAATCAAAGCCGAGTAAAGCCAATTCAACTCCGTGTTGGTTATCTATGTCTCTCTTGTTCTCCCAAAAATCCTTTTGCACAAAAGTGACACACTTGGATGATGGGTTCCGGATAGTATTTCTTCGTTGATGGTCTCTTCCCGTGATCATACTCCAAAAACCTTCCCATGTGCCTTCATGCACATACTTGTTCCGGAGCTCCCTTTTGAAAATAGGAGACACACGCCCATGGGTCTACGATACTAGAACATGCAATCATTTCGAATCATGAAAACCAATCTAATCTATCGGGGATTGTGTTGAATGGATCCAAGGAAGCATTGAGGCCTATACTCCCTTTCCGGCATGGTTGCTAGCCTTAAGCATTAAAGTATTTTCAACACAAGATGATAGATAGATAATCCAACAAAGTGTGATTACATCTCAAGATCGATTGCAACCCATGGATGAAAGGAGATTACCCCATCAAGGTGCTAGAAATATCATCACCGATCAAGGTTACCCTTCCGACGGTGTCTTCCTTCTTCTCCTCTTGTGGGCTCCCTCCAACGGAATGAGAGACTCGGCACTCCTTCATCAAGGGTATACGCCATGGTCATGAAAATTTCCTAGGCGAATTTCTTGTGGGTGTTTGCCGACACTCCGCTAGAGAATTGCACCGGTGTCCCGTGTGAAACCCAATATGTGGAGAGCTTGGTCGTCGATGTCGACGTTCGCTACAAGCCTCTACTTAAGGCGAGCGAGCTTCTTCTCCTCCTCCGTCATGATGACATACCCCTTGGAATACCGCGGAGCGTATGGAGGTGGAGCGGATGATCGTGTCAAGTGGCGAGGTTGGACGAGCGGCTCCTCCATATGTTATTGAAGTTTGGTAAACCTAATAAACGAGTTTCGTGTGGCCCTCATGCCACCAAGGAGAAGAGTGTGGTTCCTCCTCGGCGGTGCCGTGTCCTCCTCCATACTCCGAGGAAACTCGGAAACCGAGTGCCTCCTCGAAGAGGTTGATGGCTTAAACGACGATTATCCCTTCTTCTTCAGTGAAAAAGGCTTGTAGTTTTTCTTCCATGATTGCAGCACTCTCCCTCACAAATATATATCCGGGGTTTTCACCCGGTAACAAGGTACACAAATATTATTTTGGAGTCTGGACTTTGAGTGGATTAAGGATGTGATTTGTTGCACGAAACAAACGCGGTGGATGGCTAAGTCTAAGGTGATTCCGGCCTACAAACTAGAGCACACGAACAAAGAGTTGGATGAAAGACTTACCTCTCTCCTCCTCTTGGCTCGGTTCTTCTCTAATGCATGTTGCTTCGTGATCGCGTACACCTTCCAAACGTTTCCGTCCACTCCTTCGCTTGCAATATTGCTCCTTCCACTTGATGTTTTCGCTTTGACTCACTTCCATACTCCCTTGCCTCACATGCATCCGTGATATTCCTACAAAACAAAGCCTTGGCTGCCCCCCATGCTTGTACTTTGCATGTGGTTTAAATATGTTGGAGGGGCATCCCGTGATGTATCATGGTGCATGCATGGTTAGGTTAACTAGATTGCCTCCCTTTAAGTGTGTTTAAGGCTAAGCACTCCTCTAATTTCGAAATTTAAAAATATTTTTCAGAGCCATGCAAGAGCTCAAGCATAAATTTAGAGAAGTTTTTAAACCATTAAAAACAAATGTAAGTCGAAAATATTTTTCGACTACGTCGATTTCGGTCTCACCGTATAGTTTGCCTTCATTAGTTGAGAGCAAGCTTTTCCCGGCTTGATCATGGGGGCATAGGTTTAGGTCCTAATTTTGATTAGATGAGAGAGTTTTTGAATGAAATAAAATTAAGTGAGGCTTAGAAAAATTCTAATCTTAGAGAAACCAAGGATATGGATTTTTAAACCAACCAAAAATCAAGATTCTAGGTTCACACGAGTCCTACCACATGCTGAAATTTAATTAACACCTAGGTATAAGTCGTGGCTCTACTCGAGTGTTTTTAGCATGAAAAACAAGTCAACCACAGCACCATAATGAGGGTGAAGGGTTGAGTTAGGTTCTAAAATTTTTTTTTGGTTGTGGTTTCTCGAAAAAGAAGCAAACAATCACATAGGATGGTTCATGTAAAGGGTTTATGATCAAGCAAAATATTCAACCAAGAATTATGTCTCTAATATTGTTCAACCATTCTAAGTCTAAGGTTTTGCGTAGTAAAATTCAAAACTGAATTATAAAGACTCGAAAAACCTGGAATCGGGTTGTCCTCCCGGTAGCTTATTCTTGACTCGACGAAACGGGTTGCCTCCCGCTTAGCGCTTCGTTTATAGTCCATGGCTAGACTTCTTCACTTGATTACTCCGGATCAACGCTCTTTGCGGGCGTTGCAATCTTGGGTACCCACTTTGGCTTAGTCAATTTTTTTGGTCTTCACAGGTCGGCTTTGTCCTTTGGTCTTGACGGATGCAACATCTTCCTTGTGGCTCGGCATCTCGAACTCCGGTCCTTCGGTCGTGATCTTCATGGTCTCTAGTGTGATCCTTCATCTCTCCCGAATGAGTTTGAGTAGCCTTCGCCATCTTGGGACCTTGGAGTTGTCTCGGATATTCTTCTTTGTTACCCATCGGGCGCCCGGCAAGTTGTCCCACTTGCGTCTAGCATCTTTATCACGATGAACGCTTCACGTATAGAGCTTCCGACCTCCGTCACCTTGCCATCTAAATTCTTCAATATTTTGTCCATAGCCTCGAACTTGGACATGGTCGTACTCCACACACTCCTTGCATCTGGATCTTGCTTTGGCGGCCTTTAGGTGTTGAGCTTCTTTCTCCATCTCCATCTTCTCCATCCTCCTCTTGATTTGAACGGCCTTCCGGCGTCTTGACTTGGAGGTGGTGATTCCCTTGGAGATTTTGATGGTCCTTCGAGCTTGTGTTGCACGTCACCTTTGCCTCGTAAAGTTTTCCCGGATCATCCACAAAAAAGTTTTGGGTTTCTTGGAGAGGTAGCCAACCATCTCCGGTTAGGGTTAGTGATAAAACAAAATTCTAACAAAAGAAAAATTAGGGTTAATCAAAACTAGATTAGATTGACTCTTTTTTTTTCTTTTCGGGGATGATCAAACATAAGAGATGCAAAAGAAAATCAAAAAGAAAAACCGAAAGATAAGTGATACTAGATCGGATCTTGATTGCTTGTTCCCCGTCAACGGCGCCGTAAAAGGGGGCTTGTTGACGGTTAATATTTGTATCAAAGTTCGTTTGTGACTTGCAAGCGGATAAGTCTCCCGTCGTAGTCAAGGGACCCTTCTTCCCTCGAGTGGTGAACCCAAGGTATCGAATCCGTGGAACAATGTGAAACGCAAGGATTCAATCTAGTAAAGCAAGGTAAGCTATCTTATGAAGGTAAGTTGCATCTAATCTACTAACTCATAAAGAAAACGAATCTAATCTAATCTACTAAAGAGGTAGCAAGAGAAAGCAAGAGATAACCAATCTAGAGAATCTAGATCATGCTTATGTTGTAGCTCCAAACAAGATAGATGAAGATAGAAAAGCGAATCTCATTAAAAGCATCTTTAAATCGTGGCCTTCCCATCCGACTCCGAAAACATCCGCCTTTCGAGACCCCCGTTCGTCACAACGTATCCCTATTCATGCGGGGAGCTTAGGGCGAGTTCGATAGAACAAGTTGAAATCACTTGGCCGGTCCGTATGCACCTCTAGCCACCGCGGCTACAAGAGCACCCTATGTAATCTAGCTATAGACTAGATCGTAGAAGAAGCAAAACCAAGAAGAAAACAAAATCATCGAGAAGGCACTTAATCGCTAGAAATCGAGTTCACTTACAAACTTCACCATGAATGATTACATGAACAAGATCACCACCGGGCCCTCCCTCGATCTTGATCCTCACTCCCGAGCTTCGACGTGGTCTTCCATGCAAGGTTCCCACGTCGGCTAGGGAAACCCTAGACAACTAGCACGACCCTCATCTCCGAGATGGTGTCCCTCAAGCTTCTCTCGCTCCTCGGTGGCGGATTACGACTTCCTTTCGCGTGGCTCTCGGTCGGGGGCTATTTATAGCCCGAGAAGCAATTAGGTCAAAGGAGAGGCCGATTGGGCCCCGAATTGGGCCGGGGCCGGCCGGCTGGGCCGGCCGCCGGGGCCCGGCTCGGCCCATCCCGCGGCCTCGCTTCGCCCGGTGTTGCTTCCCACGTCTTCTAGATGTTCTCCCCTTTTGCATGTGGGCCCTTGACGTCGGTTTCTCTCCGAATTGGACTCAATTCCTTGTCTTGCAAGATTCAAGACTTTTCTCGGTTCGGTCCTCGGAGTTTATCATCTTCTCGGGCTTAGTCCTTGGGCTCTTGGAGTCATGTTCACTTCATTGCTTGACTTGTATCGGGCTTCAAGATCTTGTCATGAGGTGCTTAATGAACTTATCCCGGAAGTCTTGCTTTCAACGTTAAAACCCTGCGTAAACACATAACTCCAAAACCGACATGCACAAGTGAACTTGTTATACCACGGGGGGTTAGTACCAATGAATAAGATACAAAAGTCATGCCAACACCGAAGGTAAACTCATGGCTAGGTTGACGGATTTTCACCGTCAACAGTTCCCATAATGTAATGTCTCCAAATCTTCAATGCATGAACCACTGCTGCTAACTCAAGATCATGCGTAGGATAGTTCAACTCATGCTTCCTCAACTGACGAGATGCACAGGCTATAACATGACCTTCTTGCATCAATACGCATCCTAGACCTTGTCGAGATGCATCACAATAAATGTCAAAGCTCTTCCGTAGATCAGGCATTACTAGCACAGGTGCGGTGGTTAACCGCTTCTTTAACTCTTCAAAACTGAACTGACATGCACTGGTCCATTTGAACTCTCTGTCCTTCTCTAGCAATGTAGTGAGAGGCTTCACAATCTTGGAGAATCCTTCGATAAACCGACGATAGTAACTAGCAAGTCCAAGGAAACTCCGGATCTCAGACACTGTACTAGGGGCTTCCCACTTCAATACATCACTAACCTTGCTGGGATCTACCGCAATACCTTCGTTGGTGATGATATGACCTAGAAAAGACACTTCCTTGAGCCAGAACTCACACTTGCTGAACTTCGCATATAACTCATGCTCTCTCGCCTTCGCAACACAAGCCTCAAATGCTCCTCATGGTCCTCCTCATTCTTGGAGTAGATCAAAATGTCATCAATGAATACCACAACGAACTTGTCCGGATACTCCATAAAAATCTTGTTCATCAAGTACATAAAGTACGCGGGTGCATTGGTTAACCCAAAAGACATAACCGTGTACTCATAAAGTCCGTACTTGGTAGTAGAAGTCGTCTTAGGAATATCTCGAAGGCCTAATCTTCAATCGATGATAACCGGATCGCGGATCGATCTTAGAAAACACTTTAGCTCCTCTCATCCGATCAAACAAATCTTCAATACGTGGCGAGAGGATACTTGTTCTTGATGGTAACATCATTAAGGGACTCGTAATCAACACACATCCTTTGTGTGCCATCTTTCTTACCCACAAAGATAACGGGTGCTCCCCAAGGTGATGAACTAGCACGAATGAACCCTTTACCCAATAATTCTCTAATCCGAGCTTTAAGTTCTTGTAATCGATCACTAGACATTCTATATGGGCACTTAGAGATAGGAGCAAGTACCGGTGTAAAAGATCAATAACGAACTCAACATCTCGGTCAGGGGGCATACCTGGCAACTCCTCGGGAAACACATCAGGATAATCGCACACTACTCGTATGTCTTCCAAGGCTGTTCCATCAAGCTTATTCACGGCACTAGCGTTTGATGGTGTGGGATCTGCTGCAAACTCAAATCTTTCACCAGCTGGACTTGTAAGGAGGATTGATCTCTTAGCACACTGTATCACCGCATCACACGCGATCAACCATCCCATTCCCAATATCACATCGATCCCCTTTGAATCCAAGATTATAAGGTTGGCACGGAAATCTCTGCCCACAATCTTGAGATGGACGTTATCACATTTATAGATGGCTTTCAATTCCCCCCAGGTGAGGTAACTAACATGTGGCGAGACATGGGACTGATAGGTAGATTATGTTGAGCTACGAACTGGGATGTAATGAAAGAATGGGATGCTCCAGAATCAAACAAAACTGAGGCAGGAGTAGAGTTGACTAGAAACATACCGAGCACTACTCTGGGGTTCTCCTGAGCGACTTCAGCATCAACGTGCATCACCTTGCCTCGTGCATAGCTCTGTTGCCCTTTGTTAGACTGCGGGGTTTGGCTTCCGCTCCTAGTCTGCTGCTGGTTCTGCACAGGGGTGTGTGGAGGGTTCCTTTTTGGGCAAGCATTGGCATAGTGACCAAGCTCTCCGCACTTGAAGCAAGTAGTGGTGGTAGGATTGGGCGGCGCCACGGACCTTACAGGTGTGCCAACTGGGGCTCTCTCGCCGACTCGCCGGGAACCGGGCGGGGAGTCTGAGGAACAGGACGCTGAAACTGCCGAGCGGACCGCCGGAACCGCCGAGCGAGACGCCGGGACCGCCGCCGCCCAAAGTTTCCACCCGGTCCCCCAAAGCGGAACGGGGTGTTCGGCGGTGGGTTGAAGCGCGGGCGAGACGCACTCCCAAACCGCCTAGAGCCGGCGGCCTTCCTCTTCTCGCTCTCCGAGCTCCTTGCGCTTGTGCTCCAAGCGGATGGCGGCATCAACTAGCCGTCGAAAGTTAGGGAAAGGATAGGACATCGGGTACCGCAGCCGAACCGGCTAACCCATCCAGAACGGCTCCTCGCTTCTTCCTATCTTCAGCAACCTCCTCAGCTGCATAGCGAGACAACTCAGTGAACTTGTCTCTATACTCAGCCACTGACATTCCTCCCTGCTTCAGAGAAAGGAACTCCTTCTTCTTGATCTTCATAACTCGAGGGTATGTGATGGCTACTGAAGTTGGTGGTAAACTCCTCCCAAGTGATAGTGTCTGGGGTGGCATGAGCGGTAGAGTACGCATCCCACCAAGCGGCTGCAGATCCTTGAAGTCGTCCTGCAGCATACAGGACCTTCTCTCTGTCGTCACACTGACAGGTAGTGAGCATCTTCAGTATTGTCTTTAGCCAATCTTCCGCTTCAAGTGGATCAGCGGCGTGAGTAAACACAGGAGGGTGATGACTCATGAACTCCCGGTGCTTGTTGCGAGGCGCGGGTGGCGGCACCGGTGGATTGTTGACCTGGGCTTGCAAGTTTGTCACGGTGTTGGTTAAGTTCTGGAGGAGCTGGGTCTGTGCCTCCAGGAACTGCTGCATAGCGGGATCCATTTGCACCGGGCTGGGGTGCTCTTCCTGCTGGTTGATCAACACCGGATCCTGACCTGGTGTTCACCATCTGAGTGTTAGGGACATTATTTTAGATGATTGCACCAAGGGTTAAACACAGGAAGTTAAGATAGCAATGATATTCAGATAAGACAGATTCTGTTGACTCCAAACAATCAGGCATAGCTCTCAGTGCGGGTAACCAAAAATTATGGATTTTGGATTGATAAAAGGTAATGAAATTACGAAACTACTCCAACTGGAATCACCTCAATCGGAGTTGTGTAGCTCTGGTTATAAAATAAACAAGTCAGGTAGATCAGCAGTGTTTAACAGATTCGTGAGGCTGTAATGTTTCAGTTATAACTCTCTTGTTATCCATCCAAATATTCTGAATTTTTCACATAAAATCAGTCACGAAATTCTTGAACTTCTCCAATTGGTTTTACTGCAATCGGAGTTCTGTAGCCCGAGATAAAATTAAAACAGTGCAGCTGACTCAGAAAGCTGAGCGAACAGATTTAGGGATCTCGAATTTGCATTAAGGGAAAACTTAAAGGGACAAAAAGATTAGGATAGATACCTGATTGAGACTGAAAGTTAATCCCACAAACTTACTACTAAACCAATGTCGTTGTGGTCATCACTCCACAACACATTGCACTCAACCAAAATTCCAACTCATACATTAAGCACAAAATCAAGCATTCAACCACACCACTAAACTAAACACACTTTACCGATCGTCTACTAGCGACTACAAAGAAATCCTATCCTTAATCTTAAACCTAAGGACTATCTTCTCGCCATGGCATCCGTGCGGGCGTCGGGGGAGTCGTAGTGTGGCCTCTTGGGTGACGGGGAGGTACATCCTTCGTGGCTTCATGGGCTTTTGGTCGCTCCCCGTTCTAAAGTGCGGCTTCTAAGGCATGCCTCTCGCGTCTTCGTAGTGAAAATCTGCCGCCGTGCCGCATATAGAGTGTTGTTGGCATCATCCAATGCGGTGTTCACAACTGCAAGTAGACTCCGGACATTGTTGAGCGTCCCTTCATAGGCTGGTGCCGGGGCGATGTAAGTCTTGGCTTCCCCACTTGCTCGAAAGGTGTGTAACGGCAAAGTGGGTATCCTCCAACCGGTCACGCTCCTTGTGAGAGAGCACATAGAGCGCCCTCCGAGCCGACCTCGCTATCCCAGGCATCCATAGTAGTCCCGTGAGCCACATCATGATGCTTGGACACCTCCTTCACTCCACGGCATGGAATGTACTCCTCCAAGATGGCAAGCAACCTCCCAATGGGGCTCGAACCACGGATGAGTCCACGGCTCACAATGGTAGACAGGGGCCTTATCATAGCCCGGACGGAGTACCATTGCTCTCGTGTGGTCCGCCATGGGAATGCCTACTCCACCAGCCTCCGTAGTGGTACACTTCCCGCATAGCTTCCTCGGCCTTCCTCCTCTTGCTCTTGTTCTTCTTCCTCCATCTCTTGATCAAGGTGATCCTCATCTTCTCCTCGGCGCTTGCTCCTCTAGGTTTGGTCGTTCAGCCTAGCTCATCCTCCTCTCCGGAATCATCTCCTCCGGATCCGAAGGATCGGATGGCGACTAGAGAGGGGGGGGGAGTGAATAGGAGCCGGTAAAAATTCTTCCCAAAGAACCCGGCCTATGTCCTACTCAAAACCCGGTCACACACAAGCGATGGATCGAATCACGCACCAATCGCCAAGACCACGAGGTTATGGATCAACCTCTAGCCTTAGGAACGATTCCTCGAAGCACACGCGGAAGCACTAGAAAGGGGAGGAAGGAATCGAACCAAGAAGCAAAGCACACAAGCTGCGGCGGACCGTCCGCGCAGAGGGGCGGACCGTCCGCAAGAGCCGCGCGGACCGTCCGGCCGGTATCGCGGACCGTCCGCACCCGGTCGCGGACCGTCCGGCCTTAGCCGCGGACCGTCCGTTAATCTACACGAACGACCCAAAGACACCCGCGCGTGCCACGGACCGTCCGCGGGGAGCACGCGGACCGTCCGCCTAGCACCCGCGGACCGTCCGCCCGACACCGCGGACCGTCCGAAACTTCGTCCAACCAAAAACCAAAATCACAACGGATCGAAACAAAGGACGAGCAAGAACACGAAGAACACGGGATGAACCGGAGCCGCGCGGACCGTCCGCCCGGTCCTCGCGGACCGTCCGCCGGGTGCGGACGAACGTAAAAATAGCCCGACCCCGAAAGTCAACTCCCCCAAATCATCATCGGATTTCCCAAACGGTTGAAGCCGTAGAAACAAGGGTTTGGGGATTTGAAAAGCGTCACACAAGGATGCTATAGCCCAAAAATCTTGCCTCCTAACTCCCTAAATCACCGGGAATCGCGAATCCTTTGAGCACCTCCAAAAACTAGAGCACCGAACGAAAACTCACAAATCGAAGTGATTTCCCGGCGTTTGAGGGCACAAGATCAAGCACAAAGATGCACAAGGCATCTATCCATGTTTCCCTCAAAGAAATCCGGGAAGAAACTCACTCAAATCCGCGGAATCACACCGAGAACAAAGGCACGAAAATAAGCACAAAAAGGCACGAAAAACAACCCCGAATCTTCTATACAAACCAGGAAAGATTCACAAGGTCTAGCATGCCGCCCTAGCATCCATCCCTCTCAACAAATCTCTCATGAAGCTCTCATGCTAGCCTAGAGAAAATAGGAAGGAAAATGGCTACGAAAATGAGAAAGAGAAGGGAGCAAATGAAACCCTAAGTCGCGGAGAGAGAGAGCCATCAACACACACTCCGAGCTTATATATCGAGTCCCGCCGGAGTGGTAAATGACTCGACTACCCCTAACTACACTACTGGCGATACAACCCACGTAGGGGCATTTTGGTAATGTATGTGGGTCTTGCCATCGGACGGCCACGCCTTTGCCGCACCCCGCGTCCTCCCGACGCAAGCCATGCGATCCCGCCGCGTGTCCTCCACTTCGAAGCTTCCCGACACGCCCGGATCCCGTCTCCGTCGTGTTGGGCCCTCGGACTTGGTTTTGAGGCCCAAACCAAGAAACCGTCCGCCGATGGTTTTGTGGGCAAACCACCAAACCCCGCGTGCTCGGTCCGGCCTCCCGCCAAACCACTTGACTTGACCGCCACCGTGCACCGGCTCACACGTCCATGACTTCGTCTTGCTTGTGTCGCCACCATGTGGCCCGCACCCGGCCCCGCTCGTCCACCGGTCCCTCGAACCGAGCCTACTTGTCTCTCCATCTCCCGAGGCCCCTCAAGGCCGAAGACCTTTCGCGCCCGTTCTTCCCACCCGCAACAACACGAACTAGGCGCGCAGCCTACACCGCGCACTAAGCCAAGAGTCGGTCCAACACCCGTTGTCAATCACTCATCACTAAGGAGCGGTCATCCACCGACCACCGGGACGCTCCCGGTCCACAATCTCCCCCTTGATGAGTGCATTGACAACACACAACGCGAAATGAAATTCGCAGTAAAAGAGAAAAGAAAGAAGAAAGAAAAACAAATAAGCTCAACTCATGACCAAAACCGAAGAAAGGCGAAGAAAGGTCACAAGCCAAGCAAAGCACAAAATCCACACCGAAAACAGCAAGAAAGCTCCCCCTGAACAAATGCCTCCCCCTGAACATGGTGGATGCAAATTTCCAAATTTCAGCTCACCTCTTCGAATTTTCATTAAGCTCACCTTTTCTCCCCCTTGTTGACAATGTATGAATCAAGGTGAAAATGCAGAAATGCAAAGCATATAGACAACTACATGAGCTTCTCAAATAGGCCAAATCTAGTGTCAAAGGCTAAAAATGAGACAAAGATCACACACATGAATCATAGCATAGTCACAAAGATTGCCACAAGTAATATATGAAAATACAAGCATGTGACAAAGCAAAATTTTCAGATTTAAGCAGCTTTATCAAAAGAAGGCTCGCTTCACATGTAAAGGCCTATCCATGTCACACTTGAGCCACAAACATGCATACCATTTAAAGATCATACAAGGATATCAAATTCTCAAGCAAAAGATCATGGCAAACACCCATAAAACAAAGCATGTCATGTCAAAGCTCATGAGCCATGTGTCCACTTCGGGGAGACTTCTCCACCGGTAAACATCATGCAACATGTTTTGCACCCATATGTGAAAGATAAGACATTTTAAGCATAGACATGATGGATGGAGCATTTTTCAAGCATTTTACACTTCTTTTCAAGATAAAATCATTTCATGGTACATGAAGTGCCTTTGCGGCAAAAAGAAGCTTATGCTCCCCCATGAATGCAACATAGGCTAAACATTCACAATGATATCCGGCCTTTGGCCCAAATGCAAGAACAGGCATCCAAGCACAATCTAAGCATGAAAAGCACATTTAGACCAAACTCGTGACATGGATACACAACTACACACGAGTGGAGCAAATTTCATCAAAAATTAGTCAAGTGAAGCATTTATTTCAAAAGGGGCTATTTCACCACACATATATCTCAAATATTCCAAGAGCATAGCCTCACATCACCATTTCTCCACACATATAACCAATATCTCACAAATAGCCAAAGAGACTCAAATATGGCATATGAAAGAAGCTCATCATCCTAAAATGCAATATATGACAAATGCAACATGATATATGACAAGATGGCTATCCTACCATGGTTTGTACATCAAGCAAAGCATGTATATACATCAAAGTAAAAACATGATATGATACAAATGGTACAAAAGGAAACCCCCAAGAATCAACTAGAAAGGGCAACAAACCCCAAGTTCCCCCGCAAGCGCACAAATGTAGCTTGGTCGAGAGGCTTTGTAAAGATGTCGGCTAGCCGATCTTGGGTAGGGACATGGCTCAAAACAATGGTTCCTTTCTCCACATTGTCCCTCGGGAAATGATACCTCACTTCTATATGTTTGGTTCTAGAGTGAAGCACCGGATTTTTGGCTACGCTTATGGCACTAGTGCTATCACAAAGAAGTGGGATCGGGTGCACTCCTCACCAAAGTCTCTCAAAGTGTATGAAATCCACAGCACCGGGAACAACAACTCGCGGCAAGCAACATACTCCGCCTCCGTGGTAGACCGAGCTACACTAGAGCGCTTGCGGGAAGACCATGAGACCAACGAAGAACCAAGAAACCGACAAGTGCCGAAGTAGACTTCCTCTCGACTCGACAACCAGGAAAATCCGCATCGGAAAAACCATGAAGAGACAGAGTCGAGGAGGAAGAATACCAAAGGCCAAGACCAGGGGCAGACTGTAGGTACCTGAAAATCCTCTTGACGGCCTGTCGATGTGATGTCCTCGGCGAAGCCTGAAAACGAGCGCACAGACACACGCTGAACTGTATGTCTGGCCTCGTCGCCGTCAAGTAGAGGAGGGAGCCGATCATGCTCCTATACTCCCGCTGGTCCACTGGTTCTCCGTCCTCATCCGCATCCAAAGTGGCCGTACTCCCCATGGGAGTCGACATCGGCTTCACATCTTGCATCTGGAACTTCCTCAGCATGTCTTTCGTGTACTTGGTCTGGTGCACAAATGTACCATCCTTCACTTGTTTGATCTCGCAGCCCCGAGAAAATACCGCAACTCGCCCATCATGCTCATCTCGAACTCCCCGCTCATCTCATCCGCAAACTTGGCAACAAGGTTATGTGACGAGCCACCAAAGACAATATCATCCACGTAAATCCGAACAATCGCAAGTCATTTCTATGCTTGAGGAGAAACAAGGTTCTATCCACGGTACCCATCACAAACCCTCTCGCTCAAAAGAAAACCTCTCAATCTCCCATACCAAGCCCGGGCGCCCGTTTCAACCCATACGCAGCCCTTTTCAACCCGTATACCCCGTGTGGGTACAACTCGCTCTCAAACCCGGGTGGTCGCTTCACATACACCTCCTCCTCTATGACCCCATTCGGAAAAGCACTCTTCACGTCCATCCGAAACAACTTGAACCCTTTAGCCACGGCAAAGGCTAGAAGGATCCGAATTGCCTCAAGACGGGCCACGGGAGCAAAGGTCTCCTCGTAGTCGATCCCCTCCTTCGACTAAACCCCCGAGCAACAAGTCCGGACTTGTTCCTCACAACCATCCCATTCTCTCCCTCTTTGTTCTTCCAAACCCACTTGGTTCCTATGGGATGGCAATTTGGAGGTGGTTCAACTAACTCCCGCACTTCGGTTCCTCTCAAAGTTTTCCAACTCCTCATGCATAGAATTGACCCGGTTTGCATCGGATAAAGCATGTCCAATGTCCTTGGGCTCAAAAGTAGCAACAAAAGCAAGCATGAGCAAAATGAGAGAAATTCCCGGACCTCGACCGTGTAGTACGTTCATTGATGTCTCCAATGATCTTCGACGGGGGATGCACTTCTTGAATCCGCCGGGGAGCCTCACGCCTCGAGACTACCTCCCCCTCAACTTCGGCTTCTCTCGCTTTGGTCCTCTTGTTGCACCGTCGTTGTCCATGAAGTAGACGGTCCATGCTCCAAAGTAGTCGTAGGGGAAGTAGTGGGTACATGCTCGGCTTCGGGCGCATGGTTCTCCCCATCATCATCTCCGGCTTCATCTTTCTCCTCTTCAAAAAGGTCCTCGGCCATCTCTTCATCACCCGCACATTCAAAGCCAAGAGAGGTACATGGCATTGTCTCGTCGAAGGTCACCTCGCAAGTCTCCATGATTTTGTTAGTCTCAAGGTTAAGCACCATATAGGCTCTAGAATGGTTAGCATATCCAAATAAAATACCATCACTAGACCTAGCCTCAAACTTGTCGAGTTTTCCCTTTTTCAAAATAAAGCACTTGCAGCCAAAAACTCGGAAATGACTCACTTTGGGTGCCCGACCATGCATAAGCTCATAACAGGTCTTCTTCTTGAAAGCTCTCAATAAAATCCGATTGGAAACATGACACGCCGTTTTGACCGCCTCGGCCCAAAACCTCCTAGGAGTCCCGTGCTCATCGAGCATCGTCCTAGCCATCTCACAAAGAGTCCGATTTTTCCTTTCCACGACTCCATTTTGAGAGGGCACATAAGGGGTCGAATACTGATGTTCAAGACCTAGATCACGACAAAAGGCATCAAAACGAGAGTTCTTGAACTCTGAGCCATTATCACTGCGGATAGCTCGAATAGCATTCCCATGCCTCTCGTTTTTCAACCTCACGATCGGCATCTCGAACAAAACCAAAAGTCTCACTCTTATCCTCCAAGAAGAACACCCGGGCATAGCGAGAGTAATCGTCCACCACAACAAGGACATACCACTTCCCACCCACCGAGCGAACTCGAGTTGGCCCAACAAGGTCCATATGCAACGGCTACGTGGGACGCTCGGTCATGACATCGGTCAGGGGTGGATGAGGAGTGGCTACCATCTTACCATGCCTACAAGGAGCACAAACCAAATCCTTCTCAAACTTCAACTTCGGCAATCCTCGGACAAGGTCAAGACCACTCAAGCGGGAAACCAAATCAAAGCTCAAGTGTCCCAACCGCCTATGCCATTTCCACAAATCGAAGAAGGACCGGCCATTAAACAAGGCGAGCGAGGACCCAAAGAACGAGAGAAATCGCCCCGAAAATGCGACCCTCGGGGATGATCATACGGACAAGATCACCTCGAGAATCAAGCAAACGAGACTCGCCGGACTTGAAACGCACCTCAAAACCCTCATCAAGCAACTGAGAAACCGAAAGCAAATTAAAACCCAAAGACTTCACAAGAGCCACTCTCTTCAACGTTACCTTGTCACTCACATGCACAACACCCTCAGACAGCACCCTACCTCGTCCATTGTCCCCAAATGTGATGTACATCTTTTCCTTCACTGGGGTGAGGCTGGAGAACCACTTCTTATCTCCGGTCATGTGTCGAGAACACCCGGAGTCGATCAACCAAATGTTCTCCAAGCCTCCTGCCTGCAGTCAGAAACAAGAACGAGAATGAGCTAGCGACTCGACACTGGGGTTAGCACAGAGAAAGTTAAACCAGTTGTCGAGTCATCTCGCTCAAAAGAGGGGTTAGCAAACATCACTCCCTTGCCACCAAACTTCCCATGTCCCATGGGAGGAGTACGAGCACCACGAGGGGGAAAACGTGGTCCGTAGTTCCTCTGGAACCCAAAGCTGCGATCATCTCCCCTAAACCCGTACCGAGGACGAGTAGGAGGACGTCCAAAGCAAAACCACCACGAGCCCGACCAAACCTCTCACCAAGGCACGCACACCATCATCTCTCCCGACAAACCTCTCACCACCACCACCTCTCCGTGGGAACCCCGCCAACACTCCTCACACTTCCCACACCCCGTGGAAGTGGCACTCTAGGCTCGGGGAATACCGCGAGGCCGGCGATACCCGTCCCGGTTTGCTTGCTCCCTAGTAAGCCTCTCATCCCTCTTCCTCTTGTAGCAAAACTCGGCAAGATGCCTCTCCTTGCCACAATACTCACACCGAAGGGGATGGGTTTTGGTTTTGGCTCGGCTTTTCTTTAGGCTTCTCACCCTTCTCACCCACAAACTTCACCGGTTTCGGAAATCATTTGTCTTAGGTGGGAATTTGGGTGGATCTTGGGTTGTGTCAAGCTTGTTGCAAAGATGGTTGGGCTTTGGTGTGAAAGAGTTCTTGGGTGCTTTTGGGAGTGGGACTTGGATCTCTCCGATCACCTCGAACTCGGGGTTGGACTCAACACACTTTTCATACACACTCTCCCCACCGTTCTCTCCCACTTTCTCACCCAACTTCTCAAACCCCAAACCACGACCATCGGCTCTCTTGAACTCCTCAATCATGATCTTCAACCGAGGTTCCCGCCCGGACAACCAACCCAACACCTTCCTCAAATAGTCATTCTCCTCATAGATGACATCCAAACGGGAAGTAAGTTCAAGATTACGCAAAGTGACTTCATCACAGCTAGAACATGCATTTGCAACAGGAGATTTCAAAGATGCTTCCAAAGAACTAATAGTAGAGCGAGCATCAACAAGCTTAGCATGCATAGTAGGACATGATTTGCAAGCACCAAGCAAAGTAGGTCTAGCCTTAAGCTCATCATGTTCATTCCTAAGAGCATCTAGTTGAGCCAAAATAGAAGCATTCTTCTCATTAAGCAGTTTGATCTCATTCAACCAAGCATCACATTCAACACATTCAACATCATCGGGGAGGAGTAGAAGCAAGTTTCAAAGAGTCATTCTCAAGTTTCAATTCAAGCAATTTTGACTCTAACTCTCCTACTTTCTCACTAGCATTCTCAAGCCGAGCCCTAAGATCTTTCCTCATCTTTTTGGCATCTCTCGGCACACTATCACGGTTATCAAGCAAACCATTCAACCTAGCAATCTCGGCAAGCAAGGAGTCGGGATCACGGTTTACCTCATCCTCCGAGTCGGAGTCGCCGTCCTCCTTCACACTCTTCTTGTCGCTCGAGCTATGGGCCATGCCACAAAAGCCCTCGAGCGCCACACGGCTCGGCCCCCGCCGAGGTTCCGCTTGCACTCTTCTTGCCACCGCGCCTCCCGGCGTCTTCATCTTCGCCGCTCGAGCTTGATCGCTCCTCGCTTGAGCTTGAGTCGACGTCGCTCGCACCGGCCACCATCGCTCTTGCCTTGTTCTTCTTGTAGGTGCTCTTGCTCGGTCGCCGCTTGTCCTTGTCCTTGCTCTTGGACTTGTTGAAGTGCTTGCCCTTGGAGGAGTACTTGTCTTCACGCCTCGGGTGCGCCTTGTACTCGTTCACCTTGTACTTGTTCTCCTCCGCTTCCGGCACTCGGCGATGAAGTGGCCACGCTTGCCACACTTGTAGCACGTCCCCGAGCTCCGCCTTGCGTTCCTCCGACTCTCGTGTAGTCGTTCAAATCTTCTTGAGAGCAAGGCCGGCTCCTCCTCGCCCGGCACATCAAACTCCTCATCCGGAATGGACATAAGAGAGGACAAAGAAAACTCGTCGACAGGAAGGGTTAGATTTGCCCTTTGATCCTCCCACAAGAGCAAGACTATGGTCGGTCGAGCCCTCATGCTTGGATAGCATCTTCCGTCAACCTCGGCCGACTTGAGCTTAGAAAAGAGGTCATCCAACTCAATAGTCAAATAATTCCCGGACTCCTTGATGGCCTCAACCTTAGCACCCCAAACATTTGGGTCCAAGACATGCAAGAGCTTCAAAGCCCGATCATGCTCGGAGTACGGAAAATCCTCAACATTAGCCTTCATGTTGTTCACGATGGCGGTAAACCTGCGAAACATCGCATCAATGTCCTCACCGGAAGTGGAGTGAAATTCTCATATTGCATCCGGTAAGAGACAAAGAGGCGAGCCTTCACATGGTTATCACCACCGTGAGCAACCAACAACTTTTCCCAAATTTGCCAAGCAAGATTCAAATGGCGAACACGCTCAAACTCTGGATCACACAAGCTCCGGCACAAGTGATCAACGGCTTTTGTATTAGCCTTATACTTGGCCTTGGCATCGGCATCGGTCACCATAAGAGTATGGATGTTGACCGGAATAGCATAGGTCTTGTCAAGCACAATAAAATCCAACAGCTTTCCTCGAAGAAAAATCATCATACGAGCCGCCCACTTGTGGTAACCCTTGCCATCGAAGTGCGGCGGACCGCCCCGCTCAACGTACGCCATCTTAGGATTCGAGACTTGTCAAAGTCGCAAAGAATCCGGCACCAAGCTCTGATACCAATTGAAGGATCAGATGGCGACTAGAGAGGGGGGGGAGTGAATAGGAGCCGGTAAAAATTCTTCCCAAAGAACCCGGCCTATGTCCTACTCAAAACCCGGTCACACACAAGCGATGGATCGAATCATGCACCAATCGCCAAGACCACGAGGTTATGGATCAACCTCTAGCCTTAGGAACGATTCCTCGAAGCACACGCGGAAGCACTAGAAAGGGGAGGAAGGAATCGAACCAAGAAGCAAAGCACACGGGCTGCGGCGGACCGTCCGCGCAGAGGGGGGGCGGACCGTCCGCAAGAGCCGCGCGGACCGTCCGGCCGGGTATCGCGGACCGTCCGCACCGGTCGCGGACCGTCCGGCCTTAGCCGCGGACCGTCCGTTAATTTACACGAACGACCCAAAGACACCCGCGTGCCACGGACCGTCCGCGGGGAGCACGCGGACCGTCCGCCTAGCACCGCGCGACCGTCCGCCCGACACCGCGGACCGTCCGAAACTTCGTCCAACCAAAAACCAAAATCACAACGGATCGAAACAAAGGACGAGCAAGAACACGAAGAACACGGGATGAAGCGGAGCCGCGCGGACCGTCCCGCCGGTCCTCGCGGACCGTCCGCCGTGTGCGGACGAACGTAAAATAGCCCGACCCCGAAAGTCAACTCCCCCAAATCATCATCGGATTTCCCAAACGGTTGAAGCTGTAGAGACAAGGGTTTGGGGATTTGAAAAGCGTCACACAAGGATGCTATAGCCCAAAAATCTTGCCTCCTAACTCCCTAAATCACCGGGAATCGCGAATCCTTTGAGCACATCCAAAAACTAGAGCACCGAACGAAAACTCACAAATCGAAGTGATTTCCGGCGTTTGAGGGCACAAGATCAAGCACAAAGATGCACAAGGCATCTATCCATGTTTCCCTCAAAGAAATCCGGGAAGAAACTCACTCAAATCCGCGGAATCACACCGAGAACAAAGGCACGAAAATAAGCACAAAAAGGCACGAAAAACAACCCCGAATCTTCTATACAAACCAGGAAAGATTCACAAGGTCTAGCATGCCGCCCTAGCATCCATCCCTCTCAACAAATCTCTCATGAAGCTCTCATGCTAGCCTAGAGAAAATAGGAAGGAAAATGGCTACCAAAATGAGAAAGAGAAGGGAGCAAATGAAACCCTAAGTCGCGGAGAGAGAGAGCCATCAACACACACTCCAGGCTTATATATCAGGTCCCGCCGGGGAGTGGTAAATGACTCGACTACCCCTAACTACACTACTGGCGATACAACCCACGTAGGGGCATTTTGGTAATGTATGTGGGTCTTGCCATCGGACGGCCACGCCTTTGCCTCACCCCGCGTCCTCCCGACGCAAGCCATGCGATCCCGCCGCGTGTCCTCCGCTTCGAAGCTTCCCGACACGCCCGGATCCCGTCTCCGTCGTGTTGGGCCCTCGGACTTGGTTTTGAGGCCCAAACCAAGAAACCGTCCGCCGATGGTTTTGTGGGCAAACCACCAAACCCCGCGTGCTCGGTCCGGCCTCCCGCCAAACCACTTGACTTGACCGCCACCGTGCACCGGCTCACACGTCCATGACTTCGTCTTGCTTGTGTCGCCACCATGTGGCCCGCACCCAGTCCCGCTGTCCACCGGGTCCCTCGAACCGAGCCTACTTGTCTCTCCATCTCCCGGAGGCCCCTCAAGGCTGAAGACCTTTCGCGCCCGTTCTTCACCTCGCAACAACACGAACTAGGCCGCGGCCTACACCCGCGCACTAAGCCAAGAGTCGGTCCAACACCCGTTGTCAATCACTCATCACTAAGGAGCGGTCATCCACCGACCACCGGGACGCTCCGGTCCACGGGATCTTCCTCATCATCGGGCACCATGATAAGGTTAGGGAAAACCATAGGTGCGGGCTCCATCTCAATCTCCTTATCCGTATCTCCATCATGCAAGTCATTGTCTGTTCCTGTGGAGCATACTGATGGATTTCTCCAGCCTGAGAGGTCCTCAAACTACGAACCATCTGTAGTGCAGTGCAGAAAGAGAAAGATGGTGAGGCAAATGGATGAGAGCTAAAGCAAGCACAAGGCAAAGAATGCAGACAGCTCAAGAGTAAAGCAAAAAGGCAAGAGTAAGGTTATTAAGAATAAAGCAAGCATGTAAGAGAAAGCTTCTATGCGTATGAAATCCTTAGTTCGACCATTTCTATCTAGGCTAGCGTTCCTACGGTCAACACGGCTACGGTACCACTCCGTCACACCCGGTTTTAAAGGCAAAACCGAATGCATTGATCACGTGTGCGCCGGGATCAAGTTACACACACGCTTAGACATTATGAATACCAAAAACGATTGCCACACGAATAAAGAGTTATTACAAACCATAGTCTTAAACGAATCTTAAATAAACGAATCTCGCAACGGACAAAATGCCTCCACGGGCGGTGACCGAAGACTACGCACACCTAGAACTCCCGGAAATCTCCTGGAATATCTTCAAAGTTCTCCCGGTCCGAGCAAAGCAATTCCGGTATTGTAGATGCAAGAGAATAAACAAGCATGAGCACATATCGTACTCAGGAAGAGAGAACAACATAACATGCAAGGCCATATGGTGGATGGCTAAGGTTCAAGCACTTTAGCATTTTAGTTGATCAAGTTTTATTAGCAACTTGATTACTAAAGGTGTAAGTTCATACCAACCCAATTAATAAGATATAAGCATCATAAATAGAGAATAAAACAACAATTTAAACATTAAAGTTCCATAATTTAATCATGTGAGTGTCCAGGCCGCTCTTGACCGTGAGCATGGCTAATCGATTAGTTTAACACTGCGAGAGGTTGTACACTTTCACCACAAGCAGCGTAAAAGCTCCGAAGAACTTTGGACCCAACCATGCGGTGTTTGCAAGACACCATATCACACTTCCGAGGTGTGATTGCATAGGGACGCTACATGGCCTTTACAAAGGTTCCCCAGCAAGTTATGACCCACAAGGTCCGGATCGATTAGCAAGGTATAAAGTCCCCTAGCGGTCGACACCCCACCATAAAAGAATAACTCACCCAACCCCCTCGCTAGAGCGAGTCCATACCCCACAAGCACCGCCGATCCCTTGTCCTTATCGGGTAAGACCATCCCAAGCTAAAGTTCCTAATTATTCAGCCATGACCATTGCCCATTAGTTCTTGTGGTTGTCTTGTTTTCTGGGTGGTTCTCCATGTTCCGATTATCATATTAAAGTGGTCTTGTAAAGTAAAAGATCATAAACGGAACATAGAATAACAAAAGGTATCCAAGTTTGATTAATACCAATTCCCAGTTGAGCATGCTAAGCAATAGCTACCACAAGATTAATTTAATTCCCGTTATCAAGGTAAAGGTAGTAAAAAGCTAGGCATGATCCTTAATAGGTTCCCATCAAATTAATGCAAGCGGAAAAGTAAAGACAGTGAATTTAAATGCATGTTATGTAGGACAAGCGGGCATGCATCAAGGAATACTTGCCTTCAACAAAGCCTTGCTGCTCAAACTCTTGCACAACTTGATCTTCAAATCCCTCGAACAAATCGCTCTCTACGGTCCACAATCATCACATACAAGCATACAATAGGAATAAATAAGAAACAGTCACCAAACAGATCAAACAGATCTAAACAGTAGCATAAAACTAATCTACGCTTCGAAACGAACGCGTGGACATAAAGAACGCTAAAATCGGAGCTAAAACGACTAAGTTATTATTAGGGAAGGTGTAGGGACCAATCTGTAAAGATTTGAAAAGGTTTTTGGGCTAAAATAAAGAAAAAGGACTAAACCGTGAGAAAACTTCTAAGGTGGAAGGGTATATCTGTAAATATAGGAAACTCAGGGCTTTTCTGCAAAACGGCCAGGGCTGGCGGCGGGGTTGACCTAGTTGACCGGGTCGGGTTGATCTAGATCCATTGGATCTAGATCCAACGGCTGCTGCTGTTTGCGGGCGGCGCGGGCGACAGGGTTAAATCCGGCGCGTCGGATCTTGATCCGATGGCCGAGGACGCGAGCAAGCGGCGGGGCGGCGGCGGGGAGCGCGAGCCGGCGGCGGCGGCGGCGGCGGACGGCGGCGGGCTCGCCGGCGAAGACCCTAATCTAGGGTTTTTGGCCACGGTTTGAGGCGCGGACGGCATCTAGGTGCGGCGCGCGAGCACGCGAAGCTAGCGGGGGCTAACGGTCGCGGCGGAGATGCGGCGGAGCGGCGGGACGACGCGGCGGCGCGGCGAGGTAGCTCCGGCGACGGCTCCAAGGCGACGGGGTGCTCGGGGACGCCAACAAGCGGCACGGAAGGCTCGCTCACCTCCTTGCGCAGCTCCTGGGCGATCCCACGGCGACGAAGCGGCGGCGGAACCGGGGAATCAGCGGCGGCGGCGGCGCTCTAGGGTTCGGCGAGGGCGGCGGGCGGCGGGTTGGCTAGGGCGGCTCGGGTAGGGCTTCCAAGGGCGGCGGCGTGCCTTAAATAGCCGGGCCTAGCCTTAGCGTGCGGGCCACGCACGGGGGACGCGTACCCCGGTCGGACTCGGGCGGCGGCGGCGCGGGCGAGTCCCGGTCGGGGACGAGCGCGGGGTAGGGGATGACCACCGGGGCCCACGGGTCGGCCTCGGCGGGCGGAGGCGGGGAGCGGCCGGCGGGCGGGCGAAGCGGCCGCCGGGCCGGCTGGGGCCGGGCCGAAGCGCCGGGTCGCGGGCGCGGTTAAGGCGGGCCGCGGCCCTGGCGGCCGGCGAGCTGGGCTGCTAGCTGGCTTGCGCGGGCCGCGGCTGGCTGTTGGGCTAGAAGGGGGAAAGGGGTAAAGGAAGAAAGAGATAGGGTTTCACATTTTTTTGAAAAGGGGTTTCAAACAATAGAATTCAAATTTGAATTTGAATTCCAACAACCAAAAGAAATGCTCCAGCATGTATGCAACAAATAATTCCTATATTTCATTAACTTTATTTTAGAAAAGTTTTAAATGCCTAAAAATAAATAAAGCAACCTTATTTTCCTTAAGCAAGTAAATGGTTTCTAGCAAATTTTAATAAAGCCAAATTTTTAGTAAAATTAGGGTGTTACAATGCCTCCAAGAACACCTCTAACCCTAGAACACCGAAAACCCCAAAATCGAGCCCCTTAACTCACGGATTTGGGAGGGGAATCACAGGCCAAAGAACCACGAAGGCTTCCCACAAATTTTCCCCCAACAAATCACCAAGAGGAAAGTCCCGAAAACACCCCAAGAAAACCACCAAGAGAGGGCTCCGAAAATCACCACCAAGAACAACCGGGAACAACACAACAAAGCCTTGAGGAACCACACCGAATCATCTATACATACCAAGGAGGTTCATACAAGGTCTAGCTTGCCGCCCGATCATCAAACCCTCTCACAAGATCTCAACATGAAGCTCTCAATCTAGTCCTATGGAAATCCTAAGAAAATAGGAAGGGAAAATAGGAAAGCAAATGAACTAGGGTTCCAAGAGATGGCTGCCATCCTCTCACCTCAGGGGTTATATTGAGGCAACCAAAAGTCTAAAATACCCTTACTTAACAACTAGGGATACAAGCCCCTCAAGGGCGGTTTTGGAAGTCTTCAAGTTTTCTCCATCGGACGGATGCCCGGCGACCACAACCTGCTTTGCCTCGACGCAAGCCTTGCGATCCCGACGCGTGTCCTCCGCTTCGAAGATTCCGGACTGCGTCGTCACACACCGCTCAGACTGGTGCTCCTCATCGGTCAGCCCGGTACCCACCGGTCAGACCGGTCAGACCCACCGGTCAGACCGGTCTGGAGCTGCTGCAGCACCGTCTTCGGTTCTTCGGTCTTGGCTTTGTGGATCAACCAAGGAACCCAGTGGTTTGCTGGTGAACCACTAGAAACCCCGCGAACTCGATGTAGCCTCCGCCAATCGCCACTCATGACTCGGCTCCCACGTAGTCCCGGCTCGGCCTTGGTTTTGAGGCTCAACCAAGAAACCGTCCATGACTTCATCTTGCTGTTCATACCACCAAGCGGCCCGCACTTGACCCCGCTAGCCACCGGGTCCCTCAAACGAAGCCTACTTGTCTTCTCCACACCTAGAGGCCTCACCGGCGACGACCTTTCGCGGTTGTTCTTCACCTGCGTCAACACGAGTCAAGCCGCAACCTGCACCTGTAATACTTAGCCAAGAATCAGTCCACACAACATTGTCAATCACTCATCACACAAGGAAGCGACCACCCACCGGTCCTCGAACCACACATGGTCCTCAATCTCCCCCTATGAGTGCATTGACCACACCTACACAAAGTAACAAGAGAAAAAAGAAAAAGAAAAGAAACGAATAAAAAGAAACTCCAACAAGCGATCGAAAGCCAAACAAAAGCAAAGAGAAAGATCACTTGAAGAAGGCAAGTTTCGGACCCCTTAGGCAAGAGCAACGGCTCGACACATCCGAGACAAAACAAAGCTCAAACAAAGAGCGCAACCACCAAACCAAAGCTCGAACAACCGCAAAGAGCTCCCCCTGCACACATGCAAGCTCCCCCTGAACCAATGCAACTCCCCCTGGACGAATGCATGCAAAGCACCACTTGAAACAGGGCAGCTGCAACAACTCAGCTCTCACCGGTCAGACCGGTGCTCAACATGTGCACAGGACCAGCACTCTGACCGGTCAGACCGGTGACCACGACCGGTCAGACCGGTGCACACCAGAGCCCAGAAATGGCTCGAAACCACCTGAAAACCTTCTAAATGCATCCAACAAGCCATTTCAAGCTCAAACTTCTCCCCCTTGTTGGCAATGCATGAATCAAGCCAAAAATGCAAAACTTTCAACCTAGAGCTTCTCAAATAGACAAAATTCAACATAGGATGCTACACATGTCCAAATAAGCGAATTAGATACTCTATAGCTTCGTATTGACATCAACTACAAGATCACCAAGTTTCACAACCATTGGACGAAGCTAAGCTGGATTTGGGTAATTTTGCGAAAAATTCACCTCTCATGAGCAAAGTCCTAAACATGATCAAAACATATCAAAATGGTAAAGCCAGACAAACTTCATGCTAGGACAACCATTCTAATCATAAGACCATCACAAACACCCACAAGCATCTCATGTCATGTTAAAGCCACCGAGCCATGTGCCTACTTCTATGTATGAGACTTCTCATTGGTAGGCATCATGCAACGGTTTAGCACCCAAAGCAAATTAAATCTAGCACATATGACATGGGAGCACATTTTCCAAGCATTTTACATTTCATTTTCAGATTCAAGTTTGGTACATGAAATGTCTTTGCGACAAAAAGGAACTTATGCCCCTCCACAAGATAAAACAAGAGGGCTAAACATTCATGATGGCAAATGAGCCTTTGGCTCCATATCAATAAACTAGCTATCCAACCACAAATTATGCATAACCAAGCCGCTAAAACATGTCAAGATCATATAAAGGCATTTACACATGAGAGAGAGCATACATGTGACAATTTTCAAAAATAGCCGTCAACCATGGATTATAAATCAAGATCATCAAGAGCTAAGCCAAACTAACCATAGCATACCAAACAAGCTCACAAAGACATAAATAGCATTCCATGGTGAACAATGTATATAGGAGAAGCTTTTCCTATCCAATGCATATAATACAAAATGCATACAATCTAAGATACAAGAAAGCCTATACATCATGTTACATATGCCATGCCAAATGCAAGGAATGCACAAAGAGAAGCTATACATATGCTACAAAAGAGCTCCCACACAAAACTCACAAACCACTGGCTTCTCGAGGGGAGGCAAAAAGGGCTCGACACCACCGGCAAAAGAGCAAAGGAGCACAAAACTCACAAGCTCCCCCTAAACTCATGCATTAAGGCCAAAAAGCATACAAAGCTCACCTTACACACATGATATAGGGAAAAGAGCAAAATGAACCAAGTGGCTTAACCAAGGCCACACACTTGAAGGTCACAAATTTACTTACCTTGATCATTTCTTTACAATTCACTCGTCCTTGTCCACCATCCCCGAAAGTGATGTACCTCCATGTCACCACCAGGGTATGAGGCTAGAGAACCACCCCCGATATCAACCAAATGTTCTCCGGGCCTCCCACCTGCAACTCAAAACCAAGATCGAGAGCGAGCAAATGACTCAACACTGGGGTTAGTTCCAAAGGTGTTAAACCAATGTCGGGCCATTTCCTCGAAAGTAGGGTTAGCAACACTCATCCTACCGCGCATATCAAAAATGTGATCCATCCTGTCAACCCTATCAAACCTAGAACCACCATGGGAAAACCACTCCCGTCTCACTGGAGGAGTACGAGTGCCACGAAAGAAACACCATGGTCCGTAGCCCCTCTGAGACTCAAAACTGCGACCTCTCCCAAACTCGTATTGATCACAAGATGGAGAACGTCTAGCAAACTCAACACCACCAAACTCAAGGTGCTTACCATCTGTTCCACGACTGAAAGGACTAAACCCTCTAGCATCACAACCAGGGAAACCAAACTCTCCAGCAATCTGCCTAGCACCGGTCTGACCGGTCACCCTGACCGGTCTGGCCGGTGGTCCTCGGCCAGCAGCCTTGTCTCCACCTAAGGCTCTCCTATCTCTACATGCTGGAACCATATACACAAAACCCTTTCCCTTGGCCAGAGACATATGAGACTCAGGCACACCATGAGAAGGGTGGTACCTGTCCTTGTTTGCCCACTCCTTAGCCATTCTCACATCTCTCCTTCTCGTATAGCAAAACTCTTTTGTGACCATCCTTTCCACAAAACTCACAATGGAAACAAATTTATCTGGGCTTAGGCTTGGGGTGAGGCTCTTCACAGGGCTTCTCACTTGGTTTCTCACTTGGTTTCTCTCTCGGTTTAAGCAACTGGTTTGGCTTGGGAGCAAACTTGTCTTTGGGTGTGGATTGTGGTGGAACTGGAACATTCCCAAATTTCCCTTCTCTCTCACCACTGCTCTCACCAGCCTTATCAAATCCCAAAGCCCAACCATCAAGCGCTTACAACTAGCAATCATCATACCAAGCTGAGGTTCTTGACTAGACAACCAACTCAGCACCTCACGCAACTTATTGTTTTCATACTGCAAATGGTCAACACATTGTGCAAGTTCCAGATTCTTCATAGCATGCAACTCACAAGTAGAACAAGAAGTAGGAATAGGCACTTTAAAATCAGCCTCAAGCGAAACAATGCGAGAACGAAGCTCAACAATTTTTTCATGCAAACCAGGGCAAGAAGTACATGCACCAAGCAAAGTGGGTCTGGATTGTAGCTCTGCCAACTCAACCCTAAGCACATCTAGTTCCTCACACTTGGAGGCATACTTTTACCTAAGATCAGTCAAGTCAGCTAGGAAAACAGAGCAATCAGCACAATCAATCTCATCAGAAACAACAGGGCTAGCCTTAAGAGAATCAATTTCAAGCTTGCTATCAAGAACCTGTGTTTCTAGCTCAGCTACTCTAGTCCTAGCATCCTCAAGCAAATATCTAAGCTCCTTCCTAAGCTTCTTAGCCTCTCTAAGCATGTGATCGCGATTATCAAGCAAGTCAACCAACTCCTCATTCTCCTTGCGCAAAGAAGAGAGCTCATCACATACCTCATCCTCGGAATCCAAGTCCGAGGCGTCCTTCTGGCTTCTCTTGCTGCTGGAGCTGCGAGCCATGCCGCAGAAGTCGTCCTTGAGGCTTAGGCCCGTCACACAAAGGCCGTTGAGATACTTGCCGAGGTTCTTCTTCTTCTTCTTCTTCTTCTTCTTCTTCTTCTTCTTCTTCTTCTTCTTCTTCTTCTTCTTCTTCTTCTTCTTCTTCTTCTTCTTCTTCTTCTTCTTCTTCTTCTTCTTCTTCTTCTTCTTCTTCTTCTTCTTCTTCTTCTTCTTCTTCTTGTCATCCCCTTCGTCTTCATCACTCGAGCTTGAAGACGTGTCCTCGGAGTCAGACTCGATGTCACTCGATCTCTTCATCTTCTCTCGAGCCCGTGTCTTCTTCCCATGTCCATGATCCTTCTTATTGGACGTCTTCCTCTTGTCCTTGAACTTGTGCTTGTCGTGGCTGTTCACCTTCGGACACTCGGCGAAATAGTGTCCAGCCTTGCCGCACTTGAAGCATGTCCTCGTGTTCCTCCTCATGTTCACCCGGTTCTCGTGCAGCCTCTCGAACCCCCTCGTCAGGAGCGCCAGCTCGTCCTCTCCAAGCACGTCGAACTCCTCATCTGGCATATACATCAAAGAGGACAAAGAGAACATCCTGGTGGATGGGTTAGTGTTAGCCTTTCCTTTCGAACCACCGATGAGGGCGAGACTATGGGAGTCAGTCGGGCCCTCGATCTTGGCTATCATGCCCCTATCCACCTCAGCCGACTTGAGCTTCGAGAATAGCTCGATCACGGTCAGAGTGTCATACTTCTCCGACTCCATAATGGCCTCGAACTTTCCACCCCAAACTGTGCGATCCAAAGAGTGTAAGAGCTTGACGGCTCTACCATGATCATCATATGGGAGCACGTCCACATTGGCCCTCATGGTGTTCACAACCACCGTGAACCTCTGAAACAAGGCATCGATGGACTCACCGGGGAGATGAGTGAAGTTCTCGTACTCTCTCCGTTAGGTCGCATACATGCAAGCCTCAACCTGTGCATTCCCAACATGAGCCTCCTTCAACACCAACCAGATTCTACAAGCCAAGTGCTCGGTGTGCACCCGATCGAACTCAGGGTGACACAAAGCACGAAACAAGTAGTCGATCGCCTTATTGTTTGCGTCAAACATGCCCCTCGATCTTGGAGCAAGGAAGTTCATCGGCTGGACATAGCCTATGTCCACCGTGACATCCCAAAGGATCTGACCCTTTCTGCGGAGAAACACGCCGCCATCCGCTTACTCCACATCTGGTAGTTCTTGCCATCAAAGTGTGGAGGACCCGAACCCCATTCCTGGTACGCCATCCTTCGATCATAGGCTAGTTAGAGTCAATAAAGACCCAAACCGGCTCTGATACCACTTGAAGGACCAATACGGCGAACTAGAGAGGGGGGGAGTGAATGGGAGCCGATAAAAATTCTTCCCGAAGGAGATGGAGACTCCAACAAGACGAACACGGCTTCCTACACACGTCTCCAACTCACCACCCAAGTTGGTGAAGCCCACGTAGCCACTGGAGTGCCACTGGACCTAGGAACCAACAACCAACCTTCCGAGCCAAAACACACCAACACGCACAGCGGAAACTTGCACGACTTGCTGCTCGTGCCGCACGGTCGACCGGTGGCTCGCGCCGTCGGAGCCGGCCACACCGGTCCGACCGGTGGACGAGCCGGTCAGCCGGTGGGCTGCAAAGAATCGCACAACAAGTGTTCCAGAAAGCCTCAGTGACTTATCTAGGCCCTGGAACAAAAACACACCCAAAACACAACCTGCAAGGAAGGAAAACCCTACACAAAACCTAACAAAACAACTCCAAATAGACCAAGAACTGACCAGCAGCACCAAGACCCAAAGACACACGAGTCAAGCAGTTCACCCGAGGCAAATCCCACAAGTGACTCACACCGGTCAGACCGTCAAGAGCACCGGTCAGACCAGTGTAGCCTGGGCAGCTCGGGATGAACAGCACCCGCGGGTCAACTCCTCCAAATCCAAACTTCGATCTCCCGAATCGCTCCACAAACTTGAACAGGACTTTGGGGATAATAGGAACACCTCATGAGGAGTCCATAGCCATGATTTTGTCCACCAAAACTTGTCAAATCAAGATGAATTGAAGAAATCCCGCCAAGAACACCTCTAACCCTAGAACGCCGAAAACCCCAAAATCGAGCCCCTTAACTCACGGATTGGGAGGGGAATCACAGGCCAAAGAACCACGAAGGCTTCCCAAAAATTTCCCCAAACAAGTCCCCAAGGGCAAGGTCTCGAAAACACCCCAAGAAAACCACCAACAGAGAGCTCCGAAAATCACCACCAAGAACAACCGGGAACAACACAACAAAGCCTTGAGGAACCACACTGAATCATCTATACATACCAAGGAGGTTCATACAAGGTCTAGCTTGCCGCACGATCATCCAAACCTCTCACAATATCTCACCATGAAGCTCTCAAGCTAGTCCTATGGAAATCCTAAGAAAATAGGAAGGGAAAATAGGAAAGCAAATGAACTAGGGTTACAAGAGATGCTGCCATCCTCTCACCTCATGGGTTATATGGAGGCAACCGAAAGTTCAAAATACCCTTACTTAACAACTAGGGATACAAGCCCCTCAAGGGCAGTTTTGGAAGTCTTCAAGTTTTCTCCATCGGACGGATGCCCGGCGACCGCAACCTGCTTAGCCTCGACGCAAGCCTTGCGATCCCAACGAGTGTCCTCCGCTTCGAAGATTCCGGACTGCGTCGTCGCACACCGGTCAGACCGGTGCTCCTCATCGGTCAGCCTGGTACCCACCGGTCAGACCGGTCTGGAGCTGCTGCAGCACCGTCTTCGGTTCTTCGGTCTTGGCTTTGTGGATCAACCAAGGAACCCAGTGGTTTTCTGGTGAACCACTAGAAACCCTGCGAACTCGGTGTAGCCTCCGCCAATCGCAACTCATGACTCGGCTCCCACGTAGTCCCGGCTCGACCTTGGTTTTGAGGCTCGACCAAGAAACCGTCCATGTCTTCATCTTGCTGTTCATGCCACCATGCGGCGCGCACTTGACCCCGATGGCCACCGGGTCCCTTGAACGAAGCCTACTTGTCTTCTCGACACCTCGAGGCCTCACTGGCGATGACCTTTCGCGCTTGTTCTTCACCTGCACCAACACCAGTCAAGCCACAACCTGCACCTACAATACTTATCCAAGAATTAGTCCACACAACGTTGTCAATCACTCATCACACAAGGAAGCGACCACCCACCGGTCCTCGAACCACGCATGGTCCTCAGTATTGACATTTGACAAATCATCTTATTCAAGTTACACTTAAACTAACTTTGATGATGAAGTAAATCACAAACAAATTAAAACAAACTATGAATACATAACTTTTTGAATGATACGAATGATCCAATATCAATGTTATGATAAAAAAATCAACAATAATAAGTAATTTAGGATGGTGGGTAGTTCATTCTTATCCCAAACCATAAATACAAATGGGATTATCTCAAAAAGAAATACAAAGGGGATATGATATCCATCTTTCCTCGTTTCCCCTCCCCTCCCATCCTATTTTAAAAAAATCCGAACGGTGTTTGAAACATACTCCCTCCATCTCGTGAAAATACAATTCTAGCATTTGAAAAAAATCTCACAAAGAGTATTAATAATGATCCTATAAAATAGATCTAATTATCTGTCTAATTAAGTAATTAGATCTCATATGCATATCAAAACTTACTAGATGTGACTTAAAAATAGGTGTACAAGAGTCCTTTTCGCCATCACGAGTAATAGAGACCGATCCAAACCGGCGATATTGGCATAGCAGCCGGATTGTATAGGTTGAGGCGTCAAAACGTACTCAAGACGACTTTTTTCCCTCGGCAGAAAAGCCTACGAATACACTTATCGCTGCAACTGCCGCCGTCGCCGCCCGCAGTGGCAGCGAATCTCTGTGATAATCAATGAGGGCGCCGGAGGGACCGAGGTAGAAGACGACTTCGAGGTGCACCGCGGAGACGGATCGGTGCGCGCACGTGTTCGAGATCCACAACTACACCCTCCACAAGGTCCTCAGCCCTGGAAAATTCATCCAGTCGGCTACCTTCACCGTTGGCGGCTACGAGTGTGTAAGAAATCGGATGCTCGTTAGCCTAAGAGGGGGAGGGGGTGAATTAGGCAAATAAAAACCTTAACCTATGGCTTCACTATTTTTACACAAGGATAAACTAAAACACACTATCTAGATGTGCAACTAGGGTTGTTCTAGTGTCAAACTCCCATCCCAAAACAAGGTTTGAAACCTATTGCCAATCCTAGCATGATACTACTCTAGGAAATTAAAGGGAAGCAAAGATTGCAATAGAGTAAATGCGGAAACGTAAAGGGGATGAGAGGAAGCAAACTCTTGACACGCGATTTATGCCATGGTATTGGTAGGCACTAAGCCACCCCTAGTCCATGTTGTTGAAGTACTCACACAAGAGTATTGCTTACCGGTCACCAAGTCTCTCCCAAGAGCACCACTTGACTCGCCATAAAGGCTAGCCACTTAGACTCTTGCCAAGCTCCCTTGGTCACCTTGATGCTGCCTCCACTAAGGAGCTTCTCCACCAAGGAAGGGGGTCTCCACGTCCCCCGCACAAAGTGTCCTCGCCGCTCCACACCAAGCCGGAGGGTCAATGACGATTGTCGGTGAGCCACTTAGGCCCCAAGGCTTTCGGCGAAACTTGTACAACTTGATTCACTCAAGAATCACCTCACAAGGTTGGCACAACCTTGCACTCACCAGCTCTAAGCTAAGCCTAACACTAAGCACATACACAAAGCATATGCAAGTCTAAGGATGAGAAATTAAGCACTTGGATGGATTGGATATGATCTTCAATGTGTCTTGAACTCCTCTGTACTTCCACACAATCCAGCAACCTCAAATGGGCGGGTGGAGGAGGTATAAATAGCCCAAGGCATCAAACTAGTCGTTGGCTAAAAGCTGCTGAAAGTAGTACCGTCGGATGATCCGACGCTATCTTTTTCCGGGCATCGATTCATCCGGTGCTACTAGCCGTTGCCTCCACCGCACATGACCGTTGAGGTTCTCTGACACAACTGCTCCGACGCTATGCACCGACTGTGCGTTGGATCATCCGGTGCTGAAGACCCCGCGACCAAGTCGTCTCTGTTAGCTTTCATACGACCTTCGGATAGACCGACGCTTCCCCTTGACCAAGGCGTCGGATCATCCAGTGCTGAAGACTTCGTCTTGGCGCGTCTCTGTCTTGATTCAAACTGAGCGTCGGATAGACCGATGGTGTCCTCACTCAGACCGTTGGATCATCCGGTGCTACTGTCTGCTCTTCCTCTGCAACTCGTCCGACTCTACTAAAAATGGATCGTCGGTTCATCCGACGGTGCCTAGGGTTTCACCAGTGTACCAACTCGTCCGACGATTGCACCGACGCTTGCTGTATAGGTACCGTCGGTTCATCCGAGGGTGTCTTTTCTTTTCCTTTCTTGCTCGGTTTTGATCCTTGCTTTTCTCATTTTGGCATGTGGTTTTCTTGCATCCTTGGAGCCTAGAAGTGTCTACAAAGACATGCTAAAACAATATGGTTAGTCTCAATGATCATGTTGTCATGAATCACCAAAATCAAACTCGAACTAATGACATATGAGGCCATGTTCGCTACAGAGTGGTGCATCCGCTATTACCCTGACGGAAACAAGTTGGAGGAATGCAAAGACCACGTCTCTGTCCACAGTCCACCTCGAGCTGTTGAGCAAATCCGCTGAGGTGAGGGTGCTCATCAGTTTGTGGTTAATCAATCCGGCGGCCACAACTCCGCCGTCGTCGTTGGTTGTCAAAGAGGAGACCGCTGTGTTCAGCGATGCCCATCCGTGCGTCGGCAGTAGAAGGTTCAAGAAGAAGGCCGAACTGGAAGCATCCCCTTACCTCCAGGATGACCGCCTCGTGATCCAGTGCGATGTCACCGTCATCAAGTGGACGTGCGTGTCACAATCCGAGAAAACGTGTGGCATCCAAGTGCCACCCTCAGATTTTCCCAACGATCTTGGGAGATTGTTCGATGCAGCAAAGAGGACTGATGTGACATTCAAGGTCCAAGGGGAGGTTTTCCGAGCACACAAGGTTGTGCTCGCCATACGGTCACCGGTGTTCGAGGCGGAGCTCTACGGGCCGGTTGGGGAGGACAATAGATCAGAAGCCATATCCATTGAAGACATGGAACCTGATGTTTCCAGGGCGCTGCTTCAGTTCATCTACACCGATTCGTTGCCTGCCATGGACGAACTTGATGGAGATGAGAAGCAAGAGATGTTTAAGCGTTTACTTGTGGCTGCTGACAGGTATGGCATGGAAAGGATGAGGTTGATATGTGAGAGCATGCTTTGCAAGGGACTTAAGGCTGAGACTGTGGCAGAAACTTTGGCTCTTGCTGACCAGCACAACTGCATCAAGCTCAGAGATGCTTGCATAGGATTTATCAACGACTCACCGAAGAGAATGGATACTGTGATGGAATCTTCAGGATATGAGCACCTCAAAAGAGCATGTCCTGCTGTCTTTATTGATATATGGGAGAAAGTAGCTAAATGTCGCAGAACCTAAGTGCTCGTTTTGGTGTAATGAGCATCTGAATAATTAGTTTAGCTGATGCATAGCTGCGCCCTCAGAGTTGTAGCCTTCAGGCTTGTCTTTCCATTGGCATAGTTTTTTTTGGGAGACATCGAGAAAAGGATATATTTTGCAACTGGTGGTGGGGTTCTGATGACCTGATATATACTGTAAATCATTAACTAAATCTATTTATTTTGTCTTAGTTTGCTTCTGTACTCATAGTAGTATTTATTACAATCTTTTTGTTTTCATATGACACTTCTTTTCATGGATCAACATCTAAACTTCTAATCATTTTGAATGCATGTTAGGATTGTTTCTCTTTTTTTTTATCACCGGAAGGGGGGGGGGGCATCCCCATCTGATTTAGGCTTGCGGCAAGCCGAATAGTACAAAGTTACATTTGCAGACATTTCGGGGGGAAAAGTTTTGCCGGTTCTGCTTTAATAGTTTTACATTGAAGAAAACGATGAACACCAGGTTTCGACGAGAGCTATGTCAGCTCGGGGCCATCGGTACCTCCACAGTCCACAGGCGCGCATCTTCCTTGCAGGCCACCCAGAATCGGCTGATGGAGGGGTCACACTATTGAACACCAGACTGTTGCGTTGCTTCCAAAGTTGCCAGCAGACAAGGAGGAGCGAGCTCTCAAAGTGTTTGCTCAGCACTGTTGTCGAACGAGGAACAGTTCACAGTTGTGCCACTCTACAGCCGTCAGTATTTACCCCAAGTGCAGACCAGACGCGGGCGCCGACCGGGCAGGTGAAGATGATATGATTACAGTAGTCTTCATCTGCTTGGTTGCGCAGCTCACATAATGCAATAATGCATCATTGACGACGCTTTTTGGGAGAAGGTTGGTCTTGCAGTGCATCCTTTCTTGGACAAGCAGCCACGCAAAGATCTGTACCTTGGACAAAATCAGAGAAGGCACACACCGGCAGCCTGTTCGGTTGGCTGGTGGCTGATGGCTGGTGCTGGTTTGTTCCGAGAGAAGAATCTTTCTTGGTGGTTCTTTGGTGGCTGGTTTGTTCGAGAGAAAATCTTGTTGTCACGGTGGGCGATAAGCCGAGCGAACAGGCTGCGCAGGGTTAGGATTGTTTGTGCATCAGGGTTAGGATTGTTTCTAATTCAGTCTTTACTCTCTTATTTTTTGGGGCAACCAGTCATGTTTTTTATAAACTTCCTGTCCATATGCATATCAGGCGGTTTATTGTTAGTACACCATCGTTGTCATTTTACTATATTTTTAACACTGTTAGGCACGGGTCCTCTTTCCATAGTAAAATAAGAACTTTCACAGGGAGAAATCCCATCTTTTGCCAAGTGCTAAAAGATTTGTGGAGTGCAATCTTTCAACCACTCGGAAACATAATCTTTTTGCCAAGTGTTGCACCGAAACACTCAACAAACTTGCTTTTTTGTCGAGTTTTTAATTTTTTGCACTCTGCAAACAAGCTTTTTGCCAACATTGGTTCTCGTTTAAGGAATATAAGGTGTGTGTGCTTTATAGGCATTTAATCATTTTTCTTAATTAATTAATGAAATATAGGAATTCCGTGTTGCATACATGCTGGTCCATTGTTTTGAGTGTTTGAATTCATTTGTTTGAGTTGTTTTGAAAATTGAAAAAAGCTTTTCCTTTATTTCCTCCTCCTTCCTCCTTTCAGTTTGGCCCAGCTACCGCCGCAGCCCGTCACCCACGCGCGCAGCCCAGCTGCTCCTGGTGGCCCAGCGCGGCCCGCCAGCCATTTCCTTTTCACCGCGCGCGCCGGCCCACCGGTTGTGTTGGCCCGGCGGCGGCCCATCCCGCGGGCCGCCTCGCTCGGCGTCGCGGACGGGCGGGCCCCGCCCGTCATCCCCGACCCCGAGTCGGAGTCGGACGGGGGGCCGGACCCGACCCCCGAGCCGGCCTCCCCGCACGCGCGCGTGGCCGCGAGCCGCGCGTCGGTGCGCCCCACCTCCCGGGCTATTTAAAGGCCGACCCGCACCGCCTCGCGAGCCCCTAAACCCTAGCGCCGCTCCCGCCGCCCAAACTCTAGGCCGCCGCTTCGCCGTCGTCCTTTGTAGCGGCGCCGCCGTGCTTGACCCGAGCCACCGCCGCCTCTCGGTCGCCTTGGTGCAACTCCGTAGCTTCGCCGCAAGGTAACGGTCCTCCTAAGTGCCGTTTGCTCGCGCCGTCGTGCACCGCGTCGCCGTGCCACCCTCGCCGGAGCGCCGCTGCTGCATCTCTTTGCCGTCCGCCGCGTCGCGCCATCCTCACCGTCTTTGAGGGCCACCGTGGTGTTCGCCGTACGCGCCTGGACGCCCTGGTGAAGTCCCCGCAACAAACGGTGCACCCCAGCGCCTGTTTCTTGTTGCGCCGCCGCTCGCCGTCGACACGCCACCGTGTCCACGCCGCCGCCGGCCGCGCCCCACCGCTGCCCGCCTGCGCAAGATCTGAGCCGCCGGATTCCCCATCTGCGGCCCAGATCGCGTCAACCCCCGGTCAAACCGTCCATACCGGTCAAATGCGGCCCCCGCGCCTACATTTAATCCTAGCCGTTGGATCTAGATCCGATGGATCAGATCCAACCCTTCAGCCTTAACCGCGCATTTTTGTTTAAGAAACCTCGAGTTTTTCCAAAATTACAACCCGGTCCTTCCACCTTAGGAAAACATTTTCAGTTAGGTCCTGTTTTCTTCAGTTTAGCCCAAAACTTAATTTTTATTTATAGATTAGTCCCTAAACTTTTTTTAGCCGTATCTTAGTCGTTTTAGCTCCGTTTTTAGCGTTCTTTATGTCCACGCGATCATCTCGACGAGTAGAATAGTTTTCTGTTGTTTTTACCTCTGTTTGAGATGATTGGTGTACTGTTTCTTATTTGTTTCCATTGTATGCTTGCATGTGATGTGTGGAGCGTAGAGTACGAGCAGTTCGGGGACTTCGCTGCTGTTGAAGATTTCCAAGACCCTGAGCAGTTTCCGGTGCTGGTAGAAGGCAAGTCCTTGCTGCATTCCCGTTGATCCTATTACAACATGCATTTTAATTACACTGTTGTTTATTATTGCTTTGCATTAATTTGATGGGTCCTATTGCTAAGGTTCGACTAGCTTTGTTATCCTATGCCTTGATTAACCTGGGTTTACTTTATGTTGGGTAGCACATGCTAGCGCTTTACGTGGTTTCGGGTGGTTTAATGAACACTTGTTAATATGGATTTATTTATGCTATCATTCATGTAATGCAAGAGCATTTTGTGCCTTTTAATCGGAACATGGAGAACCACTCGGGAAAACAGTGCAACCACAAGACATATGGCTCTGTCTTGGCTTAATAATTAGTGAACTAGGTGTTAGGTATGCTTTACCTGATAAGGGTTGGGGGCTGACGGGTAGTGGCGTATGGACCTGCTCGGGCGTAGGTGTGGGCTTAGCTAAGACACGGTACTCGTCCGGGAGCTTTATACGCGGCACTGATCAGGTAACCTAGCAGGAATGTGGGTAAAGATGTACAACCTCTGCAGAGTGTAAAACTGACTAGTTAGCCGTGCCCACGGTCAAGGGCGGCCTGGACCCTCACATGAGTAATTTTTTGAAAGATGGAACTTTTAATCTTGTGCATTACATTCTATGGATCAGTTGCATTTGTTATTTGGGTTTGGTATATACTTTCACTTGCTAGTAACAGTTGCTTAATAAAACATGACCAACTAAAATGCTGACTTGCTTATTAACCATCAGCTTCCACCATAAAGCCTTGCATGTTGTTATAGAACTTTTCCCTTGTTGAGTACGACACGTGCTCATGCTTGTTGTTCCTTTATTTGCATCTACACTACCCGGCTGCTGTTCAGATGGACGCTTTGAGGATTTCCATGAAGAGTTCGATGAGTTCTAGGCGTTCATTCTCCAGTCAGCTGCCTGTGGAGGACTTCTGCGTGTGTTTACTTTTCCGCTGTTAGCTACTCGAACATTTATTTAGTTGAGACATTCGGTCATGTAATAACTGTTTAATACTCTCTTTACGCTTTACACTGTGTTTTGGTATTCACTGAGTCGATGCATGTGTATAACTTGATCCTGGTGCACATGTATTCCTACATTCGGATTTGCCCTTAAATCCGGGTGTGACAAAGTGGTATCAGAGCCAGGTTGATTGTAGGACGTTAGCCTAGTTAGAACTGGTCGAAAACTAAAGATTTTATAATAATAGAGGCCACACATAGTTTAGCTTGCTTTATTCTGTTTATTATATCTAATCTTGGTTTAATCTCATCCTTGGTTTGCTTTTGTTATCTAAGCTTGATCTTGTTTCATCTAGTAATCTGCACTTGTCTCGTCTATCTTAGATGGTTCGCCGACTGAAGACCACTCGCTCAGGTGCTTACCGCTTTCCAAAGTACCTGGAGGACCAGGACTTCTACTGCTACTACACAAACAGTGATGAGCACCAGGAAGTTTCTGAAGAGGGAAGTGAGGCGAACTCTGCTTCAGAGCAAGCTTCACCACCCGCTTTAGTCATTGAGCTGTCAGATGACGAGCCAGAAGAGGAGCCAGCTGAAGAGCAAGAACAAGGAGGTGATCCAGATGACCACTCAGACCCTGAGGACTCTGATCCGGAGGATGGAGGTGCTGATGAGCAACCAACGCCTGAGGAGTGGGAGGTGGTCGTCTATCACCATGATGGAGGGCATGCTGAGGACCATGTGTGGTACGAGGACCGGTGGATGGTCGCTTCCTTGTGTGATGAGTGATTGACAACGTTGTGTGGACTGATTCTTGGCTAAGTATTGCAGGTGCAGGTTGCGGCTTGACTCGTGTTGGTGCGGGTGAAGAACAAGCGCGAAAGGTCGTTGCCGGTGAGGCCTCCAGGTGTGGAGAAGACAAGTAGGCTTCGTTCGAGGGACCCGGTGGCCAGCGGGGTCAAGTGCGGGCTGCATGGTAGCATGAACAGCAAGATGAAGTCATGGACAGTTTCTTGGTAGAGCCTCAAAACCAAGGTCGAGCCGGGACTACGTGGGAGCCGAGTCATGAGTGGAGATTGGCGGAGGCTACACCGAGTTCACGGGGTTTCCGGTGGTTCACCAGAAAAACACTGGGTTCCTTGGTTGATCCACAAAGCCGAGACTGGAGAACCGAAGACGGAGCCGCGGCGGCGCGGATCGGTCGACCGGTGGGTCCGACCGGCCCGGCCGGTGGGGACCGGTCCGACCGGTGAGGAGCACCGGTCTGACCGATGTGCGACGACGCAGTCCGGAATCTTCGAAGCGGAGGACACACGTCGGGATCGCATGGCTTGCGTCGAGACTACGCAGGGTGCGGTCGCCGGGCATCCGTCCGATGGTGAAGACATCAAGAATTCCAAATCCGCCCTTGAGGGGCTTGTATCCCTAGTTAGTAGAGAAGCGCGTTTTAGACATTCGGTTGCCTCCATATAACCCAAGAGGTGAGAGGATGGCAGCCAACTCTTGGAACCCTAGCTCATTAGTTTTTCCTATTTTCCACCTATTTTCCTTAGGTTTTCTTTAGGACTAGCAAGAGAGCTTCACGGAGAGATCTTGTTGAGAGGGATGGATGATCGGGAGGCTTGCTAGACCTTGTACGAACCTTTGTTTCATGTATAGATGATTCGGCGTCGTTCCTCAATAATTAGATGTGTTTTCCCTGGTTGTTCTTGGTGGTGATTTTCGGAGCCCTCTCTCGGTGATTTCTTTGGGTTGTTTTCGGGACCTTTCTCTTGGGGATTTGATGGGGGAAATTTGTGGGAACCCTTCGTGGTTCTTTGGGCTGTGATTCCCCTCCCAAATCCATGAGTAAAGGTGCTCGATTTGGGGGTTTCTTGAGTTCTTGGGTTGGAAGTGCTCTCGGCGGGATTTCTTCGATTACTCCTTTTTGGACGAGTTTTGGTGGGATTAAACTTGACTATGGACTCCTCATGAGGTGTTCATAATATCCCCAAAGTCTTGTTCAAGTCCGTGGAGCGATTCGGGAGATCGAGATTTGGATTTGGGGGGAGTTGACCCGCGGGTGCCGTTCATCCCGAGTCGCCCGTGCTACACCGGTCCGACCGGTGCTCTTGACCGGTGCGGCCGGTGCGAGCCCCCGGTGGGTTTTTGCTCGGGTGAACGTCTTGGTGTGTTCGTTGTTGTCCCGTGTTGCTGCTGTTTTGAGTTTGGATCAGTTTGGTGGTCGGTTGGCCTGTTTGGTGCCTTGGGGGCTTTCAGCCGTGGACCGGTCTGACCGGTGTGTCTCACCGGTCTGACCGGTGTAGAGCCACTTAGTGAAAGTTGCTCAGTTTCACCAGTAGGGACCGGTCTGACCGGTGGTGCTCACCGGTCTGACCGGTGTGGGTCTGTAGACTCGAGGTTTGGTGTTCCGCTGCGTTCTCGGGTCGGAAGGTTGTGTGTTGGTTCCTAGGTCCAGTGGCACTCCAGTGGCTATGTGGGCTTGACCAACCTTGGTAGTGAGTCGGAGACGTGTGTTGAAAGCCGTGTTCATCTTGTTGGAGTTTTCATCTCCTTCGAGAAGAATTTTTATCGGCTCCCATTCACTCCCCCTCTATCTGGTTCGCCATATCGGTCCTTCAAGTAGTATCAGAGCCGGTTCGGGTCTTTGTTGACTCTAACCAGTCTAAGATCCAAGGATGGCGTACCGAGAACGGGGGTTCGGGTCCTCCACACTTCGATGGCAAGAACTACCGGATGTGGAGCAAGCGGATGGGTGCTTTTCTCCGCGGAAAGGGTCGGATCCTTTGGGATGTCACGGTGGACACGAGGGCTATGTCCCACCGATGGACTTCCTTGCTCCAGGATCGAGGCACAGATTCGACGCCAACAATAAGGCGGTCGACTACTTGTTTCGTGCTTTGTGTCAGCCTGAGTTCGATCGGGTGCACACCGAGCACTTGGCTTGTAGGATTTGGGCGGTGTTGAAGGAGGCTCATGTTGGGAACGCCCAGGTTCAATCACGGATGTATGCGACCTACCGGAGAGAGTACGAGAACTTCACTCATCTCCCCGGTGAGTCCATCGATGCCTTGTTTCAGAGGTTCACGGTGGTTGTGAACAACATGAGGGCCAATGTGGACGTGCTCCCGTACGATGATCATGATAGAGCGGTCAAGCTCTTACACTCTCTGGATCATACGATTTGGGGCGGAAAGTTCGAGGCCATTGTGGAGTCGGAGAAGTATGACACTCTGACGGTGAACGAGCTGTTCTCGAAGCTCAAGTCAGCTGAGGTGGATAGGGGCATGACCGACAAGCTCGAGGGACCGACTGATTCCCATAGTCTTGCCCTCGTTGGTGGTTCCAAAGGAAAGGCTAACTCTAACCCATCCATCAGGATGTTTTCTTTTTCCTCTTTGATGTCTATGCCAGATGAGGAGTTTGATGACCTTGGAGAGGACGAGCTGGCGCTGTTGACGAGGAGGTTCGAAAGGCTGCACGAGAACCGGGTGAACATGAGGAGGAACACGAGTACGTGCTTCTAGTGTGGCAAGCCGGGACACTTCGTTGCCGACTGCCCGGAGAAGTTCGAGAACAAGGACAGCTACAAGCACAAGTCGAGGACGGATGGCAAGTACCGGTCGAGGCGCGACCACAAGAGCAAGCACAAGAACAAGTACAAGGACGAGCGACGATCGAGGAAGAAGGAGAGCCGAGGCAAGGCCCGAGCGATGGTTGGAGCGAGCGACGTCGACTCCAGTTCGGCGTATTCCACCTCGAGCTCGAGTAGCGGTGAAGATAAGGGTGATCGTCGCAAGAACAAGAAGTCGTCCAAGAACCCGAGCGGGGCCGAGCCGCTTCGCGAGAGATGGCTTCTGCACCATGGCGCTGAGCTCCGGCAGCAAGAAGAGCACACAGAGCGACTCGGACTCTGAGTCTGACGACGAGGTGCGTGATGAACTTCCCTTCTTGCGCCAGGAGAATGAGAGGCTTGGCACTTTGCTTGATAACCGTGATGACATACTTAGAGAGGCCAAGAAAATGAGAAAAGAGTGGCTGAGCTAGAGACACAGGTGCTTGATAGCAAGCTTGAGATTGATTCCCTTAAGGCTAGCCCTGTTGTTTCGGATGAGAATGATTGTGCTGATTGCTCCATATTCCTTGTTGATCTTGCTTTGTTTAAGGAGAAGCATGCCTCCAAGTGTGAGGAACTAGATGTGCTTAGGGTTGAAGTGGCTGAGCTTAAGTCTAGACCTACTTTGCTAGGTGCTTGCACTTCTTGCCCTGTTTTGCATGCTAAGATTGATGAGATGCATGCTTACACTAGTTCTCTTGAGGCTAAATTGAAGGAACCCATGCCTACATCTTGCTCTACCTGTGAAATGCATGCATTGAAAAATTTGGAACTTGCACATTATGTTGATCGTTTGCAGGATGAGAATGATGACTTGAGGAAGTTGATGGGTTGGTTGTCCGGTCATGAGCCTAAGTTGAGGATGATGATCGAGGCCTTTAAGAGGCAAGATGGTGAGGGACTTGGGGCAAACAAGGTTGGTGAGGGAAGTGGAGAGAATATCCCGGAGCCACCAAAAACCCACCACAAAAATGATTTCCCCCCAAAACCTAACCATCTTAGGAACCGGCTAGACACAACCCCAGCTCCACCCGTGTTTTCTACACCCACAAATGACCTACAAAAGCCTATCAAGTTTGTGAGCACTTCGGGGAAAGTGTTCTTTGGGAAGGAGAGTGAGAAGGCTAGCGGTGAGAAACCGGTGGAGGATTTGAGTGGAGAGAAACCAAGTGAGCAGCCACATCCCAAGCCTAAGCCTAAGCTTGTGAGGTTCCATTGTGGCTATTGTGGGAGAGATGGCCATAAGGAGGAGTTTTGCTTCAAGAGGAAGCGTGAGGAGAGAATGGCAAAGGAGTGGGCTAACAAGGACAAGTACCACCCTTCCGATGGTGTACTTGAGCCTCGTATGCAGATGCCCAGGGGCAAGGCGAGTGTGAGGACAGTTCGGGCTTGGGGAGAGCGGAAGGCTGTTGGAGGTCTTCGTTGTCCGGGGCCACACCGGTCGAGCCGGTGTGGGGCACCGATCGGACCGGTGCGGGCCGGACGGGCGGCGTTTTGGGTTTCGTGCTCGTACAGGTGCGAGGGTTGTTTCTGGAGGTCGTGGTTCTGGTGGTTGGGTTGGAGAGTTTGCAGGTGGTCAGGTTGCTAGGCGTTCTCCCCCTCGAGTTCACTACGGGGATGGGAGGAGTCGTAGCTTTGAGAAAGAGAGGAGGGACGGTCCACGGGTTCTCTTTTGTGGTTTTGGTCTTCCTCCAGGCAGAGAGGGGTGGTTCCCTCAGGGTGGTTACCGTGGTGGTGTTCGTGGAGGTAGCTTTGGTAGGAGAGATGCTTTGGTTGGTGCTAACCCCACTTTCGAGCAAATGGCTCGGCTTCGGTTTTACTCTTTTGGTACTAACCCCGATCTTTGAGTCGTTTGTTCACTCATGTGCTCGTTGTTGAATTTCGGGTGGGAGACTTGAAGAACATTTGGTTGATTGACTCCGGTTGCTCGAGGCATATGACCGGAGACGAGGGGTGGTTCTCAAGTCTCGTCCGGTGGTGACAAAGAGGTACATCACCTTTGGGGACAATGGGCGTGGGCGTGTGCTTTCGAAGGTGAGATCAAAGTGAGTGACAAGATCACTGCGGGGCGTGTTGCTCTTGTTCAATCGCTGGGGTACAATTTGCTTTCTGTGTCCCAGTTGTTGGATGAGGGCTTTGAGGTGTTGTTTCGGCCAGGTGGTTCTCGGATTGTGGACTCTCGAGGGGACCTTGTCTGTATGGTCGTTCCCGAGGGTCAGGTGTTTCGTGCTAATTTTTCTCAGTCTTCGGGTGTGGAGTGTTGTTTCTTGGCTGGTTCTTCGAGTGAGTTGTGGAAATGGCATAGGAAGTTGGGTCACTTGAGCTTTGATCTTTTGTCCCGCTTGAGTAAACTCAATTTGGTCTGAGGATTGCCACGGTTGAGGCTTGAGAAAGAGTTGGTTTGTGCTCCGTGTAGGCATGCCAAGATGGTGGCCTCTTCTCACCCGCCTCTCACCGATGTGATGACTGAGCGTCCATGCGAGCTGCTCCATATGGACCTTGTTGGCCCAGCTCGTGTGCGATCTGCGGGTGGGAAGTGGTATGTCCTTGTTGTGGTGGACGACTATTCTCGGTATGCGTGGGTATTCTTTCTCGAGGATAAGGGGGAGATGTTTGGTTTTGTTCGAGATCTAGTCTTGAGGTTGAGGAACGAGAGGCACGGAGATGCCACACGAGCTATCCACAGTGATAATGGCTCGGAATTCAGGAACTCTCGTTTTTAAACCTTTTGCCATGACTTGGGTCTTAAGCACCAGTTTTCGAGTCCGTATACACCTCCCCAGAATGGTGTTGTGGAAAGGAAGAACAGGACCTTGTGTGAGATGGCTCGGACGATGCTTGATGAGCATAGGACTCCGAGGAGGTATTGGGCTGAGGCGGTGAATACCGCGTGCTATGTGTTGAATAGGATATACCTCGAGTGCACAAGAAGAAGACATGCTATGAGTTGATGCATGGTCGCACACCCAAGGTGAGTCACTTCCATGTCTTTGGTTGCAAGTGTTTCATTCGAAGAAAGGCGAGGAAGTTGGATAAGTTTGAGGCTAGGTCGTCGATGGCATTTTCTTTGGTTATGCATCTCATTCTAGAGCATATCGTGTGCTCAATCTTGAAACTAACCAAATTGTGGAGACTTGCGAGGTAACCTTCGACGAGACGAGCCACGTAGTCGGCTTGTCTTTGAGTGTGCGGGTGATGATGAGCTTGGCGAGGAGATCTTTCGGGGAGGAGGAGCATGAACATGGTGATGATGAAGATTGCGGTGTGGTGCCCCCGGCTGAACATGTACCCACTACTTCGACTACGATGATGGATGGACCCTCTACTACACCTACGACGACAAATCAAGAACGAGGAGAAGCTGATGTTGAGGGGGAGGTAGCATCAAGGCGAGAACCTCCCCGGCGAGTACAAGTGGATCACCCAGCTTCGAGGATCATCGGCGACATGAATGAACGCACTACACGGTCGAGGGTTCGGAACAACTCTCATCATTTCGCTCATGCTGCATTTGTTGCTTCTTTTGAGCCCAAAGACATTGGACACGCACTATCTGATCACAATTGGGTTAATTCGATGCATGAGGAGTTGGAGAACTTTGAGAGGAATCAGGTGTGGGAGTTTGTTGACCCTCCCCCAGGGTGTAAGCCGATTGGTACAAAGTGGGTGTGGAAGAACAAAGAGGGAGAGAAGGGTGAGGTTGTGAGGAACAAGTCGAGGCTTGTTGCTCAGGGGTTCAGTCAGAAGGAGGGGATCGACTACGAGGAGACCTTTGCTCCCGTAGCCCATTTGGAGGCGATTAGGATCCTTCTAGCTTTTTTTGTGGCTAAAGGGTTCAAGTTGCACCAAATGGATGTGAAGAGTGCTTTTCTGAATGGTGTGTTGGAGGAAGAAGTGTATGTGAGGCGACCTCGGGGTTTGAGAGTGAGAATTACCCCCACCGGGTGTACAAGTTAAGAAAGGCGGCGTATGGGTTGAAGCGGGCGCCTAGAGCTTGGTATGGCGAGGTTGAGGGGGTTCTTGTTTGAGAGAGGTTTTGAGATGGGGAAGGTCGATCAAACCTTGTTTTTGCGAGGGAGGCGAGAGATATCCCGATTGTGCGGGGTGTACGTGGATGATATTGTCTTTGGTGGCTCGTCTAACTCTCTTGTTGCAAGGTTTGCGGATGATATGAGCGAGGGAATTTGAGATGAGCATGATGGGCGAGTTGCGGTTCTTCCTCGGGCTACAAATCAAGCAATCAAAGGAAGGAACATTTGTGCACCGAGGCTAAGTACACCAAGGACATTGTGCGGAAGTTCAAGATGGAGGACTCCAAGGCTATGACGACGCCGATGAGTACGACTACGGCTCTTGATGCGGACGAGGAAGGTGAACACGTGGACCGGAAGGAGTACCGGAGCATGATCGGGTCACTCCTCTACTTGACGGCGACGAGGCCGGACATACGATTTTCGGTGTGTCCGTGCGCTCGTTTTCAAGCGTCTCCGAGGACTTCGCATCGGCAAGCGGTGAAGAGAATTTTCGGGTACTTGCGTCACACTCCCGACTTCGGCCTTTGGTACTCCGCGTCCTCTTCTTTGGTGCTTCATGGTTTTTCGGATGCGGATTTTGCGGGTGTCGGTTGGATAGGAAGTCCACTTCGGGACTTGCCGAGTTTTGGGTTCCTCTTTGGTCTCTTGGTCTTCCCGCAAGCGGTCGAGTTTTGCTCAATCCACGACCGAGGCCGAGTATGTTGCCGCTTCGCTAGTTGTTGCTCTCGGCTCCTTTGGATCACCTACACCATGAGTGACTTTGGTGAGGAGTATACCCATGTCCCACTTCAATGTGATAGCACCGGTGCCATAAGCGTTGAAAAGAACCCGGTGCTCCATTCCAAAACCAAACACATAGAAGTGAGGTACCATTTTACGAGAGACAACGTAGAGATAGGAAAGATAGCTTTGATCCATGTACCCACACATGACCAACTAGCCGATATTTTCACCAAACCCCTAGATCAAGCAACTTTCACTCGTTTGCGGGGGGAACTTGGTGTGTGTTTGATTTCTTGAGTTGGGTGTGTGGGAGCTCTCTTTTGCCGGTGGTGTCGAGCCCTTTTTGCCTCCCCTCGAGGAGCCGGTGGTTTGTGAGTTTTGTGTGGGAGATTCTTTGTAGCATATGTATAGTTTCCTTTGTGCATTTCTTGCATTTGGCATGGCATATGTAACATGATGTATAGGCATCCTTGTATCTTAGATTGCATGCATTTTATATCATATGCATTGGTTAGGAAAAGCTTCTCTCATATACATTGTTCACCATGGAATGAAATATATGTCTTTGTGAGCTTGTTTGGTATGCTATGGTTAGTTTGGCTTAGCTCTTGATGATCTTGATGAATAATCCATGGTTGATAGCTATATTTTTGAAAAATGTCACATGTATGCTCTCTCATGTGTAAATGCCTTTATATGCTCTTGACATGTTTTAGTGGCTTGGCTATGCTTAATTTGTGGTTGGATGGCTAGTTTATTGATCATATGGGGCCAAAGGCTCATTTGCCATCATGAATATTTAGCCCTCTTGGTTTATCTTGTGGAGGAGCATAAGTTCCTTTTTGTCGCAAAGACATTTCATGTACCATTTACAAATCTGAAAATGAAATGAAAAATGCTTGGAAATGTGCTCCCATGTCATATGTGCTGAATTTAATTTGCTTTGGGTGCTAAACCGTTGCATGGTGCCTACCAATGAGAAGTCTCATACATAGAAGTAGGCACATGGCTCGGTGGCTTTGACATGACATGAGGTGCTTGTGGGTGTTTGTGATGGTCTTATGGTTAGAATGGCTGTCCTAGCATGAAGTTTGTGTGGCTTTGCCATTTTGATATGCTTTGATCATGTTTAGGACTTTGCTCATGAGAGACAAGTTTTTCGCAAAATTGCCAAAATCCATCTTAGCTTCGTCCAGTGGTTGTGAAACTTGGTGATCATGTAGTTGAGATCGATACGAAGCCGTAGAGTATCTAACTTGCTCATTTGGACATGTGTAGCATTCTTTGTTGAATTTTGTCTATTTGAGAAGCTCTAGGTTGAAAGTTTTGCATTTTTGGCTTGATTCATGCATTGCCAACAAGGGGGAGAAGTTTGAGCTTGAAATGGCTTACTGGACGCGTTTAGAAGGTTTTCAGGTGGTTTCAAGCCAATTCTGGGCTCTGTTGTGCACCGGTCTGACCGGTCGAGGTCACTGGTCTGACCGGTGTGAGTGCTGGTTCTGTTCACCTGTTGAACACCGGTCTGATCGGTGGTGTTGACCGGTCTGACCGGTCACGGCTGAATTGTTGCAGCTGCCCTGTTTCAAGTGGTGTCTTGCATGCATTCGTCCAGGGGGAGGTGCATTGGTTCAGGGGGAGCTTGCATGTGTGCGGGGGGAGCTCTTTGTGGTTGTTCGAGCTTTGCTTTGGTGGTTTGCGCTCTTTGCTTGAGCTTTGCTTTGTCTCGGATGTGTCGAGCCGTCGCCCTTGCCTAAGGGGTCCGAGACTTGTCTTCTTGAAGTGATCTTGCTCTTTGCCTTTGTTTGGCTTTCGATCGCTTGTTGGAGTTTCTTTTTGTTCGTTTCTTTTCTTTCTCTTTTCTCTCTTGTTACTTTCATGTGGGTGTTGTCAATGCACTCATCAAGGGGGAGATTGAGGACCATGTGTGGTTCGAGGACCGGTGGATGGTTGCTTCCTTGTGTGATGAGTGATTGACAACGTTGTGTGGACCGATTCTTGGCTAAGTATTGCGGGTGCGGGTTGCGGCTTGACTCGTCTTTGGTGCGGGTGAAGAACAAGCGCGAAAGGCCGTTGTCGGTGAGGCCTCCGGGTGTGGAGAAGACAAGTAGGCTTCGTTCAAGGGACCGGTGGCCGGCGGGGGTCAAGTGCGGGCCGCATGGTGGCATGAACAAGCAAGATGAAGTCATGGACGGTTTCTTGGTAGAGCCTCAAAACCAAGGTCGAGCCGGGACTACGTGGGAGCCGAGTCATGAGTGGAGATTGGCGGAGGCTACACCGAGTTCGCGGGGGTTTCCGGTGGTTCACCGGGAAAACCACCGGGTTCCTTGGTTGATCCACAAAGCCAAGACCGGAGAACCGAAGACGGAGGCTGCGGCGGCGCGGATCGGTCGACCGGTGGGGACCGGTCCCGGCCGGTGAGGAGCACCGGTCGGCCCGGTGTGCGGCGACGACGGTCCGGAATCTTCGAAGCCGAGGACACGCGTCGGGATCGCATGGCTTGCGTCGAGGCTACACGGGGTGCGGTCGCGGGCATCCGTCCGATGGTGAAGACATCAAGAATTCCAAATCCGCCCTTGAGGGGCTTGTATCCCTAGTTAGTAGAGAAGGGCGTTTTAGACATTCGGTTGTCTCCATATAACCCAAGAGGTGAGAGGATGGCAGCCAACTCTTGGAACCCTAGCTCATTAGTTTTTCCTATTTTCCACCTATTTTCTTTAGGTTTTCTTTAGGACTAGCAAGAGAGCTTCACAGAGAGATCTTGTTGAGAGGGATGGATGATCGGGCGGCTTGCTAGACCTTGTACGAACCTTTGTTTCATGTATAGATGATTCGGCGTGGTTCCTCAAGGATTGGATGTGTTTTCCCCGGTTGTTCTTGGTGGTGATTTTCGAAGCCCTCTCTTGGTGATTTCTTTGGGTTGTTTTCAGGACCTTTCTCTTGGGGATTTGATGGGGGAAATTTGTGGGAACCCTTCGTGGTTGTTTGGGCTGTGATTCGCCTCCCAAATCCGTGAGTAAAGGTGCTCGATTTTGGGGTTTCTTGAGTTCTTGGGTTGGAAGTGCTCTCAGCGGGATTTCTTCGATTACTCCTTTTTGGACGAGTTTTGGTGGGATTAAACCTGGCTATGGACTCCTCATGAGGTGTTCATAATATCCCCAAAGTCTTGTTTAAGTCCGTGGAGCGATTCGGGAGATCGAGATTTGCATTTGGGGGAGTTGACCGCGGGTCTTTGTTCATCCCGAGTCGCCGGAGCTACACCGGTCGGCCGGTGCTCTTGGCCGGTCGGACCGGTGCGAGCCCCGGTGGGTTTTTGCTCGGGTGAACGTCTTGGTGTGTTCGTTGTTGTCCCGTGTTGCTTCTTCGTTTCGAGTTTGGATCGGTTTGGTGGTCGGTTGGCTTTGTTTGGTGCCTTGGGGGCTTTCGGTCGTGGCCGGTCCGACCGGTGTGTCTCATCGGTCGACCGGTGTAGAGCCACTTAATGAAAGTTGCTCGGTTTCACCGGCGGGGACCCGGTCGGCCGGTGGTGCTCACCGGTCTGACCGGTGTGGGTCAGTAGACTCGAGGTTTGGTTTTCCGCTGCGTTCTCGGGTCGGAAGGTTGTGTGTTGGTTCCTAGGTCCAGTGGCACTCCAGTGGCTACGTGGGCTTGACCAACCTTGGTAGTGAGTCGGAGACGTGTGTTGAAAGCCATGTTCATCTTGTTGGAGTTTTCATCTCCTTCGAGAAGAATTTTTATCGGCTCCCATTCACTTCCACCCTCTCTGGTTCGCCGTATCGGTCCTTCACATGCACGCTTTCCGTCCAAGTTGAGGAGGCTATTCCAGCGTCTTCACCTGCATGTGACTATTGACTATGTTGGACTGAGGAGGACTCATCCTCGTTATCCAACACAGTGGGATGTGTCAGTGCGCATCTTGGAGGATAATCCACAGGAGGGTGGACTGTTCGAGGTTGTTGTTCACCAAGCTCTAGCCACCAGAGCTACCTTCGCCGCAGGGAGAGATGCTGCTGCTAGAAGGGCTCTTTCTGCATGGTGTTATGAGGAGGCTCACCATCTCACTAACACTGTGTGGGGTGACTTTCCCCGTCGACGTGCTGGAGCTGTGGGCAGCGTGATTTCAGTGGCTAATGCAACCTTGGGACCACGCTATGCAACTCAAGTGGGACTTGTAGCAGCTCGCAACACCAACCTTGATGACACCATCATGGAGCTGCAAGACCTCTGTGACCAGCAAGATGAGGACTGGAGGGAGATCAAAAGGCTCAAGGTAGTGATCGCGGGACAGGATGAGGAAGAAGTGCAGGAAGATGGAGAAAGATGGCCTGCAATGTCACCAAAACCCAAGAGGACAAGCTATGGGTCACTTAGATCCCGCACTCAGATCATTTGGCCTTAGGTGTTAGGTGTCTTTTATCTTCAATTATCGAGTCTGTAATCATTAGAACGACACGTTGGATCGGTGTGTTAGCTAGTGGTGTGTTTGAGTGCTTGGTTTGTGAACATCTGTGAGTTGGATTTTTGTGTGATTGCAGTGTGTTGTGGATTAATGCCACAATGACATTGGTTTAGAAGTAAAGTTTGGTTAGTGGGTTTAAGTTCTGTTTCATCCATCTTTTATCTTGCAAATTCGTAATTCTTTATCTATCATATTTTATCTATCATAAGGAGTATCGTAGTGCAGAATCTGTTCACGTCACTTTCTGACACAACAGTAGTGTTTTATTTTTATCTCGAGCTACAGAACTCCGAATTCAGTAAAACCAGTGGGGTTAGTTCACAAATTTTATACATGATTTTATGTCAAAACTGCAGCACTATCCAATGTATATTGTGGGAGTTATGGACGAAACACTAAGCCAACAGAATCTGTCAAATCCTGCTGACACAGCTGACTTCGTTATTTTATATCTCGAGTTTTAGACCTCCGATTAAGGCAAAACCAGTTGGGTTAGTTCAGTAATTTTATGTACCATATGTCCAGAAAAATTCGTGGTTTTTGGTTTCTGGTACAGTGAGATGTCTTTGTTTCTTTACAGCTATTAGAATCTGTCATAATATGGAAGTCTGCATTATTTATCATTTCGGCTTTTCTATCACTGTCATAATCTAAATCAGTGTTTCTAACACTCAGATGGTAAACACCAGGTCCGGATCAGGAGCTGATCAGCTTCCAGTGGCACGCCAAGGACGAGGCAACAGTTCAGGCAGTGCACCGCCACCACCACCAATGGATCCCATGCAGCAGTTCTTCCAGAACCAGATGCAGCTACTGGAGAACCTGACCAACACTGTGGCCAACATGCAGGCCCAAGCCTTCAACCCACCTCAGCCACCACCACCGCAGCCGGAGCCCATGAACAAGCACAGGGAGTTCATGAGCCACCGTCCGCCAGTTTCCACCCATGCTGCTGATCCACTTGATGCTGATGATTGGCTGAAGGCTGTGGGTAAGATGCTCACCACCACTCAGTGTGACGATAGGGAGAAGGTCCTGTTTGCTGCGGGCCAACTCCAGGGATCAGGAGGAGCATGGTGGGATGCTTACACTACCGTCCATGCTACGCCTGACGCCATCACCTGACAGGAGTTCACTGAGAGCTTCAGGAACCACCACATTCCCGCTGGGGTGATGAGGCTGAAGAAGAAGGAGTTCCTCTCTCTCAAGCAGGGGGGAATGTCAGTGGCAGAGTATCGGGACAGGTTCATCGAGCTGTCTCGCTATGCACCAGAGGAGGTAGCTGATGATCCTAAAAAGCAAGAGCGCTTCTTGGAGGGTTTGGCTGGACCGCTTCGTTACCAGTTGACGTCGCACACCTTCCAGTCCTTCCAGCAACCGTTAGACAAAGCGATTGTCTTAGAGTCCATGCGCAGAGAGCTGGGGGAGCTGAAGAGGAAGGCCTCCACTCCGGGACCGTCCGGGAGCCACACTCGTCCCCGCTTTACCTCACCGCTGGGAGCCCCGTTCCGTCCAGAGGTCCGACAGGAGGCTATGGTCAACAGTAGCAGTATCAGTACCAGCCACAGCAGTATCAGCAGTTCCAGCGCACTCCTCAGCAAATTCCACGCCCTGGGCCGCAGACTCCACGCTCTGCATACCCGCAGCACCGTCTAATGACTCCGATTGGTACGTGCACCTCACACCCCCGCGGGCAACACTTGCTTTAAATGTGGAGAGGTTGGGCATTATGCTAATGCCTGTCCTAAGAGGCACCCCCCGGGCACCCCCTGTGCGGGAACCAGCAGATGCAGCAGATGAGGAGCGGGAACCAGACCCCGCAGAGCAACAAGGGGCAGCAGAGTCAGGGCCGTGGCAGGGTGAACCATGTGAGTACCGAGACCGCTCAGGAGAATCCACAAGTGGTGCTTGGTATGTTCTTTGTCAACTCCATCCCCGCATCTGTCTTATTTGATTCTGGAGCATCTCATTCGTTTATATCTGCTCAATTTGTGGCCAAGCATAGCATACCCACGTGTCCCATGAAACAAACCCTAGTTAGATCACCAGGGGGAAATGAAATCTTTATATATGTGTCCTAACGTTAGTCTAAAGATCATGGGAGCAGACTTCTGGGCAAACTTGATAGTACTGGAATCAAAGGATCTCGATGTTATTCTGGGTATGGATTGGTTGGGCATACATGATGCGACGATTCAGTGTGCTAAGAGGACAGTTCTTCTTACTGGTCCCAACGGGGAAAAGATTGAGCTTGTGGCTGATCCACCATCAGATGCAGGAGGTTCTATGCAGCAGTTAGATGGCAAAGCTTTGGAGGATATCAGGGTGGTCAGTGAGTACCCAGACGTGTTTCCAGAGGAGTTACCAGGTATGCCACCTGACCGTGATGTAGAGTTTGTTATTGATCTATTACCTGGTACTGCTCCTATTTCTAAACATCCATATAGAATGTCTAAGACACAATTGATAGAACTTAAGAAACAAATTAAAGAATTGTTGGAAAAAAGGGTTTATCCGTCCTAGTTCGTCACCTTGGGGGGCAACAGTTATCTTTGTAGAGAAGAAGGATGGTACTCGGAGGATGTTTGTGGATTATCAGTTGCTTAATGAGGTCACTATCAAGAATAAGTATCCATTATCTCTCATTGAAGACTTGTTTAACTAGATGAGAGGTGCTAAGGTGTTCTCCAAGATTGATTTGTGTTCTGGTTATCATTAGATGAAGATCAGATGGTCGGATATTCCTAAAACTGCATTCACCACCAGGTATGAACTTTATGAGTATACTGTTATGTCATTTGGGTTGACAAATGCACCTGCCTACTTTATGTATCTGATGAACAAGGTGTCCATGGAGTACTTGGATAAGTTCGTTGTGGTGTTTATTGATGATATTCTGGTTTACTCCAAGACCGAGGAGGAACATGAGAAGCATTTGAGACTTGTCTTGCAGAAGTTGAGAGAGCAGCAGTTGTATGCCAAGTTCAATAAGTGCGACTTCTGGCTGAGGGAAGTCTCTTTTCTTGGGCATATTATCATAGATGGAGGTATCTTAGTCGATCCAGCTAAGGTTGAAGATGTGTTGAAGTGGGAACCACCGAGGACAGTTAAAGAAATCAGGAGCTTCCTTGGACTTGCAGGGTGCTATCGACGGTTCATCGAGGGGTTCTCTAAGATTGTGAAGCCTCTCACCACCTTACTGGAGAAGGATAGAGAGTTCAAGTGGACTGATGCCTGTCAGGACAGTTTTGAGGAGTTGAAGCGGAGGTTGACAACCGCTCCGGTGCTTGTGATGCCAGACATGCAGAAGGGCTTTGATATCTATTGTGATGCATCTAGACAAGGTTTGGGTTATCCTCTTATGCAGGAGGGACACGTCATAGCTTACGCATCGAGGCAGTTGAGGAAGCATGAGCAAAACTACCCTACACATGATCTGGAACTGGCAGCTGTGGTTCATGCTTTGAAGATCTGGAGGCACTACATCATGGGAACCAAGTGCCAGATTTACATGAACCAGATTCTGGGAGAAACTTCATGAGTCTATGGATACGAAGTTGAACTTTAGCTCAGCCTATCATCCGCAGACAGATGGTCAGACTGAGAGGACGAATCAGATTCTGGAGGATATGTTAAGAGCTTGTGCTCTTAAGCATGGTGGTAGCTGGGATAAAAGTTTGCCGTATGCTGAGTTCTCTTACAACAACAGCTATCAGGATAGTCTGAAGATGGCACGCTTCGAGGAACTGTATGGAAGAAAGTGCAGAACACCGTTGTACTGGAGGCAGACAGGCGAGAGTCAGTTGTTTGGGATAGACATCATTAAGGAGGCAGAAAGGCAAGTTCAGATCATAAGAGAGAACCTGAGGGTTGCTCAGTCCAGGCAGAAGAGCTATGCAGACGGGAAGAGAAGGGATGTATCTTTCCAGGAAGGTGATTATGTATACTTCAAGGTGTCACCCATCAGAGGATTACGCAGGTTTAAAGTGAAGGGAAAGTTGTCCCCTCGCTTTATTGGACCCTTTCAGATCTTACAACGAGTGGGGGAGGTAGCATACAGACTTGATTTGCTAGAACAGCTTGCAGATGTGCATGATGTGTTCCATATCTCTCAGTTAAAAAAGGGTCTCAAGCCTCATGATAAGGAGCCATTGCCGATGGATGGGTTGGATGTTAAGGAAGATCTCACCATTACGGAACGACCTATCAGAATTCTGGACAGGTTGACATGGGTCACGAGAAACCGGACTTTCACAATGTGCAAGGTGCAGTGGAGTAATCATGCACAGGATGAGGCAACTTGGGAAAGAGAAAAGGAGTTGAGAGCAGAATATCCACATCTCTTTGATTCATCCGAATCTCGAGGACGAGATTCATCTTAAGGGGGGTAGGATTTGTAGCACCCTAAAATTTTCTTTTGAACTTTAATTATAATTTGTTTAGCAACATTGGTCCTCGTTTAAGGAATATAAGGTGTGTGTGCTTTTATAGGCATTTAATCATTTTTCTTAATTAATTAAAGAAATATAGGAATTACATGTTGCATACATGCTGGTGCATTGTTTTGAGTGTTTGAATTCAAACTTTTGTTTGAATTCATTTGTTTGAGTGGTTTTGAAAATTGAAAAAAGCTTTTCCTTTATTTCCTCCCCCTTCCTCCTTTCGGTTTGGCCCGGCCTACCGCCGCGGCCCCGTCACCGCGCGCGTAGCCCGGCGCTCTGGCGGCCCGGCGCGGCCCGCCGGTCGTTTCCTTTTCACGGCGCGCGCTAGCCCACCGGTTGTGTTGGCCCGGCGGCGGCCCATCCCGCGGGCGCCCGCGCTGCGTCGGCCGAAGGGCGGGCCCTCCCCCCGTCATCCACGACCTCGAGTCGGAGTCGGACGGGGGCGGACCCGACCCCGAGCCGGCCTCCCCGCGCGTGTGGCCGCGGGGACGCGTGTCGGTGCGCCCCACCTCGATCGACCCACACCGCCTCGCGAGCCCCTAAACCCTAGCGCCACTCCCGCCACCCAATCCCTAGGCCGCCGCTTTGCCGCCGTCCTTTGCGGCGCCGCCGCCGTGCCTCGACCCGAGCCGCCGCCGCCTCTCGGTCGCCTTGGTGCAACTCCGTAGCTTCGCCGTAAGGTAAGGGTCCCCTAAGTGTCGTCGCTCGCGCCGTCGTGCACCGCGTCGCCTTGCCACCCTCGCCGGAGCGCCGGCCGCCGCATCTCTTCGCCGTCCGCCGCGTCGCGCCATCCTCGCCGTCCCCGAGGGCCACCGTGGTGTTCGTCGTGCGCGCACGGACGCCCGGTGAAGTCCCCGCAACAAACGGTGCACCCCGGCGCTTTGTTTCATGTTGCGCCGTTGCTCGCCGTCGACGCGCGCCGCCGTGTCCGCGCCGCCGCCGGCCGCGCCCCGCCGCTGCCCGCCTGCGCAAGATCTGAGCGGCCGGATTCCCCATCTATGGCCCAGGTCGCGTCAACCCCCGGTCAAACCGTCCATATCGGTCAACTGCGGCCCCCGCGCCTGCATTTAATCCTAGCCGTTGGGTCTAGATCCGATGGATCAGATCCAACCCTTCAGCCTTAACCGCGTGTTTTTGTTTAAGAAACCTCGAGTTTTTCCAAAATTACAACCCGGTCCTTCCACCTTAGAAAAACCTTTTCAGTTAGGTCCTGTTTTCTTCAGTTTAGCCCGAAACTTAATTTTTATTTACAAATTAGTCCCTAAACTTGTTTTAGTCGTATCTTAGTCGTTTTAGCTCCGTTTTTAGCATTCTTTGTGTCCACACGATCGTCTCGATGAGTGGAATAGTTTTCTGTTGTTTTTACCTCTGTTTGAGATGATTGGTGTACTATTTCTTATTTGTTTCCATTGTATGCTTGCATGTGATGTGTGGAGCGTAGAGTACGGGCAGTTCGGGGACTTCGCTGCTGTTGAAGATTTCCAAGACCCTGAGCAGTTTTCGGTTCTGGTAGAAGGCAAGTCCTTGCTGCATTCCCGTTGATCCTATTACAACATGCATTTTAATTACACTGTTGTTTATTATTACTTTGCACTAATTTGATGGGTCCTATTGCTAAGGTTCGACTAGCTTTGTTATCCTATGCCTTGATTAACCTGGGTTTACTTTATGTTGGGTAGCACATGCTAGCGCTTTACATGGTTTCGGGTGGTTTAATGAACACTTGTTAATATGGATTTATTTATGCTATCATTCATGTAATGCAAGAGCACTTTATGCCTTTTAATCGGAACATGGAGAACCACCCAGGAAAACAGTGCAACCACATGACATATGGCTCTGTCTTGGCTTAATAATTAGTGAACTAGGTGTTAGGTATGCTTTACCTGATAAGGGTTGGGGGCTGACGGGTAGTGGCGTATGGACCTGCTCGGGCGTAGGTGTGGGCTTAGCTAAGACACGGTACTCGTCCGGGAGCTTTATACGCGGCACTGATCAGGTAACCTAGCGGGCAGCCTACATCTGGGGATCTTTGTAACGGCCTCGTAGCGTCCCTATGCAATCACACCTCGGTAGTGTGGTATGGTGCCTAGCTAGGGCCGCATGGTTGGGTCTAAAGTTCTTCGGGACTTTTACGCGACTTGTGGGTAAAGATGTACAACCTCTGCAGAGTGTAAAACTGACTAGTTAGCCGTGCCCACGGTCAAGGGCGGCCTGGACCCTCACATGAGTAATTTTTTGAAAGATGGAACTTTTAATCTTGTGCATTACATTCTATGGATGAGTTGCATTTGTTATTTGGGTTTGGTATATACTTTCACCTAGTAACAGTTGCTTAATAAAACATGACCAACTAAAATGCTGACTTGCTTATTAACCATCAGCTTCCACCATAAAGCCTTGCATGTTGTTATAGAACTTTTCCCTTGTTGAGTACGACATGTGCTCATGCTTGTTGTTCCTTTATTTGCATCTACACTACCCGGCTGCTGCTCAGATGGACGCTTTGAGGATTTCCATGAAGAGTTCGATGAGTTCTAGGCGTTCGTTCTCCAGTCAGCTGCCTGTGGAGGACTTCTGCGTGTGTTTACTTTTCCGCTGTTAGCTACTCGAACATTTGTTTAGTTGAGACATTCGGTCATGTAATAACTATTTAATACTCTTTTTACACTTTACACTGTGTTTTGGTATTCACTGAGTCGATGCATGTGTGTAACTTGATCATGGCGCACATGTATTCCTACATTCGGATTTGCCCTTAAATCCAGGTGTGACATTTGCCTAGTGACTTTTTTTTGCACTTGGCAAAGAAATATTTTTCTTTTCCTAACCCTCAAACTTTTTTACAGTTCACATACAACATGTGGTAGTCCATGTTAAATGTTTTATATTTTTTGCTATACTTAATTATTAGTTAAGTAATTAATTGCATTTCAAGTAATTACTTGAATCAAGTCAAATTTAAATTGCAATTGATTTAAATAATAAAATAAAATGTGTAGAAAATGATATTAATGTTATTTAGCTTACTTTGAGGCCTTATGAACTGAAAAGAAAACTTTAACATAATGTTATGGAAACACCATCATGAACGTGTGGTCGAGTGGTTTTTAAATTTTTAAAAAACAAAATAAAGTCTAAAAATAATGAGATTTACCATGATGTGATGGTATAATACATGGAGAGGTGGTGAACAAGTAATAAGGTTTCACACATTTTACAAAACTGAAGCATGTCAAGAAGAAGATTATAGCATCGAGAAAGATTCAATAAGATTTGGAGTAAAAATGACGGTTGAGGTGTGATTTTACTATAAACTTTTGGTATAGGAAATAGAGAAAATTGATTGCTTTCTGTTAAATTTTGGTAATTTTTTGAAATCATATGATAATTTTAAGGTATTAAGTGCAATTATAGAATTTTAATTGATATAAATAGAATTAGAGCTATAAGTGTGTAAAATAATAAAATTATATGAGTAGAAAAATAAAACATATACTGTTGAGGAAATTTGATAATAAATTTAGACGAATATGTTAAAAAATGAGAAGGCAAAAAAAGACAAAAAGTTTGCCAGAGTGTTTCTGTTTTTAGCACTGGGAAAACAAACTATTTACAGTGTACACTCGACAAAGGTAACACGTCATGAATCCAAACCACTTAAAGTATGGCCTCCCATTGGTCAAAACTAATTGACCTGGATCCCTCTCTCTCTCCCCCCATCGAATAAGCCAGACTCTCCGGCCTCTCCCTCCCTCACCCTCTCCCTCCGTCCGGCAGGCTGGCTAGCGCGGAGCAAAACCGCCTTCAGCGGCGGTGCCACGCAGACGACCTTTAGTGGCGGCCAGCCTCAAGTGTAGGGGGTCGACCCCTAATGGCGTCTCCAACAATCTAGCTTAAAGCTAGTGAAATAATTTTTTAATCGTGAAACATTGTAAAAGACAAGAGACTAACCAGAAGAGAAGAGATAAGCTCGCTCAATTCCCAATACACTGTTCTCTCACTGCACAATATTCAAAGCTAGTTGTTGCACTCTTTTCTCGTTTAACTTCATCAGCTTAGAGCTATTGCTAGCTCATACGATTGGAGACGCCCTAAGGCGCCGCGGCCAGCAACAGCGGCACGACCTTGTGTTGCCGGGGCTCCAGTGGCGGCCGAGGGGATAAAATGATTTTTTAGAGAAATTCTTTGCCAAGTGTCATTTTGACATACACTGAACCTTTGTTGAGTGACTGAAAAAAAACTTGGCAAAGAGCTCTTTGCCATTAAAATGTTTGCCAAGTGTAACACTCGCCAAACTCTTTGCCAATATTTTTTTAGCACACAGCAAACCACCGGTTTTTAGTGTTTTCGGGAACAAAACAAGCTGACTGATAGATGCTTATCTCTAAGCCAGTCTTGCCATGACTGAATGACAACCCTCTTGGGCATACGTGAGGCCCCATGACACAGTATCAAACATTTTTATTTTTCCAGTCATGAGAGTTTCTTTTGATATGATGTAATTGAAACTCAAGTCGTTTAATTTAGTGCCTTTGCACAAATATCGTGGAACTGTTGGGGGAAAATCATATTGTTTTGATCTCATTGTCAGCTATTTTGTGAATGAATGAATGTAATGAAAAAAGGGTTAATCATTGGTCTCCCTGCACCACTCGTTCATGCGCCTTGGATACGAAAACAGAGGGTGTAGTTTGGTTCTAGGCCACACCTAGCCACGCCACATGTGGCGGCGGCACAGACTTGCGGCGGACATTTTGGGCGCCACAGCAGTGGCGAGAATCCTCCAACTTCATGACTCATTTCACTGTAGTGCGTCAGCTTTTATTAATCAATCAAGCAGCATGCAAACTTTCGTGGCAACCAGCGTTTTGGCGTGACGAGTGATGGCTGCAAGCCAAACACGCCCTTAAGCCACTGCACAGAGTACCCTGCAAAATTACCGGGCCCTATATGTTCTTTAACTCTCTGTTTATGCCACAGGTTCAATTATTTAACTATAGATAATCCACCAAAACATTTGTCTGAGACATCTCAATGAGAGTTATACTACACATGTTTCCATGTAGCTACTATATAGTTGGTTTTTCTGATTTTGAGTTTCAGATTCATGTACATTTTGTTTTCGATCTGTAATGTTATTTTTCCCTACATTTTAATGCTTGTTGGAGTTTGAACGAGGGAAAACTAGTTGCATAGCATCAAAAGAAATTAATATTTCTCTATCATTCAACTTCCACAAAATCAATACCATTTAAAAATACACATAGATGCTAAAGATCACCAACTCTATTTCTCTCTTGGTGAAAGCTATCTATATCATCTCACTCTAAGTCTTTTTTTCATGCAAGCTACTACCATGTCATCGACCACCAACTAAGGATCATTACATAAACTGGTAGTGGTAGACCCAATGAATAATCAATTTTTCGATCTCTTCGCTACTCCACCCACGAATTACAACCTTTTTATTAAACCTGAGCCATCCGCGTATTATTGAAAAATTCTATCAAATCATGTAGCAATGCACGGAGTTCCACCTAGTTGACTGTATTTTTTTCGCACGGCAAACGTATGGATGTTCCGGTACAAATATTCCTCCAGCCCCGCTGCTGAAGTACGTTCTTTGTTTTTTTTCTGAGATTAAGTACGTTCTTTGTTTTGACTTGACTTTTAAATATGAGGAAGAGGTTATTTAGAATTTCTGCTATAGTTTTTTAATACTTATTTTAATTCAGAAAAATAAAAATTTTACAACCAATTGACAAATTGTTTGTATGTTTATTATATAGGAGTTGTATCAACACATTTCTCTGTAAATGGATTTAAAATGATGTTGGCTTCTTGTAATAAACGTTTTAAGAGAAATGTGTTGATACAACTTCTATATAGTAAACTCCTATTTATGGTGTCCAGAGAGAGTTGCAAGCGGCACACGACGGAAGCGTGTGGTGTCAGGATGGCCAACAAGCCCACATGGGGGCCGCGACACCGCAGGGACACACATCTACGGGCACTACGTGAAAAACTGGCTTTGGAAACGGGCGTAGATCGCCTTTGGTAACGGGCAGTGCGCCTGTTACCGATCAAGTGTTACAAATAAGCCAAGAAAGGTAACGGGCAGATGCTCGTTACTGATAAGACATATTCGTAACGGGCATTAAACAACGACCATTACCAAAACTAGCCATCGGTCACGTGAAATGGCTGTTTTTCTGGGCCCACAGGGAACTTTCGTAACTAGCACAAAAAAAAAGCCCGTTACATAAGCTCAATATCAGAGACGCCCGATGTGCACCTGCGTCTCCACTATCTTGACGAAATGAGACGCGTCTACTTCACGCGTGTCTCAGCACAACTAGTATTCGTAACGGGCATCAAACAACGACAGTTACCACAACTAGTCACCGATCACGTGAAATGGCTGTTTCTCTGGGCCCACATGGAACTTTGGTAACGGGCTCTGTTTCATGCCCGTTATTGTTAAATTAACATCAGAGACGCTTTCTCTCTGAACCGGCGTCTGCACTGTCTCGACGAAATGAGACACATCTGTTTCTTCACGTGTCTGCTTTCTCTCTATTAAAGGAGACTCTTGCTTTCAACCTGCGTCTCCTATATCTCGATGAACGGCCAGGTCCTGGGGCCCACCGGTCAGGACTGGTAACGGGCTTTTATACTGCCCGTTACATTGTGGGCATTTTTGTAACGAGCTTTCCAAATGAAGCCCGTTACTTACTGATCAGTGTTTGTAATGAGCTTTAATTAACGCTCGTTACAGATACGGCGACCATCCCCACGGTAACCTGCCGGTTGCCGGCGGCATCCTGGAACCGGCCCGAGATTTGGCGACCACTAGGGGCGCATCCCGCAACCCGGCCGGGATATGGCAGCCACCACATCAAGGAGACATCACAAACACATTCTCACATCACAGATATTGGCAAAGCAAGATCACATTTATAGACAAGCTAGCTAGGATCACATCAAGTTTCAAGTTACTCTAATCAGGGCTTGTTTGGTTGGAGTCATGAGAAAACAGACTGAACCAGACAGTATCTAACCCCAGCCAAGCAAGCCAAGCAGGTTTCTCAGGCAACAACACCTGACTAAAGAAGACTGAATGAGTTTCAAGTTTCTGGTCACAATAAACTCACGGTGCACCATTGTACAAGTTGCCCTTTCGGTCGATAGCCTCCTTAGGAATGTACTCGCACAACATCTCCCTGACACGCTTTACATCTTCTGTGGAAACATCTACAGGAGGATTTGAATCCTGCAAAATACAATCATTTACGAGAATACAAGTAGAAATAATTTTCTAAAATCAAATGGATAATATGAGCAGAGACAAGGTTGAGCATTATTATCTACTTACAACATCGAGTAGTCTTAACATATGGAATGCCACATTGAAACCATACAAAGAGGACCCCCGTGGCTGCTGAGCACATTGCATCAAGGTACCAAAATGACAAGTTAATACAGTACCAATAGGTAAGAAGGGACCATAAAAAACTCGGTCTTACAGCGAGATTTGTTTTGTGCTTGAGTGTGGCTTTGGCTTTTTTCTTTCCTTTCGTCACTCTGTACTGTGCATCCCTAAAGGCCCTGCATGATCAGCAATACCAATTAGAAACACTAAAAGATTGAGTTTTTTGTGAACAAAAAATACTGTACCAAAGGCCTTGCATGGTCAGCAATACCAATTAGAAACACTAAGAGATTGAATTTTTGTGAACAAAACCTACAAGAAACTAACCAGTTCAAAACATTTTGGAGGTCTAGGAACTTTAGCGGGGGATGTTGTTTAGCAAAATCTAGATACCAAACCTCTGTGAACTTCATACAGACATACACAGTTCATATTTTACTTAATTAGCATACAGGGATAGGTGCTAACCATTTTGACAGGGACACAACAATATGCTTATATATCAAAGCAGAGAATAAATTCCTTCAACTGGTCCCTAGTCCAACTTGAGCAACGATGGATTGTGTGTTCCATATGTACATGCAACAGGAGGATAAAGCAATGGTCATGACATTATATATGACAGTAGTGAAACAACACTCACAACACATCATGACACCAACAATAACAATATATATGACAGTAGTGAAACAATTAACACTCACAACAAAGCATAAGACAGTCTAGTTATCACTACATTCAAAGCATAGCAGAATTAAAGTATGCTAACATCCTTTATGCTTTTCATGAATTTACAGTGCAAAAATTATAGCAGCAGAAACATGAAAATGAATTTCAACATTTCATATAACTTCATCTGTTAGCAACAATTTATTCAAAATAGACTTGGAGCAACAAAATCCATCCATTAAATCCACAGTCAATCAATTGAAGATGAACTATGAAGGCATGTCTCACTAATCCACCTTGACATGAATATATAGCAGATTGGGTGGACTACATTATAAACCACTGAGATGCAATTCCCAATGACATTTTGTGGTGATCAGAATTAAAGTATATGCTAACAAGTCCAAAGCATAACTATCGATCTGGTACATTCAGAGCATAGCACAATTAAAGTATGCTAACAGGTCCAAAGCATAAGTGTCGATCTGGTACATTCAGAGCATAGCAAAATTAAAGTATACTAATGCAAAGATTATAGCAGCAGGAACATGAAAATGAATTTCAACATTTTATATAACTTCACCTGTTAGCAACAATTTATTCAAAACAGACTTGGAGCAACAAAATCCATCCATCAAATCCACAGTTAATCAATTGAAGATGAACTATTAAGGCATATCTCCCTAATCCACCTTGACATGAATATATAGCAGATTGGGTGGACTACATTATAAACCACTGCGATGCAATTCCAAAAATGAAATTTTGTGGCCATCAAAATTAAAGTATGCTAACAGGTCCAAAGCCTAATTGTCGATCTGAGCATAGCAGAATTAAAATATATGCTAATAGGTCCAAAGCATAACTGTCGATCTGGTACATTCAGATCATAGCACAATTAAAGTATGCTAACAGGTCCAAAGCTTACGTGTCGATCTGGTACATTCAGAGCATAACAGAATTAAAGTATGCTAATGCAAAAATTATAGCGACGGGAACATGAAAATGAATTTCGACATTTCATATAACTTCATCGTTAGCAACAATTTATTCAAAACAGACTTGGAGCAACAAAATCCATCCATCAAATCCATAGTTAATCAATTGAAGATGAACTATTAAGGCATATCTCCCTAATCCACCTTGACATGAATATATAGCGAGATTGGGTGGACTACATTATAAACCCTTTGCGATGCAATTCCAAAAATGAAATTTTGTGGCCATCAAAATTAAAGTATGCTAACAGGTCCAAAGCCTAATTGTCGATCTGAGCATAGCAGAATTAAAATATATGCTAATAGGTCCAAAGCATAACTGTCGATCTGGTACATTCAGATCATAGCACAATTAAAGTATGCTAACAGGTCCAAAGCTTACGTGTCGATCTGGTACATTCAGAGCATAACAGAATTAAAGTATGCTAATGCAAAAATTATAGCAGCAGGAACATGAAAATGAATTTCGACATTTCATATAACTTCATCTGTTAGCAACAATTTATTCAAAACAGACTTGGAGCAACAAAATCCATCCATCAAATCCACAGTCAATCAATTGAAGATGAACTATTAAGGCATGTCTCCCTAATCCACCTTGACATGAATATATAGCAGATTGGGTGGACTACATTATAAACCACTGCGATGCAATTCCCAAAATTACATTTTGTGTCCATCAGATTTAAAGTATGCTAACAGGTCCAAAGCATAATTGTCGATCTGAGCATAGCAGAATTAAAGTATAAGCTAACGGAAGTACGTCGATGCGGCGCATTCGAGCATAGGAGAATTAAAGTATGCTAACATCCTCGATGCTTTTCATGAATTTATAGTGCAAAAATTGTAGCACCAGGAATATGAAAATGAATTTCAACAGTTCATATAACTACATCTGTGAGCAACAATTTATTCACACAGACTTGGGGCTACAAAATCCATCAATCAAAACCACAGTCAATCAATTAAAGATGAACTATCTAGGCATGTCTCCCTAATTAATCCACATTGAGATGAATATATAGTAGATCGATTTTGGTGACCGATGAGAGAGAGGGCGTTGGGGGTTCAAGCAGGACTAACCTCTGTTGCGAATGAAGTAGTTGTTCTCATGATGGTCGGAGGGGCCGGATCCACGGCGGCTCGTGGCCTGAGGCGGCCGACCGGCTCATCGTCGTGGCCGGGGATGACGTCGATGGATCCGCATCAACCGTCTTTAGGTTGGCCGGACGTACGTCTGCACGCCAGTAACCGCGTCCTCGTCACCGTCGTCACGCGAGGAAGCGGCGGTGGGGGGCGGAGAAGAGCGAGGGGCGCGGCGGGGGGAGAGAGCGGCGAAGGCGAGCGGGGGCGGCGGCGGCGGCGGTGGGGAGAATGCGGGCATTGTGGATCTGTCTAGCAAGGAGCCGAATATGAACGGCGCGCGTAACTGTGTTTAATGAAACTACTGGCGTGCCCTTGACGGCTCTGTGCAGCAATTGGAATTTCATGGGCACTATAGTAAATATAGGTCGAAAATTTTGAGCAGCCTGCGCACGGTTCGCCTGCTAACACTAACGAGTGGGCCAGTGTCATGGGCGACGATGGTTAGTGAACTCGGATTGCCATTGTTGGGAGTTGGGTCAACGGTTATCTTTTTTATATTGGCTGCTGACACTGACACGTGGGCCTGTCACAATTTTTTTGGAATGAAACTTGCTTCCCTGATTTATTAGAGCCCATAAAACAACACCTAAAAAATCATAAAAATACGAACAATTCGTATTTGGACATTTAGTATTTGAATAAAATATCAACAATCACACTTTTGTGCCCAAGATTCTTAGAATCCGTTTTTAGATCCCATGTTAATGATGTAATAATTCTACTAACATCTAGTGTGCTCTAAAAATCAACAAATTGGCATTCCAACATAATTTGGGTAACTAGACTTGTCTTCAAAATTTCAAATGGTTTAGATGAAGGAATTATATACTTGTGTACAAATGTCTACATCTCTCACATAGTTTCCTAGAATGTTTGCTTGAACATTGAAGTTTTCCACACTTTGCAACATGTTCGAACTCATATGCATTTGAAAACGTAACAAAACCTTGTGTTCACCTTAAGTTTACGAAATGTAAAGTTCCATCACTAATGGTTGTGTAAAACAAATATTATTTGTATGTGGTACTTACAAAGAACAAAATAAGGCATATAAACATCACTCAACAAACGAAATGTACACTAAATAATGAAATTAATGAATAGATGGTGATTTTAAAAAAATTAGAAAAAAAGTATCAAATGTGGACAAAACGATGAAGAAATACTTGTTACAACATTTGGTTGCTGATTAAAAGGAGAAATGGGAACTGTTCTTCATTTTAATAGAACTGCCCCCCACAGTTATTTGAATAGAACAAAGGAGGAAGCAGAGGGCACCGCCGACATCCCGACTTCCTGATAAAATCAAATCCGCGTTTTGTAATATCTAATAATTTACATTCAAGATAGATAATGTTCATATTGATGCTTGCGCATACATCCCGATGTTCATCCTGCTGACGGCGTACTCCACGACGGGGCGGAATTTACGCGTCCAGAGGTCGAACTCATGACGGATGTGACACTCGGCGCTGCAGTAGTGGATGACCTCTTTGGTATCCGGCCCGTAGCGCCTACATCCCGCTTCGCAAATGCAGGTGTGGGGATTCTGGACGGGCAGCAACTGATGTCGTCGTCGTCGTCGCCGTCATTAAGCCAGTACAACCACACAATGTTGTTGAGATCCTCCTTGACGAGGTAGCGCAGCCACCACAGGTTGTGGTTCTTCCACGGGCCGTCAGGGGGCGACGGGCCGCCGCTAATTTCATGGAGTAGTGCCATGGCTTCGGGGTTTGTCGGCTTGCAACGATACTTCAGCAACACTAAAAAGTACTTGGCACCGGAGTCTTCAGCAGCGGCAGCATCTCTGATGAGCTTCAGACCCTTATCGGGGTTCCGCCACCTCATCAACCTCACCATCGCCTCGAAGCACAATGCCTCCGGATGATTGGCCTCGAGGAAGCGCTGCTCAAAGCATGACCTGACGTAGCAATTCTTGCACGCCGAACGAAGATCACGCAGCGACACGTGCAGTAGTACCTCATCGGAGTTGCAGATGCGCCGGAAGGTGCCGCAGATTTTATTGCGAAGGTTTAGAAAATGGAAAACGGCCACATCCTTGATGGAGTGGATGATGATCTTGGTGAGAAGTTCATCTGGCAGTAGCAGCATCAAGCACACCGCGACGGCCATCAATGAGAATGGAGGAAATAGCACAGCGACGGGGTTTGGAATTGGAATGGCGACGAGGGTTGAAGTTGGCGGCGACGAGGGATGAAGTTGGCAAGGAGGATTGAAGTTGAGAGGGATGAAGTTGGCGACTAGGATTGAAGTTGAAGGAGGCGACGAGCAGCTCGAGGGTTGAAGGTTGAAGATGGCGCCTCGGCCATGTCGTAATAAAACAATAAATGGAAATTGAAAAGGCGCCGCAATTTGGCTGCTGCCGTTGACAAGTGGACCTGACATCATTGCCCCGCCCCTTCTCCTTCCTGCCTAAGTGAAAGGCGACGCGTGGCTTCGCGCCCGAGACAGAGCCCGATGCACAATCGAGTTGCACGTACTGGCAGTAATGGAGTAGTGGGTGGGGGCAGAGGCGCCTGACGGTTCCGTGTCTTGTCAATATAACTCCCTCGCCCAGTCGCCCTCCCCTGCTTTCTCCCCTGCTTCTTCCATAAGCTTATCATCTTTTTCTTCACTTCTTCATCCTCCTCGCGATTCACCAATACAAATCTTGAGTCACCAAGAGAAGGAGGAGATGGCATCGAAGAGCCCACCACCGTCGAAGCGGGGACGAAGGGAGGACGACGACGACGAAAGCCGCCGTCGGAACAAGTTGGAGAAGGGGAAGGAGCCAGCAGACAAGGACGCCGACGAGGAACCGCTCTTCGACGACAATAAGTTTGCCGCCGAGCTGCTCAAGAGCGCCTTCAGAAAGCTTGAAGGTGTTGGCGAGGCCTTCGACATCAAGGCACATCATGATGCGTACAAGGACCCGACCTTGAAGGGTTTCACCTTCAGGATCCACGTGTTGGCTGAGAAGCTCGAGAACCTCCCCGTGGTCAAGCGGGCTGCCCGCCACCACTTCTTCGACGATGGCGGCTCCGACAGCGACGAGGCAGCCACGACGACGACGGCGGCGACGACGGCAGCCAAGGCGGCGACGGCAGGACTCCGACTAATTGATAGACCCCTCCACCAATTAGTAACAATAATGTCTGTGTGCTTTTGTGTCTTCGTCCGGTTCTTGGACATGAACTGCTTAGTTTGTCTGTCGATCATGAACTGCTTAGTTAACTAGCTTGGTTGTTAGATTTTGTATGTCATGAATTCGATCTAATATACGCGAGATTAACTGGAGATCTGTTGTGATGAATTAGATCTACTGACGCTGACGCTGACGCGTGGGCCAGTGTCATTGGCGACGATTGTTAGTGAACCCGGATGGCATTTGTTGGCAGTTGGGTCTGGGCGGGCAGGCAACGGTTATGTTTTTTATATCTGCTGCTGACGCTGACGCGTGGGCCTGTCACAATTTTTTTTGGGAATGAAACTTGCTTCGCTGAATTATTAGAGCCCATAAAAAAACACCTCAAAAATCATAAAAATACGAACAATTCGTATTTGGACATTCAGTATTTTAATAAAATATCAACAGTCAAACTTGTGTGCCCAAAATTCATATATTTCGTTTTTACACCCCATGGTAAATATATAATAATTCTAATAACATCAAATTTGCTCTAAAAAATCTACAAATTGACTTGGCAACATAACTTGGGTACCTAAACTTGTCTTCGAAATTTCAAGTGGTTTAGATGAAGGAATAATATACTTGTGTACAAATGTCTTCATCTCTCACATAGTTTCCTAGAATGTTTGCTTGAACATTGAAGTTTTCCACACTTTGGAACATGTTTGAACTCATATGCATTTGAAAACTTAACAAAACTTGTGTTCACCTTAAGCTTACAAAATGTAAAGTTCCATCACTAATGGTTGTGTAAAACAAATATTATTTGTATGTTGTACTTACAAAGAACAAAATAAGGCATACAAACATCACTCAACAAATGGAATGTACACTAAACAATGAAATTAATGAATAGATGGTGATTTTAGAAAAAAATAGAAAAAAGTATCAAATTTGGACTAATAACGACGAAGAAATACTTGTTATAACATTTCATTGCAAATTAAAAGGAGAAATGGGAACTGATTTTCATTTAAATAGAACCGGGCCCCACAGTCATTAGCGACGCGGGGCTGATAACCCGCGTCGGATTTGCTGCTCTCCCAAAATTTTACATAGATAATTCGAGCATCATACAAAAGCTTTGTAAGCAGTGGGCTTCCACACCCAAGAAATCTCATCTACATTGGAATCACTACCTCTGCAGCTCTGCTCTCAGCCATTGAGTAGCAACAGTTTCGCCATTGACCGTCTTGGGAACCTCTTCCCGTTTCCTGTGCTCTTGATACTATCCTTTCCTCTCTTTTTTTGGAGATGATGACTACATTGGATGTTTGGATGGGGGTGTTAGTGTTAGTTTGTAGCAAACTTACACCAAAACTAACACTTTGGAGCCAAACACATGTGTTAATTTGGAGGTGTTAAAAACTACCACTAACAGTAACACTAACATCTACCATCCAAACACGACCATTGGAGACGATGTTTGCTTACTCCGCGTATCATTTAATTCTACATTGGAATCACTATACCTCTGCAGCTCTGCTCTTAGCCATTGACTAGCAACAGTTTCCCGACCGTCTTGACCGTCTTGGGCACCGACGCCTTTCGGTCCTCCTCACTTCAAGTTTCTAACTTCTTCTCTAGTAGATCTAGATCTAGCTATATGGTTCCTTCTTCTGATACAATAAAGCGAGTCACTTGCTTCCTTCTTCTCTAGATCTAGCTAGTATATGGTTCCTTCTTCTGATACAATAAAGCGAGACACTTGCAAAGCTTGTGATTATCTCAATAGTTTGGCAAATCAACTTGTTTCTCTCAGGATTCCTGATCTAGATTTGACAAGTGAAATTATGCCAGATTGTTGGAGATGAACTCTTTTTTTACTTGGCATATCTTTTTACAAGTTGGCAAGGCACAAGATTTGCCAAGTAAAATTTGGCAAACTCTTGGAGATGCTCTAATCCGTGTCTCTTTTGATGTAATCTGGTCGTGATTTCGCATATCTTTTTGCCCATAACAAAAGCGATGCTGGTTTGTTAGTCCTCGTCTCTTGCCCGTAACAAAGGCGATGTTGGTTCGTTAGTCCTCGTCTCTTGCCTGTAGCAATGGCGACGCGGGTTCGTTAATCCTGGTCTCTTGCCCGTTACTGAATTGAAGCAGAATATAAACAGAGTATATATAGTATCTTTGGCAGAATATACACATTCCATATATTACAAAAAGGATTGAAATTCCACCAATACATCTCATCCTTTATATTACAAAACGGATTCCATTTCCACCAAGACACATCCTCCGGCATTACAAAAAGGATTCAACAGAAATCAGCCTTGCTTTTTCTTCCTTGATTTCTGTATATGGATTTTTCACTATGGTCGCTTCGCAAGTACGGTGTTTTATTAGTTCCGAAAAGTTGGGGCTTGTATGAAGTGTCAAAGGATGGAATTTCGTCAAACTGGTTGTATTCCTCCTCCTCAACAACATTTTCAATCCCCACAATCTTTTTTTCCAGGCATAACCACAGTCCAGTTCTTCTTTGCAAGGTCAGGTACATAGAACGTTTGCTCAACATCGTTGGTGAAGACAAACGGTTCGTTTTTGTAACCAAAGACCCAGAGATCAACACTAACATAACCATATTTGTCCTTGCTCACAGCTCTCTTCCCATTGGTGACCCATCTACACCGAAACAAGGCTACCTTCAATCCTACATAATCAAGCTCCCATATCTCCTCTATTTGACCATAATATGTGTCTGTCTCTGTGTCATCATCATCGTCATGACTGTCGTCAACGACGGCCTGTACACGCACACCACTATTTTGATAGACGCTGTTTTTATCCTGGGTCATGGTGTAGAATGTGTATCCATTGATATCCATTCCTTCGTATCTTGTAACAGTGAACAATGGCCCCGCTGCTATATCTCGTCGGTAATTACAACATTATTGCTGCATGTCTCGACATAATCTCGGAGCCACCTGCTGAAACCTTGCATGTGCATCTTTGCAAGCCAAGCCCTACCACGGTTAGGGTTGTCTTCACGTAGTTGTCGTTTGTGCTCATTGGCAAACGGTGTAATTAGGTGCAGTTGTTGTATCACGGTGAAATGAGCCTTTTCGAAGGCATCTGCATCCATAGTGACTGACCTTTTCCCCATGGTCCCAACACCTGAAAGCCTACCTTCATGCCGTGAGCGAGGCACACCAATGGGGTTTTGTGGGTCCATATAACCCATGGCCCACTCCACTGCTTTGATGGTCTCGTAGGCACGAACAATGGCTCCCTCCGAAAATAACCTGTTATGTACCAATGATTTCAGGAATCCATAGAATCTCTCATATGGAAACATCTGATGAAGGTAAGATGGGCCAAGGAACCAGATTTCCCTCGCGAGGTGTGCTGTTAGATGCAGCATGAGATCAAAGAATGACGGTGGGAAGGTAGCTTCAAGCAGACATAGTTTTTCCTCATCAATCACCTTCTGTTCTATTGCGTTGACAAATAAACACAAGCTCGTGACCATGTCGCGAACCAGTTCTGTCTTGATACCTCTAAGTGCAACAGGAAGAAGAGTTGTCATCAACACATGGCAATCATGAGATTTCATCAAGTTGAAATTCATTTTCATGTCCTTCACTGACACTAGCCTCTTGAAGTTTGATGAGTAGCCTGAAGGTACTTTCAAATCATGCAAAAATTGACAGAATTTTTTTCTCTCTACCTTTGACAAGGTGGTTGCAGCAACAGGAAGGTTCGTCCCCATCTCTGTTTCCTCTGCATAGAGCTCCGTCCTAATGCCCAGCTCTTTAAGATCCTCCCTTGCATTTTTATGATATTTTCCTTTGGACTTCTGTTGTAGCAATGTTTCACAAGTAGCTTCACGCACGTTGTTCTTGACAAGCATTTTGTCAATCGAATGACACACATCAAACATCGACCAATACTCTAGCTCCCATAGAATTGATTTCTTGTTCCACATTCCTTCTTCTTCTTCACCATCTCGTTTCTTTCTTTTGCCAAGGGTTTTTTCAGTCAGTATGGGTAACTCCTCGATAGTTTTTATGTCCTTGATTTTCAAGTGGACCAGGTCTCCAGTCACATGCAACGACGCTTCTCGATTCTCCTTTTCCCCATTAAACCGACAATCCATGGCCCGGTATGGATGTTTCTTGTTGAGGAAACGACGGTGCCCCATAAATACGCATTTCTTTGAATGTCTTATCCATATTGCAATGCAAGAGTTTGGCCTCCTTTCATGTTGCGAACCATCTCCTCAGCCGTGGAATGATGCAAAAATACCATGGCACCCTCACAGGAGCCCCTTTGCAAGCCTTCTTCTTCTTTCCTCTGATCTCGCCGGGCTCGTTCTCGTCATCAGCATTATTATCATCTCCACCGTCCTTTTTCCTCTTGTACCGATCATAGCCACACTTGGGGCACTTGTCAAGGTCTGCATAATCTCCACGGAACAATACACAACTATTCTTGCATGCATGGATTTTTTCAACCTCTATTCCCAGAGGACAGATTATCTTCTTCGCGTCATAGACAGACTCTGCTATTTGGTTTTCTTCAGGTAGCAAGTCTCTAAGAACATCCAATAGATGTTTGAAACTTTTGTTGCTCCAACCATGATCTGCCTTAAGCTGCAGAAGTTTTAGATCACCAGAAAGGCGAGAGGACTTCTGGCAATCAGGATAGAGGGGTTTCTTTGAATCTCCAATGAACTGCTTTAGCCTCGCTAATTCAGAAGGTGTGTACACTCGTTGAAACTCAATATCCCACAACATTTGATCAACATTGTGCACACGTTGCAACACCTCACCATCATCGAAGCCCCTAACTTCGTAGTCAGTGATATTCTCAGGTCTCAACACATTTGGTGGGAATAATGGTTCATTTCCCTCAAAAAGTCCACTGTCATCAAGGTCTTCATCATGGTTAGTAGCATGGTGTCGCACTTCACCTTCATTTAGGCAGCCTGCTTCGAGTTCATTAAGGCCTTCCTCACCATGTTTATTCCAACACGTGTAATGTTTTGCGAAATCACATGTGACCAAATGATGAAAAACGATTTCCCGTTGTGCGAATTTCTTTTGGTTGAGACAATCAATACAGGGGCAAAGCATTGCCTGAACACCACGGTTTCTCATATCCGCCTCTGCTTGATTTAGAAAACCATTGACCCCGCTTAAGAAATTCTCCCAATCTTCTTGGGGCTGTCTGTACATCCAAGCCCGAGCAGCAGACGCCATCTGCATTCCATACACCAAATGAGCATAATTCATCACACAAAAAGACAGCTGAAGAATTTCAATAAAATGGGCCAATTAATTTCCACCTTGACAAGGACTTTCTACACGAGCCGAGCATGGCCGAGGAGGAGGATCGGAGGCGCGGAGGACGGCACAGTCGACGTCCGCTCTGGCCCCTTTCGCCGTCGCGCAATCCTCAGAGCGCGCGTAGCTGGCATCGGCGAACGGGACATGCCGGCAGGGACATCTGAGCACACAGATCGAGCGAGTGACCTTTTGAGGAGAGAGAGAGTGAGTGTTGTTGTCGGAACAGGAGTGACCTAGCTTTTGCGGAGAGAGAGAGCGAGTGGTGTCAAAAGGATAAGACACAGACACATAGACGACATAACAACATGCGTCTCCGATGTGAGAAAAAAGGCGACCCTGGGTGCCAATCAAAGGATACGCATCCTACAAGCATGCGTCTCCAGTACGAACTTATCGGTAACAGACTTTACAACCCGTTACCAATACGACAGCGATCAGTAACGGACTTAAGCAGCCCGTTACTGATAGGGCATTGATCGGTAATGGACTTTACAAGCACGTTACTGATAGGTTTAACATTTGTACGGACTCTTTTAACATCTGTTACAAAGAATTTATGTAACGGGCGTTTAAGAAGCCTGTTACCAGAAGTCCACATTGGTAACGGGCATTGTGGAGGCCAACCCCGGGGTCGTCCTGGCGCGCTTATAGGTAACGGGCGCCAAACAACAACCGTTACAGATGTGGGTGGATGTAACGGGCGTTAAGGGCCTGTTACAAATGCTGTGTGATCTATTTGAGGTTTTCACGTAGTGGGGCAGCCATGGCGCCGCGTGGGGAGGTCGGTAGCGCGGTGGCTCATGACAGTGCGGCAGTGCAGGGACGACTGGCGACAACACAGTTCCTATTTCTGACAAGAAGTTCATAACTAGGTAACCATGCAATGCATATCTATTTCCATATCTCACTTCATATCTAAATAATTCTACAATACAGTGATGCAATGTACGCATCCACATGATAATTTACAAATTTGATACAATCCCATGACCTTACCACAGCTACCAATGTGCAACCTAAAAAAGAAGTCACAAATTACCAAAATTGGTACCATTAGCTAAAAGATTGAATAGGTCGGTTTGAGAACAAATAGTAGATAAAAAAGAGAAAAACCATTCTTTCTTGAAGGGCCTAAGTACAAATAGTCATGGCATTTTGTTTTCACGAACTGAATTTGCTTGATTAATTCAGGTTCGGTTCCCTCCCACTTAACAAGATTTCTTATATTTTCGCAATTTTTCAAAAATAAATGCCCGATCTGAAAAAAATTCAAAACTAGCCTCGAACCTCGCTGTTTGAAACCTCGCCGTTTGAAATGTCAGTGACGTGGCACGCGGTCCGGGATCCAACCGCTCTACAACATGACAGTTGGAACCTTGCACCCGCCATTTGAAATGATGTTTGAATTTTTTTAGTTCAAAGGACACTGGTTTGCGACATGAGCCACCTGAAAATCTGATACACAAATTTTCAATGGCACATACGGTGCGACTACTAACCAATCATACGTTGTTGCTAATCTTAACGTGCCTTGGGGAATTTAGAAAACTGATTACAATATTCCTAATCTAGTTGTACGAGTACTATCCGGAGAACATGAGCCGGCGGAGTGTTGAGACGACATGTAGTAGGACCCAGATAGGGGCAGAGGTGGAGGTGAACGTGGAGGGGACCATTCTTCTGGGGGAGGGGAAGCTGATCTTCTTGTGGCATCCACAAGTGCAGGTCCAACATGTGCATCATCGGTCATCGCCTGCGCTAGACATTGGATCTGGAGAAGCCAGTGTCACCGCCAGCCCCCACTTCAGGTTGTAGATGACAACGTCCTCAAGGTAGCCCTACCTTTGATAGGGGTCAATAGCTTCAGGATCCACCCATTGCGAGAAACTGCAGTTCCGTGGTTGGTGGGAATACTGTCAAAGTCAAGAAAATGTTAGCAAACCAAAGAAAGATGATTAACAAATATCATGTACTTTACCATGAGAAAATGTAGTTCTGCCAATCCCTTGGCACATGGTCATCATACTCCTCATCATACTCATCATCTAAGGAGTCCTCTTCCAATGCATGTTCGTCATCTTCTTCCTCCCTCTCGTACTGTCTTAGTACTTCCGGGTTTTATTCTCCCTCATTAACCACACCTCTAACAAGGTTTTGTTCCTCCTCATCACCTCCTTCCATCTCATGTTCTTCACCTACCCCACTCTCTTCAACCTCTTCAGCACCCTCACCTCCACCCTCTTCATCACCCTCACATCCACTTCACCACCCTTGGGTGCTGATTTAGTTGAGACTTCTCATAAACTTGCACAAATAGAACCACCGGACAACGACACTTTGACATGCATTTCTGACATAATTCCTCAAATTTCTAGTGCCTTCAAGTGGCATAAGCTCCAAAAATGGTGGATGATTTCTGTTGAATACTACCATTATGGACAACCCATATTGTTGTGAATCTACTGAGAATGCTTTGTACAACTAGATGGTTATGGCCTCCCAAATTCTGTCAGCGGCTTTTTAAACATTTCTCGCAATTGTACTAAACATATCTAACTTCTTCTGGTCCAAAATACAATTGGACATGAACCGTCTCTAACATGCCTGACATCATATAGTGCAAAGAAGACTATTAATAACTAATCTAAACTTAACGAATCTAATACACTGCACTATTTAAATGTAGTTAAACAAAACTGTCATCTAATGGTTCAGATCTATGCAAATCTGCTTAAAAAAAGAGAGTTCAAATCGGCTACATAACTGAAATGAGAGATCTAGCAGAGCTTAGCTACTTCTCCTCCCGTCACCACCTCACTATCTTCCTCCTCCTCTCCACCCTCTCTTTTTTTCGGAATTTTTATGACATTTCTAGGGAATTTTCGGGCATATATAGGGGAGGAGAGCTATCCGCCGTTGCCAACTGCAACTGTCGTTCCAAACGGAGGTTACTCAACCATCGTGCCTGCACCATGGTTCGAGACAGTTGACACATGGGGCCCGCTTGCCCAAGCTTGTCGATGAATAAAACTGGCGATTGAACCAGCCATCGTTTGCAACAGCAGTTCATCCACCAACCACCGTTTGGTTCCTAGCGCCGTTTCAAATGGCGGTTCGTGGCTAGTTTTATAATTTTATTTGATCGAACATTTATTTTTTAAAAATCACGAAAAAATATATAAAAAATCGACTGAAGCGAACTACTCTTTCTGTCCCATAAAAGAGTGCAATTTTAGTTTTTTAGACAGAATAGTAGAGGAATGAAAAGACTCTAATACCCTCATTTGTTTGCCAAATGCAGTAAGTTTTGTCATTCAAATCAAATCTGAACACTTAATTAGGAAGGTGATTAGATCGATTTTCTATAATTGCATTCTTTGTGGGATTCTTTTTCAAAAGTTAGGATTGCACTTTTATATGAGACGAAGGGAGTAATAGCTCATAGAGCACCAGCCCAATTGTCCAAAGGCTCAAGAGCAAACCTAGTCCAGACTCCCACAGTCCCACTCCCACTCCCACTCCCACCACCTCCCAGCCGCCCATCGCCTAGCCGTGGAGCCGCCGCCCCTGTCTCCTGTCTTGCCATCCTACAGGGTGAAGTCCTGCCATCGTGGTGCTTGTCTCGCCGCCGCTGCCGCCGCCATCCTCATCCCGCCGCCGCAGAGCCTCCGACCGTCGCCGTCATACACTTCCATCACGTCCCTCCAGCGCCATCCACCCGGCGAGCACGAGATCAAGCAGCAGGGTTCACTTCTCCACCAGTGCACTCACCACGTCAACTTGCTGCCTGACAACACCACCGTCACCGACCTAGGGTTTCCTAGGGTTTTGGCGACTTCGGCGGCGATCCTCAGCGACAAAGGTTCCCCTGTTTATCCCCAACCTCTCCAACCTCCCAACTCGGGCTGCTCAAGGGGCTAGCCTTGCCCAGCTACCCGACCTTGGCAGGAGGGCGGATCTAGGGTTCTTGGGCATAGCAGATCGAAACCTCTCCGTCGAACGAGCAGCTAGCTATGGCGGCGAGCAAGCCCATGATCGTGGGGAGGAAGGAAGAGGTGGACGTCGATGCCATGCTCAAGAACCTGCGTCTCAGCGATGCAGAGCACGACGATGTTGTCCTCCCGATGGGGGCTCGGGATTCCCTCCCGGAAGTAAAGTGGATGGTGGTGGCAAAGCTATTGACCACTAAACGCTTTAGCGAGCGGGCGTTGAAATCTACGATGCTCTATGCTTGGACATAGCTAGGGAAGTTTCCTTCCGACCTCCGGCGAAGAATCTCTTCCTGGTGCAAGCTTTCTGCCTCAGAGACAGGAAGCGCATTGTGGAGGATGGGCCGTGGATCTTCCGCAGCTGGACGTTGATGCTGGAAGAGTACGACATAGCATCAATTACTCCGTCGGTGGAACCAAACAAAGTCTAGGCGTGGATTCAAATCCACAAGATCCCACCCCTCTTTCGCACAGAGATGATTCTGCAGCAGCTAGCAACCAAGGTGGGAGAGGTGATTGGTGTTGACATGAGAGTGATCTCGACGGTTAATGGTGACTTTCACAGGGCTAAAGTTAACCTCCTCGCTCGCATACCGCTCGCAAGGGTGGTGACTCCCTCATCAGAGGGGAGAGAGAACATGAGGGTTCGGGTGCTATACGAGAAGCTCCCCTGTTTCTACGCGTTCTGTAGATTGATAGGCCACACGCACCTTGAGTGCGGAACCGGGGAATTTGACCCGGAGGACCTGCAGTATGGGGGATGGATGATTGCTGACGAGGAGACCTAGCACCCAGGCGCGCCCCACGTTCATGGTAATTCCATGCCCAGAGGTGCTCCCGCTCTTACTCATGGGAGCTCTACTGACCGGGGAGGCCGCACTGGGAGAGACAGCCGAGCGGAAGAGGTGGCATCCGTGGGGGCGCCCGACCGAGCGTGTGGAAGGAAAAGGAGAAGTAGGGTCCTACCGAGACTGTGTCCGGGAAGTGTGCATCTGAGGAGGCAAACCTGCATGGAGGCACGGAGGAGCTGTCAGATACGGCGTCCAGCCCTTTGAAAAAAGGAGACGCGGGAAGGGGAGATGGCAGGACTGGGAGTAACGCACAGAAGCAGTTGCAGTTGGGTATTGTGCAGGATGTCCCCCTCCCCCGCCGCAGTACATCAACCCAAGAGAGCAGAAACACCTAAAGAGGGATGAAGCATGCAATCCCATCAAATCCCCAGAGAGGAACAAGGCGGTCCTCGGCAGGGATCGCCGAGCACAATGAGTTGCCTCAACTGGAACTGTCGCGGCTTGGGCAACACCGCAACAGTGAAGGAGCTTCGTGACCTCATGAAGCAATTTACCCCCATCCGTGCTGTGTGTCCTCAAAACTCAAATTCATAAGTCTCGTGTTGAAGGATTGAAAAGCATGTTAGGTTTTGCTAATGCTTTTGCTGTTAGTAGTTCTGGCCGCAGTGGCGGTCTTGGCATTTTTTGGAACAATGAAATAAAGATTGATATTTTACAGTACTCACAATATCACATTAATTCAATCGTGTCCGAGAATGGGGGATGCCCTTGGAGGCTGACGTGTGTGTACGGGGAAGCTCAAACAAATGAGCGTTTTAAGACATGGGGTATGTTAAAGCATATTAGATCATCATCGGATCTCCCATGGGTGTGCATTGGTCACTTTAATGAGGTCTTATTCCGATCGGAACATGAGGGTGTCCAGGAGCGCAGATTTGCACAAATGGAGGGTTTCTGAGAGACGACATATGTTTGCGGCCTATATGATTTGGGTTTCCAGGGTCATAAATGGACTTATGAGAAACGTGTGACATGAGGGTCATACTGTCGAGTACGTCTCGATCGTGCCCTTGCAACCCCGGATTGGAGTATCCGCTACCCCATGGCCACCGTCACCAATATGGCGGCAACAGCATCCGATCATGGGCCAATCTTACTCTGCTGGAGGCAACATCCGGGAGGCAGCTCTGTTCCCAAGACCAAGAACAGGTTCCACTACGAGATAATGTGGGAATCGCATAAGGAATTCTCTCCATGGCTATCAGAAATATGGCGACGTGATAAAGCTCTTACTCTGGAGGAACTGCGCCAAAATCTTTCTACCGCGGCGCAGGGAATGACAAGCTGGGGTCGCAACACGTTTGGGCATGTGAGGCTTGAACTGGAAAAACTGAAGGAAGAGTTGGAGCAGCTCCAGGCAGACCCCCATCACTCCGGGCCCTCGCACACAGAGATCAAGATCTCTGACATGATTGTCGAGCTTAATCATCGAGAAGACATAATGTGGTAGCAACGTTCAAGAATTAGGTGGCTGGCCGCTTGTGACAAGAATACCCATTTCTTCCACTTACGGGCATCCCAATGAAAGAAAAAAACAAAATCAAGAGCTTGAAGAAGCCCGACGGGCAAGTCACTGAAGATGCCATTGAGATGGGCAGATTAGCGACGACTTTCTATAAAGAGCTGTACAGATCAGAGTGGGTGAAAGATATGGATCAGGTTCTTAACACGGTTCGCGCCAAAGTCACGACGGCTATGAATGAAGAACTGATCGCCCATTTTGAGGATAGGGAGGTGAAGGAAGCATTGTTCCAAATGTTCCACACTAAGGCCCCAGGACCGAACGGCTTCCCTACACACTTCTTTCAGCGTCATTGGGATTTATGCGGGGAGGAAGTGACTAGTGTGGTACTGCATATCTTGAAAGGAGAAGACAATCCCGGCATTATTAATGGCACATTGATAGTGCTTATACCAAAGGTAGCCAGTGCATAGGAGTTGGGACAGTATAGGCCCATTAGTCTGTGCAACGTCATCTACAAGATCGCGTCTAAGGTGATCGCCAATAGGATGAAGGGGGTGTTTCCCCAAATTTTCTCTGAGGAACAATCGGCCTTCGTCCCCAGGCGACTAATCACAGACAATATCATTTCAGCTTATGAGTGCCTCCATTTTATGAAGCGCAAGAGAGCCGTGGAGCTCAGGTGTTGTGCACTCAAGCTGGACATGAGGAAGGCGTACGACCGAGTGGAGTGGAATTATCTACGGGCGATCATGCTTCGTTTGGGCTTCCACCAGTTGTGGGTAGAGATGGTAATGAGACTACTCTCATCTGTTTCCTTTTCCATTTTTTTTAATGGAGAGTGCTTGGAAAAATTTAACCCCTCCAGAGGTATCCGTCAAGGAGATCCTATTTCCCCCTATTTGTTCGTGTTAGCAGCAGAGGGCCTGTCGTGCCTTTTTGAAAGCAAGAATTCAGTCATCGAGCCTCAAAGGAATCACTGTGGTGCCTTCCGCTCTGGAGGTCGGCCACTTGCTTTTTGTAGATGATAGCCTGCTGTTTTTCAAAGCAAACAGGGAGAATGCCATGGAAATTCTTGATGTCCTCAGCGTCTACTGTTGGGCCTCCGGACAGCAGATCAATGTAGACAAATCCTCCGTCCATTTTGCGAAGGGTGTGTCTGCGGCCACAAGAGCAGTTATTAAGAATCAACTCGACGTTCATAATGAAGCGCTGAGTGAAAAATATCTTGGCATGCCTACCCACGTTGGTAGCTCGACCAATAATGCGTTTAAGTACCTAAAGGACAGAATCTGGAAAAGAGTTCAAGGCTGGATGGAACAAACCCTGTCAGCAGGAGGAGAGGAAGTCTTGATCAAAGCGGTTGCCCAAGCGATCCCCACATACTCTATGTCTTGCTTCAAATTACCAAGAGGTTTTTGTAACCATATAGATGGCGTATTGTGTAGCTTTTGGTGGGGAAGCAAGGAGGGCAAAAGAAGGACATGCTGGGTCGCTTGGGATGAGATTATTAAACCTAAGCACCTCGGTGGGATTGGCTTCAGCGACATCAAGTTGTTCAATTTGGCGCTTTTGGCGAGACAAGCATGGTGCATTGTACAGGATCCAAACTCATTGAGTGCACATATCCTCAAAGTTGTCTACTTCCCGGATAGCGACTTCTTGGTGGCCGAAGCTGGCTCTTCCCCCTCGCAAGTATGGCGATAAATCCTGGAAGGAAAGGAGGTCCTGCTCAAAGGCTTGATCAGACGAGTGGGTACCAGTGTTGACACCAACATATGGACTATGAACTGGATTCCCCGGGATGGTATGTTGCACGCACTGGCCAGTGTACAGCCTAACCCCCCAGAGCTGGTGAGCGAGCTCATCGACTCAAGTGCATGTTGGGACCGTTAGAAGCTGTTGCAGTTCTTCTACCCTACGGACGTGGAGGTGATCAGTAACATTCCATTAAGCACCCGCAGACAGGGAGATTTCTGGGCTTGACATTATGAGAAAAGCGGGAGATTCACGGTACGATCGGCTTATCAGATGCTCGTAAATAATCGGGAAAAGAACTACACATACTATGAGAGCCGGTCGGGCACATCTGATTATAAAGCGAGCGAGAAAGAATGGAGACGTCTATGGCAGGTGAAGGTACCATCGAAAATCAGAGTGTTCTTTTGGAGACTTGCACAATCCTCCCTCTCGTCACGGGATGTCTTGCACCACAGGAACATGGCGAAAACTGACGTCTGCGCTATATGTGTCTCCAAAGACTCGTGGAAACACTCACTTATTGACTGCATGGCAAAGTGTGTATGGGCTTTGGAGAAAGAGGATATAACTTATTTTATTGGGGTGCTACAATAGGAGGATGCCAGGGCTTGGTTGGAGAAGATCCTCAGCTCTCTACCCCAAGATGATATGGTGCGTGTGGTGGTAACGATGTGGGAAATTTGGCACGCAAGGAGAAGGCGATCCATGAGGACATCTATCATAGCCCTCTGTCGACGCATGCATTCATCGACAGGTTCATTGTGGATCTGGGAATAGTGCCAGGAGCTGCACAAAGCAGGGAGGGGCACCAGGTGCACTCAACCACAATGTGGTCTCCTCCACCCCAAGGCGTTGTGAAGATCAATGTGGATGCGGCGGTTTCAAAAAAACTCGGGACTGGCGGCAATTGCAGCAATAGCCCGAGGATCAGACGACATCTTCGTTGGAGCCTCTGCTATTGCATCCTGCGGTATCATTGTGATACCCAAGGTTTTTAATTAACCCTAATCGTCGGTCAACTCGTCTAACAGTGGTCAAATCAAGGTCAACCTGGGTCCTCACCTCGAAAAACTCACCAACCAACTCTATTGAACCCTTTGGTCTAATGGACACACATGTGGGGCCAACCCATAGTCAAAGTCTTGGTCAAACCCCACTAAAACTCTAGTGCCCATAGATGTCTTTCGGAACTTTTGTCGCGTTCTCCAAAATTCACCTAAACACTTCAAAATCTACCTTTATGAAAGTTGTCCAGCTTGTTGAGGGACACAACTTTCATGTAGATTGGCATTTCAAATTTTGAGTGGAAAAACATGGAAAACTTGCTCAAAGGTCAAGATTCCCTGTTCATGAACACAGGCTGGCATTCAAAGTTGGCAAGCCTCCCTTGCAAATTCTGTTGAGAAAAACCCTATATAGCCTTTTTGAAAGTGATAGAGGGTTGTTAGATCTACAATTTTCGTATTCAAAGTTTGGTCAACTTCTATTCAAAATTTTGGAGATAATTGAGCTCAAACAGGGAGCCGGCAACACTTTTGGGCAGGGGCGCCGCCGCGCCACAACGCCGTGCGCGTCGCGGGCCGCGTCCCGCCGCCCGCCGCGCGCCGGCCGTCCCTTGGCGTCCGCGCCCCGCGCGCCACCCGACGCCCCTCCGCCCGAGGTCGCGCGCCGCCCTAGGCCATGCACCTCCCCGGGCCGACGCCGCCCGAGGCGCCTCGACCACTCCCCGCCGTGGCGCCGCACGCACGCCGTGCGCGCGGCGGACCGGCCGTCCGTCCGCGGCGTCGCCCGTACGCGTGCCGGCCAAGGCGCCGTGGTACGGCGGAATCCCCGCCGTCACCGCATCTTCACCCCCGGGATGCGCTCTATATAAGGCCGCCGTGTCTCTCCTCCCTTCATGCCATCCCCGCCGCTCCAGACCGCCACACCGCGCCACCATGGCCGCCGCCGGCAAGCCGCCGCCTCGCTTCACCTCTAGGCCACCGCGTGCGTGAGCAACCTCCTTAGGGACCGTAGCACCTCTACAAGCCACAAGTTGCCACCCGAGCGCCCTCCCCTCGCCGGAGCCCGAGCCGCCGCGGCCACCGCCGCCGGCCATCGCCGAGCACCCGCGCCGGCGACGTCTCTGCCCCAACCATGGCCACCAATCGACCCTAGCTGAGCGTGTGGTCCGCCCCGACCCGTTTCCCGGCCGGGAGCGCCGCTGGAGCCACCGGATTTCCGGCGAGCCCGCCGCCCCGTGGGTCTAGGGACCCAATTGCATGGTCCCAAATTTTTCCAAGGGCCTAGTCGCAAAGTTACATCTTCAATAGTGTATCCTATTTGCAGAAATTTGTAAAATGCGTAGAAAGTCGTAGAAAATTCAGAAAAATTCAAACTCAATTTTGTTGGATTCGTTGTCGAAAATAACACAACTTCTGTTATACTCACATGGTCTGGTTCTTGATAGTTTTAGCATGAAAAATAGGAAAGTGAAAAACCTAGATCTGCAATATCTCAAAATCTATAAATCCTCTATGTCTAGTTTTTTGATATGTTGTGTTTTAGGTCATGTGTAGTTCTAGTGCTAAAAATGGCACAAAGTTATGTTGTAAATATTTTTATATATATTGTTTTCCAATTATGCAGAATCTACCTCGAGGGTTTTTGTAGCTAAAACTATTTATTTTTTTGTGCCCAACATGTGCATGCTATCTTGCTATGCCAAGATTCACCTCTGGTGAATTAATCACAATTTTTGGATGATCAGAAATATTTATTCTTAAATTGTGCATGTTTTCCTTTGTAAATTAATGAAGCAAGATCAATAGAGGTCCTAGGTGTGCTTGCTGGTTCTTTAGGCTGGTTTAGGACCAGAGAGTATGTATGAGGGAGATTGGAGCATTTAATTTGTTTGCTAACTAGTCTTTGTTATTTATCCAAAGTATTTTATTTTGTAGCTTCCAAGTTTTGCATGTGAGTCCAGTGCTTCAGTATGTATGTGAGGATGCTTGAGAAATCTTCGTTTAAATTTTTAGTGATTTATTGTTGATAAAAGCTTTAAAGGCCCTTATGGAGTAATGCTTTATTTAAAATAGGAAAATGCCTTTTTCTTTCTTTTACCCCCTTTTGTGAAATGTTGTCAAATTTGTTTAAGGGCTAAAAACACACCCTTGCTGTTGAAGAATTAATTTATAAATTTTATCTTGTATATACCTTTACTAGGGAGAGGTAAAAGTATTAAACTTTCACATGAAATAACAAGTATAAAGGAAAACATTAATTCAAGTGTGTAATAAAAGAATGAAACATATATCAATAATAACCTTCATAAAAAGAAATTAATAGTTAATTATATGTTAAGGTGAATATGACCAACAAGAGTTGGTTAAGATAAGCAAACTGTCACATCACCTAAACCATGCATTGCATTCCGTGTAGATCTTCCTAACGGTGACTACTTGCTCGTCCCAGAAGCCGAGGGAGGAGAAGCGGAAGCTGCTATGCAGTACGTGGAAGTACTTGACGACACCGAGGGTGCTCAGGCTAATCCTACTGACGAAGGCAAGCCCCAGTGCATGTGACCAGCTTTCAAATTATTATACACTTATCTATGGATGTTTGTGCATTTAAGTCCTGGAGTTGTATGGAACCGTAGATGCATGATCCCTAGGTACCTGTGTATGTACTAGTATGATAGGTCGATAGCTGCTAAGCTATAGGACCGTTACAAGTCGGGTGATGATGTCACTCACGAGAATAGGTTCCTAGATAGGAATCATAAGATCTCCTTAAATGGAGTGCTCATGTGGTAAGAGCATGGGATGTGGACTCCGGTCCAATGGCTAATGTGGGTTAAGTGTTTGAACGTACTAAGCACTTGTCGGGAATGGGACCGGAAAACCTAGTACCTTAATGAGGCGGTGAGGGATCCTACTCTTACTCATCTTGGGATGCGTCTCACGGCTAGCTACCGGTGGTGTATGGTGAGTCCGGGTGCCTCGCGGGGTATTCCAGATAGCCTGCACCAAAGATTGTAAGATTCGATCTCGACCCAAAGAGTTTTGGGAACCGCTTGGTGGTTGTCCTCGCGGGGGCATACCACCGTGTGGTTAGGTCTACCTTGCAAGATTTGAATCAATCGATTGTCGACCTCTCACCGCTATCTGAGACTACTTACTCCACTAGCCATAAGATCCCTAACGATGGAAGATGATGAATATTATGCCTGATAAAATGTATTGCACAATGTTGTCTGTGCTAGATGGCTAATGTAGTAAAGATGAAACTCACTAGAACTTGTGCTAAAATCTTGAAAGTAAGGACATACTCTTTGTTACTTTTCAGCAAAAGAAACCCAGTGGCCAAAAGCCTTTCAAGTCTAGAGTTGGTGAGGTAGTTATCACCGACGGGTAAGTCTTGCTGAGTATTAGTATACTCAGCATTGCTATAATGTGTTGATCCAGATAATGCTTTCGGCGATGTGTGGCCTGGAGAAATCCCGCCCGGCTGGGAGCTGGAGTGGGTGGAGGATGACGACTGAAAGCATCATGGCTGGCCTCCCGTGGTGTTCTCGCTTCCCACTTAGTTAATTCCGCTGTTTCGAAAACTCTGAACTATGTTGTTATGTCAAAAACTCTGGTTTGTAATAATTAAACCCTTCGGGGTAAATTTCGGAAGTTATTTATGTTGTATCTCTGGACTCGCCTTCGTGTGAGTTTTAATGGATATATGTCGATCCTTGTTGCTATATAAGTGATTTACCGGGCGTTAACCCAGTGACTAACGATAGGATGATACTTTATTACTGCTTAATGACCAAAGTGGATTGGTTTAGGCGGTAGTATGGTATTTTCCTGGGCGGGTTGTCACAGTTGGCATCAGAGCAATTATATGCACCAGAGATTAATTAATAACCCTAATCACTGATTTTTTGAATAAAAATTTCCAAGATTGTTTGGATTTACCAAAATTCGTTGGTCCACTAAGGATAAACTAGACCGAGAGGCCCTAGAGGGAATTTTTGGGTTCTTTCAGGTGGCTTAGTAACCTATGGTTTATTTTGCTAACTTCCAGCACCTTTACTTTATGCCAGACTTACTTTCTCGCACAACTAAACTAGATAAGCCATGTGTTTTATACGTGTGTTGTGCCGCATCACGGGAATTGCGAGGGTTGATGGAGTGATCCATTCCACGGGTCCCATCTTCGCGTCTGGTTGTGAGTTGTGTGTCGCCACGTGTTTCATACGTGTGCGTTCCGCATGTCGATCATGCGAGGCAAGGATACACTCCATTCAAACGGAGGGTGTCTGAGGTTGGACGCTGTCCATGCAGTGGCTTAACGCATGGATACCGTTTCTATAGTGAACGGTAATGTATGGGGACGCTTTCGTGACGTGCTGGCACGAAAGGTTCGTTTTCTGCAGGTACATAACAGCGCTTCGTTAGTCGCTAAGTGAGTATCGTGTAACTATCGACTAGATATTATAGGGTGAGATGAGTAAAAGCCTTGCCACCGACACTAACTTCGATTATTGGCTTGATTGCCATGTGAGGTCGAATAAGACGTCTTGCATGCATATTAAAAATCGAAACAAATTAAAATGGACCCAAAACAGAATTTCGGTATGCTATCTAAGGAAGATTTTGCTAGTGTGTGCTTTTTGTAAAAAAATTAAGTTTATGTTGTGCATAGGTGTCATGCTGCCAAAGTTTTGTAAAAGCTTGTTCATCTTGTTTTGTACCACACACTAGGAATTATTTAACCAATATGCTAAAACAAGTTGTTCCTTGCTAGTCTAGCTTTCGTTCGTAAATTTCGATCACAGCTTCTTTCGGCTTGACTTACACCTTTCTAAGTGAAACTAGATGTGCATCCTTCCACCTTGTTTCCTTGACCTAGCTCAACCTTGAATACCAAAAGTGTGTAAAAGAACCGTTGTAGTAGCCGAAATAACTTGGGGAAAAATTTATAGGATTCTGGATTTTTTGGTTATGAATTTGTATTCACAGCTGCTAGAACTTCACCAATTGACATGTCGTTCTCCTTGAGACCTGACATGTGTTACATTTTTGAACAGATGGTTTTCCTCGTGTTTCACGAGTTCGACGCTGACGGTACGATCCATACCAATGGGTTGCACTGGGAGGGTTTTCCACACCTTGCGTGGGAAGCACTCAGCGCCGCTGGCTACACCACTCCACCGACCTACGAGGTGTCCGAGTTCGAGCGTTTGGGCGTTCCCCATTGCAGGGTGATCGTCACTGTACTGCCACACTCGGACCACGACGACTGGTTCGACTTGAGTTTTGTCTACTGGGGTTTTATTACCCACGAGACCGTCGAGTCAGCCCTCTCCGAGTGCTGACAGACTTCTGTGACCACAACCCCGCTGTGGTAGATCTCTCTCCGTTCGGGCTGTTTCCTGCTGTGAGTCCTCACGACCCGGCATGGCTGGACCGTATGGATCACCTACGGGAGTTGCTTTTGCTTGCTGAGCCGCTAGATGTCACTCAAACATTGGCTCGTTGTCTTAACGTCATCTTCACACTTCAGGGGCTTGGTTACAATACCGCAGTGATTATCGGGCAGCGTCTGGAGGCAGCTAGGCGGGATTGGCAACAGCTATCAGCGGCCCACCAGCAGCTGAACTTTACACTTACCCAGATGCAGCAAGAGAATGACAGGCTGTGTGCCAGGAGATTCCAGTTAGAGTTAGAGAGAGGCGAGCGCCTGCAGAGGATTGTAGATCTGGAGGCGGAGGTTCACACCTTGGAGGAGAATGCCGATGCGTATGAGATTGAGAGGTTGACGCTGCTTTAGAAAATTGCGGATATGCAGCACCAGGTGGAGGAGGCCGAGGTGCAGGTTGCAGCCTTGCAGGCTATAGTAGCCTTACAGCCGCTACCTCCGGTATAGGCACACCTGGAGGAGCAGCAGGGTCAGTCCGGTCTGGACCAGACCAATCAGGCAGGACCACCGCTACCGACCCCACCAGCTTCGCCTACGGGTAGTGGTGATTCGGTGGGCAACTAGGAGGCCCAGTCACGACAATAAGAAGGATTGCGATCCTAGGGTGTTAATTTCGTTGTGGTTGGAGTAATCAACTTTAGAAGCTTGCCTTCGTGCAAAGTAACGGCGTTGTAACGTTGTTGTACTGTGGTGTTTCCGATTTGAGTCGTGTAATGTCTTTGGACCTTTTTCTTCGAGTTGTATTAAAGAATGCTTAAGCATGTTATGTTTTGAACTAAAGTTCGAGTTGTTCAACCAAGATGTTTGTGACGCCCCAGGTTTTTAATTAGCCTTAATAGCCGGTCAAATGGTCAACCATGGTCAAACCACGGTCAACCTGGGCCCTCACCTCGAAAAACGTACTAACCCACCCTAGTGACCCTAATTGACTAGGAAACACACTTGTGGGGCCAACCCATGGTCAAAGGATGGTCAAGCTCCCTTGCCACTCTAGTGTCCACCAGTGTCTGCCGGAACTTTTGCCGCGTTCTCCAAAATTCACCTAAACACTTAAAATTCTACCTTTATGAAAGTTGTCCATCTTGATGAGGGACACAACTTTCATGTAGATTGGCATTTCAAATTTTGAGGGGAAAAGCTTGGAAAACAAGTTGCAAGGCAATTTTTACTGTTTGCCAGAATAGGCTGACATTCACTTTTGGCATTCAAATTACTCCAAATTTTGGCAGAAATACCCTATATAGCCTTTGTAGAAAATGTTGTTGGTAGCTAGATCTACAACTTTGGTATTTACCACTTGGTCAACTTTTATACAAAAATCTAGAGGAAAATCGATTCAAACATAGCACCAGGGAATAGCAACCGGCCAGAGCGCCGGCACGTCGTGACGTTGCGCGCCCCCGCGCCACGTGTCGCCCGGCCGCCGCCGGCGGCACCCCGACGTCCGCGCCACCGCTGCGCCCGAGGCCCGCACCCCCCGAGGCACGCGCGCCCGAGGCCCCGCGCCCGAACGCGCGCCCGCCCGAGGTGCCCCGAGGCGCCCCGAGGTCGGCGCCACCGTACGCGCGCGCACGCCGCGGACCGGCGGTCCGTCGGCGGTGTCGCCGCCGTACGCGCGAGCCCCCGAGCCGCCGTAGCACGGCGAGCATCTCCACCATCACCCCTTCGTCACCCCGGACGCGCCGAGCCACATATAAAAGCCCCTTGCCTCTCCTCCGCGCGCCGGCCGAGCCGCCCGCCGCCATTGCCGCCGCCGCCGCCGGTGCTAGCACCCACCGCCCGTGCTTGCCGCCGGCCAACCGCTCTCGTAGCACCCTTAGGCACCCTCCAACCTTCCCAAGTCGCTTGTTTGCCAGCATTTCGTCTCCACGCCGTCTTTCACCGAGCCGCCGCGGCCACCGCCGCCGCCACCGCCGAACCTCGCCGTCGGCCAACTCCCTGCCTCCACTTCGGTCCCCTACCGCTCCTAGGTGAGCACGTGGTCGTGCTAAGCCGCTTGCCCGGCCGGCGGATCCGCCGGCTCGCCGGCGATTGGCCGTGCCCGCGCCGCCCGGCCGGCCAAGGGCCAGATTGCTATGATTTGAATACTTCTAGGGTGTTTCGCGTAAAAGTGCAGGGCCTGTTGGTGAAGATCCCTATCTAGCATTTCTTGCAGTTTAGCCCAGCGCGTTGTAAAATTCCTAGAAATTAGTAGAAAAATCAGAAAAGTCCCAAACCAATTTTGTTGGGTTCAGGAAGATAAATCCCACCACTTTTGTTATTTGCATATGACTGGATTCTAAATAGTTTTAGCATGAAAAATACAAATGTGAAAAACCTAGATCTGGCATAACAGAAATAATTATTCTTGATTTATGCATGTTTTCCTTTGCAAATGAGTGAAGTAAGATCAGTAGAGCCTCTAGGTGAATGTGCTGGTTCTTTAGGCTTGTTTAGGACCAGAGAGCATGCAGAAGAAAGTTTGGATCATTTTGATGCTTATTTATTTTTGTATGCATTTAATTTGAATCACTAGCTAGCCTTTGCTATTTTCCATAATATTTAATTTCCTAGCATCCAACACTTACATGTGGGTCCCATGGACCAGGATAGGTGCTAGTAGGCTTAAGAAACACTCCTTTAATTTTTGGTAATTTAATTGCTTAATAGAAAGATTAAAAGCCCTTTTAATATTAAAGGGAAATTAAATAAAGAAAAACCCCCTGATTAATTCTTTTCCTTTTTGAAAATATTATTTAATATAATTAAGAGATAATTGATTATCATTGCTGATAAGACATTAATTCATGAATAAAAATATTATTCATATCCTTGCATGTGAAAGGAAACGGATTAAAGCCTTCACATGAAATGATAAGTATAATAAAAACCTTTATTCAAATGTGCAATAAAAGAATCACCCATGTACACCAATAACCTTCCTAAAAGAGAAACCCTATCTAAATGCTTGTTAAGGTGAATATGACCAACCTAGAGTTGGATAAGACAACAAACTATCACATTACCTAAATTGCATTGCATTCCGTGTAGATCTTCCGGACGGAGATTACTCCCTTGTCCCGGAGACCGAGGAAGGAGGAGCGTAAGATTCACTGCAGTACGTGGAAGTGCTCGACACCGAGGGTGCCCAAGCTAACCCAGCTGACGAAGGCAAGCTCCGGTGCATCTAACCCAGTTTTCAAATTCTTTATTCAATTATCTATGGATGATTGTGCATTTACGTTCAGGAGTTGAATGAAACTCTAGATGCATGATCCTAGGTACCTTGTCCTTAATAGTATGATAGGTCGATAGCTGCTAAGCTATAGGGCCGTTACAAGTCGGGTGATGACCTCACTCGCGAGAATAGGTTCCTAGATAGGAATCATAATATATCCTTAAATGGATTGCTCACGTGGTAAGAGCATGGGATGCGGGCTCTGTCCAGTGGTTATGTGGGTTAAGTTTTTGAATGTACTAAGCACATGTCAGGTATGGGACCGGTAAGCCTAGTACCTTAATGAGGCGGCGAGGGATCCTACCATTACTACTCTTGGGATTCGCTCTCACGGCTAGCTACCGGTGGTGTATGGTGAGTCCGGGTATCTCGCGGGGTATTCCGGATAGCCTGCACCAAGGACTGTAAGATTCGATCCCGACCCGAGGATTTTTGGGAACGGCCTGGGAAAGTTGTCCTTTCGGGGGCAGCCTACTGTGTGTTTGGGTCTACGTTGCAAGGTTTAAATCAATCGATTGTCGGCCTCTCACCGTTATCCGAGACTACTTACTCCACTAGTCATGAGATCCCTAATGATGGAAGTTGATGAATATTATGCTTGATTAATTGTATTGTATAACTTTGTTTGTACTAGTTGGCTAATGTAGTAGAGACTAAACCTACTAGAACTTGTGCTAAAATCTTGAAAGTAAGGACCTACTTTTTATTACTTTGTAGCAAAAGTAACCTAGTAGCCAAAAAGCCTTTCATGGTCTAGATTTGGTGAAGTAGTTATCACCGACGGGTAAGTCTTGCTGAGTATTAGTATACTCAGCCTTGCTATAATGTGTTGATCCAGGTAATACCTTCAGTGATGTGTGGCCTGGAGAGATCCCCTTGACTTGGAGGCGGGAGTGGGTGGAGGACGACTACTGAAAGCATCATGGATGGCCTCCCGTGGTGTCTTCGCTTCCGTTAGTTTATTTCCGTTGCTTTCGAAAACTCTGAACTATTTCATCATGGCAAAAACTATGGTTTGGAATAATTGAACCCCTCGGGGTACGAATTTGTATATTAATGTCGTTGTATCTCTGGACTCGCCTTCGAGTGAGTTTTAATGCATGTATTCGATCCTTGTTGCTTTTCAAGTGATTTACCGGGTGTTAACCCGGTAACTAACGACATGATGATACTTTATTATTGCTTAATGACCAAAGTGGATCGGTCTTAGGCGATAGTACGATATTTTCTTGGGCATGTTGTCACAGTTGGCATCAGAGCTTATATGCACCAGAGGTTAATTAATAAACCTTAATCACTAATTTTTGAATAAAATATGCCAAGATTGTCTGATTTTCCAAAATACGTTGGTCCGCTAAGGATAAACTAGAACGAGAGGCCCTAGAAGGAATTTTGGGTTCTTTCAGGTGGATTAATTAACTTATGGTCTATTTTTCTAACTTCCAGCACATTACTTTCTATCAGACTTACTTTAATGCACAACCAAACTAGGAGCCACGTGTTTTATACGTGTGCTGTTCCGCATCACGGGAATTGCGAGGATTGATGGAGTGATCCATTCCACGGATCCCATCTTCGCGTCTGTTGATGAGGTTTGTGTCGCCACGTGTTTCATACGTGTGCATTCCGCATGTCGCTCATGCGAGTCAATGATACACTCCATTCAAATGGAGGGTGTCCGAGGTTGGACGCTGTCCATGCAGCGGCTTAACGCATGGATGTCGTTTCTATAGTGAACGGCAATGTATGTGGACGCTTTTGTGACGTGCTGGCACGGAAGGTTTGTTTTCTGCAGGTACATAACAGCGCTTCGTTAGTCGTTAAACGAGTACCGTATAGCTCTCGACTAGATATTATAGGGAGAGACGAATAAAGCCTTGCCACCGGCACTAACTTCGATTTTTGGCTTGATTGCCATGTGAGGTCGGACAGGACGTCTTGCATGCATGTTAAAAATCGAAACAACTAAAATGGACCAAAAATCGAAATTCCATATACTCTCTAAGGAAGTTTATGCTAGTGTGTGCTTTTTATAAATTAGAAGTTCCTCTCATTCCTAGCCGTCATGCTGCCGAAATTTTGAAAAAGTTGTTACCTTGTGCTAGGATAATTCAACCAAATTGTTAAAAACAATTGCTCCTTAACTAGCTATCATGTAATAGCAAGTCGCAATCATAGTTCCGTTTGGGTTGGTTTACACTTCCTAGGCATATCTAGGCCTTGTACCATCCACCTTGTTCCTTGCTCGATGCTCAACCTTAAAAACTTAATTAAGTATTAAAGGATTCATTTTGAACCAGGATAACTTAGGAAAGTTTTGAGGTTTCTGGATTTTTGGTTATGAAAGTTTATTCACAGCTGCCAGAACTTCACCATTTGACATGCCGTTCTCTTTGAGATCTGACATGAGTTACATTTGTGTACAGATGGCTTTCCCCGTGTTCCACGAGTTCGACGCTGACGGTACGATCCGTACCAATGGGTTGCACTGGGAGGGTTTTCCGCGCCTTGCGTGGGAAGCACTCAGCGCTGCAGGCTACCTCACACCACTGACGTACGAGGTGAAGGAGTTCGAGCGCTATGGTGTTCCCCGTTGCAGAGTGATCGTCACTGTTCTGCCACACCCGGACCACACCGACTGGTTTGACTTGAGTTTTATCTACTGGGGATTTATCACTCGCGAGTCGGTTGAGTCAGCCGCCCTCAGAGTGCTGACAGATTTCTATGACCACAACCCCACCGTGGTAGCTCTCTCACCGTTTGGATTGTTTCCTGCAGCGAGTCCTCACGACCCAGCATGGTTGGACTGTATGGATCACTTACGGGAGCCGTTGACACTAGCAGAGCCGTTGGATGTTACTCAGACGCTAGCTCGTTGTCTGAATGTGGTTTTCACACTTCGGGGGGCCGCGCTACAAATCTTGCAGCGATTATTGGGCAGCGTTTGGAGGCGTCTAGGCGTGATTGGCAGTAGCTTTCAGCAGCACACCAGCAGCTGAACTTTACGCTTACGCAGGTGCAGCAGGAGAATGACACGCTGCGTGCTAGGAGGTTTCAGTTAGAGCTTGAGAGAGGCGACCGCATGCAGAGGATTGTAGATCTGGAGGCCGAGAACCATACACTTGAGGAGAATGCCGATGTGCATGAGATTGAGGGGCTGACGTTACTTCAGAACATCGCTGATATGCAGCAGCAGGTGGAGGAGGCCGAAGTACAGGTGGCAGCCTTGCAGGCTATAGTGGCCTTACGACCCCATCGCCCCCGACAGGCACACCCGGAGGAGCAGCAGGCGTTGTCTGGTCTGGATCAGACGAGCCAGGCAGGACCACCGTTGCTGACTCCCTCGGCTTCACCTACGTACAGTGGTGCTTCAGTGGGCAACTAGGTTGCTGACAGCAGAAAGACGAAGGATGCCGATCCTATCAAGTTGTCTTTGAGATGTTTAGAGTAGTTGGCTTGGCAGCACGTTTTCGCGCCAAGTAACTACTTGTATTGTGTCATGTCATGATTGTTTCAAATTCGAGAGTTGTAATGTCTTTGAACCTTGTTCTATCTTGTGGTAATAAAGAATGCTTAATCATATATGCCTTAAGTGGAATTCGTTTGCCTTTCGGAATTGGAAGTTTCGTCGTGCATGACTCAAATTCTGGTTTAACCATTGCAAATGACCACGCTTGTCAATATTGCATTTCCGCCTAAAACGTGGGTAAACCAAAGCATTCTAGGGACATCAATCGTTGCCAGCGATTAAGCGCTCGTTCGTATACCACCTTCTTTGGTATCCGAAATGACGGGAAATTGTCTGAGAGTAAACGCGGGCTCGTGGATCCGAGTGATCGCATTCCTAACCATGTTAAGAAAACAAGTCTATGAATTTTGGTGGCTATGGAATGTTGCTAGACTGTTGCTGTCCTCATCATTTAAATATTAATGAGATGTGGTTATGCATCATCATACTTGTCATCATTTGGGAGTAAGCTTTTGGCTATATCACTAATAAAGCTCACTTTTCAGATGGTAGGAACCACGCGCAGCTCGCCCAACGGTTTCGGAGCAAGTGGTAGCGGTGACTTGCCGCCACCCCCGCCCATGACACCGTCAGAGGCCTTCATGGCCACCCAAACCGAGGTCTCGCGCCGGATCCCGCGGACGCGGCGAGCGGATCGCCCAGCAGATGAACCGAGGGCCGCCACACGGGGCCAACCACAAGGGGCCTAATCAGGTCACCACGTATACCCAGTTCATCGCTATGAAGCCGCCGACATTCGCTAAAGCAGAAGACCCCCTGGAAGCTGAGGCTTGGATCAAGGCCATAGAGGCAAAATTCTTTGCCTTTGTGCTGCCTTGCTCCGAGGAGAACAAGGCTAACTTCGCAGCGCTGCAACTGCGAGGAGAAGCTTTGATGTGGTGGGATCACTTCAAGACAATGCAGCGAGGGCACGCTGTGACTTGGGATGAGTTCAAGCAGGCTTTCAAGAGCCACCACATTCTTAATGGACTGATGGATAGGAAGATGAGGGAGCTGTTAGCCCTCTGACAAGGATCTGACACAGTGTACCGCTATGCCCAGAAGTTCAATAGCTTGTGCCAATATGGTGGGCATCACGTCGATACTAATGCAAAGAAGATGGAAAGGTTCCGTGACGGGCTCGATGACAAGCTGTATGAGCGTCTGAACCTGCTCAAGCCTGCAAACTTCCATGAGCTAGTGAACAAGGCTATCTCCCAAGAAGATGCTATGAAGAAAGCCCACGGGGACAAGAAGAGGATGTCTGGTTTCACTCCAGGCAGCGGAACGGGCAAGAAGTTTCGCTTTGTGAAGAAGAACGCTCCGAGGCCCATCCCGGCAATATTCAAGCGGACGCCGGACGATGAAGCCACCTCGAGCAAACCCGCGAGGAACTTCCCGATTCCGCAATGCTCGGCGAGCGAGGCTCCAAAGCCTAATGCACCTCCTCGCAACGTTGGTGACCGTCGTTGCTTCAACTGTGGCCAGCTAGGGCATTACATTAATGAGTGCCCCAAACCCAGGAAGATCAAGCCCAACCCGCAGAATCAGGGTGCAGGAAACAAGCCTGCCACTCCGGCTAAGAAGCCCATGGTGCAAGTACGCTAGGGCAAGTTGAACTTCACCGCCATGAGTGACATCCCAGAGGGAGCTTCAGTGCTCACGGGTACATTCTCTATCAACGACACTCTTGTTAAGATTTTATTCGATTCGGGAGCCACTCATAGTTTCATAAATGAGATTCTACTAGACAAATTGGGTTTAAGAGGAGTACAAACCAAATCCGCTTACAAAATTACCACACTAGGTGGGAACATCACGTCTCATATAGTAACGTTTGGAGTTCCTCTAAGACTAGGGAGTAAGGTTATTCGATCTAATCTTATAACCATCAAATTGGGAAGCATGGATGTTATCTTGGGTATGGAATGGATGAATCAGCATAAGGTGATTCTGGATATATCAGATAGGGTTGTAGAGATCAATTCTCCTACGGTCAGGCACACTACCTTGTACCTACCCTTCAGGGACGGTACCGATTCTTGTGCCTACGTGACCATTATCTCCCCTCTTGATGAAATTCCAGTAGTGTGCGAGTACCCGGATGTTTTTCCGGATGAGTTGCCTGGTATGCCACCAGACAGAGATGTCGAGTTTGTGATCGAACTCCAGCCCGGTACCGCACCCATTTCCAAAAGACCTTATCGTATGCCACCCAAAGAGCTAGCCGAACTAAAAACCCAACTCCAGGAATTGTTAGATAAGGGGTATATTCGCCCGAGCTCTTCTCCTTGGGGTTGCCCTGCTCTCTTTGTCAAAAAGAAGGATGGTAGCTTGAGGATGTGCGTAGATTACCGACCTCTCAATGCAGTCACCATCAAAAACAAATACCCGCTTCCCCGAATCGATGTTCTTTATGATCAATTGGCTGGTGCCAAAGTCTTTTCAAAAATTGACCTTCGTTCTGGCTACCACCAAATCAAGATTCGACCTTGCGACATTCCCCAAACCGCTTTTTCCACTCGTTATGGTCTCTACGAGTTCTTGGTAATGTCTTTCGGACTTACAAATTCTCCAGCCTACTTCATGTACCTCATGAACTCCGTGTTCATGACGGAGCTCGATAAATTTGTCGTGGTTTTTATCGATGACATTCTCATCTATTCCGAAAGCGAGAAAGAACACGCCAAACATCTCCGAGTTGTCCTTCAGCGTTTGCGAGATCATAAGCTCTATGCTAAGTTCTCCAAGTGCGAATTCTGGTTGACAAGTGTGAAATTCTTAGGGCACACCATTTCCCATGATGGAATCTCCGTAGATCCTAGCAAAGTCCAAGAGGTGATGGATTGGAAACCACCCAAGTCCGTACATCAAATCCGCAGTTTCCTAGGATTGGAGGGATACTACCGTCGATTCATTCCTGACTTTTCTAGAATCGCAAAACCCATGATTGAACTACTCAAGAAAGGAGTGAAGTTCGTGTGGAGTGAAGCATGTGAGAAAGCTTTCCACGCCCTAAGGCAACATCTAACTTCAGCCCCAGTATTAGTGCAACCAGATACTTCCAAGCCATTTGAAGTTTTCTGTGATGCATCAGGCACGGGTCTCGGCTGTGTCCTTATGCAAGAGGGCCGAGTCATTGCCTATGCTTCACGGGCATTTCGAGCCCATGAGCTCAATTATCCTACCCATGATCTTGAGTTAGCCGCTGTTGTCCATGCCCTCAAGATATGGAGGCATTATATAATGGGAAATCGTTGCAATATCTTCACTGATCACAAGAGTCTAAAATACATCTTCACCCAGTCAGAATTGAACATGAGACAGAGAAGATGGCTTGAGTTAATTAAGGATTATGATCTAGAAGTGCACTATCATCCCGGCAAAGCAAATGTTGTTGCGGATGCTCTTAGACACAAAGATCATTGCAACCACCTAGAGTTGGAGCAAATTAGTGAACCATTGTGTGAAGAAATGAGGAAGCTCAACTTAGAAGTGGTACCGTAGGGAATTCTTTATGCCTTGACAGCAGAGTCCGATCTTTATGACAGAATTGTCACTGCCCAGTGCAATGATGAAGATATCCAAACCATCAAGCAGAAAATAGCAGAGGGAGACCCCAAGTACACGTGTTTCCAGAAGGATCACCAGGATGTGGTCTGGTTTGGGAAACGTCTAGTGGTCCCCGTTGACCCATAAATTAAGAAAATCATTCTAGATGAAGCTCACAGGTCCAAATTCTCTATTCATCCCGGTAGTACCAAGATGTACCAAGATCTGAAACAGAACTTTTGGTGGTCCAATATGAAGGTGGATGTAGCCAAGTATGTAGCCGAGTGCGATACTTGCCACCGAATGAAAGCAAGTCATTTGAAATCGGCAGGTGTACTCCAACCCCTGTCGATACCTATGTGGAAGTGGGACGATATTAGTATGGATTTCATTGTGGGTTTACCCCTAACAGCTAGAAAGAAAGACTCTATTTGGGTAATTGTGGACAGACTCACCAAGACCGCTCACTTCATTGCCGTGCACACCACTTACTCCGTCCAACAATATGCAGAATTGTACATGGATCACATAGTTCGTCTGCATGGAATCCCAAAGACTACAATCTGCGATAGAGGGACTCGTTTGTAGCTCATTTTTGGGAACAATTGCATGAGTGTTTGGGAACCCAGCTGATCCGCAGTTCCAGTTATCATCCGCAGACCGATGGTCAGACGGAGAGAATAAATCAGATTTTGGAAGATATGTTGAGAGCAAGCATCTTGCACTTTGACAAGAGTTGGGACAAATGTTTGTCCTTAGCAGAGTTCTCCTACAATAACAGCTATCAAGCCAGTTTGAAAATGGCACCGTTCGATGCTCTTTACAGACGTAGATGCCGCACTCCGCTGAATTGGTCAGAGACCGGAGAGAGAACACTCTTTGGACCGGAATTAGTTAAAGAGGCCGAAGAAAGGGTGCAAGTGATAAGAGAAAATTTGAAGATGGCACAGATGAGGCAGAAGAGTTACCATGATAAGGGAACCGCACCTCGACACTTTGAAGTGGGAGATTATGTATATTTGAAGGTGTCCCGCACCAAAGGTGTGCAAAGGTTCGGAGTCAAGGGAAAGTTAGCCCCGCGCTACATTGGACCATACGAAGTTATAGAAGTGTGTGGACCCGTGGCTTACCATATCCAATTGCCAGAATGGTTTTCCGCGGTTCACAATGTGTTTTATGTAACTCAATTGAAGAAGGGAATGCCTGTGCCGGAGAATGAAATCATCACAGAAGCTAATGCTTGGATTGAGCCGGACTTCTCGCTCATCGAGCACCCCTTGAAAGTACTAGATCAAAAAGAGCGAAATACCCGAAGGCAGACCGTGCGAATGTAAAAGATCTAATGGAGCCATCACACGGAGGAAGAAGCAACGTGGGAGACGGAGGACTATCTTAACACTAAGTATCCAGGCTTCCTACAATCTCGAAATCGTGAGTTCTTATTCCCACTTCTTCGTTATCAAATCGAATCTCAGGACGAGATTCCGTTTAAGGGGGGTAGGCTGTGACGCCCCAGGTTTTTAATTAGCCTTAATAGCCGGTCAAATGGTCAACCATGGTCAAACCACGGTCAACCTGGGCCCTCACCTCGAAAAACTCACTAACCCACCCTAGTGACCCTAATTGACTAGGAAACACACTTGTGGGGCCAACCCATGGTCAAAGGATGGTCAAGCTCCCTTGCCACTCTAGTGTCCACCAGTGTCTGCCGGAACTTTTGCCGCGTTCTCCAAAATTCACCTAAACACATAAAATTCTACCTTTATGAAAGTCGTCCAGCTTGATGAGGAACACAACTTTCATGTAGATTGACATTTCAAATTTTGAGGGGAAAGGCTTGGAAAACAAGTTGCAAGGCAGTTTTTACTGTCTGCCAGAACAGGCTGACATTCACTTTTGGCATTCAAATTACTCCAAATTTGGGCAGAAAAACCCTATATAGAATTTGTAGAAAATGTTGTTGGTAGCTAGATCTACAACTTTGGTATTTACCACTTGGTCAACTTTTATACAAAAATCTAGAGGAAAATCGATTGAAACATAGCACCAGGGAATAGCAACCGGCCAGAGCGCCCGCGCGCCCGCGCATCGCCGGCTGCACCCCAACGTCCGCGCCATCGCTCCGCCCGAGGCCCACACCGCCCGAGGCACGCGCGGCCCGAGGCCCCGCGCCCCCAACGCGCGCCCGCCCGAGGCGCCCCGAGGTCAACGCCGCCGTACGCACGCGCACGCCGCGGACCGGCGGTCCGTCGGCGGTGTCGCCGCCGTACGCGCGAGCCCTTAGCCGCCGTAGCACGGCGAGCATCTCCACCATCACCCCTTCGTCACCCTAGACACGCTGAGCCGCATATAAAAGCCCCTTGCCTCTCCTCTGCGCGCCAGCCGAGCCGCCCGCCACCATTGCCGCCGGCCAACCGCTCTGGTAGCACCCTTAGGCACCCTCCAACCTTCCCAAGTCGCTTGTTTTCCAGCATTTCGTCTCCACGCCATCTTTCACCGAGCCGCCGCGGCCACCGCCGCCGGCCGCCGCCGCCGCCGCCGCCGAACCTCGCCGTCGGCCCAACTCCCCGCCTCCACTCCGGTGCCCTACCGCTCCTAGGTGAGCACGTGGTCGTGCGGAGCCGCTTGCCCGGCGGCGGCATCCGCCAACTCGCCGGCGATTGGCCGTGCCCGCGCCGCCCGGCCGGCCAAGGGCCAGATTGCTGTGATTTGAATACTTCTAGGGTGTTTCGCGTAAAAGTGCAGGGCCTGTTTGTGAAGATCCCTATCTAGTATTTCTTGCAGTTTAGTCCAGCGCGTTGTAAAATTCCTAGAAATTATTAGAAAAATCAGAAAAATCCCAAACCAATTTTTTTGGGTTCAGGAAGATAAATCCCACCACTTTTGTTATTTGCATATGACTGAATTCTAAATAGTTTTAGCATGAAAAATACAAATGTGAAAAACCTAGATCTGGCATAACTTGAAATCCATAACTCCTCTGTATCCCAATTTTGGATATGTTGTGTGTTAGGTCAGGACTAGATGCTGTGCCAAAAATTGCACAAAGTTATGCAGTAGATCTTGTTAAATAAATTGTTTTCCATTCTTGCAGAAACTGCCTACAGGATTTTTCTTGTTAAATATATTTATGTTTTTGATCTCAACTTTTGCACACTTTCTTGTAATACCAACATACACATCTTGGGAATTAATCATGATTTTTGACTTAACAGAAATAATTATTCTTGATTTATGCATGTTTTCCTTTGCAAATGAGTGAAGTAAGATCAGTAGAGTTTCTAGGTGAATGTGCTGGTTCTTTAGGCTTGTTTAGGACCAGAGAGCATGCAGAAGAAAGTTTGGATCATTTAGATGCTTATTTATTTTTGTATGCATTTAATTTGAATCACTAGCTAGCCTTTGCTATTTTCCATAATATTTAATTTCCTAGCATCCAACACTTACATGTGGGTCCCATGGACCAGGATAGGTGCTAGTAGGCTTACGAAACACTCCTTTAATTTTTGGTAATTTAATTTCTTAATAGAAAGCTTAAAAGCCCTTTTAATATTAAAGGGAAATTGAATAAAGAAAAACCGCCTGATTAATTCTTTTCCTTTTTGAAAATATTATTTAATATAATTAAGAGATAATTGATTATCATTGCTGATAAGACATTAATTCATGAATAAAAATATTATTCATATCCTTGCTTGTGAAAGGAATGGGATTAAAGCCTTCACATGAAATGATAAGTATAATAAAAACCTTTATTCAAATGTGCAATAAAAGAATCACCCATGTACACCAATAACCTTCCTAAAAGAGAAACCCTATCTAAATGCTTGTTAAGTTGAATATGACCAACCCAGAGTTGGATAAGACAACAAACTATCACATCACCTAAATTGCATTGCATTCCGTGTAGATCTTCCGGACGGAGATTACTCCCTTGTCCCGGAGACCGAGGAAGGAGGAGCGGAAGCTTCACTGCAGTACGTGGAAGTACTCGACACCGAGGGTGCCCAAGCTAACCCAACTGACGAAGGCAAGCTCCGCTGCATCTAACCCAGTTTTCAAATTCTTTATTCAATTATCTATGTATGATTGTGCATTTACGTTCAGGAGTTGAATGAAACCCTAGATGCATGATCCTAGGTACCTTGTCCATAATAGTATGATAGATCGATAGCTGCTAAGCTATAGGGCCGTTACAAGTCAGGTGATGACCTCACTCGCGAGAATAGGTTCCTAGATAGGAATCATAATATATCCTTAAATGGATTGCTCACGTGGTAAGAGCATGGGATCTGGGCTCCGGTCCAGTGGTTATGTGGGTTAAGTTTTTGAATGTACTAAGCACATGTCAGGTATGGGACCGGTAAGCCTAGTACCTTAATGAGGCGGCGAGGGATCCTACCGTTACTACTCTTGGGATTCGCTCTCACGGCTAGCTACCGGTGGTGTATGGTGACTCCGGGTATCTCGCGGGGTATTCCGGATAGCCTGCACCAAGAACTGTAAGATTCGATCCCGACCCGAGGATTTTTGGGAACGGCCTGGGAAAGTTGTCCTTTCGGGGGCAGCCTACCATGTGTTTGGGTCTACCTTGCAAGGTTTAAATCAATCGATTGTCGGCCTCTCACCGTTATCCGAGACTACTTACTCCACTAGTCATGAGATCCCTAATGATGGAAGTTGATGAATATTATGCTTGATTAATTGTATTGTATAACTTTGTTTGTACTAGTTGGCTAATGTAGTAGAGACTAAACCTACTAGAACTTGTGCTAAAATCATGAAAGTAAGGACCTACTTTTTATTACTTTGTAGCAAAAGCAACCCAGTAGCCAAAAAGCCTTTCATGGTCTAGATTTGGTGAAGTAGTTATCACCGACGGGTAAGTCTTGCTGAGTATTAGTATACTCAGCCTTGCTATAATGTGTTGATCCAGGTAATGCCTTCGGTGATGTGTGGCTCGGAGAGATCCCGCCCGGCTGGGAGCTGGAGTGGGTGGAGGACGACTACTGAAAGCATCATGGATGGCCTCCCGTGGTGTCTTCGCTTCTGTTAGTTTATTTCCGCTGCTTTCGAAAACTCTGAACTATTTCATCATGGCAAAAACTATGGTTTGGAATAATTGAACCCCTCGGGGTATGAATTTGGATATTAATGTCGTTGTATCTCTGGACTCGCTTTCGAGTGAGTTTTAATGCATATATTCGATCCTTGTTGCTTTTCAAGTGATTTACTAGGCGTTAACCCGGCAACTAACGACAGGATGATACTTTATTATTGCTTAATGACCAAAGTGGATCGGTCTTAGGCAATAGTACGGTATTTTCGTGGGCGGGTTGTCACAATGTTCGAACGTTATTGCGTGTGATTACCAAACTTGAGCGAACGGCTTCAATAACCACGCTTGCTAAAACTCGCATGGCTTAAACCGTTAGAAAACCACAGTGTTTTCGGTGAGTGTCGATCGTTTGACGAACAACTAGGTGATCCCTCGCACGTCACCTTCGCGGGCACCGAAAAGGGAGAATTGCCCCGAGATTGAAAGTTGGCTCAAGTCAATCGAGTTATTGTCCTTCCTAACTGCGTTGAAGAACGATTCTACGAATCTAATTGATAGTTATGTGATATCTTACGACTGTTGCTGCCATCATCGTGCGGATGCTTATGAGCTATTGACATACATGTTATAATTGGCATTTATCCCGAGTAATAATTTGACTATGTGTCAAATAAAGGCTCGCATTTCCGATGGTGGGACCCATGCGCAGCTCTCCCAACGGGTTCAGAACAGCCGGTAGCAGCGACCTGCCGCCACCGCCATCCATGACGCCATCAGAGGCTTTCATGGCCACGCAAACCGAGGTGCTGCGCCAGATCCTACAGACGCAGCAGTAGATCGCTCAGCACATGAACCGAGGGCCGCCACATGGGGCCAACCACGAGGGGCCTAATCAGGTCACCACGTACGCTTAGTTCATCGGGATGAAGCCACTGACCTTCTCCAAGGCGGAAGACCCCCTGGAAGCTGAGGCTTGGATCAAGGCCATCGAGGCAAAGTTCTCTGCCTTTGTGCTACCTTGCTCCGAGGAGAACAAAGCCAACTTCGCAGCTCTGCAACTGCGGGGAGAAGCTTTAATGTGGTGGGATCATTTCAAGTTGATGCAGTGAGGGCGTGCTGTGACTTGGGAGGACTTCAAGCAAGCCTTCAAGAGCCATCACATCCCCAAGAGATTAATGGATAGAAAGATGAGGGAGTTGTTGGCCCTTAGGCAGGGGTCTGATACCGTGTACCGTTACGCCCAAAATTTTAACAGCTTGTGTCAATATGGTGGCATCACGTAGACTCTGATGCGAAGAAGATGGAACGATTCCGCAATGGGGTAGATGGCAAGCTGTACGAGCGACTGAACCTGCTCGAGCCAGAAAATTTCCATGAGCTTGTGAACAAGGCTATCTCCCAAGAGGATGCCATGAAAAAGGCCCACAGGGACAAGAAGAGGCCGTCTGGTTTTGCTCCGGGCAGCGGAACTAATAAGAAGTTTCACTTTGTGAAAAAGAATGCTCCAAACCCATCCCAGCAATCTTCAACTGGACGCTGGACAATGAAGCCATTCCAGAGCAAACCCTCAGGGAACTTCCAGTTCTGAAATGCTCAGCAGCAGGCTCCAAAGCCTAGTGCACCTCCTCTCAACGTCGGTGATCACCGCTATTTCAACTGTGGTCAACCCTGGCATTACATCAGCAAGTGCCCCAAACCCAAGCAGATCAAGCCCAACCCCCAGAATCAAGGTGCAGGGAACAAGCCTGCCACCCCGGCTAAAAAGCCTATGGTGCAAGTACGCCAAGGAAAGTTGAACTTCACCACCATGAGTGACATTCTAGAGGGAGCTTCAGTGCTCACGGGTACATTCTCTATCAATGATACTCCTGTTAAGATTTTATTTGATTCTGGAGCTACCCACAGTTTCATAAGTGAGAATCATTTAGGCAAATTGGGTCTAAAAGGAATGCAAACCAAATTAGCTTATAAAATTATCACGCCAGGAGGAAATATCTCTTCTCACATAGTAACTTTTGGAGTTCCTTCAAAATTGGGAAGTAAGAATATTCAATCAAATCTTATCACCATAAATTTGGAAGGCATGGGTGTTATCTTGGGTATGGATTGGATGACCTAACATAAGGTGGTTCTAGATATATCAAATAGAGTTGTAGAGATAAATTCACCTACGGCCGGGCACACTACCTTGTACCTACCTTTCAAGTACGGTACCGACTCTTGCGCCTATGTGACCATTATCTCCTCTCTTGAGGAAATTCCAGTAGTGTGTGAGTATCCGGATGTCTTTCCTGATGAGTTGCCTGGTATTGAACTCCAACCGGGTACCGCGCCCATTTCGAAACGACCTTATCGCATGCCACCCAAAGAATTAGCCGAACTGAAAAATCAACTCCAGGAGCTGTTAGATAAGGGTTATATTCGCCCGAGCTCTTCTCCTTGGGGTTGTCCCGCTCTCTTTGTCAAGAAAAAGATGGTAGCTTGAGGCTGTGTGTGGATTACCGACCGCTCAATGCAGTAACCATCAAGAACAAATATCCTCTTCCCCGAATCGATGTTTTTTTGATCAATTGGATGGAGCCAAAGTTTTCTTCAAGATCGATCTTCATTCTGGTTATCATCAAATCAAAATTCGACCTTGTGACATTCCTAAAACTTCTTTCTCCACTCGTTATGGTCTCTACGAATTCTTAGTAATGTCCTTTGGTCTCAAGAATGACCCAGCCTACTTCATGTACCTCATGAACTCCGTGTTTATGACGGAGCTCGACAAATTCGTAGTGGTCTTCATCGATGATATCCTCATCTATTCCAAAAATGAGAAAGAACATGCCAAACATCCCCGAATTGTCCTTCAGCGTTGCGAGATCATAAGCTTTATGCTAAGTTCTCCAAATACGAATTTTGGTTGAAGAGTGTGAAGTTCTTGGGGCACACCATTTCCCAAGATGGTATCTCTGTAGATCCTAGCAAAGATCAAGAGGTGATGGATTGGAAACCACCCAAGTCCGTACACTAGATCCGCAGTTTCTTAGGATTGGCGGGATCCGCAGTTTCTAGAATCGTGAAACCTATGACCGAACTGCTCAAGAAGGGAGTAAAGTTCGTGTGGAGAGAAGCATGTGAGAAAGCCTTCCACACCTTGAGACAACATTTAACCTCAGCCCCAGTGCTAGTGCAACCAGATAATTCCAAACCTTTTGAAGTCTTCTGCAATGCATCAGGCACGGGTCTCGGTTGTGTCCTTATGCAAGAAGGCCGAGTCATTGCCTATGCTTCACAGGCACTTCGACCTCATGAAATCAATTATCCTACCCACGATCTTGAGTTATCTGCTGTTGTCCATGCTCTCAAGATATGGAGACATTATCTGATGGGTAATCATTGTAACATCTTCACTGATCACAAGAGTCTCAAATACATCTTTACTTAGTTAGAGTTGAATATGAGGCAACGAAGATGGCTTGAGTTGATTAAGGACTATGACCTAGAAGTGCATTATCATCCTAGAAAAGCAAATGTTGTTGCGGATGCTCTTAGCCGCAAAGTTCACTGCAATCATCTAGAGTTGGAGCCAGTTAGTGACCCATTATGTGAAGAAATGAGAAGGCTCAACTTAGAAGTGGTATGGCAAGGGAATCTTTATGCCTTGGATGCGGAATCCAATCTTTATGATAGAATTGTCACTGCTCAACGCAATGACGACGACATACAAATCATCAAACAGAAACTAGCCGAAGGAGATCTTAAGTATACTTGTTTCCAGAAAGATCACCAGGACGTGATCTGGTTTGGCAAACGCCTTGTGGTTCCTGTCGATCCGGAAATTAAGAAGATCATCCTTGATGAAGCTCATATGTCCAAATTCTCTATTCATCCCGGTAGTACCAAGATGTACCAAGACTTTAAGCAGAATTTCTTGTGGTCCAACATGAAGGTGGATATAGCCAAGTATGTGGACGAGTGTGATACTTGCCACTGGATGAAAGCAAGCCATTTGAAATCGGTAGGTGTACTCCAACCCCTGTCGATACGCATGTGGAAGTGGGATGACATTAGTATGGATTTCATTGTGGGTTTACCCCTGACAGCTAGAAAGAAGGATTCTATATGGGTAATCATGGACAGACTCACCAATACCGCTCATTTCATTGCCGTACATACCACTTATTCAATGCAGTAATATGCAGAGTTATACATGGACCAAATAGTTCATTTGCATGGAATTCCAAAGACTATAATCTCTGACAGAGGAACTCAGTTTGTAGCTCGCTTCTGGGAGCAATTGCACGAGTGCTTAGGAACCAAGCTAATTCGCAGTTCCAGTTATCATCCGCAGACCGATGGTCAGACGGAAAGGATAAATCAGATTCTGGAAGACATGCTACGAGCAAGCATCTTACACTTTGATAGGAGTTGGGACAAGTGTTTGTCCTTGGCAAAATTCTCCTACAACAATAGTTATCAAGCTAGTTGAAGATGGCACCGTTCGATGCTCTATACGGGCGAAGATGCTGCACTCCGTTGAACTGGTCAGAAAGTGGAGAAAGGACACTCTTTGGTCCGGATCTAGTTAAGGATGCCGAAGAAAAGGTACAAGTAATACGGGAGAATTTGAAGATAGCTCAGATGAGGCAAAAGAGTTACCATGATAAGGGAACCGCACCCCGACACTTTGAAGTGGGAGATTACGTGTATTTGAAGGTGTCCCCTACCAAAGGTGTGCAAAGGTTCGGTGTTAAAGGAAAGTTAGCTCCACGCTACATTGGACCCTATGAAGTCATAGAAGTATGTGGGCCAGTGGCTTATCGTGTCCAGTTACCGGAACCGTTTTCCGTAGTCCACAATGTGTTTCATGTGACTCAATTGAAGAAGGGAATGCCTGTGCCAGAAAATGAGGTAATCACAGAAGCTAATGCTTGGATTGAGCCAGATTTCTCGCTCATCGAGCACCCATTAAGAGTATTGGACCAAAAAGAGCAAAAGACCCGACGACAAACAGTACGAATGTACAAGATACAATGGAGTCACCACACAGAAGAAGAGGCAACTTGGGAGACGGAGGAATGCCTCAACGCCAAGTATACGAGATTCCTACAATCTCGAAACTGTGAGTTCTCTTTCCTATCTCATTGTCTTAACTCGAATCTCGGGACGAGATTCCGTTTAAGGGGGGTAGGCTGTGACGCCCAAGGTTTTTAATTAACCCTAATCGTCGGTCAACTCGACTGACAGTGGTCAAATCAAGGTCAACCTGGGTCCTCACCTCGAAAAACTCACCAACCAACTCTATTGAACCCTTTGGTCTAATGGACACACATGTGGGGCCAACCCATAGTCAAAGTCTTGGTCAAACCCCACTAAAACACTAGTGCCCATAGATGTCTTTCCGAACTTTTGCCGCGTTCTCCAAAATTCACCTAAACACTTCAAAATTTACCTTTATGAAAGTTGTCCAGCTTGTTGAGGGACACAACTTTCATGTAGATTGACATATCAAATTTTGAGTGGAAAAACATGAAAAACTTGCTCAAAGGTCAAGATTCCCTGTTCATGAACACAGGCTGGCATTCAAAGTTGGCAAGCCTCCCTTGCAAATTCTGTTGAGAAAAACCCTATATAGCCTTTTTGAAAGTGATAGAGGGTTGTTAGATCTACAATTTTTGTATTCAATGTTTGGTCAACTTCTATTCAAAATTTTGGAGATAATTGATCTCAAACAGGGAGCCGGCAACACTTTTGGGCAGGGGCGCCGCCACGCCACGACGTCGTGCGCGTCGTGCGCCGCGTCCTCCCGCCCGCGTGCCGGCTGTCCTCGGCGTCCGCGCCTGAAAGGATCTTGATGACGCCTAGAGGGGGTGAATAGGTGAATCTGCACACTTATAAAAATTCAACCCACTGCCAGTACTGAAACCGGTCAGACCGGTTTTCCAAAACCGGTCAAACCGGTTTTACACAGATAGAACCGACAATATGTAAATCCCCTCTACGAGTTCTAGCACAAACCAAACTTGTTGTGGGACTTCCACAGGGGTTTCCAAGAGTACCAACAAGGTCCCTGCACACAGCACAAGCACACCAAAGTAGATCGAAGCGCAAGCACAAGATATATGCTAGAATGAGAGATAAATCAACAAACAAGATATATATGAAGTAAAAGCACAAATGACACAAGGATTTATCCCGTGGTTCAGCTCGCCACAAAGGCTTGCTTACGTCCACGTTGTTGAGGTATCCACACAAGGATAGACTCGCCACACAAGGCTTGCCCTTTCCCTCGGTCTCAAGTCAAGAGAACTAACTCTTGAGATGAGAAGGTTTCCACTAGATTCACAGGGGTAATACAGACTTCTTGGAGCTTCCACAATCTCGGATTGGAGCTTCCAAGCGACCTCTAGCCGTCTAGGAGCAAATGCTCCAAGAGTAAAAGATGCTTCAAAGATCTTCAACGAAATCAGCAGGTGCTCAAGTGTGGGATGCTCACTAGGCTTCTTAAAGCTCTCTAAAGGTCTCACACTAGTCACTCTCTTAACCCAACTCAAGGATATGGAACTAAAGGTTTAAATCTCACTTAGAGAGGTTGGGAAGAGCTTTGCTATGGTTCAGGAATGTGTTAGGAGTGAAGAGAACCAGCAGCCCCTCAAAGAGGAGCTCATGGGTATAAATACCCACCTCACTCAAAACTAGCCGTTAGTCTGTCAGACAAAACCGGTCAGACCGGTTTGCCAAACCGGTCAGACCGGTTTTCAAACCAACTAGTCGTTGGACGGTGTCAGTGCCCAAACCGGTCAGACCGGTTTCCAAAACCGGTCAGGCCGGTTTTGGCCAGAGAGCTCTACTAAGATTTTGATCGCACGAGTTAGTCTCTCTAGGTTTCACTTGAGCACTTTTTGATGTTAGTTGTCCAACCAATGATTCATCCCTCTTGATAGTACGACATACCTAAACTCAAGATAAAAGATAAACCCTAATTAATCAATTTGAGCTTGAACCTCCAAGGTACGCTGATAAATGATCTTCAATGATTTGAGGGCTTTCAATGACGTGTACTAACTGAGCACATGATGTAGATGAACAATTATATGCATGTGCTTGAGCATGTCCACCTTGAGCTAGTGACCTAGAATTCTTCCATAGAGTAGAGATCAATCACTTTGAATTCTTAAGCCACTTGGATTTATCAATCATGACGTTAGATGCAATTTATACTTTCCTCGGTAGGCTTGGATATGATACTTCGAAATCCTTGATGCTCTCAACTTCACCCTAGCCACTCCGCTTATGGTCGCTATCCATAGCCTTAGCTTAGTTCCTCGTTTTAGGCATCTTGATATCTTCACCACTTATCCTTGCCACGATTGAGTCAAGCCTTGGACCATAGAGTTAAAACCATTTGAGATGCCACTCAATTTGTTTGTCCTTTGATTGATATCAATTCTTCTTGCTTTTGCAATCTTCCAATTGTAGGTCCAAAGTAATATAGATAACCAATTGACCTTTGCTAAAATCCAACTCGAAGACTTGCAAATATCTTCTTTGAACAAGTCAATAAACTTCATGAAGTATAAGAGTGATAACCATTGGATATTGAACTTGGTAAACTTATTGTCTAGATCATCAAGTTCCATCTTGTAGCAATGGTGAAATCCCTTGATGTTTTTCTTGACAAAGCTCACAACATTGGTCATCAATCTCTATCATGTGTCAATGGTGAAATCCCTTGATGCCATATTCAACTTTAATTTAATTCTCCCATTATTATACCACAAGCTTCTCCTTTTCCTCAAAATGTGCTTTGCTCAACATAGAAAAGCCAACCCATCATCACATATAACCATGTCTCTATATTTGCTTTTCTTTAGCTTAGGATTGCTTATTGTAGTCTTTATGTAAAGTCCAATGGGAAGAACATCCATTCTTTAACATGACATTCACTCTTAGCAAGCTTATAATTATTCCAAATATATTGTCATGATCCATTCTTGTCTTATTCGCAATATGAGCCAAATGCATGAATTTACACATAAATATCATTTATCAATAATCATTATCCTGCTCACATGCTTCACAAGAGTGTTAGGGATTTAATCAAGTTGTCACTTAATTCACCAAAACCCACTTAGGGCTTGATTGCACTTACAATCTCCCCCTTTTTGGTGGTTGATGACAACCTTGATTAAAGCTTTCAAATGATATAAAAATAATGCTCATAAGAACTAAGATTTAGGTAAAGCTCCCCCTCAATGTGTGCAAAGAATGGAATTCCAAAAATTTGGCCTAAAAATGCCAATTAGCACATATTTCAAGAAAGACATGGAGCTCCCCCTAAATCTCGGCAAAGTGGGGTGCAACAGGTGTGTGTGACAAGATAAAATAAGTGTGTGATGCATATGACATGAGTTAACACAACCGAGAGACAAAACACAAAGAAGTGTGTGTCTGTTCGGAGAAAACCGGTCGACCGGTTTTAAAACCGGTCGGACGGTTTGCCACCCTCGACCCACAACACAGGGAAAACTTAGAAACAAAACTCATTTACCAGGCAATCATGCATCACAAACTACCATTAAGTCACTTAGAAACATTTAAGGTACATTACACACATTGTAGCACACCATACAAGAGTTCTCAAGTCCAACACATAGATAAGGTTCAACAGATAAATATTACAGATCCAAATCTCTCAACAAGTCTCTAAGGTAAAAGATAACTGGATACATAGGAGCTTGGGACTACTCAGCACAAACCGGTCAGACCGGTTTGTGAAACCGGTCAGGCCGGTTTCACCTCTTCAGCACAAGACAGATAAGCTTTAATCGTCTATTCTTCTCCCCCTTTGTCATCCATCACTAAAAACTTGGAGAAGGTGCTGCTGAGCATCACTGACCACCATACTCCGGAGGAGCACCGCCATACTCCGGAGGAACACCACCAAAAGGAGGGGGGTAGTCTAAGAGAAAAATTGGATTTTAGAACTTGAGAAAGAATGGTAGATGCCAGAGAAAAAGAAATTGAACCACATCTTACCATCAATGTTGCCGAAGAGAGATTGATAGGCTTGAGATACAACACTTTGTCCACTAGTAGGAGGTCCCATGGGAGGAGGTGGAGGATTAGGGACTTGATAACCAAAGTGATGAGCATATTGCTGAAAATAACCCTCTGAGCCTAGCTGTGCCACCATGCTGTCCACTGAAGGAATCTCGGGCTCCTCCATCTCGGGAGAGGGTGGAGATCTAGGAGGCTCAAATCCGTGATGATTATCTAAAAGCTTTAGAGTGTCCTTCATTTGCTTTCTCTCTCTCCTAGACCTCTGCTGCCCTACCAACACATCCCTCTGGCTCTTACACATAGACGTAAAAAAGTTCAAGAGCTTATGAATGGGAGAGGGTGGCTTGTCCCTTGGCTGGCTGCTGCTGCCAGCCCCAAACCGGTTAGGCCGGTTTCCAAAACCGGTCAGATCGGTTTGGCCCTGACCAGAGGCAGCAGCTGGCTGATCCTGCTGCTGACCTTCTCCTTCCTCCATCAACTCATCATACCTTCTAGGTGAAGGTAACCTCATCCTCTTGGGTACGGGGACCTTGAAAGGCTCATGCTTTGAATCCTTTAGAAATTTTCTATTTGACGCTTTCTCGATGATATGCATGATGTACGGTGCATATCCACACAACCTCTGGGGGCTCTCGCTAATAGACTTGATTTCCTCCCAAATAAAGTCACTAACAGAGAATGGAAGTCCAGGAGGCCTCATGTGAACGAGCAAGTCCTTAGCGAAGTTAGAAATATCTGCTGGGTTTCCTCCCCTAGGTGTGAGGGTCAAGCGAAACATACAGTTCAGCACACTATAATAGGAATAAAGTCCTGCTGCAAAACCCGCATTTGCTTGCTTGTCCCTAGGATACATGAACTTCATCGCAGACGGCTCCATAGGACGATTGCCTCGGTGAATGCAAGGAAGAGACAAATCTGCCGGACTAAGTCCAAGGAATCTAGCAAAGTTAGTGAAAGTGACACTGTATCTAGTCCCTTCGGTTATCTAATGCATCTTCCTAGCACTCTCATGTTCCTCAAATGCAACAGTGGCATAGAACTGAGCAATTACCTCCGTGTTCCAACTGTGCCTAAATCCTATCAGAGGCTTGATCCTCAGAGTAGTGCAAACATTTATGATATCTCTGAAAACAGCATTGTCTGCCTTCTCCATGTATGCCCAATCTATCCACCGAGCCTCTGCAATTATGCCTTTCTTCTTAGCAATAATTGCGGTGGAATAGAAGTCCTGCTGAACGAAAGTGTGAAACCGATAATCTATCCCACTAGTCATATCCTTAGGCTCACCATAGGGCCATTCCCTTCTCTTCCTCCTAGCTGCCTCTGTCTTACCCATGCCAAGATAATTCACAATCCGATGAGAGCTGGGATTGACTGGCCTACGGATCTCAAGCAATACCTCCTCCTCTTCTTCTTCTTCAACACCTCTTTCCATTCCCCCAAAATCTTCCTCTTCATCATCATCATCGTCATCATCATCTGCTGGTCCTTTCCCATGCCTAAACTGCATTCTGTAATTCTCTTCACTCTCATTATAATCACTAGACGTTTCATGCCCCACTTCTTCTTCTTCTTCTTCTTCTTCTTCTTCTTCTTCTTCAACGATCTCGTCCACAGCGGGTTGAGATGCCTTGGAAGTCCTAGGCCTCAAGATAGGCCCACTGGAGGCACCGGATGCCTCGATCGGACCGGAAACTCCTTCGGGCTCACCAACCCTCTTTTGCTTCTTCGACCGAGTGTAGGTCTTAGAGAAGTCCGACATGTTGTTCTCGACCATGAAAATGTTGCAAAGTATGTATAAGGAACATAGGAATTGATTTGGGACTTGACGAGAAATGAATTTGAAGAAATTAAGGAAAGTCACGGTTTTTGTCCAGGCAAAACCGGTCAGACCGGTTTCAGAAACCGGTCAAACCAGTTTCGTCGGCTGAAACTCTAGATTAAGGAATTTGAAATGTAGCCATCCAAATTGATTCAAAACTTAACGATAGCTTCCTGGGCATACTAGTTGATGATTGCTCAAAGGAATCTAAGAGATATTCATGAAGCTAAGAGATTGGGCAAAGAGAACTTTTGAATACCTTGAGATGATGGGAGAAGAAGATTAAACCTTCAAAAACGGTCTCCAATCCGGTTAGGCCAAAGATTAGCACCTCTAGCCCTTAATCCCCAAAGAGGAAAGCTTTTCTTTGGTCCATTCTCAAGATCTCATGGTGAGAGAGTGAGAGAAGGGAGTGGGGCGTGGGTTGAAAGGGAGGACCACGGGCTTGGTCTGGTGAGGAGTGAAAAGGAGTGGATAAGGAATATTCCAACCGAGATACCCCTTAAAGGGGTGGCCCCGGGGTAAAACCGGTCAGACCGGTTTCAAAAACTGGTCAGACCGGTTTCCCTCAGGAAACCAAGAGATGGTAGAGTTTGAGATATTGAAGCTCGAATTGAGAACTAATAAGAGAGATATGTTCAAGATGAGTCCAGTTACTAGTTCTCTTGAAGTAACACCTGAAGCCTCAAATCTTTATCCAAAGACCCCTTTTTCTCCGAGAGTAGTGATTAAGAAAAAGATAAGATATTGAAAGAATTTTGTTCTCTTTTTCTTTTAAGACGAATCTAGTGAGATGAGAAGATTAAGCAATAAACTTTGGTCACTAGATAATTCCTTTAGATAGATGTTTCCATTTAGGTTCAAAAGCTCCTTGATACTTCCAAGAAACTTAGAGAGAAATGGATATGAAGAATATGTTGGACTTTAAGAAAATCTCACCACTTGTGACTAGCCATCAATCAAGTACGATTAACTATAGTCACATGTGTATCGATCGGGTCATGAGGACCAAACTCCAAATATTTTCAAAGTTCACACAAGTCCTATCATGCTAGTTGGGTTTTTCAAGAAATAATCCTATGTCACTCAAACATGTGGCTGAACATGATTTAGGACCTCATTAGTATATTTAACTCATGCCTCTCACATTACAACAAGCATTTGACATAAAGTCAATATAAAGGTAGGCATCAATTAAATATCCAATTGGAATCCACAAGAGACCCTGAAAAACCACATGCTAAGAAAATGCGCACCCTAGCATGAATAAAACCTAGATGATAAAGGTAGAAAAAGAAATGAGTGTGAATCATACCTTTGTCTCTAGCTTATCACATCTTCACATTGGTGAATTGTGATTTCCCTTGACTTGTGCATTATCAAGTTAAGTCCAAGTTCTAGCTCTCATTTTGATAAACCTTTATACACAACATGAGAGAGGGACACTTAAGTAGCACAAGTACTAGTCTCAATCCTTGGTGACCTTTTGGGTTAGAGAGACAAGGAATTCACCAAACATTGAAACCTCACAATATAGATCAAATTCCCTTTGTTTATGGAGCACATGAATTAATGTGAACGACTAGGGTCACATGCACCATTTTGACAATTAAGTCCAACTTGAGGAATTTAAACTATATTGTGGTGAGTAGCTATGCTTTTAAGGTTAGTTCCATAATCCAAAGAAAAAGATTTGCTCAATAATACCCCTTTGGATTCAAGAATCATAGCATACTCCATGGAGAGAGAAACGAGCTCTCAATTTGAGACTACAAGAGATCACTAGATGAAGGCATTAGTCTCAAAGCCACAAATTGTAGAGTGATCTCCCCCTAGATAGGTGCATCATGAATTTGAATTGCATGAGACGAGCACTTGGTCAAATTAATGAACTAGGAGAGGTCACTTTACAATTTGCTCTAGGCACAAAAGAAAAGTAATTTACGAAAATTGAAATTGTGCCAAGAGTACTTACTATCACCAAGATAGTGTGTGTATGATGCTTAATCAGAGGCTGAGGATATATGTTTGAAATTCTTGGGCTAATCTTGAAGTTCAATACAAAGTCAAACTGCACTGGGCCGAAACCGGTCAGACCGGTTTGGCAAACCGGTCAGACCGGTTTTGCCAGTCAGTTCAACCACCATTTCTTCAAGACTCCATCAGCTCCTAATGCAGGCATATCTTCACGAGTGTCTAATTCTTGATAATCACCTTGATTCTGGAGACTTTATAGATCTGAACTTCCAAAAACTCGGAACCTCCGAAGATTTTCCCGGAGGTTGAGTTCCTGCAGCAAACCTCGGAACCTCTGAGGAAATTCTCGGAACCTCCGAGGTCTGTACCACCAGAAACACAAGGATGTGTGTGGCCCTTGGAGTTTGTGTTAAACCTTGGAATTTCTCTTCATCTTCTCATATGCTTCAACTTGTTTTTAACATCACATATGGCCAAACACTTGATTGACTTACAATTTTCTTCTCATTTGAACCTGTGTGTGGCCCTTGGAGTTTGTGTTAAACCTTGGAATTTCTCTTCATCTTCTCATATGCTTCAACTTGTTTTTAACATCACATATGGCCAAACACTTGATTGACTTACAATTTTCTTCTCATTTGAACCTGCACAAATTAAATCGAAATGCTCTACTAGAGAGCGATTACAAGCATCATATGGAAAGAGGTGCATATTTGTATAACAAAGTACTTAGACAAGCCAAGTGCACAAAACCAAGGCCTTGAGCAGAAGTAACCACCTAGGATCAATTTACTAAGATGAAAGATGAAGCTTATGTTACCGAGATGTCATTGGAGTAGAAAAAGAGAGTTTATACTTTATGCTCGGCATTATTCTAGTTCATTGACCTTCTCTTGAGATTTGCCAAGCCTCCAATGCATCTCCATGCTCCTGCAACTCTAGCAGGCTCTTTTTGGTACCCAACCCATGTTGGGTCCTTTAAGGTTAGTCACAATAGATTTTGGGATCCAAATGGTTCTTATGCTAGTTTGAGGTGAACTAATCACTCTAGTGGCATAAGTATCATTCTTGTCATCCCTAAGTCTCGATAATGCATAATTGACAAGTTTTGACTTAGGAATGTTACCATTTGAACACTCATTACTCTCATGTCCCTTTGATCGACAAGTGTAGCAAAGACGGCTTTTAATCTTTCTTGATGAGGCCTTGCACTTGTTTTTGCTCACTTGCTCCTTCTTGATATGAGGGCTTGCTGTAGAGGCTTGATTGTGCTTGATATGCACTTGAGGCGCCGCTGTTGCCAAAACCGGTCTAACCGGTTTCCCAAACCGGTCAGACCGGTTTGTTACAGACAGCACCCCGGTTACTTGTGGACAATCACCAATGAAGTGTCCATGTTGCTTGCATTTGTAGCATATCCTTCTCCTTAGCTTCCCTTGCCTTTTCTTGTTGTTTTTGAGCTGAGGAGAGCACATCGATGCATAGTGCCCCTTATTTGAGCACTTGAAGGATTGTATGTCATCAAGCTCCTTTTTCTTGATTTCTTGATCCTTGTGATTTTTGCCTTGCTTCTTCGGTCGAAAGGTTGAGCTAGTGCGGTTTGAACCCTTCTCAAGCTTCTTCACCATGTTGTCACGGTTATCTTGACAAGGTTGCACTTGACTCTTTCCCTTCAACTTACTCAAGTCAACTTTAAGCCTTTCGACCTCTTGCATGAGTTGATCATTTTCTTTCGCAATGAGGTCATCACAAGTCTCTACAAATACATGCTCAATACTAGATTGGCTTGCTTGAGAACAACAAGGTTTAGTACAAGACAATTCAATATTGACATGTGAGCATGTGCATGTGTGTGAGAGAGGTTGAGTGGATTTTACCGATGAGAGAACAACCTCATGAGCCACTTCTAGACAAGTATATGATTCTACAAGAATTTCATGAGAGCATTCAAGCTCTTTGTGACGTGCTTGCAAAGCCATATGCTCGCTAGTGAGCTTTTCAAGCTTTTCATTGAGCACCTTCCTTTCTTGCTCCAAAGATGCTACATATGCAGACGTGTTAGTAGCACAAGCAACTTTGTCAAGCAAGATATCATATTTATTAACCAAGGTAGAGTGAGAGAGTTTGAAGGCTTCAAGTTTTTGAGTCAAAGTCTTTATGATATCAACTTGATCTTCAAGTCTCTTTGTCATTTGGTTGTCCTTGGTTTCCTTGCTCTTCTTGGCCATCAAGCACTTGTGATCATCAACACTGAGAGTTGAGGATCTAGAAATTGTCGATGTTTTTCTTCTTGAACACTTGTTGCTTCTAGTTGCACTCATCCTGTGAAAACCGGTCAGACCGGTTTTGGAAACCGGTTGGACCGGTTTCCCCACAGGTTCACCCGACTTGCCTTTCTTGTCTTGCTGATCCTCGGGTGTGGTTACTGTAGCATCAGTGTGTGCTCCAGAGGTAGATCACCCTTCTGAAGACACATCTGTACCTTGATCCTCACTAGTTGACGGCTTGTCATGCTCAAACCCCAAATCTTCATTTTGGTCTATGATTTCTCTTTTCTCATCACACTTGGCCGAGATGTCATTATGAGTGCATGAAGATGATTGGTTTGACGTTGTGGCTTTACTTTGCATGCTTACTCTTTGATTTTGATATTTACATTTGGGCATACCGTACACATCTTGAATAATTTCCCAAATGTCATGTGCATCAACTATGTCGTCATAAATCAATTCCTGCACATCACAACTCAAGGTACTATGAATGTAATCAGTAACTTGAGCGTTGAGTTGCCAACATTCTAACTCCTCTCTAGATAAATTCGACAAGTCAAAGTTGTCTACTCTAGTGCAAGGAGGGAGAATACTAGCGACTACAACCTGCTCGGCATGTGGACCAAAGGTCCTAATTTTGTTAAATACATGAGCAGACCAAGAATCATAGTTTGAGCCACCTAGTCTTAATGGCTCAAAAGATACCTCATATGTTATCGACATCATTTCTCCAAGCGGTTAAGCTCGAATTGGAGAACCTTGCTCTGATACCAATTGAAAGGATCTTGATGTCGCCTAGAGGGGGGTGAATAGGCGAATCTGCACACTTATAAAAATTCAACCCACTATCAGTACTGAAACCGATCAGACCGCTTTCCAAAACCGGTCAGACCGGTTTTACACAGATAGAACCGACAATATGTAAATCCCCTCTACGAGTTCTAGCACAAACCAAACTTGGTGTGGGACTTCCACAGGGGTTTCCAAGAGTACCAACAAGGTCCCTGCACACAGCACAAGCACACCAAAGTAGATCAAAGCGGAAGCACAAGATATATGCTAGAATGAGAGATAAATCAACAAACAAGATATATATGAAGTAAAAGCACAAATGACACAAGGATTGATCCCGTGGTTCAGCTCACCACAAAGGCTTGCTTACGTCCACGTTGTTGAGGTATCCACACAAGGATAGACTCGCCACACAAGGCTTGCCCTTTCCCTCGGTCTCAAGTCAAGAGAACTAACTCTTGAGATGAGAAGGTTTCCACTAGATTCACAGGGGTAACACAGACTTCTTGGAGCTTCCACAATCTCGGATTGGAGCTTCCAAGCGACCTCTAGCCGTCTAGGAGCAAATGCTCCAAGAGTAAAAGATGCTTCAAAGATCCTCAACGAAATCAGCAGGTGCTCAAGTGTGGGATGCTCACTAGGCTTCTTAAAGCTCTCTAAAGGTCTCACACTAGTCACTCTCTTAACCCAACTCAAGGATATGGCACTAGAGGCTTAAATCTCACTTAGAGAGGTTGGGAAGAGCTTTGGTATGGTTCAGGAATGTGTTAGGAGTGAAGAGAACCAGCAGCCCCTCAAAGAGGAGCTCATGGGTATAAATACCCACCTCACTCAAAACTAGTCGTTAGTCTGTCAGACAAAACCGGTCAGACCGGTTTGCCAAACGGTCAGACCGGTTTTCAAACCAACTAGCCGTTGGACAGTGTCAGTGCCCAAACCGGTCAGACCGGATTCCAAAACCGGTCAGGCCGGTTTTGGCCAGAGAGCTCTACTAAGATTTTGATCTCACGAGTTAGTCTCTCTAGGTATCACTTGAGCACTTTTTGATGTTTGTTGTCCAACCAATGATTCATCCCTTTTGATAGTACGACATACCTAAACTCAAGATAAAAGATAAACCCTAATTAATCCATTTGAGCTTGAACCTCGAAGGTACGCCGATAAATGATCTTCAATGATTTGAGGGCTTTCAATGACGTGTACCAACTGAGCACATGATGTAGATGAACAATTATATCATGTGCTTGAGCATGTCCACCTTGAGCTAGTGACCTAGAATTCTTCCATAGAGTAGAGATCAATCACTTTGAATTCTTAAGCCACTTGGATTTATCAATCATGACGTTAGATGCAATTTATCACTTTCCTCGGTAGGCTTGGATATGATACTTCGAAATCCTTGATGCTCTCAACTTCACCCTAGCCACTCCGCTTATGGTCGCTATCCATAGCCTTAGCTTAGTTCCTCGTTTTAGCCATCTTGATATCTTCACCACTTATCCTTGCCACGATTGAGTCAAGCCTTGCACCATAGAGTTAAAACCATTTGAGATGCCACTCAATTTGTTTGTCCTTTGATTGATATCAATTCTTCTTGCTTTTGCAATCTTCCAATTGTAGGTCCAAAGTAATATAGATAACCAATCGACCTTTGCTAAAATCCAACTCGAAGACTTGCAAATATCTTCTTTGAACAAGTCAATAAACTTCATGAAGTATAAGAGTGATAACCATTTGATATTGAACTTGGTAAACTTATTATCTAGATCATCAAGTTCCATCTTGTAGCAATGGTGAAATCCCTTGATGTTTTTCTTGACAAAGCTCACAACATTGGTCATCAATCTCTATCATGTGTCAATGGTGAAATCCCTTGATGCCATATTCAACTTTAATTTAATTCTCCCATTATTATACCACAAGCTTCTCCTTTTCCTCAAAATGTGCTTTGCTCAACATAGAAAAGCCAACCCATCATCACATATAACCATGTCTCTATATTTGCTTTTCTTTAGCTTAGGATTGCTTATTGTAGTCTTTATGTAAAGTCCAATGGGAAGAACATCCATTCTTTAACATGACATTCACTCTTAGCAAGCTTATAATTATTCCAAATATATTGTCATGATCCATTCTTGTCTTATTCGCAATATGAGCCAAATGCATGAATTTACACATAAATATCATTTATCAATAATCATTATCCTGCTCACATGCTTCACAAGAGTGTTATAGATTTAATCAAGTTGTCACTTAATTCACCAAAACCCACTTAGGGCTTGATTGCACTTACAGCGCCCCGCGCACCGCCCGACGTCCCTCCGCCCCTAGGTCGTGTGCCACCCTAGGCCACGCGCCTCCCCGGCCGACGCCGCCCGAGGCGCCTCGACCGCTCCCCGCCGTGGTGCCGTAGGGCGCGGCGGACCGCCGGTCCGTCCGCGGCGTCGCCCGTACGCGAGCCGGCCAAGGCGCCGTGGTACGGCGGAATCCCCACTGTCACTACGTCGTCACCCCCATGCATGCGCTCTATATAAGGCCGCCGTGTCTCTCCTCCCTTCACGCCATCCCCGCCGCTCCAGACTGCCGCACCGCGCCACCGTGGCCGCCGCCGGCAAGCCGCCGCCTCGCTTCACCTCCAGGCCACCGCGCGCATGAGCAACCTCCTTAGTGTCACACCTGATTTTCCGAAGGAAACCAAATGCATACCTATATGCATGCCAGGATCAAGTTTCATGCATATAGTGCCATATAAGTGAATACAGAAACAGTATCACGTAAGAAAAAGAAAGATTATCATTGATTTACGCTTATTCCTGGAAACGAAGGCTCCAAACATCACAGGTAGTCGACTAGGGGTTGCGTACGCCTAGCACCAGCAACTTCTTCACAAGACTTCAAAGTAGCTTCCTCTCTCTGAGCAACAGTGTTTATAGAAAGGGTGAGCACTTGTCGTACTCAGCAAGTGTGGGGAAAGGATGAATGCAAAGGCTTTATAGTGGACTGGGCTATAAGCATTTAAGCAATTTTAGTTGGTCAAGTTTTATTAGCACCTGATTACTAATAAAGTATAAGTATATACCAACCCACAATTAAGCATAAGATAAGAGGTACGCCATAAGCACATGGCAAGCATAACCGGAGAACACGATTTAAGTCCATCTTCAAGTTTGATTATCATGTGAGGGTCCAGGCCGCTCTTGACCGTGAGCACGGCTAATCGATTAGTTTTACACTCTGCAAAGGTTGTACTTCTTTACCCACAAGTCGTGTAAAAACTCCGAAGAGTTTTGCACCCAACAACGCTGTGCAAAAGTAGGCACAATACCACACTACCGAGGTGTGGTTGCATAGGGACGCTACGAGGCCTTTACAAAGAGTCCTCCCGTGCGTATTAGTCCATAGTAGTATGTCATAGAGGCTATCTTTCGTACCACACTTCTATTACGGACGGTTAGCCATAGAGTCTTCCGTTCCAACACTGCTCTGGAATAGAAGAGCCATAAAAGCATTCCTCCGTCCCCAACCTACTATGCGAGTAATAACCACACAAAGACTTCCCTAATTACTCGGCCAAGACCGGAGCCATATAGTCCTTGTGGTTGCACTGTTGTCCTAGGTGGTTCTCCATGTTCCGATTAAACATATGGTCTTGTATTAAGCATCCAAAGATATAACATAAAGGTATAGCACATTTCATCATTAATGTTCATTAAAACCACCATAACCCAGGTATAGCAACTAAGCATAGCTACCCAACATAAATGTAAGCCCAGGTTAACAAGGAATGATCATAAAGACTAGGTAATCCTTAATAGGAACCCATCAAAATTAATGCAAGCAATGCAAAGTGATTAATCATAGTTATTGGGACAAAAGATCAAGGACACACTTGCCTTTAACCAAAGTAATGTCGTTGCTCAGAATATCTTCAACCTCTTGCTCTTCAAAGCTTCTCAAACGACGTTCACTCTAAGCGCATCAATCATCGGGCACAACATACACAAAGCAAACAAACAAGCATATACTAAGAACAAAGCACTAATCATAAGAAAACTTTAAAAGAACGCACTAAAGGATAGGATCGATTAGATGGATCACTAAAGAACACAAGTGTGCTTGGAAGAAAAGCTTGGTTAGCTTTAAAGAGATGGTTATGAAAGATTGAGCATGTACTGGAAAGGTCACACTAAGATTGAGCTGAGAAAAGAACGTCTAACGAACATTTTGCATATATGAGAGAACAAGACTATGAGCTAGGTTCATTTTAATTAACAAAACAAATATAAAGGATATTTCCGAAATAAAATACCCTATGTTGACATTAATGCAATATTAAACTTTATTTATGAAACCGGTGTAAAGAACTAGTCAAGTTTTATTAATAAAGATTCATATATGAATTAATCAATTAAATATTTAATTTAGAAAAACTAAACTAGATTAACAATCTAAACGAAACTTTGTAATTCGAGTAGATCATATTATTATTAAAAACATTATGGAACTGAAATTAATCATATTAATATTTATTATAAAAGCCGATGTAATAGCCTAATCAAATTTTAATTAGAACTATTAAACAAATTAGCATTTGGCTTACGAAAACCGAGATAAAGATCTAATTAACTCTTATGTATAAAAATAGGTGATAGAAACATTAATCAAATTAAAATTGCTTATGAAAAACGGTGCATAGATCTATTTTGCTTTTATTTGTAAAAGGCATGTGTAAATAGACATTAATCAAAATTAATATTAATTTTATTTTCAGATAACAAAACATGGTGAAAACACACCACTAACGCGTGCTTTACATTATTATGCACCTAACGCAACTTGAACAGATGAAAACAGAGCTAAAAAGCGCAAGATATGGATGAAACAAGATTGAAAAGGACCTATTCGCGATTAACTATTGATTTTAGGGGCTAGCAAAGAAGATTCGCAAGACACATTAAACAGTGCTCGCAAAAAGGATAAAACTCAGGGTTAGATCTATAAAAGAGCATGGGTGGGCTTTATGTGTGAAAGTGGGGTCTTTGGAGGGGGTTATCTGCAGATTGGTTGAGACACAAAAATAGATCTACGAATTACCAGAAATCACAGGGGGTCATGTGCAAATCGACCTTTCTTCTTCCTCTATCCAAACCGGTCAGGGACAAGAACAGGGAGAGAACCCTCGCCGGCGGCTGCGGTGGTCCCGGCCGGATGGGGGAAAAGAGGGAGGGGTCGTGGGGGAACTCGGAGACGTGCTCACCTTGGAGGGGAGGAGACGGCGGGGGTGGCCGGCGGCGGTGTGCGGCGGCGGCCGGCGGCGGTCTCCGCGGTGGCGGCGCTCCGGTGTGCTTCCGGCCGTGGGAAGGGGCGGAGGATGCTCGGCTCGACGGCCCGGATCTCCCGGTGGTGCGGCTAGGCTCGAAGGTCAATGGCGGCGGCAAAACGTGGGCGGCGGCGGCGAGCTCGGCAATGGCCGGCAACGGTGCGGCTCTACGGGAGCGGCGGCGACGCGACACTTGCCGGGGGAGGCGCGGGTCTAAGGTTCGCGGGCGCGGCACGAGCGCGCGGCCTTAAATAGGCGCGGAAGCCGAGGACTCTAGGGCACGCACTCCTAGGGTCCGGCGGCGGCGGCAATTGCCCTGTCGCTCGGCGGCCGGGCCCGGATGGGCCCCACGCGGGCCGACGGGCCGGGCCGATGCGGTCCTGGATCGGGCCTTCGGGCTCGGCCCAGTTAGATAGGATAGGTTTTTTTCTCAGAAATTATTTTTCCAGAGCAAAATAAATTCAGTAAAATCCCAGAAAATGTTTAAAGGCACGGAAAATACCCAGAAAATCTCAAAAAATCCAGGAAAACTCCTAGAGATAGATTGGGACATGAACAATCCAAATAAAGCATTTGGAACTCATGAAAAAGATATTAGAGCCTTCTAATAAATAGAAATATCTCAAGAAAAAATGAGAATAAATCACAGAAAAATCCGGAAAAATTCTCGGAAGGATTTGGACAGCTCCTAATCGTACTTTTGAAACCTTTTGCACTCAAGAAGCACCAAGATGCATCGGCATGAATGCAACACACATAACTTTTTATTTAATTGAGAAAATCAAACGATGGATTTTTCCTATACTATATTCCCTGTAAAGAAACATAAATGTTGGAAAAATTTTAAAATTATGAGAAAATCGTATTTAATTATTCTTTCTATTCACATCCTGAAATTGGAAATTTCCGGGTGTGACACTTAGGGCCCGTAGCACCTCTACAAGTCACAAGTTGCCACCCGAGCACCCTCCCCTCGTCGGAGCCCGAGCTGCCGCAGCCACCACCGCCGGCCATCGCCGAGCACCCGCACCGGCGACGTCTCTGCCCCAACCATGGCTACCAATCAACCCTAGGTGAGCGTGTGGTCCGCCACGACCCGTTTCCCGGCCGGGAGCACCGCCAGAGCCGCCGGATTTCAGGCGAGCCCGCTGCCCCGTGGGTCTAGGGACCCAATTGCATGGTCCCGAATTTTTCCAGGGGCCTAGTCGCAAAGTTTCATCTTCAATAGTGTATCCTATTTGCAGAAATTTGTAAAATGCGTAGAAAATCATGGAAAATTCAGAAAAATTCAAAGTCAATTTTGATGGATTTGTTGTGGAAAACAACACAACTTTTGTTATACTCACATGGTCTGATTCTTGATAGTTTTCGCATGAAAAATAGGAAAGTGAAAAAACTAGATCTACAATATCTCATAATCTATAAATCCTCTTTGTCCAATTTTTGGATATGTTGTGTTTTATGTCATGGCTAGTTCCTGTGAGAAAAATTGCACAAAGTTATGTTGCAAATCTTTTTATATAAATTGTTTTCCAATTATGCAGATTCTGCATCGAGGATTTTTGTAGCTACAAAATATTTATGTTTTTGTTACCAACTTGTTCATGCTGTCTCGTTATGCCAAGATTCACCTCTGGTGAATTAATCAAAATTTTTGGATGATCAGAAATATTTATTCTTAAATTGTGCATGTTTTCCTTTGTAAATTAATGAAGCAAGATCAATAGAGGTCCTAGGTGTGCTTGCTGGTTCTTTAGGCTGGTTTAGGACTAGAGAGTATGTATGAGGAAGATTGGAGCATTTTTATGCTTATTTTTGTATGCATTTAATTTGTTTGCTAACTAGTCTTTGTTATTTATCCAAAGTATTTTATTTTCTAGCTTCTAAGCTTTGCATGTGAGTCTAGTGCTTCAGTATGTATGTGAGGATGCTTGAGAAACTTTCCTTTAAAATTTTAGTGTTTTATTGTTGATAAAAGCTTTAAAGGCCCTTATGGAGTAATGCTTTATTTAAAATAGGAAAATGCCTTTTTCTTTCTTTTACCCCTTTTTGTGAAATGTTGTCATATTTTTTTAAGGGCTAAAAACACACCCTTGCTGTTGAAGAATTAATTTATAAATTTTTATCTTGTATATACCTTGGGAGAGGTAAAAGTATTAAACCTTCACATGAAATAACAAGTATGAAGGAAAACATTAATTCTAGTGTGTAATAAAAGAATGAAACATATATCAATAATAACCTTCATAAAAAGAAATTAATAGTTAATTATATGTTAAGGTGAATATGACCAACAAGAGTTGGTTAAGATAAGCAAATTGTCACATCACCTAAACCCTGCATTGCATTCTGTGTAGATCTTCCTGACGGTGACTACTCGCTCGTCCCAGAAGCCGAGGGAGGAGAAGCGGAAGCTGCTCTGCAGTACGTGGAAGTACTCGACGACACCGAGGGTGCTCAGGCTAATCCTGCTGACGAAGGCAAGCCCCAGTGCATGTGACCCAGCTTTCAAATTATTATACACTTATCTATGGATGTTTGTGCATTTAAGTCCAGGAGTTGTATGGAACCGTAGATGCATGATCCCTAGGTACCTGTGTCCGTACTAGTATGATAGGTCGATAGCTGCTAAGCTATAGGACCGTTACAAGTCGAGTGGTGATGTCACTCGCGAGAATAGGTTCCTAGATAGGAATCATAAGATCTCCTTAAATGTATTGCTCATGTGGTAAGAGCATGGGATGTGGACTCCGGTCCAATGGCTAATGTGGGTTAAGTGTTTGAACGTACCAATCACTTGTCGGGAATGGGACCGGTAAGCCTAGTACGTTAATGAGGCGGCGAGGGGTCCTACTATTACTCATCTTGGGATGCGTCTCACGGCTAGCTACCGGTGGTGTATGGTGAGTCCGGGTGCCTCGGGGGGTATTCCAGATAGCCTGCACCAAAGACTGTAAGATTCGATCCCGACCCGAAGAGTTTTGGGAACCGCTTGGTGGTTGTCCACGCGGGGGCATCCCACCGTGTGTTAGGTCTACCTTGCGAGGTTTGAATCAATCGATTGTCGGCCTCTCACCGTTATCTGAAACTACTGACTCCACTAGCCATAAGATCCCTAACGATGGAAGATGATGAATATTATGCCTGATTAAATGTATTGCACAATCTTGTCTGTGCTAGATGGCTAATGTAGTAAAGACGAAACTCACTAGAACTTGTGCTAAAATCTTGAAAGTAAGGACATACTCTTTCTTACTTTTCAGCAAAAGAAACCCAGTGGCCAAAAGCCTTTCATGTCTAGAGTTGGTGAGGTAGTTATCACCGACGGGTAAGTCTTGCTGAGTATTAGTATACTCAGCCTTGCTATTATGTGTTGATCCAGATAATGCTTTCGGCGATGTGTGGCCCGGAGAGATCCCGCCCGGCTGGGAGCTGGAGTGGGTGGAGGATGACGACTGAAGGCATCATGGCTGGCCTCCCGTGGTGTTCTCGCTTCCCGCTTAGTTAATTCCGCTGTTTCAAAAACTCTGAACTACATTGTTATGTCAAAACACTCCGGTTTGTAATAATTAAACCCTTCGGGGTAAATTTCGGAAGTTATTTATGTTGTATCTCTGGACTCGCCTTCGTGTGAGTTTTAATGCATATATGTCGATCCTTGTTGCTATATAAGTGATTTACCGGGCGTTAACCCGGCGACTAATGACAGGATGATACTTTATTACTGGTTAATGACCAAAGTGGATTGGTTTAGGCGGTAGTACGGTATTTTCATCGGAGGGTTGTCACAATCACGGACCCAGAGACCTTGGAGGCCATGGCGTGCCGTGAAGGTGTGGCCCTAGCAAGTGATTTGTTCATCTAGAGGGTGCGCGTGGCGAGCGACTGCTCTAATGCGATCCAGAGCATTCATGAAGGGACAATGGGTATTTACAGTCGCATCGTCCAGAAGATTAAAGCTCTAGAGGGAGACTTCCATAAAATGGAGTTCATTCATGAACGGCGAGAAGCTAACTTGGATGCTCAAGTTCGTCCATGAACGGTGCGAAGCTAACTAGAATGCTCACAGGTTGGCCCATGGCTCTCTCTTCAACACTTTTAGAAGGCATGTATGACTGATGAGTTCGCCCCCGGGCGTTTGTAATTCTATAGCAGGTCAGAGTGTGGGCCTGTTTGGCAGGGCTCCGGCTCCTCCAAAAACGGCTTCGGCTCTAGCTCCTTTGGTGGAGTGGCTTTTCTGATGGAGCTGAAGTCATTTTTGGAAAATGTTTGGAAAAATGGCTTCACCTCTTGGTTTGAGGTTGTAAAATGTCTAAATTGCCCTTTTCTTTTTTTCTTTTTTCCTTTTCTTTATTTTCTTTTTCCCTCCTATTTTCTTTTCTTTCCCCCTCCTTTCCTTATGACCTTATCCATTCACTCGTTATCCATCCACGGGCCACAACTTCTCTTCCTCCACTTGCTCATGTGTACGCCCCAATCCGCCGGCCGGCGCCTCCCGCGGCCATACCCCACCGCTCCCCGCCCGCCGGTGCCTCCACCGGTCACGCCGCGCCCCGCCCGTCGGCGCATCCGCCGACACCGCCCCGCCCCCGGCGCCTCCGCCGGCCCCGACGCGCGCCCGCCCGCCGGCGCCTCCACCGGCCCCGACGCACCCCCGCCCCCCGGTGCCTCGCCGGCCCCGATGCGCCCCCGCCCGCCGGTGCCTCCACCGGCCCCGACGCACCCCGCCCGCCGGCGCCTCCACCGGCCCCGACGCACCCCGCTCGCCGGCACCTCCACCGGCGCTGACGCACCCCGCCCGCCGGCGCCTCCCTCCTCTTCCCTCCGGCCCAGATGCGGCTCCCTCCTCCACCTCCCCGTGATCCTCCTCTTGCCCCTGTCACGCTCCCTTGCAGCGCTGCCAGTGGGCCCACCCGGGGGTGGGGGTGGAAAAGAGCAGGCGGAGCCGGGCGGAGCTACTCTTTGTGGCTCCGCCCGGGGGAAATGGCTCCAGAGAGTGCATTTCGCGGGGCTCCGGCTCTGGAGCCGGTGCTGCAGCGCCCGTTTGGGAGGGCTCTACCTGGAGCCGCCCGTGGAGCCGGAGCTGGAGCCCTCCCAAAGAGGCCCTGTCTCTGTCTCTAAAAAAACACCTCCCAGCCGCCCATCGCCTAGCCGTGGAGCCGCCGCCTATCTCCGGTCTTGCCATCCCACAGGGCGAAGTCCTGCCATCATGGTGCCTGTCCAGCCGCCGCCGCCGTCCTCATCCCGCCGCCGCCGAGCCTCCGACCGCCGCCGCTGTACGCTTCCATCCCATCCCGCCAGCGTCATCCACCCGGCGAGCATGAGATCGAGCAGCAGGGTTCACTTCTCCACCAGTGCGGTCACCGTGCCAACCTGCTGCCTGACAACACCGCCGTCACCGGTACGTCGCTACCTCCACCACCTTCCTTCTGCGCATGCGGAGCCGGCTCGTCGGCAGTGCACGTGAGGTGTTCGACGTAATGCTGAGGACCAGGAGCATCCTAGTGGTCGATGGATGACTGCTCCTCAGTGATGAGTGATTGACAACGGGCGTTGGACTGACTCTTGGCTCAGTGTGCAGGTGTAGGCTGCGGCCTAGTTCGTGTTGTTGCCGGTTAAGAACGGGCGCGAAAGGTCTTCAGCCTTGAGGGGCCTCCCGGAGATGGAGAGACGAGTAGGCTCGGTTCGAGGGACTCGGTGGACGGCGGGACTAGGTGCGGGCCACATGGTGGCAAGACGAGCAAGACGAAGTCATGGACGATCGAGCCGGTGCACGGTGGCGATCGAGTCAAGAGGCTTAGCGGGAGGCCGGACCGAGCACGCGGGGTTTGGTGGTTTGCCCACAAAACCATCGGAGGACGGTTTCTTGGTTTGGGCTTCAAAACCAAGTCCGAAGGCCCAACACGACGGAGACGGGATCCGAGCGTGTCGGGAAGCTTCGAAGCGGAGGACACGCGGCAGGATCGCATAGCTTGCGTCGGGAGGACGCGGGGTGCGGCGAAGGCGTGGACGTCCGATGGCAAGACCCACAAACATTACATCAATGCCCCTGCGTGGGTTGTATCACCAGTAGTTGAGTTAGGGGTAGTCGAGTCATTTCCCACACCGGCGGGACCCGATATATAAGCCATGAGTGTGTGTGGATGGCTCCCTCTCTCTCCGCGACTTATGGTTTCATTTTCCTCCCTCCCATTTCTCATTTTCCTGTTACATTTTCTGCTCTATTTTTCTCTAGGCTAGCATGAGAGCTTCATGAGAGATTTGTTGAGAGGGATGGATGCTAGGGCGGCATGCTAGACCTTGTGAATCTTTCCTGGTTTGTATAGAAGATTCGGCGTTGTGAATTTTGTGGTCTTTTTGTGCTTGTTTTTTGTGCCTTTGTTCTTGGTGTGGTTCCGCGGATTTGACTGGGTTTCTCCCCGGATTTCTTTGAGGGAAACATGGTTGGATGTCTTATGCATCTTTGGGATTGATCTGGTGCCCTCAAATGCCGGGAAACCACTTCGATTCAAGGATTTTCGTTCGGAGCTCTAGCTTTTGGTGGTGTTCAAAGGATCCGCGATTCCCAGTGATTTAGGAAGTTAGGAGGCGAAATTTTTGGGGTATAGCATCCTTGTTTGATGCTTAACTTGTCCTCAAACCCTTGTCTCAACAGCTTCTACTGTTAGGGAGATCCGGTGATGGATTGGAGGAGTTGACCTTCGGGGTCGAGCAGTTTTCTGCTCTGTCTGTGCCTCGCGGACGGTCCGCGTGGACCTAGCGGACGGTCCGCGCCGTGCGTGTTCGTCACGTGTTCTTCGTGTTCTTGCTCGGCTTCACTTTTGATCCACGGTGTTTTCGAGTTTTGGTTGGGTGAAGTTTCGGACGGTCCGCGTGTGCTGCGCGGACGGTCCGCGGGTGCCTGGCGGACAGTCCGCGTACTCCCCTCGGACGGTCTGTTATTCGCGGTGCGTCTCTGGAGGTTCTGGTGTCTTTTTCAGACAGTCCGCGGCTCAGGCCGGACGGTCCGCGACAAGGGTGCGGATAGTCCGCGATACCCTGCCGGATAGTCCGCGCGGCCTTTGCGGACAGTCCGCCCCGCCTGGCCGGACAGTCCGCCAGAGCTTGGCAGCTTTGTTCCTTGGTTCGATTCCTCCCTCTTTTCTTTCGTGCTTCCGCGTGTGCTTCAAGGAATCGTTCCTAAGACTTGAGGTTGATCCATAACCTTGTTGTCTTGGCGGTTGGTGTGTGATTCGATCCATCGCTCATGTGTGACCGGGATTTGTGTAGGGTATGGGCCGGGTTCTTTGAGAAGAATTTTTACCAGCTCCTATTCACTCCCCCCTCTCTAGTCACCATCCGATCCTTCAATTGGTAGCAGAGCTTGGTGTCGGATTCTTTGTGACTTTGACATGTCTTGCATCCTAAGATTGCGTACGTTGAGCGGGGCGGTCTGCCGCACTTCGATGGGAAGGGTTACCACAAGTGGGCGGCTCGTATGATGATCTTTCTTCGTGGCAAGTTGTTGGATATCATTGTGCTTGACAAGACCTATACTATTCCGGCAAACATCCATACTCTTATGGTGACCGATGCCGCTGCTAAGGCCAAGTATGAGGCAAATGCAAAAGCCGTCGATCACTTGGTCCGAAGCTTGTGTGATCCTGAGTTTGAGCGTGTTTGCCATTTGAATCTTACTTGGCAAATTTGGGAGAAGTCGTTGGTTGCTCACGGTGGTGATAACCATGTGAAGGCTCGTCTCTTTGTCTCTTACCGGATGCAATATGAGAACTTCACTCAACTTCCCAGTGAGGACATTGATGCGATGTTTCAGAGGTTCACCACCATCGTGAACAACATGAAGGCTAATGTTGAGGATTTCCCTTACACTGAGCATGATCAAGCTTTGAAGCTCTTGCATATCTTGGACCCAAATGTTTGGCGTGCTAAGGTTGAGGCCATCAAGGAGTCCGGGCAATATTTGACCACTGAGTTGGATGACCTCTTTTCTAAGCTCAAGTCGGCAGAGGTTGACAGGAAGTTGCAATCCAAGCATGAGGGCCCAACTGATCATAGTCTTGCTCTTGTGGGGGGATCAAAGGGCAAAGCTAACCCTTCCTGTCGACAGTTTTCCTTGTCTTTTCTTATGTCTATTCCAGATGAGGAGTTTGATGTGCTGGGCGAGGAGGAGCTGGCCTTGCTCTCAAGGAGGTTTGATCGACTACATGAGAGCTGGAGGAATGCAAGGCGAAGCTCGGGGACATGCTACAAGTGTGGCAACCGTGGACACTTCATCGCCGAGTGCTAGGAAGCGGAGGAGAACAAGTATAAGATGAGCGAGTACAAGGCGCACCCGAGGCGTGAAGACAAGTACTCCTCCAAGGGCAAGCACTTCAGCAAGTCCAAGAGCAAGGACAAGGACAAGCGGCGACCGAGCAAGGGCGGCTACAAGAAGGACAAGGCAAGAGCCATGGTGGCCGGTGCAAGCGACGTTGACTCAAACTCAAGCGACAAGCAGTCAAGCTCAAGCAGTGAAGATGAAGACGCCGGGAGGCGCAAGGGCAAGAAGAGTGCAAGCCGGAACCTCAGTGGATTGAGCTGTGTGGCGCTTGAAGGCTTTTGTGGCATGGCCCATAGCTCAAGCAGCAAGAAGAGCGAGAAAGAAGACACCGACTCCGACTCTGAGGATGAGGCAAACCGTGACCCCGACTCTTTGCTTGCTAAGATCACTAGGTTGAATGGCTTGATTGACAACCGTGATAGTGTGCTAAGAGATGCCAAAAAGATGAGGAAAGAACTTAGGGCTCAACTTGAGAATGCTTGTGAGAAAGTAGGAGAGTTAGAGTCTAAATTGCTTGAATTGAAACTTGAGAATGACTCTTTGAAACTCACACCTACCATTTCTGATGATATTGAATGTTCTGAATGTAATGCATGGTTGAATGAAATCAAATTGCTTAATGAGAAGAATGCTTCCACTTTGGCCAAACTAGATGCTCTTAGGACTAAATATGATGAGCTTAAGGCTAGACCCACTTTGCTTGGTGCTTGTAAATCATGTCCTACTATGCATGCTAAGCTTGTTGATGCTCGTTCTACCATTAGCACTTTGGAAGCTTCTTTGAAAGCTCCTGTTGTCAATGCATGCACTAGCTATGATGAAGTTACTTTGCGCAATCTTGAACTTACTTCCCGTTTGGATGTCATCTATGAGGAGAACGATTATTTGAGGAAGGTGTTGGGTTGGTTGTCTGGGCAGTTACCTCAATTGAAAATCATGATTGAGGAGTTCAAGAGAGCAGATGGTCGTGGATTGGGTTTTGAGAAATTGGGTGAGAGAGTGGGAGAGAACAGTGGGGAGAGTGTGTATGAGAAGTGTGTTGAGACTAACCCTGAGTTTGAGGTGATCGGAGACATCCGAGTCCCACTTCCAAAAGCACCCAAGAACTCTTTCACTCCAAAGCCCAACCACCTTTGCAACAAGCTTGACACAACCCAAGATCCACCCAAATTCCCACCTAAAACAAATGACTTCCAGAAACCGGTGAAGTTTGTGCGTGAGAAGGGTGAGAAACCTAGAGAGAAGCCAGAGCCAAAACCAAAACCCTTCCCTTTCAGGTGTGAGTATTATGGCAAGGAGAGACATCTAGCAGAGTTTTGCTACAAGAGGAAGAGGGATGAAAGGCTTGCTAGGGAGAAAGTAAACCAGGACAGGTATCGCCAGTCTCATGGTATTTCTGAGCCTAGAGTGCCACTTCCACGGGGTGTGGGAAGTGGGAGGAGTGTTGGTAGAGTTGGAGCTCAGGGTGGTAGGTTCCCACGGAGAGGTGGTGGTGAGAGGTTTGATAGGAGAGATGATGGTGTGCGTGTTGGTGAGAGGTTTGGTCGGGCTCGTGGTGGTTTTGCTGGACGTCCCCCTACTCGTCCTCAATACGGGTTTAGGGGAGATGATCGCAGCTTTAGGTTCCAGAGGAACTACGGACCACGTTTTCTCCCTCGTGGTGCTCGTACTCCTTCCATGGGACATGGGAAGTTTGGTGGTAAGGGAATGATGTTTGCTAACCTCTCTTTTGTGCAGATGGCTCGACACTGGTTCAAATTTCTTTGTGCTAACCCTAGTGTCGAGTCGTTGGCTCATTCTCATTCTTGTTTCTGACTACAGGCAGGAGGCTTGGAGGACATTTGGTTGATCGACTCCGGATGTTCCCGACACATGATCGGAGATAAGAAGTGGTTCTCCAGCCTCACCCCAGTGAAGGAAAAGATGTACATCACATTTGGGGACAATGGACGGGGAAGGGTGATTTCTGAGGGTGTTGTGCATGTGAGTGACAAGGTAACGTTGAAGAGGGTTGCTCTTGTGAAGTCTTTGGGTTTCAATTTGCTTTCGGTTTCTCAGTTGCTTGATGAGGGTTTTGAGGTGTGTTTCAAGTCTGGTGAGTCTCGTTTGCTGGATTCTCGAGGTGATCTTGTTTGTATGATCATCCCCAAGGGTCAGATTTTCAGGGCTGATTTCTCTCGTTCTTTGGGTCCTGCTCGCTGTTTGATGGCCGGTCCTTCTTCTGATTTGTGGAAATGGCATATGCGGTTGGGTCACTTGAGCTTTGATTTGGTTTCTCGCTTGAGTGGTCTTGACCTTGTCCGAGGATTGCCGAGGTTGAAGTTTGAGAAGGATTTCGTCTGTGCTCCGTGTAGGCATGGCAAGATGGTAGCCACTCCCCATCCACCCCTGACCGATGTCATGACCTAGCGTCCGACAGAGCTGTTGCATATGGACCTTGTTGGCCAGCTCGAGTTCGCTCCGTGGGTGGGAAGTGGTATGTCCTTGTTGTGGTGGACGATTACTCTCGCTATGCCTGGGTGTTTTTCTTGGAAGACAAGAGTGAGACTTTTGGTTTTGTTCGAGATCTGATCGTGAGGTTGAAAAACAAGAGGCATGGGAATGCTATTCGAGCTATCCGCAGTGATAATGGATCAGAGTTCAAGAACTCTCATTTTGATGCCTTCTGTCGTGATCTAGGTCTTGAACATCAGTATTCGACCCCTTATGTGCCCCCTCAAAATGGAGTTGTGGAAAGAAAAAATCGGACTCTTTGTGAGATGGCTAGGACGATGCTCGATGGGCACAGGACTGCTAGGAGGTATTGGGCTGAGGCGGTCAATACTGCTTGTCATGTCTCCAACAGGATTTTATTGCGAGCTTTCAAGAGGAAGACCTGTTATGAGCTGATGCATGGTCGGGCACCCAAGGTGAGTCATTTCCGAGTTTTTGGTTGCAAATGCTTCATTCTTAAGAAAGGAAAACTCGACAAGTTTGAGGCTAGGTCTAGTGATGGGATTCTCTTTGGATATGCTAATCATTCTAGAGCCTATAGGGTGTTTAACCATGAGACTAACAAAATCATGGAGACTTGCGAGGTAACCTTCGACGAGACAATGCCAAGTACCTCTCTTGGCTTTGAATGTGCAGGTGATGAAGAGATGGCTGAGGACCTCTTTGAAGAGGAGAAGGATGAAGCTGGAGATGATGATGGAGAGAACCATACGCCTGAAGCTGAAGGTGTACCCACTACTTCCCCTACGACCACTACGGAGGGTGGACCGTCTACTTCATGGACAACGATGGTGCGACAAGAGGACCAGGCGAGAGAAGCTGAAGTTGAGGGGGAGGTAGTCTCGAGGCGTGAGGCTCCCTGGCGGATTCAAGAAGTGCATCCCCTATCGAAGATCATTGGGGACATCGACGAATCTACTACACGGTCAAGGTCCAGAAATTCCTCTCATTTCGCTCATGTTGCATTTGTTGCCACCTTTGAGCCCAAGGACATTGGACACACTTTATCTAATGCAAACTGGGTCAATTCTATGCATGAGGAGTTGGAAAACATTGAGAGGAACCAAGTGTGGGAGTTAGTTGAATCACCTCCAAATTGCCATCCTATAGGAACCAAATGGGTTTGGAAGAACAAAGAGGGAGAGAATGGGATGGTTGTGAGGAACAAGTCCAGACTTGTTGCTCAGGGATATAGTCAGAAGGAGGGGATCGCCTATGAGGAGACCTTTGCTCCTGTGGCCCGTCTGGAGACAATTCAAATCCTTCTAGCCTTTGTTGTGGCTAAAGGGTTCAAGTTGTTTCAAATGGATGTGAAAAGTGCTTTTCTGAATGGGGTCATAGTGGAGGAGGTGTATGTGAAGCAGCCACCGGGGTTCGAGAGTGAGAAGTATCCACACAGGGTGTACAGGTTGAAAAGGGCTCTGTATGGGTTGAAACAGGTGCCTCGGTCTTGGTATGGGAGATTGAGAGGTTTTCTGTTGAGCAGAGGGTTTGTGATGGGTACCGTGGATAGGACTTTGTTTCTCCTCAAGCATGGAAATGACTTGTTGGTTGTGCAGATATACGTGGATGATATTGTCTTTGGTGGCTCGTCACATAACCTTGTTGCCAAGTTTGCAGATGAGATGAGCAGGGAATTCGAGATGAGTATGATGGGCGAGTTGCAGTACTTTCTTGGGTTGCAGATCAAGCAAGTGAAGGACAGAACATTTGTACATCAGACCAAGTACACAAAAGACATGCTGATGAAGTTCCAGATGCAAGATGTGAATCCTATGTCGACACCTGTGGGGAGTACGGCTACTTTGGATGCGGACGAGGACGGAGAACTAGTGGACCAGCGGGAGTACCGGAGCATGATCGGCTCCCTCCTCTACCTGACGGCGACGAGGCCAGACATACAGTTCAGTGTGTGTCTATGCGCTCGTTTTCAGGCTTCACCGAGGACATCACATCGACAGGCCGTCAAGAGGATTTTTAGGTACCTACAGTCTGCCCCCTGGTCTTGGCCTTTGGTATTCTTCCTCCTCGACTCTTTCTCTTCATGGTTTTTCTGATGCGGATTTTGCTGGTTGCCGAGTCGAGAGGAAGTCTACTTCTGGTTCTTGTCAGTTTCTTGGGTCCTCGTTGGTTTCGTGGTCTTCCCGCAGGCAGACTAGTGTAGCTTAGTCTACAACCGAGGCAGAGTATGTTGCAGCCGCGAGTTATTGTTCCCAGTTGTTGTGGGTCTCATACACTTTGAGAGACTTTGCTGAGGAGTGCACCCAGATCCCACTTTTTTGTGATAGCACCAGTGCCATAAGCGTAGCGAAAAAACCCAGTGCTTCACTCTAGAACCAAACACATAGAAGTGAGATACCATTTCTTGAGAGACAATGTGGAGAAAGGGACCATTGTGTTGAGTCATGTCCCTACCCAAGATCAGCTTGCAGACATCTTTACAAAGCCTCTCGACCAAGCTACATTTGTGCGCTTGCGGGGGGAACTTGGGGTTTGTTTCCCTTTCTAGTTGATTCTTTGGGGTTTTACTTTTGTATCATATGTATGATACCATGTTTACTTTGATGTATAAACCATGGTAGGATAGCCATCTTGTTATATATCCTGTTGCATTTGTATCATATTGCATTTTAGGATGATGAGCTTCTTTCATATGCCTTATTTGAGTTTCTTTAGCTACTTGTGAGATATTTGTCATGTGTGTGGAGAAATGGCTATGTGAGGCTATGCTCTTGGAATATTTGAGATATATGTGTTGTGAGATAGCCCCTTTTGAATCAAATGCTAATCTTGACTAAATTTGATGAAATGTGCTCCACTCATGTGTAGTAGTGTATCCATGTCACGTTTTGGTCTAAGTGTGCTTTCTATGCTTAGATTGTACTTGGATGTCTTTGTCTTTCATTTGGGCCAAAGGCCGATATCATTGTGAATGTTTAGCCTATGTTGCATTCATGGGGGAGCATAAGCTTCTTTTTGCCGCAAAGGCACATCATGTACCATGAAATGAATTAATCTTGAAAAGAAGTGTGTATGCTTGAAAAATGCTCCATCCATCATGTTTATGCTTAAAATGTCTTATCTTTCACACATGGGTGCAAAACATGTTGCATGATGTTCACCAGTGGAGAAGTCTCCCCGAAGTGGACACATGGCTCATGATCTTTAACATGACATGCTTTGCTTTATGGGTGTTTGCAATGATCTTTTGCTGAGAATTTGATATCCTTGTATGATCTCTGGGTGATATGCATGTTTTTGGCTAGAATATGACATGGATAGGCCTTTACATTTGAAGTGAGCCATCTTTTTATAAAACTGCTTAAATCTGAAAATTTGCTTTGTCACATGCCTATATTTTCATATATTACTTGTGACAATGCTTTGACTATGTTATGATCCATATATGTGCTCTTTGTCTCACTTCTAGCCTTTGACACTAGATTTGGCCTATTTGAGAAGCTCATGTAGATTTTTATATGCTTTGTCTTACATTCCTGCATTTTCACCTTGATTCATACATTGTCAACAAGGGGGGGGGAAGTGAAGTGAGCTTAATGAAAAATTCAGAAAGATGCATCTAAAATTGGGAAGTTTGCATCCACATGTTCAGGGGAGCTTGCATTTGTTCAGGGGGAGCTTTCTAGTTATTTTCAGTGTGGAGTTTGTGCTTTGCTTGGCTTGTGACCTTTCTTTTCCTTTCTTTGGTTTTGGTCATGGGTTGAGCTTCTTTGTTTTTCTTTCTTCTTACTTTCTTTCTCTGAACTTCATTTCACGTTGTGCGTTGTCAATGCACTCATCAAGGGGGAGATTGAGGACCAGGATTGTCCTGGTGGTCGATGGATGACCGCTCCTCAGTGATGAGTGATTGACAACGGGTGTTGGACTAACTCTTGGCTCAGCGTGCAGGTGTAGGCTGCGGCCTAGTTCGTGTTGTTGCAGGTGAAGAACGGGCGCGAAAGGTCTTCAGCCTTGAGGGGCCTCCGGGAGATGGAGAGACAAGTAGGCTCGGTTCGAGGGACCCGGTGGACGGCGGGACTAGGTGCGGGCCACATGGTGGCAAGACGAGCAAGACGAAGTCATGGACGATCGAGCCGGTGCACGGTGGCGGTCGAGTCAAGAGGCTTGGCGGGAGGCCGGGCCGAGCACGCGGGGTTTGGTGGTTTGCCCACAAAACCATCGGAGGACAGTTTCTTGGGTTGGGCTTCAAAACCAAGTCCGAAGGCCCAACACGACGGAGACAGGATCCGGGCGTGTCGGGAAGCTTCGAAGCGGAGGACACGCGGCGGGATCGCATGGCTTGCGTCGGGAGGACGCGGGGAGCGGCGAAGGCGTGGCCGTCCGATGGCAAGACCCACAACCATTACATCAATGCCCCTGCGTGGGTTGTATCACCAGTAGTTGAGTTAGGGGTAGTCGAGTCATTTCCCACACCGGCGGAGCCCGATATATAAGCCATGAGTGTGTGTGGATGGCTCCCTCTCTCTCCGCGGCTTAGGGTGTCATTTTCCTCCCTCCCATTTCTTATTTTCCTGTGACATTTTCTTCTCCATTTTTCTCTAGGCTAGCATGATAGCTTCATGAGAGATTTGTTGAGAGGGATGGATGCTAGGGCGGCATTCAAGACCTTGTGAATCTTTCCTGGTTTGTATAGAAGATTCGGCGTTGTGAATTTCATGGTCTTTTTGTGCTTGTTTTTGGTGCCTTTGTTCTTGGTGTGGTTCTGCGTATTTGAGTGAATTTCTCCCCGGATTTCTTTGAGGGAAACATGGATGGATGTCTTGTGCATCTTTGGGATTGATCTGGTGCCCTCAAACGCCGAGAAACCACTTCAATTCAAGGATTTTCGTTCGGAGCTCTAGCTTTTGGTGGTGTTCAAAGGATCCACGATTCCCGGTGATTTAGGAAGTTAGGAGGCGAAATTTTTGGGGTATAGCATCCTTGTTTGATGCTTAACTTGTCCCCAAACCCTTGTCTCAACAGCTTCTACCGTTTGAGAGATCCGGTGATGGATTGGAGGAGTTGACCTTCGGGGTCGAGCAGTTTTCTGCTCTGTCCGTGCCTCGCGGACGGTCCGCGTGGACCTGGCGGACGGTACGCGCCATGCGTGTTCGTCGCGTGTTCTTCGTGTTCTTGCTCGGCTTCGCTTTCGATCCGCGATGTTTTCGAGTTTTGGTTGGGCGAAGTTTCGGACAGTCCGCGTGTGTTGGGCGGACGGTCCGCGGGTGCCTGGCGGACAGTCCGCGTACTCCCCGCGGACGGTCCGTTATTCGCGGTGCATCTCTGGAGGTTCTGGTGTCCTTTTCGGATAGTCCGTGGCTCAGGACGGACGGTCTGCGGCAAGGGTGCGGACAGTCCGCGATACCCTGCCGGACAGTCCGCGCGGCCTTTGTGGACAGTCCGCCCCGCCTGGCCGGACAGTCCGCCAGAGCCTGGCAGCTTTGTTCCTTGGTTCGATTCCTCCCTCGTTTCTTTCGTGCTTCCGCGTGTGCTTCTAGGAATTGTTCCTAAGACTTGAGGTTGATCCATAACCTTGTTGTCTTGGAGGTTGGTGTGTGATTCGATCCATCGCTCATGTGTGACCGGGATTTGTGTAGGGTATAGGCCGGGTTCTTTGAGAAGAATATTTACCGGCTCCTATTCACTCCCCCCCCTCTCTAGTCGCCATCCGATCCTTCAATTGGTATTAGAGCTTGGTGTCGGATTCTTTGTGACTTTGACAAGTCTTGAATCCTAAGATGGCGTACGTTGAGCGGGGCGGTCCGCCGCACTTCGATGGGAAGGGTTACCACAAGTGGGCGGCTCATATGATGATCTTTCTTCGTGGCAAGTTGTTGGATTTCATTGTGCTTGACAAGACCTATACTATTCCGGCAAACATCCATACTCTTGTGGTGACCGATGTCGGTGCTAAGGCCAAGTATGAGGAAAATGCAAAAGCCGTCGATCACTTGGTTCGAAGCTTGTGTCATCCTGAGTTTGAGCATGTTCGCCATTGGAATCTTTCTTGGCAAATTTGGGAGAAGTCGTTGGTTGCTCACAGTGGTGATAGCCATGTGAAGGCTCGCCTCTTTGTCTCTTACCGGATGCAATATGAGAACTTCACTCAACTTCCCGGTGAGGACATTGATGCGATGTTTCAGAGGTTCGCCGCCATCGTGAACAACATGAAGGCTAATGTTGAGGATTTCCCTTACACTGAGCATGATCAAGCTTTGAAGCTCTTGCATATCTTGGACCCAAATGTTTGGGGTGCTAAGGTTGAGGCCATCAAGGAGTCCGGGCAATATTTGACCATTGAGTTGGATGACCTCTTTTCTAAGCTCAAGTCGGCTGAGGTTGACAGGAAGTTGCAATCCAAGCATGAGGGCTCGACTGATCATAGTCTTGCTCTTGTGGGGGGATCAAAGGGCAAAGCGAACCCTTCCTGTCGACAGTTTTCCTTGTCTTCTCTTATGTCTATTCCGGATGAGGAGTTTGATGTGCTTGGGCGAGGAAGAGCTGGCCTTGCTCTCAAGGAGGTTTGATCGACTACATGAGAGCCGCAGGAATGCAAGGCGGAGCTCGGGGACATGCTACAAGTGTGGCAAGCGTGGACACTTCATCGCCGAGTGCCCGGAAGCGGAGGAGAACAAGTACAAGATGAGCGAGTACAAGGCGCACCCGAGGCGTGAAGACAAGTACTCCTCCAAGGGCAAGCACTTCAGCAAGTCCAAGAGCAAGGACAAGGACAAGCGGCGACCGATCAAGGGCGGCTACAAGAAGAACAAGGCAAGAGCCATGGTGGCCGGTGCAAGCGATGTCGGCTCAAGCTCAAGCGACGCGCAGTCAAGCTCAAGCAGTGAAGATGAAGACACCGGGAGGCGCAAGGGCAAGAAGAGTGCAAGCCGGAACCTCAGTGGATTGAGCTGTGTGGCACTTGAAGTCTTTTGTGGCATGGCCCATAGCTCAAGCAGCAAGAAGAGCGAGAAAGAAGACACCGACTCCGACTCTGGGGATGAGGTAAACCGTGACCCCGACTCTTTGCTTGCTGAGATCACTAGGTTGAATGGCTTGATTGACAACCGTGATAGTGTGCTAAGAGATGCCAAAAAGATGAGGAAAGAATTTAGGGCTCAACTTGAGAATGCTTGTGAGAAAGTAGGAGAGTTCGAGTCTAAATTGCTTGAATTGAAACTTGAGAATGACTCTTTGAAACTCACTCCTACCATTTCTGATGATGTTGAATGTTCTGAATGTAATGCATGGTTGAATGAAATCAAATTGCTTAATGAGAAGAATGCTTCCACTTTGGCCAAACTAGATGCTCTTAGTACTGAATATGATGAGCTTAAGGCTAGACCCACTTTACTTGGTGCTTGTAAATCATGTCCTACTATGCATGCTAATCTTGTTGATGCTCGTTCTACCATTAGCACTTTGGAAGCTTCTTTGAAAGCTCCTGTTGTCAATGCGTGTACTTGCTGTGATGAAGTTACTTTGCGCAATCTTGAACTTACTTCCCGTTTGGATGTCATCTATGAGGAGAACGATTATTTGAGGAAGGTGTTGGGTTGGTTGTCTGGGCAGGAACCTCAATTGAAAATCATGATTGAGGAGTTCAAGAGAGCTGATGGTCGTGGTTTGGGTTTTGAGAAGTTGGGTGAGAAAGTGGGAGAGAATAGTGGGGAGAGTGTGTATGAGAAGTGTGTTGAGTCTAACCCCGAGTTTGAGGTGATCGGAGACATCCAAGTCCCACTTCCAAAAGCACCTAAGAACTCTTTCACTACAAAGTCCAACCACCTTTGCAACAAGCTTGACACAACCCAAGATCCACCCAAATTCCCACCTAAAACAAATAACTTCCAGAAACCAGTGAAGTTTGTGAGTGAGAAGGGTGAGAAACCTAGAGAGAAGCCAGAGCCAAAACCAAAACCCATCCCCTTCAGGTGTGAGTATTGTGGCAAGGAGAGACATCTAGCAGAGTTTTGCTACAAGAGGAAGAGGGATGAGAGGCTTGCTAGGGAGCAAGCAAACCAGGATAGGTATCGCCAGTCTCATGGTATTTCTGAGCCTAGAGTGCCACTTCCACGGGGTGTGGGAAGTGTGAGGAGTGTTGGTAGAGTTGGAGCTCAGGGTGGTAGGTTCCCACGGAGAGGTGGTGGTGAGAGGTTTGATAGGAGAGATGATGGTGTGCGTCTTTGGTGAGAGGTTTGGTCGGGCTCGTGGTGGTTTTGCTGGACGTCCCCCTACTCGTCCTCAATACGGGTTTAGGGGAGATGATCACAGCTTTGGGTTCCAGAGGAACTACGGACCACGTTTTCCCTCTCTTGGTGCTCGTACTCCTTCCATGGGACATGGGAAGTTTGGTGGTAAGGGAATGATGTTTGCTAACCTCTCTTTTGAGCAGATGGCTCGACATTGGTTCAGCTTTCTTTGTGCTAACCCCAGTGTCGAGTCGTTGGCTCATTCTCGTTCTTGTTTCTGACTACAGGCAGGAGGCTTGGAGGACATTTGGTTGATCGACTCCGGATGTTCCCGACACATGACCGGAGATAATGAGTGGTTCTCCAGCCTCACCCCAGTGAAGGAAAAGATGTACATCACATTTGGGGACAATGGACGAGGAAGGGTGATTTCTGAGGGTGTTGTGCATGTGAGTGACAAGGTAACGTTGCAGAGGGTTGCTCTTCTGAAGTCTTTGGGTTTCAATTTGCTTTCGGTTTCTCAGTTGCTTGATGAGGGTTTTGAGGTGCATTTCAAGTCTAGTGAGTCTTGTTTGTATGATCATCCCCGAGGGTCAGATTTTCAGGGCTGATTTCTCTCGTTCTTTGATCCTACTCGCTGTTTGATGGCCGGTCCTTCTTCTGATTTGTGGAAATGGCATAGGCGGTTGGGTCAGTTGAGCTTTGATTTGGTTTCTCGCTTGAGTGGTCTTGACCTTGTCCGAGGATTGCCGAGGTTGAAGTTTGAGAATGATTTGGTCTGTGCTCCGTGTAGGCATGGCAAGATGGTAGCCACTCCCCATCCACTCCTGACCGATGTCATGACCAAGCGTCCGACAGAGCTGTTGCATATGGACCTTGTTGGGCCAGCTCGAGTTCGCTCGGTGGGTGGGAAGTGGTATGTGCTTGTTGTGGTGGACGATTACTCTCGCTATGCCTGGGTGTTTTTCTTGGAAGACAAGAGTGAGACTTTTGGTTTTGTTCGAGATCTGATCGTGAGGTTGAAAAACGAGAGGCATGGGAATGCTATTCGAGTTATCCGCAGTGATAATGGCTCAGAGTTCAAGAACTCTCATTTTGATGCCTTCTGTCGTGATCTAGGTCTTGAACATCAGTATTCGACCCCTTATGTGCCCCCTCAAAATGGAGTTGTGGAAAGAGAAAATCGGACACTTTGTGAGATGTCTAGGACGATGCTCGATGAGCACAGGACTCCTAGGAGGTATTGGGCTGAGGCGGTCAATACGGCTTGTCATGTCTCCAACAAGATTTTATTGCGAGCTTTCAAGAGGAAGACCTGTTATGAGCTGATGCATGGTCGGGCACCCAAGGTGAGTCATTTCCGAGTTTTTGGTTGCAAATGCTTCATTCTTAAGAAAGGAAAACTCGACAAGTTTGAGGCTAGGTCTAGTGATGGGATTTTCTTTGGATATGCTAATCATTGTAGAGCCTATAGGGTGCTTAACCTTGAAACTAACAAAATCATGGAGACTTGCGAGGTAACCTTCGACGAGACAATGCCATGTACCTCTCTTGGCTTTGAATGTGCAGGTGATGAAGAGATGGCTGAGGACCTCTTTGAAGAGGAGAAGGATGAAGCTGGAAATGATGATGGAGAGAACCATGCGCCTGAAGCTGAAGGTGTACCCACTACTTCCCCCTACGACCACTACGGAGGGTGGACCGTCTACTTCATGGACAACGACGGTGCGACAAGAGGACCAGGCGAGAGAAGCTGAAGTTGAGGGGGAGGTAGTCTCGAGGCGTGAGGCTCCCCGGCGGATTCAAGAAGTGCAGCCCCTATCGAATATCATTGGGGACATCGACGAATCTACTACACGGTCAAGGTCCAGAAATTCCTCTCATTTCGCTCATGCTGCATTTGTTGCCACCTTTGAGCCCAAGGACACTGGACACGCTTTATCTGATGCAAACTGGGTCAATTCTATGCATGAGGAGTTGGAAAACTTTGAGAGGAACCAAGTGTGGGAGTCAGTTGAATCACCTCCAAATTGCCATCCTATAGGAACCAAATGGGTTTGGAAGAACAAAGAGAGAGAGAATGGGATGGTTGTGAGGAACAAGTCCAGACTTGTTGCTCAGGGATATAGTCAGAAGGAGGGGATCGCCTATGAGGAGACCTTTGCTCCTGTGGCCCGTCTGGAGACAATTCGAATCCTTCTAGCCTTTGCCGTGGCTAAAGGGTTCAAGTTGTTTCAAATGGATGTGAAAAGTGCTTTTCTGAATGGGGTCATAGAGGAGGAGGTGTATGTGAAGCAGCCACCGGGGTTCGAGAGTGAGAAGTATCCACACAGGGTGTACAGGTTGAAAAGGGCTATGTATGGGTTGAAACAGGTGCCCCGGGCTTGGTATCGGAGATTGAGAGGGTTTTTGTTGAGCAGAGGGTTTGTGACGGGTACCGTGGATAGGACCTTATTTCTCCTCAAGCATGGGAGTGACTTGTTGGTTGTGCAGATATACGTGGATGATATTGTCTTTGGTGGCTCGTCACATAACCTTGTTGCCAAGTTTGCAGATGAGATGAGCAGGGAATTCGAGATGAGTATGATAGGCGAGTTGCAGTACTTTCTCGGGTTGCAGATCAAGCAAGTGAAGGACGGAACATTTGTACATCAGACCAAGTACACAAAAGACATGTTGAGGAAGTTCCAGATGCAAGATGTGAAGCCTATGTCGAGACCCGTGGGGAGTACGGCTACTTTGGATGCGGACGAGGACGGAGAACCAGTGGACCAGCGGGAGTACCGGAGCATGATCGGCTCCCTCCTCTACCTGATGGCGACGACGCCAGACATACAGTTCAGTGTGTGTCTCTGCGCTCGTTTTCAGGCTTCGCCGAGGACACCACATCGACAGGCCGTCGAGAGGATTTTTAGGTACCTACTGTCTGCCCCTGGTCTTGGCCTTTGGTATTCTTCCTCCTCGACTCTTTCTCTTCATGGTTTTTCTGATGCGGATTTTGCTGGTTGCCGAGTCGAGAGGAAGTCTACTTCTGGTTCTTGTCAGTTTCTTGGGTCCTTGTTGGTTTCGTGGTCTTCCCGCAGGGAGACTAGTGTAGCTCAGTCTACCACCGAGGCAGAGTATGTTGCAGCCGCGAGTTGTTGTCCCAGTTGTTGTGGATCTCATATACTTTGAGAGACTTTGGTGAGGAGTGCACCCAGATCCCACTTTTTTGTGATAGCACCAGTGCCATAAGCATAGCGAAAAAACCCAGTGCTTCACTCCAGAACCGAACACATAGAAGTGAGATACCATTTCTTGAGAGACAATGTGGAGAAAGGGACCATTGTGTTGAGTCATGTCCCTACCCAAGATCAGCTTGCAGACATCTTTACAAAGCCTCTCGACCAAGCTACATTTGTGCGCTTGCGGGGGGAACTTGGGGTTTGTTGCCCTTTCTAGTTGATTCTTGGGGGTTTTACTTTTGTATCATATGTATCATACCATGTTTACTTTGATGTATAAACCATGGTAGGATATCCATCTTGTTATATATCTTGTTGCATTTGTATCATATTGCATTTTAGGATGATGAGCTTCTTTCATATGCCTTATTTGAGTTTGTTTGGCTACTTGTGAGATATTGGGCATGTGTGTGGAGAAATGGCTATGTGAGGCTATGCTCTTGGAATATTTGAGATATAAGTGTTGTGAGATAGCCCCTTTTGAATCAAATGCTAATCTTGACTAAATTTGATGAAATGTGCTCCACTCATACGTAGTAGTGTATCCATGTCACGTTTTGGTCTAAATGTGTTTTCTATGCTTAGATTGTACTTGGATGTCTTTGTCTTGCATTTGGGCCAAAGGCCGATATCATTGTGAATGTTTAGCCTATGTTGCAATCATGGGGGAGCATAAGCTTCTTTTGCCGCAAAGGCACTTCATGTACCATGAAATGAATTAATCTTGAAAAAAAGTGTGTATTGCTTGAAAAATGCTCCATCCATCATGTTTATGCTTAAAATGTCTTATCTTTCACACATGGGTGCAAAACATGTTGTATGATGTTCACCAGTGGAGAAGTCTCCCCGAAGTGGACACATGGCTCATGAGCATTAACATGACATGTTTTGCTTTATGGGTGTTTGCAATGATCTTTTGCTGAGAATTTGATATCCTTGTATGATCGCTGGATGATATGCATGTTTTTGGCTAGAATATGACATGGATAGGCCTTTACATTTGAAGTGAGCCATCTTTTGATAAAACTGCTTAAATCTGAAAATTTGCTTTGTCACATGCCTATATTTTCATATATTACTTGTGACAATGCTTTGACTATGTTATGATCCATATATGTGCTCTTTGTCTCACTTCTATCCTTTGACACTAGATTTGGCCTATTTGAGAAGCTCATGTAGATGTTTATATGCTTTGTCTTACATTCCTGCATTTTCACCTTGAATCATACATTGTCAACAAGGGGGAGAAGTGAAGTGTTGACGGTGTATTTTGGTGCACCTAGCATGTTCATTAAACTTTGGTTTGGATTTGATTATGGAACTAACCCACCACTAGGCACACTAATCATATAACAAATTCATCTTTGTGCATGCATTTGGAAGTGTGGTGTTTATGTAGGAAAGCATGGACATAAAGGACGGATTCGCAACAAGTTCAAAGGAGCATTTATGGAGTCTTGTTCGTGTTCATTAGCTTGATGAAATCACTTCCAAAGGTGGCGAGGATTGAAGTGCTAGGAGAAACACCCCCGGGGATTGAAGCGTAAAAGATCGAACTTCATGCGAAGAGAACCTCCATCTTGAACGCGAGGATAACATCATCAAAATCATGCAAGTGGAGGGGGCAAAGTACATAAGTGCATAAGGACCCACGGAGCAAAAGGGGCGACCGAACCGGGCCGAAAAGGGCCCAGGCCGGTCGGCCCAGGCCGGCCGGCCCAGCCCAGTTCTGGCACCGGTTCGGTCCCGTTTTCCTTGCCCTCGAAGGATCTTCAACCCTAAAAGCCCCGAGGCGCCGCCAACACCGAGGGGGGAGTCATTCGCACCAGAAGGCCATCCACAAGCTAGAGAGAGAGGAGGAGGATCTCCGGCGGGAGATCAACCACCTCGAAGGAAGCACCCTCTCGTGGAGAAGAAGGAAGACACCGGCGGAAGGGAAACCATGATCAACGGTGCCATGATCAGCACCTTGATGGGGTAATCTTCTCATTCGTCCATGGGTTGTAATCGATCTTGAGATGTAATCGCACTTTGTCGGATTATCTATCTATCATCTTGTGTTGAATATACTTTAATATTTAAGGTTAGCTACCATGCTGTAAAGGGAGTAAGGCCTCAATGCTTCCTTGGTTCCATTCAATACGCCGTGTCCATCAAAGGTCTAGTCATGAATACCTTCGCGTAGTGACAGTACGAGAGGAGGGAAAGGGCGAAACCGTGGTCACAACCCCGATAGATTAGATTGGTTTTCATGTCTTTAAGCGATTGCATGCTCCAGTATCGTAGACTCGTGGGCGAGTGTCTTTTATCTTGATATCTTAATCATTCTCTCTAGTGTAGTTTAGTTGTTTTCTAGCATAATAATAGTTAGGGTTTTAGTAGCTAGTGTGTCGTTGTAGATCGAACACTTGTAATCCCCTTGCTCCGCAGATTGACAAGAACCATGGGAATCCCGTGGTGAAAAAGGTGTGGGGTCCATACGCTTGCGGATCGTAGAGGGATACGTCTTTTATCCATCAACAAGCCCCTTTTTCTGGCGCCGTTGCCGGGGAGCAAGCTAGTTTACATCGTTTGATTTGCATTTAACTTAGTTTTATATTTTAGTTTGTCTTTCGTTTGCTATATCTAACATATATTATCTAGAAAAACACTTGTTTCGTTTTTGTTTTTGTTTTTGTTTTTATATTATTGTCTAGATGGCGTTCGTTAATCAACCCGTGGAAGAACCGGATAAATCACTAAGGGATTACGCTAGCCCTCGATGTGAAGACATAAAGGTACAAGAGTCGGATTCGAAGCTCGAAGCGACCAAGTATGAGATTAAATCCAAGATCATCAAGATGGTGGCGGCGAACCCATTTGAAGGGATGGTTACGGAGAACCCATATAGACACATAAGGGATTTCACGACAATATGCAACACGGTGCGTCAAGAAGGAGTTCCTGATGAATGGTTCAAATGGAATCTCTTTTCGTACTCACTTACCGGCAAAGCAAAGACATGGTATTCGGTTGCGTCCTTTGAAGTTGAAGGCAACTGGAACAAGTTGACAAAGAAGTTTTGCGAGAAGTTCTTTCCAATTAGCAAGGTTCAACATCTAAGGAGGCAAGTGATCACTTTCATGCAAGGAGAAGAGGAAGGGATAGACCAAGCCTGGGATAGGTTTAATGGGTTAATCGAACAAGGACCAAAACTCGGCTTCATCGGTGACGTACTCTTGCATACATTTTTTTCCCTAACCCCTAGTTGCATGCAACACGTCGAAATGTGTGCAGGTGGGGATCTCATGGAGAAAACACTCACGGAAGCCACCGAACTTCTACAAAAAATTAGTAAAGCGGCTGCCATGCGAAGAGATTGGGAAACAAGACTTGCGGAAGAGCCGGAATATAATTCGAGGAAGAAGAAGTGTGCTGATTTTTCTAAACAAGCAACCCCGGAAGTCACAAAAGAGGAACCAATCATGGAAAAGCTTGAAGAGGAACACATCAAGTCAAGAACTACCCCGAGCGTTGACTTCGCCATACCAAATGAGACGAACAAGAGAAGTATGTCAAGCGCAAAGCCACTAAGGGAGTTCGAGCCAATGGATTGGGTTCCTATTGATTACGGAGAAATATTCGACAAGAGAAGACCGTTCCCTAACCAAAAGGGAATGGCAAGAGCATTGGAAGTGGATTTCCCACCGGAGAAGAAAGCGGAAAATTCATACGACCTTGAAACTACCGGTGAGATTTTTCAAAAGCTCTTCGGAGACGATATAGTGGATCCGGAACATATTGCCGAGGTGAAGAGAATCATGGGGATCAAGCCCGAAGCATCACCATACGCCCGCCTCGCTGAAATTTACGCGATAGGATCTGAAGAAGAAGAGAAGATGACACCACACTTGAGTTGCGAGATCAACAGAGTTCAATGCAAGGCTTTATGCGACATCGGAGCCCAAGTAAGTGTTCTATCTTCTAAAATTTACGATAAAGTTTAAGACCACAACCTAGACATAGCTCAACATCAACGAAATTAATTATGGGAGATGGTAGAACTATCAAACCTTTAGGTATTGCTTGCAACATGAAAGTAAAAATCTCTAGAAACTATATACCAACCGATTTCTTTGTTATTGATGCTTACCATAGTAATCATGATCACATAATCTTAGGTAGGCCTTTTCTTAAGTTGGTTGATGCCGTGTTAGATGCCGGAGAAGGCAAACTAACAATGAACCTTAATGGAACAAAGTACACATATAACTTTCTTCGTGCTTCTAAACACCTTACACCCTTTCCTCCCAAAGATGAAGAAGTGGAAGAGATAGATAGTCTTTGTTTTGTTGAAACCCTTAGAGACCCGCTGCAAAGAGCGATGGAAAATCAAATTAGTAATCAACAAGATGAAGAACTAGAGGAAGCAACAAAAGGCTTAGAGTCGCATGATGGTAGTGTGGAGGAAGAGAAATTCGAAGACATAGGAGAAATCAAACCTGAGGAGCCACAAGTGCCCGAGGTAGACCTTAACCTTTGCCCAAGGGATTAAAGTATGAATTTTTGGGCCCCGACAAAACTTATCCAGTCATTGTGAGCGACGAGTTGAGTCCCGAAGAAAATGAAGCGTTGCTGATTTTTTTAAAAAAACATAGGAAGGTGATTGGATATTCGATTAATGATCTCAAAGGTATTAGCCCAGCCTTTTGCACTCATCGTATACCAATGGAAGACCAATGTAAGCCCATAGTGGACCACCAAAGGAGGCTAACTCATGCCATGCGAGAGGTAGTAAAGAAAGAGTTTATCAAGTTACTTGATGCCGGAATCATCTACCCGGTTCCGCATAGCGAATGGGTGAGCCCAGCACATTGTGTACCGAAGAAAGGAGGTTTGACCGTGGTGAAGAATGAGAAGAATGAATTGATACCGCAAAGAACCATGACCGGGTGGCGAATGTGTATCGATTATCGTAAGCTTAACAAAGCGACGAAGAAAGATCACTTCCCCCTACCGTTCATTGACGAGATGCTCGAGAGGTTAGCAAACCATGCTTATTTTTGCTTTCTCGATGGATACCCGGGGTTCATGCAAATTCCCATTCACCCGGAAGATCAACATAAGACAACATTTACGTGCCCTTACGGAACGTTTGCATATAGAAGGATGCCTTTCGGTCTATGCAACGCTCCGGCCTCTTTTCAACGTTGCATGATGGCCGTATTTTCGGACTTCCTCGAAGAGATTGTTGAAGTGTTTATGGATGATTTTTCCGTTTACGGGAAGATGTTCATGGATTGCTTAGCAAACTTAGAAAAGGTCCTTACGAGGTGTGCGGAGGTAGATTCGGTGTTAAATTGGGAAAAGGGCCACTTCATGGTTAAGCAAGGCATAGTGCTCGGACATGTTATATCCGAGAGAGGAATTGAAGTGGACAAGGCTAATGTAGAGACGGTTGAGCAACTCCCACCTCCTACGGATGTTAAGTCCTTAAGGAGCTTTCTAGGCCATGCCGGATTCTATAGAAGATTTATTAAGGACTTCTCGAAGATCACTAAGCCTTTAACACATCTCCTTCAAAAGGATGTGGCTTTAGACTTTGATGAGAAGTGCCTAGCGGCATTCCGGACCTTGAAAAATGCGTTGGTGAGTGCTCCCATCATCCAACCTCCGGATTGGAGCCAACCTTTCGAGATCATGTGTGACGCAAGTGACTACGCCGTAGGTGCGGTCTTGGGTCAAAGAAAGGAAGGCCGAGTTCACGCCGTTTACTACGCTAGCAAAACTCTTAGTGGGGCACAATTAAATTATGCCACTACGGAAAAAGAGTTGCTAGCGGTGGTATTCGCTTTCAAAAAATTCAGATCTTACATCGTGAACTCGAAGGTCATTGTTTACACTGATCATGCAGCCATCAAGTATCTCTTGGCTAAGAAGGAAGCTAAACCACGCTTGATTCGTTGGATCCTTCTTCTCCAAGAGTTTGATGTTGAAACTCGTGATAAAAAAGGGGTGGAAAATGTTGTGGCCGATCATTTGTCTAGGATGAATCGTGGACAAGATGATAAAGAGCCCATCGAAGATAAGATGAGAGATGACCACCTCTATAGAGTGCCTATGGATGATCGACATCATTCGAGCAATTCGAAAGATGCCTCTTGACCATCTAGATAAAAACACTCAAAAGAAGATAATCTCCGAAAGTAGGAAATATTTTTGGGATGCACCATACCTCTTCAAACTTGGCAATGATGGAGTGATGAGAAGATGTGTGCCAAGAGAAGAGAGGGTAGAAATTCTAAGGAAGTGTCACTCGGTGGAGTACGGTGGACACTATAGTGAAGGACCGATACGGCGAACCAGAGGGGGGGGGAGTGAATGGGAGCCGATAAAAATTCTTCTCGAAGGAGATGGAAACTCCAACAAGATGAACACGGCTTCCAACACACGTCTCCGACTCACTACCCAAGTTGGTCAAGCCCACGTAGCCACTGGAGTGCCACTGGACCTAGGAACCAACACACAACCTTCCGACCCGAGAACGCAGCGGAACTCCAAACCTCGAGTCTACAGACCCACATCTGTCAGACCGGTGAGCACCATCGGTCAGACCGGTCCCTGCTGGTGAAACTGAGCAACTTTCACTAAGTGGCTCCACACCGGTCAGACTGGTGAGACACACCGGTCAGACCGATCCCAACCTGAAAGCCCCCAAAGCACAAAACAGGCCAACCGACTACCAAACTGACCCAAACTTGAAACAGCAGCAACACGACAACAGCGAAGACACCCAGACGTTCACCCGAGCAAAAACCCACCGAGGGTTGCACCGGTCAGACCGGTGTAGCCTGGGCAGCTCGGGATGAACAGTACCCGGGGGTCAACTCCCCCAAATCCAAACCTCGATCTCCCGAATAGCTCCACGGACTTGAACAAGACTTTGGAGATATTAGGAACACCTCATGAGGAGTCCATAACCAAGTTTAATCCCACCAAAACTCGTCCAAAAAGGACGAATCAAGGAAATCCCGCAAGAGCACTTCCAACCCAAGAACTCAAGAAACCCCAAAATCGAGCACCTTTACTCACGGATTTGGGAGGGGAATCACAGCCCAAAGAACCACGAAGGGTTCCCACAAATTTCCCCCATCGAATCCCCAAGAGAAAGGTCCCGAAAACAACCCGAAGAAATCACCAAGAGAGGGCTCCAAAAATCACCACCAAGAACAACCGGGGAAAACACATCCAAACCTTGTGGAACCACGCCGAATCATCTATACAAGAAACAAAGGTTCAAACAAGGTCTAGCAAGCCGCCCGATCATCCATCCCTCTCAACAAGATCTCTCCATGAAGCTCTCTTCCTAGTCCTATGAATAACCTAAGGAAAATAAGAAGGAAAATGGGAAAACAAATGAACTAGGGTTCCAAGTGTTGGCTGCCATCCTCTCACCTCTTGGGTTATATGGAGGCAACCGAATGTCTAAAATGCCCTTTCCTAATAACTAGGGATACAAGCCCCTCAAGGGCGGATTTGGAAGTCTTCATGTCTTCACCATCGGACGGATGCCCGGCGACCGCACCCTGCGTAGCCTCGACGCAAGCCATGCGATCCCGACGCGTGTCCTCCGCTTTGAAGTCTCCGGACTGCGTCGTCGCACACCGGTCAGACCGGTGCTCCCCACCGGTCAGACCGGTACCCACCGGTCAGACCGGTCTGGCGCTGCTGCAGCACCGTCTTCGGTTCTTCGGTCTTGGCTTTGTGGATCAACCAAGGAACCCAGTGGTTTTCTGGTGAACCACCGGAAACCCCGCGAACTCGGTGTAGCCTCCGCCAATCTCCACTCATGACTCGGCTCCCACGAAGTCCCGGCTCGACCTTGGTTTTGAGGCTCAACCAAGAACCGTCCACGACTTCATCTTGCTGTTCATGCCACCATGCGGCCCGCACTTGACCCCACTGGACACCGGGTCCCTCGAACGAAGCCTACTTGTCTTCTCCACACCTGGAGGCCTCACCGGCGACGACCTTTCGCGCTTGTTCTTCACCTACACCAACACCAGTCAAGCCGCAACCTGCACCTGCAGTACTTAGCCAAGAATCAGTTCACACAACGTTGTCAATCACTCATCACACAAGGAAGCGACCATCCACTGGTGCTCGAACCACACATGCTCCTCAATCTCCCCCTTGATGAGTGCATTGACAACACCAACACAAAAGTAACAAGAGAGAAAAGAAAAAGAAAAGAAACGAACAAAAAGAAACTCCAACAAGTGATCGAAACCCAAACAAAGGCAAAGAGCAAGATCACTTGAAGAAAACAAGTCTCGGACCCCTTAGGCAAGGGCAACGGCTCGACACATCCGAGACAAAACAAGGCTCAAGCAAAGAGAGCCAACCACCAAACCAAAGCTCGAACAACCACAAAGAGCTCCCCCTGCACACATGCAACCTCCCCCTGAACCAATGCACCTCCCCCTGGACTAATGCATGCAAACCGCCCGATTGAAAACGGGGCAGCGCAAAGCAACTTCAGCTCACACCGGTCAGACCGGTCATCACCACCGGTCAGACCGGTGCCCAACATGTGCACAGGACCAGCACTCACACCGGTCAGACCGGTGACCTTGACCGGTCAGACCGGTGCACAACAGAGCCCAGAAATGGCTCGAAACCACCTGAAAACCTTCTAAATGCGTCCAGCAAGCCATTTCAAGCTCAAACTTCTTCCGCTTGTTGGCAATGCATGAATCAAGCCAAAAATGCAAAACTTTCAACCTAGAGCTTCTCAAATAGACAAAATTCAACAAAGAATGCTACACATGTCTAAATGAGCAAGTTAGATACTCTCTGACTTCGTATCGATCTCAACTACATGATCACCAAGTTTCACAACCATTGGACGAAGCTAAGATGGATTTTGGCAATTTTGCGAAAAACTTGCCTCTCATGAGCAAAGTCCTAAACATGATCAAAGCATATCAAAAAGGCAAAGCCACACAAACTTCATGCTAGGGCAGCCATTTTAATCATAAGACCATCACAAACACCCACAAGCACCTCATGTCATGTCAAAGCCACCGAGCCATGTGCCTACTTCTATGTATGAGACTTCTCATTGGTAGGCATCATGCAACGGTTTAGCACCCAAAGCAAATTAAATTCAGCACAAATGACATGGGAGCATATTTTCCAAGCATTTTTCATTTCATTTTCAGATTTGTAAATGGTATATGAAATGTCTTTGCGACAAAAAGGAACTTATGCCCCTCCACAAGATAAAACAAGAGGGCTAAACATTCATGATGGCAAATGAGCCTTTGGCCCCATATGATCAATAAACTAGCTATCCAACCACAAATTAAGCATAGCAAAGCCACTAAAACATGTCAAGATCATATAAAGGCATTTACACATGAGAGAGCATACATGTGACATTTTTCAAAAACATAGCCATCAACCATGGATTATTCATCAAGATCATCAAGAGCTAAGCCAAACTAACCATAGCGTACCAAACAAGCTCACAAAGACATATATCTCATTCCATGGTGAACAATGTATATGAGAGAAGATTTTCCTAACCAATGCATATGATACAAAATGCATGCAAACTAAGATACAAGGATGCCTATACATCATGTTACATATGCCATGCCAAATGCAAGAAATGCACAAAGAAAAGATATACATATGCTACAAAGAGAGCTCCCACACACCCAACTCAAGAAATCAAACACACACCAAGTTCCCCCTGCAAACGAGTGAAAGTTGCTTGATCTAGGGGTTTGATGAAAATATCGGCTAGTTGGTCATGTGTGGGTACATGGATCAAAGCTATCTTTCCATTCTCTACGTTGTCTCTCAGAAAATGAGACCTCACTTTTATGTGCTTGGTTTTGGAATGGAGCACTGGGTTCTTTGCAACGCTTATGGCACTGGTGCTGTCACATTGAAGTGGGACATTGGTATACTCCTCACCAAAGTCACTCATGGTGTATGAAATCCAAAGGAGCTGAGAGCAACAACTAGCAGCGGCAACATACTCGGTCTCGGTAGTGGATTGAGCAACACTCGACTGTTTGCGGGAAGACCAAGACACCAAAGAAGAACCCAAAATCGGCAAGTCCCGAAGTGGACTTCCTATCCAACCGACAACCAACAAAATCCGCGTCCGAAAAACCATGAAGCGCCAAAGAAGAGGACGCGGAGTACCAAAGGCCGAAGTCGGGAGTGTGACGCAAGTACCGAAAATTCTCTTCACCGCTTGCCGATGTGAAGTCCTCGGAGACGCTTGAAAACGAGCGCACGGACACACCGAGAACCGTATGTCCGGCCCTCGTCACCGTTGAGTAGAGGAGTGACCCGATCATGCTCCGTACTCCTTCCGGTCCACGTGTTCACCTTCCTCGTCCGCATCAAGAGTTGTAGTCGTACTCATCGGCGTCGTCATAGCCTTGGAGTCCTCCATCTTGAACTTCCGCACAATGTCCTTGGTGTACTTAGCCTGGTGCACAAATGTTCCTTCCTTTGATTGTTTGATTTGTAGCCCGAGGAAGAACTGCAACTCACCCATCATGCTCATCTCCAATTCCCTGCTCATATCATCTGCAAACCTTGCAACAAGAGAGTTAGACGAGCCACCAAAGACAATATCATCCACGTACACCGCACAATCGGGATATCTCTCGCCTTGCCTCGGCAAAAACAAGGTCCGATCGACCTTCCCCATCTCAAAACCTCTCTCAAACAAGAACCCTCTCAACCTCGCCATACAAGCTCTAGGCGCCCGCTTCACCCCATACAAAGACCTTCCTCAACTTGTACACCCGGTGGGGATACTTCTCGCTCTCAAACCCCAGAGGCTGCCTCACATACACTTCTTCCTCCGACACACCATTCAGAAAAGCACTCTTCACATCCATTTGGTGCAACTTGAACCCTTTAGCCACGGAAGGCTAGAAGGATCCTAATCGCCTCCAGACGGGCTACGGGAGCAAAGGTCTCCTTGTAGTCAATCCCCTCCTTCTGACTGAACCCCTGAGCAACAAGCCTCAACTTGTTTCTCACCACCTCACCTTTCTCTCCCTCTTTGTTTTTCCACACCCACTTTGTACTAATCGGCTTACACCCTGGGGGAGGGTCAACCAACTCCCAAACCTGATTCCTCTCAAAGTTCTCCAACTCCTCATGCATCGAATTAACCCAATTGTGATCAGATAGTGCGTGTCCAATGTCTTTGGGCTCAAAAGTAGCAACAAATGTAGCATGAGCGAAATGATAATTGTTTCGAACCCTCAACCGTGTAGTGTGTTCATTCATGTTGCCGATGATCCTCGAAGCTGGGTGATCCACTTGTACTCGCCGGGGAGGTTCTCGCCTCGATGCCACCTCCCCCTCAACATCAGCTTCTCCTAGTTCTTGATTTGTCGTCGTAGGTGTACTAGAGGGTCCGTCCATCACCGTAGTCGAAGTAGTGGGTACATGTTCAGCCAGGGGCACCGCACCACCATCTTCATCGTCTCCATGTTCATGCTCCTCCTCCTGGAAGATCTCCTCGCCAAGCTCATCATCACCTGCACACTCAAAGACAAGCTGACTACGTGGCTCTGTCTCATCGAAGGTTACCTCGCAAGTCTCCACAATTTGGTTAGTTTCAAGATTGAGCACACGATATGCTCTAGAGTGAGTTGCATAACCAAAGAAAATACCATCGACAGACCTAGCCTCAAACTTATCCAACTTCCTACCTTTCTTCAGAATGAAACACTTGCAACCAAAGACATGGAAGTGACCCACCTTGGGTGTGCGACCATGAATCAACTCATAGCATGTCTTCTTCTTGTGCACTCCGAGGTAGATCCTGTTTGACACATAGCACGCGGTATTCACCGCCTCAGCCCAATACCTCCTCGGAGTCCTATGCTCATCAAGCATCGTTCGAGCCATCTCGCACAAGGTCCTGTTCTTCCTTTCCACATCACCATTCTGGGGAGGCGTATACGGACTCGAAAACTGGTGCTCAAGAGCCAAGTCATGGCAAAAGGTTTCAAAATGAGAGTTTCTGAATTCCGAGCCATTATCACTGCGGATAGCTCGTATGGCATCTCCGTGCCTCTTGTTCCTCAACCTCAAGACTAGATCTCAAGCAAAACCAAACGTCTCCCCCTTATCCTCGAGAAAGAACACCCATGCATACCGAGAATAGTCATCCACCACAACAAGGACATACCACCTCCCACCCGCTGATCGCACACGAGCTGGGCCCACAAGGTCCATATGGAGCCGCTCGCATGGACGCTCAGTCATCACATCGGTGAGAGGCGGGTGAGAAGAAGCTACCATCTTGGCATGCCTACAAGGCGCACAAACCAACTCTTTCTCAAGCCTCAACCGTGGCAATCCTCGGACCAAATTGAGTTTACTCAAGCGAGACAAAAGGTCAAAGCTCAAGTGACCCAACTTCCTATGCCACTTCCACAACTCACTCGAAGAACCAGCCAAGAAACAACGCTACACACCTGACCCTCGGGAACGACCATACAGACACGGTCCCCTCGAGACTCCAAAATCCGAGAACCACCTGGCCGAAACAACACCTCAAAGCCCTCATCCAACAACTGGGACACAGAAAGCAAATTATACCCCAGCGATTGAACAAGAGCAACACGCCTTAGAGTGATCTTGTCACTCACATTGATCTCACCTTCTGAAAGCACACGCCCACGCCCATTGTCCCCAAAGGTGATGTACCTCTTCGTCACCACCGGGACGAGACTTGAGAACCACCCCCTGTCTCCGGTCATATGCCTCGAGCAACCGGAGTCAATCAACCAAATGTTCTTCAAGTCTCCCACCCGAAATTCAAGAACGAGCACGTGAGCGAACAAACGACTCAGACGCGGGGTTAGTACCAAAAGAGTAAAACCGGTCTGCCGAGCCATTTGCTCGAAAGTGGGGTTAGCATCAACCAAAGCATCTCTCCTACCAAAGCTACCTCCACGAACACCACCACGGTAACCACCCCGAGGGAACCACCCCTCTCTCGCCTTGAGGAGGACCAAAACCACGAAAGAGAACCCGTGGACCGTCCCTCCTCTCCTTCTCAAAGCTACGACTCCTCCCATCCCCGTAGTGAACTCGAGGGGGAGAACGCCTAGCAACCTGACCACCTGCAAACTCTCCAGCCCAACCACCAGAACCACGACCTCCGAAACAACCCTCGCACCTGTACGAGCACGAAACCCAAACCGCTGCCTGTCCAGGCCTGCACCGGTCTGACCGGTGCCCCACACCGGTCTGACCGGTGTGACCTGGGCAGCAGCACCTCCAACAGCCTTCCGCTCTCCCCAAGCCCGAACTGTCTTCACACTCGCCTTGGCCCTGGGCATCTGCACACGAGGCTCAAGTACACCATCGGAAAGGTGGTACTTGTCCTTGTTAGCCCACTCCTTTGCCATTCTCTCCTCTCGCTTCCTCTTGAAGCAAAACTCATCCTTATGGCCATCTCTCCCACAATAGCCACAATGGAACCTCACAAGCTTAGGCTTAGGCTTGGGATGTGGTCGCTCACTAGGTTTCTCTCCACTCAACTCCTCCACCGATTTCCCCTCACCAGCCTTCTCACCTTTCCCAAAGAACACTTTCCCCGAAGTGCTCACAAACTTGATAGGCTTTTGTAGATCATTTGTGGGTGTAGGAAACACGGGTGGAGCTGGGGTTGTGTCTAGTCGGTTCCTAAGATGGTTAGGTTTTGGAGGGAAATCATTTTTGTGGTGGGTTTTTGGTGGCTCTGGGATATTCTCTCCACTTCCCTCACCAACCTTGTTTGCCCCAAGTCCCTCACCATCCTGCCTCTTAAACGCCTCGATCATCATCCTCAACTGAGGCTCATGACCAGACAACCAACCCATCAACTTCCTCAAGTCATCATTCTCATCCTGCAAACGATCAACATAATGTGCAAGTTCCAAAATTTTCAAAGCATGCATTTCACAGGTAGAGCATGATGTAGGCATGGGTTCCTTCAATTTAGCCTCAAGTGAACTAGTGTAAGCATGTATCTCATCAATCTTAGCATGCAAAACAGGGCAAGAAGTGCAAGAACCTAGCAAAGCGAGGTCTAGACTTAAGCTCGGCCACTTCAACCCTAAGCACATCTAGTTCCTCACACTTGGAGGCATGCTTCTCCTTAAACAAAGCAAGATCGGCAAGGAATATGAAGCAATCAGGACAATCAACCTCATCCGAAACAACGGGGCTAGCCTTAAGGGAATCAATCTCAAGCTTGCTTGTTGACGCAAAAAGTGCACTCAACGCCAATCACACAGGCAAGCCGAAAAGCCGGCTTCACACGCGCGAGAGAGCAAATGACGTGCCGATCAATTTTTCCCGAAAATTAACAAAAGATGGGGCAGTTAGATATCAAAGCTTGGAACTTGCCGGGTGGTACCAGACAGTTCCATATTTACGGCTAAAGAGCCAACTGGGATAACACATAGCTATAGAGAGCTATCTGTCAAAGAACTACAACCAATCGGGAAACCGCGAAAGGAAAAGGAACACTGCCGAATGGATGACGTGAGCATGACAACGATCGGTCTTTGTATAAACATAGATGCATGTGCAAAGTTGTGACCGATCTTCATGAAGATTAACACTAAATAAATAAAGTAAAGCAACCGACATAATCATGTATTAAATAAGCATGCATAGATCCAAAGCACTAGTCTACCGCATGTCTAGTTACTTTAAGATCCGTCGGATACGATATCAAACAAATCTATCCACCGCATGATACAACTTGCATGAAAACCGCACCACTTTCCACAAATAGATCTATCCACCACATGATACAATCTAAATATGGAAAGCCAAAAGCATACATCATTTAAAACATAAATAATGCACGTGATCTACTCGTGGGGAAACATAACCGAATGCGGCCGAACAACCGATCCGGGGTCCATGAAGAAGGAACAAATATTACCACGTGAATAAGTCTATCGGATCGATTTGGAAATCTAATCCACCGGATGACTAGCTCCAAAGCAACCCAAAAACCGCATCTACCGCATGATACCCGGTTCTTTCAAGATTTATACGAACACGGCAAACTTGAACCCGCAACACGTAACAACCTAGATCGATTCGGTTTCGGCTATCGGAGAGCATAAGATCCACGTGTTAAAACATGAAACCTACTCGAACAAGGATCATAAAAGAGACATAGCCGATCCAAACCCATCTAGATTGGGCGAGAGATGTGTTACATGAATCAAAACATAAAGTAAAACTCAAGTTAACACGGGATAACTTAATGAATCTATTGGATCTTGCCAAAATCCAATAGAGCCGATAACTAGCTTCAAGCCAGATCTTAGCCTACCGCATGGCTCATGATCTAACAAGAAACCCTCTTGAACCAAGCTTGAATCTACCGCATGACACGAAGCATGGTAACAAGACTACTTGCATCAGATCTAAATCCACCGCATGATACTAGACATGATACAAGGTTGCCGGTACTCACGGAGGTCGACGGATCGAATGGCCCTCTCGAAGAACTCGACGACACGACAAGGACTCTAGGATTTGGCGTAAGGCCGGTGTGTATTGAGGAATGATTGTGTCTGTTACATACATTCAGGGGTCGTATTTATACCCTGTTGAGTACAGATGCGAATGGATTCATTGCCTAACTAAGCTCGATCGCCTATCCATCCATTCGTCTCCCCTGATTGAGCCACGTCACCGTCCAATCCCGCAAAATCGGCTTTCTTGTTCCTTTGCCGAACCGGAGCGGATAGCCGACCGCGAGATCTCTTTGCCGAAAATCTGCGAAAATATCCTTCCTTCCACCGGACGGACTCTTTTTCGACCCGTACCCACACGGTCGGACTCCTTACCAAATTTTGGTGTTAACACATGCCCCTTCAATTGTGGGATAAAAGTAATTTTGTTCCACAATTGACTCCGACCACGAATCCTTGAATCAAATCTGTCAACACCGTTCTTCGCAATCCGCCGGAATCTTCATCCGGATCCAACCCTAGATCCCCTTGTTCCAAGCTCGACCCTCCAATGGCGGCTCGGAACCAAGATGCTCGGGTAAATTCATCCCCCCGCAAACCTTGTTCGGCATTAGGTTTTCAATTTTACCCGAGATTTTCTTTTCCGTTTTCTTCCGGGAGCCTTCTACCGAACTTTTGATTCGCACCGAGGCCAATTCGAGGTCTTATTACCTTGGTCCCGTGGGGAATCCTGACCCTCGAGATCTTATTGCTTCGCTGAATCTCGGAGAATCCCCTTCAAAGCAGCTTTGTCTCCACCTCCTCAGTGGCAAGATGCGTTCAAGAAGCGGCCTTTACCTCCAATTGCAGTGGCCGGAAGACTTGGTATCGGAGGATTCTTGCAGATAAGAGTGGATTGACCAACCTGGATGCCCTCCGTATCGCCCAGTGCTTGGAGCTATCCGTGGCTGAGACCCCCAAGAACGAAGACCTTCTGATAGCAGCCTGCCACTTTTGGTCAAACAGCGTCAACGCTTTCCTTTTTGGCCACGGTCCAATGTCTCCCACCTTGGCCGATGTATATATGATCACCGGCCTTGACATTATAGGATCCGTTCGGCCTTGGAATTTCAAAAACTCCTCACGGCAAACGGGGGTGAAGCCGGGGAACGGATACAAGCAATACATCTTGAAACACATGAAGGACAATCCCCTCGGGTGAAATTGAATACGAGCCTTTCGAATATGTGGCCGTGCGATTTGTTTTATGTGGGAAAGCCAACGAGCCCACCTTGAACCATATCGTGATGGCATCTCATTTGGCCGGTGGCAACCGCCTCCCTCTTGGAAAATTCTTCCTCGGCAGTGTATACCACATGCTTCATCAAACTGTTACTCAGATGTATACCGGCCAAAGAATATCATGTGTCAATGGTCCTTGGTGGTTCGTTCAAATGTGGTTGCGACTCCACATGCATCGGATCATCGGTGTTGACTCGAACTCCGGGTTCTTCCCCTTGTCCAATCACCTTGAAGGAGAACCCCAAGCTACCGAGAGGATTCCGGAATTACGGAGAAGCGGCTTCAATCGTTCTCATTCGGCAAGACATCGCCGTTATTCGAGCTATTCTTTAAAGGTTTCCCCAATCCTCTCTGGCTTCCTTATCTAGGCAACGACACCTTGACCTTCCCTGTTGAATTTTCCTTTGAGCCCGGCCATCAGGATAGGAGATTCTTGGAGATCCTTAATATCATAATCCGCCCCTGCATACTGCCGGCCGAATTCAATGGAGGGAGGCTGAATGTTAGCACTTATGAGTACTATCAGCCTAATGTAATGGCCAGGCAACTGGGATGCGGCCAGATGCCCCCAAGATTGTTCTTGCATGAATTCCTCAAACCCAGAGAGGAAATCAAAGAGCTGATGCAGAGCAGCAGAGTCTTCAACTATGTGTGCAGTCCCACTGTCTACACATGTCCTTTCATGCCCACAACTATAGCTCACCCCACCTTTAACTCCTGGTGGCAAGAATTCCACGATCACATCTTTAGTGAGCCTGTTCATGTATTCTGTGCAGAGTTTGTGCCTGACTTCCTGCCGACTTCAGAGGTGATACAATGAGCCTTTGGATCAGATATTTCCTCTTCATTCATGGTTCTGTCCTTTATCTTCCTGTTCACATAACACAGTGCCTGCCCCTCGAGTCAGGGCAATTGCTTACAATGCTGAAGGCCCAATTTCAAAGACCGGGGTTCAAATCCACAACCCCGCATCGGCTAATGGCCGGGTATGCTACCACGGATCCCGGCCTTTCTAGCCTTGCCGCGGACGGGAGGCAAGGTCCGCATCCGATTGCCCCTCCAAGTGCTAAAAGGAGAAGAAGCTGTCAAGAAAGTTCTTGTTGAGGTAAAACCCTTTACCTTCTTGATTACCGGGTCACTCGTTCTTGATGGATCATATCATTGTGCATTTTCGGACCGAGCCCGGCGGCCTTCGAACCGCACTGCCGATGCCCCATCCATCGGTATGACCTTTACTGTTCTTTCTCAAGGATGAGCACTGGCACTTACCCTTTCAATTGGACATTTGCAGAAGAAGCCGTGGAAGAACAGCTTGTAGATGTTCCAGTGGTTCAACAAGCGAGTCCATCCAGGGTTGAATTACCCATCCCAGTGGAGATCTCATCTTCATCACCTTCTGCAGAAGCAATAAATTCTCCAGAGATGAATCTCCCAACTCAACTGGAGCCAATAAGTTCTCCCAGGGTGCCATCACCTATTGGTCAAGCAGAGATAACCAACCCAACAGAGGCGGCAGACCCGACTCCTCTCCGGCCACGAGCTGCCAGTGGCCGCATCGGCACCTCCTAGCTCGGAAGTTTCGGCTCTGCTTGGAGCGTCTTCTTCACCTGTGATTGCCCCTACTCAAGAAACCAGCCATGAGGTAACCATCCGCACTTAATTTTGGTACCTCGATGTTTAGCATCCCTAATTCGGCAATGTTGTTCATCGGGATCGAGTTCCATCATCACCAAGCCTCGCCATCGGAGAGCAATCCAGTCGCCGAGGTGATGGAAGGAGTATCCCGGCCCGCCGGATGAAGTGTTGTCCAAGCTCAAAGAAATTGCTTTGCTGGCTAGAAAAAGATGTTTAGGATCGGTTCAATGATCTCCATCACTTCGAAGAGATGTTTGAATCTATCGACCAAGAACTTCCCGAAGACATCAAGGCTTCTCTATCATCCGTTTATGACTTAGAAACCTTTTATGCACCCATAAGGCACGCTTGGAGGAAACCGCGCTCCCGCCCGCCATTGAAAAGAGGAAAAGCGACGCCGAACATGCTATGAACGGGGCACAATCCCAAGCGAGAAAGCCATAAGGACGCATTGGCCAACCCGCAAGCTTCCTATGATCCGAAAGTTGCCGGAAGGCTGCTCTAGAAGCAGAACTGAGAAGCCTGTCAGCGGAGATAGAGACTGACAAAGAGAAAATAGCCGAACTTCCTGGATTGATAGCAAAGACCCAAGCGGAAGTAAAATCGGCTATCACCAAAATAGAGCAATGCGATGCAGAACTCACTGATTTATCCGGTGCCCAAAAGGATTGCCAGGAGCTGCTGAACAATTCCCATCTGATAACATCCAACGCTCGTGGTGTAATTGCCAAACTTCTGAATGCTTGAATGTCCTTATTGATGCGTAACTGAATCGGTCATTCTTGTAATATCTTCTTGTAATCTGTTTCCTTTCTTCTGCGCACTTCCAAATGTAATGCTGAATGACCCATTCGGTAGTGAAACGCCAACTCCCGAACGACACTTTGATTTTCTTTAGCCGAACCAATCAATCTGCACGCGGCTCAGCCTAGAACTCCAAGCGACCCGTCGGCGGGCTGGCCAAGGAAACCTTTCCACCTTCCGATTTTCTTGGGATATGCGCCACGATCCACAGCCACGACTCGAAGCCACGATTCATCCTGCCAGGCCTATAAATGTTAACATAGGTGCCCCTAGCTCTCCACCAGGCCTTCTAGCTCTCGAATCTTTGCCAATCTTTGGCCTTCTTGCAAACAGTGCACATCCCCAAACCACAATGGTGCGTCGCCTCAACCGCCACCGCGCCTCCGACGAGGCCGAGGGGAGCGAGCGCTAATGCGCGCGGGCGGTGATGATCATCAATTTCTCCTCTTTGATTCTATTCTTGATCTTCTTTCGCCTTGACGATCATCCCCCTTTTTTCAGATTGATTCAGTGGAATCCGCCTCGCGCGCCGGCCAATCGGCTTCTCCCCGGATGACTCTTCGGAGTCCGATGGCCACTCCCCGGTACCGTACGGGGAAGAAGACGCCATCCGCTTCAAGGAGGAGCTGGAGGCGTCCCGTCGTGAGCTGGAGGACGTCTCCAAGAAAGCGGGCATAGCCGAGCTAGAGTGGGAGGACCAGCGCAGACAGCTGCTGGAAACCGTTGATGGTACGGTTTTAGGATTAGTTCTTGATTCCACCCGGCTTTTGATGCTAATCTTTTTCTTTTTGCTCCTTGTAGCTCGCGACGCGGAGCTCAACCAGCTGAAGGAGTTGGTGGAGCAGCTGGCCGAGAAGGTGAATGCCCTCGGCAACACGCCAGCGGAGCGCCTTGCCGCGGTGGAGCGCCGCGTTGATGAGGTGGCTGTCCATGGCATTCGTCTGGGCACCACTTTGGGTTTGGCTGCCATGGCGACGCACACGGACGTCGACTACTCCACCAGGCCGCGCGGCTTCCGGGGCGGCGCGCCAGAGGACATCGAGGAGATCGAGCTCATCCTGGAGCGTCTTGATGGCCATGGCGACGCCATTGCCGAAATTACTCATCCCCAATCTGTGTTGAACAGGCTCTTCGACTAGATTGTACTAGGGATGTGTAAATATCGGCAATAGATGAAGAACTTTTGAATTCTGCACCTGTTCTGTGATGACTTCCCTTTGCATTTCGTATCGGCGAATTTTGTTTTCTTTGAATGCATCCGGAACTATCTTCGACCGAACGCGCGAGAAGAACCGCCCCTTGGCGCAAAGTCCACGGGGGATCCCGGTTCGGCAATCCATAAACATCGTTCAACCCTTCGCGCTTGGTAGAAAACCCCGCCGCTTGGTATTCCAACGGTGTGTACTTGGCCGACCATCACTCCCAATGCACCTCTCCGGTCAATAAAATAGCACGCGGGGTGCTCGCAAATCCACTCGCGCACTCCTCCATCATTTCTCATCTCTTCCCCTCGCCTCTAGAGGAAAAAACCCCAACGCCATGGACAAGGGTAAACAACCTCGGGAGAGCGGCTCATCAAAGAAGCGTACGATTCGGAAGTGAGTTCTTTCTTGATCTCGCTCCTTGTTCTCCCGCTTGATCTTGCGCTTCATGTTTTCCTCTCGTCCTTTTCGGCCTTGATTTGCTTCCCGAAGAAGTCATCGGGACCGAAGATGTGCTCGAGTACATCTCCTCCGATTCCTCTCTCGAAGCGAGAGGATGCCACGCCCGAACGAGAGGACCAACCATCGGCCGCGCCGCCGCGTCCGCACCCGGAGCATGGCCTCGGGGACATGTCCGCCCGTTGCCAAGCCGAGCGCGAGCGTCGCATGGCTCTGGAAGCACTAGTGGGGGGTAAATGCTCCTGACTCCTTCATGCTTGCCTCTGGATTTCTTGCCTCTAACCTTGATTCTTCACGCTCGGATGTCTGCGACGAGTACAAAGCAACCTGAAGGCGGCCTGGGATAGCTTGGTAGAGGCCGCCAATCATGGTCATCCTCGTGCGTTCCAAGTTGCCGTCACGGTGGTCCTGGAACAACTGAAGAGGGAGCAGCAGCCGAAGAAGTAAAGAAAAGATTGTATCATACTTTCGCTTCTTCCGCCACACCTTCTGCTCCCCCCTTTCTCGAGGGTCTGACCACCGGGGCTGTTAGATGTGATCTTGCAAGAAGCAGTTGTAATGTAGTTTTGAGCTAAGGGCAATGCATCCAGGCACTGGCCATTTCCTCTTGTTCATGGATTTTGTTCTGAAGGCGGCCTCATTCTCGAGCGCCGGCTATTCTTGTGCCAGATGTGTGTAATTATCGATCGATCTCAATGCTATGATAATACTTCTTCAGATATCTTCCATTTATTGCAGCGGAAAATTCTTCTCCTAGCAAGGCTTTCAGTATGTATGCATTACCAGGAACGCATCTGACCACACGAATAGGCCCCTCCCAGTTAGGGGACCATTTGCCGAATTCGCTGTACTTAGTTCCAATCGGCAATAGTGCTTTCCAAACTAGATCGCCTTCTGCAAATTGCCTTACTTTTACTTTCTTGTTATAGTACTTGGCGACCCGCAGCTTGTTTTTCTCGATGTTCTCCAGGGCCCTAAGACGGATCATATGCAAATCTTCTAACTCATCCATCATTAGGCCACCGTAATCCTTGGAGCTCAACTCGTTTTGCGGCACTACTCTCCTTCAATCCGATCGTATTTCCCAAGGTAGGATTGCATGATGCTCGTAAACCAACTCGTAAGGGGAGGTCTTTGTAGCTCCATGGGGGGCCATTCGGTAAGCCCACGGCGCTTCACCGAGTACCGAATGCCACCTCCTTGGCTTCGATCGATCTTCTTCGTATCGGCTTGATCATGATCTTATTAGAAGCCTCTCGCTTGACCATTAGCTTGGGCATAATATGGAGAAGAATTAAACAATTTGATTCCCATGCTTTCGGCAAAATCTACGAATTCTAATGACACGAATTGCGCCCCTTGGTCGGTGGTAATCGTCCGAGGGATCCCAAATCGATAGATGATGTGTTCCTTGACGAATTCGATCATGTTTTTCGACGTCACCTTCTTCGGGGGGATTGCCTCGACCCATTTGGTGAAGTAATCTGTAGCCAAAAGCACGAACTTATGCCCCTTGCTAGACGGCGGATTAATGCGGCCAATCAAGTCTATACCCCGGCCCACGAATGGCCATGGCTTGATGATGGGATTCAATGTCGATGCGGGGACTCTTTGAATATTCCCAAACCTTTGGCAATCTTGACACCCCTTGTAATACCCAAAGCGGTCCTCTAATATCGTCGTCCAAAAACATCCGGCTTGTCTAATAACCCACTTCATCCGATAGGCCGATTGGTGCGCTCCACATATCCCATCGCGCACCTCGCTCATCATGTTCTTGGCTTCTTCGGACCCGGGCATCGTAGCAATACCCCATCTAACGATTTATAGAACAAATTATCATCCGGAAGAACGAACTTAATTGCCTTGTACCGAGTTTCCTAGAGACTTTTCGGGATGGATCTTTCAAGTAATCCGTGATTTCTTTCCTCCAATCATCTTCGCAAGATCCGCCCCTAGTGCACACACTTACGCAGCAAACGCTTCTTGACTCTCCTTGTAGCCGAGGCGCTCCGAGCTAGCTTTGTTTGCTTCCTCGTTATGCTCTCTAGGAATGTCTTTGCGGGGTTACCAATGGGAAGCTCTTCAAGATTTCCCCGCACTCTTCGTAGTAACTCCTCGCACTTCGCTTCGCACTCGTATTGGCCGTTCAATTGCTTGATTACCGGTTCCGAATCTCCATAGATCTCGACCGAAACGGCCCCGCCTTCTTTCAAATATTGAAGCCCTCGAAGTAGTGCCTCGTACTCGGCATTTCGGTTATTTGTGACGGTGGGTTGTATAGGAATGGCGAATTCAAACATCTCACCTGCGGGCGAAATCGGTAGGATCCCTACTCCCCCACCTTTTCCACACGATGACCCATCAAAAAATAAAGCCCAAGGGGTAATTTCAAGCGAGATCAATTGACGGGTCACGATGTTCGGTTATAAAATCGGCAATGGCTCGACCTTTGATGGCTTTTGCCGATTCGAACTTCAACTCGAATTCGATAAAGCTAAAATCCATTTGCCAATCCGACCATTCAAAATCGGCATAGATAACATATGTTTTATCACGTCAAACTTCGAGTATACAGTGCATTCGGCATTCAACAAGCAGTGCCGAAACTTTGTACACGAGTAGTACACGCAAAGACACCGTTTCTCTATAGCCGAATACCTGGTTTCAGGATCGAGTAGTTTTCGGCTAAGGTAAGCTACTACCCGCTCCTTTCCTTCGAATTCTTGAATAAGGGCCGATCCAATGGTTTGGGTATCGGCCGCCACGTACAACTTGAAAGGCTTGTTTAGCCGAGGAGGAACCAGCACCGGCGGCTCCTTCATGTACTGCTTGATCTCATCAAAAGCCTTTTGTTGTTCGTCGCCCCATGTGAATTTCGATCTTTCTTTAGCTTCAGGCAATGGAGAGAATGGCAACACCTTCGTGATAAATTTGAGATGAATCTTCTCACGAAGTTGATCTTGCCGAGCAGTGATTGCAATTCCTTGAGGTTGGTTGGAGGAACGACTTCATCAATGGCTTTCATGCTCTTTTTGCCAACTTCGATTCCTCCTTCGTGGACCAAAAACCCCGGGAACTCTCCGGGGATACCCCAAAAGCGCACTTGTTTGGATTCATCTTCAAACCGTGTTTCCGGTGCACTCCAAGGTCTTCTTCACATCCTCCAGATGGGTGTCATGACTTAAGGACTTGATCACCACGTCATCAATGTAGATTTCCACGAGTTTTGCCGATCAACTCATGAAAAATGTAATTCATGGCCCGTTGATAGGTTGCACCGGCATTTTTCAACCCAAATGTCATGACTATCCACTCAAATAGGCCTATATGACCGGGACATCTAAAGGCTGTCTTTGATATGTCTTCTATTGCCATGAAGATCCGATTGTATCCCGCGTTGCCATCCATGAAACTAATCACCTTGTGTCCGGCGGCGGCGTCAATCAACAAATCGGCAATAGGCATCGGTTATCCATCCATGGGAGTAGCTCTGTTTAGGTCCCCGAAGTCTATGCAAACCCTCATTTTTCCATTATTCTTATACACGGGGACGATGTTAGAAATCCACTCCGCATATTTGCACGGCCGAACGAAGTTTGCGTCAAGCAATCTATCGATTTCTTTCTTCACATCGGCCAATACTTCATCCTTGTAGATCTTCCGGGGTGGTTGCTTATATGGTTTGAAACCGGGCTTGATTGGCAACCGATGCTCGACGATGGAACGATCCAATCCGGGCATCTCCGAGTAATCCCGGGCGAAGCAATCTTTATATTCTGCGAGAAGCTCAATTAAATCCCCCCGAAGTCCGGTTGTAAATTTGCATTGATGAACGTCGGCCTTGTCTTATCACCGCTTCCAATATCAACTTCTTCCGGTTTATCGACCGACATGAATCCTCGCCCTAATTTGCCATCGGTGCCATCCACGGGGTTCTCCATTAAAAATTACTATAAGAGCCGACCGCTTGAATCGGCCGTTGATCACCGCCGACGGAGTTCAACGAGACCTTCTCCCCGTCTTTCCCCGAGAAGCAATCGATGCCTTGGTACTCCCGGAAGGCTAGTTCCATGTTGGCCACGCTCACGGAGTCATCCGCCCGGACGACCTCGATCTCATCGTCCACCCACCTTTGGATAAGCCGTTGATGCATGGTGGACGGGACGCAACGGTTAGCATGAATCCAATCCCGCCCAAGCAAACAGTCGTAGGCTCCTTTGCCCTCAATGACAAAGAAGGTGGTGAGTAGCGTCTTGGACCCGATCATCAAGTCCACATGAGCGCATCCCTTGGTGTACGAAGGGTTCCGGCGAAGTCGTTCAAGATGATGCTTGTAGGCGTCAAATCGCTCGGGCCCATTCCAAGCTTCCCGAAGGTGGTGTACGGCATTACGTTGACTCGCCGCTCCACCATCGACGAACATCTTGGTCAATGGCTTGCCATTGACGTATCCTCTCGGTACGGCGGCCTCATGTGACGGTTCCCGGCCGGCTTGTCGAAGATGGCCTCGCTTGGCAAGCACCGGTTGTGCCATCATCTCCTCGGTGTGCTCGTCGTCGACGGAAACTTCCTCCCGCATAACCCGGTTAGCGGGATCCATGAACTCGTTCGGCGATAAAGTATACCATGCATGCCGGAGCCGAACGCTTTGATCCCTCGGGTTGGTTTTTGGGGCGCCACGTCCGCCTCGTCCGGACCCCCGCTCGCTTTAGTTCACGGTTCCTCAAGCGCCGGACCCGTCTCTTCCGGCTCTTGCGTAGACCGGGCGGGCACCACTGCCCCTTCTGCCAGATGTAGTCATCCTCGTCCTCTTCTTGATCAGCCCACCTGAGATCAGCTTGGCGCTTCCTGGGATGACCGACGACTTCAATTTTTTGGCACCGATCCCCATTAGGGTGGATCCTTCCAAGTCTCTCATGGACGGATCGGCGATTGGCAGCTTCCTGCCTGTACTCAACATATCTGTCGCTGCATTCAGGACAGTTCTTCAATGTGGGCAGCTTCAGACCCTCATTCCAGCAGTGCCTGAAGAAGGCGCATCCCCAGTGTGCGCGCTCCTGCTCGCGCGTGTACTGCTCGTGGTCCCTCCTGCGCGCCTCTTCTTCAGCCCTGCGGTGCTCCTCTTCGTGGCGACGCTTCTGGTAGCGCTCTTTCTCTAATTGGCGCTGCCATTTGTTGAGGAGAATGCGCGACATCACCTTGGGCTTAGGCCTGGATGATTCCCCAATCTCAATGTGGCTCTTAAGAACGCGGGGGGCGTCGCCTTGTACTTGCTCCGCAGTCACCCGGCGCTGCGGGTCCCCATTGCTCCACCTTGCTTGGACCCTGGCCGAGGTCGGGACCTTGACCTTTCCCTTTTCCTCGGCCGTTATCGCATTGACGAAAAGCCGAGCATGTTCGAGGAAAGGGGTGGCCATCCGGCTTCATCTTGTTATCGAACTTGAGGTGTCCCTCCTGGATAGCCTTACGGATCCTCATCCCGAAGACCACCGCAATCGTTGATGGAGTGTGAATCCCTGTCATGGAAGCCACGGTAACGTTTCGCTTTGACTCCATCGAGCCGAAGCATAGAATGCCCCTCGGGCGGCTTAATTCGGCCTTCTTTCACTAAGAGCTCAAACAACTTATCGGCCTTTGTGATGTCAAAGTCGTAAGTCCCTTTGGTGCGCTTGACCCAACGCCGATTCATTGTCAAGGGCTCCTTACCCCACATGATTTCCCATTGCGCTACATCCAATTCGTCCTCGGAATCCTCGAACGGATCGGCTTTGTCCGAGAACCGGTTGTAGATGTCAGCGACGTCGTGCTGCTTGCCAAATTTGGGGTCCTTCTTGAGGCCATATGCCTGATTGCTCATCAGAGATAATTTTTGTGACAGCTGGCCCAGGTTCTCAAACTCCATCCCAAATAGCTTCTCGCGCACGGCCGGCAACATCCCGGCGACGGCCATATCAGCCAGCTGATCGTCTGGCAGGTTCAGCGAGAAGCACATTCCTTTGACCTCCCTGAATCTTCTAAGAAACTCCAGCGGTGTTTCGCTGTGCCTTTGCTTCAGGGTGGCGAGATCAATCAGCTTCTTCTCGGAGCCGCCGCTCGAAATAGTGAGCGTGGAATATACGCTCCAAATCCTTCCATCTAGCCATTGATTCGGGAGGCGGGGACGAGAACCACCGAAAGCCGGGACTGTCGGCCGAGGCGGGGAAGTAGCGAACCCCGAACGCCTCCTCGGCCGAGCATTCCCCAAGCCGCATGAGGTAACGGGCGATGTGCTCGACCGTGCTTGTCTCGTCCGCCCGAGAGAACTTTGTGAATTCCGTTGGCGGCTTCACCCTCGGCGGCAGGAGCACGTTATAGTACCATTCTGGGAACGGCGGCCTATAGGTGGGGCCCTGCATCTTAGGCTTGAGGCCGAACTGATTCTGCATCAACTCGGCCATCTTGCGCGCTAGAGCGTCATCTTCTTGCGCGCCCACAGCTGGTGCGTACCCTGGGTGCGGGAAGGCGTCGAACGCTCCATAATTGCCCACTTCATGATAACCACCGCCGTACAAATTCTTCTGGAGCCAGTTGGTCGACGGAGCAATCCTCCGGCTGGGATCAAGTGGGGCCCCAGACGAGCCGAACGCTACGTCTCCGTACGTAGGCTGGTACGGATTCGGCCGTTGCACGGGGCCGACCCGCGCCGCCCGTGGTGGAGGCAGGATTGGTTGACTTCCCGAAGCTTGCAACGGGGGCTGAACCGGCTGCCCCCCAGCGCCCTGTGGAGGAGGTTGGAACGCTTGGCTTCCGGCGCTCTGAGGAGGAGGCTGCTGTGGCTGGCTCCGTAGCGGCGGCTGAGAGCTTGACTCACCCAGCTCTATGGTGCTCTTTCCGGCGGGCGCCTTCCCGAACGCTTGCTCCATGCCCGGGCCAAAGAAGGCCACCATCATCTGCTGGAGCGACCCGAGGAAGGCCTTGTTGTGCTTGGTGAGCATGTAATCTGCTGACTCCTGGAACACCCGCGCGCATTCCTCCTTTTCCCCGCCGAGACGTAGCATCGACTTCTCCCGTAGCGCACTCTAGGCATCTCATTCTTCGGATATGGGACGCCGCTCTCGTTCTTCTTAAACGACGGCGAGGCACTCGCTCGAAACCGATCTACGACGTCTTGGAGCTGCTGCCGCTGCTCCGGAGAAAGATCTTCCAAGTTGACATCCATAAGGTCTGCAATCTCAGGCATCTTGTATCAGTTCGGCTGTGGTCCCACCAGGCGTGCCAAAAAGTGTGTTGACGCAAAAAGTGCACTCAACGCCAATCACACAGCAAGCCGAAAAGCTGGCTTCACACGCGCAGAGAGCAAATGACGTGCCAGTCAATTTTTCCTGAAAATTAACAAAAGATGGGGCAGTTAGATATCAAAGCTTGGAACTTGCTGGGTAATACCAGACAGTTCCATATTTACGGCTAAAGAGCCAATTGGGATAACACATAGCTATAGAGAGCTATCGTCAAAGAACCACGACCATTCGGGAAACCGCGGAGGGAAAAGGAACAACGCCGAATGGATGACGTAAGCATGACAACGATCGGTCTTTGTATAGACATAGATGCATGTGCGAAGTTATGACCGATCCTCATGAAGATTAACATTAAACAAATAAAGTAAAGCAACCGACATAATCATGTATTAAATAAGCATGCATAGATCCAAAGCACTAGTCTACCACATGTCTAGTTACTTTAAGATCCGTCGGATACGATATCAAACAAATCTATCCACCGCATGATACAACTTGCATGAAAACCGCACCACTTTCCACAAATAGATCTATCCACCGCATAATACAATCTAAATATGGAAAGCCAAAAGCATACATCATTTAAAACATAAATAATGCACGTGATCTACTCGTGGGGAAACATAACCGAATGCGGCTGAACAACCGATCGGGGTCCATGAAGAAGGAACAAATATTACCACGTGAATAAGTCTATCGGACCGATTTGGAAATCTAATCCACGGATGACTAGCTCCAAAGCAACCCAAAAACCCGCATCTACCGCATGATACCCGGTTCTTTCAAGATTTATACGAACACGGCAAACTTGAACCCGCAACACGTAACAACCTAGATCGATTCGGTTTCGGCTATCGGAGAGCATAAGATCCATGTGTTAAAACATGAAACCTACTCGAACAAGGAT